>CM066162.1:14150235-15574402 GCA_033629205.1 Lithocarpus polystachyus
TGGATCCTTTTCAAGTTCCTTCATCATAAGAACCTCTAATCAGGAAGGGAGAGGGGGATTGAGAATGACAAGTGTAGGAGTATTTTTGAACTAAAAAAATAAGGATCCCAAACAGGGTAAGCTCCTTAAATAATAGTATAGATAATATATACAACAAAAAATGTAATAGATGAAGTACTTCTTGAATTTTGGAAGAAACATATCCCAGTTTTTGCGTGCAAGTGCTGATCCTTTTCAAGTTCCTTCATCATAAGAACCTCTAATCAGGAAGGGAGTGGGGGATTGAGAATGACAACAGATCCTCAGGTGTAAGTAACTGTCAACAGGTCTTCAAGGGAAAACACCAACTACAGTAGAAACATTGAGCCAGGCTATTCACCTTGATATGGTATTGTCTTCGATTAACAAATCGCTCCTGCAAACCACTTCAAAAATTAGACCAAGGCCCGAGAATTGATTTAAATTTTACAATACTTTTAGCATTTTAGGTTATTTGTGAATGTTTAGCATTACAGAGATAGCTTTCACAAAGAAGGGCAAATTCTACATGATAAGCTTATTTTGTGAAAACCAGGTTTAAGGTTGAAAATCTACCTGCTAGTAACCTCCAAAATTAATTATTTTTCAGAGCTTAAAAATGTACCTCCCCAAGGATGTCATCCCCAATATGATAAATTGATATTTTTAACTTTTGTATCCAAAAAAGCTTAAATATCAATAGGTAAGTCTAAAAGTGGTCTAGATAAAACAAATTAGAGGATTCTAAGGTGGTTATTAGATAGTTTTGATGCATGTGTTTTAGGAGTTGAAGTTGGACAATTAGAAGTTCTATAAGGGAAGTTCTAAGCTTCCACTATGAGACTACAAACAAGAATGCCCAAAACTATACTTAGGAAGGTTTTGACTTATCAAATATATATATATATATATATATATATATATATACACACACACACATACTTGTGGAGGTTTGTGAGCAGTTGTGACTATGCATGATATGCACATGTATGCTTATTAGGTTCTTAGAAGTTGACACCTTAAACTCTATGATTTTTATATTATCTCAAAATAATTTTTTTAGTCTTGAATATGAAAATTTGAAATTCAAACGATGTTTTAACCGCTCTCCCATATTTTAAGATGATTTTATGAACTTCAAAAATAAAATAAAAAATTCAATTATTACAATTAGCGGGGGGAGGGAGGATTTGAACCCTGGTTCTCCTTATGAAGAAGATCAAGCAATGCCACTAAGCTACAAGCCTCTTGGCAAGATGATGTTTTAAACTAAACCATCTTTAGTGAACAAACGAGTTTTTAACTAAGATTTCTATAAAGTTTGCACTATTTAAAATTGTTTAAGCTTAGGTGATTTTAAATTCTTATTGCATGTTCTAAAACAGTACTTGAAATGGTTAAAGAATGTTTTTTCGTACTTAATTTAGAAAGTATAAACTATTTCATAAACTCGTTAGTCTTTATGTGTTCCATAGAGGGGTCAAGCATCAAATGTTTATGCTCAATTCATATCAAATTGTGTTCTTTTTAATATATGAACATGTTTTACATAAATTCTTAAGATATAGAAAATTATTTAATTTCATGCAAAGATTGTTTGATTAATGAAATATGATGTATAAGACTATGTAATGTTCTACATCTCTTGCCCCTTTTAGGCTCAAGTCTCCCTAAATTGGCTAAATGATCCACAATCATGTCCCGGGATCACAGGGAGGAATGTGCATGGTTTGGCGCCAAAGAGTGCTTTATAGCAGACTTGCAATAATCTTGTAAGGAATGGCTGAATCTTGTGGGTTTGGAGGTGAAGAAAGAAAGAAAACCAAACCCATTTTGGTGCTATAAATTTACCAAATATGGAACAATTTACCTTGTCCATGGCCAATGAGCTCTGGCTCAACTGGAACCTCTTCTCCCTATAAGTTTATGGAGGGTGAGGTAATGGGTTCAAAACCCACTATGTGCGTGTAACTTACCAATTAAAAAAACAAAAACCTTCTCTATAACAAGGAATATTTGGCTAACAGATTAAGATAACAAATCTGACTTTACATGGAAATCCTGCCAGGCTCAAAGGGCAATTACGAATAGAAGCTAACCAGACACGCCTTCATCCAATTCATAGCAAGTTCCGTATTTATTTACTCTAATAACTAAGATATTGCATTCAGAAGAGATCCAAAGCATATAGCCAAAAAGAAATTGGAAAATGGACACCAGAATAACATGAATAGCAATAGCTCGATCCTCCCAAATGTACTAATAACTCTAAAAAAAAAAAGCATTCAAGAAGGATTTGTTAAGCACATTTTTTGTTAAAAATATCTATCATAGTCAGCATACAAAGCATAAAACACATAAGCTTCAGGTTATAGCTGATATATCTCGTTGTCAATGTTGCACCTCTAAATTTCTTCTCATTAAATAAGCATTTTGACATACTGTTAGAACACATTATCTCCACAAATCCTTTATCTTAGTAAAAAATTACAATTAAGGTTAAAAACATGTAATCCAATGGTGAGATTGTCAAAACTTTTAGCAAATTGAACATTATTGAATTTCATATATATATATATCAAAATCGTCCACGTAAATATGTAAACGCATTTATTGTCAATCAGTGGAGCCCCTTTTTTTTTTGTGAACTTGGATGCTTGATTGCAGTGCATATATCTATATTTAATAGGAAATTTTTTTTGGATTAATACATTTCACTTTGTTATCTCTAGTCTAAGAAATGCTACAGAAATTTCATACAGTATAGACACGAAAACAAGATGGAAAAAAAAAGGTCAAAAGTTGTACCTAATGAACAGGAAAACTTCTTGACAAAAGCTTAGTACGATCCCTAGCCTTAATGATAACTAGCCGATATCCCGCGCGATGCGCAGTGCATCTTGAAATATTTTGTAAAAAAAGAAAATCTTTTAACCCCTTGCGTTCATTAATACAATTATTGTTAGTCATTTTTAATTTACAAAGTTTTAATAGTAGAACTAAATTCAAACAAAGCCCTAGTTCCTAACCATAATCAAATCTTATTAAGCTCAATATTAAAATTAAAAATTCTATTGAGTGTAGTTAGTGCCAATCTGCGAAATTTAGATTTGGCAACATTCTTTGTTATTTTTTGTCAGTATCTCAAACTAATATCAACATAACAATTTGCAATATGCAGTCATTTGAAAGTCACAATTACAACAATGGTTAAAAGGTAATTCCAAGAACATTTATATTCGGTTGCCACTTTAAAGCTTTCAATATGAAATTCCTCAGTTTCTTATAGCTAGAAAACATGAACGAAATTTAAATTCATTAATGTGTTATTGTGTCATTGTCTGAATGGTCCACTTTATATAGAAGATTGCGTAAAGTTCATCTCCTGCACATGTAAACTTAGACCTTTTAATTCACCTTCTTACCCAAAGTACATTAAGAAACACATAACTAACATGAGGTCTACTACATTGATGCTTAGCTACATCCAAATAACACTCAAAATTGATTAAGAATGAAAACATTAATATCCAAATGTTTTATGGAATCAAAAGCATATCATTAATTAACAACAAAGAATGAACATTAACAAAGAGCAAGTTAAATTCAAAAGAAAAAGAAGACTAAATTAAAATGCACACGAAAGATGAAATTTGTGCTGTGTTGATATCTAGCAATAATATATAGTTAAACCAAAAATTCCCTATAGGGCCTTTGAGCACTGTAGCACCAATAGGTGGCTAACGCCTAGCAGTAGTTGAAATGAGATTTTAATAATAGTCATTATTAAGCCCCATATAGTTTCAGTTACGTGAATGGAAGTTGGAAAGTAAGAAATGGACGTATACTAATAGTTATGATAAGATGCTCTAGATTTTAACCTTTGCATATGATGATTATTGTCCTTGAACATAAAAATAAACCCAGTTGATTACTGAAATTAAAAATAACATCCCAAAGAAAATAAAGGGAAAAATAAAATTGACCTCAAAGGGACATTCCAATTATGATGATATGTTTGTGGTATTTGCAAAGGTGTGGAGAGAGAGCAATTGGATACGATTAGATTCCTTGCCATTGCCCTTGTCATAGGATTTCATAAGCCACTTCTTTTTATTTGTTTGTAATAATTCCAACAAAACACCCAACACGTCAAAATTGCAAACTCTAATATTGAATTGATATCAACAAAATTAAAACCTAACCCTCTGTTGCAAACTCTAATATTAGATTGATAACAACAAAAAAAATTAATTTAGTTTATATTAGTTAAAGCACAGTATTTTTGTTTCCTCTTACTTAGCCAAGAACACAATCACTTTCTAAAATAAATTTTCAAAAAGAGAAAAAGAATAAAATTTCAAACCCTTACTCGCCATGTTTGAACTTTACAGATTCCATAATGCAAAACCATGATTTTGCCATAGGATTTACTCATTTCAAGCACAATATGTCCAACAATACATCAAGAATTTGAGTTATAAAAATGTGATTGCTCAAAAACGTGTAGCTAAAGATTTTAGAAAGAAGAAGAAAAAAAAAAATGAAACATTAAAAGAAAAGAAGTGATTGTAAAAGGAGACTCATGGCTAGAAGGAAGTGTACTAATTAATATATAACTTAATAATTGAAAGAGGTGCGCAACTGAAGGGTTAGATGTAGAAGAGCTATACAACGTAGATAATTGCAAGAGGTGGGCAACTGAAGGGTTAGACGTAGAAGAGCTGAATTAATGGTATTTTTTTTTCTTTCTTTATTAAACAATTAATGGTATACTTGAAAGTTTAAAAGTTATTTTAGTCAATTGAGACTTGAGAGAGAGGAGTGATGACAGGAGTAATAAGTAATAGATGAGGTGTAACTTGAACCAAAAAAAAAAAAAAAAAATTTGGATGGCTATCAAAGAAAGCGCCACATGGCAGAACCTCATGCTTTCCCGCATAAGGTCACTCCTTTTATATATATATTGATATATGGGTCCCTGGTCTTTCTGGTTGTTGAAACAGTCATGGACCCCTCAACCTGACCAACATGAATCATACAACCTATTAGAAAAATATATATACATTAGTAATGATAACAATAATTCATACTTGGCTCATATCTAGCAACATAATCAGATTAATTTTCACTAAACAAACAAATTCATAGAAATTTTCCTTAAACGCAGAAATTCGTTTACCAAAAATAATTAATTAAAAGAAAAGAAGAAACATTAACAGAAACTTACAAGATTAAGTTCAAATGAAATGCCATACTCTTTCAAAGAGGGTTTCACAGTTGGCCAGACCTCCTGCAAGTACTTCTCTGCACAAAGCAATTGAAAAACCAGAAACCAGAAACCAACCAAATACCCAAAAAAGAAAAATAAAACACAAATGAACCAATGGGTAATTTGGATTTGACCTCTGTATCGAGGAAAGAGAACGGAGAAGGAGCTGACTTCAAGCATTCCAGTTTCATTCCAAGACAGATTGGACTTGTTGATCTTCCAGTGATCAATGTTGGAGTCATCATCCCATGGCTTCGGCTTGTCATGCTTCCCTTTGTGCTTCATCTTTGGCTGCTGTGAAATGTCGCCATTGTTCTCATGCTTCATCGCCCAATTCATCTATTCTTATTTGGACAACTATATAGCATTCATAATAAAATTATATATGAAACTAACAGCAAGTTCCATCCACTAATTCTCTTGACAAAACCAATCAAGCCACTTGAAGAAAAAAAAAAAAGCATAATAATATTAGGAAGTGCTTCCAAATAAACATAAGCCTACATTGCCCAAAAAAAGAGGACACTTTATATTTACCCTTTCAGCTGGGATTCAATAGTTACTACAGAAACCATAGACAGCTTACATAAGAAATTACATTGAGTAGCATCTAGCTAAAACAACGCAAACAGACCCCTCCAAAACACAATCAGATCCAATCAAACTAAAACCAATGTAGATATAGCTTAGATTAGGTCCATGCGAGCTGCATTTTAAATTTTGCTTAGCTTCCAATAGTTTGTTCAAATGCTATAAAGGTCACTATTCTTATCATGCCCACATGTAAAAAATCAATGATCATAAAAAACTAAAGAGACAGAGAAAGTATTCAATTGATATCTGTAGCCTTGCCTCAGCTATATTTTTGCATTCATAATGAAATTATATAGCAAACTAACTGGAAGTTCCATACGCTAATTCTCTTGACAAAACCAATCAAGCTACTTGAAGAAAATATAGTAATAAAAGGAAGTGCTTCCAAATAAAAATAAGCCAACATTGCCGAAAAACAAGAGCCCACTTTATACTTACCCTTTCAGCTGGGTTCACTAGTTACTGCAGAAAATCATAGAAAGCATTAACTAAGAAAGTACATTGAGTAGCTTCTAGCTTAAACAAGGCAAAAAAACCCCTCCAATACACAATCAGATCCAATAAAGCTAAAACCAAGGAAAACATAGCTTACATAAGGTTCATGTGAGCTCCATCTTAAATTTTTCTTAGCTTCCAATATTATGTTCATATGCCACAAAGGTCACAATGCTTATCGTACCCACATGTAATGGAAAGTTCCTCCATTTTTTTCCCCTTGGAGATGAATCAATGATCATATAAAATTAAAGAGGAAGAATAAGTATGCTACTGATATCTATAGCCTTGCCTCAACCATTGAAACACATGAAAGGATGATCTGAAACAACAATGCTAATTAAAGCTACCCATGATGGAATTTACATGGCAATATTACCAAAGCATAAACATCCCATCTCACATGACCCTGGTTGTGAGTTACTTGAGTACAATATCAAACAACTTAATTTTCTTCATTTGCCACACACAAACTTAGACATCACTAAATTAAAAATCAGTTTTTTTGGGTGTTACATTGCAATTCAACCAAAAAGTTGGTAGCACATGTCATTTTATTAAAATCTTAAAACCCCATTTCTCAACAAGCACATAACTTTATTTCATTGCTAGTAGAAACACAATGGACTCAACTTCAATTGGATTTAAAATCTTAACCATAAAAAAATTTAAGTACTATTTCATAAAAGTCATCAAGTTTGCGTACAACTCCTATCTATATGTGATACAGCTCTTGTTTGATAAAAATTCAGACTTTTTTAAATACAAATAAATTCATTATAATGGTGAATGAGACTTTAAGTAAGAATTATTATAGTAAGTTCATTAAATTGCACTGTGCCAAAATATATTAATGACAAAAAGACAGAAATAAATAAAACCACAAGAAGCGTTACCTGAAAGTTGTGGAGAAGATTGGTGAACGAGGCTTTGCTTTTGGTTTGGACTGTGGGTGCGAGTCAGTTCCGGGAAGTATCAAGTGACCCAAAATAAATAGGTCCTGGTGGAGCCAACTAGAACGAGAAGTCAAAAGGTTACTAAGTTTTTCCTATGAGTAAGTCTAGTGCAACAAACTTTTCCACAACTTTGCCATAACTTTGCTACGGGGTAACCGTGAGTGGTGAAATCATGGACAAATGAAACCATGAATGTTTCCTCTATAACCGAATACAGTGAAATTATTCAGCCAACAAAAAAAACAAGAAAAAAAAAAAAATACAGTGAGATACTATATATACCTTCACTCCAAATTCATATATCAAAATTTGAAGACTGCAAATAAGAGAAAAAATCATAGCAAGTCGACACCTACAAGTTGACTTACAACTCACCCAATTTCTATATATAATCTCAAAATCATCCTAAATCTTCAATCAAATGAAATTCACATTTTTCGTTTTTAAGTCGGAAAGTGACAATACTCACATTCAACATAGATAGCAAATGTATAATTAAAAACCATCATAAATTTCACAACACTGAAATATTAAGAATTGCATTCACCAAAGAATCAAAAAAATGGACATGAAAATTTTTTATTTATTTATTATAAATATATAAGGATATAGTACCAAACCCAACAATAAAAATAAGAAAGAGAGACTGAGGCCTTAACTATCTACGCAGAGGTCTTGAACTATTCAAGAGCACAAAGGTTATTGATGTGTTCCAAAACATCAAAGGCATCAACCTTGCACGTTACTGAGCATTTGATGCAAAGCAAAGCAGAAACTATGCACCCAAAGCATTCAAATCAGATCAATAAAATGCAAGTATTATAACAACTGAAAAGCAGAATGCAAGGCAGAAAGGAGTCTTGGGCCTACCAATTATTTCAACAGCGACAACACCAGCCAGCTGCATTAAAAAAAAAAAAAAAAAAATCAAATACTTATTTTGTAAATAATAATTACAAAGTTCAGCTGCTTGATTTCCCTATGAATGATCCTTTACATTTAGAGAAAGAGAGAGAAGAAAGTGACAAAGTCACCCCAAGATGAAACTAAAGGAGGCATACCTTGGCAATGGATGGTATCTAGTGTCTTCGAACAACATGAAAGAAGGGTGATATTCTCCCAAATCATCATTATGTGCTATTTCCGTTGTTTGAAAAACTAGTCGCTAACCCGTGCGATGCAAGAGATAGTTAAATAAAAATTAAAAGTACTTATTTTATTTAAAGGTATATGACTTAAATTTTAAAAATGTATAATTTGAAAATGAATGAAAATAACTAATTTCTTCAATATAATGATTTAGAAAAATTCTTTTTCATTCATATCATTGGTTTCACACAACACATTTCGACGTGGACTATTCTATGGTGATAACTTTACATAATATATTCAACTGCAATTATATCTACTATCCACTACTAATCTAATCTATGTTATCTTGATAGTAGATCTACAAATTGCATTCTCGTATTCTTAGAGCTTGCCACATTATTGCTATTATTTATATATAATATAAAACTGAAAATTTTAACTTTTTGAAAGACTTACATTAGAATTAGGGTTAAAAAATAATTTTTTTTAAATTAGACCTCACGTTAGTTTTTTTTTTTTTTTTTTAAGGGCTCACTTTAGGTTAAAAAAAAAAAAAAGACTCACGTGAAAAAAAGAGAGACTCCTATTAGGATTAAGGAAAAAAGAGAGAGACTCCTATTAGGACTCTCTCAGTATTTAATTTAACAAATTAAAATTTTTTATAAATTAAAATGATGAGGAAAAAAGAGGGAGAGAGACTCCTGTTAGGACTCTCTCACTATTTAGTTTTAAAAATTAAAAAAAAATTATAAATTAATATGATGATGCGGAAAATTGTGGGAGCTTCAGAGGAATTATAAATTAAAATGATGATGTGGAAAATTGTGAGAGTTTCAGAGGTTTCGGTTTTATATATATATATATATATATAGATAATAATATCTATATATAATATAAAACTGAAAATTTTAACTTTTTGAAAGACTTACGTTAGAATTAGGATTAAAAAAAATAATTTTTTTTTTTAAATTAGACCTCACGTTAGTTTTTTTTTTTTAAGGGCTCACTTTAGGTTAAAAAAAAAAAAAGACTCCCGTGAAAAAAAAAAGAGACTCCTATTAGGATTAAGGAAAAAAGAGAGAGACTCCTATTAGGACTCTCTCACTATTTAGTTTAACAAATTAAAATTTTTTATAAATTAAAATGATGAGGAAAAAAGAAGGAGCGAGACTCCTGTTAGGACTCTCTCACTATTTAGTTTTAAAAATTAAAAAAAAATTATAAATTAAAATGATGATGTGAAAAATTGTGAGAGTTTCAGAGGCTTCGGTTTTTAATATATATATAGATGAAGAAGATGAGAGTGAATAAGGATGATGAAGATGGCCAGTGGAAGGGGAAGCTTCATCTTTATCCCAATTCTGACACATGTAAGGAGTTGAAGGAGAGCTCCATTTTCTGCTAGGCTTTGCCGTCTAAGTTGGATTCGGAGTATGTTTCTTATTTTCCATTGGAGTCAAATTTCAGCATGTCCTTAATTTCCTCCATGGTTGAAAAAATTTCATGATCTAGAATTGAAAAAACCCATAATAGATGCATTCTACTTGGATTCCCAACCTTTTCATGAAATGGAAGTGATTTCCACATTGTTTTGACTTGTTATTTTCTTCCACCACTTTTGTAGGCATTATTTTTCAGCCTTCTGAGTAAGATATGTTGCTCTAGTTTGACCATCCTCGCAATCCACTTTGGTTTTCCAATTTTAAACATAAGATATCCCATTAATGTTCCAAATATCACTCCACATCCATAACCTATCGATACAGCTTGCCAACCAAACCCATTTTTAGGCTCCAAGTTGTCTTCTTGTTGCAAGGTTGATGGTGGTGGTTGCTTTGACTCATGGTTGTTGCATGTTCTTGTCAACGGAAATCCACATAATCCAGAGTTTTCGGTGTATGAATCATTGTTGAATGTATTGAACTGCTTCCCTAAAGGTATGGGTCCTGTAAGTTGGTTATGTGATAGCTTTAAAACTTCAAGCCACGGAAGATCTGCCAAGTGCTTGGGAATCTCCCCGTTGAGCTTGTTGAAAGAGAGATCTAACCCTTCAAGATTAGTCAAATTTCCAAATAATGATGGAATATAACCTGTAAGGTTATTGTGAGAAAAGTTGACCCCCAGGAGTAATTTAAGCCTTCCAATTATCTGTGGCATCTCCCCTATGAATCTATTGTTTGAAAAATCAATGGTTGTGAAGATAGTTTGGATTCTTACCAACTCAATATTCAACCCTTTCATCGTCACATTCAAAGAATCATGATAATAATTATTTCTCGTATCTCCCATATATTTCAACGTAACTTTTCCTTCATCCACATTCATCATGGCTTTCAAATATTTGAAATATTTTCTTGGCAAAGGATCATTAAACTCATTGTTAGAGATGTCTAGGATTTGCAAATTTGGGAAAGGAAATTGGATCTTAGGATTGCCTATACGACCTCGAAATTTATTTGATCTAATGACTAGAACCTGCAAATTTAGAATACTTCCCAACCAATAGGGGAAGGTGCCATTTATCTTATTGTTTCCAAGATCTAGAACTTCTAAGTTTGTACAATTTTCTAAAGATCGTGGCAATGGCCCTTCCAATTGATTGCCATTAAGGTTAATATTCCTCAAATAGTTTTCCCTCGAACATGTTGCAGGTATGGAACCATTAAGGCTATTCATTCGCAAATCCAACACTGAGAGTACATTAGAGAGTACTAAACACTTTGGAATTGTGCCACTAAAGTTGTTATGAGACAAACCTAGAACTTCAAGGGAACTTGCATTGCAAATTAAAGAAGGAATTTCCCCAGTTAAATTGTTATTGGAGGAAAAGAGATAATGAAGTTTAAGAGCATTTAACATGGGGAATGGTCCTTGAAGCAAGTTGTTACGAAGATCAACAATATATAGGTTCTTCCAAGGAATCTTATCTATACTTGTCAAAAAGTTGTGAGAAAGATCCAGAAATTTTAATGAATTCCTCCCCACAGCTCCCAACCATTTTGGAATTTGACCATGATTCTGTTATTGGAAAGGTCTAAGGCTTGTAAATTTGTTGCTATTCTTAGAAAAATTGGGAATTTACTAATGTTGCAAGAAGACAAGTACAATCTCTCCAGATTGGGCAAGGCAAATGTTACATTGTTGTTGATGCTAACTAATAAATTGTTATATGAAAAATTGAAATCAATGAGATTATTGAGATTTGAGAACAATTCTAAGTCCAACATAATACTCAAGTTATTTGATGAGAGAGATAGAGAAGTAAGGTTCACAAGTCAAGATATTGAGCTAGAAATAGAGCCCTGTAGGTTATTTGATGAGAGAGATAGAAAAGCAAGGTTCACAAGTCTAGATATTAAGCTAGGAATAGAGCCTTGTAGGTTTTTTGATTCAAGAGATAGATAAGTAAGGTTCACAAGTCTGGATATTGAGCTAGGAATAGAGCCCTGTAGCATATTAAAGCTTAAATCAAGGTAGTCCAAGGAATTATTATACTTGAATTCCCCAATCTCACCAATGAATTGATTATGATCAAGAGTTAACCTCTCCAAAAAGGTCAAACTGAATATCCAAGATGGAAGCGTCCCATTTAGGATATTTGAACTTAAAGAGAGATAAATTAGGAGATTTAAACCACTTACGTGATTAGGAAGGGGACCAACAAGTTGATTGTTCTCAAGGGGACCAATAATGAAAAATTGTCAGTTTGATGTGTTAGCCAAAAACGCCTAAAATTTGAAAGTGGCAATTTTTGAATCTCACCGTTGAAATTATTATATGACAGATCCAAATCAATAATTTGAGTGAGGTTCCCAATCGATGTTGAAATTGCCCCTGTAAAATTGCAACCAGAGAGATACAAATACTCCAAGGACTTTAGACTGCCGATAGAATCGGGTAATTCTCCTGGAAAGCTTGTCGAATGAAGAGATAAGAACTTGAGGGAACTACTGCTCCAATTAGACTTTGGAAGAGAACCTTCAAGATTATGATTTTCCCCAAGATCAAGGGTTTGTATACATGGAAGGCGGAAGATGTTTATTTCAAATATTCCCTGCAAGTAACAATTATGGAGACTAGGCTCCGCTTGGGAGGAGGGAATGGAATGGAATAGAATGGAATGAAAAGAATATTTTAAAATATTCTTCCCTCCCTCTTGTTTGGGAGTTTTAATGAAGGGAATGGAAAGTCCATTCACTTATTTGGGAGTTTAAATGAGAGGAAATGGAATAGGTAGGAGGGAACATCCATTCCTTTCTATCCCCTTAAAACCTCAAATTTTCATTCCCCCCAAAATTGGGAGGAATGGGAGGGAATAGAATTAGATTTAATAATTTTTTTTACTAAAACTCCCAAAATACCCTTATATATTCAACCCTTTATTTTAAAATAGGGGTCTAATAGTAATATTGTCATAAAATGATTCTATTCCATTCTCTCCATGTGACTCCCAAATGAGATTATTTACATTCCATTCCTTTCTATTCCTTAATTTTAAAACATTCAATCAAGGTTACTTAATTCCATTCCTTTCCATTCCCTTATAATCATTCCATTTCATTCCATTCCCTTCTCTTATGAACTCCCAAGCGGGGCCTAAGAGTTGTCAAAGAGGAGGATAGATTCATCATCGAAGAATTAGGTGTAATTGAGGACATATCTGTCCAATCCAGAAGAAGTTCCCTTAACTTGGTAAGGTTACCAATGACGCTTTTCCAAACTGGTGTTTTGATTGATAGAAAATTGTTAGAAAGATCACGTGAAACAAGCGAAGACAACTGAGAGATTTCATATGGGATTTCACCATTAAAAAAGGAATGAGATAAGTTAAGATGAGTCAAACTCTGAAACATGCCAAACTCAGAAGAAATTAGGGAGGGAAAGAAGGCATTCCCAGCGAGATTCAAGGACCTGAGATGGTGAAGAAGGAAGAGGGTACTGTTGGAATCAATTGTGCCATAAAGCCAACTGCAAGTAAGGTCAAGGGCAATGACATGGCGAGTGGAATTGTCACAGACGACACCTTCCCAAGTGCAGCAGTCCTTATCCTCCTTCCAAGACCCTGTCTTTGGATAAGAATTTTCACACATCTGAGTTCAAGGAAAAGTGATACTATAAAGAGAGAGAGAGTGATTAAAATGGAGTAGAGCAGAGCATTGTGAGTTTGACGGTAAGGAAGAAGAAAAGGGGAATTGAGAATGGAAGAAGAGCAAGGAAAGTAGTAGACTAAAATACTTCCAACTTAAACACTTGCCCATTTTGATTTGATAATTGATAATTGATACCCTTAAAAAAAGAAGAAACAAAAGACGCAAATATTTGGTGATGTTATCGGTAAGGCATGGGATGCGATGAATATATCAGATTCACATTTATGTAGGCTGCCAAGTCAATCAAAGTCTTATATCTTTGTTATCAAAATTCTTTTTATTTTTTATTTTTTTTCAATTTATTATTATTGTTTAAAGTTAATCAAAGTCTTCAATCTTTTTTTTTTTTTTTTAATCAATCAAAGTCCTTGAAATTACGAAACTACATTGATATTAAGCTTTATTATTATTCAAACGTGAGTTGTACGTCATCTTGACCAAATATTCTAACCCATTAAAAGTGCAAATGACAAAAATATTAAAATATTCTAACCCATCAAAAATGCAAATGGCAAAAATAGTAATAGCATTTTGCCAGTTTTTACTAATGAATGATTCTTGGAATTGAAAAAACAATTTTTTTCTATAATGATTGAGAATATTTTATTAAGAATAGACCACGTACAATTCACGGTTGAATAACAAAGCCGCACTATCAACGTAATTTCGTAATTCAAGGACTTTGATTGACTTAAAAAAAAAATTTATGAGATGGGATGAAGATTTTAGATTAACATTTATATTTTATATATACCGTCAAGTCAATCAAAGTCTTCTATCTTTCTTTCAAAAAAAAATTTTAAGATATAAATGGTAGAGATTTGGCAAGTCCAATATTGACAACGACAATAACTAAAAATTGTTAATTTGATGTGTCAGCTAAAAGCACATAAAATTTAAAAATGGCAATTGAATCTCAATGCTGAAACTGTTAGATGACAAATCTAAATCAGTAATTTATGTGAAGTTCCCAAGTGATCTTAAAATTGACTCACTAAACTTGTTTTCATTTAGATCCAAATAACTAATTTATGTGAGGTTTCCAAGTGATGCTGGAATTGACATGATAAAATTGTTCCCTCATAAATCTGAATAAGTAAGTTGAGTGAGATTTCCAAGTGATGTTGGAATTTCCCCTATGAAATTGCAATTAAAGAGATTCAAATGCTTCAAGGACTTTAGATTGCCGATAGAATCAAGTAATTTTCCTGAATAGAATATCTTAAAGAGATCTAAGAACTTCGCCAAACTACTGCTCTAATTAGATGTTGTCTTCGCTTAACAAATCCCTCCTGCACACCAATTTAAAAATTAGACCAAGGCCCAAGAATTGATTAAAATTTTACGATACTTTAGCGTTTCAGGTTATTTGTGAATGTTTAGCATTAAAGAGATAGCTTTCTCAAAAAAAGGGCCAATTTACAAGACAAGCTTATTTTGTAAAAAAACAGGTTTAAGATAGAAAAACTACTTGCTAATAACCACGAAAATTGATTATTTTTTAGAGTTTCAAAATGTACCTCCCCAAAGATGTCATCCCCAATCTGATAAAACAATATTCTAAATTTTTGTATCTAGACAAGCTCAAATATAAATAGGTAAGTCTTAATGTGGTACAAATACAACAAATTAGAGCATTTTAAGGTGGTTATTAGATAGTTTTGATGCATGTGTTTTAGGAGTTAAAGTTGGACAATTAAAAGTTCTATAAGGGAAGTTCTTAGCTTCCACCATGAGACTACACAAAAGAATGCTCAAAACTATATTTGCTGAGGTTTTGACTTATCAAATATATACACACACACACACACACATATATATATATATATGTGGGTTCCAATTACCTCAACTAGTAAAGTCTCTGATGGTTGAATAAGAGATCTGGAGTTCAATCCCCGCCTACACCAAAAACTGATTGGTATTTTGGTTTGATGTAAAGAGCTATCATCAGGAGCGGACACCATAGATTGAAACTCTAAAAAATATATATATATATATATACACACACACACACACACATACTTGTGGAGGTTGTTTGAAAATATTTTTAAAATAATAATAATTCAACTGTTACAATAAGTGGGGCAGGGGGGATTTGAACCCTGGTTCTCTTTATGAAGGAGACTAAACAATGCTACTAAGCTACAAGACTTTTAACAAGATGATGCTTTGAACTAAACCATCTTTAGTGAACAAACAAGTTTTTAACTAAGTTTTCTATAAAATTTGCTATTGTATAAGATTGTTTTAAGCTTAGATGATTTAAAAATCTTATTGCATGTTCTAAAACAGTACTTAAAGTGGTTAAAGAATGTTCTTTTCATACTTACTTTAAAAAGTATAAACTATTTCATAAACTTTTTAGTCTTTGTGTTCCATAAAGGGGTCAAGCATCATATGTTTATGCTTAATTTATATCGAACTATGTTCTTTTTAATATAAGAACATGTTTCAGATAAATTCTTAAGACATAGAAAATTATTTATATTTCATGCAAAGATTGTTTGATTAATATACCTCATTGTCAATGCTGCACCTCTAAATTACTTTTCATTAAATAAGCATTTCGACATAATGTTAGAACACATTATCTCCACATATCCCTTATCTTTGTAAGAAATTACATAAAATGGAGATTAAGAACATGTAATCCAACAGTGAGATTGTCTCCCTTTTTTTTTTTGTGGTGAATTTGGATGCTGATTGCAGTGCATATATTGGCAGAAACAGAACATCTATTTTTACTAGGAAAAATTTGTTTGATTAATACATTTCACTATGTTATCTCTAATCTAAATATCCTTAACCTATTGAATACATAATTTCACAAACATTGGGAAAATAGTTGAGTCCTCGTTAAGATTGACAGGGCACCTATCATAGTTTATCCTCTGTGTGTGCGTATGGTCTGTAATATTTTACACATAACTTGCAATTGGTCTGGTTTCTACATTTTGGTGAATATATGTAGTGTGTTGTTTACGCTATACCAAAGGTATATTGGATATCATTCTCAAGATATTTTGGATTCGCAAAACATGAGAATGGTATATTCTTAGGAACCAGACAGGAATGTTACATGGCAAACTAGATGCGGGAATCCCACATTACCAAGCACCTAATAACAGGAATCTAAATTTCCGAGAATGCTGATTTTTCAATGGAATAATAGTATTCTGTGAACCCAACGACACCTAAAAATAATATTCAAACAAAAAATAAAATAAAACTAATTAAAAAAAACCCACAAAGTTTAAACAAAAATATAATTGAGATATGAACAAGATCTTAATATCTCTATCCGTGAGGCATGGGATGGGATGAATATTAGAATTCACATTTATATAGGTTGCCAAGTCAATCAAAGTCTTCTATCTTTTTTTCAATTTATTATTATTATTTTTTTAAGTCAATCAAAGTCTTTGAATTATGAAACTACATTGATAATGCGGGTTTGTTATTCAACAGTTTACGTATTACTTGGTCTACTCTTGATCAAATATTCTCATTAATCTTTTTTTTTAAAAAAAAGGTATTTTCAATTCCAAGAATCATTCACTAGTCATTGGCAAAGGGCTATCAAAAATTTTGGACCTCAAGGTGATAAAGTATTTTACACGCGAAACATATAAGACCTACATGATATTGATATGTAGGCCGCATAATAAAAAGCTATTAACGATAGACCTCATTATTGTGATAAGATAAGTGCTACGTCTACAACATTTTCACAATATATTTTAGGTGTCAAGTTGTTGCAGGTTTTTAATCTGAATCCATTACTGAAATTATTTAATAATCTGCCACTTAAGATTTGTTGTGAAAGTACGTGAAAATATTGTGAACATAGCATTTCTCTTGTAATAAACTATCTTACATGCCCAAAATATAAGACCTACATGTTACTGACATGTGGGCCCCATAACGAAAGCTATTAATGATAGACGTCACCATTATGATAAGATAAGTGCTACGTCAGCAATATTTTTACAACAAATCTTACTTGGCAGGTTGTTACGGGTTTTTAATTTGAATCCACCATTGCAATTACTTTGTTGACCATGATTTGTTAGGAAAGTAATAACCTACTACCTATGATTTGTTATGAAAGTGTTGTAGAAATATTGTGAACATAACATTTCTCTTGTGATAAAGTATCTTATACGCTTGACATATAAGACCTATATGATACTAACATTTGGGTCCCATAATGAAAAGCTATTACTGAGCATGGTGCAATGGTTACTCCACAAATATAAGTGCTTGTAGAGTGTAGGGGACAAGAGCCGGAATTTAAGCCTTCATTAGGATAATGTTGAAAAGCACACGTCTGCGTCTGTGTCTGCATCTGCATCTGTGTTTTTTTTTTTTTTTTTTTTTTTTTTTGAGAAGCATGTTTCTGTGGCTTTTATACTTTTCTAGTAGGTCCCGTGCACTGTTCACGGGACCCACAAACCTCGTTTTTTAGCAAAACTTTCATTAAAAATAGGTCCCGCGGCAGTATTCACACATTTAAAAATTATTTTGCTACAGTGTTTTCAGTTTTCAATTTTCAACAATAAGCGGTATCTAAACACACCCTAAGTCTCCAAGAAGGAGCTTCACACACATATACACTTTTTTTTTTAGAGAGTTTCAACTTATGGCATCCGCTTTTGATGATAGTTCTTTATTATCAGACTAAAACAACAATCAGTTTTTGGTGTAGGCGGGGATTGAACCCCAGATCTCTTATTCAACCATTAGAGATTTTACCAGTTGAGCTAACTGGAACTCACTACACATATACACTTAGATTAGACTAGAGTAGAATTTCTATTTTGTATATACATATATATATATATATATATATAACATTTATATATGCTGCCAAGTTAATCAAAGTCTTCTATCTTTCTTTCATTTTTTTTAAGTCAATCAAAGTCCTTAAATATACATCAATATTCTAGCTTTATTATTCAACTGTGACTTGTACATGGTCTTGATCAAATATTCTCATTCATTTAAAAATAAAAATAAAAGCCATTTCCAAGATCACTCATCAATCAAAATTGGCAAAAAAGCTATTAACGATGTACCTCACCATAGTGAGAAAGTATCATATATGCATAGCATATAAACCCTATGTGAGACTGACATGTGGAACCCATAACCATGGGGCCTACATGTCAGTCTCACATAGGTTGTATACGCCAAGTGTATACAAGATTTTCGTCATCAATGTTCCTTTGTCCTTTTTTTTTTCCTTTAGGAAATATAGAACTTTATTGCATTTTCCAACAATAATGTAAAGTTACAAAGAATAAAAACTTAATGGGTTCAGGTAACATATTTAGGGCATTTGTTAATGGATCATTTAAGGAAATTTTTTATACCACATTCATGCGAAATATAAAAAGTTGTCAAAATAGTAACTTGTTTTCATTTTTCCATAAAAAGTTTCCAAATAAATTCCATAAACTAATGCCCTTAAAATATCTGTTAACTTTTTCCTTATTGAATTAAAATAACCTTGGCTGCTCACACCTCAGCAATGCCAATATCAGGCTAGCAAACCAAATAACCTCATATCATCTAGCCAATACCACTTCTTTTTGCTACTATTCTTTTGTTCCTACTATTTATTGTTGAAGAAGAGGAAATATAATAGTAACTTTTCATCAGTGACAGAGCTATTATTTTAGTTCAAGAGACGCAAAATTAAAGAAAAGATTGAAAGCAAAATTAATTAAACAACTATTAATTTACAGTTTTAAAAATAAATAGCCAATTATATAACAAAGTAGTCATCATAATAAATGTACAAAATGTAATAGAAGTGTAGACTATAACATATTTTTCATACATAGGTTTATTTACTTAACTTCCTTCAACGATATTTTAATGATTTAAAGGAATGGAGATTAGTAAAGGAATGGAGATTTAAGGTTTGTGTGGGTATATATTTTAATGATCTAATCCGCTACTTTGAGTTGGAATGTAGTGAAAAATATGAAATTTATTGACCTTAAAAAATGTTTTATTTATTTAAAGTTAGAAAGCTTTATTGATTTATAAGTTATAACTGAAGTGCATCAACACATTTTTTTTTACGAAGTGAGCAATAATAGTGGCACTTAAATTCCCATCCATGGCTACATATTAAAAGACCATGATCAAAGCCCTTGAAGGACATGAGATAAATTCCATTTCCACGCAAACCATGAGCCCATGATTAAGATTGCATCACTTTATAAAAGTTCTTATTATCATGTTCAAATTACAGTCAAATATTGCAAACTTTTGAGCAAAAACTGACTATTTTAATAGCACTCAATAACCACAGCGCGTCCTTGGTGTAGTGGTCACTCTACAAGCATAAGTGCTTGTGGGGTGTGGGGTGTGGAAGGCAAGGGTCAGACTTCAAGTCTCCAAAAAAGGTTCACACACATATACACTTAAATTAGACTAAAGTAGAATTTCTATATTGTACAAAAAAATAAAATAATAAATCACTCAGTAGAAAGGACTTTGGCACTCCAAAAATGTTGTAACATGGGAAAATAGAATATCAATTGTTATGAAAGATCACAATTCACAAGTGCCGTGACCCGTGAGTCATATTTATTTAATAACATGATATTTATCTCTATATCTCTCTTTATATTTTTTTTCCCACTAATCTAGGAATTGGAAACCAAAATGAGAATTCGAAAAAAATGAATTAGTAGATTTGATGTATAGTTATCTCTCGGCAAGGAAAAAGTATTTTGTATAAAATAATATCATGGCATTCGTATTAAAATTCAATAAACGAAAGACATGTGTGCAAAAATAACTACCCACTAACGTGTGTCTTTCAATTGTTAGTGGGTTAGTTATTTTTTATTGACATGTCTCACACTTATTGGATTTTAATACTACTGACATGATATCAATTGATCCTATTTTAAAGGAGTTCTCGCCCCCCCCCCCCCTCTCAGTCTCTCTCAATTTCTTATTTAGGGTTCGTGTGTGTTTAATTGTTAAATGTAAATGTGCAGTCCTAATGACATATGTAAGGAATTGAAGAGGCAGACAAACAATGTTGATGATGCCCTCAATGTTCTTGAAGAAATTGAGTTTTACTTGTGTAGGGGTAAAAGGCCCAATGCCAGATCTTAGGCCATGGACCTGTCCGAGGAGACCTATACATCCGAGAACAACACATCTTGAGGAGTTTGCCCAGCCTAATTCGATGCTGAAGTGTAAGTCACGTGGAAGAAAACCTGGTCCGAGGAGACTTCCTGCTCGGATTGTCAAAAGGGTGTCCCAGATGAGTGCTCCAACCTCAATCCTAGCTCTCCCGGAGAACCCCCTGATTCATATAGACAAAAAGGACAGGTGGCAAAGATCAGATATTAAGCAAAAGGCTGCTGCCACCGCATTTATGATCCTGTGTGAGAGACCGCGCCCCCGGCCCCCCTTTTTTATAGGTGTGTTGGGCCAAACCCACGTGAATGGGTGGAGTCGTGTTATTGCCTCTCAAAATGGAGGTTCGACTAGTAATATTTTCCCCTTTAGATTAAGGGTTTTACAATGGAGTCGCCACTTATTTAATTATTGGAAAAATAAGAAAACCTAAATTGAAAAATAATTCCTCATTTTATTAATTTGAAATTGAATTTACATTGATCATAGGAAATTACATGGCTTTGGTCCTAGATACAATCTAAGATAAAGTACATGGCTTTGTTTCCTAGTTACAATCTAAAAATCAAAAATTACAAGGATAAGCATTTGATCTACTAACCCTTGATCTAAGTTCGGAGGCTATGTTACAAGGTGGGAAGGTGTTAGGCACCCACCTTGCCTGGTGAAACTGGTCTTCTAGACTATGGTGGCCAACATTCATACCATATCATCCAATATGTCAATCAATAAATTTGAATTTAATGTGTGTGCATGTGATAAACCCTAATTCAATTTATTAAGCATTGCATTTGGATTGAAAAATAAATTCTAGTGAATGTGTGTGAATGGTGATAACCTAGATTCAAGGATTTGAAAGAATTATGAAACAAACATGTTTTTCATATTTTTGATGTAGATTTAAGATTAAAACTAGTGTAATGCATGAACATGTAATGAACAACTAAGAACATGTGAAGAACATGTAAAAACATTCAAACATATTCAAAGGAATTTAAATAGTTACTATCATGCTTTAATCCTAAATTTTCATCATGGCAACACAAAAAACAAGTTAGGGAAAGAAATTATACCTTCATGCAAGATCCATATGGTGGAGGAGGAGACTCTTAGAAGAGGTCCAAAGGGTGGAGGGAAAGAAGAGTTAGGAGAGGAAGAGTGAGTCTCATTCAATACCTTGAGTCTCAGGAAGACCAAGATATGACAAGACTACTCAACTTCACTAGAACTCAAGAGAGGGGAAGAAAGGGGGTTTTTGTGTGTTTGAATGAATGAGAGGAGGGGTTTATATAGTAGTGATAGAGGAAATATGAATGGAAGGCCATTTAATGAAGGTTGACAAAGAATCATGAACCTAGACCTCATTTTAACCTTTGGAAAAATCTGGTGCATTAAATGGAAAGATTGGTGGGAGTGATGAGCAAGCCAAATTCGGTTCTCCCGTAGCTGCTGTAACAGCTTGCAGAGCCAACTTCGAAAAATCATATCTGACTCAATTCTGATCGGAATTGGCTCGTTCTTGTGCTCAAATTGAAGCCCCGAATGTCTAGTTTCTGGAAAAATTAACCTCATTCACAGATTCAAAATATTCTGAGAGATATTGATGAAATAGTGAGCAGAGGTCATTTGTTAGAAAATGGTTTCAGCACAATTAACATTAATATGTCCCAAATTAGCTCCCAATTAACATTAAATGGCTCCAATCACTCCCATTTTAGACTTAATTAGTTCCAAATTTACCCTAATTAGAAGATAATTGCACAAATTACTCATTGAATAATTAATGTTTATCTATCTAATTAATTAGGTATATGCAACCTCACCATAAAATGTAGTCCTAACCAATCAAATTATGACACATCATTAATCTCAAATTGATTATAATTATAACCAATTGGAATCAATTGTTCATAATCACATATAGTCGGACTCAATTTGTGATAGTGCATCTCGGCCATTAAAACTTGATTTGATGATAACTTTCAATCTGATGGTCCGATTAGAGCTTATAACCAGTCGATTTAATCGTTACAACATCAAGATCATTTTGGTAAAATGAGATTAAGGATCTAGTGACCAGAATCAAGCATATTTTCAAAGTGAAATTACCCTTTTACCCTCCATGTGAGGTTAAATGCGAGTTGCAAAATGGGGTGTCAACATCCTGCAGCTAACATCATGGCCGCATTAATGGGAAAAGACACCTGAACAGTGACTTCCATCCTTTGCAGCTACCAGATGAAGACTCCAGATGGGAGTTAATGGGACAAGTATCAAGAAAAGCCTACGTAATAGAGGAAGGGCATATAAATAGAAGAAAGAAAAAAAGAAAAGGGGAGGAGGAAAAAGAGAACAATCAAGAGAGAGAGAGAGAGAAAAAGAAAAGTACTCATAGTATTTGTATAAACATACTCCTCGGATTATGCCGAGAAGAACATTGTATCAATCAAATATCTTATCAATACAAATCTAGTTATAACCATACTTGGGCCTCCAACTGATACGAATCTAGTCAAGTGTTCTTCAGTCCACTCTCTTTACAAATTCATTTCAAGGATACCATACACAGCTTGGGCCCCAACCTATTCTGTTCAAAGGCCGTAACTAAATTTTGTGTCCTTACAATTGGCGCCGTCTGTGGGAAGAATATTATTCCATCTATGTGTCGAGGCTTGAACCATGGTTAGATCAGGTTCTAATAGAGTGGAGTCAGGTGGCTCTCAGCATATTGACCATTTCGTGCACCTCAAGCGTGAAAGAGACCGCGAAGGAAGCGTGCACACAAATCATACTGTGAAGAGTCGACGTCGAAATGACAGTAACGAGTCTCACGAGGACATGCAACGCAAGATTGATCGCCTCAAGAAGAAGTTACGCCGTGCGCGAAGGAGGTGCAGTCCGTCTAGCAGTCCGTCCATTACAGATGACTCTTATGACGATGATGACGATGCCAGTTACAGACGATGCCAGTTACAGACGCCGCTCCAGGACACCCTCAAGTGAGTCTTTCTCCCACGTGGAAGAGCCCCACCATAACCGCAGGGGCAGAGACACGTCCTCAAGAGGTACTGGGAGTGATGCAATGAATAGGGCACTTAACCAAATTTCCAAGTCGCCCTTCACACGCAGAATTAATGGAGGAAGCCTTCCTCAGCGTTTTACTCAACCTACCTTCACTGCATACAATGGACGGACTGACCCCGTGGAGCATGTGAGCCATTTCAATCAGAAAATGGCTGTCCATTCTCGGAACGAGACTCTCATGTGCAAAGTGTTCCCCTCCAGTTTGGGGCCTGTAGCCATGAGGTGGTTTGATGGCCTTGCGGCAGACTCTATTGAATCCTTTAGGGCGCTCACCAGGGCTTTCTGCTCTCGGTTCGTGACGAACACCAGGGTCCTTCGGCCACTGGACTCCTTGCTGTCTATGTCCATGCGAGAGGGGGAGACATTGAAAACATACTCGGACAGGTACTAGGAGATGTTTAACGAAATCGAAGGGAGTTTTGATGACGTGGCAGTAAGAACTTTCAAGGTCGGCCTACCAGCCGAGCACAACCTGCAGAAATCGTTGACCAAGAAGCCGGTAAGGAGTGTGCGTCAGCTGATGGACCGCATCGACGAGTATAAGCGCGTTGAGGAAGACCAGCTGATCGGAAAGGGAAAGGCTAAGGTTATCCCCCAAGAGAGGAGGGAGTTCAGGTCGGACCGTTACAGTAACAGCAGGCCGCGGAGAGACTACAGTGTGCAGTCCGGGTCTGTTGCATCACAAGCAGTTCATGCCGTGTTCCGAGAACCAATTCACCAGATTCTGGAGAAAATTCAGAACGAGCCATACTTCAAGTGGCCAAACAAGATGGGGGGAGACCCCATGAGGCGAAATCAGAGCCTTCATTGCCAATATCATCAGGAGCGAGGGCATACCACCGAGGATTGCAGGACTTTGAAGAGCCATTTGGAACAACTTGCCAGGGAAGGAAAGCTGCAGCAGTTTATCAATCGACCAAACAACCAGGGAGACCATATCAGGCCAGGGGCTTTAGGGACCGCCTCATCAAGGCCCTCTTTGGGCACGATTAACGTTATCTTCGTGGCCCCAGAGAGAACTGGATCCTACCCTTCCAAAGTAATGTCCATTTCTAGGGCATCTGCCGAGGACGCCAACCAAGAGACGAAACGGGTAAGGATGGAGGCCCAACCAGCCTTAAGCTTCTCGGATGAAGATAAACTGGGGACAATACAACCCCATGACGACGCTTTGGTCATCACCCTTAGAATCGGAGGGTACGATGTGAAGAGGGTGATGGTTGATCAGGGGAGTGGGGCTGAGATCATGTATCTAGACCTATACAAAGGACTGGGCTTACGGCCTGAAGACCTGACAGCATATGATTCACCCTTAGTCAGCTTTGATGGGAAGACCGTCATCCCTAAGGGTCAGATAAGGCTACCTGTACAGGCAGGGTCTGAAGTGGTCGAGGTGGACTTCATCGTGGTGGATTCATATTCTCCCTACACGGCCATTGTGGCCAGGCCTTAGCTCCACGCTCTGGGGGTTGTTTCTTTGACCTTACACCTAAAGGTTAAATTTCCATCGGGAGGACGACTGGAAGAGATTGTTGGCAGCCAACCTATGGCGAGACAATGCCTCATAGCTGCCATTACACATCGGCCTGATGCCGAACCAACGACCACCACGGTCGGGTACTCGTAGCAGTCAAAGTTCCCGATTCCCCCCAAAGCTGTGGAGCCTGCCGAGGAGCAATGTGAAAGACTAGAGAAAGTTGTCATTGGGGAGGACCCAGATAAGTTTTTCTAGATAGGGGCTCAGTTACCCCCTCATGAAAAGGAAGAGCTGTTGTTCTTCCTTAGGAGAAACATTGACGTGTTTGCCTAAAACTCTTACGAGGCCCCAGGAGTGGACCCTGAATTCATCTGCCATCACCTTAATGTGAATCCGGCTGCCCTCCCCAAAAAGCAGCCACCTCGGCGCTCATCCAAGGAACATTCTGACGCTGTCAGGGATGAGGTGAACAAGCTCAAGCAGGCAGGGGCTATCAAGGAGGTCTTCTATCCAGAGTGGCTGGCTAACACAGTGGTGGTGAAGAAGAAGAATGGGAAATGGCGTGTATGCATGGACTTCACAGATCTAAATAGAGCCTGCCCAAAAGACCCCTTTCCATGCCACGGATTGATCAACTGGCAGATGCAACCATAAGGCACCCACGAATGAGTTTCTTGGACGCCTTCCAAGGGTACAACCAGATTCCCTTAGCCCTGGACGATCAAGAGAAAACAGCCTTCGTAACTCCCATTGGGAACTATCATTATAAGGTGATGCCATTTGGTCTGAAGAATGCAGGCTCCACCTATCAAAGAATGATGACCAAAATGTTCGAATCACAGCTGGGGAAATGCATTGAGATTTATATTGATGACATGGTGGTCAAAAGCAAGCTGGAGACCGACCACATTGGAGACCTCGGAAACATCTTTGAAATTTTGAGGAAGCACAAGTTATGACTCAATGCTTCGAAGTGCTCTTTTGGCGTTGGATCAGGAAAGTTTCTGGGCTATGGTCACACATCACGGAATTGAAATCAACCCCGACCAGATTAAGGCAATCAACAACCTCCAGCCTCCTCGGAACCCAAAAGAGGTCCAAAAGTTAACCGGGATGACTGCCGCTCTCAACCGATTCATCTCCAAGTCCGCAGAGAGATGTCGGCCTTTCTTCCAGCTGCTAAACAAATGGAAGGGATTTGAGTGGAATGAAGAGTGTGTTCTAGCTTTCCAACAACTAAAAGAATACCTAATGCGGCCACCCATCATGTCTAGCCCCACAACGGACGAGGTCTTGTTCGCCTATATTGCTGTTACCACCCATGCTGTGAGTCTAGTACTTATACGAGTCGACAGTGACGTCCAGAAGCCTGTGTACTATGTGAGTAAATCCCTCCATGAGGCCGAGGTCCGTTATCTGCCACTTAAGAAGGCCATCTACGCAGTAGTTCATGCTACTCGTAAACTCCCTCACTATTTCCAATCACATACGGTTGTGGTCCTCACCCAACTCCCGCTTAGATTATTGCTTCGGAGTGCAGACTATACGGGAAGGATTGCCAAGTGGGGTACCATCCTAGGAGCCTTTGACATAAAGTACATGCCTCGCACCTCGATCAAGGGGCAGATACTGGCCGATCTTATGGCTGAGTTTGCCGAGCCTGTGTTAGAAGAGGTTGCTGAGACGATATACATGGATGAGAATTCAGTTGGCCTCGTGTCTGTGCAAGAGTCCGCACCTTGGAAGTTATACGTGGATGGTGCAGCCAATCAAAGAGGCTCGGGAGTGGGGTTAGTTTTAATATCCCCTGAGAACGTTGTCATTGAAAAATCTCTTAGATTAAACTTCTCTGCTACTAACAATGAGGCCGAATACGAAGCGCTGCTGGTTGGAATGGCCATGATCAAAAGGATGGGTGGGAGCATAGCAGAAGTATTCTCGGACTCAGCGCTGGTTGTCGGCCAGGTCATGGGAGAATTAGAAGCTCGTGATGAAAGAATGCAAAACTATCTAAGGCAGGTCAAGCGACTGCAATCATAGTTCAAGTCATTCAATTTGCAACATGTTCCTCGGAGTGGGAACACGTACGCGGACTCCTTGGCCACCCTGGCAACCACCTCCTCTCAGGGGTTACCTCGAATTATCCTAGTGGAAGATGTACAAAGGCATGCCGAGGAAAAGGAAGGGCTTAACATCTATCAAGTTCGAGTAGGGCCGAATTGGATGGACACTATGGTAACCTACCTTAGGGACGACGTCTTACCAACAGACAAGGACGAAGCTGATAAGGTGCGGAGGAAAGCCCCTCGATTTTGGCTGTCAGGAGACAGTAAGCTATACAAACGTTCTTTCACTGGTCTATACTTATTATGCGTGCATCCTGAAGCCACAGAACTACTTCTCGAAAAGCTACATGAGGGGATTTGTGGCAGCCACACAGGAGGAAGATCTCTAGCACACAGGGCCTTAACTCAGGGGTATTGGTGGCCAAATATGCAAAGGGAATTACAGGCATATGTAAAGAAGTGTGACCAATGCCAGAGGTTTGCTCCGAGTATACATCAATCAGGAGGAGTTCTGAATCCTCTGTCAAGTCCCTGGTCTTTCACTCAGTGGGGCTTGGACATTGTAGGCCCTTTTCCTAGAGCAGCCGGGAGTAAGAAATACTTGATCGTCGCAACAGACTACTTCACCAAATGGGTTGAGGCCGAGCCATTGGCAAACATCAGGGATGTGGATGTCCAGAAGTTTGTATGGAAAAATATCGTAATACGGTTTGGAATACCATATACTCTCATCTCGGACAATGGCCTTCAGTTTGACAGTAAAGCATTCAGAAGATTTTGCTATGGACTAGACATTACGAACAGGTACTCCACCCCCTGCATACCCTCAAGGAAATGGCCAAGCAGAAGCAGTTAACAAAGTCATAGTAAGCGGTCTTAAGAAGAGGTTAGATGATGCCAAAGGAAAATGGGTGGAAGAACTACCACATGTAATCTGGACCTACAGGACAACTCCTCGGAGGTCTACCGGAGAGACCCCCTTTGCCATGACGTATGGTGCCGAGGCTGTCATCCCCATAGAAACTAGATTCCCCACACTTAGAACCAGCTCATTTGCCTCGGCTGACAATGACAAACTGCTAAAGGATAATCTGGACCTAGTCGCCGAGCGTAGAGAAAATGCTGCGGTTCAACTAGCCTATTATCAGCATAAGCTCAAGCAGAGCTATGATGCCAATGTCAAACTGAGACCACTTGCACCAGGAGATTTGGTCTTGCGAAAAGTCGTGGGCACTGCGAAGAACCCGGCCTGGGGGAAACTGGGACCTAACTGAGAAGGCCCCTATCGTATCCTATCAGTAGCCGGAATAGGAGCCTTTTATCTAGAAGATTTAGATGAAAGGGCTGTGCCACACCCCTGGAATGTAAACAACCTAAAAAGGTACTATTATTAATGAAAATTTACATTCTTGCATTGAAGTCTACTATACAGCTTATTTCCTAAGTGTTAAACAGAACCTTGGTCAGACCTGGCCCCTCGGACCACCTACCTTGGGTAATTAACACCCCTAAGTGTTAAACAGAACCTTGGTCAGGCCTAGTCCCTCGGACCACCTACCTTGATTAATTAATATCCCTAAGTGTTAAACAGAACCTTGGTCAGGCCTGGCCCCTCGGACCACCTACCTTGGGTAAATTAACACCCCTAAGTGTTAAACAGAACCTTGGTCAGGCCTAGCCCCTCGGACCACCTACCTTGGGTAAATTAACACCCCCAAGTGTTAAACAGAACCTTGGTCAGGCCTGGCCCCTCGGACTTCTTACCTCGGGTAAATTAGCAACTTTCCTTCACTTTTTTTTTTAAAAAAGGGGCTGTACGAAATCTCAGGCATGCCTGATCCCTCGGATCATCCACTTAAAGTCATATCACCAAGACACACGTATCACTTAGAACTATGCAGAAGTTTAATCTTTCATATTCACTCAGACTGTGCACTCTAAGCTATTGTCCTTACTCAATTTAACGAGTCAACAATACGACAGTTAATTGTGCTTGCTTGAATTCATACTTATTTGCTCAGATAAAACTAAATTAGTTAAAGGTCTTTGACGTGAACCTTAAAGTTTTGTGTTGCTATTTTAACCTGCGAACTTAAACTTTCCACAAAAAACTAAACAGAATTGGGAACAGTTAAAAGCAAATGAAATATTTTCATTAAATTAAAAATTAAAGTACATTATCAAAGTAGGCATTACATCAATAAAGAGAAAAGAAAACAGTAACAACTACAGCAACTAGCAAGCCTAATCCTAGTCCTAAGTCTATATATCTCAAGAAGGAAGGTTGCCTGCTTCGATCGGCTCAGCTGCAGAGGATCCAGCCTCGACCTCTGAGGGGGCTGCGTCCTTGGCCTGTTCAGCACCCGCCTCGGCAGAGGGAGCGTCCGGAGCAACTTGTTCGGTTGGGGCAACTTGCTCCTCCTCAGCCTCCTCGGCAGCTTCATAAGGAACAAGCGCCAAACTTGGTTGCTCTGGAGCTTGAGAAGATAAGGGGGCGGGGTCAGCCGGGGTCAAACGTATGTGGGGATGATAATATATCCTCCCCGGCTGCCTCAGGTCCGAGTCAGCTGGGACTCTTGCCAAGTTCAGGGCCTCATCCCATGTGAACTGGTAGTAGTCCCCGCATACCTCAGAGACCTCCTCCGCCAGCCTTATTTCTCTCTTCTCAATGCCGCGGAGATACTCGGCCTCCTTCTCGGCCTTAGCAGCCACAAGGGCCTCCCGAGCCTCTTTTTCCCCTTCCTTGGCCTTCTCGAGGCTGGCCTTGAGTTCCAAGACCAGCTGCCTTTGGGTTGCCATCTCTATTTCTGTTGTGTACAATTTTTTCCGCTGATCCTCAGCCTGATACTGGGCGCTCTTGAGGCCAACCTCGGCGCTTCGCCTCTCCCTCTCCTCCACAGTTAGCTTCTTGGCTAACTTTTGTTTTTCCTTCTTCAGAGCCTCCATGTCTCTATCCACTTGAAGGCGAGACTGGGTCTCGGTCCTAGCCAAGCTTCGGGCATCCCTGACCCAGTCCTCGGCCTCGTAGACTTGTTGTGTGAGCTGTGAAGAAAGAGAAACAAAATCATATCGTAAACAGTATGAAGGAAATACACTGCGCACACTTAAACTAATCTGTTATGCGGTGAGGTGATCAGGAACTTACCATGGCCAGGTCTCTCTTCATTGACATGAAAAGGTCGGCCTGCCTTCACGACCTCACGGTGTCCATGTCCTTGGGTAAAAGGAGAGGGCGCTCCAAGGCCTCAGCAATGTAGCCTGAGCGCCCCCTCTGAAATTCCCTAATAGAGGCCTTGGAGGGAATGGGCAAGCCGTCCAAGTCCAGCCTCGGGGCCCAGGTTGGTGGTTGCTGGCTTTCTGTAGCATGGGTGTCTCCCCTCTGCTCAGATGAAGAGGACCTTTTGTCGTCTCTACCCCCTTTTTGCTGCTTTGCCCCCTTTTGTTGGGGAGGAGGCAGTTCACCTTCCTCGACTTCAAGCTCCACTACCTTCCTCTTCCTCTTGAGATCGGGTATGGGAAGAAGCCCAAGCCCAGTCGCAGGAGGAGGAGGAGGTGGGGGTAGTTGAGCAGGTTCTTTCCCTTTGGGCACATCCTTGGAAGGAGCACCCTTACTTCTTCCGGCTATAAGGTCCTTCAGTCCAGCCCTCTGCTTCAAAGGCATGTCGTCCTCTTCTTCTTCGGAACTGTCGGACTCTGGGGTATCCTTAAGCTTGCCCTGTACCTCCTCTTCACCGCTAAAACGGAAGCCGTCTATCTCTTCCTCCAAAGATTGCAAGGATGAAGCGGACTCTTCCCTCTGAACAGTAGGTTGAGGAACAGCTTGTCGGGTTGGCCACTCAACAGGTGGAAGGTCTCTCTTGGCCAGAAAGCCCGGGATTGAAACGTCAATCCTGTTAAGTCTTTTATCGCCTACTTGGATGGAATTGCCGACGTCCAAGAAGCTGTCCGACAATGGGGTGAAGTCCAATATAAGGTGGATAGCACATAGTTGGCCGTCCGAGTTCACGCACACCTCGGACCTTAGGAGCTTGTTAAGCCCCGACACGTTCACAAGGCTGAGGCGCGGAGCGACAAACTTCCTATCTGCAATCACAACCACCAAATGTCGAGTTAGTTACATAATTTCAAAACCAGGTGGTAGAACAGCATAGAAAAATGAAGCCTAGAACCTAGATTCTAGGTTAACTCAATCTAGTCCTAAAGTAGCCCACCTGGTTTCCCCTCCTTGACCGGGCAATGGTGACCGCCGTGCCATGCCCCGGAGACGATGACGTAGTCGTCCTTCATGCCCTTGTTGGACTTCGGAAGGCACGACACCATCTTAATGACCGGAGATCGGGATTTCAGGTAATATCCCTCGTCGGCCTGAGAATGGCACTCGTACATATGTACGACGTCGTGCCAGGTGAGCTACAGATCCATCATCTGGTTAAGGGCATCGACGCTGCCTAAGACCTTGAACATAATTGGCCGTGCACTGGTGCGGGCACAACCTATGGTTTTTAAGGTAGTCCCTAGTTATGGTACCCATGGGAATGGTCATCCCTCCCTCCAAAAAAGCGATTACAGAGATGACCACTTCACCGGCTCGCCTGTCGGTCAGGATGTTTTCCGGCGGACAATATCGAAGACCAACCCCCTCAAGGATATGGTACTTCGCCTTAAAAAGCTCTATGGCTATAGGTGTATCAACGAGATTCTTAAATCTACCCATTGGACTCTGTGAAGAAGACGCTAAGGAGGTTCCCTAAGGTAAAACTAAAAAGTGAAAGAAAGGTAAGGCCGAGGTGCTCAGCCGAGGAGGAATGATCAACGGAACCAAATACTTACAAGAGGAGTTGAGGTTTTTGGTTCAGAATTCCCTTAGACACCTAGAGATCTTTGTTAGAACGTCCTCGGATTACTTAAATTCAATGAGCGTATGATAGCAAGGATACTTAAGAACGCTGGAGTGCTTGAACGTATGCGAAGTGAGGAAAACTACCTCCTGAGAGACCTTTTTATAGTAGGCGAAGATGAGTGGGAGCTATCCCGCTCGAAATTTCACGAAGAAATTTCAGCCGCACGATCTTCACCTCACCGTTGATCAAAGAGACAGAGCGCCACCTAGAGCTATAAATAACGCGCTACAATTTCCGAAGCGTCTTTGGAAATCGAAAGTCTCGCGAAATAGCGCCTCCACGTGGATTAGTTAAAGGGTTTGATGGGTTTCACCCCCTGCAGAAGTCAAAATCCCGCCTTTCTCCTCGGATAAAAGAAGAAAACCGGAATTTTGAGGGGCTATTGTAGGGGTAAAAGGCCCAATGCCAGATCTTGGGCCGTGGGCCTGTCCGAGGAGACCTATACATCCGAGGACAACACATCTTGAGGAGTTTGCCCAGCCTAATTCGATGCTGAAGTGTAAGTCACGTGGAAGAAAACTTGGTTCGAGGAGACTTCCTGCTCGGATTGTCAAAAGGGTGTCCCAGATGAGTGTTCCAACCTCAATCCTAGCTCTCCTGAAGAATCCCCTGATTCATATAGACAAAAAGGACAGGTGGCGAAGATCAGATATTAAGCAAAAGGCTGCTGCCACCGTATTTATGATCCTGCAGCTAACATCATGGCCTCATTAATGGGAAAAGACACCTGAACAGTGACCTCCATCCTTCGCAGCTACCAGATAAAGACTCTAGATGGGGGTTGATGGGACAAGTATCAAGAAAAGCCAACATAATAGAGGAAGGGCATATAAATAGAAGAAAGAAAAAAAGAAAAGGGGAGGAGGAAAAAGAGAACAATCAAGAGAGAGAGAGAGAAAAAGAGAAGTACTCATAGTATTTGTATAAACATACTCCTCAGACTATGCCGAGAAGAACATTGTATCAATCAAATATCTTATCAATACAAATCTGGTTATAACCATACTTGGGCCTCCAACCGATACGAATCCAGTCAAGTGTTCTTCAGTCCACTCTCTTTACAAATTCATTTCAAGGATACCATACATAGCTTGGGCCCTAACCTATTCTGTTCAAAGGCCCTAACTACGTTTTGTGTCCTTACAACTTGTTTACTAAACAATCGAACATAAACAAGATCTTTTTTAAGTCGAACTTGAATTGTTCTTAAACAACTTAGTTTATGCACAACCATAGACTGAGTTCTCCTCCCCCCCTCCCCCCCAGAATCTGATGATTGTGTCTAGAAGATTTATTTTCATTTTCTCATGGAACTTTCTTTCATTACATTTTTTGTTCAATAGTTGTCAAATTGATTTATAATAATAATAAAAAACCCCTAAGTAAAATGCAAAGTTTCTTCAACAATTTCTTGCTTTTCTATTTTTCACTTTCTCATGGAACTTTCTTTCATTACATTCTTTGTTCAATAGTTTTCAGATTGATTTATAATAATAATAAAAACCCCTAAGTAAAATGCAAAGTTTATTCAACTATTTCTTACTTTTCTATGCTACTTTATTATCCAAAATAACAAAGATAAACAAAATTTTCAAATTGAAACAATTTCATAAGTAAGGGGGTTTCTTTAACAAATTAAAAACTTGGAACTTTTTTTATATTCTATAAATCTAATAGCTACAAAGGGGAAGGCTTAATGGGGGATTTAAACCCTAAATATCTTCATTAGAAATACTAGGAGGTGCCAATTGAGCTATAAGGCTTTTGGCAATTTGGAACCTAATTTGAATCATAGTATCTAAACTTTGAAACTTTGTATGTAATTTTTCTTTAAAAAAAATAGTAAAAATTTTTATTTGAGTTTAAATTAGAGTAATACTGAATAATTTTAAGAAGTAATTACACTCTATCCACCTATGATTCAAGACAATTACAAGTTGCCTACTTGTAATTTGAAAAATATTACTTTACACAAGTTGCCTCCATCATGCTTCCATAATCCACTCTATCTAGTGGTTAAAATAGACAAAATATTTTAGAGGATTTACAGTTAACATGTATCACATGTTGATAGAAAGTAGCAAAGTTACCATAATCGATTCATCATATTAGGTCTAGATGAAGGAAAATTCTTTAGTATTTTCAAAGTATAGTGAAATAGTTCTCTCTCCTCTCATATTCATGACAGACTCTACCATGAATTTAATGAGTAGATCACATCATGAATGTGAGTTGAGAGAACACCATTCACCATGCTCCGGAAGTACCTAAGAATTACTCTTGGGCGAAAGTAAGCTATGCTCACTTGTTAGGCTAGATTGATTGATAAATGTTACATATTCACAAGCATGTCCTTTTAAGAGGAAAAAAAATTGATATTTGATTTTGTATTTTCAAAATGTGATTTGTGTGTTTCATACGCCGTAAACAAGTCAAGTTAAATCGAGAATTAAAAGTTTGATATTAGATACTATAAGGATGCGGTGTGAAACCCAAGTTTTACACCCTCTAATCCCAACATGTCACATTATCATATCATATATTAAAAAATAGGCACAATTACACTCAATCAATTCCAAAACCTATATGAAAATCCAATCTAATTGGGAGTTTATTGAGATGTTATCTAGGTGTGGTAGGATGTATTGAGTTTTAAGTAAAAAACTGATGTGATAATCTTTAATTGGATGGTGTATAACATGAGTTTTACACTGACCATATCAAATTCAGACTCTAAAAGTTTAAGCTTGCTAATTTAGTTTTATTTCAAACACAAATCGTGCTTGAGCTCATCACCAAATAAAATTATATGATTAATCTTGATTCATTTTCTTGTAGAACAAGCTCGAGTTGTTTATGAACTGTTTAATTAGCTTATTCTATTTGTATATATAGTAAAACCATCAACAAAATTTTCTACCCCTACACAAATCAATGATTTTTTTTTACTACAAGTACAAATTTATGAATTTTTACTACAAATATATTGTTTATATTATCAATAAATTACAAATAATAACTTAATATCATATGGACTTATTTACAAATTTATACAATCTACTGTCAAGTTATATGAGTATATTTCTAGAAAAGTATACATATAAAAATATAATATTATATATGATTAAGTTGAGCTTTGTGTTTAGGAGCATGTTCACCAACAAATTATTATGTTTGACCTTAGCTCATTTAATATTTGAAAGTTGAAACTAAAGTTGGGCTCGAGCTTTACTCGTTTACTAAACAAACAAACAGACATTAAACAAATTAATTTTTTTTCCGAGCTGAACTCGAGTTGTTCATAAACAACTTAGTTTATTAACAACCCTAGACAGCTGCATCTCTCTCTCTCTCTCTCTCTCTCTCTTCCCATAACTTTTTAGAGTCCCCCCCCCCCCCCCCTCCCCTTGAATCTGATGATTGTGGCTTCAAATTTAAAATGTAGGTTTGCTATTGAAAAGTTCAAAGAAATGGGTCCTAATTCTCTCTCTATTCTTCATAAATATTAGGGCTTGAAGGGGATTTTCTTCTTTACTAAATAGGTTCTCATACACAGCAAAATTTAAAGCCTGATTCATTTTTCTTGACATCTAAGAATCATGGATACAAGATTGGCTACAGTATAAGACTGTCAGACTGCTGCAATATAAGCTTCTGCATTAATATTCATCGTACTTTAGATTCTGCACCCTTGGATTTCTTTTTTGAAGGCGCTTGCCCCAGCTGCAGCAATATAGGCTTCAGCATCAATATTCTCAACCGATTTTTGCTTCCCAAACTCCATTGCTTTTTTTCTGTAGAATAAGCAATATAAGCAATTACATTAAAATACAAAAGTCCCAGAAAGTAAGATTAGCCAAGTCTCATGATATCATGATCCTATATACCTTCAGAGACATGGACATGGCTGCCATATCTTTATAATCATCCTCATATTTTGCATCCTGCTTTCTTGGTTCCTGAGACTAGTCAAACCAAAATTGATAAAAAGTCATTGGGATAGAAAATTAAGTAAAGAGTTAGTCTCAAAATGTCAATAAAATGGGGAATTTTTGTTAATACATTTAAAGTGGTGGAGAGGAGATTCGAATCCTGGATGTCTTTGTTGGAAACACTAGGAGGAGCCATTTTAATCCGAAGTTCATTGGCAATAAAATGGAGACGATTGGGTATAAGTGCTTTAGAATACAACCTGTGGGGGAATAAATGCAGGTTCTCTTTTTCTTTTGTTTTCTGCGGTTTTCTCTGCTTGCTTCTCCTGCTTCTCTTGCCACTTCTTTGATGATTTCTTCTTCAGAGACATGAAGAATCCTCCACTTGCCAGTTGTTCATCAATCTGAAAATACCATAGAGCATTATTTTATTTTTGATAAGTAATGATGAAAAATATTAATATAAATTGGCATACAATGTTCTATCTAAATACCATAGAAAGGAATCACGTGAGGATCAAAACTCACCTTGCTAGGTTGTTGTGGAGGAGGGAAAGGTGTATATGTTTTCTTCTCTTTAGTCCTATACTTCTTTTGTTTGACATTTTTCCCGAGTAAAATTTATTAGAGAAATTTAAAACAGAGGATACAATAAGGACAGAAGAAACTGGAAGAAATTGATTATATATATGACATATACAACAAATAATGTAGTAGATGAAGTACTTCTTGAATTTTGGAAGAAACCTATCCCAATTTTCTTGTGCAAGTTCTGGATCCATGTCAAGTTACTTCTTCATCATAAGAACCTAATCAGGAAAGGGAAAATAAGAAAGAGAGAGAGAGGCTGGAGGGGGGGGGGGGGGGGGGGGGAAGGGTGTGTTGGGGGGGAGTGGGAGGTGATAAACAGAGATTGAGAATGACAACAGATCCTTAGGTGTAAATAATTGTCAACAGGTCTTCAAGGGAAAACACCAATTACAGTAGAAATTTTGAGCCAGTCCATTCACCTTGATATGGTATACAGGATGCTTTTTATTTAGTATGCAGTCTTCCACAATCCTTCTTATTTGCTTTATACCTGTAAATGAGCCCATAGCAGATACTGTATTGCCCTCTAAATTTACAATAAAAAAGAGAAAGCATTCATTTCATGATTCTGCACTCTGAAGTTCGCACTAAGGGTTGGGGAAACAAAGAATGGTGTTGGTCGCAACTGCATAACAAATAACAGTAACAAAAGTAACAATTACCGGAACAAGAATATAGCTGAACACTGTTTTTCCATTAAATTGCTCTCTCTCTCTCTCTCTGTCTCCCTTTTTTTTTTTTTATTATTTGTGTGTGTGTGTGTGTGAGAGAGACCCACAAGATGTTGTCTTCACTTAACAAATCGCTCCTGCACACTTCTTCAAAAATTAGATCGAGACCCAAGAATTGATTTAAATTTTACGATACTTCTAGCAATTCAGGTTATTTGTGAATGTTCAGCATTCCTGAGACAGCTTTCACAAAGTAAGGGCAAATTCTACATGACAAGCTTATTTTGTGAAAAAAACAGGTTTAAGGATGAAAAACTACCAGCTAGTAACCACCAAAATTTATTATTTTTCAGAGCTTCAAAATGTACCTCCCCAGGGATGTCATCCCCAATCTGATAAAACGATATTTTTAATTTTTATATCCAAAAAAGCTTGAATATCAATAGGTAAGTCTTAATGTGGTACAGATACAACAAATTGGAGGATTCTAAGGTGCTTAATAGATAGTTTTAATGCATGTTTTTTAGGAGCTGAATTTGGACAATTAAAAGTTCTATAAGGGAAGTTCTTAGCTTCCACTATGAGGCTACACACAGGAATGCTCAAAACTATATTTGCGGAGGTTTCAAACAAAACCATTGTTTTAAACGTTCTCCCATTTTTTAAGATGATTTTATGAACTTAAAAAAAAAAAAAATTCAATTGTTACAATAAGTGGAAGAGGGAGAATTTGAATCCTAGTTCTCCTTATTAAGGAGACCAAGCAATGCTACTAAGTTATAAAGCTCTTGGCAAAATGATGTTTTGAACTAAACCATCTTTAGTGAACAACTGAGTTTTTAACTAAATTTTCTATAAAATTTTGCTATTGTTTAAAATTTTTTTAAGCTTAGGTGATTTTAAATTCTTATTGCATAATTTATATCGAATTGTGTTCTTTTTAATACATGAACATGTTTCAGATAAATTCTTAAGATATAGAAAATTATTTATATCTCATGCAAAGATTGTTTGATTAATGAAATATGATGTATAAAACTACAAAATGTGCTACATCTCTTGCCCCTTTCAGGCTCAAGTCTCCCTAAATTGGCTAAATGATCCACAATCATGTACTGAGATCACCGTGAGGAATGTGCATGATTTGGCACCAAAGAGTGCTTTATAGCAGACTTGCAAGAATCTTGTGGGTTTGGAGGTGATGAAAGAAAGTAAACCAAACCCATTTTGGTGCTATAAATTTACCAAATCTGGATCAATTTGCCTTGTCTATGGCCAATGAGCTCTAGTTTAATTGGAATCTCTTCTCCCTCTAAGTTTATGGAGGGTAAGGTAATGGGTTCAAGACCCATTGTGTGTTGTAACTTAACACTTCAAAAAAAAAAAAAATATATATATATATATATATATATATATATAGCTTCTCTATAACATGGAATATTTGACTAATGGATGTGTGCGTTTGGGTTAGGATGAAAAATGAAAATTATTTCACTATTCAGCTTATTTTTGCTACTATTTATGAGTCTCACTGTACTTTTTGGCACTATTCATGGGCCTTATTGTACTATTTCAACTAACTTTTACCTTTATTTATAGTACTTTCAGCAATTATTTTTCAATTTCAGCAAAATAAGCGGTATCCTAACACACTCTTAAGATAACAAATCTAGCTTTACATGGAAATCTTGCCAGGCTCAAAAACGCCTTCATCCAAGTCATAGCAAATTCTGTAAAACAAATAAATATTTAGCTCCTTTTCTAATACTCTAATAACTAAGAGATTGCATTTGGAAGATATCCAAAGCATATATAGCCAAAATGAAAATGGACAATGGACACCAAAATAACATGCATAGCAATGGCTCCATCCTCCCAAATATGCTGATAACTCTAAAAAAAAAAAAAACACTCAAGAAGGATTTGTTATGCACATTCTTTAGTAATAATTCCTAACATAGTCAGCATGTAGCACAAAACACATAAGATATTACAATTTCTTGCAATTGGTCTGGTTTCTAGTTTCTACATGTTGGCTAATATATGTAGTGTGTTGTTTCAACATACCAAAGGTATATTTGATATCACTCTCAAGAAATTTTGGTTTCACAAAATATGAGAACGCTATATTCTTAGGAATCTGACAGGAACGTTGCATGGAAAACTAGATACGAGAATCTCAAATTACCAAGCACCTAATTCCAGGAATCTAAGTTTCCCAGAATGCTGATTTTCAAAGGAATAATAGTATTCTGTGAGCCCAATGACACCTAAAAATAATATTCAAACAAAAAATAAAATAAAACTAATTAAAAAAAACCCACAAAGTTTAAACAAAAATATAATTAAGATATTAACAAGATCTTAACATGATAGAATATGCAAGACTCTACACCCAATACCTATTTAGTTACTAAGAAACCAAATATCTCCTTTGTTATTAAGAAATACTAGTGTGTAATCCCGTGCATATGCACGGATACATTTAAAAACAATCACAATTACATATAATATATATATGATTTGAAATCTAATTGGATCTAGACTCTACGGTTTTTGCCCCCAATAATTTACTTACCACAAAAATTAACAAATTAGATGGGACACATGATGCAAAATTGAACTTCAATTAAAATTCAATCTAAAATCTAATTGAATTTAGACCTTTTGATTTTTGCACCTAATAATTCACTTGACACAAAAATTTAAAAAATAAATGACACATGACACAAAATTAGACTCCAATTTAAAATTTAATTAAATTTTCTCTCTGCTTTAGCTATTAATATATATATATATATATATATGACTTATAAATTTAAATTTTTTTTAGTTATATGATTATGTTTTTTATGGTTTATTATATTAGACTCCTCGTTTTCTACATTAAATTAACTAATTTGCCACAAAAATTTTAAAATTTAAATTAAATAGGACACGTGGTGCAAAATTAAACTCTAATTAAAATTTAATTTTTACCTAAATTAACCCACTTAGCACAAAATTCTAAAATTTAGATTAGATAAGACACATGGCGTTAAATTAGACACTAATTGAATTCTAATTTGAAATTTAATTGGATTTTCTCTCTGCTTTACCTATTATTATATATATAGATGAGTCAATAGATAACAATAATTTGAAGCAATTTAAGAAATCATACCCTATTTTGGACCAAGTTGCCAGTCTTGATGATGTCAAATTGCATTTCATCGTCCAGTACTTTTATTGCCTACCAACAAATCAATCAATATATTACTAAAAGTTGAAGCGTAGCATTTATTGTTGCTACGCTCCAGTTATGCCACATCAGCGTCCACCTCATTATCATTTTCTTTCTAATTTTTCTATAATTGTTTGTAACATTTGCTTTTTATTTTATTTTAATATTTACACTTTTTCCAACTTTTCTCCATCCTTACCTTTTCCTCTCCCCACTACCTCTACATAAATACTATTCTTCTTCTTTTCATCTCCCCACTACTCTCTACATAAATATTATTCTTCTTATTTCTCTTCATCTTCCTTTATTGTGTCTCTTCTTATTCACACTCTCTTATTATAAATTAGTAACTATCTATTCCATTCTATGCATGGTTTTCTCTCACAAAAAAGGTTCTCTCTCTCTCTCTCTCTCTCAATTTTTCGATGAATTTTTATACACTCTTCTATTTATATCCTTCTTTTCTTTTTTTCTTCTTTGTTTTTCTACACTAAAATCATTATGCTCATTTCTCACTTAATTTAATCGGGTAGTTTGCTGGAATTCAAAAAAGGTTCTCTCTCTCTTTATCTCTCAATTTTTCAATGAATTTTTTATACATTCTTCTATTTATGCGAAATTACTAATCTTTGGGAATTTTTTTTTTCTACACTAGAATCATTATGCTCATTTACTCACTTAATTTAATCGGGTAGGTTGTAGGAATTCAAGTAAAACTAGGCAATAAGGAATTTTATAGCATTGGAGAATGCCTGAATATATACCATCCAAAAGTTAAAAGTCGGCAAATTAGTGGAGCTATAATTAATCTTCAAACGGGATTGATGGTATTGCCAATGTTCTTTAATTAGCATCCTTATTTCTATTTCTCTATATATGTTTCCTAGAATTAGTATTAGTCTCATTTTTATTTTCTCTAGGCGTAAATGCACTTTTAGTCCCTACATTTTGCACTTTTTCTATTTTAGTCCCTACATTTTTATTTTACCATTTTTAGTCCCTAAACCAATTAACGCCTTACCATTTTTAGTCCCTAAACCATTTTAAGTCCTTAATGTCACCCAACCAACAGAAAATGCTGACGTGGCTAACGGCACAGTAAAATAATAATTAAAAAATTTATTTTTGCATTAAAAAATTGCCACCTCAGATTTTAAATTAAAAAAATTAATTTATTAATTTTAACTAAATAAAAAATTAAAAACAAAAATTCAAGCCCAAAAACCCTATAATCCCAGTTCTCCTGTCGGTGCTTGTTTCTTCTTTCTTTTTCTTTTTTGTTTTCTTCTTTCTTTTTCCTTTTCTTCTCCACCTCCATTCTTTCCTTTTCTTCTTGCTTTCTTCTTCTTTTCTTCTTTCTTTTTCCTTTTCTTCTCCACCTCCACTCTTTATCTCTTGATTTTGCTCAAACCCAAACCCAAACCCATATGCCTCAAGCTCCTCTCTCAAATCAATGGGTCTCTTTGGCATTTTTTTGTGTGGGTTTCTGTGCATATGGTGTTGCCGACTTGCCGTAGTGAGGTGGAGGGCGTGGGTTTGTGGGGATCGGCGTGGTGGAGGTCTGAGCTTGTGGATCGGCGTGGTGGAGAGTGGGTTTGTGGTGATCGGCGTTGAGGTTGGGTGGAGAGTGTGGGTGGTTATGAGCCGGCTGGGTTGGCTAGAGATCGGGGTGGCTGGTGGGTAGAGGTCAAGGTGGCTGGTGGGTAGAGATCGGGCGAGGGTTGAGGTTGGGCCGGGGTAGAGATCGGGGTGGCTGGTGGGTAAAGGTTGAGGTGGCTGGTGGGTAGAGATCGGGCTGGGGTTGAGGTTGGGTCGGGGTAGAGATCGGGCTAGAGATCGGGTGGCTGGTCGGTCGAGATCGGGCTGAGGTTGAGGTTGGGTCAGGGTGGGTGGTTATGAGCCGACTGGGTTGGGAGAGAGAGGAGTGGCCGGGGTTGAGACCAAGTTGGGTTTGGTTGTGGCGGCTGTGATGGTGGGTAGTGGTTGCTTGATTGGTGGAGGTGGTGGCTGGATTTTTGTTTGGGTAGAAAGAAAATTTCTGGGTTTGGGGAAAGAAAATTTCTGGGTTTGGATAATCTGTTTTTTCTTTTCTTTGGTGTTCTTGGGATGGGTTTGAGTTCTTGGATGTTGGTTTTGATTTGGGAAGAACACGTTAAATGAAGAACAAGTTGAAGAACATGAAGAAATTTTTTGATCTCTGTTTTTTTTTTTCTTTTTTCGTTTGTGTTGTTGTAATCTGGGTTTGAGTTATTGGTTGCTGGGTTTGTGTTGTAATCTGGGTTTGAGTTTTTGTTTTTGTTGCTGGGTTTGTGTTCTTGTAATCTAGGTTTTAGTTTAATGTTCTTGTTGCTGGGTTTGATTGGAAGAACAACAAGGTGTAATGTTCTTAAAAAAATTAATAATGATAAGTAATTTTTTTTTTTAAATTAAATTAGATTTAAGGTTTTTTTTTTAATTTTAATAATATTTTAATTGCCACATTAGCGCCTTATCAGCGCCATGTCAGCACCTCATCAGCGCCACGTCAGCGCCATGTCAGCTACTAGGTATTCCGTTAGCCACGTTAGCATTTTCTGTTGGTTAGGTGACGGTAAGGACTTAATCGTTAGACGTTAATTGGTTTAGGGACTAAAAGTGGTAAAATAAAAATGTAGGGACTAAAATGGAAAAAATGCAAAATGTAGGGACTAAAAGTGCATTTACGCCTTTTTTCTATTATATTCTAGGTAAACCAAGAGTTCTTTAAACTCCACATTGGTTAATGCCATTTAGATTTGTTTTTCAAAATTTTTTTTTTCTCTTTAATTGTTAAATGTTACCCTTTTTTTGCTCTTTCTTATAACTCTAATTAATGTTGATTTTTTTTTTTTTTTAATTAGTTAAGGTTGATGGTTCTTTCTTACAGAGAAAAGAAAAAATTAAAAACAATTGAATTCTGTATAAACCTGCACCTAAAGGGGATAGGAGACTTTGTTTATTTGATTAGAGACAATATATTAAAGGGGCATATCCTTGGCCACTGCATTGCATTTCTTATCTATATCTATATATTACTAAAAGTTGAAGCGTAACATTTATTGTTGCTACACTCCAGTTGACCCACATCAGCACTTATCTATATAAATATTATACAGTAAAATATAATATATAAAAGTAACAATTACTTCAAGCATTGTCCTTTTTTCAAAAAAAAAAAAAGATTTTTACACTTTTTTTATTTAACTTTTTATCTCTACAAATATATCATTTTAATATTTTTTGTGTATTTCATTAATAATTTTTAAGGTAAACCTTATTCTTCTAACTTTGTTGTAGTGTGTTACATTTGTTTAATATACAACTCATTTCTTAAGGAATAAGGAAATTATCATAATAATAAAAACTCATCACAAAATTACAGTGTTAACTTAACCAAAATTAAAATAAAACTAAAAAAATAAAAAAAAATAGATTTTATAATAATTTATTAGTCAAAAAATTAGTAGGCATATACAAATTCCTATTTCCAAAAACAACTAAGTATTAATCCAAACCAAAATTCAATCTAAATTATAAAAGGGAAAGAAAAGACTTTCTTATGGGAAATTAAAAAGCATAATCGTAAAACACATATTAAAAAAAAAAAAAAAAACCTTCAATCTTAATTTGAGTTATAAGAAAGAACAAAAATCTTTTATGTGCTATTGTTCTCTTTATTGGTATTTATTGTTATATATTTTATTTTTACTTTTTTTTTCTTCTCATCTTATGTTATTCAAAATTTAAATTCAATCACATCTTTTACACCATTAATTATTTATATTTTCTCTCTTTTTTATTTTTAATAATTAAACATGGAATATTTTATTTAAATAATAAAATTATCCTTAAAAAATTGTACTTTTTTTTTTTTTTTTTTACATTTACACTTTGTCCAAGCTTTTTCCTTACCTTTATCTTTTCATTTCCCCACTACCTTCTACCTTAGTATCACTATTCATCTCTCCACATCTTCTATATTATTAAATTATTTATATTTTTCTCTCCTTTTTATTTAAAAAATTAAAAATTTTACTTAATTTCAATTTAAAAAAAAAAGTGTCATCACAAAGTGGAGTAATACTAGGGACACACTCATTCTCAAACCCAATACATCAAAGAAAAAATATAATACAAAACAAATGCCAATTGGGAAACACTAAATTAAAAAAAAAAATGAGAATATTAAACCAAATATAATACAAAGAAACTAATAGTTATGGATATTACTAACTTAAGGGTAGCAAAATTAAATGAAAAAAAAAAACACTACAATGCATATTTAATGCAATAAAATCATCATCAAATTTTGGAAAACAGTAAGTTGCCTATGGAGAGAGAGAGAGAGAGAGAGAGAGAGAGAGAGAGAGATGGTAAAAAAAAAAAAATCAAATGTCAATTAGTAACTATTAATTGGAAAACAAAGAGGTTGTAAGGAGAAGTAAAAATAAAAATAAATATGACTAATATGGAGAACATTAAAAACTTTATAGTTCAATAAAATCAACTGTTACATTCACTTAAAAATTTAAATCAATAATCAATAATTATACACAATCATAGAAATATATTTAAAGTTAAAACTAATCAAACTCTAATTCAAAACTAAAAGGAGATGTTCTCATGTAATAATAGAAATTATATAAGAAATAAAGTTAGAAAATTTTACAATCCTTTTTTTGACATTTCATTTAACTTTATATATATGTATGTGTGTGTGTGTATATATATATATATATATGTAATCTTATATATATATATATATATATATGTAATCTTCATACACAATTATATTTTAAAATCTAACAAACAATGCTACATCTCATTTAACACCTCTGTTATGAAAATTATTAGCCAATAAATATATGATAATAGTAAAAAAAGTTATAAATGAAATTATGAAAAAAAATTATAAAACTAATTAGTTACTATCATTATGAAATAGTAGTATATGATTTTACACATCTAAAAAAGTGGAATATATAGAGTTTACTTAAGGTATATGTAAAGATTCACATTAAAAAAAAGATATGTAAAAGTTAAAAAAATGCATATTCCATAAATAAATAAAAAGGTATATGTAAGGTTTTTATTAACTTAAAAGAAAATGAAAAATCAATTATTAACAACAACAACAACAACAACAACAACAATAATAATAATAATATAGGGGTAATTACATTCTCCTTCCTTGAGATTTGTAGAAATGACACTCTATCCCAAACTTGAAAGGAAAAAATATTTCCACCTTTTACATTTGTTTAACCAAACTTTGTTAAAGTAATATTAAAATATTGTGTACTAACCTGCCTGTGCTTAAGGTAGGTTCCAAAATTTTCCTTTATTTTAAAATTAAATTCTCTTATTTTAAAATTTTAAATTAAAGTGTATTTCAAAATATGAAGTAATGTCTTTTGCTCTTTTTTTTCCCCCTTTTCTTTTCCCAATGAGTTATGGAGAGATTTGTCATTTCAAATCTTTTGGTATTTTATAAATTTGTATTTTAATTCTACAATTATGAGTAATGTCTTTACTAACTATGGTTAAACATTTATAAACTGATTCTTGAATAAATTTAAAATATTTTGTTATCAATATAAACAAAATGGGAGAGTGTTATTACTTATTAGCCCAAATATATTTAATAAGATCACTCTAAAAAAAATTATCTTGCGCAATGCGCGTGTCTGTGACTAGTTTTATATAAAAGCTAAAAATTACCAACTGATAAAAAGTAGCCAAAATAAAATAGTTGTCACAATAGAGTTTCTACTAATATGGTATCGCAGGAAAGAGTCAAGCAAAATTACTTTACATGTTGCACTCTTAAGACTTGCCATCATATGTTGTATAAGAGCTAAAAGGGTTGGGTGGGGGGGGGGGGGGGGGTGGGGGACATCATCTCTGTAACAATTTCATGCCCTTGAAATGTGTTGACGTGGGTGGCTTGAATTGCCACTAGAGCCCAAGCCCTTTCTTGTAAGTCGGTCAAGGATGACCGAGTACAACTAGGAGTGTATCTCCTAGTGCTGTCGACTTATGATATACATATATATATATATATATATATATATATTAGCTATGAGATGTAGAGCAGCCGAGTGAGAAATTTATTCCTAAAAACCTAGTAGCAGCCGCATAAGAAGAAGAGTAGTATTTTCTTGTCTTGTGAGTGAGAGAGAGCAAGGGTGTAATTGGGATTTGGGTTTCTTGAGAGTGTTCTTGTGCACTATTGTATCTCCCTATTTTTTATAGTAAAATTTCTTCGTTGTCCCCGTGGAGGTAGGCAGTTTGCCGAACCACGTAAATTCTTGTGTTCTTTGTGTGTGCTTGTTATTTAATTTCCGCTTATTTACTGTAATTGATTTGAGTCCTGTGGTGCTACCTGCTCAACAAGTGGTATCAGAGCCAGGTTAGGATTCAATCCTTTGAATACAATAAAGATGTCAAGCACAAAGTATGATGTAGAGAAGTTTTATAATAAGGGAATTTTTTCACTTTGGCAAAGGCGGATGAAGGATCTCCTAATTCAACAAGGAGTTCACAAGGCCTTGCTTAGGAAGGAGAAGAAACCGGAAACATTGAAGGATGAAGAATGGGTAGAGATGGATGAGAAAGCAACTAGCGCTATTCAGCTCAACCTAGATGATGAAGTCATTCACAACATCCTAGAAGCAAAGACCGCAAAGGAGGTTTGGGAAAAACTAGAAGGTCTTTATATGAGAAAGAATCTGACGAACAAGTTGTGCGTGAAGAAGCAACTGTATAGTTTGCATATGAAGGAGGGTTCAGATTTATTGGAGTATCTCAACACGTTTAACATGTTGAACACCCAACTGTCAAGTTTTGGGGTGAATTACGAGGACGAAGATAAAGCGTTACTCTTATTAGCGTCGCTTCCTACTTCTTTTGATCATCTAGTGACTACGTTGATGTACGGAAAAGAGACTATAGTACTCAAGGAGGTGACTAGTGCTCTCTTGTCACACATAAAGATGAAGCAAGATGGTGATGGTTCTCAGGCTGATGGACTTATTGTAAAGTCTGAGTCGAGCAATAAGGGTAGAAGTAGGTCAAGAGGACGGAACTCCAACAAGAACAGATCACAGTCTAAATCGCGTGCAAAGAAAGATGTAGAGTGCTTTTATTGTCACAAGAAAGGGCACTATAAGAATCAGTGTAAAGAGTTGAAAGAGCATTTAGAGGAGAAGAAGAATGGAAAGAAGCCCCTAGAATCAGCTAGTGTTGCTGAAGAAACATCAGATGACAGTGAAGTTGGTGCAGATCTACTTTCAGTTTCATCAAGTAATAATGTTCTATTGGAATCTTGGGTTTTAGATTCAGCATGCTCATATCATATGACTTCAAAGAAAGATTGGTTTGACACATATAAGCCTTACAACGATGGTATGGTCTAGATGGGTAATGATGCTACATGCCCGGTTATTGGGATTGGTACCGTGAAGATCAAGATGTTTGATGGAATTGTGAGAGTTCTTAGTAATGTCAGACATGTTCCAGATCTTAGAAAGAATTTAATTTCTTTAGGAGTATTGAATGATTTGGGCTATTCATACTCATCAAAGGGTGGAATCATGAAGATTACCAAAGGTGCTTTGATGGTGATGAAGGGACAGAAAGTAAGCACGCTTTACAGATTGATTGGGAACACAGTTATACGAAGAGCTGCAGTCACCACTCTGGTGGAGTCCAGCACTAATGACACAAAATTATGGCATATGCGACTTGGCCATATTGGTGAACGTGGTATGTTAGAGTTGCACAAGAGAAATTTATTGAAAGGGGTGAAGACATGCAAGCTAGACTTCTGAAAGTATTGTGTGTATGGGAAGCAGCATAGAGTCAGTTTCAAGACAGGCTCTCATACAAGTAAGGGTGTTCTTGACTACATTCATTCAGATGTTTGGGGTCCAGTATCAGTTTCTTCTCATAGCGGTGCTCAGTATTTCGTTAGTTTCATTGATGATTACTCTAGAAAGGTATGGATTTATTTTGTGAAGCATAAGTCTGATGTGTTTGGCATATTTAAAAAGTGGAAAGCACAGGTAGAAAATCAGACTGGTAAGAAAATAAAATACCTTAGAACAGATAATGGACTAGAGTACAGAGATAAAGAATTTATAAGATTTTGTGAATTAGAAGGCATTACTCGTCACTTCACAGTTAAAGGAACTCCACAGCAGAATGGGGTTGCAGAGAGAATGAACGGAACCTTAGCAGAAAGAGCCAGATGCATGAGATTGAATGCAGGGTTACCTAAGGTGTTCTGGGCAGAGGCAATTAACACAGCAAGCTTCATTATTAATAGATCTCCATCATCAGTCATACATTTCAAGATTCCAGAAGAGGTTTGGTCAGGTAGATCAGTTGATTATTCAAGTCTAAAAATCTTTGGTTGTCTAGCTTATATGCATGTGCAAAGTGGAGAGCGTTCTAAATTGGATTCGAAGTCAAGAAAATGTGTATTTCCTGGTTTTGAAAAAGGTGTTAAAGGCTATAGACTTTGGGATCCAATCTCAAAGAAAACAGTGACTAGCAAAGATGTCATATTTGATGAAGCCTTTATGTTGAAACAGAATGAAGCAGAGACATGTGATGATAGTCCACAGGAGAAATTAACTGTTGAGGTGGAGTTTGAAGAGAAAAGTTCACCTAGTGATAAGGGTGATGCTGAGATTGATCAACAGCAGCAACAAGAAGAGCCTTATTCAATTGCTAAAGGTAGAGAGAAGCGGGTTCACAAAGCACCACAGAGATATGGCTTTGAAGACATGGTTAGTTTTGCTCTCGTAACCAGCGGTGGAGATCCATTCACTTTCAAGGAGGCTACAAATAGGAAAGACAATGATAAATGGCTTGTAGCAATGTTAGAAGAGATGGAGTCACTACAGAAGAATAAGACTTGGGAATTAGTGAAATTGCCCAAGGGAAAGAAAGCTATTGGTTGCAAGTGGATATTTTGCAAGAAAGAAGCATTGTTAGAAAAGGAAGGTGAAAAATTCAAGGCACGGTTAGTGGCTAAGGGTTACTCACAGAGAGAAGGAATTGATTATAATGAGATTTTATCACCAGTTGTGAAGCACACCTCAATTCGAGTAATCCTAGGATTTGTGACAATGCATGACATGGAGTTAGAGCAGCTAGATGTGAAGACCACATTCCTCCATGGAGATTTAGAAGAAGAGATTTACATGCAACAGCTCGAAGGCTTTAAAGAACCTGGCAAGGAAGATTATGTTTGTTTGTTGAAGAGATCATTATATGGATTGAAGCAGTCTCCCAGGCAATGGTACAAACGGTTTGATTCATTTATGGTCACACATGGGTACATGCGTTGTGAGTATGACTGTTGTGTTTATTTTAGAGTACTTGCTAATGGCTCTTATATATTTCTTGCTCTATATGTTGATGACATGTTAGTAGCTGCAAAGAGTAAGCAAGAAATTATAAAGTTGAAGTCTTTGTTGAGTAGTGAATTTGACATGAAGGATCTTGGAGCTGCCAAGAAGATCCTTGGAATAGAAATTCACCGAGATAGAGGGGCTGGTAAATTATGGTTATCTCAGAAGGGATATCTTAAGAAGGTGTTAGAGAGGTTTAGTATGCTTGATGCAAAACCTGTTAGTACACCGCTTTCTGCCCATTTTAAATTGTCTTCACAGTTATGTCCAAGTTCAGATGAGGAGTCAGAGTATATGTCTAAAGTGCCATATGCGAATGCAGTTGGGTGTCTCATATATTTGATGGTGTGCACTAGGCCTGATATTTCTCATGCAGTCAGTGTGGTTAGTAGGTATATGGTAGATCCAGGCAAAGAGCATTGGAATGCAGTAAATTGGATCTTTAGATATCTTACAGGTACTCGTGATTTTGGTATCCTATTTGATCAGAGAGCTAGTATAGAAGCTGTGGGTTATGTGGATTCCGACTATGTAGGGGACCTTGATTCTAGAAAGTCCACGACAGGCTATGTGTTTAGGTTTGCTGGTGGCCCAATTTGTTGGAAGTCTACACTACAAGATGTGGTTGCTTTATCCACTACAGAAGCAGAATATATGGCGATGACAGAGGCAGGAAAAGAAGCCGTTTGGCTTAGTGGACTAGTTAATGAGCTTGGTTTCAAGCAAGATAGCATGGTTCTACATTGTGATAGTCAGAGTGCAATTCATTTGGCAAAGAATCAAGTATATCGTGCAAGAACAAAGCATATTGCTATGCGGTATCACAAGATCAGAGAATGGGTTTCGTCTGGTGATATTTCTTTGTCAAAGATTCTCACTAGTGAGAATGCCTCTGATATATTAACAAAGCCAGTTCCAACAGACAAATTCAAGCACTGCTTGGACTTGATTGGTGTTTGCAGCTTATGAGCCCATAAGGGCTAAGGTGGAGGCGATGGAGGAGTTTGCTCGTGTAGCTTGATCAATTCAAGCCAAGGTGGAGATTTGTTGACGTGGGTGGCTTGAATTGCCATTAGAGCCCAAGCCCTTTCTTGTAAGTTGGTCAAGGATGACTGAGTACAACTAGGAGTGTATCTCCTAGTGCTGCCGACTTATGATATATATATATATATATATATTAGCTATGAGATGTAGAGCAGCCGTGTGAGAAATTTATTCCTAAAAACCTAGTAGCAGCCGCATAAGAAGAAGAGTAGTATTTTCTTGTTTTGTGAGTGAGAGAGAGCTAGGGTGTAATTGGGATTTTGAGTTTCTTGAGAGTGTTCTTGTGCACTATTGTATCTCCCTATTTTTTATAGTGAAATTTCTTCGTTGTTCCCGTGGAGGTAGGCAGTTTGCCGAACCACGTAAATTCTTGTGTTCTTTATGTGTGCTTGTTATTTAATTTCTGCTTATTTACTGTAATTAATTTGAGTCCTGTGGTGCTACCTGCTCAACAAAATGCTACAGAAATTTCATACAGTATAGATATGAAAACAAGAGAAAAAAAAAAAGAAGGTCAAAAGTTTCACCTGATGAACCGGAAAGCTTCTTGACAAAAGCTTAATAAGATCCCTAGCCTTAATGATAATATTTGGGTCCCTGGTCTTTCTGGTTGTTGAAAATGTCATGGACCCCTCAACCTGACCAACATGAATCATACAACATATTAGAAAAACACATATATATTAGAAATGATAACAATAATTCACATTTGGCTCATATCTAGCAATTTAATCAGATTAATTTTCACTAAACAAATGAATCCATAGAAATTTCCCTTAAAAGAGTAATTTGTTTACCAAAACTAATTAATTAAAAAAAATTTACAGAAACTTACCAGGTGAAGTTCACATGAAATGCCATACTCTTTCAAAGAGGAATTCACAGTTGGCCAGACCTCTTGCAAGTACTTCTCTGCACAAAGCAATTGAAAAATCAGAAACCTGAATTCAGCCAAATACCCAAAAAAGAAAAAAATAACAAAAATGAACCAATTGCTAAGTTGGATTTGACCGCTTTATCGAGGAAAGAGAGTGGAGAAGGAGCTGACTTCAAGTCATTCCAAGACAGGTCAAACTTGTCGATCTTCCAGCGATCAATGTTGGGGTCATCATCCCATGGCTTCGGCTTGTCGTGCTTCCCCTTGTGCTTCATCTTTGGCTGCTGTGAAATGTCGCCATTGTTCTCATGCTCCATCGCCCAATTCATCTTTTCTTATCTTGACAACTATAATTTTGCATTCATAATGAAATTATATATAAAATTAACTGCAAGTTCCTTCCACTAATTCTCTTGACAAAACCAATCATGACACTTGAAAGGAAAAAAATAAATAAATAATATTAGGAAGTGCACATAAGCCTACACTGCCCAAAAACAAGAGCACACTTTATATTTACCCTTTCAGCTGGGATTCAATAGTTACTGCAGAAACCACAGAAAGCTTACATAAGAAATTACATTGAGTAGCATCTAGCTAAAACGATGCAAACAAACCCCTCAAATACACAATCAGATCCAATAAAACTAAAACCAAGGAAGATATAGCTTAGATTAGGTCCATTTGAGCTGCATTGTAAATTTTGCTTAGCTTCCGATAGTATGTTCACATGCTATAAAGGTCACTATTCTTATCATATCCGCATGTAATGGAAAGTTCCTCTTTTTTTTCCCCTTGGAGATGAATCAATGATCGTATAAAATTAAAGAGGAAGAGAAAGTATGCTACAGATATCTGTAGCCTTGCCTCAACCATTGAAACACATAAAAGTATGATCTGAAACAATGATGCTATAATTAAAGCCACACATGATTGGAATTAACATGGCTATATTTACAAAGCATAAATATCCCATCTCACATGACCCTGGTTGAGATGCTTGCGAATAATATCAAACAACTTAATTTTCTTCATTTGCCACACAGAGAACTTAGACACGTCTCTAAATTAAAAATCAGTTTTTGGGTCTTGCATTGCAATTCAACCAAAAAGTTGGTGGCACGTCATTTTATTAAAATCTTAAAACCCCATTTCTCAACAAGCACATAAATTTATTTCATTGCTAGTAGAAACACAATGGACTCAATCTCAATTGAATTTAAAATCTTAACCATAAGAGATTTTTATCTAGTTTTAATAATTTTTTTTTCCAAAAAAAATTTAAGTACTGATTCATAAAGGCATCAAGTTTGTGTATAACTCCTATCTATATGTGATACAAGTTGTGTCTCATGTTTGATAAAAATTCAGACTTTATTAAAAATAAGTAAGAATTATTATAATGGTGAGTGAGACTTTTAAGTAAGAGTTATGTAAAACGAATGAAACTGCAGTAAGCAAGAAAAAGCTGTCCAATAAGCTCATTAATTTGCACTGTGTCAAAAACATTTAATGACAAAAGACAGAAATATATAAAACCGCCAGGAGGGTTAGCTGAAAATTGTGGAGAAGATTAGTGAATGAGGCTTTGCTTTCGGTTTAAGCGGTGGGTGCGAGGCGGTTCCGGGAAGTACTATCAAGTGACCGAAAATAAATAGGTTAGGGTGGAGCCAACTAGTACGAGGAGTCAAACGGTTGGTAGACGTTTTGCCCATATATAAAACTTTTTTTTTTTTTTTTGGTTGTATAAATGTATAAAACATTTTAGAACTTCTTAGACCCATTTTAAATACGGGTAATTTTCATTCCCAATAAATTTAGATACTTTTTTTTTTTTTTTTGGTAAAGGTGATATTTTGTGGTTCACGTAAATGAGAATAATATTAAAACTAAGTATATATGAAAGTAATGTTATTTCAATCACAATTTGTTGTGTTAATAATTGTGAACATTTTATATACATATGTTATTCTTTCAATCCTTTGAGGTTTAGCTCCATCTCAATCTACATGCCCCTACTACCGGGACTCCATGAGTGATTGGCATTGTGGTTTTGGACAAGGGTACTTACTTCATCTTTGGTTTAACCAACAATTCAATATTGGATAATATTAGGGATACAAGTGTGCTGATTTTTCTTTTTTTAAAAACCCAATTCAACTTTCCAAGGTTGAGAAATCCCTAAACCAACCTATGACAATTTTAAAACTAACTCAACCTATCCATTAAGGAAATAAGATGGGCCATTTAGCTCGGGCTACTAAAACATTTTGAGCGGCAAAATTTGCTTAATAGGACTATTTTAGAAAAAAATTGGGTGAATAGCATAAGTTTGAAGTTTTTTAGTTAGTTAGACTGTTTTTGAAAATCGAGTTTAGCAAACTCAACTTTCAAGCAATATTGATGCATCCTGCTTGGTTCTGCTTAGTAGTCAAGTTTGTCAAACTCAACTTCCAATCCAAAATTCTAAAAACAGTTTAACTAACTAAATAACTTTTGTTGTGTGCTATTTTCCTAAAAATTTTCTAAAAATATGCCATTTGGCAAATTTTGCCCATCATTCAACTATTTAAGAAAATTCAATGAATCCATTTAAAAATGGGTGAATAGATTTTTCAAAACTCTAAAGTGTAGTGTATTTTTTTTTTTTTTTTGAAAAAAAAATCAAATTTAATACTTCAAAAGTTTAAGTTGTTATAGCAAAAGTTTAGTTATCTTGTGACATACCTTTAGCAACTGCTTATGCAACCTATTGTGATTGGTGTATAAAAAATGGCATTAGTGATGGTTTGGTGGGCACAAGTAAAAACGATGTTGCTCTAATAACAATTTATCACTTTATCAAATTATAGAAAAAATGTTGCTCTAGCATTGTTCTTTGTGGCTCAGTCCATGAGGAGGGAAAGCCCAAGCAATGAAGCCCTGCTCTTGTTACTGACAAGACAAAGATATTGAAGGATCGACAATTGGAGATTTCTAACTAGTTTCTTTGGCAGTTTTTTAAGCAAATATGAGTATTTTTGAAATGAAGAGTCATACAATGGTTGTTTTCATGAGAGCATGCAGTTTTATGGTGATGTTGTCCATTCTTTGTGCAGGATCTAAGTCTACAATCATGGTTGAAAGGGACTGTGCTCCTTTTTCTTCCTGTTTTTTTCCTCTTTACAGAGCACAAAAACTTATCTCTCCACATGGGGATTTGGTTAAAGATATAAAATGGGTCACCATTGCTTTAAGAGATGTTTATTTTAGCTTTGTAAATCCTTTATGTAATCATGTTGTTCATATTCTGGAAAAAAAAGTTTTGGGTCTGTTTGGATACCGTTTATTGTTGAAAACTGAAAATACTGTAGCAAAATAATTTTTAAATATGTAAATAGTATCGTGGAACCCAGTTTTGAAATTGTTTTTGTTAAAAAAGTACTTGCGGGTCCCATGAACAGTGCACGAGACCCACCATTTTTTAGCAAAACGCTGGAACGCACAGAAAACGTGCGTTCCAAACGCACGGATATGTTTGGATACCGCTTATGTTGCTGAAAACTAAAAATACTGTAGCAAAATAATTTTTTAATATGTGAATAGTGTCGTGAGACTTATTTTTAATGAAAGTTTTGTTAAAAAAAGAAGCTTATAGGTCCCGTAAACAGTGCACGGAACCCACTAAACAGTGCCCTGAGCTAGAGAAAAGCTCTTCCAAAAAAAAAAAAAAAAAAAAAAGGCAGACGTAACTCTCATATTTGGGTTGAAAATTGTCCTGGCTAGCTTCCTTTTGCCTTCTGCACAAATGGATATAATTTAAGGACTTTGTTAACAGGTGTCGGCCAGCACATGTTAATAAACTAGCTGTGGTTCATTTATAATCTATTACAAATCTCAACTGCATTAGAAATTAGCAAATGTGTACTTTGATTTTTTCAATACTCCATTTAAACTGCCACACATTTAATGCATATTCAATTTTTTTCATACCTCTAAAAAAATGTAAATAATTTATTTTAAATTTTATCACATTTACAACTACTGTACAGCACCTATTATTTAATTTGGTATTAAAAAAGCCAATCAGATATTCGGAAACGGTTTTGTCACCTTTCCCAAGTCCAAAACTCCCAACTGTTTTCCATGATGCATAGTGGTAAAGAGCTGTCGAGGGGAAAGCTAAGTGCAACAGAGATCCATGCCCTTTAAAGATACTCATCATTATCCCTTCTAATAAGTACCTTTTCTTTTCTTTTCTTTTCTTTTCTTTTCTTTTCTTTTTCTTTTTCTTTTTCTTTTTTCCATAGGTCTTGATAAATATGGCATCCACTCTAAGATATGGCACGACAATAAACTTTACTAGTTGAGTTAATTGAAACTTACTTATCTAAATGTATTTAGATGTAATTTTTTGTCGAATATTTATTTACTTATTTACTGAAACTTGGTTAAAATATAGTAATTTTATTTAGAAAATGTGAGATATAAAAAAAAAAATTGCACATAAGAACTCAACATATTTGATAGTGCCAAAAGCCATGTAAGCTCAATTGATTGGCATTTTTTGATGTTTTCAAACGAGACATCTTGAATTCAAATCTCTCGATCTTGTTGTAACTATTAAATTAATATATATATATTTATATATATTTGATGAATAGTGGACATAGCTGATTAGATATATGCAGGAAAAGTGCAACAACAAAAGATATGAATTTTCTCTTCATAGGCATGATTCAAGGAGACTAGCATCTTCCAATTAAGTTCCAACAAGTTCCAACTAAGAAATACAAATACTTCAAAATCTCTATTGTGTTCACACGCTACACATCTTTAAATAGATAAAATATGCATATAAAATAAATAAATTATATCTAAAGATATATATTAATGAATTAATTAATTGTCATATCTCTACCTTATCGTGTTTTAATTTTTCAAAAATTATTATGTCATGTTTGTGTCAATGTCTTTTAACCTATCAAGCACATTCTTAAAAGATAAGAATTGATCAAGCCAAGCAAGTGTGCAATTTTAGGAATGATTATATTATACCCTATCCACATGGCATTACATTTGAAATGCAAAGCCTTTTGTACAGCCTGAACCCCAAATTGCACAGCCTTTTGTATTTTGATTTGTGTACCTCGTTATTGCTTTATAGGCTTGTAGCACAGCCTGAACCAAATTCACCAGGTAATTGCAAAGCTGAGGAATCTAGTAGTCTTTTCCTCAATCATCTCAGTTTTAGTACTTTTAACTTACATTTTCCCCCCATCAATCATGAAAGAAAAGGGATAAAACAAAGTTTGAGATAAGGTGCAATACCATTTAAGGATTGAGGGGAGTTTTAATTTTAAATTGAATCCTTAGATTGGAAAAGGGCATGCCATAAAGTTCAGTGAGTTCATAATTTCTATCTCATTACTCTTAGCTGGTTATGAATTAAGATGCTAAACGACTTTTAGCCAATTTTGAGAAAGAGGAAGTTAGCCTTGAATGCTATTGCTAATTTCATATTACCATAAAGAGACCCTCATTTATTGTTTTATATGGTATTATTACCATCTAAAGAGACTTTCTAATTTCTATAGATGAGGGTTTCTCTTTCTTCATAAAAAAAAAAAAAAAAAAAAAAAAAAAAAAAAAAGCAAAGAAGAAGAAAATAGATCCTCATTTATAGAAATTAGAAAGTCTCTTTGAAGATAATTTTTTGAAAAAGTAACATAAAGAGAATCGTAATTAATGACCAATGGGAAGGGCTTGTGTCCAGTGAAAGTTATCACTGAACACGTCAGGATTCGGACACATGTCCACTCTTAGACACGTGTCCGAACACATGCCCGAATCCTGACGTGTCCAGTGATAACTTTCACTGGACACAAGCCACACCCATGACGAATTGACAAATTTCAAAACACAGCTAGCCAGATTCTAGAAGATCCATAATAGTTCGAAGCTATTGGCACATATTGAAACTGCCATGCATAGATTTGCCACTCATTTGTCCATAAATTGAGCTCAGATCTTGAACACATCTCAGTCCATCCCACCTTTGACATGGCCATTAGTCTTGCATGCAAAACCTCTGCTAGTTCATTTAAGTAGCATTGTATAGACTTTCCCACTTAGGCTGCAATGAGATTCTCACAGCCATGTCTAAGTTTGTTACTAGTTTTAGCCAGTGTCTTAGTCAATAACTGTGTTGTAGCTGAACTTCCCAACAATGGCCATAGACTCAACCCGGCGTGGTTTTGGTTATACCCTCCACCGGATTATGACTATCCTAGCCCGACTCCGACGCCACCATCAGAATCCCCAAATCCGCCAACACATGGACGGCCTCCTTCACCAAAGCCTCCAATTAGTCCACCCCCAACGCCAACCTCTCCACCAAAACCTCCTTGTTCTCCCCCAAAAAAGCCACCTCCAACTCCAACTTCTCCACCAAAACCCCCTTGTTCTCCCCCAATAAAGCCACCTCCGACTCCAACTTCTCCGCCAAAACCCCCTTGTTCTCCCCCTATAAAGCCACCTCCAACCCCAACTTATCAGCCACCACCAGTACCCACAGCTCCGCCAAAACCCCCTCCAATTTCTCCGCCAAAACCCCCTTGTTCCCCCCCTATAAAGCCACCTCCAACCCCAACTTATCAGCCACCACCAGTACCCACAGCTCCGCCAAAACCCCCTCCAACTTCTCCGCCAAAACCCCCTTGTTCTCCCCCAATAAAGCCACCACCAACTCCAACTTATCAGCCACCACCAGTACCCACAACTCCTCCAATTAGTCCACCCCCTACTCCAACTTCTTCTGCAAAACCTCCTTGCTCTCCACCAAAAAAGCCACCTCCAACCCCAACTTATCAGCCACCACCAGTACCCATAACTCCCCCAATTATTAGTCATCCCCCACCAACTCACAAACCTCCGGCATGTCCACCAACCCACAAGCCACCTCCAACCTCCCCACCACCAAAGGCACATCAACCCCCTCCACAAATATCACCACCGGTTCAAAAACCTCCTCCAACTCCAACTTATCAACCGCCAACACCATCTCCTCCAATATCTAGTCCTCCACTTTCCCCTCCACCAACGCCTAAACCTCATCCATGTCCACCTACCCCCAAACCTCCTATTAAACCTACAGAAACACCACCTACAGAACAGCCTCCATCATCTCCTCCACCAGTTTGTACACCCCTAGTAAGCCCTCCTCCAACATATGGATGCCCTCCACCGTCATACCAGACATAATCAACTATAGTCCATTTAAAGTTCAAGTAAGTTTATTACAAAAGATGTCTATGTAAGACTACAAAGTTTCTTTCTCTATCTCTGTAATGCATCTCATTGAAGCCAAGCTTGTGGTAATACTTACTTTGAAAAAATAAAATGTATGGAGGGCATTAATATAGAAGACTTATTATTTTATTAAGTCAATAATGATTCTATTATGTTATTTCATCAAGCATAGATTAATTGTAGGAAAATTATTAAGTACTCCTGGGTACTTAATCATCATAAACTCATATAAGCAGATCATGCTCAACAGCACATTTCAGACTTTCCATATCCTTATTGCCAAAGCAACTATCACAAAGTGCATATCACTTAATATTTAACTTAATTATCCTCTGTCATCAACAGGCCATGCATTAAATAATTAAAATTAAGCAAATCTCTCGAGTATTTTAATCTTCTACAATCGATAGCTGCAAGCTTTAATTTTTCAACATATATCTATTCCATAAATTCATTTGCTGTTAATAATGTTCTTAAATTACAAGCGTAAAATTCCTGCTTAAAATTTTCCTTCAATAAAAGGAGATGCCATGCCACAATTTTGAATTTCTTAAATAGCAACAGAGTCAATATAAATTCTACAACCTTCCACCATTAGATGGTTTCTATTGCTAGTTTACCCACCATTTTAGCCAAGGGCACGGGACACTTTGTAACAATATCAAACCTGGACATATTCGAGGCGCGTCCAAACAGAGATAAGCTTAGTAGAAGAAGCTCTTGAAGGGACAACCTTGAGGAAAGGAAGCCTTGCCACTGATAAGGATCCAAATTAAAGAAAGCATCAAAGAACCTTCTTGTTCCATCCAAATCAAGCTTCAATAAAGTCTCCATTCCAAAAGAGTAAAATTCTCTTCTACACCTCCTTTCAATTGGCCACAAGCCATTCCACGCTCTATGATAAAGTGGCTGCCCTCTGATCATCCTGGTTGAGCCAAGGCACTCAGCAATGGCATCGGCTAAGACTGGTGCCAGAGCCATTGACCTAGCCACCATGTACCCTGTTGAAGGGTGAACAACCCCAGAAGTCCCACCAATTGCCATTACACTCTGAGGGAGTTTTGGGAGTGGACCTCCCATTGGGATCAAACACTTCTCATCCTCCAATAACCTCTTCACTCTAATTCCTAAATGCCTTAATCTTGCTACCATCCTTGACTTCACTTCCTTATAGGATAACACAGGCCGAGAAACCAGAGAAGTCTCTTCTAAAAATACCAAATTTGAATCAAACGGCATTGCATATAGAAAAGTAGGAAACCTTGAATTTTTAACTCGCAAATAAGGCTCATTTCCCAGATGGGTATCTCTCCAATCCATAAGAACCATCTTATCCAAGTCAAAAGGGTGTTCTTCCACTTCAGCTAAAATTCCATGAGCAATCTGATACCCATGATTCCTTTTCTTATCATACTCTATAAAACTACTTGCAAAGCCACTCGCATCAACAATTAAGCTTGCCTTCAATTCATTCCCATCATCACACGTAATGAAAGACTCAAACTCTTGGTGCTCAATTTTCCAAACCTTAGCCTCATGAAATTTAACACCATTGGACACACACCCTTCCATTAGTTTCGTTTTTAGTTTTTTCCTACTAACTCTACCATAGGGTCGGTCTAAATACTTGGTCTTGTTTTCATCGAGATAAACACAAGCCACAGGCCATGTTTTGTCTAAGCAGTCCTCAAGCTTCAAGCTTTCAAACTCATCAACCCAAACACCATAGTTATTAGGCCACACGGAAAGCGGAGAAGGGTCAACACAACATACCTTGATTCCATAGCGAGACACTTGCTCTGCAAGACGAAGTCCGGCTGGGCCAGTCCCAATGATGATCACATCAAAGTGGGGCCTATCAGACTTGGGGTCCCACCATGAGAGATCAAAATCCAAACTTTCAGGTTGTGTAGTTTCAGGCTTCAAGTCAAGGAAATTTCCAAACTTGCTGCTTTGAGTTCTGTAATATTGACGTTTCTTTGTTGCAGATGTTGTGTTAGGTCTTGGAGAAGAGATTGAAGGGGTAGTGGGTGATAGGAAGAACTTGTTAGTACATAGTGTAGTTGGTGGTGGCGAAAATAGCCTGAAAAGAGTCCCCATGGAATTCTGGGAGATAGGAAGGACTGAGTCCTAAGGTAAATGAAAAAGTGGAACTCTGTTATAGTATTTTAAAGGAAGAAATGGAATGGGAAAGATATATGCAAAAAGGAATCCAAAATATATCTGGAAAATGATACTGCACAAGCACAACCTACCTGCCAACCTTTTTTTTTTTGAGAAGGACCTACCTGCCAACCTGATTTCGGCATTTGGTGCCTATGATTTAAATAATGGGAAATATAGAGGGCGTACCAAGTTAGTTATTCATTGAATCATTCTCAAAAAAAAAAAAAAAGTTATACATTGAATATTTGAATCTCCAATGAAAATGACAAAAAAAGGATATGTAGTCAGACCCAGTTCACTGTCTCATCTCATCCATCAAGTTGGCTTTGTTTTGTTCACAGAAGCACTAGTAATGAACTACATAGGATTCTTGCACCATAATGATGACAATAAATTCCACTTTATTTTTTCCCTTCCTTTTACACTTCATTTGGAAGTGAATTTGTGATCAATGTGAAACCATTTTACATGGACTATTATTACTATAATTTTATTAACACGCCAACTATAATTTATTATCTTAACAATAAAAAAAAAAGATAAAATACAATCAGCACTCCTAAAGTTTGGACTAATATCAATCAAATTCAAGACATTTTCAAATTGATCAATTTGATCCCTAAACCCCACTTGATGATCCCTAAATTATTACTCAATTTTCTTTCTTTCTCTAGGTAATCAAGGATCAAATTAGCCAATTTTGAATTGTCTTAGACTAGCTGATATTAGCCTGAAACTCACAATGTTACATGTATTTTAACCAAAAAAATTATAAAATTTTTTGGGTACTTAAGATATCTTAGAGTGGTTGATGGGGTCAATGTTTAACAGGTGTTGTGAGTTTGCCACATTGGGTAGAAGCCAACTTGGTGTTGTACCACCCACCAGAGTTGGGGGGCAAATTTTAATGGAGAGTTAGGCATGTAGTATGATGTATGCAGGACCCCACAGATTCCATCTTGTACGTTACTGGGTGTTACACACCCACTGAGAGCATTCTTGGTAGCGGCAAAAACACTCCTTTGCTTTGTCATATCATCTATATTCGGCCCAGAAACCGCCAGAACATAAACACATGAGAGCATCTTCAACAGTATAGCTAAAAGTAAAATAATCTCTATAATAGAAAATGAGATTAAAATTTTTTTTTTGCTCAAAAACAGTAGTTCATCAAATCTGACGAGTTACTGTACATTAGTAATTGAATTTTTTTTATTAAAAAATTATACCAATTACTATTATATTAATTCTTTCTCTTTCCTCTGAATTTCTTTTTTTCTCACCTTCTCTCCGTTGCTTCTTTTTTTCTCTAATCTCGTTGCTTCTTTTCTTTTTCTTCTCTCATCTCCGTTGCTTCTTTTTTTTCTTTCATTCTTTCCGTTGCTTCTCAAAGAGAGAGAGAGAGAGAGTTGGAGAAAAAGAAGAGAGAATGAGAGCTGCTGGAATGTTCTTGAATGTAAAGGAGAAAAAGAAAATAAAAGAAGAGGTGGGCTGGGTAGAGATAGGCTGGACACGTGTGGAGGAGAAAAACAAGACAAAAGAAAAAGAAATAAAGAAATGAAAATATATGTATGAGAATAAATTGAATGAAAGGAAAAGTAATATAAAAAATAAAAAAATCTCAATTGAGAAATGCCACCATAATATTTTTACAATAAATTTTAAGTAATAAATTGTTATTAATTAAAGAATGATAATATTTAAATGAGATAGAGAATAAGATAGAATTCTATTGAAAAGTGTATTTGAAAAAGTGGGTAATTAACAGATAAAAATTACTGTTAATTCTTCAAACAACACAAAAATTTGAAGAATCTACTTGTGATACTCTGACTCATCGGCACTCTCCTCCCCTGGCTGGGATGAGGGTAATTTGCAAGTTGTTTCACAAATCTCTATAGGCTAGATAGAGAGGAAAAGTACAAAGTACTTCATACCACTGTTAAATACATAGCATTATGTGAACCATCCTCTATTTAGTTCTATCAGGCTATACCATGGACGATGGACCACAAAGTCAACATTTTTTTTTTTTAATTTTTAATCTAATTGTCAAAATTAGTAGTACATTAAATAATTCATTTACCAAACTTGTCAATATATATATTTTTTATAGATATGATATAGTTTAAATTTATAGGTGAGTTCTATATGATAATGTTTATTACCATAAGCCAAAACATATATGGTAGTAAACATATGGGAGTTCATAGCAAGTAAAAGAAAAGGAAAATACTATTGCCTTGAATGACCTGGTTCACATGGATTTGCCAAGTGGGCTTCACTATGTAAGCATTTTCCATGCTAGACATGAAATCGGTAGTACAACTAGGAATCCAAAACTTCTATCTCATTTTTCTTATCTCTGTGATCCACAAATAAAAAAATTCTCAAGTATCTACCTACTTAATTAGATGCTAAAATTTTCTGTCTTCTCTTATTTAGTTTCCTAAAATAAAAACCAAAACATCCCCACCAGTCATGGTCACTGGGCCTTTTTTTTTTTTTTTTTGAGTTGGGTCACTGGGCCAAATTGAATTATGTAAAACCAAAAAAAGAAATATTTTTAATATAAAATTTAAAACTAGCGAGTAACTGCATCACAAATAATCATTCAAAATTAAAACTGTACGGTGCTAGGGTACCCAAGCCTATTAAGACCTTAAGCCCCATTCCAGCAAAACGGCTCGTACGGTCTCGGGCTCGGGCATTGGGCTAACCTAAACCCGTTAGACAGATGATGTTCTACACCTCATTTATTGGGGGCGCGCTAAGTGAGCAACCTCCCGAGCATTGGAGCTACTCGCCACATGTCCGGCAACTCCTTAGGTCATATTATGCCGAGCAACCCACTGAAATGGGAACTGGTTCCAAGGCCATTTCCACCTTGCTCCACTCCCACCTAAACACCCACTTAGCCATGACAACATTGGGCCTCTCCTTCCACTAACCGTCAGGGTAATCATAACATCCCACTAGTTTTGGGGGTATAAATAGGAGGAGCTGAGAAAGAAATGGGGAGGAAAAAAAAGGGAGAGAGAGAGAGAGAGAGAGAGAGAGAAGAAGGTGAGGACACAGTAAAAGGGATATAGAAAGCAGAGGGGGAACGGAAGGCCGCGAGGTCTCAGTGCAGAGGATCACCTGAAGTGGGAAATCCAAAACCCACACCAAAAAATAGGTTGTGAGCTCAAGTGAAGGTTGGCCCATCTATTCCTCCACTTTGGTGCGCACAATTAGCGCCGTCTGTGGGAATCTCCTACAAAGTGGTGGTCCAACCGAGACTCACGCTCGGAAAAAATGTCTGAAAGACGTTCAAGTCACGCCGAAAGTGATTCAGTAGGGTCTTCCTGGCGAGAGCAAAGGCATAATAGACGTAAGGATAGGGATCGTGAGCAAGGAAAAGAGCAGTCCAGCCTGAGAGAGGGATCTTACCAAACCCACCGGACGATGTCAGGAGCATCAGGGCAAAAGACGCAAATATTTGGTGATGTTATCGGTAAGGCATGGGATGCGATGAATATATCAGATTCACATTTATATAGGCTGCCAAGTCAATCAAAGTCTTATATCTTTGTTATCAAAATTCTTTTTTTTTATTTTTTCAATTTATTATTATTGTTTAAAGTTAATCAAAGTCTTCTATCTTTTTTTTTTTTTTTAATCAATCAAAGTCCTTGAAATTACGAAACTACATTGATATTAAGCTTTATTATTATTCAAACGTGAGTTGTACGTCATCTTGACCAAATATTCTAACCCATTAAAAGTGCAAATGACAAAAATATTAAAATATTCTAACCCATTAAAAATGCAAATGACAAAAATATTAATAGCATTTTGCCAGTTTTTACTAATGATTGAGAATATTTTATTAAGAATAGACCACGTACAATTCACGGTTGAATAATAAAGCCGCACTATCAACGTAATTTCGTAATTCAAGGACTTTGATTGACTTAAAAAAAAAAAATTTATGAGATGGGATGAAAATTTTAGATTAACATTTATATTTTATATATACCGTCAAGTCAATCAAAGGCTTCTATCTTTCTTTCAAAAAAAAATTTTAAGATATAAATGGTAGAGATTCGGCAAGTCCAATATTGACAACAACAATAACTAAAACTTGTTAGTTTGATGTGTCAGTTAAAAACACATAAAATTTAAAAATGGCAATTGAATTTCAATGCTGAAACTGTTAGATGACAAATCCAAATCAGTAATTTATGTGAAGTTTCCAAGTGATCTTAGAATTGACTCACTAAACTTGTTTTCATTTAGATCCAAATAACTAATTTGTGTGAGGTTTCCAAGTGATGCTGAAATTGACATGATAAAATTGTTCCCTCATAGATCTGAATAAGTAAGTTGAGTGAGATTTCCAAGTGATGTTGGAATTTCCCCTATGAAATTGCAATTAAAGATATTCAAATTCTTCAAGGACTTTAGACTGCCGATAAAATCAAGTAATTCTCCTGAAAAGAATATCTTAAAGAGATCTAAGAACTTCACCAAACTACTGCTCTAATTAGATGTTGTCTTCGCTTAACAAATCCCTCCTACACACCGATTCAAAAATTAGACCAAGGCCCAAGAATTGATTAAAATTTTACGATACTTTAGCGTTTCAGGTTATTTGTGAATGTTCAGCATTAAAGAGATATCTTTCACAAAGAAGGGCCAATTCTACATGACAAGCTTATTTTGTAAAAAAACAGGTTTAAGATAGAAAAACTACTTGCTAGTAACCACGAAAATTGATTATTTTTTAGAGTTTCAAAATGTACCTCCCCAAAGATGTCATCCCCAATCTGATAAAACAATATTCTAAATTTTTGTATCCAGAAAAGCTCAAATATAAATAGGTAAGTCTTAATGTGGTACAAATACAACAAATTAGAGCATTTTAAGGTGGTTATTAGATAGTTTTGATGCATGTGTTTTAGGAGTTAAAGTTGGACAATTAAAAGTTCTATAAGAGAAGTTCTTAGCTTCCACCATGAGACTACACAAAAGAATGCTCAAAACTATATTTGCTGAGGTTTTGATTTATCAAATATATATACATATATATATATATATATATAAATGTGGGTTCCAATTACCTCAACTTGTAAAGTCTCTGATGGTTGAATAAGAAATCTGAGGTTCAATCCCCGTCTATACCAAAAACCGATTGGTGTTTTGGTTTGATGTAAAGAGCTATCATCAAGGGCGGACACCATAGGTTGAAACTCTCAAAAAAAAAAAAATATATATATATATATATATATTTACACACACACACACACACATACTTGTGGAGGTTGTTTGAAAATATTTTTAAAATAATAATAATTCAACTGTTACAATAAGTGGGAGAGGGGGGATTTGAACCCTGGTTCTCCTTATGAAGGAGACTAAGCAATGCCACTAAGCTACAAGACTTTTAACAAGATGATGTTTTGAACTAAACCATCTTTAGTGAACAAACAAGTTTTTAACTAAGTTTTCTATAAAATTTGCTATTGTATAAGAGTGTTTTAAGCTTAGATGATTTTAAAATCTTATTGCATGTTCTAAAACAGTACTTAAAGTGGTTAAAGAATGTTTTTTTCATACTTACTTTAGAAAGTATAAACTATTTCATAAACTTTTTAGTCTTTATGTGTTCCATAAAGGGGTCAAGCATCAAATGTTTATGCTTAATTTATATCGAACTGTGTTCTTTTTAATATAAGAACATGTTTCAAATCAATTCTTAAAACATAGAAAATTATTTGTATTCATGCAAAGATTGTTTGATTAATATACCACATTGTCAATGCTGCACCTCTAAATTACTTTTCATTAAATAAGCATTTCGACATAATGTTAGAACACATTATCTCCACATATCCCTTATCTTTGTAAGAAATTACATAAAATGGAGATTAAGAACATATAATCCAATGGTGAGATTGTCTCCCTTTTTTTTTTTTTTGTGGTGAATTTGGATGCTGGATTGCAGTGCATATATTGGCAAAAACAGAAAATCTATATTTACTAGGAAAATTTTGTTTGATTAATAGATTTCACTATGTTATCTCTAATCTAAATATCCTTAACCTATTGAATACATAATTTCACAAACATTGGGAAAATAGTTGAGTCCTCATTAAGATTGACAGGGCACCTATCATAGTTTATCCTCTGTGTGTGCGTATGGTCTGTAATATTTTACACATAACTTGCAATTGGTCTGGTTTCTACATTTTGGTGAATATATGTAGTGTGTTGTTTACGCTATACCAAAGCTATATTGGATATCATTCTCAAGATATTTTGGATTCACAAAACATGAGAATGGTATATTCTTAGGAATCAGACAGGAATGTTACATGGCAAACTAGATGCGGGAATCCCACATTACCAAGCACCTAATAACAGGAATCTAAATTTCCGAGAATGCTGATTTTTCAAAGGAATAATAGTATTCTGTAAACCCAATGACACCTAAAAATAATATTCAAACAAAAAATAAAATAAAACTAATTAAAAAAAACCCACAAAGTTTAAACAAAAATATAATTGAGATATGAACAAGATCTTAATATCTCTATCCGTGAGGCATGGGATGGGATGAATATTAGGATTCACATTTATATAGGTTGCCTAGTCAATCAAAGTCTTCTATCTTTTTTTCAATTTATTATAATTATTTTTTTAAGTCAATCAAAGTCTTTGAATTATGAAACTATATTGATAATGCGGGTTTGTTATTCAACAGTTTACGTATTACTCGGTCTACTCTTGATCAAATATTCTCATTAATTAAAAAAAAAAAGGTATTTTCAATTCCAAATATCATTCACTAGTCATTGGCAAAGAGCTATAAAAAATTTTGGACCTCACGGTGATAAAGTATTTTACACGCCAAACATATAAGACCTACATGATATTGATATATAGGCCCCATAATAAAAAGCCATTAACGATAGACCCCATTATTGTGATAAGAAAAGTGCTACGTCTACAACATTTTTACAATATATTTTAGGTGTCAAGTTGTTGCAGGTTTTTAATCTGAATCCACTACTAAAATTATTTAATAATCTGCCACCTAAGATTTGTTCTGAAAGTATGTGAAAATGTTATGAACATAGCATCTCTCTTGTGATAAACTATCTTACATGCCCAAAATATAAGACCTACATGTTACTGACATGTGGGCCCCATAACGAAAGCTATTAATGATAGACGTCACCATTATGATAAGAGAAGTGCTACGCCAGCAATATTTTTACAACAAATCTTATTTGGTAGGTTGTTTCGGGTTTTTAATTTGAATCCACCATTGAAATTACTTTGTTGACCATGATTTGTTATGAAAGTAATAACCTACTACCTATGATTTGCTATGAAAGTGTTGTAGAAATATTGTGAACACAACATTTCTCTTGTGATAAAGTATCTTATACGCTTAACATATAAGACCTATATGATGCTAACATTTGGGCCCTATAATGAAAAGCTATTACTGAGCATGGTGTGATAGTTACTCCATAAATATAAGTGCTTGTAGGGTGTAGGAGGCAAGAGCCAGAATTTAAGCCTTCATTTGGATAATGTTGAAAAGCACACGTCTGCGTCTGTGTCTGCATCTGCGTTTTTTTTTTTTTTTTTTGTTTGAGAAGCACGTTTCTGTGGCTTTTATGCTTTTCTAGTAGGTTCCATGCACTGTTCGCGGGACCCACAAACCTCTTTTTTTAGCAAAACTTTCATTAAAAATAGGTCCCGCGGCACTATTTACACATTTAAAAATTATTTTGCTACAATGTTTTCAGTTTTCAATTTTCAACAATAAGCGGTATCCAAACACACCCTAAGTCTCCAGGAAGGAGCTTCACACACATATATACTTTTTTTTTAGAGAGTTTCAACTTATGGTGTCCGCTTTTGATAATAGTTCTTTATTATCAGACCAAAACACCAATCAGTTTTTGGTGTAGACGGAGATTGAACCCCAGATCTCTTATTTAACCATTAGAGATTTTACCAGTTGAGCTAACTGGAACTCACTACACATATACACTTAGATTAGACTAGAGTAGAATTTCTATTTTGTATATATATATATATATATATATATATAACATTTATATATGCTGCCAAGTTAATCAAAGTCTTCTATCTTTCTTTCATTTTTTTTAAGTCAATCAAAGTCCTTAAATATATGAAGCTACATCTATATTCGAGCTTTATTATTCAACCGTGACTTGTACATGGTCTTGATCAAATATTCTCATTCATTTAAAAATAATAATAAAAGCTATTTCCAAGATCACTCATCAATCAAAATTGGCAAAAAAGCTATTAACAATGAACCTCACCATAATGAGAAAGTATCATATATGCCTAGCATATAAACCCTATGTGAGAGTGACATGTGGAACCCATAACCATGGGGCCTACATGTCAATCTCACATAAGTTGTATACACCAGGTGTATACAAGATTTTCGTCATCAATGTTCTTTTGTCCTTTTTTTTTTCCTTTAGGAAATATAGGACTTTATTGCATTTTCCAACAATAATGTAAAGTTACTGTTGAGGCTCATTTTTATAAAACCCAGAAAGAGGAGAGAGTCCACAATTAAGGAACAAGCCCAATTAAATCTGAGCAGCAGGAATAGGTCCGTAGAGCAAGCAAACGGGTCTTGAGGAAGTAAAAGAGCCTGAAAAGGCCCGGAAAGATAAGAACCATGGGCCATGGATGTAGGAAAGTAAGTATGGGCCTTGCCCATTGTGGCAAGCCCAAAGTAAAGCAAGAATACAGGCCCATAGTTTATGGGCTCTAGAGAAAATAGAATGGTTGGGCCGCAGAAGCCCAACAAGGTAATAAAGGCCCATGGGAAATGTGAAATTGTAAAGGGGCCAAGGATACCCCAAAGAAGGATGAATGGGCCGCAAAAGCCCGCAGACTTGAGAAGCAATAGAAGCCCAGTGGGCTAACCAAGCCATTGAGAAAGGAATCGGTGAACCCAAAAGGGTAAAACCATTTCAGTACAGCAGGGAGCAAATGGAAAGCCCAAAGCCACGAATAAAGAATTGATGGTATGTGCAGAGGCGGGAAAACAAACACCCAAGCCGTGGCGGGCGACTAACTGACGAAGGAATTTTGGACAGACATAGGCACGCGCAAGGCCCAGGCTCGCCAGCCTGTACCCAGCCAAGATAGGCGAAGGTGGGCCATGGGTCAGAGGTAAGGAGGGTGTGGTCTGGCGGAGGGGAGAGGGGAGATGATCTATTTCGGGGCTTCCACTCAGGCCACTTTCGGGTGAGTGTCCTGCTGGGATGACATAGCACCCGAAAATGGCAAAACTGATTTGAGACCTCCTGGTGCATGTCATGAGAGAGAAAGAGTGCTCTGCCGTGGTAAGAGAGAAAGACACGGTGAGCTAACCAACAAATTACCCTTATTTTCGTCTGGAAGCGTAAGTGCACCGCAGCCAGCGCAGAAACGTGGCGCTGGCCGGGTACCTGACTGACCAGCAATGGTCGGGTGGTGCGCACATCGGACAAAGACGGTTACAGGGGTAAAAAAGGTAAATAAAATGCATTACAATACACTATATAAGGTGTTCCCGGTGCACAAGAAAAGGGGACGGAACTAAGGGAAGAGGAACAGAAGAGAAAGAAAAAACAGAATAGGTAAAAGATAGAAAAAACAGAGCAAGCAAGGAGAAGAAAAACAGAGTGTAAGAATGGAAAAAATGGGCATGCACCAGAGTGGATCATTGACCCCTCTCTCCCTCTTAAGAAACCACATTCTCACGCTCGGAATAAAGATCATCTAGGACCATTCCTTCAAAGTCACTAATTCCCCTTCAGGGAAATTAGTCGCATTGAGGGAGTGTTGTCTCCTTTTTTGATTTATCTTTCTTTAACATATTACCGCAGGAAGAAAGCCCGACTGACTAACCGAAGTGTTTATTTTCTTTCTTCCTTGTGACTATCCTCTTTAAGTCCATCTTTATCATTTTTATGTTTTATCCAAGTATTTGTTTATTCAAAACTCAGCAAACAGGTTTTATACACATTGATAGCATACTCGTCTGCGGCAGCTAATTGTAAAGGATCTGCCTGCCACAATTCCGAAACGTGATCGTGCTGGACTAAGGCATACCTTGTGCACAAGCCGGGCCAGGGTGAAGAGCAACTGGGCCGGTCCCGACTCTCCAATCCAGAATACACTTGGGTTTAGTACGGCAGGAGAGAGCAATCCAGCCCAGAACAAAGCTGACCCAAGACACAGCAACAGTTACTAAGAATAAAAACCTAATGGGTTCAGGTAACGTATTTAGGGCATTTGTTAATGGATCATTTAAGGAAATTTTTGATACCACGTTCATGCTAAATATAAAAAGTTGTCAAAATAGTAACTTGTTTTCATTTTTCCATAAAAAGTTTCCAAATAAATTCTATAAACTAATGCCCTTCAAATATCTGTTAACTTTTTCCTTATTGAATTAAAATAACCTTGGCTGCTCACACCTCAGCAATGCTAATATCAGGCTAGCAAACCAAATAACCTCATATCATCTAGCCAATACCACTTCTTTTTGCTACTATTCTTTTGTTCCTACTATTTATTGCTGAAAGAGGAAATATAATAGTCACTTTTCATCAGTGACAGAGCTATTATTTTAGTTCAAGAGACGCAAAATTAAAGACAAGATTGAAAGCTAAATTAATTAAACAACTATTAATTTACAGTTATAAAAATAAATAGCCAATTATATAACAAAGTAGTCATCATACAAAATGTACAAAATGTAATATAAGTGTAGACTATAACATTTTTTTCATACATAGGTTAATTTACTTAACTTCCTTCAACGATATTTTAATGATTTAAAGGACTGGAGATTAGTAAAGGAATGGAGATTTAAGGTTTGTGTGGGTATATATTTTAATGATCTAATCCGCTACTTTGAGTTGAAATGTAGTGAAAAATATGAAATTTATTGACCTTAAAAAATGTTTTATTTATTTAAAGTTAGAAAGCTTTATTGATTTATAAGTTATAACTGAAGTGCATCAACACATTTTTTTTTACGAAGTGAGCAATAATAGTGGCACTTAAATTCCCATCCATGGCTACATATTAAAAGACCATGATCAAAGCCCTTGAAGCACATGAGATAAATTCCACTTTCCATGCAAACCATGAGCCCATGATTAAGATTGCATCACTTTATAAAAGTTCTTATTATCATGTTCAAATTACAGTCAAATATTGCAAACTTTTGAGCAAAAACTGACTATTTTAATAGCACTCAATAACCACAGTGCGTCCTTGGTGTAGTGGTCACTCTACAAGTATAAGTGCTTGTGGGGTGTGGGGTGTGGGGTGTGGGAGGCAAGGGTCAGGCTTCAAGTCTCCAAAAAAGGTTCACACACATATACACTTAAATTATACTAAAGTAGAATTTCTACATTGTAAAAAAAATAAAATAATAAATCACTCAGTAGAAAGGACTTTGGCATTCCAAAAATGTTGTAACACGGGAAAATAGAATATCAATTGTTATGAAAGATCACAATTCACAAATGCCGTGACCCGTGAGTCATATTTATTTAATAACATGATATTTATCTCTATATCTCTCTTTATATTTTTTTTCCCCACTAATCTAGGAATTGGAAACCAAAATGAGAATTCAAAAAAAATGAATTAGTAGATTTGATGTATAGTTATCTCTCGGCAAGGAAAAAGTATTTTGTATAAAATAATATCATGGCATTCGTATTAAAATTCAATAAACGAAAGACATGTGTGCAAAAATAACTACCCACTAACATGTGTCTTTCAATTGTTAGTGGATTAGTTATTTTTTATTGACATGTCTCACACTTATTGAATTTTAATACTACTGACATGATATCAATTGATATCAAAATCTAAAAAGACTTTAAGTGAGAGGGCAAAAAGATCTAAACTCCTATTTTAAAGGAGTTCTCCCCCCCCCCCCCCCCCCTCAGTCTCTCTCAATTTCTTATTTAGGGTTCGTGTGTGTTTAATTGTGGAATGTAAATGTGCAGTCCTAATGACATACGTAAGGAATTGAAGAGGCGGATAAACAATGTTGATGATGCCCTCAATGTTCTTGAAGAAATTGAGTTTTACTTGTTTACTAAACAATCGAACATAAACAAGATTTTTTTTAAGTCGAACTTGAATTGTTCTTAAACAACTTAGTTTATGCACAACCCTAGACTGAGTTCTCCCCCCCCCCCCCCCCTCCCCCTAGAATCTGATGATTGTGTCTTGAAGATTTATTTTCATTTTCTCATGGAACTTTCTTTCATTACATTTTTTGTTCAATAGTTGTCAAATTGATTTATAATAAAAGAAAAAACCCCCTAAGTAAAATGCAAAGTTTATTAAATTATTTCTTACTTTTCTATTTTTCACTTTCTCATGGAACTTTCTTTCATTACATTTTTTGTTCAATAGTTTTCAGATTGATTTATAATAATAATAAAAACCCCTAAGTAAAATGCAAAGTTTATTCAACTATTTCTTACTTTTCTATGCTACTTTATTATCCAAAATAACAAAGATGGACAAAAGTTTCAAATTGAAACAATTTCATAAGTAAGGGGGTTTCTTTAACAAATTAAAAACTTGGAACTTTTTTTTTATTCTATAAATCTAATAGCTACAAAGGGGAAGGCTTAATGGAGGATTTAAACTCTAAATATCTTCATTAGAAATACTAGGAGGTGCCAATTGAGCTATAAGGCTTTTGGCAATTTGGAACCTAATTTGAATCATAGTATCTAAACTTTGAAACTTTTTATGTAATTTTTCTTTAAAAAAAAAAGTGAAAATTTTTATTTGAGTTTAAATTAGAGTAATACTGAATAATTTTAAGAAGTAATTACACTCTATCCACCTATGATTCAAGACAATTACAAGTTGCCTACTTGTAATTTGAAAAATATTACTTTACACAAGTTGCCTCCATCATGCTTCCATAATCCACTCTATCTAGTGGTTAAAATAGACAAAAAATTTTAGAGGATTTACAGTTAACATATATCACATGTTGATAGAAAGTAGCAAAGTTACCATAATCAGTTCATCAGATTAGGTCTAGATGAAGGAAAATTTTAAGTATTTTCAAAGTATAGTGAAATAGTTCTCTCTCCTCTCATATTCATGACATACTCTACCATAAATTTAATGAGTGGATCCCATCATGAATGTGAGTTGAGAGAACATCATTCACCATGCTCCGGAAGTACCTAAGAATTACTCTTGGGTGAAAGTAAGCTATGCTCGCTTGTTAGGCTAGATTGATTGATAAATGTTACATATTCACAAGCATGTCCTTTTTAGAGGAAAAAAAATTGATATTTGATTTTGTATTTTCAAAATGTGATTTGTGTGTTTCATACGCCGTAAACAAGTCAAGTTAAATTGAGTATTAAAAGTTTGAGATTAGATACTATAAGGATGTGGTGTGAAACCCAAGTTTTACACCCTCTAATCCCAACATGTCACATCATCATATCATATATTAAAAAATAGGCACAATCACACTCAATCAATTCCAATACCTATATGAAAATCCAATCCAATTGGGAGTTTATTAAGATGTTATCTAGGTGTGGTAGAATGTATTGAGTTTTAAATAAAAAACTGATGTGATAATCTTTTATTGGATGGTGTATAACATGAGTTTTACACTTTCCTTATCAAATTCGGACTCTAAAAGTTTAAGCTTGCTAATTTAGTTTTATTTCAAACACAAATCGTGCTTGAGCTCATCACCAAATAAAATTATAAGATTAATCTTGATTCATTTTCTTGTAGAACAAGCTCGAGTTGTTTATGAACTGTTTAATTAGCTTATTCTATTTGTATATATAGTAAAACCATGAACAAAATTTTCTACCCCTACACAAATAAATGATTTTTTTTACAAGTACAAATTTATAAATTTTTACTACGAATGTACTGTTTATATTATCAATAATTACAAATAATAACTTAATATCATATGGACTTTTTTACAAATTTATACAATCTACTATCAAGTTATATGAGTATATTTCTAGAAAAGTATACATATAAAAATATAATATTATATATGATTAAGTTGAGCTTTGTGTTTAGGAGCATGTTCACCAACAAATTATTATGTTTGACTTTAGCTCATTTAATATTTGAAAGTTGAAACTAAAGTTGGGCTTGAGCTTTACTCATTTACTAAACAAACAAACATAAACAAATTAATTTTTTTTCCGAGCCGAACTCGAGTTGTTCATAAACAACTTAGTTTATTAACAACCATAGACAACTGCATCTCTCTCTCTCTCTCTCTCTCTCTCTCTCTCTCTCTCTCTTTTCCCATAACTTTTTAGAGTCCCCCCCCACTCCCCTTGAATCTGATGATTGTGGCTTCAAATTTAAAATGTAGGTTTGCTATTGAAAAGTTCAAAGAAATGGATCCTAATTCTCTCTCTATTCTTCATAAATATTAGGGCTTGAAGGGGATTTTCTTCTTTACTAAATAGGTTCTCATACACAGCAAAATTTAAAGCCTGATTCATTGTTCTTGACATCTAAGAATCATGGATACAAGATTGGCTGCAGTATAAGACTGTCAGACTGCTGCAATATAAGCTTCTGCATTAATATTCATCATACTTTAGATTCTGAACCCTTGGATTTCTTTTTTGAAGGCACCTGCCCCAGCTGCAGCAATATAGGCTTCAGCCTCAATATTCTCAACCGATTTTTGCTTCCCAAACTCCATTGCCTTTTTTCTGTAGAATAAGCAATATAAGCAATTACATTAAAATACCAGAGTCCCAGAAAGTAAGATTAGCCAAGTCTCATGATATCATGATCCTATATACCTTCAGAGACATGGCCATGGCTGCCATATCTTTATAATCATCCTCATATTTTGCATCCTGCTTTCTTGGTTCCTGAGACTAGTCAAACCAAAATTGATAAAAAGTCATTGGGATAGAAAATTAAGTAAAGAGTTAGTCTCAAAATGTCAATAAAATGGGGAATTTTTTTTAATACATTTAAAGTGGTGGAGAGGAGATTCGAATCCTAGATGTCTTTGTTGGAAACACTAGGAGGAGCCATTTTAATCCGAAGTTCATTGGCAATAAAATGGACATGATTGAGTATAAGTGCTTTAGAATACAACCTTTGGGGGAATAAATGCAGCTTCTCTTTTTCTTTTGTTTTCTGCGGTTTTCTCTGCTTGCTTCTCCTGCTTCTCTTGCCACTTCTTTGATGATTTCTTCTTCAGAGACATGAAGAATCCTCCACTTGCCAGTTGTTCATCAATCTGAAAATACCATAGAGCATTATTTTATTTTTGATAAGTAATGATGAAAAATATTAATATAAATTGGCATACAATGTTCTATCTAAATTCCATAGAAGGGAATCACGTGAGGATCAAAACTCACCTTGCTAGGTTGTTGTAGAGGAGGGAAAGGTGTATATGTTTTCTTCTCTTTAGTCCTAACCTTCTTTTGTTTGACATTTTTCCTGAGTAAAATTTATTAGAGAAATTTAAAACAGAGGAAATAATAAGGACAGAAGAAACTGGAAGAAATTGATTATATATATAACATATACAACAAAAAATGTAGTAGATGAAGTACTTCTTGAATTTTGGAAGAAACCTATTCCAATTTTCTTGTGCAAGTGCTGGATCCATTTCAAGTTCCTTCTTCATCATTAGAACCTAATCAGGAAAGAGAAAATAAGAAAGAGAGAGAGAGGCGGGAGGGAGGAGGGAGGGGGAGGCGATAAACAGAGATTGAGAATGACAACAGATCCTCAGGTGTAAATAACTGTCAACGGTCTTCAAGGGAAAACACCAATTATAGTAGAAACATTGAGCCAGTCTATTCACCTTGATATGGTATACAGGATGCTTTTTATTTAGTATGCAGTCTTCCACAATCCTTAGTATTTGCTTTAAACCTTTAAATGAGCCCATAGCAGATACTGTATTGCCCTCTAAATTTACAATAAAAAAGAGAGAGCATTCATTTCATGATTCTGCACTCTGAAGTTCGCACTAAGTGACTAAGGGGTGGGGAAACAAAGAATGGTATTGGTCGCAACTGCATAACAAAGAACAGTAACAAAAGTAACAATTACCTGAACGAGAATATAGCTGAACACTGTTTTTCCATACTATTGCTCTCTCTCTTTGCGTCTCCTTTTCCTTTATTTTTTATGTGTTGGGGGGGTTGGGGGGGGATAATAATCAACTGTACTCACCGTACACACCTTTAAAGTGGAAGAATTGGGACCCACAAGATGTTGTCTTCACTTAACAAATCGCTCCTGCACACTTCTTCAAAAATTAGACCAAGACCCAAGAACTGATTTAAATTTTACGATACTTCTAGCAATTCAGGTTATTTGTGAATGTTTAGCATTACGGAGACAGCTTTCACAAAGAAGGGCAAATTCTACATGACAACCTTATTTTTGTGAAAAAAACAGGTTTAAGGATGAAAAACTACCGGCTAGTAACCACCAAAATTTATTATTTTTCAGAGCTTCAAAATGTGCCTCCCCAGGGATGTCATCCTCAATCTAATAAAACGATATTTTTAATTTTTGTATCCAGAAAAGCTTGAATATCAATAGGTAAGTCTTAATGTGGTACAGATACAACAAATTGGGGGATTCTAAGGTGCTTAATAGATAGTTTTAATTCATGTGTTTTAGGAGCTGAAGTTGGACAATTAAAAGTTCTATAAGGGAAGTTCTTAGCTTCCACTATGAGGCTACACACAGGAATGCTCAAAACTATATTTGCAGAGGTTTCAAACAATGTTTTAAACGTTCTCCCATATTTTAAGACGATTTTATGAACTTAAAAAAAAAAAAAAAATCAATTGTTACAATAAGTGGGGGAGGGAGAATTTGAATCCTAGTTCTCCTTATTAAGGAGACCAAGCAATGCTACTAAGTTACAAGGCTCTTGGCAAAATGATGTTTTGAACTAAACCATCTTTAGTGAACAGACGAGTTTTTAACTAAGTTTTATATAAAATTTTGCTATTGTTTAAAATTGTTTTAAAGCTTAGGTGATTTTAAATTCTTATTGCATGTTCTAAAACAGTACTTAAAAGGGTCAAGCATCAAATATTTATGCTTAATTTATATCAAATTGTGTTCTTTTTAAAATATGAACGTGTTTCAGATAAATTCTTAAGATATAGAAAATTATTTATATCTCATGCAAAGATTGTTTGATTAATGAAATATGATGTATAAGACTACATAATGTGCTACATCTCTTGCCCCTTTCAGACTCAAGTCTCCCTAAATTGGCTAAATGATCCACAATCATGCCCTGGGATCACAGGGAGGAATGTGCATGGTTTGGCACCAAAGAGTGCTTTATAGCAGACTTGCAAGACTCTTGTGTGGAATGGCTGAATCTTGTGGGTTTGGAGGTGAAGAAAGAAAGTAAACCAAACCCATTTTGGTGCTATAAATTTACCAAATATGGATTAATTTGCCTTGTCCATGGCCAATGAGCTCCAGTTCAATTGGAATCTCTTCTCCCTCTAAGTTTATGGAGGGTGAGGTAATGGGTTCAAGACCCATTGTGTGTGTGTAACTTAACACTTCAAAAAAAAAAAAAAAATATATATATATATATATATATATAGCTTCTCTATAACATGGAATATTTGGCTAATGGATTTAAGATAACAAATCTGGCTTTACATGGAAATCTTGCCAGGCTCAAAAATGCCTTCATCCAAGTCATAGCAAGTTCCGTAAAACAAATATATATTTAGTTTCTTTTCTAATACTCTAATAACTAAGAGATTGCATTCGGAAGATATCCAAAGCATATAGCCAAAATGAAAATGGACAATGGACACCAAAATAACATGCATAGCAATGGCTCCATCCTCCAAAATATACTAATAACTCTAAAAAAGAAAAACATTCAAGAAGGATTTGTTATGCACATTCTTTATTAATAATTTCTAACATAGTCAGCATGTAGCACAAAACACATAAGCTTCAGGTTATATATAATATACCTTGTTGGCAATGTTGCACCTCTAAATTTACTTCTCATCAAAACGGTCCACATAATATGTAAACATTAAAGATAGAAGTGTTCCAAATTTATTGTCAATTAGAGCTCCCCCCCCCCCCCCCCCCTTTTTTTTTTTTGTGAATTTGGATGCTGGATTGCAGTGCATTTATTGGCAGAAACAGAACATCTATAATTAATAGGAAAAATTGTTTGATTAATACATTTCACTTTGTTATCTGTAGTCTAAGAATCCTTAACCTATTGAAAACATAATTTCACAAACACTGGAAAAATAGGTGAGTCCTCATTAAGATTGACAGGGCACCAATCATAGATTATCCTCTGTGTGTGTGTGTGCATGGTCTGTAAGATATTGGTCTGGTTTCTACATGTTGGGTAATATATGTAGTGTGTTGTTTACACTATACCAAAGGTATATTTGATATCACTCTCAAAAAATTTTGGTTTCACAAAATATGAAAACGCTATATTCTTAGGAATCTGACAGGAATGTTACATGGAAAACTAGATGCGGGAATCTCACATTACCAAGCACCTAATTCCAGGAATCTAAGTTTCCAAGAATGCTGATTTTCAAAGGAATAATAGTATCCTGTGAACCCAATGACACCTAAAAATAATATTCAAACAAAAAATAAAAAAAACTAAAAAAACAAAAAAAAAACCCACAAAGTTTAAACAAAAATATAATTGAGATATTAACAAGATATTAACATGATAGAATATGCAAGACTCTGCACCCAATACCTATTTAGTTACTAAGAAACCAGATATCTCCTTAGTTATTAAGAAATATGAGTCAACAGATAACAATAATTTGAAGCAATTTAAGAAATCATACCCTATTGTGGACCAAGTTGCCAGTCTTGATGATGTCGCATTGCATTTCATCGTCCAGTAATTTTTTTTGCCTACTATCAAATGTTGTATAAAAGAGCAAAAAATTACCAACAGATAAAAACTAGCCAAAATAAAATATTTGTGTCACAACTCACAATAGAGTTTCTACTAATATGGTATCGAAGGAAAGAGTCAAGCAAAATTACTTTACATATTGCACTCTCAAGACTTGTCATCAAAGAAGTAATAATAATGTAAGGGGGAGCAGCGGGGCATGGGAAAGACATCAGCTGTCTAACAATTTCACACCTTTGAAAGGCTACAGAAATTTCATACAGTATAGACATGAAAACAAGAGCAAAAAAAGGGTCAAAAGTTGTACCTGATGAACAGGAAAACTTCTTGACAAAAGCTTAATAAGATCCCTAGCCTTAATGAGAATATATGGGTCCCTAGTCTTTCTGGTTGTTGAAACTGTCATCCCGACCAACATGAATCATACAACATATTAGAAAACATATATACATTAGTAATGATAACAATAATTCACATTTGGCTCATATCTAGCAACTGGTAATCAAATTAATTTTCACTAAACATACAAATACATAGAAAATTCCCTTAAAAAGCAGTAATTCATTTGTCAAAAATAATTAATTAAAAAAAGAAGAAGAAATATACAGAAACTTACCAGATTAAGTTTACATGAAATGCCATACTCTTTCAAAGAGGATTTCACAGTTGGCCAGACCTCTTGCAAGTAATTCTCTGCACAAAGCAATTGAGAAACCAGAAACCTAAAATCAATCAAATACCCCAGAAAAAGAAAAATAAAAATAAAACAAAAATGAACCAATTGCTAATTTAGATTTGACCTCTATATCGAGGGAAGAGAGTGGAGAAGGAGCTGACTTCAAGCATTCCGGTTTCATTCCAAGACAGGTCGAACTTTGGCTGCTGTGAAATGTAGCCATTGTTCTCATGCTCCATCGCCCAATTCATCTTTTCTTATCTGGACAACTATAATTTTGCATTCATAATGAAATTATATATAAAATTAACTGCAAGTTCCATCCACTAATTCTATTGACAAAACCAATCAAGCCACTTGAAAAAAAAAAAAAAAAAAAAAAAAAAAAAAAAAAAAAAAAAAAAAGAAAGAAGAAGAAGAAGAAGAAGATAATATTAGGAAGTGCTTCCAATAAACATAAGCTTACACTGCCCAAAAAAAAGAGCACACTTTATATTTACCCTCTCAGCTGAGATTCAATAGTTACTGCAGAAACCACAGAAAGCTTACATAAGAAATTACATTGAGTAGCATCTAGCTAAAACGATGCAAACAAACCCCTCCAATACATAATCAGATCCAATAAAACTAAAACCAAGGAAGATATAGCTTAGATTAGGTCCATTTGAGCTGCATTGTAAATTTTGCTTAGCTTCCAATAGTATGTTCACATGCTATAAAGGTCACTATTCTTATCATATCCGCATGTAATGGAAAGTTCCTCTTTTTTTTTTCCCCTTGGAGACGAATCAATGATCATATAAAATTAAAGAGGAAGAGAAAGTAAGCTACAGATATCTGTAGCCTTGCCTCAACCATTGAAACACATAAAAGTATGATCTGAAACAATGATGCTAATTAAAGCCACACATGATTGGAATTAACATGGCTATATTTAGAAAGCATAAATATCTAATCTCACATGACCCTGGTTGAGATGCTTGCGTATAATATCAAACAACTTAATTTTCTTCATTTGCCACACAGAGAACTTAGACACATCTGTAAATTAAAAATCAGTTTTTTGGGTCTTGCATTGCAATTCAACCAAAAAGTTGGTGGCACATGTCATTTTATTAAAATCTTAAAACCCCTTATCTCAACAAGCACATAAATTTATTTCATTGATAGTAGAAAGTTTAATACTTTTTTTTTCCAAAAAAAATTTATCTACTGTTTCATAAGGCATCAAGTTTGTGTATAACTCCTATCTATATGTGATACAAGTTGTGTCTCATGTTTGATAAAAATTCAGACTTTATTAAAAATAAGTAAGAATTATTATAATGGTGAGTGAGACTTTTAAGTAAGAGTTATGTAAAACGAATGAAACTGCAGTAAGCAAGAAAAAGCTGTCCAATAAGCTCATTAATTTGCACTGTGCCAAAAATATTTAATGACAAAAAGAAAGAAATATATAAAACCGCCAGAAGGGTTACCTGAAAATTGTGGAGAAGATTAGTGAATGAGGCTTTGCTTTCGGTTTAAGCGGTGGGTGCCAGTCGGTTCCGGGAAGTACTACCAAGTGACCGAAAAATAAATAGGTTAGGGTGGAGCCAACTAGTACGAGGAGTCAAACGGTTAGTAGAGGTTTTGCCCATATATAAAACCTTTTTTTTTTTTTTTTTTGGTTGTATAAATGTATAAAACATTTTATAACTTCTTAGACCCATTTTAAATACGGGTAATTTTCATTCCCAATCAATTTAGATATTTTTTTTTTTTTTTTGTAAAGGTGATATTTTGTGGTTCGCATAAATGAGAATAATATTAAAACTATATATATATATGAAAGTAATGTTACTTCAATCACAATTTGTTAAGTTAATAATTGTGAACATTTTATATACATATGTTATTCTTTCAATCCTTTGAGGTTTAGCTCCATCTCGATCAACGTGCCCCTACCGGGACTCCACGAGTGATTGGCATTGTGGTTTTGGACAAGGGTACTTACTTCATCTTTGGTTTAACCAACAATTCAATATTGGATAATATTAGGGATACAAGTGTGCTGATTTTTCTTTTTTTAAAAACCCAATTCAACTTTCCAAGGTTGAGAAATCCCTAAACCAACCTATGACAATTTTAAAACTAACTCAACCTATCCATTAAGGAAATAAGATGGGCCATTTAGCTAGGGCTACTAAAACATTCTGAGCTTTCATTCAACTATTTAAGAAAATTCAATGAATCCATTTAAAAATGGGTGAATAGATTTTTCAAAACTCTAAAGTGTAGTGTATTTTTTTTTTTTTTTTTGGAAAAAAAAATCAAATTTAATACTTCAAAAGTTTAAGTTGTTATAGCAAAAGTTTAGTTATCTTGTGACATTCCTTTAGCAAAACTACTAGTTAAATTTATATGCATTGATTATTTAGAGAACAATAAATTTATTACACAATTTTTTGCCACTGCTTATGCAACCTATTGTGATTGGTGTATAAAAAATGGCATTAGTGATAGTCTGGTGGGCACAAGTAAAAACGATGTTGCTCTAATAAAAATTTATCACTTTATCAAATTATAGAAACAATGTTGCTCTACCATTGTTCTTTGTGGCTCAGTCCATGAGGGGGGAAAGCCCAAGCAATGAAGCCCTGCTCTTGTCACTGACAAGACAAAGATATTAAAGGATCGACAATTGGAGATTTCTAACTAGTTTCTTCGGCAGTTTTTTAAGCAAATATGAGTATTTTTGAAATGAAGAGTCATACAATGGTTGTTTTCATGAGAGAATGCAGTTTTATGGTGATGTTGTCCATTCTTTGTGCAGGATCTAAGTCTACAATCATGGTTGAAAGGGACTGCTCCTTTTTTTTCCCCTTTACAAAGCACAAAAACTTATCTCTCCACATGGGGATTTGGTTAAAGCTATAAAATGGGTCACCATTGTTTTAAGAGATGTTCATTTTAGCTTTGTAAATCCTTCATGTAATCATGTTGTTCATATTTTGGAAAAAGAAGCTTTAGGGTCTATTTGGATACTGTTTATTGTTGAAAACTGAAAACATTGTAGTAAAATAATTTTTAAATATGTAAATAGTATCGTGGAACCCAGTTTAGATGTAATTTTTTGCCAAATATTTATTTACTTATTTGTTGAAACTTGGTTAAAATATAGTAATTTTATTTAGAAAATGTGAGATATAAAAAAAAAATTGCACATAAGAACTCAACATATTTGATAGTGCCAAAAGCCATGTAGCTCAATTGATTGACATTTCTTGGTGTTTTCAAAAGAGACATCTTGAATTCAAATCCCTCGATCTTGTTGTAACTATTAAATTTAATATATATATATATATATATATATTTGATGAATAGTGGACATAGCTAATTAGATATATGCAGGAAAAGTGCAACAACAAAAGATATGAATTTTCTCTTCATAGGCATGATTCAAGGAGACTAGCATCTTCCAAGTTCCAACAAGTTCCAACTAAGAAATACAAATACTTCAAAATCTCCGTTGTGTTCACACGCTACACATCTTTAAATAGATAAAAAATGCATATAAAATAAATAATTATATCTAAAGATATATATTAATGAATTAATTAATTGTCATATCTCTACCATATCGTGTTTTAATTTTTCAAAAATTATTATGTCATGTTTGTGTCATTGTCGTTGCTTTTAACCTATCAAGCACATTCTTAAAAGATAAGAATTGATCAAGCCAAGCAAGTGTGCAATTTTAGGAATGATAATATTACACCCTATCCATATGGCATTACATTTGAAATGCAAAGCCTTTTGTACAGCCTGAACCCCAAATTGCACAGCCTTTTGTATTTTGATTTGTGTACCTCGTTATTGCTTTATAGGCTTGTAGCACAGCCTGAACCAAATTCACCAGGTAATTGCAAAGCTGAGGAATCTAGTAGTCTTTTCCTCAATTCATTTTTTTTTTATTTCACTCGTAAATGTTGATTGTGATACAGTCTTATGCAGTAGAGCTGAGAATGTAAGCAATTTCTTAGATGCCACCTCTATTTTTGGTCCGGTAATTTTTTAATATTCACTTCTTTTTTGGGTTCTTAATTACAATATTTCATAGTAAAACTCTGTAATTTTATCCTTTTATTTTATTTTATTTCTACAGGATAGCAGTCTTGTATACAAGCACTATGCAACACTTTACTTCGTTTTAGTTTTCGATAGTTCTGAAAATGAGCTGGCCATGCTCGACTTGATACAAGGTAATTTTTTTTTTTTTTTTTTTTTGGGAATTATTCACTCTCCATTGACTATCATGCGTTGGCGATACTATCTCTGTCAATAGAATGTTAATGTAGAACATATAAATTGTTTGAGAAGCAAGGTAGTGGTGAATGAATGTTGCAAAACTTTATCCTGAATCAGTTATTGCAAAAATAGACTTTAGGACTGTCTATTGGAAAGTATAAGTATTGCCAAAGCATCTGAGGCGGAATCAAAATGGTATTAATTACCTGACGAAGCCTGAACCAAACTTTGTTTAATCCCATTTCTTTCAATCATGAAAGAAATGGGATTAAACAAAGTTTGAGATATGGTGCAATACCATTTAAGGATTGAGGGGAATTTTGATTTTAAATTTAATCCATAGATTGGAAAAGGACATGCCATAAAGTTCAGTGAGTTCATAATTTCTATCTCATTACTCTTAGCTGGTTATGAATTAAGATGCTAAACGAATTTTAGCCAATTTTGAGAAAGAGGAAGTTTGCCTTGAATGCTATTGATAATTTCATATTACCATAAAGAGACCCTCATTTATTGTTTTATATGATATTATTACCATCTAGAGAGACTTTCTAATTTCTATAGATGAGGGTTTCTCTTTCTTCATAAAAAAAAAAACAAAGAAGAAGAAAATAGATCCTCATTTATAGAAATTAGAAAGTCTCTTTGAAGATAATTTTTTGAAAAAGTAACATAAAAAGAATCGTAATTAATGACCAATGGGAAGGGCTTCTGTCCAGTGAAAGTTATCACTGTACACGTCAAGATTCGGACATGTGTCCAAGAGTGGTCACGTGTCCGAATCCTGACGTGTCCAGTGATAACTTTCACTGGACACAAGCCGCACCCATGACGAATCAACAAATTTCAAAACACAGCTAGCCAGATTCCAGAAGATCCATAATAGTTCGAAGCTATTGGCACATATTGTAACTGCCATGCATAGATCGGCACTCATTTGTCCATAAATTGAGCTCAGATCTTGAACACATCTCAGTCCATCCCACCTTTGACATGGCCATTAGTCTTGCATGCAAAACCTCTGCTAGTTCATTTTAGTAGCATTGTATAGACTTTCCCACTTAGGCTGCAATGAGATTCTCACAGCCATGTCTAAGTTTGTTACTAGTTTTAGCCAGTGTCTTAGTCGATAACTGTGTTGCAGCTAAACTTCCCAACAATGGCCTTAGACTCAACCCGGCGTGGTTTTGGTTATACCCTCCACCGGATTATGGCTATCCTAGCCCGATTCCGATGCCACCATCAGAATCCCCAAATCCGCCAACACAAGGACGGCCTCCTTCACCAAAGCCTCCAATTAGTCCACCCCCAACTCCAACCTCTCCACCAAAACCTCCTTGTTCTCCCCCAAAAAAGCCACCTCCCCCAATAAAGCCGCCTCCGACTCCAACTTCTCCGCCAAAACCCCCTTGTTCTCCCCCTATAAAGCCACCTCCAACCCCAACTTATCAGCCACCACCAATACCCACAGCTCCGCCAAAACCCCCTCCAATTTCTCCGCCAAAACCCCCTTGTTCCCCCCCTATAAAGCCACCTCCAACCCCAACTTATAAGCCACCACCAGTACCCACAGCTCCGCCAAAACCCCCTCCAACTTCTCTGCCAAAACCCCCTTGTTCTCCCCCAATAAAGCCACCACCAACTCCAACTTATCAGCCGCCACCAGTACCCACAACTCCTCCAATTAGTCCACCCCCAACTCCAACTTCTCTGCCAAAACCTCCTTGTTCTCCACCAAAAAAGCCACCTCCAACCCCAACTTATCAACCACCACCAGTACCCATAACTCCCCCAATTATTAGTCATCCCCCACCAACTCACAAACCTCCGACATGTCCACCAACCCACAAACCACCTCCAACCTCCCCACCACCAAAGGCACATCAACCCCCTCCACAAATATCACCACCGGTTCAAAAACCTCCTTCAACTCCAACTTATCAACCGCCAACACCATCTCCTCCAATGTCTAGTCCTCCACTTTCCCCTCCACCAACACCTAAACCTCATCCATGTCCACCTACCGCCAAACCTCCTATTAAACCTCCAGAAACACCACCTACAGAACAGCCTCCATCATCTCCTCCGCCAGTTTGTACACCCCCAGTAAGCCCTCCTCCAACATATGGATGCCCTCCACCATCATACCAGACATAATCAACTAAAGTCCATTTAAAGTTCAAGTAAGTTTATTACAAAAGATGTCTATGTAAGACTACAAAGTTTCTTTCTCTATCTCTGTAATGCATTGAAGCCAAGCTTGTAGTAATACTTACTTTGAAAAAATAAAATGTATGGAGGGCATTAATATAGAAGACTTATTATTTTATTTAGTCAATAATGATTCTATTACGTTATTTCCATCAAGCATAGATTAATTGTAGGAAAATTATTAAGTACTCCTGGGTACTTAATCATCATAAACTCATATAAGCAGATCATGCTCTACGGCACATTTCAGACTTTCCATATCCTTATTGCCAAAGCAACCATCACAAAGTGCATATCACTTAATATTTAACTTAATTATCCTCTGTCATCAACAGGCCATGCATTAAATAATTAAAATTAAGCAAATCTCTCGAGTATTTTAATCTTCTACAATCGATAGCTGCAAGCTTTAATTTTTCAACATATATCTATTCCATAAATTCATTTGCTGTTAATAATGTTCTTAAATAACAAGCGTAAAATTCCTGCTTAAAATTTTCCTTCAATAAAAGGAGATGCCATGCCACAATTTTGAATTTCTTAAATAGCAACAGAGTCAATATAAATTCTACAACCTTCCACCATTAGATGGTTTCTATTGCTAGTTTACGCACCATTTTAGCCAAGGGCACAGGACACTTTGTAACAATATCAAACCTGGACATATTCGAGGCACGTCCAAACAGAGACAAGCTTAGTAGAAGAAGCTCTTGAAGGGACAACCTTGAGGAAAGGAAGCCTTGCCACTGATAAGGATCCAAATTAAAGAAAGCATCAAAGAACCTTCTTGTTCCATCCAAATCAAGCTTCAATAAAGTCTCCATTCCAAAAGAGTAAAATTCTCTTCTACACCTCCTTTCAATTGGCCACAAGCCATTCCACGCTCTATGATAAAGTGGCTGCCCTCTGATCATCCTGGTTGAGCCAAGGCACTCAGCAATGGCATCAGCTAAGACTGGTGCCAGAGCCATTGACCTAGCCACCATGTACCCTGTTGAAGGGTGAACAACCCCAGAAGTCCCACCAATTGCCATTACACTCTGAGGGAGTTTTGGGAGTGGACCTCCCATTGGGATCAAACACTTCTCATCCTCCAATACCCTCTTCACTCTAATTCCTAAATGCCTTAATCTTGCTACCATCCTTGACTTCACTTCCTTATAGGATAACACAGGCCGAGAAACCAGAGAAGTCTCTTCTAAAAATACCAAATTTGAATCAAAGGGCATTGCATATAGAAAAGTAGGAAACCTTGAATTTTTAACTCGCAAATAAGGCTCATTTCCCAGATGGGTATCTCTCCAATCCATAAGAACCATCTTATCCAAGTCAAAAGGGTGTTCTTCCACTTCAGCTAAAATTCCATGAGCAATCTGATACCCATGATTCCTTTTCTTATCATACTCTATAAAACTACTTGCAAAGCCACTCGCATCAACAATTAAGCTTGCCTTCAATTCATTCCCATCATCACACATAATGAAAGACTCAAACTCTTGGTGCTCAATTTTCCAAACCTTAGCCTCATGAAATTTAACACCATTGGACACACACCCTTCCATTAGTTTCGTTTTTAGTTTTTTCCTACTAACTCTACCATAGGGTCGGTCTAAATACTTGGTCTTGTTTTCATCGAGATAAACACAAGCCATAGGCCATGTTTTGTCTAAGCAGTCCTCAAGCTTCAAGCTTTCAAACTCATCAACCCAAACACCATAGTTATTAGGCCACACGGAAAGTGGAGAAGGGTCAACACAACATACCTTGATTCCATAGCGAGACACTTGCTCTGCAAGACGAAGTCCAGCTGGGCCAGTCCCAATGATGATCACATCAAAGTGGGGCCTATCAGACTTCGGGTCCCACCATGAGAGATCAAAATCCAAACTTTCAGGTTGTGTAGTTTCAGGCTTCAAGTCAAGGAAATTTCCAAACTTGCAGCTTTGAGTTCTGTAATATTGACGTTTCTTTGTTGAAGATGTGGTATTGGGTCTTGGAGAAGCGATTGAAGGGGTAGTGGGTGATAGGAAGAACTTGTTAGTACGTAGTGTTATTGGTGGTGGTGAAAATAGCCTGAAAAGAGTCCCCATGGAATTCTGGGAGATGGGAAGGACTTAGTCCTAAGGTAAATGAAAAAGTGGAACTCTGTTATAGTATTTTAAAGGAAGAAATGGAATAGGAGAGAGATATGCGCTAAAAGGAATCCAAAATATATCTGGAAAATGATACTGCACAAGCCCAAGCACAAGCCTACCTGCCAACCTGATTTCGGCATTTGGTGCCTGTGATTTAAATAATGAGAATTATAGAGGGCGTACCAAGTTATACTTTGAATCATTCTCAAAAAAAAAAAAAAAATGTTATACATTGAATATTTGAATCTCCAATGAAAATGACAAAAAAGGATATGGAGTCAGACCCAGTTCACTGTCTCATCCATCAAGTTGGCTTTGTTTTGTACACAGAAGTACTAGTAATGAACTATACAGGATTCTTGCATCATAATGATGACAATAAATTTCACTTCATTTTTTCCCTTCCTTTTACACTTCATTTGGAAGTGAATTTGTGATCAAAGAGAAACCATTTTTCATGGACTATTATTACTATATTTTTATTATCACACTAACTATAATTTATTATCTTAACAATAATGAAAAAAAGATAAAATACAATAGCACTCCTGAAATTTGGGTTAATATCAATCAAATTCAAGACATTTCAAAATTATTACTTGATGATCCCTAAATTATTACTCAATTTTCTTTCTTTCTCTAGCTAATCAGGAATCAAATTAGCCAATTCTGAATTGTCTTAGTGTGTGTTTGGCAAAAATTATTTTTGTCAACTTATTTTACTATTTAGCTTATTTTTGCTACTATTTATAAGGTTCATTGCACTTTTTGATACTATTCATAGATCTTAAGGTACTATTTCAGTTATGTACTTTCAACAAAAAAATTTTAATTTCAACAAAATAAGTGGATCTCAAACAGATTTTTAGACTATCTGATATTAGCTTGAAGCTCACAATGTTACATGTATTTTAACCAAAAAAATTATAAAATTTGTTGGGTACTTAGATATCTTAGAGTGGTTGATGGGGTTAATGGTAACAGGTGTTGTGAGTTTGCCACATTGGGTAGAAGCCTACTTGGGGGTGTACCACCCACCAGAGTTAGTTGGCAAATTTTAATGGAGAGTTAGGCATGTAGTATGATGTATGCAGTAGGATCCCACAGATTCCATCTTGTACGTTACTGGGTGTCACACTCCCACTGAGAGCATTCTTGGTAGCGGCAAAAACACTCCTTTGCTTTTGTCAAATCATCTACATTCGGCTCAGAAACCGCCAAAACATCAAACACATGACTCATCGGCACCATCCTCCCCTGGCTGGGTCGAGGGATCTAATTTGCAAATTGTTTCACAAATCACTATAGGCCAGATTTTAAACTGATTGTTAAACTAGTAGATAGATCTAGAGAGTAAAAGAACAGAGTACTTAATACCACTGTTAAATACTTAAATAGCTTAGCGTTATGTGAACTGATAGGGGTAAAGCTCCCACCAGACGCCGGCAGCCTGCACGGGCTGACGGTTCGATTCATGATGACGGACATACATGACGGGCGCCGGACCCTGACGACACGACTCTTAGGGGGCGACAAGACTAGTCATGGAGCACTAGGGCCCATCTTGCCATCTACGCTTCTTTGTGAACATGAGTCTTGTCGCGTACGCTACTATTTGGTCAGATGTCTTTCGCAGCACGATTGCCCCCAAAGGATATCTTGCCCAACACACTTGGCTGCCCAAGAGGTATCTTGTATCCCACGCCACTCAGGGGCAATTCTGGTAAAGTGGTATCTTCTCCAGCACACCTTGGCCAAGGGCCTCTACTACTACTATAAATACTTCCAAGCCCTCCAAAATCGAGGTACGCATACTAAGACCCCAACTCTAGCACTCTAGAGTTGTGAGCAATACTAACCTAACCATCGGAGGGTCGTTGGCCAGTACCACGCCGGTACTTCCCTTTGAGGTTCTCCTCATCTGTGCAGGTTAGTCCGAAGTACGTGAAGGCCCTGCAGCTTACTGAGTTGATTCGCGACATCATCAGTTGGCGCCATCTGTGGGAATTCGCGAGTGTGTAGATTCTGTTACGCGCTTTCCGGACAAAGAGTTGCATGGTACTCACGCGTTCAAGGACGACCACCATGAACGACCAAGGCAACGAACAACGCACCACGGCCCTCGAGAGACAAGTCCAGACTCTGGCGACCGCGGTGGAACGCCTCACGAAACGCAACAATGACTTGGAAGAACAGCTGATGTGGAGGAATGCGACGGGTGACAACCAGGGAGAAAATCAGGAGGAAAGCAGTGCCGAGGAGAGGAATCATGGAGGCCTTGAAGGAAGCCATGCTTTGAGCCAGCCTGAAGGACAGGAGACAAACCGTCCGTCAGCAGACGGCCATGCCCAGTCCAACATGGTCGCGGAAATGCAGATGATGAAGGAACACATGGACTTTATGATGAACGCTCTCAAGGGTCGGTTTCGAACGACCTCGACGACCTTGTCCAGCGCACGGACTCGCCCTTCACCACACATGTCATCTTGTTCCCCACACCACCGAAGTTCCGCATGCCCCAGATGGAAAGCTATGATCAATCTAAAGACCCGCTAGACCATTTGGAGTTGTTCAAAACGTTGATGTACTTACACGGCGTGCCGGACGAAATCATGTGCCGGGCCTTCCCTACGACACTAAAAGACCCCGCAAGGACCTGGTTCGGCAAGCTGGCGCCCGGCTCTATCGGTCACTTCAGGGAGTTGAGCGGTCAGTTTGCCTTGCATTTCATTGGGGGGCATAGGCACAAAAAATCCACCGCATGCCTAATGAACATTAAACAGCGGGAGGATGAGATGCTGAGATCCTATATAGCCCGTTTCAACAAAGAGGCACTCTCGATCAATGAGACGGACGACAAGATACAAGTAGCCGCATTCACAAACGGGCTGCAGAAGGGTAAATTCATGTTCTCTCTATACAAAAATGACCCGAAAACTATGTCGGACGTGTTTTACAGGGCGACTAAATACATGAATGCGGAAGACGCATTACTGGCCCGGGAAGAGAAGCCTCCCAAGAAGAGGGAAAGGCAAGAAGATGCGCGACAAGATAAGGAGCGGAAGAAGATGCCTCGGATAGGAGAATGCCAAGACGACAAGCGCAAGAAGCTCCCCGCTGGAAAATTCACAAGCTTCACCCCCTTAACGGCTCCGATCGACCAAGTCCTAATGCTGATCAAGGATGACGGGTCCCTAACCTTTCCAGGAAAACTGTTGAGCGACCCTAATAGACGACCCAAAGACAGATACTGCCGCTTCCACCGAGACCACGGCCACGACACCGCTGATTGCTATGATTTGAAGCAGCAGATCGAAGCCTTGATCAAGCAGGGAAAATTGCAGAGATTCGTCAGCCGAGAAAGAATCGAAGCACCTCGGCAAGAACAAGTCCCTCACCGGGATAATGAGCGTCCCAAACCACCCATAGGGGACATAAGGATGATTATAGGGAGTGCGGCAACCGTCGGCTCAACTAATAAGGCTCTAAAATCCTACCTCAGGGTAGTTCAGAATGTCCAGGCTGCAAACCTCATCCAGAAGAAACCACGGATTAACAGCCTCACTATGGAATTCACGGAAGAAGATGCCCAACATCTCCATCATCTGCACGACGACGCCCTTGTCGTCAACATCCAGATAGGAGACTATAACACATACCGGGTCTTAATCGACAACGAAAGCTCCGCAGATATCCTCTACTACCCGGCGTTTCAACAGATGCGGATTGACAAGGAACGCTTGGTCCCTGCCAAGGCCCCCCTCACCGGGTTCGAAGGGACCAGGGTATACCCCCTCGGCTCGATCACATTGCCAGTCACAGTCGGGGAGTACCCTCGACAAGCCACCAGAGACGTTACCTTCCTAGTTGTTGATTGCTCCTTTGCCTACAACGCAATCATAGGGCGGCCCACGCTCAACGCCTGGAAGGCTGCAACCTCGACCTATACCCTGAAGGTCAAGTTCCCTACCGAGTATGGGGTAGGGGAGCTGTGGGGAGACCAAGTAGCCGCACAAGAATGCTACGTCGCAATGGTAGAAATGGATAGCCAATTGCAAACACTGAGCATAGAACAGAGGGCGGGGGCAAAACCCGTAGAGGAGCTCGAAGAAATAGTCCTTGACAATTCCCGGCCTGACAGAACCACCAAGGTCGGCGTCCTCACAGGCCCCTCAGTTCGCCAAGCACTCGTGGCCTTCCTCAAGGAAAACCAAGATGTATTCGCCTGGAGCCATGAAGACATGCCGGGAATCGACCCTTCAGTCATGGTACATAGGCTGAACGTAGCACCCACTTTCCAGCCCGTCAGACAGAAGAAGCGGGTGTTCGCTCCGGAGAGAGACCGCGCAGTGGCAGAGGAGGTCGGCAAGTTACGGGAAGCAGGGTTCATCCGGGAAGTATACTATCCCGACTGGTTGGCCAATGTGGTAATGGTCAAGAAGGCCAACGGGAAGTGGCGGATGTGTGTAGACTTCACGGACCTGAATAAGACGTGCCCCAAGGACAGCTACCCCCTCCCTCGAGTCGACACACTGGTAGACTCTACGGCCCGGCACCAGCTGCTGAGCTTTATGGACGCCTTCTCTGGGTACCACCAGATTCGGATGGACGAGGCAGATCAAGAAAAGACCTCATTCGTCACTAGCCAGGGGCTATTCTGCTACAATGTGATGCCGTTCGGACTAAAGAATGCGGGTGCCACATACCAGAGGCTCATGAACAAAATGTTCGCCAACCAGATTGGGAGGAATGTTCAAGTATACGTCGACGACATGCTGGTAAAAAGCCAAAAGGAGGAGGATCATCTAAGAGATCTCGAGGAAACATTCGAAACCCTCCGTTCCTATAAGATGAAGCTCAACCCGTCGAAGTGTGCATTCGGGGTGACGGCAGGCAAATTCCTCGGCTTCATGGTCTCTCAGAGGGGCATCGAGGCCAACCCAGACAAGATCAGGGCAATAATGGAGATGGCCCCCCCGAAGAATGTAAAAGAAGTTCAAAGTTTGAACGGGAAGGTGGCAGCCCTGAACAGATTCGTATCAAGGGCAACGGACAAATGCCTCCCCTTCTTCCGCACATTGAAGAAAACGTTCGAGTGGACAGACGAATGTCAGAAGGCGTTCGAAGAACTAAAGGCTTATCTCTCCTCCCCTCCATTGCTGAGTCCTTCACAGCCAGGGGAAGAACTCTTCCTCTACTTAGCCGTCTCCCCAGCAGCCGTCAGCGCGGCCTTGATCAGGGAAGAGGACGGGGTCCAGAAACCCATATACTACGCTAGCCGGGCGTTTCAAGGAGCAGAAGAAAGGTACCCGCCCATGGAGAAACTCGCCTTCGCCCTAGTCACCGCGGCTCGAAAGCTCAAGCCCTACTTCCAAGCTCACACAATAGTCGTCCTAACCGACAAGCCCTTGCGGCGAGCAATGCACAACCCAGAAGCCACTGGTCGTTTGGCCCTATGGGCGATCGAGTTGACTGAGTTTGATATTCGGTACAACCCGCGTACCGCCATCAAGGGACAGGCAGTAGCTGATTTTATTGCCGAGTTCACCAGCACGGAAGACAATGGGGCAGATGCATGTCCCCTATGGAATGTATATACGGACGGGTCGTCAACAAGACAAGCCGATGGTGTTGGTGTCGTACTTCATTCCCCCGAGGGAGATCAAATCGATTGTATGATCCGGCTGGATTTTCCCATCACCAATAATGAGGCGGAGTACGAAGCCTTGATAGCTGGGTTGGACCTCGCCAAAGCAGCAGGTGCAGCCCGAGTGATCGTCTCTTGCGACTCTCAGGTCGTCGTCAACCAAGTCAATGGAGACTACGAGTGCAGAGGCGACAGAATGAAAAAATACCTCCATCATGCAAAGAGAAGGGTAGACGAACTGAAGGCAGAGATAGTCCAAGTCCCCAGAGAAGAAAATGAATAAGCTGACCGCCTTGCCAAAGCCGCTTCGTCGAAGCAGGGGACCAACACTGACAATGTGCTCTATTTTGTGCAGGTTTTTCCACTAATAGACTCTGTCGAAATGCAGGAAATAGGCTCTGAGAGTAACTGGACCACGCCATTGGTCTCTTACCTGAAAGATGGCGTCATACCGGATGGAAAAGAAGCTGTCAGAAGGTTGAAAGTCCGAGCGTCCAGGTTTGTATTGATAAAGGACGTCCTATAAAAAAGGGGTTTCTCTCGCCCATACCTAAGGTGCCTGGGTCCCGAGGAAGCGGACTATGTCATGCGGGAGGTGCATGAAGGAATATGCGAAAACCATTCAGGTTCAAGATCACTGGCGCACAAGTTGATTCGGGCCGGGTACTACTGGCCCACGATGCAAAAAGACGCCCAAGCCTACGTCAAAACTTGCGACAAGTGCCAAAGGTTCAGTAACGTCATCAGGCAGCCGCCCGTGGAGCTTACGCCCGTGACGGCCTCGTGGCCGTTCGCTCAATGGGGACTAGACATTATGGGGCCATTCCCAACGGCCATACGACAGCTAAAGTTCCTGATAGTATGCATAGACTACTTCACGAAGTGGGTAGAAGCCGAAGCTCAAGCCACCATTACGGAAAAGAACGTGCGAAGCTTTGTCTGGAAATCTATTGTATGCAGGTTTGGGATCCCTAGGGTCTTAGTCTCGGACAATGGCAAACAATTCGACAACGGCCCATTCCGACAGTTCTGCTCGCAGCTGGGGAAAAAGAATCAATACTCATCCCCAGCCCACCCCCAGGCCAACGGTCAGGTAGAAGTAACGAACCGGTCCTTGCTGAAGATTATCAAGACCCGGCTAGAGGGGGCAAAGGGGATAGGGCCTGAGGAACTACCCAGCGTGTTATGGGCTTACAGGACAACGGCAAGGACCCCTACAGGAGAAACGCCATTCCGGTTAACCTACGGAAGCGAAGCAGTTATCCAGGCCGAAGTAGGACTCACAACCTACAGGGTGAACGCCTACGATGAAAGCAGGAACGACGAGGCCTTACACCTACTGCTGGATCTAGTCGATGAAATCAGAGCAGCCGCAAAGCAAAGGCTCGCTAGGTACCAGGATCGAATGGCTAAGCACTACAATTCCCGAGTCAGAAACAGGGACTTCAGGGTCGGAGACCTCGTTCTAAGAAGAGTCATGGGCGCCGCCAGGGACCCTACCCAAGGAAAGCTCGGCCCCAACTGGGAGGGACCATACCGAATCACGTCATGGCAGAGGAAGGGCACCTACTACCTAGAAACACCGGAAGGTCAGAAACTGCCCCACCCATAGAATGCCGAGCACTTGCGAAGGTATTACCAGTAAGAAAAATGGCAACCCCATACTTGTAATCTGTTTTGATGTATTTGGAAACTCAAAGGGCATGTTTTCCCCTTCGTAAAAGTTATACAAGATTCAGAAGTTCATTTAAAATCCCTTCTACATTTTGTAAAGTGTTAAAAACCGTGATGCACCGAAGTCGACGGCACTAAAGCCGACGACCCAAGCCGACAAATCTACAAGGCATAAAAGCGTCAAGCATAAAAGCTGACGGCTTAGAAGCCAGCGTCCTAAAAAGAATCTACGAGGCATAAAAGCGTCAAGCATAAAAGCTGACGGCTTAGAAGCCAACGTCCTAAAAAGAATCTACAAGGCATAAAAGCGTCAAGCATAAAAGCTGACGGCTTAGAAGACAACGTCCTGAAAAGAATCTACAAGGCATAAAAGCGTCAAGCATAAAAGCTGACGGCTTAGAAGCCAAATACATTATCCTACAAGGATAAAAGCCAAAAGCCTACGTCTAATAGACGACGGCATAAAAAGCGACGGCTCAAAGCCAACTACATTATCCTATTAGGATCAAAGCCAAAAGCCTACGTCTAATAGACGACGGCATAAAAGGCGACGGCTCAAAGCCAACTACATTATCCTATTAGGATCAAAGCCAAAAGCCTAAGTCTAAATGACGGCGGCATAAAAGGCGACGGATGAAAGCCAACTACAGGGATAAGAGCCAAAAACCTAAGTCTAATAGACGACGGTATCAAGGACGACGGCTCAAAGCCAAATACATTATCCTACAAGGATAAAAGCCAAAAGCCAAAGTCTAATAGACGACGGCATCAAAGGCGAAGGCTCAAAGCCAACTACATAATCCTATTAGGATCAAAGCCAAAAGCCTAAATCTAAGAGGCGACGGCATCAAAGGCGACGGCATCTAGGGCGACGGCCCAAAGCCGACTGCATCGTCCTTGGTTGATATACAATGCCTAAATATTAAAAGCATACGGATCAAAGGCTTGTAAAGTTGACGGTTCCACAAAGCTCAAACAAAGTATGAAGGAACTATTCATAAAACTTAAGTAAACGCAAGCAATATATATAAAGACAAGTTTAAAATGGAAAATACATTAATAAAAGTGCCTTTAAAGGAATCATTGTTCTTGACGGTTCAAAAATTGACCGTTCCACAAAAAAAAAAAAAAATTTACAAAACTATTCGACGGGAGAGTCAACGGCTTTAACTTCTTCTTCTTCGCCATGTTCAGACTCCTAAGTGGCCTTCGCTACCCCGTCTTCTCGACTCCCAGCAACTTTGGCGTCTTGGTCCTCACCAAACAGTTGATCAGCGCTGCCGGAAGTCTCAGGGAGGACGGATGTCTGGGCTTGAGCCTCGTCGATGCCAACCTTGGAGAGATCCAACTCAGGGTATAGGGCCTTGACCTGACGGACGGCATCATCAAAATCGTCCGCAAAGGTGCTGCCCAACTCCGTCAGGTAGACGTCGGAATCGCGGTATTCCTTGATAGCGTCGTCCTTAGCTTGACGGAGTTGGTCATTGACGGACAGAATCTCTTTCTCCTTGTCGGCAAGGACCATCTGTAGTACTTCCGTCTGCTTCTCCAACTGGGCCCTCTCTTCCTCGCAGATGGAAAGCTTCTTATCCATCTTCACTTTGTAGGCCTTGTGCTGGGAAAGCTCACCCTCCGTCAACGCTGTCTTGGCCCGTACCCGGCCTAGAGCCGTCTCCTGATGGACACAACGGTCCATAAGACCCTTCATCGTAACGACGGCCTAGAAAGGAAACGGTTCGGGTCAGACAAGACGGTCACACAAAAAAGAAGAAAAAAGATTAAAGTTAAACATCATGACGGACAGAAGATTTACCTGAGCAAGGCTGAAGAGGCCCGTTTTGCCCATGGCCTCCGTCGAGTGATTCCCAAGGTCCGCGTAGTCGTCAGCTGTTATGATCGACGATAGCTTTTCAATAGCGTATCTGGAATCCTCACGAAGGAGGACGGGTGGCTTCTCCGCCCCGTAGCCAGGACCGCCCGTCATCAATCCTTTCCCCTTCCCGTGCTTGACGGGGACCTTCTTCACCTCAGCCTTGAGGCCGACGACAGTCTCGGAAGTGACCTTGGCCTTTTTGGGTAGACGGTCTATCTCTTGGTTTGGCTTTCTTTTTATGACGGGCGGCTTTGGCACGCTTGTCCCTGTTGCTTGGGCATCCTTTTTCCTCGCAGCTGCCTGCTGCTTGATTATGGCCCTCCTCTTGGCCTCGTCCATCTCTGCAGGGAACGGTACATGAGTTGATGATAAAAAAATGGCTAAGTGAAAAGTTCAGGTGAATGGACTTATGTTTTCTAACTTGTTTCTCGTACTTCTCGGCTTCCGGGGACGGTTTAGGTCCGTCACAATGCCAACAGATGGTCTTCAAGTTTACCAAATCGGCCCAAGACCTCTCCTTCAACTCAGACTTCTGAAAAATTTTCTCCAAGAAGCTCCAATCTTCAAGCGACACCTGCGGACGGTCTTGCGCTGAAGAAAGAAGATAGTTAGAAATGGACGGTGCATGCTATCTAGCAAAGAAAAAAGAGAACGGATGGATACCAGACGGGGGCAAGACACCCCATGTTGTGTCGACGGGCATGAACTCGGTCTTGCCAGGCTCACACATCCACTCATCCCCGTCCATAAAGAAATATCTAGACTTCCAGTCCCTATTGGAATCTGGAGTATCACTCACTAACCTCAACAAGGGCTTCCTAGCAGCAAAAGTATACATCCCTCTAGATTTTGTAATCTCTACCGGACGGTAGCAGTGGAAGAACTCTTCCACTGTCAGCCTTTTCTTCCCCTTTGACATGGACCCGTACAAGACCTCCACCCCAATGAAGATTCTCCACGCGTTAGGGGAGACTTGATTGACGGACAATCCTAAATAGTGAAGGAGTTGACGGTGTAGTCTAATTAAGGGAAACCTCAACCCGGCCTTGAGCATTTGCTCGTAGACCCCGACACCCCTGACACCGTGGTAGTAGCACTTCTCTCCTGGGTGGGGTAGACGGAGGGGTATGTTGACGGGTATTTGGTATTTACTCCTAAGCGTCTTAAAGTGGGACTCTTTAATTGTGGAGAAGAAATCGTTCACCGTCCACAGGGAAAGCATAATGAACTTCCTCATCCCATCACTACCTACGACGGATTGGATTTGAGGCTCATCTCCCCCTAGGCCATCACTAAAGTTGCTCTCAGCCCTACCACTACTTGGAGTAGAAGAGGTGGCAGACGAGCTCTCTTCACTTGAACTCGATGTTGCAGGATCCTTTGGATCCGACGGATGGACTTCATCGTAGCCCGCCCCATCGCGGACAAACGATTGATTACTGGACGCGCTAGACATGTCACCTACACGTGACGGAAAACCCTAAGTTCAACTGCCTAAGGATACATGACGGTGTTAAAAATGAGCAAGCAGAGATGAATACTTACCGGTTGTTTTCACTGCTGAAGTATGTAACCGACGGTTGCGAGAATGTGACGGGCTCTCTGGTTGACGAATTGGATGCTTTTTCTGCTAGGTGAACGGATGCGCTCTGATCGTTTGTTTTCAGTGAAAAGTGAGAAATGAGGAAAAAGAAGGGGGGCTTTTATATAAGGGGTATCACGGGAGACGAAGGGACGCCTCGTTCCAAGCACACGGTCCACGGGTCGACGACACGTGTCCTGCATTTATTACCCAACATTTATTGCTGAATGACAGCTTGTCTATTCGACTCTTGGTGTGGATTGAAATCGTCACCCCATTAGTCCGTCCCTTGCCTGTTCACGGACTAATGGGCTGAGGGGGCACCTGATAGGGGTAAAGCTCCCACCAGACGCCGGCAGCCTGCACGGGCTGACGGTTTGATTCATGATGACGGACATACATGACGGGCGCCGGACCCTGATGATACGACTCTTAGGGGGCGACAGGACTAGTCATGGAGCACTAGGGCCCATCTTGCCATCTACGCTTCCCTGTGAACATGAGTCTTGTCGCGTACGCTACTATTTGGTTAGATGTCTTGCGCAGCACGATTGCCCCCAAAGGATATCTTGCCCAACACACTTGGTTGCCCAAGAGGTATCTTGTACCCCACGCCACTCAGGGGCAATTCTGGTAAAGTGGTATCTTCTCCAGCACACCTTGGCCAAGGGCCTCTACTACTACTATAAATACTTCCAAACCCTCCAAAATCGAGGTACGCATACTAAGACCCCAACTCTGGCACTCTAGAGTTGTGAGCAATACTAACTTAACCATCGAAGGGTCGTTGGCCTGTACCACGCCAGTACTTCCCTTTGAGGTTCTCCTCATCTGTGCAGGTTAGTCCGAAGTACGTGAAGGCCCTGCAGCTTACTGAGTTGATTCGCGACATCATCATGAACCATCCTCTATTTAGTCCTATCAGGCTATACCATGGACAATGGACCACAAAGTCGACATTATGTTCTCGTTTTTTTTTTTATCTAATTGTCAAAATTAGTAGTACATTAAATAATTCATTTACCAAACTTGTCAATATATATATATATATAATTTTTTTTATAGATATAATAAAGTTTAAATTTATAGGTAAGTTCTATATGATTAATGTTTATTACCATAAGCCAAAACATATATGGTAGTAAACCTATGGGAGTTAATAGCAAGTATAAGAAAAGGAAAATACTATTGCCTTGAATGACTTGGTTCACGAGAAATTGTAAGGTCTACCAGGAGGATTACTGATGTGGTCCTTCTTGACTTTCCAACCAATAAAATACTATTATTTATACAAATATGACATCACATGGTAATTTTTTATTTTTTATTTTTTATTTTTTATTCTTTGTGCTGATTAGGAAACTCACTCACACATTTGCATAAATGACATTGTCTCATTGGTTAGGAGGACCACATCAGCAGTCCTTCTGATAGACCTAATAATTTCTCTTGATTCACATGGATTTGACAAATGGGCTTCACTGTGTAAGCATTTTCCATGCCAGGCATAAGTTGGCAATACAACTAGGAGTCCAAATCTTGTGTCTTATTTTTCCTATCACACTCTATGCTCCACAAATAAAAAAATTGTCAAGTGTCTACCTACTTAATTAAATGTTAATTTTCTGCCGTCTCTTATTTCAGTTTCCTAAAATAAAAACCAAAACATCCCTACCAGTCACTGTCACTAGTCCACCACCACCAACCAGCACCAATGCCACTACAAGTTTACAACGACCATCTATCAATGCCTTGTTGTTTTCAAATCCACGAGAAGGTACAAGTAAAGAGAAATTGCGTTGTCCTTTCATCAACTAGCATCTATTCATAGAATCCACCAACCAATGGTCTATTTTGGTAGATTGAGAGCAACCACATTAGTTCGTGCAAATTTTCTGTCTATTTTACCACAAAAAAAATCCTACTTTTTCTATTTTACACATCCACTTTTACAAAACATCCACATCAGTTTATATATTCTACACATTTATTCAATAAAATATTCATTCTTTTACAATTTTTTATTATTCCCTCCCTCACTACCCCTCTCTCACAGACCCACAGTCCACCACTACCAAAGATCACTCCACACCCAGCCACCATCATCATCACCCAACCAGCATCATCAAGGAAAACCAACCCATTCAATCCTAAACCCATTCATCACCCACCCAACCCAAAACCTAGTCAAGCCAAATCATCACCTACTCATTCTACGGCAAGATCATCAAAACCCACCAATGAACCAGAAAAATCAAGCCGATCAAGATCAAAACCCACCGACCCATACCCACAAAATACCCAAAAAAAAAAAAACCAGCAACCAACAAATCGGAGCGAGATCGACGCCTCGCAGCACCGCCACCTCCTCGCAACAGCTGCCGCCATGCGCTCCATCCGGCCTTAGACTATAGAAGAGCAGTGACGAGCTGCATTGTAGCTCGAGTTTGAGAGCAGAAGATCCTCGAAGGTGGAAGAGTTAGGCCGAGAATATAGAGAGGTTTAGATTTAGGATCGAACCACCGTCTATGGTGGCGTGATGCTCAGAGGTAGAGTTTGAATGTTCAGCCATGGAGCTCAGGTTGAAAGAGTTTAAGAGAGAAGCTAAGACCGTGTTGCTCAGTGAGAGGAGAGAGAAAAAAAAAAGAGCAAAAAAGTTGTTTTTATACTGTACAAATATAATATTAAAATAAGAGAAAAACGAGCTACACGAAAAAGGGAGGGGACCAAGCGCAAAGGAAGCGGAAGCACTGGAAGCACAAAGATAGTATATCGAAAATAAGATTAACAATGTAGAACCAGCCAAGGAGGTGGTAGCACAATTAATTATCAAAGTAGTTAAAATAAGGCGGTAGAACCAGCCAAGCAGTACAGCATTAAGTGAATAAGAAAGTACTGGATTAATACTGAAAATACTTAAAACATTTATAGTAGTAAACACTTACAGCAGTAGTAGTCACCAGATTACAAGTAAACAAGGCTTGAAAACTAATCCTAGTTACAAGTTTAGTGAATATTGAGAAGGATAGAGGAAAGTCTGAGAGGGGGAGAATACTCTCTAATATCTCTGAACTCTCTCTAAAAACTTCTGACTTGCAAATAAGGGAGAACCCCCCTTTTATAGGTAAATACAATGAATAGTAAAATGAACAGTGACTTTTTACTATTCATCTCAGGACTCGTGAGGGACAGCAGGGGCTTTATCAAAAGCCGAGAGATAATATTTTGGCGTTTTCTGCCGAAAGTAGTCAACAAAGTAGTCAATTGATTCCCATGGAGGACAGACAGAGCAATAGCCGGAACTTTAACCAAGGGTAAATAATGAAGCAACAATCCGAACAGCAAATCTTCAAATATCTCCTTTGTCAAGAGAATCTCCATCATGACCAAACAACCTCTGATCATAAGGAAAATAGGGGTTACTGGTGACAGATTCTTCAGAAGAAGCTTTTGATTCTTCTTCTTCCTTAGAAGCACGTTTGGCAACTAATTCTTCTGCACACTTAAGGAGAGCAAATAGAGCATCAAGGTCTCTTCTGAGATCGTCAATAGGAGAAGTCTTCTTTCTTGGTTTAATATGTTTTGCTAAAGAAGGAGAGGGTACATCAGCCTGCACAGGATCCTGGAATGGAGTGTAGTCTCTAGCAATAAGAGGAGCAGCATAGACTGAGCATTCCCTAGTATTCTGGACATGGGGAAACTTATCCCACCATTTAACATACCAATGTTGGGCAAGAACATCATCCTCATGTTTCTCATATTGCCACTTTAGAATCCATGGGATCTTATTTCGTTTAACAAAATGAAGCAGAAAGGGAAATTTAGCACCATGAGGATCAGTTCTATAGCTTTTGGAGAATAGCCTGAAAACATCCATTAATGGTTCCGGTAATATCTCAGAAACAAGGCCAAATTGGGACAACCATCGGATGAACCAAAGGGGTAAATAACCAGTAAAATGTTTGTCAAAGTTAACAAACCAGGAATGGGTCATTGTATCATTCTGGTGAAGCATTAACCTGAACCAAGCAGTGATATAATCATGGTAAGAATAGGGAATGGGGGATTTTGGCATTGATCTGGTATCATTAGAGGAAGAGCCCCATTTTGATTCAGCAATGACTTTAACAATGTAAACACTGTGGTAAATAATTTTTGAAGAGTCTTCCTTGTCCTGGATGGTTTTGATGATGATGGAATTCTCATGCTGTAGGAGGTCAGAATAAAATTATAAATTCTTTCCCTCATGCTCAGGTACCTAATGAAATCTTAGAGGAAAATAGCTTTTAGCAAGCTGTAAGGAGTCAACAATTGAAGCTCTATTGGGTTCAACATAAAGCAAACTTTGGTAAATTTGTTTTTTGAAATATTGGGAAATATTAGATTTCCTAGGGTAGGCAGTCCTAACTGGTTGATGAACAGGGGTTAGGGCATAAGGATCATATGAAGAGGCCAAAATAGAGGAGTAGTTGGGTTTAGGAATGGTTCCTAGAGTGGTGAGACAGTTAACAGTTTGCTGAGAGGAAGCAAGTTCTCATTTAACAATTTGGTTTTCATTGGTAGGGCCTTTGTCTTTCGACCGCCTACTTGCCATTGGTGAATTCTGCAGAAATTCACGAGTGAGGAAATCAGGAATGGTATTTTGGGAACCTTTAATATATTCAATGTTAAAATCAAAAACACTTAAAATAGCTTGCCATCTAGCAAAAATATGTTTAGAAGCAATATTTTCAACATCCTTTTGAATAACATATTTAGCACTTTTGTAGTCAATACGTAGTAAAAACTTTCGGTTTAACAAATCACTTTGGAATTTTCAAATGCATAATACTATAGATAAAATATCTTTTTTAATAGTACTATAATTTAGCTATGCAGTATTCCATATTCCAGAATAGAATCGAACAATTAGTTCAGATGAATTTGGTGAAACTCTTTGTTTCAGAATACCTCCATAACCAATGTCAGAGGCCTCAGTCTCAACAATTTTGAAAGCATTAACAGTAGGAATACCAAGACAGAGTAGTGTCTTGACATGAGTTTTGATCTATTTAACAAGAGATGTATGGACATCAGACCAATTTCCTTGAAAATTATTATGTTTCAAAAGATGTTGTTTCACAAAATCATTTGAACGTAATAAAGAAATCAAATTTTCTTAAAGAAGATAAAACTGTTGTACGGTCTAGCCATCCACCTCCTTTGCGCTTGGTCCCCTCCCTTTTTGGTATTAGTGCCATTCCTTCCTTGGCCGCTGATAGTGTTGTTGTGTCTTTGCTCCTTGTCTGTGTCTACCCGAATTTTTGATACTTTGTTGTTGTGTTCCTTTTTACCGTCATTGGCGCCACCTTAGACGTAAAGTGAATCCCCAAAAGACCTAACAGTATGGCCCGTTTGAGCCAGTGAGGGCGTGTAAGGCATGAGAGGTTGTCGTGGTTGTTTAAGGTATGTGTTACGAAATGCAACGGTTGTGAGAAAAACATGATAATTGAGTGTTAAACCTAGGATAGTATGGATAAGATGTGGAAATCCAACTCCTCTGTTAGCTCCAGGACTGATTGTCCTCCTGATATCGTGAATGAAGAAGATCATGTTGTAGAAGAGAAAGAGATTCCGGATTTTCGAAGATGGAATATCCCCAAGGTCAATGTTAAAACTATTTACGATACTACTTGGTCTGAGAATGCTAGACTTTCTCAGTACAGAGTAAGAACTATTGAACAAACATTTTCTATTTCCAGACATCATGAAAAATGTTGTTTACTTTCCAAAAAGAATATCAACGAATTTCTTGCTACAAAATTGAAATATTTGCATATTAGTCTTGTTCAAGTTGCTATTAAACCACTCACAAGAAGAGGTATTAATGCTTCTATTTTAATGTGTTTAAGAGATGCTAAATTTAAGAAATTTAATGATAGCATTCTTGGTATGATTACTGCTTCTTTGTATGATGGTCCTATTTACTTTGATGTTTATCCTGATATTTGTCTTGCTTTTGATGATTCTAATATTATTAAAGCTTTGACTTTGAATGTGTTAACTTCTAGTTATGACATGGATAAAGGTAGTAAGCCTTTTGCTCTTATTTACAGTATTTATTACAGACTTGTGGGTTCCCAGTTGAATCTTCAAGCTGCTCATATTAAAGACCCTGCTGGTAAAACTTTGTTAATTCAATGTTCAACCCCTGATGCTAAGGTTCAAGTCCTAAAGATGATTTAATGGGAAGATGTCAATCTTCCTAAAGAATGGTTGTTTGAACGAGAATCACCTCCTGCTAAACCTGTTTATCATGAAACTGATCTTGCTCATATTCAATAATATCTTGATGGAACTGTTAAAATAAGTTTTCATGATAACAAGCCCTTGAAGATCAACGAAGGAAGACATTCCTTTGCCAGATCTGAAAGTATTTCAAAAAGAGATCAAGATCTCACTGATTATTTACAAAAGAATTTTGTTAAACTTGATTTAAATCTTGTTAAACCTGATTTTAAAACTGATTTGAAGCTAAAAGGAGTTTCAAGTGATAACTCCCAAGTTAGCACTGCTTTTTATTCAACTAAGGCAGAAACTTCCTCTCCATATAGCAAAACTGCTAATGAAAAAGAAGAAGAGACCAAATATGTGTCTCCATCTGCTTTTGATTTTCAAACTATTGAACCACCTATTTTTCAAAGCCAACTGAGAGTTTTAACTTCTCTAAATAAAAGTTTTGAAATTGATATGGTTTCCCTATTTAACGAATTTATTTCTGCTAAAAACAGAGATAAAAGGAAGTATTACCAAAGTACTTTTTCTCAATCTGAAAAAGATCGTGTTAGAAGGAAATGGAAAGAAAAAATGAATGCTTTGAAAAATCATATCCTGTTTTTTGATTTCCTTGAAAATTATTATGTTTCAAAAGATGCTGTTTCACAAAATCTTGGTACCATCTGTAATCAGACATGGTAGGACATCTCAAATTATTCAGATAATCAGAAATTCGAGATGAAACATTAGTAAGGGTACCAACAAAATGTTTGAGAACAGTATTAACCAGGGTATTGACACCATCAGGGATGCCTCTACCAACATATTCATCAAAAATAGGCAAACCATCATCATTTTTTTTAACAGCATGTTTAATAGAATCTTTGGAGTCTTCTGTGAGATAAGAATCCCACCATCCACGAAGAGTGCCAGAAAAACCAGTAACAAGAAGTTCAACAATTTCAGGGTGATTAAGACTATGATTACTCATGTAAGCAGTAGCAACCATAGACATATGACCCATTTTGTTAATAATTTCTTGTTCAGAAAATCCATCAATATTTCATTCATAAAGTTTATCAACAGAAACAGAAAACAGAGTTTGAAAAGATCTTTCTTCAAACTGCATAACAGGAGGAGTAGGTTTAGAATACCAGTTTTTTGTAAAAGACAGGAGATCGGTTCCAACAAATCTTTTAATTTCTGGTAGACCATTATCAAAAACATTTTTAACATCAACAGAAGAAGATGATTCAGAATCTATATTTTCTTCAAAAACAGTTTCTTTACCGTTTCTTGAAATAGTGCAAGCAGCATTAGCAGAAGTGCCTTCAATTTTAACTTTTAAATCAGAAAGCATTTTCTCAACAATGTCAAGGGTTTTTGACTGAGAAGTTTTAAAAACAATTTTTTCTCTTTGATTGGGTAAATCAATCAAAGGTTTCTCAGGTTTTGCAGAAACAGTTTGTTCAACAATTTTTTCTTCAATACGGTCAAGCTGTTGACCAATGATATGCAAAGACTCATTAGTAAAATTGTTTTGTTCAATAATACCTGAAACAGGAGTATCGGCATCAGCAATTTTGAAAGGCGAAGCTTTTACTTTTGTCTTTTGACAAGTTACAAGAACTATCTCAAGAGGCGGATGACTAGACCTTATAATAGTTTTATCTTCTTTAATTGTATCCAGCATTCTCAGAGGTAATCTTATTTACACATCTTTACACATTTTTACACCCACTGATGTGAGTGTTTTTTTGCTCAAAATGTGTAAAATTTGTACTTTTTTCAATTTTAGAAGACTATAGATGAGCTAATGTGGTTGCTTTGATAAAGTATATTAGAAAACAAAAAACTAATATCAAGTGGCTCTGTGGCTGTGATTTTCTTTTGGTATTTAACACAAACTGCCTTGGGTATATACTTTGATATTATTGTCTTAGGAATTTAGGATCCTGCGTTTGTTTTTGAAATAGAAGGGGACTGTTTCATGATATGAGAGTATGCACAGCACAGCACAGCACAGGTCCATTTGGTTTGATTTTAAGAAGAATTTCATAACAAAACAAACATTGACCCCTTGAGAATACTTTGGTTGAACAAACATCCAACATATTCGAAAAATTGTACGATACATCGGAACATAAACATAACTGGTGGTGGATTGTCGTTGGTGAAGTGGCAATGGAGCTAGTTGGTGGTGACGGACTAGTGATGGTGGCTGGTGTGGATGGGTTGATTTTTATTTTATTTTATTTATTTTAGGAAACTGAAATAAAAGGAGAAAATTAGTATTTAATTAAGTAGCTGTACACTTAGCAATTTTTTATTTGTGGAGCATATAGTGGGATAGAAAAAGTGGGATAGAAAATTTAGACTCGAACAATTAGAGATGGCAATTCGTGTTCATGTGTCAGGAATGTGTTGTATTGACTCATGAGTATTTGATTATATAAATCAATACGAACCCGACATAATTATTTAACGAGTCAAGATTCCTCAACCCTAATATGACTCATTTATTAAACGGGTCAATTATGTTGACCTGTTTATTAGATTTTATCAAAATGAAGAAAAAAATTGCGTATTAACCAAATTGAATTATGAAAAACCAAAAAAATAAATATTTTTAATATAAAATTTAGAACTAATTAGTAACTGTATCACAAATAATCATTCAAAACTAAGGTATATTTCAATATCACAAATAATCAACCATAATATGTCAAACAAAATAAATCACAACAACTAATAAGTTTATATATCTAAGATTTGAAAAGTATATTAGTAAATTGTCATTTAATTAAACGGGTCAAACAAGTCAAACAAGTTTAATATATTAGACATTAACTTAACTTATTTATTAAACGGACTAATCATGACACCTCGAATATAATTCTAACCTATTAAGCATAAACATATAACTTACTAGTTTCGTTTCGTATCATTTTTAAATTTGGAGTCGTATCTAATAGTGCGACACCTAAGTATAGGCCACCGAAGGAAAGACGAAAGAGTGGGAAAAGTGTACCAACTACCAAAAGCTAAGCTACAGCCTACGAGTCTGTCAAAAAGTAGATCCCCTGTTCATGTAACAAGCATGTGAAAGTGTAGGCCAGCTCAAAGTAACTCCCAAAAGATTGACTTTATTTGTCCTTAAGCGAATTATTTCCGAGCGGGAAAACTGCATTCAGATTTCAGATAATGTAGCTTGCATGATTGCATCATATAACAGCAGATTTGTCAATATATTTCCCTGTAATATGCTCAATATTTCAACACCTTTCCCTTCTTCCAGTCTCATCTGGATGTCATGGCATGGGACATCTAGGCTTCAGGCATAAGTTTCCATAATTTAGGCTAAAACAAGCTTAACAAGTCAAGCTCAATTCACATTGACTTGGTATGAGTTTACTGGGCTCAACTTGATTTTGTACTCTTAAATGATTTAGGCTGCTCAATTTCAGCTTAAGATTGACTTGTTGAAAGGCTGACTCAAAAGTTTAAAGTGCATCAAACTTGAATACTCGGCTCAATTACAATTATACATATTAATAAGGCTGAAAATGCATTTGTGATCACGCGCACTACCAATTTGAAAAACAGATGAAAAAACTATTCCTTCAGTTTTTCAAACTAACGCACAGTTTAGGAAGAATGTGACTTCAGATCACCACATTCTATTATGATATTTATCAGAAACACTATCTAACAACATGTATTTCACTCAACATCCACAAATTTGTTCAGTGACTTCAGTCTGCAACATTAAGAAGTAGGAAAGCAACAGCAAAGCAGCGTTGACCACATATGAATAAGGACCTGAATGGGCTTGCTCTTGTGACTGCATTATTAAGTCTATGTCATAATTAAAAAGAACTACATAAAATGAGGAATCAACACTGAATATGTGAGGAAATAGAATGAGTAAATTGACGGAATACTCGTATGTAATAGCATATTGAGTGTTGAAATTACACCAAGAAAAACCTTTGTACCAAATAATGAATATACTATAAATTCATACATATACAAAATATAGAGATGAAGCATAGCACTGCAACAGCACTCATCCGGGTTCCAAAGATAAACATTGGTTACTCACATCAAGTGCAACAACGGCAAGAGAAGCATCAGGATAATTACTGGAACCTTGCAGAGATAAAGATATCGTATTTCAACATTACTGTCAAAAATCTGAACCACGAAACCTTCAGAGCTTCTCTAACAGAATCGGACTGACATCATTTAAAAAGCCATCTGTTGCATTCCTCGGTAGAGCTAATATCCAGTAGAAATCAAGATCTGCAGGAAGGTAGGGTGATGCCTCCACAACAAATAGCAATTATTATGTACAGCAACACAACAATCAAGCCTGTCAACAGTGCCCTGTCATTAATTAAAAAAAAAAAAGTTCAGATGCACGAGAATTAAAATGCCCAAAGGCTATTAGCAAATAGAAACTTTTAACATGTTTGTATACTTCCAATCATTACTAATTGTATTGTCAGGATACTGCATAACACTAATAATTAATAGTATATAATCAAATTCTTCATTCTGTAAAGCAACCCTTTTGTGATAAATAATTATGCAGTTAATAAAGGCTGGCCAAAGAGATCTAGCTCAAATGGCATTTTATCCCCCCAAAAGGAAAGAAGTGGTGAGTGAGGTTTTAGATTCAAGACCTACGACATACGTGTTTAACTCACCAATCGAAAAAGATGAAACTCATGATTAAACAGAATCAGAAAACCTCTTCTAGATGACAGTAGACTAGACAAATAATCAGGTGGTTCTTACACAAAATATATCATTTTGTGTCATGTAGAACTCTTGGGCATGAGTTAATTAGAAAGAGCCAGTATATAACTTTTTAAGTTTATGATATACAGTCCAATATCCTTGGCCATATAATGATTCAGGGAGCAAAACCAAAAATATTTCAGATTTTCTTTGAGATACCAAATTTTATTTTTGAATTTTGAATTTGGCTTTTATGTGATTGAGGAATTTATGAAATGTAATTGCAGCTAAATTTAATCCATGAAGCCAAAAGGAGGCTCCAGGAATAGTTTGAGAGTACAATTTGAATAAGAATTTTATGATTAGAGAAAGTTTCCTCTTGTTTGGTGGTGATGCGAAGCACCCTTAAGTCGCGATGCCTAAGGTTTTCAGACAGATTCTAGATGGTGAACCTTAGGATTTGTCCTGTTCTATCCCTTTTTTTTTCCCCTTTATCTCAATGTTCCTACCCTTGTCCTGCATGGTTGCATCATATAAAACTTAGGGGTGTTCATCAATCAGTGTATCTGGTATGCAAGAAACCACACTGTATATGTAGGAAAGTTGAGCTTCAGTCATTTTGTCGATGTGGCAGCTCAGTGTCGCTGGTGGGTAAAGGGAAAAAAAAAAGCTGCTTTTGTAAATGCCGCAGTGAACAAACGAGATTTGATCACCAGTGGTTATCTTAACGATTGACTGCAAGCTTAGGCCATGGGCATTTTTTGGTAGCCAATCTAAATAGGTAGAGAGGTGGACAACGAGGGGCTAGCCAGATGAGGAAAGAGGATGGGAAGTAGCAGATGGATAGAGGGGGAAAGGAAGGCAGTCAGTGTGTGCCTCAATATTCAAATCTCATGAAGTTTTACTGCTCGAAGTCATAGGCCATCACATTTTCTTCCAAAACCTCTTCTTCTAAATTTTCACATTTCTTTTGTCTCTAGCAAAAATATACATTTGGTCCATCAAATTTGGGCAAAGTTCTATTTCAGTCAAGAAATTTATTATTATTATTTTTTTCAGGGATTTTAGATTTTGGGGGTTTCTAATCTTGGGGTTTTTGAGCTAATGGGGTGGGGATTTATGATGTGGTGGACTTTGCACAACCTGTAGCTGAGCTGTCATGGATCAGCACCACGTTAAGAAAAGAGCCACCAAGGTGCTCTGTTAGCCACACAAAAATGGAAGGACCAACTGGGATATGTTTTAAATTTTTTGAGGACAAATTTAGTTTTTTTCAGAGATTAAAATAGAACTAAATTTGAGACCAAAACATATGCAAAGAGATTCCTTTGTCCTTGTGACCAAACTAAATCTGTTGTCCTTTGTTTTGGCAGTTAATCTCAACAACTCAACTACCATATTCAACAAATCATAACTCATGGACACGTTACTTTAAGACCTAAGACTACTTACCAAAAAAAAAAAATGAGTCTCCTATTAGCACTTCTGCAAAATTTAACCTTTAAAAGAGAGAGAGAGAGAGAGAGAAAAGATATGTAGCAATTCAGCAAAATTTACCTTGAAATTACAGCAAGTGTTTATAGATAAGACGACACTTATTTATGAAGATGAAAAAAAAATCATCATATTAGAATATGTATTAAATACAGAGATACGAAAGATGCACATCAAAAAGAAAAGAAAGGACTCCCATTTTAAAAGAACAACTCCCAACTTCCAGAACAAAATTATGTCAAGAAAAATAGAGCAGAACATGGAAAATAGGATTCTCATGAGGCAGACATAAGCCCAAAAAGAATATGTCTAAAATACAACAATCACACAGCAGAAGGCCCCAGCAATGATGATTTACTCTCCAGTCTCCACATCCTTCAAAAGGAATGTGTGGAAGAAAAGGGGCTAACGTAAATGTGGAACTTCCTTGAGTTAGATTTTAATACGCCCCCAACCCCCACCCCCACCCCCCAAAAAGAGCCATTAATCTTCTCTTCTTTTTCTTTTCTACCCTAGGACGATAGATCTTTACTTACAACTGGTAAGACTCTAATTCATAACATTCACCGAGCATTAATGTATTCATAAAGCCAAAGTGGTAAGAGAAAACAGGAAGTACTCACAATAGCTTGGCATTTTTCATCCAGAGAGCTCGACGAAGTCGCTTGGACTGTTTCTTGAAGTGAAATGCACTGTCTTGCATTGTTGCAGTTTTATCAACTAGAAGTTCGATCCGGTCACCTCTCTCCAGAATCTTCTCAATGTTCTCCACCATGATAGTACGTATCTGGATACCAGATTTTTGGTTCTTGTGAGCACAAAACAAACGCAAGGACTACAGCTATAATAAACAACTGACAAAAAGAAAAAGCAAAAAGAGAGAGAGAGATAGCATAACATGAAACAGGAGAAGAAAGTGAAAAGTCATATTTCTCCAGAATCATAGATCCAAGATATGCTGCAATGCTTAGATGAAATTTTCTGGAAGGTTTCAGCGAATAGAGTTTTTTTTGCATTATCATGCATGTTAAGTCTACAACAAATACGCCAATAGTCTTGTAGCTCAATGGCATAGCTTGCTATCCTTTACTAGGAGAACCATGGTTTAAATCCCCCCTCCGCCCTTTTTATTATTGAATTAAAAAAATAATAATAATAAACAATTAAAAAAAAAAAAAGAAACAGATAAAAGCTAAAAAATTTAAACCAAAGAGATGTGAAAAGTTTGAAAAGCTTATCTGACGCAAGACAACCGGAACCAAACTGAAACAACAATAAAATAAAAGGATATGAACTAGGAGTCAACACCTAGGCCTTGCTTAGAGTTAGCACCAAGCGTTGGAAACCACTAGGAGTCAGCACCTAGGGTAAACCTAGAGTCAGCACCAGACCAAAGAAAGACCAAATGGCCATTGTTTTTTATTCATCAAAATATCAACTATCACCTCAAGGAGTATAATAGGTTGCTTATAAAGGATTGCTAAACCTTAGTTCTAATTGGCTAGGAAACCCTAATTGCCTTATTATAAAAATACCCTTAATTCGAAATTAAAATACTAATAGCCCAATAAACTAATAGGACCTAAAACATAAAGATACAATTGGCTTGCAAACATAAATAATAATAAACAATAATTTTCTTGCGTCTCCTGCATCATTCTCCTCTGGTTGGAGAAAACTCGATCTCGAGTTTTAAAGCATTGAAGGATTAGGATGCTGAGAAATAACACTTGCTTCAAGACGGAAATCACCTTAGGGAGCATAGGGAAAAGAAAAACCTTGAATTTAACCACATCAAACTCATTTGTAAATAAGAAAATCAATGTGTGGAATCAATATAATCTCTTCTTGAACCTTATCAACCATAGGAAGCACTATGATTTTAACCTCTTCGACTTCACCAAGATGTAGATCTTCAAGGACTGTGCAGGGTTGATCAAAAGCGCGTTCAACAACTTCAACTTTCACATCATGTGCACACTCTAACGTAATACTCTCTTTAGACACCATCTCTTCAACTTGCTGCTCTTCAATAAATTCATTTCCTTGCACGCATGTTAAAGCAACACTTGTCGAGGCATGTATGTCTGTGTCAACATTAGGCTTTGGTGTTGCTGGAAGATTCTCCACAACCAAAATATCATCGTCAATGTTGTCTTCTATAGGGGCAGCAATAAGTTCATTGTGATCAATTATCCTTGGTTTCCCAATTGAATCGATTTGAGTCTTCATTTGCGTCATTTGAGTAATCATGTCTTGAACATTTTTCATGAGCTGTTCAGATAATTCCTTTAATTCATTGGTAGATTGTTCAAAAGTACACCGAGGACATGAAATGTGATAAGGATGAGGATTCATCGTATTTGCTTCAACTTGAAAAGTATCACACTGAGATTGGGATAGATACTTAGCTCGATAGTATGGTGACAAATACTCAGCACAAAGCTTTTCTTTCATATCTTCCCATACACTAATGGCAGATTCATAATTCATATAGCAGAAATATTCAAGGTTCTCCCAAAACCTTTGTGCTTTACCTTTTAACTTCAACTTTGTATACCTAACCTTTTTGTTAGCTGCCCAATTTGCTTGCTCAAAGAATTGCTCCGTCCCATTCATCCAGTTGACAAAATCCCATGGATTAGTTTTACAACCATCAAAATAAAGGGCTTCTGATATTACCATGATTCTCTAAAATAGTTGAAAGTTGGATTAAGAACCTGGGTTGCTGTGATGTTCTCTGGACAGATCGTTGGAATAGCCTTCTGACTTGGACAGATTGGACCTGCGGAGAACAACTCAAGGCCCAACAGCAACAATAATTTCTTTCTTTTCCTTCCTTCCTTCCTTTTTTTTTTTTTTTTTTTTTTGTTTGCAAAAAAGGAAAATACACTAAAAAGAAACTTAAGGCATTACAGACTTTAAAGAAACCACTAAAAGAAACAAACCACAGACTTAAAAGAAAGACAACAGAAACTAAAGAGAAAAGGCGGCAGAGCAAACATGAAGCGGCGCCAGAGTCAACGGCGGAAAAGTGGCCTAGGCTCACCGGCATCATGATCGGCGGTGCTCGATGGTGCAGATCGGAACTCGCTCGTCAGACTGCAGTGATGGAACCGGCGAAGCATAAAGCGGCACGGTGGAGCGGTGTTGACGGCGAGTTGGTGTAGGTAGTTCTCGGCGGCGCGAATCCGGTATTGACGTCGGCAGCTCCCGTTGGCTTTCAAACTCTCCTGTCACTGGTCTGGTGGCTGATGGCTTGCGTGCGTCGCTCTCTCTTTTTTATTTGTGTTTTTTTTTTTTTTTTTTTTTTTTTTTTTGGCTGGCTTTTCTGGCAGCTGGTGTGGTGCTTCAACGGTGACCAAGATTGATAGATGGGGTTTGTTGGTTGTTGGGTCAAAGGGCTTTGGTTGACGGGTAACCTTCTGGTGGCTTGATGGGTATTGAGATATGGTTTTCTGATGTTGATTTGGCAGAGATGTCTTGAAGGGATTTTGAAGGTGGTGTGGTGGCTGGATTTCTGGTGGTGGAAAATATACGGTGAAAGCTTTTTTTTTTTGGTTTTGGATTGACTGCGATGAGGCTTCGAACAGATCGGTGTTGGCTCTGATACCAAAACTGACGTAGGACAACCAAAACAAAACTGAAACAACAATAAAATAAAAGGATATGACTTAGGAGTCAGCACCTAGGCCTTGCTTGGAGTCAACACCAAGCGTGGAAAACCACTAGGAGTCAGCACCCAGGGTAGACCTGGAGTGAAGACCAAATAAAGACCAAACGGCCATTGTTTTTTATTCATCAAAATATCAACCATCTCCTCAAGGAGTATAATAGGTTGCTTATAAAGGATTGCTTATAAAGGATTGCTAAACCCTAGTTCTAATTGGCTAGAAAAATCTAATTGCCTTATTACAAAAATACCCTTACTTCGAAATTAAAATACTAATAGCCCAATAAACTAGTAGGACCTAAAACATAAAAATACAATTGGCTTGCAAACATAAATAATAATAAACAATAATCTTCTTGCGTCTCCTGCATCACAAAACAGAACAAAACTGAAACAACAATAAAATAAAAGGATATGACCTAGGAGTCAGCACCTAGCCCTTGCTTAGAGTCAACACCAAGTGTGGAAAACCACTAGGAGTCAGTACCTAGGGTAGACCTGGAGTCAACACCAGACCAAAGAAAGACCAGACGACCATTGTTTTTTATTCATCAAAATATCAATCATCTCCTCAAGGAGTATAATAGGTTGCTTATAAAGGATTGCTAAACCCTAGTTCTAATTGGCTAAGAAACCCTAATTGCCTTATTACAAAAATACCCTTACTTCGAAATTAAAATACCAATAGCCCAATAAACTAATAGGACCTAAAATATAAAAATACAATTGGCTTACAAATATAAATAATAATAAACAATAATCTTCTTGCGTCTCCTGCATCATTATCACAAGAAAATGATGGATGCATTTGCTAAAATAGAAAGGTGAGACCTAGATGTAGCAGAAAATAGTACTAAACTTAGAGGACAAAAAAAATATAAACTTGCAAACACAATTTGAGTAGATGCTTTACATTGTGTAATGTTTATCTTCTAATTGCTAACAGGGACTAACTGAAATTGCTAACTGAAAATAATTAAGATTGGAAACTGAGTTAAATTGTAAATAACCTAGGAAAGTAATGTAATTTAAAATCATAAAAGGAAACTATCTTTGCAGGTTTAAAATTACGCTATTTTGAAAGTGTTGGGAGGTGCGAAGGGATAATGTAATGCCATTCCTACTTCATGGGAGGGAATCCTTTGAAAGGAGCATTAATGTGCTCTTCCTTTAGTGACAAATTTTAAGGCTACTTCATTGTGGAGCTGTTTAATTGAAAAGACTGAGAGGTGGCTTGCTGTGTGGAACCTACATACTTTCTAAAGATTAGAGTTACTCTCATCAAGAGCACTCTTTCAATCGTGACCACATATTATATGCCTTTATTTACAATTCCTATTAGTGTTTCCAATCGATTAAAAAAGTTACAACGGGATTGCTTGTGTATTTTGGGGAAGGGGGGAGTTAGTGGAGGAAAAGAAAGTTCATTTGGTTTATTGATAATAGGGGGTATTACCAATGAGATTGGGAGGGCTGCACATTAGAAAACTTAGTGCTTTTAATTTTGCATTACTGAGTAAGTGGGCTTGGCACTTTCTAGAGAAAGATTCCCACCATTGACAACCTTATTAAGAGAGGTATGATTATGGTTGATTGGTGTTGTATGTGTAAGAGGAGCGGCAAAAATCTGGATCATTTGCTTCTCCACTGTTCTTTTGCTAGAGAATTATCAGAGTTTGTCTTTGCGATGTTTTGTATTTGGTGAGTGATGCCCAAATTTGTGCTTGTGTTGCTTCAAGATTGGAGAGGGAAGCTAAACAGCTTCTCTGTGCTTGATGTGGACTTTGTGAAGGTAGAGGAATTGAAGGCTTTTTGAAGGGCAGGAGTTGTCATCAATAAGGATTAAGTTGAAGTTTGTTACACCTTTTTTCTCTTGACTTTTAGCTGATTTGGGGCGATTAGATGATCTTGTATAATTCTTCTCCTCTTTACATTTTTGAGGCCTTTCATTTTAGGAGGGTTTACATCCAGTATACCCACCAAAGTCTCATTGTACTAATGATTTACAACTATAAATAAAATTTGCTCATCCTCTATCAAAAAAAGAAAAAGAATCAGAAAGCAAATTCACAACACAAATAGAAGATACTTGCCTCACTAACTTCCCCTCTAACTCGATTTAGGGTATCTGCACTAGGATTACTAGAGAAAAATTCCATTTGCTGATGTAAGACCCTTGAAAACTCATCATTCATTGCATAAGCAGGTGCATAGTTGGCTACTTTTCTGTAGTTTTTCATGAATCTCATGTGAATATCCTCCAAGTAAGAAAAAGGAATCCTCCCTGTACCAAGGCAAAAACTAATGCACTGTAAAATCACAAAGATGGCTGGAATTAAATTTAAAAAAAAGGGGGAACACGAATTACAAAATTCCTCATTTCTAAAACAATACAAATCCCAGAGATTTCCTCAATCAGACAATCAACATGCTCAACTACAAACCATAACATCTATCTAGAAACTCCAAAGATCACACCTTTGATGCACAGAATTAAGACCAGAAACAAGTTTGAATGTTTCTCATATTACACATTGTTTGGTTTCCAAAACACAGAAGTGAAAAAACAAAATGAAAAAGCATGATATATACAAGTAATTCTGAATCCACAAGGAATTAAAAAAAAAAAAAAATCAACTAGCTAGTCTTATATACCATTATCAACTAGAATCTGATATCAACACTCCTATACATTTAAATTTGATAAAAACTAAAATCAAAACATGAATTCGATTCTTTCTTTATAATCAGAAACATCATATTTTCTTGACAGCAAGTCGTTGAATTGAAACTAAAACCTCAAAACACATCAAATTGAAGCCTATCTTACTTTTATTTATTAAAATATAGCTTAACTATTGCCACTGATCCCAAAAGCCTAAGCTAACCATTCATATCAATCTCAACACCAAAATACTTAAACCCTAACTCAATGAATTATAGAGATAGAGAGAGAGAGAGAGAAACGCACTGCCAAAGGTGTTGTTGGCCATGCAGAGGAAAGAGAGGCCATCGGATCGAAGTATGTGAAAGATGTACGTGTCCTGAGAGAAACAGAGTCTCGAATCAGCCTCCGACGGCAGCTTCTCCAAGATCCGCCTCGCCACCGCGCCTGTATTCCCCGAGACCGCGCTGAACTCCGCCAGCACCACCGTCCCTCGAGCCACCACAGCGTACAGTATAGCCATCTCGCTCTCTCTCTCTCTTTGAGATTCGGAGAGCGATCAATCTCTTTGTGACTGTGTGTCTCTGACTCTGAACTCTGATTGGTTCCAATTTCAAGGTCTCGAAAACACAGCAATTGTCATTCCACAACTAATATTATATTATATATATATATATATTAATTAGTTTAGATTAATATAATAACTAAATTAAGGACGTGTGTTTTTGATTGGGTTTGGTGTGAAATTGTAAAACAGAGGAGGGAAAGGAAAGAAAGAAGGGACGTTGAGAGATGAAAGTGAAAGCCGGGAACAAACAACAAACTATGATGTTTTACCGGCAAGTCCTGTCTGTACAATGTGGCGAGACTTCTAGACTTTTAGATTAGATTTTTAGTTTTAGGTAGCCTTGACCTTGAGGATTTTGATTCGCGGACTACAAGTGCATTGGTTGCACGCTACTTGTTAATACATTTGTCGTATTTACACTTTTTTTTTTTTTTTTTTTTTATAATATTTTCACAACATTTTTACAATAAATTCTAAGTAGCAGGTTATTACTGGTTGTTATTGTTGGAGCAAAAAAATAATCTTAGTGTTAGGTTCAAATTTGAATCAATAACAACTAACCACCTATGATTTGTTATAAAAATATTAAAAATATTGTAGACGTAGCATTTTTTTTTTCTTTTTTTTTTTATGCTGTCCCGGTGAAAAGGAACATATGCCATTAGTTATTAGAGCATTTGCATCAAAATAGGTAATGGGAACCATTTTGAAAGTTCAACCTCCAAAATCACCTGTATTAATCAAGTTACAAAATTGCTATAGTAATTGTGTAAATTTATATTGATACTATTCACTTGGAATATAACTTTTTATTTATTTTTATGTATCTCTAAGTTGAAGGAAGTGAGTAAATAGTGGTTATTATGTGTGAAAAAAAGATAAACAATTACAAAATATCAAGAAAAATTGATATTTTAATGTAATATAATATAAAATAGATAATTTGATGTTGAATATTTTGAAAAGTTAGAAAATAAAATAAAAAATGTATGTTCTTATACTAAAATAGACGAAGTTTTTTGCACGAGCTAATGTGAATGCTAGGGAGTTTTAAGTTATTAATGTTTTATACATTATAGCCTTATAAACTATATTTTTACCTAGAATAAATTTAAAGGGGGTTAATTTATTTCATGTTTACTGTCAAATAAGGACAGTTTGTGGCTATAAACTTCCAAGAATAGTAAGATGGAATGTGTTTATGTGATTTTTCTATTATTGGTTGTAGCTTAAATTTGTGCGAAAATTAATTAAACATCACCATTTACGAGTCTTCTTCTCAAAAACAGTTCATTGTTAAACAATTTTGGATTAAATTACTTTTTGGTCTTCTCCAAACAAATGGTAATTAAATTACGTTTAGTTTTTTTTTTTTTTTTTCTTTACTTAAATTCTCTAATTTGACTTTTTATTTGTTAATAATTAATCATTTGAGAGAGCATTTAACTTAACTTTGGAGGAAGGGACGTAATTCGGATGTTTTTTTTAAATAATTTGATTTAGAAATAAGAAATTTGAATCTTGAATATTTCTTTTACAGACATCAAAATCAGTTGAGTTCTATAACTCTTTAATATGGATTTAGAAGACCGAAAAGAGCTGCTGCTAGTATTGTCCAAGATATTTGAGCCCAAAAGTTACTGGCATTAATGTTCTAGTATTGGGCTTCACGAGCCTGTTAGTTGCTATTTTAACCTTTTAAGAAGAGTTGGGCCCGCCCAACGTAAAGTAAACAAAAATACTATCATTAAGAGAACAGTGTTAAGAGCATCTCCAACCGCTTATCTAAATTTTTGCTTATTTAAATTTTTGTACTATTTGGACAGTAAATAGTGACATTTAGGTATGTTTGGTAACTGTTTTTTTTTTCTTATTTTTTGTTTTCAAAAATGATTTTCTATTTTTGAAACTAAAAAATTTGTTTGGCAATCTAAAATAGGCAGAAAATAAAAATTGTTCTTAAAACTTAATTTGTAAAGGAAACTGAAAACATGCAAAATGCTATTTTCAGTTTCTAATCTTCAAAAGTCAATGTAAATATGCATTTAATTTAATGAATCTGTCTCATTTAATGAGTTAGCATTAGAGTTCAAATCCTACTAACAACATATTTTAGTATTTTCTATTTTTTTCTTTAAAAAACTATCTTTTTAATTTCAACTAACCAAACATGTTTTTAATTTCAAAAATACAAGAAAATTTTTTTTTTCTTTATATTCCCAAAAACAAGTTTTTAAAAATAGAAAACAAAAACTGTTACCAAACATAACCTTAGTTTTTACCTACCTACTTTTTCAAATACAATTTCCAATAGATTCTCTATCATTTTCTCAATCTTATTTACATATTATTTCTTCATTCATTCTTTATTCTTTTTCTAATCATCATTTATTCTTCCTATGTTCATTCCCAACAACTATATTTTTCAATAAGAAGTGTTATATCTACAATATTTTTCACAATACTTTCATAAGAATCACAACAAAATCTTCTGTGGAAAGTTGTTACTAGTTTTAATTTAAACCCACCACTGAAATTATTTTTTTACTCGCCAATATTAGCTAATAACAATTTGTTACTTAAAATTTATTATGAAAATATTGTGATAGCAATTCTAAATTGTCATTTTTTATTCTTTATATTCTTTTTCCTTTCAATTTCATCCATACATTTTTTTTTTCCTCTTGTTTTTTCTCCACCGCACACGTATACCCACTCTAGCTCCTTTCTTTTTCTTTTTCTACTTGATTCCAGATCATTTTCTCCAGCTCTCTCTCTCTCTCTCTCTCTCTCTCTCTCTCTCTCTCTCTCTCTCTCTCTCTCTCTCCTTCCTTTTTCTTTTTCTACTTGATTCTTGAACATTCTTTGGCTTTTTATGTGATAAGAAACAGAGAAAAAACAAGCAAGGGATATCTTACTTGCTTCATCGTTGATCAAAGTGTTGGCCAACACAAAGGACACAGGCACGTGCAAAATCTTGCTTGTTCCACCGTTGCTAGCTCTTTGTCTTCTTCTTCTTCTTCTTTTTTTTTTTTTTTTTTTTTGTTATGATTCAATTAATTTTAAGATTGTGTTTTTGAGTTTGTATTTTCATTATGCTTGAGTTTAGAGATGTTTATGAGAAATGATTGTTGTGTTTGTAGTCGTTGTGAGAGGAGAGAAAAAATTGTTTTTTATTGTGTTGTATAACTTTTTTAAGTAGAAAAATTCATTTGAAGTTGCTATAGTGTTTTATGTATCTAGAGACACACTGTAGCAACTTCAAAAAAATTTTGAAAAAGTTTTGCGTTTGGAGAATCTATTGAAGCTGATTTTTAGAGTTTGTTTTTCAAAAAATAGATTTAGCTAATCTATTGAAGATGCTCTAATAGCAATGGTTCTTTTTTTCTTTTTCTTTTTTCTTTTTTGAACTAAAAGAACTCAGAATCAAATATGGAAGAAAATAAAAAAATAACTCAAAGATAGTGTCAACCTCAACCATTACAGTAAAAAGAAAGAAAAAGTGAGGAATTAGTTAATATTTACAATTTTTTTTTTTTTTTTTGGGACTAGCTATATTTAGCATTTACATCTATGAGACTTTGACAGATTATACACAAGGACCCAGCAAGCCAATATAAAAGGATCATTCTACTTTTCACTCGTAAAGCTATAAAAAAAAAGGTTCATCCATGCACAAACTATGAAACTCATCATTGTGTCATCTTTAGAAAGAGAATCCAAAGCCCTTACTGTGCTCCTCTAAACTTCGTTGATCATACAAGTGTATAGCCGGGCCCATCTCCCAGATCTGATCATTAATTTGACCCAGGCCCACTGAATTAGCAGCCTCCTCAACAGTGGTAATGTCATGAATGCTACACTTCTTCCTCTCTTTCTTGACCGAGTTCTGGCGAAGAAAATACTTTTGGGCATGGCTGGCCACTTGTGTTGGTGTCCTCGACTTCACAGCTTTCCTTGAAATACTCCTCCAATCTCCCTTCCCAAATTGTTGTAGTCCATGTAGAAATAACCTGTTATAGCATTCGAATCAACTCGGTGCAAAAATGATTGTTTATGAATTTATTTTTCTATTTTACGCTCACTTTTCAAAACATATCATTTCAAATTATTTATTTTACATTATATTTAATTAAAATATCAAAATTTTTTAATTATTTTTAATTGTTTCTCTTTTTTCATCTATAACGATCTTCCATTCTCTTCCTTCATCCTAGAGATATATAAAGAAAGAAAAAACAAAATTTTTTTTTTGATAAGAAAGAAAAAAAAACAATTAAATGCAAAATTAATAATATTAGTATAAATTTACACGATTACTTTAATAAATTTACATAATTATACGCAAATTAATGTAAGTCATATTTAAATAAAACTATGTAAATTCTACACATTTTTCTATTACACATGGATTAATTTGAATGCTTTTACAAGTTCCAACGTTACTTGTAAATAAGAAATTCGCTAGCACACCTTTTCCATGTGTTGAGATTGTAGTGGTTATACACTTATACCCTAAGAAGCATAAATGGACACGGATACCAGGTGGCATCAGATGCATATATCCACCCGTATGAGAGAGTAAATACGTTATTTGAAGCAAGATAGATTTTCTCCACGGTACTCCATACAAATAACACAACACACAATGACATAACAAAGTTCAAAATTTTTTTGACATTAACTAGTGTTTCTAACAGCAAATAAATTAATTAATTAAGCTAATTAATTTTTTAACTAAATATGCAATATCAGGCCTAATTTTATACTATCAATTATAGCAAGACTTTGAAGAATGATAATATAAAAAAATTAATTAAAGAAAAAAAAAAAAAAAAACAATGAGAATCTTATACTTATACCTGTGCTCTTCTTCAGTCCACGGAACACCTCTCCTCCTTTGTGTCTCTCTAGCCTTGGACCCAAAATCCACGGGACCCTCCGAATACTCGGAGCCCAGACCCACCGAGTCAAACTCATCATCGTAACTCGGCAACTCAACTCGGCCCGAGTCAATCTCCAGCAAGTCATGAACCAAAACCTCGTAATGTCGGCGCACGTCCAAGGGCGATTTTCCTAAGACCTGGGTGGCGATCTTTTCCCACCTGTCCTGCGTTCCCTCGGGAAAGACAACGATAGCTTCCTCGAAGAGCTTGTCCTGGACACGGGACCAGGACGAGGAATCGCCGATCGAACTCTGGCTGCTGATGTTATGCGTAAGAGACATTATTACCGATAAAAGATAATATCGTTTGTAATAAAATCTTTGTGTTGTGTTGTGTTGTGTTGAGTTGGGTCTTCTATTTTATTTATGTGTGTGGGGAACTGGGGTTGGTAAAGCTAAGCTGAACTAAACTAATGAGAATGACTATTTTGGATTACGCCAACTTTTCGGCAATGACTAGGAAGTGATAAAAACACGTTTTTTGGTTTTGGAATTTTTATATCTCGCAAAGCTTCGATTCAATGTAAGTTCTAAGTGGCTTACACGTGTATTTTCTACGTCGGCGGAAATTGTTTCCTTTTTCTTTTTAATTATTTTTTATTCTTATTCTCGTACCACAATCAAACTTTTTATTTAGATTTTTTTTTTCAATGAATTTTATTTTTGTCTTATTAGCATTCTGTTAATACAAGATTTAATTTTTAACGAAGATGAATGCTTTATTTGAGAAAAAAAATACTTTACTAGTTGAACTAATTAATTTACATGCATACTTGATCTAATGGCCAAAACTAGAGAGTGATTCCGCTGGTTCAAATTACAGTGATAGCTGACACTCCAATGTCCATTGAAAACTCTATAGCCCTCCTTATTATTGCAACACTGCTATTGCATTTTGCTTGCCGACTCTTATTTTGCTTTGCCGACTCTTATTTTGCTTCACTTATATTGTGACTCATTGCCACTTCTATGCGTTATGACTTTTAATACCAACACAATTTTGCTCTTTTAGAATCACCACTTGCACAATAACCTTGTATTGGGTAGTAGGAGGTGGTTGCCATGGTCGATTTTGTGGCAATTCTAGTACTTTGTCCTAGCTTTAGGCAAAATCAAATTCGCTGAGAAGATTTTGGGATGATTGTATCAGTTATTACGAGGCTAACTTCTTCACTTTCGATCAGTGTTCACTCCAATTGTATACCATAAAGGCCACCCTATAAAGAAAAACTTTTTTTTTCCTGAATATATACTTTATTGATCAAGCAAAAAAAGAGAACAGTTAGAAGAACTGAGTCTAGATCCATCTCTATCTAAAACCTGAACAATTTGAGGCGATAAGGAGCCGATGGGCACTGGCCTAGTCTAGAACAAAAGGGCAGCCCACTTGCTTTTCAGTTGGTGATTATCCAATACCCATTCCAGTGGAATGGGTATAGTTTGAAAAGCAACTGAAAAGACTCGATTTATAGGCCCAAAATCGAGTCTCTTAAACTCGAGATGCTAGTAAAAAATATAGTTTGAAAACAGTGCCTACTAATTATATTGTTTGAAAAATGATGTTAATTTCCCATTTTGGCCAGAAAACAAATACACTTTAATTTAACCTCCCTCAACCTCATCTAAAAAGACAAAAGCTATGTATCCTATGAAACCAATTTTATTTGACCCTTAATTTAATAATTAGGGTGAATTTTACAAATATCCCCCCTAAAGTTTGGGATAATACCAATAAAGTCCAAAACATTTAAAAACTGATCATCTAAGTCCCTAACCCTAGATGGCTTGTGACGCCGTTAGATATTCTACTCTCCCATTCGTTTCCCTGAGTCATCTTAACTAAAACCCATAAATCACTGCGATCCCACCGCTATAGCCTCACTATAGAGGCGAAGAGAGAAGAGAAATTTGAAAAGTGAACCCACCACGACAGCATCACTGCAAACACGAAGGGAGAGGAGATATTAGGATACCTACACCAAGACACCACAGTGAAGAAGAAAGAAAGAAAATAGAAATTAGAAAGAGATGTGAGAGAGTCACTAGAAGAGAAGAGAAAGAGAAGAGAGAGATGAGAGGTGAGATAGAGAAGAAAATTAAAAAATAACTAATGGCTTGCAACGCCGTCTAAGTTTATGGACTCGGATGGTCAAATTTTAAAAGTTATGGACTTGATTGGTATTAACCCAAATCTCAGAGTGTGTTTGTGAAATTTACCCTAAAAATTAATTGTAAAGTCACATATAAACATAAAATTAAAAACATATATTACTTTATGATTGGATGCTATACAAATTTTTAAAAGCAACCAAGTTACATAGAAAACCTTCTTCTCAAAAGAAAAAAAAAATTACGTAGAAAACCTTTTTAGATATACTGTTATACTTTTTTGATACCTCAACATTTATTATTTTCTCAATTTACTTTCATAATTAAATTTTATTTTCAAATTTCTTATATTTAGATTTATTTATAACTCTCTCTCTCTCTCTCTCTCTCTCTCTCTCTCTCTCTCTCTCTCTCTCTCTCTCTCTCTCTCTCTCTCTCTCTCTCTCTCTCTCTCTGAGTTTAAACAATATAACCCTTACCTCGTATGACGATTTTTTTCCCATGCATTAATAATAGTAATAATAAACAAAAACAAAATTTGATAATATTGTCTTTTTTTTCTTTTTTGTTTCAATAGAAATAAGGGAACAAATAAAGAAACCACTAGAAAATAAAAGTTAAAGATACATTAATTAAAGTTCTTTCAATCCTCTCTTTTGTTAAGAAAAAAAAAATACAAGAGTGTATATGAGAAGAAAATAACTTAGAAAAGAAAGGTAATAAAGACAATGGAAGAAGTAAAAATGTGGAATATATCTACAAAGAATTAGAAAGGCAAAACAAGCATGTATTTTTCTTCAAATTTGGCTGGTTATCAAGTTCAAGTTCAATTTGGTCAAGTCTAGAGATTAACATAATTTACACTAAGATAAAAACATGTATTAAGAATGAAAAAGAATATATTTGCCAAAAAAAAAAAAACATATACACACAAAAATTTTCAAAACGGCTAGCATGACTGATTGTTAATAGTATTTGTAAGGACACAAATCTACGAGTTGGGCCTACGAACAGAACAAGTTGAAGCCCAAGCTGTGTGCAGTATCCTTGAAATAAATTTGTAAAGAGAGTGAGCTGAAGAACACTTAATTGAGAACGTATGGGTTGATGGCCCAAGTATAATTATGATCAAATTAACATTAATGAAATATTAGGGAAATACAAGGTTCTTCTCGGCATAGTCCGAGGAGTATGTTTAGACTATTACAATGAATCCCCTTTTTCCTTTCCCTTTTTCTTTTTCCTTCTTCTCTATTTATATGCCCCTCCTCCCTTCTATGCCAGTGAGGTGGGTTTTCCTTGATACTTGTCTCATCATCCCTCACCTAAAGTCTTCACTTGGCAGCTGTAAAGGATGAAGGTCACTGTTCAGGTGTCTTTTCCCATTAATATGGCTATGATGTTAGCTGTAGGATCATAAATGCGGTGGCAGCAGCCTTTTACTTAATATCTTATCTTTGCCACCTGTCCTTTTTGCCCATGTGAGTCAGGGGGTTCTCTGGGAAAGCTAGGATTGATATTGGAGCATTCATCTGGAACACCCTTTTGACAGTTCGAACAGGCAAGTCTTCTCAGACCAGTCTTTTTTCCACGTGACTTACACTTTAGAATCGAGTTAGGCTGGGCACACTCCTTAAGATTTGTAATCCTCGGATGTACAGGTCTCCTCGGACAGGCCCACGGCCCATAATCTGGCATTGGGCCTTTTACCCCAACAATAGCCCCTCAAAATTCTGGTTTTCTCCGTTATCCGAGGAGAAGGGCGGGATTTTGACTTCTCCAAGAGTCAATTCCATCAAACCTCTCAGTTCCTCCACGTGGAAGCGTTGTTTTACGAGTCTCTCAATTTCTGATGACGCTTCGAAAATTGCAACGCGTCATTTATTGTTTTGGGTGGCGCTTTGTCTCTTTTATTAACGGTGAGATGCAGATCGTATGACTGAGATTTTTTCGTGAAATTTCGAGCGGGATAACTCCCACCCACTTTTGCCTACTATAAAAAGGGCTCTTAGGAGGTAGTTTTGCTCATTTCGCACACGTCCAAGCACTCCAGCGTTCTTAAGCATCCTTGCCAACATACGTTTACTGGTTTTAAATAGTCCGAGGACATTCTAACAAAGAATCCTAGGTGTTTTAAGAAGTTTCTGAACTAGAAGTACCAATTACTTCTGTAAGTACTTGGCCTCCAAGTCCTTTTCTCCTCGGCCGAGCACCTCGGCTTTCTCCTTTTTACATATTCTAATCTTAAGAGACTCCCTTAGCATTTCTTTACATACCAACATGGGCAGGTTTAAGAACTTAGTTGATACATCTGTGGCCGTAGAGCTCTTTAAGGCAAAGTACCATATACTTGAGGGGGTTAGTCTTCGCTACTGCCCGCCGGAAAATATCATGACTCATAGGAAAACCGGTGAGGTGGTTATTCCCGTGATAGCCTTCTTAGAAGGAGGGATGACCATTCCGATGGGCACAGTGACCCGGGAATATCTTAGGAACCATAGGTTGTGTCCGCACTAATGTGCTCCCAACCTGTTTAGGGTCCTAGGCTGCGTCGATGCCCTTAATCAAATGATGGATCTGCAGCTCACCTAGCACGACGTCGTACATATGTACGAGTGTCATTCCCAGGCTGACGGGAGATATTACTTGAAATCCCGGTCTCCCATTGTTAAGATGGTGTCATGCCTTCCGAAGTCTAACAAAGGCATGAAGGACGACTACGTCATCGTCTCTGGGGCATGGCATGACGGTCACCATTGCCCGACCAAGGAGGGGAAGCCAGGTGGGATGCTTTAGGATTAGATTGAGTTAACCTAGAATCTAGGTTCTAGGCTTCATTTTTCCATGTTGTTTTATCACCTGGTTTTGAAATGATGTAGCTAATTCCATGTTCTGTGGTCGTGATTGCAGATAGGAAGTTTGTCGTTCCCCGCCTCAGCCTCGTAAACGTGCCGGGACTTAACAAGCTTCTAAGGTCCGAGGTGTGTGTGCACACGGACAGCCAATTACGTGCTGTCCACCTCATACTGGACTTTACCCCTTTGACGGATAGCTTTCTAGACGTCGGCAACTCTATCCGAGCAGGCGACAAAAGAATCAACAGGATTGACGTCTCGCAACCGGGCTTTCTGGCCAAGAAGGATCTTCCACCCGTTGAGTGGCCAATCCGACAGGCTGCTTCTCAACCCGCTGTTCAAAGGGACAAGTCTGCTTCCCTCTGCTGTCCTTGGAGGAAGAAATTGACGGTTTTCGCTTTGACGGTGAAGAGGAGGTGCAGGGCGAGCTTCAGGATATTCCAGAATCCGAGAGCACCGAGGTGGAGGAAGACGATATGCCTCTCAAGCCCAGGGCAGGACTAAAGGCCCTTATTGCCGGAAGGAGCAAGGGTGCACCTTCCACCGAGGCGCCCAGGGAGAAGACCACTGACTAGCTTCCTCCACCTCCTCCTCTCCCTGCCACCGGGGTTGGTCTTCTTCCCATGTTGGATTTAAAGAAGAAGAGGAAGGTGGTGGATGTCGACGAAGAGGAAGGTGAAGTGCCCCATTCTCAACAAAAAGCTCCCAAGCAACACAAGGGTAAGAGAAAAGACAGGAGGGTCACCCCGCCCGAGCACAGGGGCGACTCCCACTCTAAGGAGGTTCAACTGCCTCCGACCTGGAACCCAAGGATGGACCTGGATGGCGCGCCCATTCCCTTCACGGCCTCCATTAAGGAATTCCAGAGGGGGCGCTCGGGCTACATTGCCGAGGCCCTGGAGCACCCTCTCCTTTTGCCCAAAGACATGGAAACAGTGAGGTCGTGGAGGCAAGCCAACCTGTTCATGTCAATGAAGAGAGACCTGGCCATGGTAAGTTTCTGATCACCTCGCTGTATAGCAGACTAGGTTAAGTGTGTATTGTGTATTTTTCTTATACCGTTAGTGATACAACTTTGCCTCCCTTAGTGTGCAGCTCACACAACAAGTCTACGTGGCCGAAGACTAGGTCAGGGACGCACGAAACTTGGTTAGGACCGAGACCCAGTCTCGCCTGGGAGTAGAGAGAGACATGGAGGTTTTGAAAAAAGAAAAGCAGGAGTTAGCCAAGAAGCTAACTGCAGAGAAGAGGGAGAGGCGGAGTGCTGAGGCTGGCCTCAAGAGCGCCCAGGATCAAGCCGAGGACCAAAGGAAAAAATTATATGCTACAGAAATAGAGCTGGCAACCCAAAGGCAGCTGGTCTTGGAGCTCAAGGCCAGTCTGGAGAAGGCCGAGGAAGCGGAAAAGGAGGCTTGGGAGGCCCTTAGAGCTGCTAAGGCCGAGAAGGAGGCCGAGTATATCCGCAGCATCGAAGAGATAGAAATAAGGCTGGCGGAAGAGGTCTTTGAGGTATGCAGGGACTATTGCAAGTTCACATGGGAGGAAGCCCTGAACTTGGCAGGAGTCCCAGCTGACTCGAACCTAAGGCAGCCAGGGAGGATATGCTATCATCCCCACATCAGTTTGACCCCGGTTGACCCCGCCCCCTTATCTTCTTAAGTTCCGGAGCAAGCAAGCTTGGCGCTTGTTCCTTATGAAGCCGCCGAGGAGGCTGAGGAGGGACAAGTTGCCCCAATTGAACAAGTGGCTCCAGACGTTTCTTCTGCCGATGCGGATGCTGACCAGGCCAAGGACGCAGCCCCCTCGGAGGTCGAGGCTGGATCATCTGTAGTAGAGCCGAGCGGAGCAGGCAGCCTTCCTCCTTAGACTATATAGGCTTAGGATTAGAATTGTTAGTTGCTGTAGTTGTTATTGTTTGTTGCCATTTTTTTTATTTTTTATTAATGTATCGACTATTTTGTGTATTGGGATAATGTATCTCAATTTTCAATTCAATGAAAATATTTCATTTACTTTTAACTATTCCCAATTCTGTTTATTTGCTTGTGAAAAGTCTAAGTTCACAGACTAAAATAGCAACAGAAAGCCTTAACGTTCATATCAAAGACATTTAATTAACTTAATTCTGTCTCAGCAAATGAGTATGAATTCAAGCAAGTATAATCAACTATCTTATTGTAGACTCGTTAAAATTGAATGAGAACAGTAACTTAGAGTACACAGTCTAAGTGAATATGAAAGATTAAGCTTCTGCATAGTTCTAAGTGATACGTGTGTTATGGCGATATGACTTTGAGGGCATGATCCGAGGTGTTAGGCACGCCTGAGGTTCTATACAGCATTTAGAAAAATGAAGAAAATTGCTAATTTACTCAAGGCATGTGGTCCGAGGGACCAGGCATGGCCAATGTATGTGGTCCGAGAGACCAGGCATGACCAAGGTTCTGCTTAATACTTAGGTATATTAATTTACCCAAGGTACGTGGTCCGAGGGACCATGCATGACCAATGTTCTATTTAACACTTAGGAGTATTAATTTACCCAAGGTATGTGGTCCAAGGGACTAGGCATGACCAATATTCTGTTTAATACTTAGGAGTATTAATTTACTCAAGGTATGTGGTCCGAGGGACCAGGCGTGACCAAGGTTCTGTTTAATACTTAGGTGTATTAATTTACCCAAGGTATGTGGTCCGAGGGACCAGGCATGACCAAGGTTCTGTTTAATACTTAGGTGCACAAGTAATGTAATAGACTTCAATGGGAGAATGGAAACTTTTATTAATAATAGTACCTTTTTAGATTATTTACATTCCAGGGGTGCGGTACAGCTCTCTCATCTAGATCTTCCGAGTAAAAGGCCCCTTATTCCGGCCACCAATAGGATGCGATATGGGCCTTCCCAGTTAGGTCCTAATTTTCCCCAGGCTGGGTTTTTTGCTATGCCCACGACTTTCCGTAAAACCAAGTCCCCTGGTGCAAGTGGTCTTAGCTTGACGTTGGCATCATAACTCTGCTTGAGTTTATGCCGATAGTAGGCTAGCTAAACCGCAGCGTTTTCTCTGCGCTTGGCAACTAGGTCCAAATTGTCCTTTAGCAGTTTGTCATTGTCGGCCGAGGTAAATGAACTGGTTCTAAGTGTGGGGAACCTAATTTCTATGGGGATAACAGCCTCAGCACCATACGTCATTGCAAATGGGGTCTCTCCTGTAGATCTTCGAGGAGTTGTCCTGTAGGTCCAAAAGACATGTGGTAGTTCTTCCACCCATTTTCCTTTGGCATCATCCAACCTCTTCTTAAGACCACTTATTATGACTTTGTTAACTGCTTCAGCCTGGCCATTTCCTTGAGGATACGCAGGGGTGGAGTACCTGTTCGTAATGCCTAGTCCACAGCAAAATCTTCTGAACGCTTTACTGTCAAATTGAAGGCCATTGTCTAAGATGAGAGTGTGTGGTACTCCAAACCAGATTATGATATTCTTCTATACAAACTTCTGGACATCTACATCCCTGATGTTTGCCAATGGCTCGGCTTCAACCCATTTGGTGAAATAGTCTGTTGCGGCGACCAAGTACTTCTTACTCCCGGCTGCTTTAGGAAAAGGGCATACAATGTCCAGGCCTCACTGAGCGAAAGGCCACAGACTTGACAAAGGATTCAGAACTCCTTCTGGTTGATGTATATTTGGTGCAAACCTCTGGCATTGGTCACACTTCTTTACATATTCCTGTGATTCCCTTTGCATATTTGGCCACCAGTATCCCTGAGTTAAGGCTCTGTGTGTTAGAGATCTTCCTCCTGTGTGGCTGCCACAAATCCCTTCATGCAGCTCTTCGAGGAGTAGCTCCGTGGCTTCAGGGTGCACGCACAATAAGTAGGGTCCAGAGAAAGAGCGTTTATATTACTTACTGTCTCCGGATAGCCAGAACCGAGGGGCTTTTCTTCGCACCTTGTCGGCTTCGGCCTTGTCTGTTGGTAAGACATCATCCCTGAGGTAGGTCACCATAGGGTCCATCCAGCTTGGCCCTACTCGAACTTAATAAATGTTGGATCCTTCCTTCTCCTCGGCATGCCTTTGTACATCTTCCACCAGGATAAGTCGAGGTAGCCCTTGAGCCAAGGAGGTTGCAAGAGTGGCCAAGGAGTCCGCGTGCGTGTTCCCCGTTCGAGGAATGTGTTACAGATTAAATGACTTGAACCATGGTTGCAATTGCTTGACCTGCTTTAGATACTTCTGCATTTTTTCGTCACGTGAGTCTAATTCTCCCCTAACCTGGCCGACGACCAGTGCTGAGTCCGAGAACACTTCCACCGAGCTCCCACCCATTCTTTTGACCATGGCCATTCCGACCAGCAACGCTTCGTATTCAGCCTCATTGTTAGTAGCCGAGAAGTTTAATCTGAGGGATTTTTCGATGACAACATTCTCAGGAGATATCAAAACTAGCCCCACTCCTAAGCCTCTCTAATTGGACGCACCATTCGCATATAGTTTTCAGGGTACGAACTCTTGCACAGACACTAGGCCAACTGAGTTTTCGTCCATGCGTATGGTCTCGGCAATCTCTTCTAACACAGGCTCAGCGAACTCGGCCACAAGATCGGCCAGTATCTGCCCTTTGACCGAGGTGCGAGGCACGTACTTTATGTCAAAAGCTCCTAGGATGGTACCCCACTTTGCAATCCTCCCTGTATAGTCCGCACTCCGAAGCAATGATCTAAGCGGGAGTTGGGTAAGGACCACAACCGTATGCGATTGGAAGTAGTGAGGGAGTTTACGAGTGGCATGAACTACTGCAAAGATGGCCTTCTCAAGTGGCAGGTAACGGACCTCGGCCTCGTGAAGAGATTTACTTACATAGTATACAGGTTTTTGAACGCCATTGTCGACTCGTATAAGTACCAAACTCACAGCATGGGTGGCCACAGCAATGTAGGCATACAAGACCTCGTCCACTGCAGGGCTGGACATGATGGGGGGCCGGGATAGGTATTCCTTTAGCTGCTGGAAAGCCAGAACACATTCTTCATTCCATTGAAACCCCTTCCATTTGTTCAACAGTTGGAAAAAGGGCCGACATCTTTTTGCGAATTTGGAAATGAAACGGTTGAGAGCAGCGGTCATCCCAGTCAATTTCTGTACTTCTTTTGGGTTCCGAGGAGGCTGCAGGCTGTTAATTGCTTTTATTTGGCTGGGGTTCACCTCAATTCCGCGATGAGTGACCATGTAGCCCAGAAACTTTCCTGATCCAACGCAGAAAGAGCATTTTGACGCATTGAGTCGCAATTTGTGTTTTCTTAAGATTTCAAAAATGCTCCTGAGGTCGCTAACATGCTCGGACTCTATCTTACTCTTGACCACCATATCATCAATGTAGACCTCAATACGTTTCCCCAACTGCGGTTCAAACATTTTGGTCATCATTCTTTGATAGGTAGAGCGTGCATTCTTCAAACCAAATGGCATCACCTTGTAATTATAGTTCCCAATGGGGGTCACGAAGGTTGTTTTTTCTTGATCGTCCGAAGCAAAGGGGATTTGGTGATACCCTTGGAAGGCGTCCAAGAAACTCATTCGCAGATCTCCTACGGTTGCATCTACCAGTTGATTAATTTTAGGCATGGGGAAGGGATCTTTTGGACAGGCCTTGTTTAGGTCCGTAAAGTCCACACATATGCGCCATTTCCCGTTCTTCTTCTTCACCACCACCGTATTGGCCAGCCATTCTGGATAGAATACTTCCTTAACAGCTCCTACCTGCTTGAGCTTGTTCACCTCGTCTCTAACAGCGTCCGAATGCTCCCTAGATGAGCGCCGAGGTGGTTGCTTCTTGGGAAGGGCAGCTGGGCTTACGTTAAGGTGATGACAGATAAACTCCGGATCCACCCCCGGGGCCTCGTAAGAGTTCCAGGCAAACACGTCGATGTTACTTCGAAGGAACGCGAACAGTTCTACCTTTTCCCAATTTGGAAAAACTTTTCTGGGTCTCCTTCAATGGTAACTTTCTCTAGCCTCTCACATTTTTCCTCGTCCGGTTCCACGGCATTGTGGGGAGTCAGGATCTTTAATTGCTATGTGTCCCCGATTGAGGTGGTCGCTAGCTAGGTAGCAGGCCGATGTGCAATGGCAGCTATGAGGCATTGCCTTGCCATAGGTTGGCTTCTTACAATTTCTTCCACTCGTCCTCCGGACGGAAACTTAACATTTAGATGCAAGGTCGAAGAAACAGCTCCCAAAGTATGGAGCCAAGGCCTGGCTACGATGGCCATGTAGGGAGAGTATGCATCCACAACGATGAAGTCCACCTCAACCACTTCAGACCCTGCTTGTACGGGTAGCCTTATCTGACCCTTAGGGACGACGGTCTTTTCATCAAAGTTGACTAAGGGTGAATCATAGGCTGTCAGGTCTTCAGGCCGTAGGCCCAGTCCTTTGTACAGGTTCGGATACATGATCTCAGCCCCACTCCCCTGATCAACCATCACCCTCTTCACATCGTACCCCCCTATTCTAAAGGTGATGACCAGAGCGTCGTCATGGGGCTGTATTGTCCCCAATTTATCTTCGTCCGAGAAACTTAAGACTAATCGGGCCTCTATCTTTGCCCGCTTCGTCTCTTGGTTTGTGTCCTCGACGGATGTCCTAGAGATGGACATTACTCTGGAATGGCAGGATCCAGTTCTCCCGAGGGCCACGAAGATAACGTTAATCGTGCCTAGAGGGGGCCTTGATGAGGCGGTCCCAGAAGCCCCTGACCTGCCGAGGTCTTCCTGATCACCAGGGCGATGTATAAACTGATGTAGCTTTCCTTCTCTTGCCAATTGCTCTAAATGACTTCTCAAAGTCCTACACTCCTCTGTGGTATGACCTCGTTCTTGGTGGTATTTGCAGTGGAGACTCTGATTGCGTTTCGTGGGGTCTCCCCCCATCTTGTTCGGCCATCTAAAGTATGGCTCGTTCTGAACTTTCTCCAGAATCTGGTGAATTGGTTCTCGGAACACAACATGGACGGCCTGTGATGAAACAGGTCCGGATTGCACGCTGTAGTCCCTACGTGGCTTATTGCTGCTGTATCGGTCCGACCTGAAATCCCTCCTCTCCTGAGGGATAACCTTGGCTTTACCCTTTCCGAGCTATTGATCTTCTTCCACCCGTTTATACTCATCGATGCGGTCCATTAACCGGTGCACATTTCTCACGGGCTTTTTGGTTAGTGATTTCCTCAAATCATGCTCGGCAGGCAGGCCGACCTTGAAGGTTCTCACGGCCACGTCGTCGAAACTCCCCTCGATCTCATTAAACATCTCCCAATACCTGTCTGAGTATGTTTTTAGCGTCTCCCCCTCCCGCATGGACATGGACAGCAAGGAGTCTAATGGCCGAGGGACCCTGGTGTTCGTCACGAACCGAGAGCAGAAAGCCCTAGTGAGCACCCTAAAGGATCCGATAGAGTCTACCGCGAGGCCATCAAACCACCTCATGGCTACAGGCCCTAAACTGGAGGGGAACACTTTGCACATGAGAGTCTCGTTCTGAGAAAGGACAGCCATTTTCTGATTGAAATGGCTCACATGCTCTACAGGGTCAGTCCGTCTATTGTACGCAGTGAAGGTGGGTTAAGTGAAACACCGAGGAAGGCTTCCTCCCTCAATTCTGCGTGTGAAGGGCGACTTGGAAATTTGGTTGAGTGCCCTATTCATTGCATCGCTCCCAGTGCCCCTTGAGGACGTGTTTCTGCTCCTACGGTCATGGTGATGCTCTTCCTCACGGGAGAAAGACTCACTTGGGGGTGTCCTGGAGCGGCGTCTATAACTAGCACCGTCATCATCGTCAAAAGAGTCATCCGTGATGGATAGACTGCTAGATGGACTGCGTCTCCTTCGCGCATGGTGCAACTTCTTCTTGAGACGATCAATCTTGCGTTGCATGTCCTTATGAGACTCGTCACTGTCATTTTGACGTTGACTCCTCCCGGTACGATTTGTGTGCACACTCCCTTCGCGGTCTCTTTCACGCTCAAGGTGCACGAAGTGATCAATATGCTGAGAGCCATCTGACTCCGCTCTGTTAGAACCTGATCTAACCATGGTTCGAGCCTCAACTCACAGATGCAATAGTAATCTTCCCACAGATGGCGCCAATTGTAAGGACACAAATCTACAGGTTGGGCCTACGAACAGAACAGGTTGAAGCCCAGGCTGTGTGCAGTATCCTTGATTGAGAACGTATGGGTTGATGGCCCAAGTATAATTATGATCAGATTAACATTAATGAAATATTAGGGAAATACAAGATTCTTCTCGGCACAATCCAAGGAATATGTTTAGACTATTACAATGAATCCCCTTTTTCCTCTCCCTTTTTCTTTTTCCTTCTTCTCTATTTATACGCCCCTCCTCCCTTCTGTGCCAGTGAGGTGGGTTTTCCTTGATACTTGTCCCATCATTCCTCACCTGAAGTCTTCACTTGGCAGCTGTAAAGGATGAAGGTCACTGTTCAGGTGTCTTTTCCCATTAATATGGCCATGATGTTAGCTGCAGGATCATAAATGCGGTGGCAGCAGCCTTTTGCTTAATATCTGATCTTTGCTACCTGTACTTTTTGCCCATGTGAGTCAGGGGGTTCTCCGGAAAAGCTAGGATTGATATTGGAGCATTCATCTGGAACACCCTTTTGACAATCCGAACAGGCAAGTCTTCTCGGACCAGTCTTTTTTCCACGTGACTTACACTTTAGAATCGAGTTAGGCTGGGCACACTCCTTAAGATTTGTAATCCTCGGATGTACAAGTCTCCTCGGACAGGCCCACGATCCATAATCTGGCATTGAGCCTTTTACCCCTACAGTATTAATAAAAACAATATTAATGATTATTCAAATAAGAATTAGTAAAAATTTATTAATTCAATTGTTAGAAAAAAAAAAAAGAAAAAAAAAAAGAAAAGAAAGAAAAGTAAAATGGTACCACCCACCCATATGGAAGAACAGGTAGTGTACCTAGTATAGGCTCTTTTTGTCAAAACAAAACAGAAGAGTCAAAATGGTACCACCCACCGATATGGTAGAAGAGGTAGTGGGTTTGGACTCTAGTGGCGACTTGGTGCACACGTGCATAGCGTGTTCACACTGGACACTACTACACAGGCAAACGCAAAGTCACGCTGTCTGTTGACTCTGCTTCAGTATAGTCTTCTTGATTCACTCACTTTTTTTTCTTTTTTCTTTCTCTTTCAGTCTTGCCCCCCCAACTTCAGTTATAGTACGGAACTCTGGGTTGCAAAAATGGCCGAATAAAAAAAAAGCAAAGGTACACACGTCCTTTCTTTTTGTACTTCCAAATCTCAATGCATTGCCTTGTAACTTTTCTCTCAACTATTTGCTTTTCAATACATTAGATTCTCAGAATGAGCGTGGAAATAAAAGAGAAATTGAATTCCTCAAAGTTAACGCTCACATTTTTTTCAATACATTATGATTTCTTTTTTCTTCCATAATATGTATATATATATATATATATATATATTTTTGGTTTGGAACCAAAAAAAAGAGAGTAAGAGAACAGAGATACTGGTTAAAACCATAATTGCGTATTTGGTTAAAACCATAAATGTTAGGCTAGTTTTAACGTTTTAGGGATTTAGTTGCTTTATATGCTATTGGATGTTGTTTTCCATATGTTAAAGAACGTGTTCAGTTAAAAAAATATTCCCTTTGGGAAGCGTCTGGAAAATAACCCCTAACTCTATGCTCAGTGTTCTCAATGTAGCTGGTTGTACAACTATGGCTCATTTAAATCCCTTAATCCCGCAGACCCGGACACAACAGGTAGAGTGTTACTATGGTCATGCCTAAGTGGAAGATGCCAATTCAGGTCGCTTCCCCTCTACTCATTTTTCATTAAGTAAAAAAAAAAAAAATCCTTTCTAAATTTGGAAATTTGTTTATCTGAACTAGTACACTTGCATTCATTGAATAACATGTTCTGCACCTCCACTGATTAGGTTCTCAACAAAAATGCAATTTGAATGAAAATGCATGTATTAAAAGTATTTGGATTGTAACAATGGGAATTTTCCAATATTTTTGCCTTAATGATAAATTTGTGTGTGAGAATAGTTTTAGTTAAGCCTTTTAGGGAGAAATAATGAATGGAAATGCACTTTTGGCTCTGCTGAATGATTCCTTGAATTGAATCGCCTTTTGGTGCTTTGCTTCGTTGTATTATTAGAAGTGTCTCAAGATTATAGATATCCCAATACAAGGTAGATAATCCATAAAAATTTGTTACATAATAAAATACTTTTTGTGTAAATAGCTATAGATATCCCAATACTAGGCTTGATAAATTCATGACACACAAGTGGTCTTGGTAGCGAACAGACCTGTGTAGTTGTGAAGTTAATTAAGGAGCTGCAGCCTGCAGACAGTCCTGTGGAAGAATTTGATAACACTGCTGAATGTGTGTAAGTGGAACTATGGTGAAATGCATGGTGTGGGATGCATATGAGTGCTGATACACGTGACACACCAGCCAAATGTATGGCTAGCTTGTGATTGGTTCTTAAAGCAGTGTAGAGGTGCTCAACTGTATCAACAAGGTGCTGGCATGGGGAGTATGTACACAAGGTTATGACATGTTTAAGTGATACTTCCCAAGCAGCAATTGATCATGAGCAAGAAGAGATTTTATTTTGGGAATTGCTGGAAGCTGCCATAGCTCAGTCTACAGAAATGTTGATAGTTTGTTTATCATAGGATGTGTTTTACTACATTTGATGGAGAAAGTATCAGAAGGGATTTAATATAAGCCACAGTGAAAGACGTAAACAATGGTAATTTTTCTGTAACAAAATGGTTAATCTATAATGATGAATAATAGATGACAAATTACCAGTTGATATTGTATACATATTGCTCTTTTGTAGCGCAATAGACGTAGAAAAGTGCTCATAATACAATTTCAAGCTTAATGCATCAGTGCATATAGCATATATCAGTTAGTTCCAAAGTGGCCCTATATCATACCATTAAGCTAGCATTAAAACAGCATAGAAAAAATAAGGCAGCACATGTGTTTCAAAAAATAATCAAGTAAGAAACTAAAAGAGCTGTAACAAGAAAGAACCCCCCAAAAAAGTAGAAAACAAATTACCATTAATTAATATTATTTTAAAGAGAAACCAATGAGCAATATACTTAGCCAAAGGTAACGTTTACAGGTTTAAAGAGCTGCTGAAATATGCTTCCTTGTGGCTAATGCTAGGAACTCTCTCCATCTCTTTATTTTTTCCTTTGATAGCCAACAATTTATTAGTGATTGTTTTAATATGTATTCATCATAGGAATACCATTTCTGGGCTTAGTTAATAAATGAAAGGGGTTGAAAATTCACTTAGGACTTCATAATTTGGAAAAAGAGTGCATCACTACTTTGAGACATTTGAATAGTTGGTTGAGGTGGAAAAGACCTACTGCTAACTGTTATGCATGCCTTCAGATTTATTAAAAGCCCATGCAGTATGGGGTGGCACATTTTTAGCTTTGAAGCCTATCAGGAGACTATCATTGAGATTTGAGATGAGCAATGGTGCATACACCTGAAACACAACTATAGCCTCAATGAAGGATCAACAATAGGCTTGTAATGTATAGCAAAAGAGATAACAATTTAGTTGCCACTGGTCAACATAAGTCATACTTGTTGCATTGACAAAGACAAAAACCATTATGATTTTTCCTTTTTGATAAGAATTACCACATATAATTGACCTTTCATGTACAAAGTCTTATGTTTATTATTCAATTGCTTCATTTCCATCTCCAGCATTTCTTTGGATCCTAACACAGCGATAATCATATTCTTATTAGAGTTGACTTTTTTTTCGTCATACCTAACTGAAGACTCACAATTTTGGAATTTATATTCTCCCACTCGTTCAGCACTATGTTTCCACCAAGATGATGCTTATTTTCATGCTTGCTGTTTGTTAAAATTATTAGGCGTAAAGAAATGCTTTCTGGTGTTAGACTACCTTGAATCTCTGTCCATTTTTTCATTGAAGATTGTATCTAAATAGTCTATATATAAATATTTTTTGGTTTATACATCATTTAAAACAATCACTATCCGTGCTCAGTATGAAAAATCCCTCTTCGGCTTGTATTTCCATCAAACATCCATTTGTTCTTCTCATGATTTGTACCAGTTGCTTGAGACTCATTAAAATTAAATAATCAACTTTGCTTTGTTTGATGTGATGTGTGGCTTGACTTTGCCACCGCAGAAAATATAGATTCTTGGATTCTCTATCCACCCTTGGCATGGATATCATTTGTAACACAAATTAATGTTTTTACCCAAAGTTTATGCAAGTTAAAACCAGTTGCATACACTACCCACTTTGTTGAGCAGAAATTCTGCATTTAAATTGAAGATCCAGAGATGTGAGGATGTACCCTTTTTTTCTCAAAATTTCATGCAGTTTAAGTTTGCAATAGGTCTGCCATCAGGGGTGGTTCTACATTAGAGCTTGGGGGGCATAGCCTCTAAAACTTCTTGAATTCCTTATGTTTTCCTTACACATTCAAGGACAGTATTTAGTAAAATATAGGGAATGCCCCCCAAAAATTATCTCACATATAACTCTAAAATCTATATTATATATAATTTTTTCCTCTAATTTGAACCCAACCCTCCCTAAAAATTCTATTATCCTAGTTCCACCCTTGTCTTCCATGACTTGGGTTACAATTATTAAACCTCTCGGCAACTGCATTTAACAACGATGTTGTACATTGGTTTATCTTCTTTATGCTCAAGTATGTTCAATACATGCGAACATTGCATATCCACCATTTTTGTTGGTTATCCAATGAAACAGTGCTATTCCATTGGAAACAACATTACTTGTTCCGAGTACCATTGTTCCTTTAAAAAAATTATTTTTGTTATTTCTGTATAATGTAATGAAAGAGAATCTTGCTTCTAAAACCGTTGATGGAAAAAACTATTCTAACATTTGAAGATGTAATACAAAGCTAGAGTTATTCGAATGATGCCATTATGATTCCAATGATTGCATCGTGTCAATTTACATCTATTAAACCTCAAGTTGCTTGCATGCATTGACTTTTGATCCCTATTTTTCACTTCCTCAGGAGTCATCATCATCAATTTTGCACATTTGCAACGAAACAGGACATCTGTCAGCCTCTGCCTTTTCACTAGCAGAAGCATATAAATACAATATGTATGTAGCCACTCTTTTGATGATTACCGTCCATATACGGTGTAGCTAATTATCGCCCTCCGAGCCTCATTTGGTTGTGGCCATAGTAAATTGGGCATGGGGTGGTTGATCTTGGCCATGAAATTGGATGGCCAAGTTTGGTTGTGGGTGGCTCATTTTGGCGATAGGTGGTCAATTCTTCGTCATTGGGAGCTAACCTAGGCTGTGGGTTGGCAAACTTGGCTATATTGGGTGGGCGATCTAGGACGTTGAGTGGTTGATCTTGATTGTAAATGGCTGATATTGACTGTTTGATATATTTATGATTAAAATTGAATAAAGAAATAGAATAGAGAACAAAATAAAAGGATCAAATGCAAATGGATTTGAAAATAGGCTAGTTAAAATAGGGGGAAAAAAAAAGAGTTTTATTAACCGCAACTTAGTTAATTGTAAAGAGTCATGTGAATGTGCTCTAAAGGCATTAAACTGCAATGAACAACAATTAACATCCATATGGTATTTAATATCTGATGATGCAATGAAAATTAGTAGACTGATTGCTCCGGACTTTAATGGACTAGTGATTGTTAAAAGGCCTAAAAAAGAATAAACACAAAATCAAAGATGACCAGGATGAACTGGTCAAGAACCCTCCGATACTTAAGTTAGTTTTTCTTTTTAGAACTTAAGAATTCCAACTTTAGGAGCAATGGAAAACTTACCTTTATTTGGTGTGGATGAGTCCTTATATAGTGAGTTTTGGAGTGGTTACTAGTTTAGTAACTTCCTCAACGTGTGTGGAAGTTAGAAGGTTCAGACTTAACTTCCACAACTGCTATAGAAGTTAGAACGTTCAATCTTATCTTCTACAACTACCATTGGAAGTTAAGTACTTAGTGGGAAATTATAGCAATGAACAATGATTTGCTTATACTTCAAAATAGTATAACTTGGTCTGAATTACAAGCTTTTGTAGATAAATCCATCTCTGAAAATTTTCTAAGTGTTGCGGGGTCGTCCAGTTGTTCTCCTGATGGACGACCTTCATACCCAAGGACGAACTTCATGAAACTTTGGGCTGAATGGACAAGTTCAGCCATGGTTTGTGGCTCTTGGCCATAGAGTTTGTGAATGAACAAATCGGAATTAACTTCATTGTGGAGGGCTGCCAATAACAGCTTGTCATCCATCTCATCTACTGTTAGGGCTTCCTTATTAAAGCAAGTGATGAAAGACCGCAAGCTCTCGTTTTCTTCTTGTTTTATAGTCAACAAGCTAGACGAGGAGCGCTTGTGTCTTTGTTCTCCAATAAAGTTGTTGATAAACAACTTACTCAATTCTTCAAAAGAACCAATAGTGTTCGGAGGTATCTTGCTAAACCACACTCGTGCTGGTCCCTTTAGGGTGGTTGGAAAAACCCTACACATTATCTCATCTAGAACTCTTGAAGGTGCATTGTGTCTTGAAGGTCGTGATATGATCACATGGTTCATGTGTTCCATCATACGAATCCAAGAAAGGCATCTTGAATTTGGAAGACAGGGGATGACTATTGATAGAAGCTATGAATGGGGAATCAGTTCGATGAACTAAATCATCTACGTGATTCGTCCTTCGCATATTCTCCCTCATCTTGTCCATGACTCTCTTCATTTGATCCATCTCCCTCTCCAAGTGTGACACCCTTAGTGAAGCAATACCCCTTAAGTGATTCTCGCGCTCCACATCTTCTCCTTCTCTAATTTCTTGACTTTGAGCATGCCCTTCCGCACACCTTTCATTACGTTGCCTTCTTTGGTTGATCTCTCAAGTCAATTCCTGATTCTGACAGGTTAACTCTGCCATGGCGGCTGCCATAGATTGTATTTGTTGGACGGAAGGTGGTTGCACAACAGGTGTTAACTGGTGAGCACGGTTAGGGTGGCTGAAAGCATTCACATTCTCCTAATGGCCTGGACTAGTGGCTACTGACCTTGTCCAAACAATGTAGCCTTTTGTCAGAGAAATATAAATTGCAAATCACAAATTTATCCATCCCTACAAACAGCGCTAACTGATAATATAATGAAAATTAGTAGACTGATTACTTTGGGCTTCAATGGACTAGTGGTTGTTGAAAGGCCTGAAAAAGAATAAACACAAATTCAAAGGTGATTAGGGTGAACCGGTTAAGAACCTTCCGATGCTTAAGTTAGTTTTTCTTCTTGGAACTCAAGAATTCCAACTTTAGGAGCAATGAAAAACTTACCTTCATTTTGTGTGGATGAGCCCTTATATAGTGAGTTTTGGAGCAGTTACTTGTTTAGTAACTTCCTCAACGTGTGTGAAAGTTAGAAGGTTCAGACTTAACTTCCACAACTGCTATAGAAGTTAGAATGTTCAATCTTATCTTCTACAACTGTCATTGGAAGTTAAGTACTTAATGGGACGTTAGAGTGATGAACAAGGATTTGCTCATGCTTCAAAATAGTAGAACTTGGTATGAATTACAAGCTTTTGTAGATACATCCATCTCTGAAAATTTTCTAAGTGTTGCGGGGTCATCCAGCTGTTCTCCTGATGGACGACCTTCATACCCAAGGACGATCTCCATCCATATGGATGACCTTCATCCACATGGATGACCTTCCCACGGTGGATTGGCCTTCCTATGTTGAGTTAACCTTCTTGATTTGGATGACTCTTATGGACGAATTGAAAATGATCTGATTTTTTTGATTCACCATCAATATCTAATCTAATTTCCTTGAAAAGCATTCATTCATTAATTTTTTTTTTTTTTGGGATTGCCCTACTTTTATTGTACTTCCCATAATTCATAGTTTTTTTTGTTTTATCTAAGGTCCAAATTTTAATTAGTTTTTTCATTATAAAAGAATCAGTATTTTAATTTATTTAAAAAATTATGCAATTTGGGTCTAGTAGCTGGCATTTCGCAATCCTAGATTGTGCACATTGCACACATGGTCAAATCACTTTCCCATCCTCAGCCTGCATTTCACGCATGTTTATTTGTTTTTTTTTTTTTAATTTTTTATAAACACACGTTTATTTGCTTTAGACTTATGTGCCGGCAGTTACCTTTCATGCTGGCTAACGGCTATTTCTCTCTGCAAAGTAGAGTTGGTCGGCAGGCTAAGAAGCACGTGTGCGGATTCGGATTCGGGTACGGGTGCGGGTGCGGGTGCGGTGCGATGACTCGGTAATTTTTTAAAAAGTAAGATACAGGTGCGGCGGGGTATGTTTATTAATAAATTATTAAAAAAAATTTATTTATATTTTTTATATATTGCTAAGCATATTTTTTCATATAATGGTAAACATATACCGATTTAAGAGTAATAGTTAATAATAAAGTAAATATTGAATACATAAGTACATAACCATTCCATGAAGTGAGCTTGGATCAGTGAGCTTGAGGAGAGATGGGGGGATTGCTTCGTGGGTTTGAGAGCATGGGTTACAAAGAGAGAAAGAGAGAGAGATGCATTTTAGGGTTTTTTTTTTCTTTTCCCTTTTAAATAGGGTGAAACTGTGCCTTTTATCGTGTGTTTTAACTTCTTATTTTTTAAACACGTGTTTCGGCCCGAATCGGACCCATTCGTGGCTATTTTGGCCCATATCGGCCCGAATTGAAAATTAGACACGTGTTTCGGCCCGAATCGGACCCATTCAGGGCTATTTTGGCCCATTTCAACCCGAATTGAAAATCAGAAGAAGAAGAAGAAGAGAGAGGCTTGCAACGGATGCGCGTGCAGCCACGTCGACAGTCTCACGCCGCATCCGTACGAGCTGTCTGGTGCGGGTACGCCACTCCTAGAGGCACACTCATGCTTCCTAGCTTGCATGTCCACGCTGCAGCTATAAATAACTGAAACTCCACAAAGTTTAAATAGATAAGAAAGTCTAGGGATTTTTTTTTTTTTTTGTTAAATTTTTTGTCACAGTGGTCTATTGTAAGTGATGGAGAAAAAATGGTAGATCTATGTCAAAGTGATTATCCATACTAAATCAACCACTTTTACAAATCTATATATTACTAAAAGCTGAAGTGTGGCATTTATTACTGCTGAGCTCCTGTTGCGCCACCTCATCGCCACGTCATTCACTTCATAATTATTATTTATATTTTATTCTTTTTTTTTACAAAAAAAATATATTTATAAATATATTATTGACTTTACATATTCGTCTTTGTCGGTTTTAACATCTATATATATATATATATATATATATATATTTCTTTTTTATACTTTCTTCAACCTTTCTTCTTCCCTTATCTTTTCATCTCTCCACTACCCTCTACTTTAATATTGCTATTCATCTTTCCTTTCATCTTCCTTTATTTGTCTCTTCTTATTCATTCCCTATTATTATAAATTTGTCACTTTTTTCCATTCTTTGCATAGTTTTCTCTCACAAAAAGGTTCTCTCTTTCTCACTCTCTCTCTCAATGTTTTAGTGGATTTTTATTTTTTGTTGCATCTTCGCTTTAAGTTGATAAATTTTTGTGTTTTTAAAAACACTATTTTAGGTTGATACGATTTAGTTTTGTGTTTTGAGTTTTGAGTTATTATTATTATTATTATTATTATTATTATTTTGCTCTTTAATTGTTAAATTTTATCCTATTGCATTATAAAAAATTAAAGATAGTAGAGAAAAAAAAATAGTATTCCTTTACATACCATAATTTGGATAATTTAATGTTTATTGTTATATCTTTTAATTTTTCTTATTTTTTTTCTTCTCTTCTATTTTACTCAATATTGAAATTTAACCACATCCTCCTTATCATTAAATTATTTATATTTTCTCTTTCTTTTTGTTTTAAAAAATAAAAAATGTTATTTTTTATTGTGCTCATCAAATTATACTCATTTTTTTTAATATTTACACTTTCTTCTACTTTTCTCCATCTCTTTACATTTTCATCTCCCCAAACATTCTACATTAAAATCATTCTTCCTCTTTCCTTTTATCTTCCTTTATTTTGTTTCTTTTTATTATCATCATCTTAGTATAAATTTGTCATTCACTCTTCCATTCTTTACATAATTTTCTCTCACAAAAAAGTGGTTATTTTCCATTCTTTCTCCCTCAATTTTTTGGTGGATTTTTATTTTTATTTTTCTTGCATTTCTATTTTAGCTTGATAAAGTTTTGTATTTTTTAGAACTATATTTTGGTTGATGGGATTTAGTTTTGTGTTTTAATTTTTTTTTATGACTTTGATTATTAAATATTATCATATTGCATTATAACTAATTAAAAATAGTACGTATATAAGAATGTACTATTATTATATTACATAGAATTATTTGGATAAGTTAGTGTTTATTGTTATGTATTTTTTTTCTCATATCATTTTATTTAACATTTAAATTCAGCCACATCCCCCATAAAAAAAATAAAAAAAAAAATAAAAATTGATATACCACTAACATAACTACATCTATAACTATTTAAGCCATCCATGATATCTATTTCTTATTAATAATCATAAAATTTACAACTAGCAAGGGAACATACAAAGTAATAAAGAATAAATGAAGGAAGAAAAAAAGAAATGAAATCAAACTTCAATTAATAACTATTATTTGGAAAATAAAAAAGTGGTAAAGAGGAGTAAGAAATAAAATAGAGATGGCTATACAGAGGACATTAAAAACTTTATAGTGCAATAAAATCAACAAATAAATATAATAATACAAAATTTAAACTTAAAACAAATCAAACTCTAACTAAGGAATATATATATATATATATATATATATAATCATAATCTTCATACACCATAACTTAAACAAAATTATTGAATAGTTCTACCTCTCATTTAATGTCTATTTTATACAAATTATCAACCAATATATATATGATAATATAAAAAAATGTTATAAATAAGATTATGAAATAAATGATAAGACTATTTTTTTTTTTAAAACCCCTCTTTATAAAGTCTAAGGACTAAAATAATATTTTATTTAAAAAATTATCACGCGCAACGCGTGGGTCTGCAGCTAGTTGTCATAAAAGTTGTGACAAATGATGTGGTTCTAGAAGAACTGTAGAGAACCACCAAGAAGGAAATAGAAACACCAAACCCTAGCAATAATACCCCATCACAGCACAACACAAGCAACTCAGCTATACACACAAACCAAACCCTACAGTTCTACCCTTTCGGGTTAAGGCAGTGAAACTATGAGTTAAAATATTATTCGTTTCAAAATGGCATGGACGCATCTCTAATTCTTTGTTGTCGGTGTAAGTTATGGATATTCTATCTTTTAGTATATTGATTTGTCAACTTTAGCCATGCATATACCACATACAGAAAAAATTATAGCAATCACAAGTAACATTGAGTGATTTCAAGTTCTTGAAATAAATCGATCCATTATTTCACTTTCATTTGCCAGTTCCTTAAGAAGGATATATCGATCCGCATCTTTAAAAACAATGTAAGAAAAAACCAATAAGCCACCAACTTAAATATATTGGGGGTTTAGAAGCATCCAAAGCAAATTGCTTAGCAAAAAAAATCCGACTTAAACATCCTTAATTTGTTATTAACACATCACTAAAAATACTTGAGATCATGTCATTGTCTATATCACACAAAACACACATGTTTGCAAATTCCAAGGCATATAACAAAGAGGAATAACTCTAGAGTCACACAATTTTCCTAGCAAATGAAAGTATTGTTGCTCTATTTATAATAAATCATATCAGTAATTACGAAAAAAATTGTAAAAGATACTCAGAAATATACAAATTAATTATGAAGTTAAGTTTGTAATTATATTCCAACTTCATAATTACAAGAACTGTAAACTTCATCTCAAATGTTTTTTGAATGAACAAAAAAAAACAGGTGTCATGAAAAGTCTAATAAAATTAAATGACAATATACTTAGAATCTATTTAGCTTTGTTAAGAAAAACCCAAAGCCAAGCAAAGCACTGCAGCAACAGCTCACATTATAGAACAACCTTTAGTGTTATCATCACTAAAATAGTGGAAGACGGAGTTGCCAACTGGTGCATCCCTAGTATAGCAAGAACCATACGGAGGCAATGGTGGCGCCACCCTTGGTTGTTGCATCATTGGCCTATACTGATGATCATAATAAGCCCCTGGTGGAGGTGGAGGTGGCGGTGGCCTTGCATACATCCCTTGTTGATGGTGATATCCTTGATACCCATATGGTGGCATTGCTGGATACCCATATGGTGGTCTCGCAGGTGGTGGCATTGCTGGATACCCATATGGTGGCCTTGCCGGTGGTGGCCTTGGTAGACCATAGCCATACCCTTTGGTTGCACCACGTAGAGGAGTGCCTCTAGTCTCTCTCCTGCCATTCACATTGTGATGATGTAGAGGAGTACCTCTAGTCTCTCTCTGGACATTCACATTGTGATGGTGTTGATGATGCTCATTTGGTACATGGTCGTGCCTAGGCTTTGTTTTATGATTATTATGATGAGCATATTCACAATTTTCATCATGCAAATCATCACTATCATCATCTTTGTCGTCGTCATCATCATCATCAAGATTAGAATCAGAATCAGCAATATGATTATTATGTATCTCAGTGAACAAGTGGTTAAGTTTCTCTTGTGCAACAGGGGGATCCTTTTCATAGGACAAAAGCTCTGCCTTTCTTCCAATCTTCTTTATTGCCTCTACAACTTTGGTTGGTTCTATGTTACCAGTAACTTTAACCAGCCCTTGCTTTACATCAATATAGATAGAATTCACTCCTATGTTACCATAAAAAATGAGAACAATATTATTATAAGTAAAAATAAAATATAAACTAGTTAAAGAATTATTTCATAGAAAATTGAATATATACCATAGACCTTTTGCAACTTTTTTCTCAGTTTCCCCGGACATGCTTTGCAACAATTAATATTCACTTTCAGCACACAAGCCTGCAAATAAAATCAAACATCATTCAAATAACAAATTACTGAAGTTTAAAAAAGATAAATGAATAATATAGGGTATTTTTGTAACAAAATGGACGAGTATATATATACCGAACCAACAGGGCGGTTGGCTTCCATTGGAAAGAACTTCAAGATATGCCTCAAAAACCCTAACAGAGAGATTGATTGGTGAGAAAAGAGAATTGTTTTGTAGATGACAAAGAAAAAGTTCACCAAGGAAAAATGTCTTCGCTGAATATAAATTCCTTGAAATATAGAGAGACGTGCACAATCTATTTTACCCAAATCGAAAGATTTTTTGAAACCTAAATGGAAATATTTGTCATTAATAAAAAGCAAAGCCAGAAATTTTCAAAGATTGAACCACACTCTGGTCCTGGCTTTATTATTTTTCATGAGGAATTCAAGCATATAGTAGATTGTAATTATTAATATACCAATAACAATAATAGCACTTCATTAGTACTAAGTAGTATCATCTTACATTCTCAAAAAAAAAATTGTAGTATCATCTTTAAGACTAAAAGTAGTATTAACTTAGGGTGTATTTGGATACCGCTTATTTTGCTGAAAACTGAAAACACTGTAGCAAAATAATTTTTAAATGTGTAAATAATGCCGTGTGACCCATTTTTAATGAAAGTTTTATTGAAAAAAGAAGTTTGTAGATCCTATGAACAGTGCACGAGACCCACTGAAAAAGCCACTACAGCCACACTTTTTCCAAAAAAAAAAGAAACGCAAATGGTAGATGTTTGTAAATAGATTTTTGTATTGTTATTTTTGGTAATTAATTTGTTTTATTATTTTTTACAATTAATAAAAACCCGTATAAGGGGGAGAAGGATAAGCTAAGCTACCATAATTTTTTAATCCACTATTTTGAATTACTATTTTTTTTATAAAAAGTAAAAATACATGTGTTAGTCTTAGGGTCATTAAAACACATTGACCACCTTAGAAAGGGCTAGGGAGACCTTTTTATCTTTCACTGATTATAGTGTGTTAGTTTAATACAATGACCATATTACCCCATTCAAAAAATTGTCTCAATATATAGCTTCATATCAAAAGCAAGGGTATATGATAGTCTTCTTAACTTAACAGTTTCACTCCCTGCTTTGACATGCAACTAACGGAACCCTAGTTGGAACACAAACACACGTACAAGAATATAATCTTTCTTCTCTCACAGCCACTCATCCAACCACATCAATCACAAAAAACCCCATCCATTGTAGGCATGCAAAACATTTTAGACAACAAAAAAGCAAAAACAAATTGAAATTTGGCTACTATGAAACAGACCCATATACAAAATTGAAGAATTTATTCATTTTTGTTTTGAAGGATGAATTTTTCTTTGTAAATATATAGAACAAAAAAACCAATTTGCGATTAAAAAAAAACAATATTGTTTTCCTTGTAGTTTTCTTACCTCTTGTTATTGATTGTAAGAAAAGAGAATATGAATTTCTATACTTTCATCATGCTATTCTGCTGACCCAGTCACCCAAGTTGCTTCTACCTGGAAATATTGTTAGTCCCTTGACTTTTTCTTCAATTTCAAATTAGTCCCTAAAGTTTAATTTTTGTCAATTTAGTCTCTCACTTTGTAAAAATAAGTCAATGTGGCATTCCATTCAAATCTGTTGGCAAATAATGATGTTTGAGCATCCTTAAATAAAAAGAAAAAAAAAAGTGTGTGTGTCTATGTGTGTGTGTGTGTATATATATATATATATATATATATATATATATATACAGAGACGGAGCTAGAAGTTCAAGTTAGGGAGGGCAAAGAGAAAAAAAAAAGGCACATAACAACACTACGCATGTAGCATAACACTACAATCAACAAAATTTATTAAATATTAACAACTAATCATTAAAATTTCACCACCGCTCATTTTTTGTGCGATGGTCACTAAGTAATATGGGGTGTAGGGAGTAAAGGTCGGAGTTCAGGTCTCTAGAAAGGAGGCTCACACACATATGTACCAGAGTAGAATTTCTATCTTATCTCAAAAAGAAAAAAAAAAAAAAAACCATTAAAATTTCAAACCATCTCAACTAAAAAAAAAAAAAAAACACACACGCACACTAAAAGACAAGCACAACCATTAATTATTTGTTGCTCCTTTATTCATTGATATTGTTGCTTCTTTATTCATACGGGCATATGTAATAAAAAAACAAAATCACCAAAGCAGATGGATAGTTCATAAAAAAATAAAAAAACATCTAGTACGTGGGTCCAAACTCCAAACAATAAAAAAGAGAGTTAAAGTATTGATATAGAAACAGTGATTCTTCATTTAGCAAACAAACAAAACAAAAAAATTATAAAAGTTCTCCATCTTCCGTTGAGAGAGAGAGAGAGAGAGAAGCGGCTCTACCTCTACTCAGCTAAGATAAGAGAGGGAAATACCGTGCTGGTGCTTTCTTGGTCTCTCTCAGAAGCAGATCTGCTATCAACATGCCATGCGGTGTCGCTGCATTTTTGGTCTCAGTCTTCGTTCCCTTTGCCTCATGTCTCAGGACTAGTGTCTCTCTCTAGGTTAGGGTTTTATTTTTTTTAGGGGCAATTTGATGGAATGATTTAATGTCAGATTGGTTTTGTTTCAAAATTTTTAAGGGCTGGGCTAATGTTTTTGGTAAATTGTCTGATTGTAATCAATTTTATTTAGCCTTTCTATTTTGGTGACTTTGTTGTTGGCCTAATTTTTTGGGTTTACCGATTTGCTTTTTTTTTTTTTTTTTTTTTTTGGATTATAGATTTGTAAATGTTTAATGGGCTTTTTTTTTTTTTTTTTTTTTAAGATTTTGCTTAGGGGGGTAAGTGTAATTGTTTTGGGCAAAAATTGCTCAACTCTGTAATCTATATATATACTCCTTGATTTTTTTCCAAATTTGGGGGGTGGGGCGCTGGTTGAGATTGCGTTATGTTCTCTTTGAAAGGCTACTCTGATCATGGCAGCCTGCAGAGTCATTTGTTTCATTGGTTGATGAATCTTGTGCAAGTCTTAATATCTTCTGCTTTCACTATGCCATCCTTGAAGATAATTCGTGATGAATCTGAAAATATGAAAGTAACTGCAGAGTTTCGTATTGTCATTACCATCGTGTTCTATTGGCAGGCTGCAGAGCCATTTGTTTTGTTGGTTGAAGTCCTTTCGAATCTTGACCAAGTCTTAATATCTTCTGCTGTCACCATGCCCACCTTGAAGAATTTATAATGAATCTGCAAACATGAAAATAACTACAGAGTTACATGTTGCATGGTTTTGATTGGCCAGTTGTAAGCTTTAACTGATCCAACTGAAAATGTTGGCAATTTTTCGGAAGCAAACCAGGAATTCAAGTGAAAGCATCATTTTCGAAGGCAAGAATGGCATATAATGTGAATTGTAGGCTAGTCCTTGTACAATTGACTTTTCCCGACAACCTTGGCCTGGATGCCTGAAGAAGGAAGAGTTTTGAATTTTTATTCTTTTCTTTTTTGGATCATTTATTTTGGAATGCGTGAAGGTCAAATTCATGTTACTGTGTTATAGAAAGATACCTTGGAATGGTTTGTGATCTATAGTTACTTGTTTTGGAATTTAAAATGTTACATTGTTTGTATCAGTGTGCTTAAAAAATTACATATGAATATATGATAGCATTAGATGCCAAGTCAAGTTGGAGAAAACAACTGAGTTCCATATTTCTCTAATTACTTATATGCAAAATAACTAATAAATGTTTTTTTTTTTTTTTTTTTTGTGCATGTATTGTTCCAGTTTTTTTCCTTGTCTATATCTGTATATAATTCTTACTTGATTTTGAAATATGACATCCCATTGCCCATTCCAGGTTCACAAGTTGTGCTTGGGAAGTTGGCATAGTTTCAATGTGAGAGAGAAAAGGTGATGCCATTCACAAACTTAAAAATAAAGTTGAAGTTTGTCAGGATGCAATCTTGAAACTGATTATAGCTGAATGCAGTTGACAGTTTAGCTCTGCTACACCCCCTCAGACCTTACATCTTATTCCTAGCTTGTAGTTGATTTACAAAAATAATTGAATTTCTCATATTACAAATCTTTTACATCTTTTTAATTCTCTATTACTCTGTCAAAAAAAAAAAATTACATCTAAAGTAAGCTATCCTATTGCCTATGTCATTTTGTTCAATTTGCTGAACGGGGCTGCAGCTCTGAACATTGATTGACTTAGAGCCAATTCAGTTGTTCCCACTCCCATAGAGGTTGTTCTAGACCATCATTCTTCCCCCAGTCAAAGCCATCAATCTCTGGGAGATCAACATGGTCTCCTCCCGAGTGAGAAGTTTCAGATGAGCTTGTTTTCTCTACCATTGTGGCGCTCTGAGAAGATGTTGCAGCCCTGTTATCACCAAGCTGTGGTGTCTCTCTTGTTGACATTTCTGGGCGTCGATCAAATGCTCGAAAGCTTCCAGAAACCACATACACTCGGCACAAACTGAACTCATGTCTCAACTACAGGAAATAAATAGTGGAATGGGATACGATAATTAGAAATTCTGAAAAAAAAAAAGAAAAAAAAAAAGAAGAAAACTAATTTCCATCTTTGGGATAAAAAAATTATAAAAATAAAAAAGAATTTTTTGTTTTGTTTTTTTAGATAATAAGTTTTGCTGGGCGAGGGAATGAGAGGTTTGAACTAGTAACTTGATCTCTTTGCATAAAACGCCCCTCCCACTTGGGCATACAATCCCATGAGACTCATTCTCATGTAAGAGAGTGTTATATGCAACTATTACAATACGCCACTACTCAATGAGTTGTGGTTCCCGGTGGCCCATTGTAGAAAAAAAGAAAACAAAACAACTTTAGCATTGCATATGCACCTTGGGAACAACGGTGCTAGATGAGCTTGGCACTTCTTCAATGGCTTTGTACTCATTCATCTTCCATTTGGTTTTTCTTCCCGTGGGTGCCTTCCCCTTATAGAAAACCATGGTTTTCTTCACTCCAATCACACGATTATCTGACGAATATACATAGCCAGAAGAGCCTGTTGCTTTCCAATACCTAGAATCTGTAGTTCTGTCAGGTCTTCCTCCCCTAGCTTCTCTTTCTTGTCTCGGTGTAAAGTAAAACCATTGCTCAGTGTCTGCTTGACACATCTCTCCTGAAAGCTCTGCAACACAAAACAGAGACCAAGTCAGCATACTCACAATACCATTTAGCTCAAACTTAAAAACCATTTCTAAAGCATACACAATTGGGTCAAAATGAAAGTGGAGTTAGTTTGTGGAAGAGATATGTACTTGGTAGGTGCCAAGGCTCTATGTCATAAATGCTGATGACTGGGATAACTCAACAGTTTCACTCTCTGCTTTGACATGCTACTAACGGAACCCTAGTTGGAACATAAACACACGTACAAGAATATAATCTTTCTTCTCTCATAGCCACTCATCCAACCCCATCAATCACAAAAAACCCCATCCATTGTAGGCATGCAAAGCATTTTAGACAACAAAAAAGCAAAAACAAATTGAAATTTGGCTACTATGAAACAGACCCATATACGAAATTGAAGAATTTATTCATTTTTATTTTGAAGGATGAATTTTTCTTTGTAAATATATAGAACAAAAAAACCAATTTGCGATTAAAAAAAAACAATATTGTTTTCCCTGTAAAAAATGAACTTAGTAATACGTAGCAATAGTACATGCAATTATGAACAAACAATGAAATAAAAAGAAAACAAAGAGAGAATAATGGGAAAAAAAAATTGCACCTTCAGGGCTGGGATTGATCCGAGAAAACTTTGTTAGAGAGAAATCTGCAAGAAAGAAAAATTAGAAGAGAAAATGGGTTTTGCGAAAGACAAAGAAAGGTACTCATATTCATATATATATATATATATATATATAGAGAGAGAGAGAGAGAGAGAGAGAGAGAGAGAGTGTGTGTGTGTGTGTGTGTCACGCCCCGAACCCAAGTGGGCTAGGCACGTGACAACAGCCACACACTTTTAAAGTTTATCTCTTACAAGTGTGTAAGGCCCACTTACGCAATTACAATTATCTTCAAGAGAATTTCATCAATAAATTTAATAATATCCTTAATAATGCAATTCTCAAAGATCTCCAATAATCTTCCACATCAAAATAAAAAATAACTAAATCCTTTAAATCTAAAAGTCTACACAAATGGACATCTTAAACAAAAAAGTTCAAATCTTATTTTAATGATTTCCTAAACTTCACTCATGCGCACATCCCAGCGGAAGCCTAAACATACGCTATTCTTCCTGATCAAAATCTGAAAGGAGAAAGAGGGGGGGGGGGGGTGAGTTCACAACTCAATAAGTAACCAAAGTCCTAAAACATTCTATCAAGAGAAAATAGATTTGTAAAATAATAATTTGGATGTAAATCAAATATTTTGAATCTTACAATGTATCGTAGATGGATTAGAAAAATAATCAGTTTTCCATATATAACAAAGTTTGTTATACTTTACAATAGGTTTAAAAAAAAACACATAAATAGTTTTAGTAACACATATAGTTAGCATACTCAGACGTAATTCATATTCTTAATGATCTTATGACTATGGTCACGCTATATTCCCGTGACTGGGTATCAGAATACCAATGAATAACCCTCATTGGCTGGGTATCAAAGTACCAATGAATAACCCCCATTGGTTTGGGTATCAGAATCAATTCATAGTTAGATTGTCCATAATCATATGTATGAAATTATAGTTTCTAACAAAAAGATATCATATTCAATACATATATATAATCAAATATTCAATATTCAAATCTATTTATGATATTTCTATAATTCTTTACTTTAAATCAAAATAGCTAAGAAACAATTAAATAAAGTAAACCTTATATTCAATGTTCATGTATATTTGTGAAAATTCTTCATTCTTTACTTTGAATTAATACAGCTAAAAACAATTAAATAAACTACATCACATATTCAGTAATCAGATATACTTAGGATAATTCTTTACTTTTTTTTTTTTTTGAGAAAGAAACTTGAGTTTTTATTTTATTAAGGCATGTCCGCCTGATAAAAACTTAAACAATGGACTGGAACATCCTCCATCCATACATAATAACCTGTGATATGGCGTGCATATCTAGCAAGGTTGTGAGCTACTTTGTTGCTTTCTCTACCAGCATATTGGAACCTAACCCCCCTTAACTGATTAGCCAAGACCTGAGCATCCCGGATCAACAAGCCAGAAGTTGCGAAAGATAGTGATGTGTCTGTTATTGCCTTCATGACTGTTTGACTATCACCCTCAAACACTACTCTGTCAAAACCCAGCTCGGTAGAGAGTTCAATAGCACGGATGGCAGCCAAAGCTTCCATTTCCACCACTGAAGACGTGAGCTGTAGATTTTGAGATGCAGAGGCCATAACCAACCCATTGCAGTCGTGCCAAATGATTCCAATTCCTGCTCTTCCCTCCTCCTGGAACGTGGCTGCATCAAAATTTGCTTTATACCAGCCATCAGGAGGGGGTGACCACCTCGCGACAGTTCGAACAGAGGGCCTTGTATTGCGTGGCCTTTGCTGAGCTGTTCTGTACTCCAACAAGGCGTCATATGCTCTCTGTGCTATCAGATTCAGCGGAAAACTCGGCGGGGTTGTTCTGACCTTATTTCTTCTGAACCAAACCGTCCAAGCTTGCATAGCAAAAAGCTCACCACTGCAGTCCGAATCAAGGACATGATGGAGCAACTGTGGGAAATCACGAAAAGTTAATTGGTTCCTGAAATTCCATAGGTTGTTATCTTCTCACACCAGTGCTAGCTCCGGGCATGACCAGATTGCATGGAGCACGGTCTCTTCATGTTGCGAACAGAGGGGACAGAGTGAGTTTTGTACCACACATCTCCGCTGCAGATTCTTCATCGTTGGAATTGCATTCCGACAAGCCCTTCATAGAAAATTTCGGACTTTGCCAGGCACTGACATTTTCCAGATTTTTTTCCACAAAGGTTTCAACATTTCGGTATCATTTTGTCTCAAAGGAAAGTCTGATGTTGCTTCAGTCTTGAGGAAGAAATACCCAAAACCTGACCGAGTACTCACCCGATTGCATATAAGGCCTGAATAGGGAGTCGTTGGCACTGATTCGGCTGAGTGGAATTTTCTGTATCAGCTCCACATCTTCTACTCTAAAGGAATTATGGAGCACATTGTATTTCCATTGCCGTGTGATAGGGCTTATGAAGGAGCTGACCTTTGCATTTTGTAAATCTGCCATAAAGGGGCCTTGAATTGTCGGAGTATGTAGAGAGGGAAGCCACTTGTCTCCCCAAATTTTGATATTCTCTCCATCACCAACTCGCCACCTTGCCCCCCTTCGGATAACCTCCCTGCCCTTCAAAATACTCCTCCATGCATATGAGCCCCCATGACCTTCCTTAGCTTCAAGAATTGAACAATTGGGAAAGAATCTCGATTTGAATACTTTGTACAGCAAAGAATCGTGGTTATGCAGCAGTCTCCAAGTTTGCTTAGCCAAGAGAGCGTCGTTGAACAAAGCTAACTCCTTGAAGCCCATACCACCTTCGGATTTTGGTTTACACATCTCCTCCCAACTAACCCAATGAATTTTCCTCCAGTCACCCCTTTGGCCCCACCAAAACCTTCGGATGAGCTTTTCTATTTCATCACAGAGGCCCATTGGGAGCTTGAAACAACTCATTGTGAATGTGGGAATCGCTTGCACCACCGCCTTGATTAGCACTTCCCTACCCGCTTGAGAGAGCAATTTTTCTTCCCAACCTTGTAACTTCCTCCACACCCTCTCCTTTATATAGTCAAAACTCACCTTTTTATTTCTCCCCACTAATGTTGGTAAGCCAAGATATTTGTTATAATGCAGAATTTCCGGCACTCCCAAAGCTTCCTTAATTTCTCTCCTCATGTCCTCCGTAGTTGACTTGCTAAAGAAGATGGAAGTTTTGCCTCGATTAATTTTTTGTCCAGACAAACTTTCATAGAGAGCCAAAATATCCAGCAATTTTTGGCATTCACTCCTATTGGACCTGCAAAACAAAATGCTATCATCTGCAAAGAGCAAATGGGTTAGTTTAGGACCTCCCCTATTTAGGGAAAAACCATGGATGAAACCCTCCCTTTCCGCCTTCACAATAAGACTATTAAGTCCTTCCGTACACAATAAAAATAGGAAAGGAGAAAAAGGGTCCCCTTGGCGAATACCCCTTGAAGGTTGAAACATCCCTTGTGGCTCCCCATTTACAAGCACGGAGTAAGACACTGTTTTAACACAAATCATCATGAGGGTAATCCATTGTTCATTGAAACCCATCTTTCTCATCACTTCCTCCAAAAAATTCCCCTCCACTCTATCATATGCCTTACTCATATCCAATTTCACCGCCATAAAACCAGATTTGCTTGATTTGTGGATATTCATGCTATGCAAAGTTTCGAAAGCAACAAGAATATTATCTGAAATTAGACGGTTTTTTGTGAAAGCACTTTGGTGTTTGGTTATTATGGAAGGTAAAATTTTCTTTAACCTATTTGCAAGGACTTTTGAAAAAATTTTATAAAGTACATTGCATAGGCTAATAGGGCGGTAATCTGTGGTAGCCAAGGGGTTTTTTGTCTTTGGGATTAAAGTTATGAAGGTTTGGTTTAGGGGATGGGGTATAGTGGCCGAATTTAGCATGGACAAAATTGTTTTGGAAACATCATCACCAACTAAACTCCAAAAATTTTGATAGAAAAGAGGGGGCATACCGTCAGGACCAGGAGCTTTTAGTGGAGCCATTTGTTTGAGTGCTACCTCAACCTCCACCTCTGTAAATTCTTGCATGAGCATGGCATTCATTTCATCAGTGACGCTTTTTTCCATGTGGATCAAGGCTGCCTCCTCCATCCTTGGGTTTGAAGAGGCAAAGAGTTGCTGGTAGGACTCAATGAAAGTCTCGGCTATGTCATTTGGTTGAGTTACCCAATCTCCCAAGGAGTTTTGTATACCCATAATCCGATTCCTCCGATACCTTTGGGTTGCTCGACTATGGAAGTATTTAGAGTTCATATCTCCACCCACCAACCAAAAAGTTTTTGCACGCTGCCTCCACATTATATTTTCTTTTATTAACAGTTCGTTAATCTCCCTTTTCAGCTCTCTAACCCGAAGATTGCACCCCAAATGCCTTGCAGCCACTTCTGCCTTAGCCAACCATTTTCTTTTCTCCACAATATTCTTCCTGACATGTCTGAATTTCCTCCTACTCCATTGTGTAAGCTCTATTCCGCATTTCTCTATTTTTTTCAATACTTAAGCCTCAGCCTCATAGCTGGAAGTATCTCTCCATACCGCTTCAATTACCCGACCACATCCTTTATCTGACAACCACATTTCTTCAAAATGGAAAGGCCTAGACAAAGGGGGGGGGGGGGTGGTATGTCACATGGGGTGATCCATAAAGGAGAATGGTCCAATGTAGTGCATGTAAGATGAGTAACCTTCGTTCCTGCAAATCTGGCGAGCCACTCTGGAGTACAAAGGGCTCTATCTAACCTTTCCCATATCGAATACCCATTTCTGTAAAGTTTGCTCCAAGTAAATTTTGAGCCTCCATACCCCAGGTCAATAAAGCCACAAGCATCAATTGCGTCACGAACGAGCTACATTTGATTATTGCTTCTCCTATTCCCACCCAATTTTTCATCACTTCGAACCAACTCATTGAAATCCCCCGCGCACAACCATGGTAATCTAAATTTTTGGTTTAAGTTTCTAAGCAAGTCCCAAGATTCCACCCTCTTCTGCGTGTCGGGTTCACCATAGAATCCAGTGAATCTCCACTCATTTTCTTTGTTTTTATTGATGATGGTATCGATATGATTCTTATCAAAACCCTCCATAGAAACATCAACTAACTCCTTCCAAAAAAGTACTAGCCCGGCTCCTCTATTATTCCTCGGTGATACAAACATATGCTCGAATTGAATTTTCCTCTTCACATCTTTTAGCCTAGCTTCATCTGCCCATGTTTCAGCTAAAAACACAACAAAGGGATCTTTAGCCCGCACCATTTCAGCAAGCTCATTCCCTGTGCATGGGTTCCCAAGCCCACGACAGTTCCAGACTATGCAATTCATTGTGATTGGCGGGGCTGAACCTCAGCCTCCACCATTGAATAATTTGATTCCCCCTCATCTTTTGAAACCCATTGATGTTTACTTGGTAACTCCAAATGAGACTCTCCCTTCCGCTTTCCACAATATTTATTTCCCACTACTAATCCCTTCCCCGCCCTCTCTCGGACCCCCTGCATGTTTTTTCCTCCATTGTTGGTTGTGCTGATTTTTTCCACCCGTGTTGCTCTAGTTTTAGCCTGGCTAACTCTCCCCCCTTCCTCAGAAACAATTTGATTGGCTAGAGAATTTGAGTGGGAATTAAAAACCGCACCTTTAATTCCCTTAATTTCAGCGTTACTCCCATCCCTATTTAAAGCCTTACCAATCTCCCTTATTTGTATGTCAATTAAAACACCCTCTGAAACCAAATTTGGGAATGAATTTTCGGATTCCATAATTACTCCCTCATTATTAGGAGTATTTATAGGAGGTAATAAAGAGTCCGAAATTTGTTGCATTCCCCGAATTGGTTGTAACGTGTCTGCCACCTCTACACCATTTATTTCCTGTGCCTCACCTTCTTTAATGCCATCAACAGCTTGTAACGTCTCCCCATCAATAGACGTTAATGCTTCACCATCATCCCCACCTTCTGTCATCCCTTCTACTGGTTGTATCACCACCGGAACTCCCTCCCCTGCTCTCACCGATGAGCTTGGCTGCGTCGGAACATCATGGAACTCTGTCCGGGCTCTAGGCTTTGCTCGTTCATAAAATCCTGGGACGTAAATAACGTCCTTCTCTGCCGAGGTATAAGGGGCAGCCCTGAGATTTGAGTTGAACTGTTGTTGGTCTGGAGTAAGAGTTCCTTTACTTTCTATCCATAGTTCACAGTTTTTGTCACTGTGATTCAAACGCCCACACCAGAAACAAAAATTCGGTAACCTTTCATATTTAAAACTAATCCAGATTTTTCTGCCATTTTTTGCTGTGATCAGCCTCCCACGACACAAAGGCAGCGAGATGTCAATGAGAACACGAACCCTTATGAAATGTCCACCCTCTTCATCAACTGCACCCGTGGATTTCTGAACCTCCCCGATTGTATCACAGATTTCTTCCGCTATCTTTCTCTTCATGAAACGCACCGGGATGTCGTGGACCTGAACCCAAAATAACGTTTTCTGGAAGACTAACTCACGTACTGGTATATCTGAATTATATCTCTGTAGCATTACTAGGTGCTTATCGAAACTCCAGGGTTGATTCTTCAGTATCCGATCCACCTCTCCCACATTGTCAAAAACAAATAGCACTCGATTCTCCTTCTAGTTGCGTATCCTGAAGCCATTCGTGGACCTCCAAAGTTGTTTGAAAGTTCTTGCCAGGGTTTCCATATTAAGGAATCGTGGCGTCAGGAATTGTGCTGCTATGATGAACTCGCCCGCCTGTTGATCTTTTTTAAGTACAAAACCTGTATTCTCCCTCTCTGATAGAGTCAAGTGACTCCATTTTTTTGCTAAGTCCTCCATATCAATGATAGGTAACGAAACAAACCCGACTGTGTTTCCCTGAAACCCCTAGAAAAAGAACCCCACTAGCTCTAAGAGTAACCTTGTTACCTTAGAGATACAAACTCTCCTTCTTGAGAAGGGACAAAACACTTATACTGTCTAAGAAAGAGAGAAGCTCACTTTCTTGAGACAGAGGGACTCTTCCAGGATAATTCTTTACTTGAATTTAGTAATACAATAGAAATAAAATTGTAACAATTGTAAACAATTTTCAGTAATTAAAATACGTAAAATAAAACTAATTAGGATAAGGTTACTTATCTCAACTAACTCACCACAAAGAACCTTTCCCTAACACTTTCTCTAAAATCTTTAGATATCACCTAAAAATTTTAAGGCACCATTTACTCAATAATCAAATAAAAAAAAAAAAATTGCAAGGTACTTGACCAAAAGAGAAACTTCTAAAGTACCCAATAATTTCTCACTATTAACTCTCCTACTGTTTCTCATGGCTATATTCCACATTATATCATTTGTATTATTAACTCTTTTTAAAAATTCGTTCCATGCAAAAATCCCAACAATGTGTAATATAAGGCTTTCCTTGCACGGTTATTTAGGCCTAAAAGTTAAAGCATTAAAACTTGTAAGGTTGAGTACAAACTCTAACAAGAGCTCTGTCTCTTGTCTCCCTAGACTCTAAAATCAAATAAGCTATTGGACTAATGGTGGTCCAACCAATAGTCCACTGTTTCTTATAATAAATATCACAAAAGAGTACTATGCGCCCAAAGCAACTCCATGACCAACGAAGCACCAGAATTAAAGATATTATAGTGAAAGACGGTGCAGTGAAAAATTGATTTTATTGCCCAATTCCAACTCTTCTCTGTTTACACTTGCATAACAAAACCAGTATAAATTTTTTTTTTTAATTCCGCTACTGGCCAAAAATACAATCATAAAATATACTCTAATTTCAAATAAAGCTTAGATTTGACAAGAAAGAAACTCTTAGGCTCTTACCTCAATTGCGCAATCAAACCTTCTCTACTTTAATATTTTGGGTAGTCTCCTCTTTCAAAAATATCTCTCCATATACATTGACATAATAAGCTTATATAGCTAGGGTTTTAACCTTATTTTCTAAAAACCCCTTAGAAATATCAATTATAAAATTGACTCCATAAACCAATTTACTTAAATAACCTTTCTTTTAATCATTTTTTTTTCAGGGTATTACAGAGAGAGAGAGAGAGAGAGAGAGAGAGAGAGAGAGATCAAATATGCACAATATCATGTCAATATATTCTCGGAATGAAAATGATTTTTGGAGGAACACAAATGGAAACAATTGCTAATAATAAGCAAAACCAAACATTTTTGTGCACACAGGTTAAGGAATTAAGTTAAGGGAAAAAAAATGGGGCCTAAGAAAGGAAGGAAGAAATTAAATTTATAGTGTGAATCTAAAAACCAAAATGGATAATTAAAAATTAAACCTCAAATAAATCAATGTGAAAATTTATTATGAGCTGCACCGTCCACAGCAGCCTGTTCCTCTCCTGCGCTGCCTTCATCAGCTCCAACACACCATCCAATAGCGGAGGCGTGCCCTCACTCGCCTTTCCAGTCACCACCATTCAGATTCTTCTTAGTTCTTCCTGGTGGTTTTTTTTTTTTTTTTTTAAGAAGAATTGTGAAGGAGAAGGTTTTTTGAGAAAAGAAAAGAAAAGTAATGGAACTGATTATGGCGCATATTTAGGATTTTCAGTTTGTTGACTAAATATATAATTGGAATAAGACTTCTTTTTAGTCTATTTTTTATTATTTTCAAAATGATCCTTTGATGTCCTTCAAAATATAAATTATGTGGAAGAAAAAAGTATTTGACACTTGTTTAAATGAAAATTTAGAATAAAATAAATAACAAGAGATAAAATAGTCAATTAAAAAAAAATTATTAACTACCTTCATACTATACACATTTATTTAGTAGTATTATATAATAAATAAATAAACAAAAAAGTTTCAAGCAGGCACATAATACGTACATGAGACTAGTTTTCAACTTGGTTTTCAACATATTATAATACCACCACTACAAAAGGTTGATTTTTTTTTTTTAAAGGGTCCAAACCCTTGAAAAATGTATGAAGAATTTATGAAAAATATTATTTCAAGGTCTCTGATGACCCTTGGTGACTTCTGAAACAAACACCACCGAAAATGAAATTTGAATAGCTTCATGACCCTTAAAATAAGTATTTTATCATAATACTTCATACATATAATGGGTTAACACATATAATGAGTTTCAGTTAACTTAATTAATAAAAACGTAAAGTATCTTATCATCAAATAAGATATCAATATGAAAAAGATTTGTCATAAATTTGAAGAATTTGCTTCTACATTTTTTTTTTTTTTTTTGGAGGAAAATTTGCTTGAAACAAACACTTTCGAGAACTAATATTTAACTATATTGAATTCAATTATCATAAAAAAGAAATGCATCTAAATTCCAGTTTAGGATTGTTGTAAAAATGTATGGTTTTATTATAAAAATTTTAGCTGTAAAGAACTTTAACTGAAAAACCGTTAAAACGTTTCGTGTTTTGAAGTTGTTACATTCATATGATAATCAAATTGATTAATAGCTTTTAAACATGAGAGTAACACAACAGAACATTCTAAAACTGTCTGTTATTTTATTTTATAAATATTTATTTTTCTACTATAAGTTGTCTTACATACATTTCACAGTTTCTATGAAAAACATAAATATATCATATAAGAACTTTAGGGCGGTAATTAAAATTTTCAAACATCCAGTTTTTCAAATCCAGCAATAAGATTCTCAAAAAATCCAGCAATAAAAACTTGTGATATAAATTATTACTAGCTGTGATCTTAGGAAGTAAGAAGTGACTACTGAATTTATTAGGACATCCATCTTATTGACCAGGATAGTTAAACAACTTCTGCAAGGGCAAAACTGCAGCTAAGTTCTGCGCCTTCTACATATAACCCCAGAAAATTGTTCCAATCACTGTTGAGAATTCTGGTGACCACTCCAAAGTACATTTGATGACTAACATAAACCTTTCTATAGAGAGGCACACAGATTGCATAAACTAAATCACATAAAAATGAGAAAGATTAAGGACATCATCTTGGTTATTTTTTCCCTGCATTTGCAGATGTTGGAATTCAGTCCTGTACACGGAGCATTTCAGTGGAAAAACAGAAATCTGTCAAGTGTTTACGACACCCTGTTGGGAAAAAAAAAACGTTAATTTACACTGCATGTTCTTCATTTTTATTTTTTCTTGTGGAAAGTATCAAACAATATTAACACCCTAGTAAGATCCCTCCGAATATGTAGAACTCCTATAGCTCCAACACCAATCTATTCCTAAGAATGGGCCACTTTGAAACTATATTCCTCTCCAACCTCAATCAAATGTAAATAAAAAAAATGAAAGCCTTCCCTGCTCTGAGAAGATCAACGAGTCTGATAGATGAAAGAAATCAATTGCTATGGCTGTATTGCTTGGCTTGAGTCCAGACACCAACACTTGAGTTTGGTCTTGAAATTTCATAAAGCTCATCTGGGCTCATCTGCTCAAGTTCCTTAGCTCTTAAAGAATCAAATTTGCTGGTAACGTTTTGGGATTTGTAGGCATCAGTTGATATCTCACTAGCATCATTCGGATGGTCTTGGGCACGCATTCTCTTGTACAATCTCATTGCAGACACACTATCTACATACGGATCATGAAAGCTTGTCTGGATATTGTACCTGAAAAATCAAAACATTGTGACCCTAAATATTAACTAAAACACTAACAAAGTTCTACTTTTTCAAGCAAATAATAGTATCAATTCTATGTAAAGTGCATCATGGAGATCCATAAACCAATCATGGGTTCCTTAAGAAGATTGCTATCATTCACATATAAATCAACTGTGCTCGATGAAGATTAAGTTGAATGAGTCAAGATTGATGTTTACCACAAGAAACATATTTCAGAGAGATAAAGAGACTCTTTCTCCATCCTTTCTTGAAGTCCCTTGTAATCTTCCAGATAAGATTATTTTTGTTCTTTCTACTTTGTATGGGACAAATATGTTTAGAACAAAAAAAAAAAAAAACAATTCCCAACAACAACATCAGCATTATGATAGCAACATCAAGTGTTCCACGGGGCAAATATTCCAAAATTGTGGTTCCATTATATAACTAATATGAACATGTTTTAAGCTATCAAGAAAGCATTACAAGCACAACACTAGTACAATAAGTACAAAATTAAGTGTTATGACCAAGCTTCTTCAGATAAAAACCATTGAAAACCAAAGAGATTATTTAGAAAACCAAGGAAAACTCAAGATCATTATCAATAAAAACAACCGAGAAGAACTTGCCCTAGATATTTTTGGGTGAGGTACTTGAGTGAGTGGCAAACCAGATTTGTTTTCATCAATGGAGGGTACTTCGCCGTATCCCTGCATTAAAAGAAACAAAATGGTAACCATCAAAAACAAACTTTAATCTCCAATAAAAATCTGCTAAGTGAAAGTATAGTGTAATGTGTTCCAACTTTCCAAAACTTGGAAGTTTGATTCAGAAACTTTGATCTTCATGCAAAGCTTTTTAGTCTAAATTAAACATATGCTAGTAAAACTACTTAGCTTCTCCAAAAAATTACAATGATCAAGGCCCAGCACTTCTAGTTTTGGCTGAACTAAGAAATGAAGTGGACTATCTGGCCCCTATGATATTGACCAAAAAAGAGTGAAACCATTAATTTCAGAGAAACTTTGGGGCAAGCTAGAATTATAGATAATATTTAAGAAGGGTAGGGGGTAGAAGTATAATATTTATATACTCTTATCAATCTTTAATCTTATATAGAGTTAAGATGTGTTGAAAGCAAATGAGGATTTTTTTTTTCCTTAAAGGATAATTTCTCATGTTTTCCATCACAATTGAAGGTAAACATCCAGTCTTTGCTGCAAAACTTCAGGTCCATAAAGATAATGCAAATGTTGTTAATATTTTGAAATCCTAAGACAAATTGATAATACTGTGATAACAAAAAAAAGACTCATTAAAGGTTATAAGAAAAAAAAAATAGACTCAATCAGAATACACTTTAATCAAATAAAAATGATTTTTTTTTTAAATAGACAATTAAATTGTCGGGGTAAAGGATCATCAACATGGGCGTTCTAGTGCGTTGTAGATTCTTATCCAAGTCTTGTATCATTTGATGATGCCACGTGAATCGCCAGAAACGTGTGAAGTGTATGGCTAACTCAATAACGAAAGTCCCATATCAACTACTTCATATGGTGTAGCAGATAAGTGGTCCACTAAGTTGCCAGTTCCATATGCTGATCCTGGAGCAGAATATATGATATGACATAATAGTTTCATTCAATTATAACTGCAATCTTGTACATTTCTCAAGATGAAATTTTAAGTTGCACTTGCTTCATAAACTAAGTCAAACTAAGTCTGGCATCTAGAAAGAGTTTCTAATACCTCAGCAGGTTATCAGGATAAGTCATTCTTAAGCAATCCAAATCATGCTCCAATGCATGCCCCACAAGAAGCCTAGCCTTTCCACCCCTGCATCCTTGCCCTCACAATGGATTCTCCATTGTACAGAATTTGCAAAATTTTTTCTTGAACTAACTTTAGTGGCATGGCATCTCTTAGATGCTCTTCAGTTAACCCAATTATTTCGTATCTGAAAATATTTATGGTGACGTGAATTATAAGTGGGCCAATTCGTTATAATTCCTCTAAAGAAATCAAGGACGATATAGAGCATACAATTACCTGTAATTAGTGACAAGAATTTGAGGACACACATACGTGTGGAAAATCACATTCTCATCTTCATCAATTAGACACACCAAAGCACAAAGGTCCAACGTTCCATCATCTCCACCTCCAACCATTTCACAATCTATGGCAATTGCTCCGGGACCTCTGCCATTGTGGCTTACAACAATTGGGTCTGAATATGGAAATTTCATGGTTCCCTGAAACAGTTCAACACAAAGTATATGACCATTTGAGTTTGCATGTCTAGATACAATTGCTGCTATGAGAGTCTTTGATTGATCAAATGATCAAAGGAAAAGAGCATTCAGAAGTACCAGAAGATTATAAATTTTTAAATTTTGTAGGGGTGCTTGAAGTTCACACTTATCAACTTACTATAGGACTAGGTGCAGGTAGTCGGCAACTTCTCTTATGCTCACTGAGAGAACTGGGGCTATCAAAAACTTTCAAGCAAAGATTACAGCCTTGTTCAGAGAAGACCCTTGAACAATCTTCTTTTGGCAATGGACCTAAATGATACAGAACATATGAGATAAGCAACTTAGGAGATAAACCCATACATACATCTAATACTCTGGATCAGAATGCATATGAAATAATATCTCACCAATAACATGCTCCCTCAGCGATTCAAAAGATTTACAGTGCTTCAGACACACCCTGCATCTAAGTTGATGAACTGAGTGGTATGAGACCTTCATGTGCTCAACAAGATGCTCCTTTTTGTTATACTGCTTGTAGCAAGCAGAACATTTGTGCCTGTAAACAAGTGTGTCCAAATTCTTCAATCATATGGAGCCAAGTCAATATATTACATAAGCAACAGACAAAATCAACCTCACAGCAATAACCTTCACTTGTTAACATCAATTTGTACAGTTTTTCAAGACATGTTACTTTTTCAAATTTGAGACATTATAACACAAGACATGAGAAGACAGAAGACTGAATAGTATTTTGAATAGTATCCATGCAGGGGAGTACTGCAATGCAAGAAAAAAGAATCAAAGGATCTGGCCTCCAATAAGCCATTTTTTCCGTAAAATACAATCAAACAACAGGAACCTCATTTTCCATCTTCAACTAGTGTTAAAGTGCCTCTTCAAAATTTGGGGTAGGTCTCCTACCAACACCTCCCAGAACACAAAAGTCCCTGTGCACTGAGTATGACTTTCTTACAACCATTTTAACAAGTTTGGAAGTGCTAGCTGGAAAACCCCTCAAAAACACGCGCACAGAAATACAAAATGTGAAATCTGAAATCAGCCACCATCAAATCAGCAGATAGATGAAAATTTTAAAATAACTCAAAACTCCTGATAGCTGTAAAGCCCACACAATCTCAGTTTTCCTATTTATATGCAAGAACTACGGAATTTCATGATATTGTATAAGAGAATGTTTGGTCCAAAGAGGGGCTAACTAAATTATAGCAACATATGATATTGTTAGGGGGAGAGTTCCATTGAGATTTGGTTTACTTTAAAACATTACATCATATAAATTTATTTTTTCTTTTTCAAATAAAGTGATGCATAACAATATAAAATAAATATTTTTTTAATGTAAAATAAATATATATTAGATGTAGACTTGTAGTGATTTAATGAGATTCTCTAAGCAAGTTGAAAATATTCCAAGTTCTAAAATACTACTCTACCTCGGTGTGCTAAATACAGCAAGGACAGGCTCTAAGGCAGCAGCAACAATAGGAAAAAGGAAAACAAACCAAGCACAAAAGGGAGGGCCAATAGGATTATAAAATTTTAAGAATAGCTCACTTCTATGTTCCTCACCTTTGATAAAGATTCTAAAACCTACAATTGATAATTATAACAATATTGAAATAAAGTTTCGTAAGTCATACACTTGCTTGCATTAACCCAGACCCTTCTCAACTACCCTGACCCCTTGCAAACAAAAGACATTCCTTAGTACACCAGCACATTATTGAACATGGATACACATTGAACAAAACAGTACATGAATATTCAAGCAAGGGCAAAAGAACTATCAGAATTAAATTTTGTTCTTTTTTGGGGGGGGGGGGGGGGGGGGAAGGGGGGAATTTTCTCAGCAACCAAACATAGCTAGGAACCGTATAACAGTTAACAAATTACTATAAATAGATACAAACATAACAGTGTTCCAATGGAAAAACCAAGGCAACTTTTGCTTTCGAAATATTGTTTAAATCTAAAACCCAAATTCCCCCCAAACAAATCCATTTGATTCACATGGAATTAACTGCCTCAAAGCCTCACAAACTGCATAAACGAAGACAGGGAGAGATTTGGAAGCTACTTGCAAAATACTAATAAAATAAAAAATAAAAATAAAAAACTCTACATTCCCAATTACTTTTCTAGCTCTTTCTCAGTAACAAACATACCCATTTGAACACATGCAATAACCTGCCTCAAAACTACGCAAATTGCATAAAAGAAGAGAGAGAACCCACTTGCAAAATACTAATCAACAAATTGATAAAACCCATACACACTCAAAGAAACTTCAGAACTCAAAGCTCACATTTTTATTTTCTCCACCTTTCTCGAGAACCAAACATACCCATTTGAAAACATGCAATAGACTGCCTTAAAACTTGCAGAAGTTGCATACAATTAGTGTTAGAGAAAGTGTAAGAGATAGAGAGAGAAAATGGGACCTGGTGGTTAGTTGCTTGGAAAAGTCTGATTCGGCTTCAAAGGCCATAGAGATGAAAGACAGCTCTCAAACGAACTTCCTGGATTGAAGAATCTGAAAATGGCGGGAATTTGATAAAAATGAGTAGGCAAGCTGGATATTCTATCAGAGCACAGATATTATAGACTAATGAGCACAGATACTCATCAGTCACAGCAAAATTAGGGTTATATCCGTGATAGTATTATATATATAAAATATAAATATAAAGATTTTGATACGGTGAAAAAAAAAAAAGAAGTTATAAAATTTTTTTTTTTAATTATAGAGTTCATTGAAGATATTTGTTAACAAAAGTCATTTAAAAAAAAAAGATTAAATTAAAAATATATATAAAATAAACCATACTAGAGGGGAGAGTGACAACCCTATGCTATGGGCCAGGGCAATACGAAGGAAATTAGGTACCAATCGGTAACTAGTAGAGATTACGAGGACTCAAACTCAATGTCAAAGTTTTGTTGACTTGAAACCTGGCCAATAGAAATTATCTTTTATGTTTTGTATCTTTGATTTGTCCATTAAATTTCAATCATTTAGTTACATTGGTTGAATTTATAGAGTGACACTAATTTATGTGAGACTATAATCTCATTCCTACGCTTTGAAACAAAGAGTGTCCAATTTATAATAAAGATTTTGTTTTCCATTCATGAAAAGTCCAAAGAGATAAATAGAGTTACAAATAACAAGTAAGATGTATGTTCAATTATGACTACATGTAAATATAGCATTTATTTAAATATGCTCGAATAATCTCTTCACATAATTATAATATATAAGATAACTTAATCATATTTTGGTTCGTCCATGTATGGAATAAACTTGTAATTATCGTGGAATCGACTTAAGCATCAAATTATAGATAATAAGCTCATAATCCTAACTCGTTCCAGTTGCATTAATTCTTTTTTTTGGTAAAAAGAAGAACAATGAGTAGAATTTCATTCTCAAGGTGGATGTTGTCTTATTTTATTTAGGGCATGCTTAGGAAGAAGTAATTTCTTATGTAGTTATTGGGAATAATGAAAACATTTATAGATACTCAAAGGTTTGCGTGTGGGGGGTGGGGAGGATGGAAATGATTTTTTGAAACCCAAATGAATATAATTGCTATAAAGCAAGCAGTCATCTTTGCACTCGTATGTCAAGGAAGTTAAGGAATATGATTTTTGAAAATTTTTTTAATAAAAAAAGTACACAAATTATTGTGATTGATGTGTAATAAAATTGATGTTAATAATAAATTTATGTAAAAGTGATATTGCTTCAATTATAAAAACTTATGTCAACAATTACAAAATATTGTCATGTAGCTAATATTCTTTAAAACAAAATATTATGCAAATTTATTAGGGTAAATCCGAAACCAAATTGGTAAAATCTCGTGGAGTTCTAGTAGATTATGGTTTGATTGATATGTTCATTCTGTACATATAAATGATTACCAAGTGGGTACTGGGAAGTAGTGTGGAACTCCAAAAACCAGTGAATGGGCTGGCCCGCAGGGAATCTATTGAGTTAAAAAAAAAAAATCAGTTTTTGAAGTGGCCCATATTCTGTTTTAAATGAGCCTCTGAATGCTTGGTTCTACCTAATTGTTTTTTGTTTATTAAAGCTCTGTTAATTTATCGCAAAATAAAAGTGCACCAAAAAAAAAAATATTTGTGAAGCTCACTAATTATTTTATTTTTATTTTAATAGACATGCATATATTGGCTGATTTTATTTATTTGCTTTTGGAACATGGGTGTTTCATATATATATATATATATATATATATATATTTTTTTTTTTCTGGTTCTTGGGCAAGATATCTTGACTAATAAATGATAACACTATAAAAGTCAAACAAGTAGAAATTCGATTGGTAATAATTTGGGCATAAAGTCTAAATACTTTTTTTTTGGGTTGGTAATAATAGTAAACTATTGGACGGAATCTCTAAAGTCTCAACAAATTAATATAGTTTAAAATGATTTTTTTTTTTAAAAAGCCCAATGTGTATCATAAGCACATGAAGATTCTAAAATCATCTCATCATTTTTTTGTGGCAAAATTCTACGGCATCTATATTTTTCTTTAGGGAATAGTATCCATTATGATTATAATTTTATAGTTTTAAGTGTTTTTAATCATTATCATTAATGCTTCATGTATATAAATAAAAACCTAAGATTTAAATATTTAAAATAATTTAATTTAATTGACACAGACGAAACCCTTAGCTCATGGTATTCACTTTAGAATTTTTTCCGTTGAAAATATTGGGACGTGCCAATTAATCTAAAGGTCAAAGTTAGTTCATAGTACATACTATTTCGCTCCATTTTTTTCCCAACGGAAAACCTTATGTATGTAAAGCAGTCTTCCGCATTTTTTGTGTTAGGTAGAATAAAAAAAATGGATTCAAATCCTCTAGATTTTCTAGGGTACTCTACTAATAGATTTCCTTAATCCTAACCACTCTTTTATGATTTAATGGTCTGAATTTTGCTATGTCAGCATTCTACTAACAGTAATCTTAAAATAATAAAATAATGTTGCAAACAAAACAATTAAGATTATTATTAGTGGAATGCTGGCAAAATCCAGACCATTAAATCATAAAAGAGGAGTTAAAATTTAAGGAATTTATTTGGTAGAGTATCATATTTTATGTGAAACTAAATAAGAAAAATAATTCTATCTCATGCGAAGATAAATATGAAAAGTTAAAAGACAATTTTCCAACTCATTCTAGATAATATATTTTAGAAAAAGATTCATTTTTCAAAAAATATTGCCCGAACCCAAAAAAGATTGTCGAAACTTTACTTATATTGCCCAAGCCCAACAAATCTAATTTTTTGAGATACGCAAATAATGGTGTCAAATCCAAAGCCCTTATTGTGCTCCTCTAAACTTTGTTGATCGTACAAGTGTATAGCCGGGCCCATCTCCCAGATCTGATCATTAATTTGACCCAGGCCCACTGAGTTAGCAGCCTCCTCAACAGTGGTAATGTCATGAATGCTACACTTCTTCCTCGCTTTCTTGACCGAGTTCTGGCGAAGAAAATACTTTTGGGCATGGCTGGCCACCTGTGTTGGTGTCCTCGACTTCACAGCTTTCCTTGAAATACTCCTCCAATCTCTCTTCCCAAATTGTTGTAGTCCATGTAGAAATAACCTGTCAGTGCATTCAAATCTTGTGCAAAAATTATTGTTCATGAAATTATTTTTTTATTTTATACTAACTTTTTAAAAAACTTCATTTTAAATTATCTATTTTACACTGCATTTTATTAAAATATCGAACCTTTTTAATTCTTTTTAATTGTTTCTCTTTCTTCACCCATAATAACAATCATCCATTTTCTTCCTTCATCCTTGCGATACATAAAGAAAAAAAAATTAAATGCAAAATGAATAATATTAGTATTGTAAGAACACGGATTGGTAAGTTGACCCGAACTAGACGAGACGGTCCAAGTAGTTACTAAACAATAAATTTATAGAAAGTGAGATGCAGAAGTTGAGCTAGAATGATTTAAACGTCCAATACAACAAGTTGAGATTTCTAGAAAGGGAAAATAAGAAGCCCAAGTCTTGACCAACTCTCCTCCACAAATGTCCAAGGAGACAAATTCTACTATTCACACTTACTTTCTTTCTTTTTTCTTTTTTACAAAAAAATGTGTCCTCCCCTTCAGAGGGGAGTTCCTTCCTGTTATATAGCTTCCTCTAGACCATCTCCACCTCACAATTGTCATCCATCTGATTCTTCACTTGAGTGCATGTCCCATCGTGTATCATTTTTTGCCTGCTGTGAATCACGGTGGCCAAGGTTGCACTGTTTACGAGTCTTCTTCACATAAATGCGGCCAGAGGAGTTGGTGCAGCGTAATTAATGTAGTGGTGGCAGCTTTGCCTCAGGTATTTTTAGGGATTCCCATCTTCCCAAAGCTGGAGTCATTTCTCGGACTGCCTCTCCTACTTCAAACGCAACAAACCGCAGTCTGGGGCCTTGCGTGTTTATTTCCTCCTCCTCGGACCACACCACGCCCTCGGACATGGTCGGGGGCTCAGCACACCGTTATGGGCCTTCAACCCTATGAGGCCCACCACATGATCTTGGGGTCCTCAGCCTCTTTATGGCCCGATGCGTGATCTTGGGTCCCTGTCCCCACAAGTATAAATTTACATGATTACTTTAGCAAACTTGTAAATTTACACAATTATACGCAAACTGATGTAGATCATATTTAAACAAAACTATGTAGATTTTACACATTTTTCTATTATACACGAATTAATTTAAATGCTTTTACAAGTTACAACGTTACTTGTAAATAAGAAATTCACTAGCACACCTTTTCCATGTGTTGAGATTGTAGTAGTTATACCCTAAGAAGCATAAATGGACACGGAGACAGGTGGCATCGGATGCATGTATCCACCCATACGAGAGAGTAAATACATTATTTGATACACGATATATTTTCTCCACGGTACTCCATACAAACAACACAACACACAATGACAGCAGTGGCGGTGCCACGTTATGCTCAGGGTGTTCCCAGGAACACCCTGAGCTAAAAATTTTTTTTTATATATAATAATTAAAATTTTTTTATTTGTTTACCCTTAAAAAAAAAATTAGGAACACCCTAAATCAAAATTAGGAACGCCCTCAAATTTAAAAAAAAATTATTTGTTCTACTTTCAAGGAAAAAAAAAAACCAAAAAAAAAAAAGAACTAAAATCTGAAAAAAAAAAAATTTGTAACAGAGCTCTCAAAAAAAAAAAAAACAACGGACGGCAATCCAACATCAAGCCCACGGCAAGCCCAACAGATTACAGAGGTAGCAAATCCATGGATTAAAAAAAAAAAAAAAAACCCCAATACAGAGCAAATCACTAAAATCAGGAAATCATTAATCAGAAATCACTAAAGCCTAAAGCAAACCTAAAGACAGAGCAAGTGAGCAACGCCTTAGAGCAACAGAGCAACGCGGCCAACGCCCCTCCAGAGCAGATCGGTCCAGTCCAAAGCGCATCGCCGCCCCTCCAGAGCAGATCGGTCTAGTCCAAAGCAACAGACGGAGATTGGTCACGTCGTTGTCGCTCACTCGCCCCGGCCTCATCGAAGATCGCTCGTCAGTCGTTACTGCCTCAGCCTTCAGCTTCCCTGCTCTGGCGCCGGCGGTGCTCCCTCAAGGTGCTCTCTCTTTTTCAGTTTTTCTCTCCGACTCTCTCTCAGTCTCTCAGTCTCTCTCTTTATCTGAGATTCTGAAATCATGAATGAAATTATGAAAGTCTCCCTCTTTATTTTTAAGACTAACTTTAGTACTTTATCTAATTCTGCTAAAGCTTTTAACTTTATCTTTATTAATATTTGGCTGAACTGCTAAAGCTTTTAACTTTATTAATATTTTGCTCTTTTTTTTACTTTGACTTTGGCTGTTTTTTTGTATTTGGCTTTGTCTTATCTGTTGGTTTGTATTGTTGAGATATTAATTGTCTTTTAATGTAATGGCTCTTGTGATTGGGGCATCAAGCATGAGGCTTGATTGGCTTGTCTGTTGAGTGGGGTGGGGGATGGATGAGCACATGGGCTGGGTAAACAATAATTAAAGCATGGCTGGCTCTTTTAGTGTAATGTGCACTTAGATGTGTGCTAGTGTAACTAATAAATAATAATTTAATTAACTATTAATTAATTGGAAAAAGTAACTAATAAATAATAATTGATAATTTAATTAACCAATACATTATAAAAGATAAACAAATTAAATTATGTTCTCCTCAAAAAAAAAATTATGTTAGGCTAAACAACAATTAATAATTTTATAATTAATGAAATAACAAATTTTATAATTATAGTTTATAAAAGACAAATAAATTAATAAAACAACTAAACAACAATAATTAATAATTTTATTAATATTTAAAATGAACTTATAATTTATTGTACAGTTACCTTTATTCATTTTTTTTCTTTTCATTTTTTTTCCTTTTGAGGTTTTTTAGTATACAGAATGCAAATTTGTTTCGGTTTTAAAAACTTTTACTTCATGCTGGCCAAATCTTGAATTTTGGCCGGTATTTTCTGAAACATCTTGAAACACCCGAAATAGACTAAAATAACTCGAAATTTTTTCAAAGTAGAATAGCAACATCCTGGACAAAATTCCTGGAGCCGCCACTGCAATGACGCAACAAAGTTTAAAAAATTTTGACATTAATTAGTTTTTCTAACATCAATTAAATTAATTAATTAAGCTATCTTTAACTAAATATGCAATATCAGGCCTAATTTATACTATCAATTATAGCAAGACTTTGAAGAATAATAAAAAAAAAATTAATTAAAGAAAAAAAAAAAAACAATGAGAATCTTATACCTGTGCTCTTCTTCAGTCCACGGAACACCTCTCCTCCTTTGTGTCTCTTTAGCCTTGGACCCAAAATCCACAGGACCCTCCGAATACTCGGAGCCCTGACCCATCGAGTCAAACTCATCCTCGTAACTCGGCAACTCAACTCGGCCCGAGTCAATCTCCAGCAAGTCATGAACCAAAACCTCATAATGTCGGCGCACGTCCAAGGGCGATTTTCCTAAGACCTGGGTGGCGATCTTTTCCCACCTGTCCTGTGTTCCCTCGGGAAAGACAACGATAGCTTCCTCGAAGAGCTTGTCCTGGACATGGGACCAGGACGAGGAATCGCCGATCGAACTCTGGTTGCTGATGTTATGCATAAGAGACATTATTACCTATAAAAGATCAATATTGTTTGTAATAAAATCTTTGTGTTGTGTTGTGTTGTGTTGAGTTGGGTCTTCTATTTTATGGCGTAAATGCACTTTTAGTCCCTACATTTTGACGTTTTTCCGTTTTAGTCCCTACATTTTAATTCTTTGCACTTTTGGTCCCTAAATCAATTAACGCGTGTTATTTTGGTCCTTTCCGTCACTCAACAGCCAGAAATATCTGACGTGGCAGGCAGAGTGTACTGTTGACATAGTAAATGCTGATGTGGCGAATAAAATAATAATAAAAAAAATTATTTGTTATTAAATAAATGCCAAGTCAGCATAAAATAATAATAATAAAAGACATTTTCATTTTTTTTCTAAATTCTTTTAAAATAAAATAAGATAATTAAAATTTATTTCTTTCATTATTTTTTCTGAAGAAGATGTTCATTGTTCATCCCAATTAAACTTTATTACAAACCCAGAAAAAATTCACACAATCAAAATAAAAACCTTCAAAATAAACAGAGAAAGAGAGAGACCCGATATTGAGGCCTTTGGCACAGGTCTCCTTGTAGGCACGAACCATTTCCTCTGGCGAGAGCCTATTCTCCTTACCAAAATCGATGACAACTAGCCAGTGGTTGTAATCACAGCCTTCGAACGTATGCGGTCCGATCTCTTCGTTGTTGTTGGGGTTTAGTTCGAGCGAGAGGAGTAGAGCGCTATGGCCGATGATCTGAACGGCTGGGGCTTAGCGAGGAGAGTATCGTATCCAGTCCGATCTCTTCGTTGCTGTTAGGGTTTAGGTCGAGCGAGAGGAGTAGAGCGCTATGGCCGATGATCTGAACGGCTGGGGTTTAGCAAGGAGATTGGAGGAGGAGGTAGTGGTGGATCAATTTTCATTTTCCCCTTTCTCTCGGCAGTGGGCTCTCGATCTCTCTCTCAGCTCTTTTCCAGTTTTCTATCTTTCTCTCTTTTTCCTATATGGGTTTGATTTGGGTTAAAAAGAGAGAATGAGGGGTTAGATCGGTGGTGGTTGCAGATCGGTAGTAAGGTAGTGGAGGGGCTCAGATCGGCGGTGGAGGTGGAGAAAGACAGACTCAGCTCGGCAGAGGTGGAGATCAATGGTGTTGGTTGGGCTTTATGGGTCTCGGTGGCATTTGAAGGTGGTGAATCGGTGGTGGGTAGATCTAGATTTTTTGGCCATTGGTGGGGTTTGAAGGTGGTGAATCGGTGGAGGATTTTCTGGGTCTATTATTGTGTCTGGTTGAGTTTTAATGTTTGGTGTTTGGTTGTTTGGGTCTGGTAGAGATGTTTTAGTGTTTTGGTTGAGATGTTGTGTTTTGGGTTTTGGTCTCATACGAAGATTGCTGTGTGTTTTGCATGTTTGGTTGCTAAGAAAATGCAAGAAGAGAAACAATGGGAGAATCTTTTAGATCTGGGTTGGTGTTCTTGTTCATGAGGCTTTTAGATCTTAATTCATGTGAATTTTGATTTTTAATTCTGTTTTTATTATTTTATTTAGTTGAAATTAATTTAAATTTATATGTTGATGTGTCATGGTGACAGGGCATTTTTAATAATATTTTAATTCCTCCAGTTGCCACGTCAGATATTTCCGGCTGTTGAGTGACGGAAAGGACCAAAATAACACGTGTTAATTGATTTAGGGACTAAAAGTGCAAAGAATTAAAATGTAGGGACTAAAACGAAAAAACGTCAAAATGTAGGGATTAAAAGTGCATTTACGCCCATAAAAGACAACGATAGCTTCCTCGAAGAGCTTGTCCTGGACACGGGACCAGGACGAGGAATCGCCGATCGAACTCTGGTTGCTGATGTTATGCGTAAGAGACATTATTACCTATAAAAGATCAATATTGTTTGTAATAAAATCTTTGTGTTGTGTTGTGTTGTGTTGTGTTGTGTTGAGTTGGGTCTTCTATTTTATTTATGTGTGTGGGGAACTGGGGTTGGTAAAGCTAAGCTGAACTAAACTAATAAGAAATTGAGAATGACTATTTTGGATTACGCCAACTTTTCGGCAATGACTAGGAAGTGATAAAAACACGTTTTTGGTTTTGGAATTTTTATATCTCGCAAAGCTTCGATTCAATGTAAGTTCTAAGTGGCTTACACGTGTATTTTCTATGTCGGCGGAAATTGTTTCCTTTTTCTTTTTAATTATATTTTATTTTTATTCTCGTACAGTCGTACCACAATCAAACTTTTTATTTAGATTTTTTTTTTCAATGAATTTTATTTTTGTCTTATTAGCATTCTGTTAATACAAGAATTAATTTTTAACATAAATAGAGATGAATACTTTATTTGAGAAAAAAAAATATGTTATTAGTTGAACTAATTAATTTAGTTGCAAACTTGATCCTATGGCCAAAACTAGAAAGTGATTCCGCTGGTTCAATTTACAGTGATAGCTGACACTCTAATGTCCATTGCAAACTCTATAGCCCTCCTTATTATTGCAACACTGCTATTGCATTTTACTTGCCGACTCTTATTTTGCTTCACATATATTGTGACTCATTGCCACTTCTATCAGTTATGACTTTTAATACCAACACAATTTTGCTCTTTTAGAATCACCACTTGCACAATAACCTTGTATTGGGTAGTAGGAGGTGGTTGCCATGATCGATTTTGTTGCAATTCTAGTACTTTGTCCTAGTTTTAGGCAAAATCAAATTCGCTGAGAAGATTTTGGGATGATTGTATTAGTTATTACGAGGCAAACTTCTTCACTCTCAATCAGTGTTCACTCCAACTGTACCATAAAGGCCAGCCTATAAAGAAAAACTCTTTATTTCCTGAATGTATACTTTATTGATCAAGCAAAAAAAGAGAACAGTTAGAAGAACTGAGTCTGGATCCATCTCTATCCAAAACTTGAACAATTCGAGGCAGTAAAGAGGCGATGGGCACTAGCCTAGTCTAGAACAAAAGGGCAGCCCACTTGCTTTTCAGTTGGTGATTATCCAATACCCATTCCAGTAAAAGGCAGAGCCAGGAGCTAAAGGGGTCAATTGCACCCCTAACCCAACCTAAGAAAACAAATGCACTTTAATTTGCACTCCCTCAACCTCATCTAAAAAGACAAAAGTTCCGTATCCTACAAAACCAATTTTATTTGACCCTTAATTTAATGTAATATAATTAGGGTAAATTTTACAAATATCCCTCTAAGGTTTGGGATAATACTAATAAAGTCCAAAACATTTAAAAACTGACCATCTAAGTCCCTAACCCTAGATGGCTTGTGACGCTGTTAGATATTCTACTCTCTCATTCGTTTCCTTGAGTCTCTCTCTTCCTTTTCTGGCTTTCTCTGATTCAAATTAAAAAAAAAAAAAAACCATCCGTCCACAGACCACTTACCACCAACCATCAACAAAAGCCACAAACCCACAAAAAAACAACGGCATCAACATCGACATCAGCATCAGTACACAAACCCAAAACTTTGTAATCATTCGCCACCAATAAACCCAGAATCAGTGATTTAAACCAAAACCCCCAGTGATTCAAACCAAAACCCAGAATCAGTGTTTCAAAACAAAACCCACAAAATCAAAACCCATAAACCTCCAAAGCCGACCCACAACAAAACCGAAATCCTCTAACACTGATCTTAACTAAAACCCACAAACCACTGCGAGCCCACCGCTATAGCCTCACTGTAGAGGCGAAGAGAGAAGAGAAATTTGCAAAGTGAACCCACCACGACAGCAAGACTGCAAACATGAAGGGAGAGGAGAAATCAGGATACCCACACCAAGACGCCACAGTGAAGAAGAAAGAAAGAAAATAGAAATTAGAGAGAGATGTGAGGGAGTCACTAGAAGAGAAGAGAAAGAAAAGAGAGAGATGAGAGGTGAGATAGAGAAGAAAAGTAAAAAATAACTAATGGCTTGCAACGCCGTTTAAGTTTATGGGCTGGGATGGTCAAATTTTAAAAGTTATGGACTTGATTGGTATTAACCCAAATCTCAGGGTGTGTTTGTGAAATTTACCCTAAAAATTAATTGTAAAGTCACATATAAACATAAAATTAAAAACATATATTACTTTATGATTGGATGCTATACAAATTTTTAAAAGCAACCAAGTTACATAGAAAACCTTCTTCTCAAAAGAAAAAAAAATTACGTAGAAAACCTTTTTAGATATACTGTTATACTTTTTTTATACCACAACATTTATTATTTTCTCAATTTACTTTCATAATTAAATTTTATTTTCAAATTTCTTATATTTATATTTATTTATAATTCTCTCTCTCACTCTCTCTCTCTAAGAGTTTAAACAATATAATCCTTACCTCGTATGTCGATTTTTTTCCCATGCATTAATAATAGTAATAATAAAATGTAAGGACACAGATTTGATTTTCCAGCCCAAACAGTGGATTGATCAATCCAAAAGGCCCAAAAATAATAAATTTGTAGAGAGTAGGTAAAGAAAGCTGGGCTAGCACAAACTAGACAATCAATAGGATGAGTTCAGTTGACAAGAAGAATGAAATAGATAAGTTTAATTTCAGGATGTTGTCCTCGGCCAACGTCCGAGGAGGTCAACTATGATATATATATTGTTCTAGATTTAGCTACACATTTGGTTCTTAATGTCTACAGTATTTCTCTCTTGATTTTCTCCCTTTCCTCTATGAAGGGTTTCTTCACATTATATAGTTCTTTCCGAATCATCTTGATCCTACACTTGTTGATCATCTGAGTCCTTATTTGAGTGTTCGTCCCATCAAACACCCTCTTTGACCTTCTGTGAGTCGCGGTAGCCAAGGCCACACTATTCAGTGGTCTTTTCCACATAAATGCGGCCAGAAGAGTAGATGCAGCACATTTAATGCGATGGTAGCAGCTTTTCCTTAGATATTATCTCTCCTCAGACTTTACATAGCCTTCGGATAAAGTTTAAGGCTCAATGCATGATTTTGGGTCCTTATCCCTACAAAGCTTAAGGCCCAATACATGATTTTGGGCCCTTATCCCTACAATAGTCCCTCAAAACTCTGGTTTTTCCCTCTTATCTGAGGAGAAAAAGTGGGGTTTTGATTTTAAAGAGATATACCCATTTATTTTCCTAGTTCACACATGCAAAATTATCGTTTTGCACACATCATGAGCGCTATTGACGCTTCGGAGTTCGCGAAGCGTCACTAATTGCTCCAGGCGGTGTTATGTTCCACACATCCAACGGTGAGGCGCTGATCCAACAGCTGGTATGATTCCTTGAGTTTTGAGCGGGATAACTCCCATTCAATCTCGCCTTCTATATAAAGCACCCGGAGAAGTTATTTCCTTCATTTCTCAATTCTTCAAGTCCTTCAAAGAATTTAAGCACCCAAAATCAAAAAGCTTTTTATATTACTAAGTCTCCAACACTTCTTCCTTAAAAAATTCTTGCAAATACCCCTAAGGATCTCAGAGCTATACATACATATTAATTTTTGCAAGTTTCTAACTCCTTAGATTTCTTTTTTTCTCTTCGACCAATCTCCTCGGCCTTCCAGTTTTTCACTTCTTTACACATCAATTTTAATTGTTTTCTTCTAACTCGTCCAAATGAGTAGGTTTAAGCATCTAGTGGATTCCCCAGCAAAAATAGAGATTTTTAAGGATAAATATCTCATCCTGCAGGGAGTAGCCTTGTGATACTGTAAACCAGATCGGATAGATTTTGATAGGGAGGAAGGAGAGGTAGTCATTCCTATAGTAGCTTTTATAAAGGAGGAATGACGCTCCCAATGGGTAAAATAACCCAAGACTACCTCTTTAACCATAGGTTATGCCCTCATCAGTGCGCACCCAATGTCTTTAGGATTCTAGGTTATGTCGATACTTTAAACAAGCATCTGGGTCTGGGGCTCACCTGGCACGATGTGGTCCACATGTACAAGTGCCATTCACAAGCCGACGAGGGGTTTTACCTTAAGTCCAGATCGCCTATTGTTAGGCTTATCTCATGTCTTCCCAAATCTAATAAGGGTATGAAAGACGACTACTTGATAGCTTCAGGAGTGTGGCATGACGACGTTCACTGCCCCGTCCGAGAGGGAGAGCCAGGTGGGGTACCTTAGAGTTAGGTTCCTTAGCAAAAGTTTTAGAGATTTTTTTTTTTAACCTGACCAAATCATCATTTCCCTTTAATTTTGTTTCCTTCTTAATGATGGATTCTAATTTTTCTAACTGTTTTTTGTTTCTCGGATATATTTACAGACAAGAACCAAGTAGTTCTTCGTTTCAGTCTAACCAATGTCGCAGCCCTCAATTATTTGCTTAGGTCCGAAATTTTCGTGAATGAGGACGGACAGTTGCGAGCCGTCCACCATATTCTAGGTTTCGAGCCTATTTCAAAGGTATTCCAAGAGATCGGTCACATTATTAGGGCTGGTGACACTCGGATAAACCAGATTAACGTGTCAAGACCAGATTTTCTTGCCCGAGAAGATCTTCCTCCAGTTGTGCTACCAGTATGGCAGAAAAGTCCACCGCTAGCGATACCGCTACAACACGCTCCTTTAGAAGTAGCCGCGGCAACAAGAAATAAAGGGACAACTTCAAAGGAAACTCCTAAGTCCAAGATTCCTTCCTCTCTCCCTCCACCTCCTCCACCTCCCATTGACCTCAGTTTAAAGGCCATTCCAGACCTAAAGAAGAAGAGGCTAATTCAAGATCTTGAAAAGGGGGAGGTCGATCCTCAGAAGGGGACTAAGCAGTAGAAAATGGCTAAGAAGCCTTGGGACAAGAGGTCCACTTCTATGGACAGCAGGGAAGAACAAAACAGAGCTGAGATGCGCCTTCTGCCACATGCTTGGTCCCCTTGGCTAGAGGTGGATGGGGCGGCTATATCTTGGGACGCCTCAGTTCGTGATTACCGAAGAGGCCAAGGTGCCCACATAGCTGAGGCTTTGGAACAGCCACTCCTTCTGCCCAAGGATATGGAGACTGTAAGGAAGCTGAAGCAACAAGTTCTCTTTTTGTCCCTAAAAAGGGACCTCGCTATGGGAGTCTAAAATTGTACGTCCTTTGTTTGTTTGATTGCTAATGAACTTCCTTTATATCTTTCTCTCATATGGCCATGTTATTTTTACGCAATCACCCAGGAGGTCTTTGTGGCCGAGAAGTGGGTGAAGGCGGCTCTGAGTGAAGTCAAAAACGAAATTTACCTCCGTCTTGAAGCCAGGAAAGCTTTGGGGGCTGCAAAGGCAGAAAACAAAGAGCTCCTCTCCAAGCTGGTCATCGAAGAGAGGGAGAGGAAGAGTGCTTAGGCGGGGCTGAAGAACGTTGAGACTCAAGCTAAAGATCAGTGCAAATTGCTCTACCAAACTAAGCTAGAGCTGGCCACCTCGAGGTAATTTGTGCTGGATCTAAAAGCTCAGCTGCAGAAGGCTAAGGAGGCAGTCCAGCTGGCTAAGGAGGCAGTTGAGGCAGAGAAACAAGCATCCTACCAGCACAGAGTAGAGGAAACGCAGGTCAGGCTGACTGAGGAGTTGGCCGAGGCTTGTAGGGACTACTGCAACGCAACGTGGGATGAGGCCCTTAATGTTACCGGTGTCCCTACAGACTCAGCCTAGAGGCCCCTGGGAGCATATATAATCACCCAGATATCCGCACACTTCCAGGTACCGTCTCCTCAGAAGATCATGGCGCTGTCAAAGCTAAGGAAGCTGAGGCCAAGACTATGGATATAGTCCCTATGGTTAAGGACGATGTGGCTAAGAAAAAGGAAGCAGAGGCCAAGACCACGGAGGATGATCCTAAGGCCAAGGATGCTCCACCTTCTCTACTGAGTCAGAAAGAGGACCCTCCTGTTCTAGAAGCCAAGACTTAGCTTTTAGGATTTCTCTGTAGTAGTTCCTTTTGTTACTTTGCTTCCTACTTTTATTTTTTGTAATGATCATATGCTATTGTATACAATGTAGTTTATGTTTTGCTTAATGAAATTATCTTCCTTTCTACCTCTTGCACGTTTATTTGTTACGCTTTGAGTTTTATTATTTCAAATAGCTACGAGTAATTGCTACTGTGATTCTAACGGGAATTAGCAATAACACACCACAAACAATCCAAGTAATTTTTATTAAGTTCCCGTAGCTAAAAAAAGGGGTGGGGGGGGGGGGGTTTACCATATATTCAAAACCAACCACCCGAGAAGTTGGGCATAATTCATCATATGATCTGATGCTTAATGAGAGACTGAAAAATAACGTGGCATTAAGCATCATAAGACATGTAACCCGTGCAACCAAGTATGACTTAGGTTCTGCTGAAATAAAAATAAAGCATTAGCTCGCCTAAGGTATACGGTTTGAGGAATCAAGCATGACCAATGGTCTGCTTAATACTGAGATAAATTTTATACAGTATTTATTTTTCCAAAATAGATGGTCTGAGGAACCAGACGTAGCTAAAGGGGGTTTGTTTAATACTTAGAATTATTTCCATATAGTATTAATTTTTCCAAAGCAGATGGTCCGAAGAACCAGACGTAGCTAAGAATCTGTTTAATACTTAGAATGATTTCCATACAGTATTAATTTTTCCAAAGCAGATGGTCCGAGAAACAAGACATAGTTAAGGATCTGTTTAATACTTAGAAAAATAACAGGAAGATATCAATTTTTCCAAGGTATGTGGTCCGAGGAACCAGGCATGACCAATGATCTGTTTGACACTTAGATACATTTCATGCAGTATTAATTTTTTCAAAGCAAATGGTCCGGAGGGCCAGACGTAGCTAAGGGTCAGTTTAATACTTAGAAAAATAACAGGAAGATATCAATTTTCCCAAGGTATGTGGTCTGAGGAATCAGACATGACCAAGGGTCTGTTTGACACTTAGATACATTTCATGCAGTATTAATTTTTTCAAAGCAGATGGTACGAGAGGTCAGACGTAATTAAGGGTCAGTTTAACACTTAAAAAAATAACAAAAAGATATCAATTTTTTCAAGGTATGTGGTCCGAGGAACCAGGCATAACCAAGGGTCTATTTGACACTTAGATAAATACATAGCATAGCCACCACAAACATGATAAAATATGTCCTTAATAATAATAATACATTTTCAGGTTGTTTACATTCTAGGGGCGTGGAACAGCTTTTTCTTCCAAGTCTTCTAAACAGTATGCTTCTATTCCTGCCACAGATGTAATGCGATACGGTTTCTCCCAATTAGATCCCAATTTTCCCCAAGCTGGGTTCTTTGTAGAACCAAAGACCTTTCTCAACACCAAATCACCCACTGCCAGTGGTCTTACTTTCACATTTGCATCATATCCTTGCTTAAGCTTATGTTGATAGTAAGCTAACTGTACCATGGCGTTTTCTTGCCGTTCTTTAACTAAGTCTAAGCTCTTCTCTAGCAAGTCATCATTACTTCGCGGAGCAAATGAGCTTGTTCTCAATGTAGGGAAGCCAGTTTCTAGTAAAAAAACAGCCTCAACCCCATAAGTTATGGAAAAAGGGGTTTTCCCAGTAGATCTTTGAGGCGTAGTCTAGTATGTCCAAAAAACGTGCGATAGCTCTTTTATCCATCTTCCCTTGACATCATCTAGCCTCTTCTTGAGCCCACTCACTATGACCTTGTTTACAGCATCGGCTTGCCCATTTCTCCTTGGATAAGCTGGAATGGAGTACCTGTTTGTAATTCCTAGCTCGCAGCAATACCTCCTGAAGGATTTGCTATCAAATTGAAGCCCATTATCCGAGGTGAGAGTGTGAGGGACTCCGAACCGAGTGAGAATATTTTTCCAAATAAATCTTTTGGCATCCATATCCCTAATGTTTGGCAATGGCTCTGCTTCAACCCACTTAGTGAAATAATCCGTGCTAACCAACAAATACTTTTTGTTGCTTGCTGCTCTGGGGAAAGGACCTACAATGTCCAAGCCCTATTGAGCAAAAATGCCAAGGGCTGGACAGGGGGTTAAGAGTACTTCCTGGCTGGTGGATGTTTGGTGTAAATCTTTGGCACTGATCACATTTCTTCACATACTCCTGTGCTTCTCTTTGCATGTTGGACCACCAATACCTCTGATTAAGAGCCCTATGAGCCAATGATCTTCCTCCAGTATGGCTCCCATAAATTCCTTTGTGCAGTTCTTCCAAGAGTATTTCAACTGCTTCAGTGTGTATGCATAGCAGATATGGGCTGGAGAAGGATCTTTTATACAATTTCTGATCCTCGGACAACCAGAACCGAGGAGCTTTCCTCCATACCTTGTTTGCCTCGGATTTATTCTCAGGTTAAGAAATAGCACGATAGAGTCCATCCAGCTGGGACCTACCCTGATCTGATGTACACCAACCATTTCTTTCTTTATCCTAAAAGGTTTAACATGATCCTCCACGAGGATAACTCCGGGCAAACTTTGTGCTGATAAAGTTGCTAGTGTTGCAAGTGAGTCTGCGTGTGTATTTCTGCTTCTAGGGATTTGCAATAAATTAAAAGATTCAAACCCAGACTGTAAATGTCTAACCTGGCTTAAATATTCTTGCATTTTGGGATTCCTAACTTCTAACTCTCCTCGGATTTGACCTACCACCAGCCTTAAATTCGAGAAAATTTTTATAGTCCTTCCACCCATCTTTTGAACCACGGTCATTCCAGCTAACAGAGCTTCATACTCAGCTTCATTGTTCATGGCTGAGAAGCTGAGTCTTAAAGATTTTTCCATTGTGATGTTGTCTGGGGACACCAGAACTAGCCCCAATCCAGATCCTTTAAGGTTCGAGGCACCATCAACATAGAGCTTCCAAGACAAAGCTTCTTGCACTAAGGCTATACCAACTGAATTTCCATCCATGTCCTGCTTCCTCGTTTCTTCTTCCACTGGGATTTCAGCAAATTCAGCCATCAGATCGGCAATGACTTGACCTTTGACAGAAGTACGAAGCATGTATTTAATGTCAAAAACTCCTATCATCGTTCCCTATTTGGCAACCCTCCCCGTGTAGTCAGCGCTTCGAAGTAGGGCTTTAAGTGGCAGTTGTGTCAAGACAACAACTGTGTGTGATTGGGAATAATGGAGAAGCTTAAGAGTGGCATGTACCACTGCTAAAATGGCTATTTCGAGTGGTAAATATTAGACCTCGGCTTCATGCAGGGACCTACTCACGAAATAAACTGGCTTCTGTATGCCACAGTCAACCCTTATCAACACCAGGCTTACTGCGTGGACGGCCACCGCCACGTAGGCAAACAAAACCTCATCCGCCTCTGGTCTGACATAATAGGTGGCCGAGAAAGATACTCCTTCAATTATTGGAAGGCCGAGGCACACTCCTCGGTCCACTCAAATCCCTTCCATTTATTCAAAAACTGGAAGAAAGGCCTACACTTATTTGCCGACCTAGATATAAACCGGTTCAAAGCAGCGGTCATCCCTGTCAACCTCTGGACTTCCTTGGGATTTCGAGCTGGCTACAAATTATTGATTGCCTTAATTTAGTTCTTATTGACCTCAATCTCACGATGCGTGACCATGTAGCCCAGAAACTTTCCTAATTCAACACTAAAAGAACACTTAGATGCGTTAAGTTGCAGCTTGTGCCTTCTTAAAATTTCGAAAATGTTCCTGAGGTCGTTGACGTGCTCGGCTTCCTTTTTACTTTTGACCACCATATAGTCAATATAGATTTCGATGTTTTTTTCCAACTGTGGCTCAAACATCCTCGTCATCATTCTCTAGTAGGTAGACCTTACATTTTTAAGCCTAAACAGCATCATCTTATAGTGATAGTTCCCAATGGGGGTGACAAAAGCTGTCTTTTCTTGATCTTCTAAGGTCAGAGGTATCTGATGATAGCCTTGGAAAGCATCTAGAAAACTCATATGGGGATGTCCCATAGTTGCATCAACTAATTGATCAATCTGAGGCATGGAGAAAGGATCCTTTGGGCAGGCCTTATTTAAATCCGTGAAGTCTACACATACCCACCATTTTCCATTCTTCTTCTTCACAACCATAGTATTAGCCAACCACTCGGGGTAAAATACCTCTTTAATAGCCCCAGCCCGCTTTAGCTTCGACACCTCCTCTTTGACGGCATCAGAATGCTCATTTGAAGAGCGCCGAGGAGGTTGCTTTTTAGAGGTAGCAGATGGATTGACGTTTAAATGATGACAGTTGAAGCTCGGATCTATCCCAAGGGCTTCATAAGCATTCCAAGCAAACACATCAACATTCTCATTGAGAAATTTTACCAACTCTTCCCTATCCCGAAGAGGTAGTTGAGTCCTGATCTGAAAAAATTTCTCCGAATCATCATCAACAAGAACTTTCTCCAAATCCTCACACTCCCCCTGTTCGGCCTCACCACTAAAAGATGGGGCCTTAGTCTTTAACTGCTACAACTCCTTATCTGCCAAGGCCGAGGAACCTGATTTAGGCGGGTGCATGATAGCAGCCACTAAACACTGCCTGGCCAAAAACTGACTCCTAAGTAGCTCTTCAACCCAATCCCTAGATGGGTATTTTACCTTGAGGTGGAGAGTAGACGAGACGGCCTCAAGGGCATGGAGCTGGAGCCAGGGTCGTGCCACAATGGCAGTATATGGAGAAAAAGCATCTACCACTATAAAATCTACCTCCACCACCTCCGAGCCGGCCTGAACTAGCAGTCTGATCTGTCTTCGCTGAACAACAACCTTCCCATCAAAGCCTACTAGAGGTGAATCATAGCTGGTCAAATCTTCTGGTTTGAGATTAAGCCCCTTATATAGATCTGGATACATAATCTTGGCCCCATTGCCCTGGTCCACCAACACCCTCTTCACGTCATACCCACCAATTCTAAGGGTGATTACTAGGGCATCATCATGAGGCTGCATGGTCCCGGCTTTGTCCTCGTCCGAGAAGCTTAGTGTTGGACGGATTCCGACTTTAGCTCTCTTTGACTCATGGCCAGAATCCTTGGCATGCGGCCTAGCCACTGTCATCACCCTAGATGGGCAAGATCTTGTTCTGCCCGATGCGACGAGAATAACATGGATAGTGCCCAAAGGGGGTCTTGAAGAATTACTGCCCTGAACTCCTGAGCCCGCCTAACCTTCCTACTCGCCAGGTCGACACAAGACTGTTTCAATCTACCGTCCCGGATCAGCTGCTATAGATGACTCCACAAGATACTACAGTCCTCGGTTGTATGCCCCCGCTTTCTATGATACTAGCAGTGCAGACTCTGATTGCGTTTCATAAGATCCCTGCTTATTTTGTTCGGCCACCTAAAGTATGGCTTATTCTTGATCTTTTCCAGGACTTGATGCACTGGTTCCCAAAACAAAGTGTTAATAATTTGGGCAGTTGGATTCGGGTTGCCCTCCAAAATCTCTTCGTGGCCGATTGTTGTTATAACGGTCCGACCTGAAATTCCTTCTCTCTCGAGGGATAACCTTACCTTTGCCCTTTCCCTGCTGCTGGTCCTCCTCAACCCTTTTATACTTATCAATCTTATCCATGAGCTGGCGCACACTAGTAACAGGTTTCCCTGTTAGGGACCTTCTCAGGCCATGCTTAGCGGGCAAGTCGACCTTGAAAATCCTGACGACCATTTCATCAAAATCTCCATCTATCTCATTGAACATTTCCCAATATTTGTCTAAATATGTTTTCGATGTTTCCCCTTCTCTCATGAACGGAGACAACAAAGAATCCAAAGGCCGAGGGACTTGGCTGCACGTGATAAAATGGGATCCAAATGCCTTAGTGAGCTCCTTAAAAGAGTCGACAGAACCTGCCCCTAGACCATCAAACCACCTCATCACCATAGGTCCTAAGCTGGACGGAAACACCTTGCATATCAAAGCCTCGTTTCTAGAATGTACTGCCATCCTCTGATTGAAATGGCTGACATATTCAACAGGATCTGTCCGGCCATTATAGATGGTGAACGTGGGCTGGGTAAACTGCCGAGGAAGCTTCCCATTCTTAATTCTACATGTAAAGGGAGACATAGAGATTCTACTAAGTGCTTTGCTCATTGCATTATTTCCTAGGCCCCTTGAGGATGAATCTCTGTTCTTACGTTCACGACGATAATCCTCCTCATACGAGAAGGTTTCGCTTGGAGGTGTTCTTGGTCTATGCCTATAGTCACCATCCCTTTCACTCTTAGAAGAAAGGTCAGAGACTGAGGGACTTCGTCTCCTCCGCTTGCGGCGTAGCTTCTTCTTTAGATAGTCAATCTCCTTTTGCATGGCTTTGGCAATTTCCTCCTGAGAGACGTGACCACCACCCCTAGAGTGACTCTCATCAGTATGGGTAGTATGTACACTTCCCTCCTGGCCCTCTCTATGCCCAAAATCTTGAAGATGGTCTTCTTGTTGAGACCTCATAGATTCCGGTTGGTTTGGACTTGAAGTTACCATGATTGAAAGTCAGACACAAGAACCAATTGGCTTTCTCATAGACGACACCAATTGTAAGGACACAGATTTGATTCTCCAACCCAAACAATGGATGGATCAATCCAAAAGGCCTAAAAACAATAAATTTGTAGAGAGTATGTAAAGAAAGCTGTGCTAGCCCAAACTAGACAATCAATAGGATGGGTTCAGATGACAAGAAGAATGAAATAGATAAGTTTAATTTCAGGAAGTTGTCCTCGGCCAACGTCCGAGGAGGTCAACTATGATATATATATATATATATTTTTTTTTTTTCTAGATTTAGTTACACATTTGGTTCTTAGTGTCTACAGTTTTTCTTTCTTGATTTTCTTCCCCTCCTCTATGAAGGGTTTCTTCACATTATATAATTCTTTTCGGATCATCTTAATTTTACACTTGTGGATCATCTTGATTCTACACTTGTTGATCATCTGAGTCCTCATTTGAGTGCCCGTCCCATCAGACACCCTCTTTAACATTCTGTGAGTTGCGGTAACCAAGGTCACACTATTCAAAGGTCTTTTTCACATAAATGCAGTCAGAAGAGTAGATGCAGCACATTTAATGCGGTAGTAACAGCTTTTCCTTAGATATTTTTGGGGGCTTCCTTCCCTTGTATGTTCATGAGACACGTCTCTATAGTCAAGGTTTTTGCGAGGATCACTCCTCGGACCACTCCCACTCATCTCATATTTATCAAACTCCAGCCTCAGATTCTTCGTACTTATTTATTTCTCCTCGGACTTTACATCGCCCTTGGATAAAGCTTAAGGCTCAATGCATGATTTTGGACCCTTATCCCTACAAAGCTTAAGGCCCAATACATGATTTTGGGCTGTTAGCCTTACAATAAACAAAAACAAAATTTTATAATAGTCTTTTTTTTTTTTTGTTTCAATAGAAATATGGGAACAAATAAAGAAACCACTAAAATATAAAAGTTAAAGATACATTAATTAAAGTTCTTTCAATCCTCTCCTTTGTTAAGAAAAAAAAATCCAAGAGTGTATATGAGAAGAAAATAACTTAGAAAAGAAAGGAAATAAAGACAATGGAAGAAGTAAAAATGTGGAATATATTTACAAAGAATTAGAAAGGCAAAACAAGCATGTATTTTTCTTCAAATTTGGGTGGTTATCAAGTTCAAGTTCAATTTGGTCAAGTCTAGATATAAACGTAATGTACATTAAGATAAAAACATGTATTAAGAATGAAAATGAATATATTTGCCAAAAATATATATATATATATATATATACGCACAAAAATTTTCGAAACTGCTAGCGTGGCCGATTGTTAATAGTATTAATAAAAATGATATCAACAATTATTCAAACAAGGGTTAGTAAAAATTTATTAACTCAGTTATCAGAAAAAAGAAAAAAAAGAAAAAGAAGAAGTGTATTGAATTTTCTGTGGTTGCAGTGTACCTAGTATTGCTCTTGTGTAGTGTACCTAGCATTGCTCTTTTTGTCAAAACAAAACAAGAGTCAAAATGGTACCACCCACCCATACGGAAGAACAGGCAGTGGGTTTGGACTCTAGTGGCGGCTTGGTGCACACGTGCATAGCGCGTTCACACTGGACACTACTACACAGGCAAACGCAAAGTCACGCTGTCTGCTGACTCTGCTTCAATATAGTCTTCTTGATTCACTCACTCTTTTTTCTTTTTTCTTTTCCTCTTTCAGTCTTGCCCCCCCCCCCCCCCCACCCAACTTCAGTTATAGTACGGAACTCTGGGTTGCAAAAATGGCCAACTAAAGAAAAAGCAAAGGTACACACGTCCTTTCTCTTTGTACTTCCAAATCTCAATGCATTGCCTTGTAACTTTTCTCTCAACTATTTGCTTTTCAATACATTAGATTCTCAGAATGAGCGTGGAAATAAAAGAGAAATTGAATTGCTCAAAGTTAACGCTCACATTTTTTTCAATACATTATGATTTCTTTTTTCTTCCATAATATATATATATATATATTTTTTTTTTTGGTTTGGAACCAAAAAAAAGAGAAAGAGAACAGAGATACTTGTTAAAACCATAATTGCGTATTTGGTTAAAACCATAAATGTTAGGCTAGTTTTAACGTTTTAGGGGTTTGGTTGCTTTATATGCTATTGGATGTTGTTTTCCATATGTTAAAGAATGTGCTCAGTTAAAAAAAAATTCCCTTTGGGAAGCGCCTGGAAAATAACTCCCAACTCCATGCTCAGCGTTCTCGATGTAGACGGGTGTACAGCTATGGCTCATTTGGATATCTTAATCCTGCAGACCCAGACTCAGCGGGTAAAGTGTCACTATGGTCCCGCCTAAGTGGAAGACGCCAATTCAGGTCACTCCCCTCTACTCATTTTTCATTCATTAAAAAAAAAAAAAAAAAAAAAAAATCCTTTCTAAATTTGGAAATTTGATTATCTGAACTAGTACACTTGCATTCATTGAATAACATGTTCTGCACCACTACTGATTAGGTTCTCAACAAAAATGCAATTTGAATGAACGTGCATGTATTAAAAGTATTTGGATTGTAACAATGGGAATTTTCCAATATTTTTGCCTTAACGATAAATTTGTGTGTGAGAATAGTTTTAGTTGAGCCTTTTTGGGAGAAATAATGAATGGAAATGCACGTTTGGCTCTGCTGAATGATTCCTTGAATTGAATCGCCTTTTGGTTCTTTGCTTCCTTGTATTACTAGAAGTGTCTGAAGATTATAGATATCCCAATACAAGGTAGATAATCCATAAAAATTTGTTACATAATAAAATACTTTTTGTGTACATAGCTATAGATTTCCCAATGCTAGGCTTGATAAATTCGTGACACACAAGTGATCTTGGTAGCGAACAGAGCTGTGTAGTCCTGAAGTTAATTAAGGAGCTTCAGCCTGCAGACAGTCCTGTGGAAGGATTTGATAACACTGCTGAATGTGTGTAAGTGGAACTATGGTGAAATGCATGGTGTGGGATGCATATGAGTGCTGAAACACGTGACACACCAGCCAAATGCTAAATTGTGTCAATGTATGACTAGCTTGTGATTGGTTCTTAAAGTAGTGTAGAGGTGCTCAACTGTATCAACAAGGTGCTGGCATGGGGAGTATGTACACAAGGTTATGACATGTTTAAGTGATACTTCCCAAGCAGCAATTGATCATGAGCAAGAAGAGATTTTATTTTGGGAATTGCTGGAAGCTGCCATAGCTCAGTCTACAGAAATGTTGATAGTTTGTTTATCATAGGATGTGTTTTACCACATTTGATGGAGAAAGTATCAGAAGGGATTTAATATAAGCCACAGTGACACACGTAACCTCTGGTAATTTTTCTGTAACAAAATGGTTAATCTATAATGATAAATAATAGATGACAAATTACCAGTTGATATTGTATACATATTGCTATTTTGTAGCGCAATAGACGTAGAAAAGTGCTCAAAATACAATTTCAAGCTTAATGCATCAGTGCATATAGCATATATAAGTTAGTTCCAGAGTGGCCCTATATCATACCATTAAGCTAGCATTAAAACAGCATAGAAACAATAAGGCAGCACATGTGTTTCAAAAAAATAATCAAGTAAGAAACTAAAAGAGCTGTAACAAGAAAGAACCCCCCAAAAAAGTAGAAAACAAATTACCATTAATTAATATTATTTTAAAGAGAAACCAATGAGCAATATGCTTAGCCAAAGGTAACGTTTACAGGTTTAAAGAGCTGCTGAAATATGCTTCCTTGTGGCTAATGCTAGGAACTCTCTCCATCTCTTTATATTTTCCTTTAATAGCCAACAATTTATTAGTGATTACTTTATATATGTGTTCTTCATAGGAATACCATTTCTGGGCTTAGTTAATAAATGAAAGGGGTTGAAAATTCACTTAGGACTTCATAATTTGGAAAAAGAGTGCATCACTACTTTGAGACATTTGAATAGTCGGTTGAGGTGGAAAAGACCTACTGCTAACTGTTATGCATGCCTTCAGATTTATTAAAAGCCCATGCAGTATGGGGTGGCACATTTTTAGCTTTGAAGCCTATCAGGAGACTATCATTGAGATTTGAGATGAGCAATGGCGCATACACCTGAAACACAACTATAGCCTCAATGAAGGATCAACAATAGGCTATTTCCATATCAGCTGTATATTGGCATGAGTCTATGCCTATTTATTAGTATAGGATGAGTCATCTTGTTCTTATTGTAATGTATAGCAAAAGAGATAAGAATTTAGTTGCCACTGGTCAACATAAGTCATACTTGTTGCATTGACAAAGACAAGAACCATTATGATTTTTCCTTTTTGATAAGAATTACCACATATACTTGACCTTTCATGTACAAAGTCTTATGTTTATTATTCAATTGCTTCATTTCCATCTCCAGCATTTCTTTGGATCCTAACACAGCGATAATCATATTCTTATTACAGTTGACTTCTTTTTCATCATACCTAACTGAAGACTCACAATTTTGGAATTCATATTCTCCCACTCGTTCAGCACTATGTTTCCACCAAGATGATGTTTATTTTCATGCTTGCTGTTTGTTAAAATTATTAGGGGTAAAGAAATGCTTTCTGGTGTTAGACTACCTTGAATCTCTGTCCATTTTTTCATTGAAGATTGTATCTAAATAGTCTATATATAAATATTTTTTGGTTTATACATCATTTAAAACAATCACTATCCTTGCTCAATATGAAAAATCCCTCTTCTGCTTGTATTTCCATCAAACATCCATTTGTTCTTCTCATGATTTGTACCAGTTGCTTGAGACTCATTAAGATTAAATAATCAACTTTGCTTTGTTTGATGTGATGTATGGCTTGACTTTGCCACCGCTGAAAATATAGATTCTTGGATTCTCTATCTACCCTTTGCATGGATATCATTGGTAACACAAATTAATGTTTTTACATTAGTTTATGCTAGTTAAAACCAGTTGCATACACTACCCACTTTGTTGAGCAGAAATTCTGCATTTAAATTGAAGATCCAGAGATGTGAGGATGTACTCTTTTTTTCTCAAAATTTCATGCAGTTTAAGTTTGCAATGGGTCTGCCATCGGGGTGGTTCTACATTAGAGCTTGGGGGGCATAGCCTATAAAACTTCTTGAATTCCTTATGTTTTCCTTACACATTCAAGGACAGTATTTAGTAAAATATAAGGAATGCCCCCCAAAAATTATCTCACATATAACTCTAAAATCTATATTATGAATAATTTTTTCCTCTAATTCGAACCCAACCCCTCCCTAAAAAATCTATTATCCTAGTTCAAACCTTGTCTTCCATGACTTGGGTCACAATTATTAAACCACTAGGCAACTGCATTTAACAACGATGTTGTACATTGGCTTATCTTCTTTAGGCTCAAGCATGTTCAATACATGCGAACATTGCATATCCACCATTTTTGCTGGTTATCCAATGAAACAGTTTTATTCCATTGGAAACAACATTACTTGTTCCGAGTACCATTATTCCTTTAAAAAAATTATTATTGTTATTTCTGTATAATGTAATGAAAGAGAATCTTGCTTATAAAACCGTTGATGGAAAAACTATTCTAACATTTGCAGATGTAATTCAAAGCTAGAGTTATTCGTATGATGCCATTATGATTCCAATGATTGCATCGTGTCAATTTACATCTATTAAACCTCAAGTTGCTTGCATGCGTTGACTTTTGATCCCTATTTTTCACTTCCTTAGGGGTCATCATCATCAATTTTGCACATTTTTCAACGAAACAGGACATCTGTCAGCCTCTGCCTTTTCACTAGCAGAAGCATATAAATTCAATATGTATGTAGCCACTCTTTTGATGATTACCGTCCATATACGGCATAGCTAATTATCATGTTTTCTTACCTCTTGTTATTGATTGTAAGAAAAGAGAATATGAATTTCTATACTTTCATCAGGCTATTCTGCTGACCCAGTCACCCAACCAAGTTGCTTCTACCTGGAAATAATGTTTGGTTAAAACTCAATTTAGTCCCTTGACTTTTTCTTCAATTTCAAATTAGTCCCTAAAGTTTAATTTTTGTCAATTTAGTCTCTCACTTTGTAAAAATAAGTCAATGTGGCATTCCATTCAAATCTGTTGGCAAACAATGATGTTTGAGCATCCTTAAATAAAAAGAAAAAAAAAAGTGTGTGTCTATGTGTGTGTGTGTGTGTATATATATATATATATATATATATAAAACTGAAAACATTCATGAGAACTGGCATTTAATAGATCTTGTTGTTTGATTTGTTTAAAAAAAAAGTTGAACGACTTCATTTGCTAACAAAATTTGGACGGAGGACTTATTTGACAATTGAAGTAAAAGTCAAGCGACTAATTTGAATTTCAGCCTTTTTTGAGAATATAAATCAGAAAAGTAACCATTTTTTTGTACAGAACAGTTATAACTAATTAACTTCAGCGTAGAGATAAAGGCATCTTTTTTTTTTTTTTTTTTGGGGGGGGTGTGGTGGGGCGCTGGTTGAGATTGCGTTATGTTCTCTTTGGAAGGCTACTCTGATCATGGCAGCCTGCAGAGTCATTTGTTTCATTGGTTGATGAATCTTGTGCAAGTCTTAATATCTTCTGCTTTCACTATGCCACCCTTGAAGACAATTTGTGATGAATCTGAAAATATGAAAGTAACTGCAGAGTTACGTATTGTCATTACCATCGTGTTCTATTGGCAGGCTGCAGAGTCATTTGTTTTGTTGGTTGAAGTCCTTTCGAATCTTGACCAAGTCTTAATATCTTCTGCTGTCACCATGCCCACCTTGAAGAATTTATAATGAATCTGCAAACATGAAAATAACTACAGAGTTACATGTTGCATGGTTTTGATTGGCCAGTTGTAAGCTTTAACTGATCCAACTGAAAATGTTGGCAATTTTTCGGAAGCAAACCAGGAATTCAAGTGAAAGCATCATTTTCGAAGGCAAGAACGGCATATAATGTGAATTGTAGGCTAGTCCTTGTACAATTGACTTTTCCCGACAACCTTGGCCTGGATGCCTGAAGAAGGAAGAGTTTTGAATTTTTATTCTTTTCTTTTTTGGATCATTTATTTTGGAATGCGTGAAGGTCAAATTCATGTTACTGTGTTATAGAAAGATACCTTGGAATGGTTTGTGATCTATAGTTACTTGTTTTGGAATTTAAAATGTTACATTGTTTGTATCAGTGTGCTTAAAAAATTACATATGAATATATGATAGCATTAGATGCCAAGTCAAGTTGGAGAAAACAACTGAGTTCCATATTTCTCTAATTACTTATATGCAAAATAACTAATAAAATTTTTTTTTTTTTTTTTTTTGTGCATGTATTGTTCCAGTTTTTTTCCTTGTCTATATCTGTATATAATTCTTACTTGATTTTGAAATATGACATCCCATTGCCCATTCCAGGTTCACAAGTTGTGCTTGGGAAGTTGGCATAGTTTCAATGGGAGAGAGAAAAGGTGATGCCATTCACAAACTTAAAAATAAATTTGAAGTTTGTCAGGATGCAATCTTGAAACTGATTATAGCTGAATGCAGTTGACAGTTTAGCTCTGCTACACCCCCTCAGACCTTACATCTTATTCCTAGCTTGTAGTTGATTTACAAAAATAATTGAATTTCTCATATTACAAATCTTTTACATCTTTTTAATTCTCTATTACTCTGTCAAAAAAAAAAAAAAAAAAAAAAAATCTAAAGTAAGCTATCCTGTTGCCTATGTCATTTTGTTCAATTTGCTGAACGGGGCTGCAGCTCTGAACATTGATTGACTTAGAGCCAATTCAGTTGTTCCCACTCCCATAGAGGTTGTTCTAGACCATCATTCTTCCCCCAGTCAAAGCCATCAATCTCTGGGAGATCAACATGGTCTCCTCCCGAGTGAGAAGTTTCAGATGAGCTTGTTTTCTCTACCATTGTGGCGTTCTGGGAAGATGTTGCAGCCTTGTTATCACCAAGCTGTGGTATCTCTCTTGTTGACATTTCTGGGCGTCGATCAAATGCTCGAAAGCTTCCAGAAACCACATACACTCGGCACAAACTGAACTCATGCCTCAACTACAGGAAATAAATAGTGGAATAGGATACGGTAATTAGAAATTCTGAAAAAAAAAAAGAAAAAAAAAAAAAGAAAGAAAGAAGAAAACTATTTTCCATCTTTGGGATAAAAAAAGAATTTTTTGTTTTGTTTTTTGGATAATAAGTTTTGCTGGGCGAGGGAATAAGAGGTTTGAACTAGCAACCTGATCTCTTTGCATAAAACGTCCCTCCCACTTGGGCATACAATCCCATGAGACTCATACTCACGTGAGAGAGTGTTATATGCAACTATTACAGTACGCCACTACTCAATGAGTTGTGGTTCCCGGTGGCCCATTGTAGAAAAAAAGAAAACAAAAAGAACTTTAGCATTGCATATGCACCTTGGGAACTACGGTGCTAGATGAGCTTGGCACTTCTTCAATGGCTCTGTACTCATTCATCTTCCATTTGGTTTTTCTTCCAGTGGGTGCCTTCCCCTTATAGAAAACCATGGTTTTCTTCACTCCAATCACACGATTATCTGACGAATACACATAGCCAGGAGAGCCTGTTGCTTTCCAGTACCCAGAATCTGTAGTTCTGCTGGGTCTTCCTCCCCTAGCTTCTCTTTCTTGTCTTGGTGTAAAGAAAAACCATTGCTCAGTGTCTGCTTGACACATCTCTCCTGAAAGCTCTGCAACACAAAACAGAAACCAAGTCAGCATACTCACAATACCATTTAGCTCAAACTTAAAAACCATTTCTAAAGCATACACAATTGGGTTAAAATGAAAGTGGAGTTAGTTTGTTTAAGAGATATGTACTTGGAAGGTGCCAAGGCTCTATGTCATAAATGCTGATGACTGGGATAACTCGTTGCACATCAGGTCGCTTCCCTTCAAGCTTGTTGTGTAGGTAAAAGGAAACGAGCTCTTCTTCAGTTGGGTAGAAACGAAAACCAGGTGGTAGTTGTTCCATTGTTGATGAGAGTTTTGAGAGCTTGTAATTGTGTTTGAAATTTTGAATTGCTGTGAGTTTTTAAATGGCGTGAAGTCTTTATATATAGAGGGGTAGAGATAGCACAGTAGTGTGAGAGAGAGTTAGAAAAACGGGGAAGTTTGTGATTGGGTGGAAACTTCCACGCGGTTATGCGTGGAAATGTTGTCTAGCTGTCCTATAATATCTTCCCGTAGTGGTGATAGAAACGTCAAATAAAATAGTATACAATCTTTGCAGTTTTGAACCAGTCAGCTTTCTCTTTCTTCCCTGTATTGCAAGTTGCAACTCTAGCTTTTGTTCTGTGCAGGCTCATGCTAATCAAATTTTGAAGGTACTACTGTTTTTGTGGGTCTCCAATGAATTTGCCTCATCTTGACGTAATAATTACTTTTTATTTTTATTTTTTTTAAATGGTCCTAATCATCACTTAAAAACCTGTAATTGAGAAATTATATAATATTCGTGGTGAATCACGTTATTTGTGCACTATTTCATTAAAAGACTTATACTTGTTTAAATTGTTGGGTTAGCTTATGATAATAAAAAAAATTTGTTAAACCAATTTTAAATAGGTGAAAGGTTTTTAGAGGAATGGTGGACAAGGGACGTGATCAACGTTAAGGATTGGAAAATTTCTCCAACTACTCAACTTGTTAAGTGAATTTAGAAACATGGCCGAGAGGCTCCTTACAATCTTGCCTGGTTCTGTGGGCCTCTCTCTTTCTCTTTGTCCCTTTCTCTCTCTCTTTCACATTTTTTTAGAGGATTATGGATCAAATTTCTTCAAATGTATTATGTTGGAATCATATAGAACTGATGTTTCTGGTTTTTTTTATAAGATTCGTTTATGACATTAACAATAAGTTATTGTGGTTTATGCTCGTAGCTCAATTAATTGACGTTTTCTAATGTCTCCAACAGAAACATCCATGGTTAATATTCCTTCTCTCCCAGTTATCGAATTATAAAAAATAAAATAAAAAATTTATTGTGCTTTACATCCAACAATAATTATTTCGCATGTCCGATGGTTATAGCATCCTTCTTACAATATGTGAGTCTCACACAGCTATGAGATCCACATGCTATAGGAATGTTACTTAGGCTAGGTGTATGCAATATCTTCTTGTACATCCTGACATTCCTAGATCATGTAACAATAGTATTTTTATTTTTCTCATCCTGTGTCGGCGATTAATTAATTGCATTGGCAAAAACTGCCTCTCAAGGCTAAGCATTTCCTTAGATATGATATATTAGGAGCATTTCCTTAGATGTGATATATTAGATTTTCTAATTAAATTTAAATATAGAGATACATTGAATTTAATTATTTTTGAAAAAGTTAACACTATTTATGTTTCATTGGTTAATGTAACCATGTGCTTAAATTTAATTGAAAAAACTAATGTACTGCACAAAGGCAAAAAAAAATCCAACTCAACTAGTGCAATGAAAAAAAATTTCCCAAAACCTGTCACACCAACTACTAAAATACAATTAATTTAATTAAAATTCTAGTCACTTGACTATAATCATTGCCTTGATAGATATGATAAAATTTCAACTTATAGTGTTTGCTTCTTGATAATTGTTCTTTATCATAAAGTTCTAGATACCAATTACTCCCTCTGTTTCTAAAATATTTTGAGATGTCCCAAAATATTATCCTGTTTCTAAAAATAAAAGTAATTAATTTACTAATATTCTTATTATATCCTCATTAATTTACTAATTCAATTTTTTGATAAATTTTTTTAAAGGTAGTTTTGGAAATTTATACATTTTTAAAAGGTAAACAAGACGATAAATGATGTTTCCTTAAAAAGTTTGACTTTTCAAACATGACAAAAAAAGTAGGACGGAAGTAGTAGTTTTTTGTGTAGATGAGGATTGAACACTAAGGCCTATCTGATAGCAGTGTTTAAGTATTGTTGTTTATTTTTTAGTGATGTGAAAATACGTGTTTGAGTATTATAAAAACACGTGTAAAAAGTGTTAGTTTTATTTAAACACTGAAATTGTTGTTTATAGTAGGTACCAAACAGCCTCTAAATATCTTATTGACAATGAGAGACTTGATTGGTCAAACTAACTAGAACCCTTACTATAATTTTTTCCTTGAAAGGGAAGTAAATTAATAACTAACATTAAATATGAAGATCATTTTTACGATAAATTATTAGGTTCACTAGGAGGACTGTTGAAATGGTTTTCCCAATCAATGAGACAATGCCATCTATGTTAACGTGTGAGTTAACTTCCTAATCAGTACAAGAAATAAAACATCACCATATATTGTCACATTTGTATAAATAACAATGTTTCATTAGTTGAGAGGACTATGGAGGACAACATTCCGAAACTAATAACCTGTTATGCACTCTCCATTAATAGAATTTATCCAGTAAGGCATGCAAGGCATATACGTTAAAAGGAATTCTCTGTCATCAAGGCAATTTGCAAGAGTGATCTATTTCTTCTTGAACAATGGTGGAGGAATGTTACGTTATCTGAATGATTTTTCTTACTGAAAAAATATATATATATATATATATATATTTTTTTTAAATTCGGGGCAGGCATTGGCCAGTTGGCGTGAAGGTTGGGAACTGGAACGATTCAGGTGGCTCCTACAGCATTTGTTTCACGCGCAAAACTGTTCTTAAAGGAAGTGACAAATAAGAACCCACACTTTGTCTTGTTTCTCTTTGGCAAGGAATGTTGGAAATTAAGCTCAAGCATTAAAAATGTGTGTGTGTGTATATATATATATATATATATATATATATAATCCTCTGAGGAAAAAAAACAAGAAGAAAAATTCTCAGCCAGAATATATAAATTTCATTTAGGAGACTATATAGTAATAGGAGTGGTGTTACTCTCCCTCCAACATCAATTTTTAATTAGTTGCTTTTGTTTGTAACGATTAAAATCTGGCAATAAATGATGGGTAGTAGGTACATAACGCAGGTGCCGGGAATTTACCTGCGTCGGTGAATTTGTCGACACACCAGTTAACGTGTATCTAATAATACTACTTTACTTATAACCCTATCTCAATAGAATTAAAGCTGTAATTTTTTATTATCCCAGCGCAGATTTAGGGTGAGGATTTTTTTTTTTTTAAGAAAATGTTAATCATTGCTTTGAGTGCATTGGTTTAAGAATTATTTTTAAAAATATTTTTTGAAAAAATAATAAAATAATTAATTTTGTTAACAGCTTTTTATTTTTCCTATGAAAGTAGTGTAAACTTTTTAAAAAAGAATAAAAGTAGTGTAAAAACTTTCTTAATATGGTTTCTTAACGATTGCTCTAAAAGCACTCGTGAATATGACCCCCTTTTTTTAATCTTTCTAATTCTCTTCAATTACCTCATGTGGTCCGTAGCTATCTATCATGTCATGTTTATTGTTTGCTAAATTTGGTCCTCATGCGATGCTATTTGAGCTTCTAAATGCAGTTGAAATCTTGGTAATGACCAATGACTTTAACTATCCTAGCCTAGGGGCCTAGAGTGAAATTAATGACATTTAAAATGCAAATGAAATCGAGATAATTAAGTTTCCTTAAATATTTTTAGATGTGTCACGTGAAATCTTTTACTTTGTCTACCCCAAGTGCAAATTAGTCAAGCGTAAAGAAGAAGTGCTCTAACCACACAATAAGAAAAAGGTTGATTCGATGATACTGATGTGGTACCGGCCTAAGACTCTCTGATACTTAGGTCAGAGAACTTTTTAACAAGATTCAAATAAAGTATAACTTAAGAGAGGATAATGTAGCTTAATTGTTTTTCATACATGAATGAATGAGGCCAGTGGTTCTTATATAGGGGTGGTGTGTGACTGTTGATGGCCATTTGTGTTTCCCTCTCATGAATGCTATTAAAACTCTCATTGGCATCGGTTACTTTCTGAATGGGATTTTGAGACTGTTGTGTAACGGTTGTCCGCTAACGTGCCTTTAAATGCTTTCATAGATTATTCACCCATTTATGGTGATTTTGGTTGGCGGCCCAACATAATTTGGGGCACAATTTTATGCAGAATCTTTTATATGTAAATATTAATTAAACAAAATTATTTAATATTAAATAGAATCAAGGTTTTTTTTTTTTTTGAGAAATTAAATCAAGGTTAATTTAGCACATTAAATACATAACTTGATGAATAATACCAACTAAACTAATGTTAATTTCATATAGAGAATTGAATATCATAGTTGAATAATAAATTTTAATAAAATTAAATAAAAATATATTATTATTAAAAAAGATATTTTATTTTGAATATATGGCGATGCATAGTTAAGTAAAGTTGTAATATAATTTTTAACTTTTTATCTCTTGTATTTAAGTGAGAGAGATAGATATTATTTGTGTGTAGCTTTTATAGGATATTGGTTTACAAAAATTAAAGTCTCAAATTATTAGGGGAGATTAATCTATAATTGATGACTTAGCACATTTGCAGCATTTTTTTTTTTTGAAACATTTTTGGCTTTCAATGGGTTAGGTTTCTATTGGTTCGTACTTTGGGAGTATTGATAGAAATGAAAAGGAAAAATGCGAAAAAAAAACACTACAAATGTTCACAATATGATGTGATAAAGACTATTATTGATGAATTTCATCAATCTAATTTATAAATGTTTATATTACTTCTTTTGTGATTAGTGACATGCCAATTTGTAAGCCTATAGTAAAATTTGTGATATCTTTAGCATCATTTTTTTTAAAAGTGCACAACTATTAAAAATATATATAATTTTATAAAATTTTGGGCCTTTGACAACGGAGGAGGGGGCCTATTTCCTTAGGGGTAATTTTTTTTTTTTTTTTTTTTTGGTGGTAGGGCCTTAGGCCTGGGCCTCGGGTCATTCAAGGGTCATTCAAGGGTTTGGAAGAGACCTCTCTATTTGAAATTCCTTTCCCTAAAACTACACAATAATGCAGATCTCAACCCTGTACCTCACCCCAAGTCTACTGTATTCCCAAAAAAACAAATGAGAATGTTTTTCAAATGTATAACCAAACATCAAAGAAACCTAGTTTTCCCTCGAAAATGTTTTATGTCGAAACAAATGTAACCTAAAAACCAAATTCTAGGGTAAATTAGAAAATATGTAGGCTTTAAAAAAAATTAGATCACAATATTAGAAAAAATTAACAAAATGTCAATCATTTTCATTTTATATTATATTAGGGTAAATTATATTTTACATGTTAAAATTGAAGGGATTGTAAAATTTTAGGGTTCAATATGATACTAGTGAAACTATATAGGACAAAGTTTGATTACAAACTTGGTTGTAGCCTATGGCTACAATTTCACTTAATATCTTTTTATTGGATGTGAATTTTGACAAATCTACTATTGGATTAAATTTTCTTCTTATATCTCTTATGCTTGCAAAATTTTCAGAAGAACAAAAATCTATACCTATGTCATCAATCAATTATTTAAATTGCAAGTTTTTGTAGTACAAAATTATGCATAAAAAACAAGTTTTTGGATCATATAGTAAATAACATTCGATTGACATAAAATTTGACGTGTTAAAAGCGTAAAGAACATACAATCCAATAGTTAAATTTTCAAAAATGTGTAGTAATGTTAATTTTTTTAAATGAAGTTATTGCTTTAGACTATAACTAAATTTGTAGCCAAGCTTTGTCTAATTATATATTGGTTTAATTTGTAATAACAAGAAATCTTACGTGTGTGTGTGTATGTGTATAATACTAATTATTAAGAAGGATGAGAAGAGAAATAGATAAAAATTTAATAGGTGTAAAGTATTTGTTTGAGAACAGCTTATTTAGTTGAAATTGAAAATTTTTTTACTGAAAGTACTGTAGATAAAGCTAAAAGATAGTTGAAATAGTATAATGGGATCCATAAATAGTACCAAAAAGTGCAATGGGACCCATGAATAATAGTAAAAATAGGCTAAATAGTAAAAAAATCTGGCTTTTTAAGAGCAATTACATCAGCTGGTGCAAATTTTCCTTCTATTTTGTACAAAAAAACTACTTTTTCTATTTTACACACCTATTTTTACAAAACACCCACATCAGTTTATCTATTATACACATTTATTCAATAAAATATTTATTCTTTTCCAATTTTTTATTACTCTCCCTCACCGCCTCTCTCTCAGACTCATTCTCTACAACATCAAAGCAAGAAACCAAAGGCTATGGCAAGCCCTGAACCCGAGCACGAGCACAGAGAAGAAGTGGAAGCCTCAACCACCGGCAATCGTTAAGCTCCAATTGGCAAGAAACCGCCTCTCTCTATGGCAAGCATTGAACCCGAGCACGAGCACGAGCATAGAGAAGAAGTGGAAGCCCCAACCATTGGCGATCGTTAAGCTTCGATTGGCAAGAAACCGCCTCTCTCTCTCTCTCAAACCCATGCTCCGATTGTTAATCTAGAGGGGATCACCGTCACCACCGCCGAGGAGCATCAAGATTGACGGCGAGTGGCGAGCATCAAGATTGACGGCAAGCGAAAGCTAGAGGAACAAAGGAAGATGAGATGAGAGAAAGAGAGAGCTGCGCCTGAGAAAGTTTGATGAAATGAGAAAATGAAAGGGAGGTGAGACCGTGAGAGTCAGTACAGAGAAGAGAGAGAAAATATTATTAAGATATGAAATGCACATGCTACAGTAGCTGTGCATATTTGCACAATTACTATAGCAAATATGCATTAATGCATAAGTTTACACCCACTGATGTGGGTTATTTTTTGCTCAAAATGTGTAAAATGAGCAACTTTTTCCATTTTGTACAATTTTGCAACAACTGATGCAATTGCTCTAAGCCATGCCAAATGCACACGAAGTCTCAAACTCGCATTGTTGTGTACACACTTAATAAAGCAGCATCCAATCCCCTTCTCTAAGCATTCACATTAGTGGTGCTAAAAAATTTAGCTTTTAGCATCTCAAAAACTTACTTTTGTGTACACACTTAATAAAGTAGCATCCAATTCCTTTCTCTAAGCATTCACATTAGTGGTGCTAAAAAATTTAGCTTTTAGCACCTCAAAAACTTACTTTATTTATTTTATCACCCCATTTAACAATACACTTTACATGTTATCTCTTACTTTTGAACATCACCCATTAAAATAATATAAAACATCTACCTACAAAAACTTGCTATAGTTGGAGAGAGAGAGAGAGAGAGAGAGAGAGAGAGAGAGAGAGAGAATAAATAAAAGCAAGTAGCAAGTTGTTAATTTTTTTTTAGATTTAGAAGTTCTAATATAGCATATATTTTGATGTTTGTGATGCTAAAAATAGCTTTTTGGCTATTTTAACACAATCAATATGAATGCTCTTAATAATCAGGGCCGGCTTAACATATAATGCAATTGATGCAATCATCTAAAGCCCTCAAATAAAAAAAGGCCCCCATTTGTAAAAAAAAATATATAAAATATATTTATTTATATATTTTAATTAAAAAAAATTTCAGTGCTTTTATTGGTCAATAAAATGCATTAAAAATGCTCTATTGTATCTTAAAATGCAGAAGGTTAAAAAGGAAAAAAAAAAAAGTTAAGAAAAGACTACGCAAGCTGTTCTGCACAGTGCACACAGCACTGCACAGTTTGCCCAAAGCCCACAGCACATCACAGTTGGTCCTACTACATACTAATTAATAATTTATCACATTTTTTTAATACATATCAATTATTATAAATTATCACACTAATTAATAATTTAATGTGTATCATATCAATTCATTTCTAGTAACTTTGCATCTCAAAAAGCAAGAAAAATAGATTTTAAATAAAAAAAATCAATACAAAATATTAATTAAAAATAAATTTTAATTAATATTTAAATATAAAAAAGACCGCACTTAAAATTTTCGTCTAAGACTCCTAAAGTTGTTGAGCCGGCCTTATTAATAACGCTGGATTGAGTTTAAAAGAAAGATCCTTTAAAGTTTTAATTTTTTGGTGACCCCAAGTCATTAAAGAGAAGAAGAGGAGTATATAAAGGTAGATCTCATAAGTGTAAGATTCAAGCCCACCTAAAATGAAATGTCTATCGATAACAAAAATATTTTAACATTTATTATAGAGCTAAAATCCAACATTTGTTAACCCCTCCTTTGAGGGTTGAAGGAGTCCTTACTCCTTAACAAAAGTTAATGCCTTCTCAAACGCCATCACCAATAGAAAACAGTAAGATTTTTTTGACAATGATACGAAAAAGACCTAAGTTGTGACTTGTGAGACGTATGCCTATTTTATTATGATTTGTTTTCTGGATAAAACAAAATTCCAATTTGTGGCATACTTGAAATGCCACATAGTCGTACGACGCATTATAAAGCAACTACGAAACTTTCTGTCCTTCGTCAGCAAGACCCAGTCTACCTGGTTACCGAAAGGGGAAGCAAAATTAAATTTAATAGAATTGGAGTTATGTTGCTATCATTCAAAAAACTCAAAAAGCCAATCCATGCACGCGGACTTCCGGGAAAACTTTTTCATACCTATATCCACTTTGTTTTCCGCTTCGTTTCCGCGTTTAAGTAAAAGTTATCTTCTAGGACCTGTACATGGAACTTCCTTCATTTTATACCGAGTCTTCTTAAATATAACAAAGATAATCTATTTTATGGTTTTTTTTTTTTGAATTCAATGTGATAAATTATTGATTGTTTTAAAAGCTTAAACTATTAAAATATGATGATAAATTTATTTATTTTTAATCATATATTTCTAACACTACCTCTCACGTATGAGCTCAAATTTCCTTTTAATAGGTGAGGAGGTCTTACACATGAGATTTTAATATAGTATTAGAGCATAATTTAATCATTTAAACATGGTACAGTATTTTAGATTGATATGTAATATCTATTTTTTTTTCTTTTATAAATATGATAGAAATTTAACTTTTGGCAATTCAGTTTATGAATTATGATAACATTCATTTTAGGATAATTGCTTTTATTATTATGTTAAAACATCAATTAGTTTTTTGTGTAGACAGGTTCCTCAAACCCTGAATCTCTTATTCAACAATAAAGAACTTTATTAGTCGAGCATCGAAATCCAAGATGTCTTATCTTATCTATGAAATAGATTAATTCATACGAAAAAAAGATTCTCTTTCCTCACAGAGGCAAGAAACTTACCAAAAGTGAGAAAGGGCTCCATAAGATCTTATGTGAAATACGTTTTCTCAACTCTTAATTAAGCTACAGGGACCTCATATGAGCTCATTGAGCTGTGCCTCACTAGCTTGTGGGGTCTTAGCACTCGCAATATAGCAAGCATATTATTGGTGACCTTTAGGGGTTGATGCTTGGAAAAAGGGGCAGAAAATTATATATTAAGTGTATTAAGTAATGAATATAATGAGAGATTGAGAGACCTCTATGGCTCTATCGCGGTTTGACTCTTTGTGACTTGAACGTCATTTTGGGGAAGGGGATTTTTTTTACAAAAATCAGTATGTGGAGTTGAGAGTGTGGACACATGAATCGGACTTGTTGGGTTCATAAATTACAAAGGTCACGAAGCAAGGAAAAGTCATGCCGCACCACTTTCCTACTTGACCTGTTCTCTTGTCTACCGCGACTCTTTCTTTGTTTCGCGAAGCTCTGTGTGTAATTAATTACAACTATCCATCCAATTTACTAAACCTAATGCTATTTATTCAACTGATTATTACAAGCCTTAAAACTAAGTTCACATTGAGTTAAGCACTGCCGGAACCCCAGATTTGAACTTTGCAAATATAAAATAAATACATATTATTATTATTATTATTATTATTATTATTTTCATAATTCTATTGTTGAAGAGAAAAGAGATAGAACTAATTATGTTATTGGAGTACACTATATTATCATACATTTTGGAGGGTACATATTATCAGGCCGGTTGAACCTATAAGCCATTTAGGCCACCGCCTAAGGCCCCCACTTGTAAGAGGGCTCCAATATTACTAATATATTATATAATATTGCTTTCTCATTTGGAAAAAAAAGAAAAGAAACAAAAAGTAAGGCCCACTTAAAAGATTTAAGGCCAAGCCCAAATTATTTTAGCCCCTAATTGAAAATTGAGAAGAAACAAGTTATTTCTAATCATTTTTCACAAAACGAAAAAGCTGAAATAACATGAAATCCAATCAAATCACCAAATCTTTAGCTTTCTCAAAAAAAAAAAAAAAAATCACCACATCCAAGTATCCTCTGGATCAAACCTTTGTACCACATTTCATTAAGAAAACCCATGTTTATTACTTGAAATGTAGAGAGGGAGAGAAAGAGGGACACTAATTTTCTCAATAAAGAAATAACAAAATACAGAAGAAAAGATAACAAAAGGCAGAAAAAAGAAAGAAAAAACAAGTAACAAAAGGCAGAAAAAAGAAAGAAGAAAAAGACACTCACTCTCTCCATCTTGATTCTAAATAAAACACTCTTTTTAGTTGGCTTGCTCATCTATTGGTTTTGGTAATAGACTTGGTGCGTTCACAGATCTTCATTTCAGGTTCTTTTTTTGTTTTCTCTTCTCTTTGCCTCTTTGGTCTTCTTCATGGAATTATCTTTGCTGCTGGGTTTTCATTCCCCTTTTTGGCTTAACTTTTGTTATACTTTTTACTCTTTTTTGTTTTTACTCTTAAATCTTGATTTCTTTAGTATTTTATAGAAGGTTATGGAATGGAACCCACTTAAAGCATTGATCCTAGTCCTACACATTATTTATTTATTTATTTAAATCAGATTTAGTGGTACGGATAGATACGATATTATGTTGTCAAACTTTTCATACATTTTGACCAAAAGTGTATAAATTATAGTTCCCATATTTTAGGGTACTGTTAATTAATATTATTAATCATTTTGTGGGTTGTTGATGAGCATGGATGAATTGAACTGAGGTAGACTTCTATCCCTTTAATGAGATTTATTATTTTGTGTAATATGTTGTATTCAACGTCTTCTAACACATGGGATGACCCTTACAAATGTGAAACCCAATCCTATGTAAAAAGGATGCTACATATAACGATTCCACCTCCTTGACGAGATTTATTATTTTATGTAGTATGTTGCATTCAACATCTTCTAACAAATGGGATGACCTTCACAAATGTGAAACCCAATCCTATGTAAAAACGATGCTACATATAACAATTCCACCACCTTGAATGGACTCAATAGAGCGCCAAAAAGATATTTAATTAGAGGAACTAACGTACTACACCTGAGAGAGAGAGAGAGAGAGAGATTATTAAATATTACCTCAGATTCCTAATTTGACTTAGTTTAGGTTATCTTGATGTGAAAGGAAAATTCATTATTTGGTGTAGAAGAAAATGACTCTTCTTAGTATGGGTGGAAAAAGTATTTATTGTTGAAGAAATTATTGGATATTATTAATCTATCAAGGGATAGAATTAAAGATTTATAAATAGGTATTTGTAAATGGTTTGGTGCATTTGTCCAAAGATCCTCTCACATGAGGAGAAGAGAAGACCCCTAGAAGAACATGAGTCGGTTTCATAGAAAAGTAGTTTGGTAGAATTTTGAGGCTGAAAAATTGGTTGTCTTGCGAGTTTGTTTGTAATGTTAATGTGAGATTTTTTGAATGTATTAGGGCTTTGAGAATGTGAATATATGCTGTAAGGACCAGGAAAGCTCGCAACCTAAGCCCACTTAGAACAGTGGGTTTGGACAGTTCAACTTTGGCCCAAATCAATAAATTTGTAAGAGAGGGAAACAAACAACAAGAGAGGGCCTTGCCCGAGGATGAAAATAAGGAAGAAAGACTTAATATTATTGAATATGAAGATCAACATCCCAATATAAGCTAGCCTGAGGAAGACAGTATTATACAGAAAAATCCATTGTTTGCTCTCTTCTCTCAATGTTCTTATTCTAACTTTCCTTTTTTAGATATTTTTCTCTGGATCCTTTCTTTGAGAACTTTCTCTTTCTTATATACTCTCACCTACCTCACATCTTGACCCTCCATCTTTACCTAACATGGTTCTCATTGTGACATTTGCCCCTTTAAACCTTTTGATGAAGGTAGTAGAAGGAACTGCTTAGTTGTGAATTATATTGTTCAGGTTGCTTCCTCATCAATGCAGCTGATAAAGCTGTTGCCCACCATTTAATGCAGAGGTAACATGCTACTTCTTGTTGGAAACTTCTCCTACATTCATGATTCTCTCTCCTTAGCCAGCCCTTCCCACTTGAAGCTCCTAATAATCTTTTGTCTCTTCTCCCCTTCTCCTCAGGTGAATTCCCTTCTTGGGTACATGATACCCCTACACCAATAGTAAAAGTTCTACAGTCCCTTTCTCGGTCCTCGGGCCCCCACATATGCGTATATGGTTTATGAGTTAGCTTGCATGATTATCTAAGTTTGTGAGGTTTGACAGAGTGTGGTTGTAGTCCATATTATTGATAATGAATTTTAGTTGCCGTTATTGTGGATGTGGGGTTGAAGTTGTTCGATACTAGCTTGGCTTATTTCTAAGTTAATTAATATGTTTGCAAGAAAGGGAAAGAAGAGGAGAAAAATGAAAATGACATATGGAAGATAAAAGACTATATATATATATATATATAGAGAGAGAGAGAGAGAGAGAGAGAGAGATGGCTATAAGGGAGTAGTTAGGAAAGCCCTTAAAAATTAAGAAGCAATTATCTTATGTGAGAGGCTAGGTTCATAATAAAACGAATATAGGAGATACTTCTTAAAAGGGTGTTTAAAAAGAGAGTAAGAGGAGAAACGACTAATACACCCCATTTAAAAAAAATACCATCTTATAGAGCTAATTAGTAGTGATGAGAACCCCATTATGATTGTAAGGTATAATTAGGGGTGGCAAAGTAAGCCCAAACCCATTTGTCCGCTCAAAAATTGAACCCAAACCCATCCAATTATTAGTTGGGTTAAATGGGTATCAACCTAATTAGACCCAGTGATTATTGGGTTTTAACTAAAAACCCAATGAGGCCCATTTAACCCAAAAACAATATACCCAAATTCAACCCAACCCTTCCCATAAAAAAAAATTTTTTTAAAAAGCCCTCAGACGCTTCAGGGTTTTCATTTTCCTTCATTTTCTCAGCCTCCAAACACTTCTCGCTTTCTCACTTGCTCTCTCTCTCTTTCTCTCTTTAGCCCTCACAGAGAACAATGAGGCACAACAAACACAGCACAGAGACCCTCCGCTGGACACGTACATAGATCCGGGCTTCAAAACCTTGAAGATCTCAGTGTAGACCTCCTCAAGCTTCGGCGCATGACAGGTGCCCTCGATTGAGTACGTGCTGTTGAAGCTGTTGTTCAGGAATGGCATCTCGAGGAAGTTCCTGCACACAACCTTGCAGAGCGAGTCGAACCTAGCTTTCTTGTTGTGAATACGAGCTCGATTTACTTGGTAATTGTTGATCGTGATGCCCATGACCTTCGCATGCAAGTGGGCCGCGATGGCTCGCGTGGGCCCACCGACTCCGCACCCAACGTCGAGGAATCAATCTTCGGGCTCGTCGATCAGATCGATGGCCATTTCTTCGTGGATGTGCATGGCCTCGCAGTTGGACTTTCCAGCAATCGAAGGTGAGAAATGGAAGGACTAGCCCCAACCTCACTCGTAAATGTCGGTGACTAAGTTGTAGAAAGTTTCGACAAAGTCTGGGACTTTCTCGGTAGTTTCGATCTCTTTTGGGCGGTGGAAGAAGGACCAGTATTGCTTGCAATTGTCTCAACTTTCTCGGATGAGATTGAACTGCCGAGAGATCAACGGCTCTTTTGCCCTTTTGTTCAGTGGAGCCAAGTACGCAAACGAACCAGTAGACTCCAGAGAGAGAGAGAGGGAAGCACCAGAGATTGGAATTTTCTCGAGAAAATGAATGAAATGAAAGTTTCTCGGAAATCAAACAGAGAGAAGTGAGAGTTTTTTTGGTCAAAATTGAAGTGGGGAGGCAATGGAGGAGAAAGAAAAAGAAATTTTAGATCCAAGAAAAGTTTTTTCTTTGTTCTTTCTTTTTCTTGGGAAAGTAGAATGGAGACTGGAGAGAGTGGAAAAGGGAATCCAAGAAAGTGTTGGGTTTTCACTTTAATGGCATTTTGGTAATTTTGATAATTGGGTAATTGGGTGAGTTGGGGTTTACTCATAATAATTGGGTTGGGTTGGATTTGGGTTAGAAGCAATTAGTTAAATGGGTTTTAATAGGTAAATAGGTTTTATATACCCAACCCAATTATGCCAACTCCAAACCCACCCATTCGACTCCCCTAGGTATAATAGACAAAATTATACAATATTATGTAAATTATTATAAGAGAATAAGTGATAATTGATTTATATCATATAAATTATTGAAATTTTTAATAAATTATTAAGAGTAAAAAGAAAGTAATTAAAAAATATATATTTAGTCATAATCCTTACTAATAGTATGAAGTGAAATATGTATATATATACCAATAAGATTGTCATGAGCTTTACCTCCGTAATAGTGATCTTTATTGTTAACACGATTTTGTAGTGATCTTTATTGTTAACACGATTTTGGTATCCAAACATAGGTTGATGAACATGTCACAGATCTCATGGAGTTTGGTGACACCCTCTTACCGCTAACTTGAATTATTTCCATGAGGGTCTGCACCACACAATTACCAATGGTTGTCTTTATCGTCACTTGTTGCAATATCAAGATGATACTAATTGACAGGTTCCAAACATCAATTGATGCGGAACAGAAAGCGTGGAGGGTTATTAGATATGAATAAAATTTGGCTATAAACTTGGTTGCTATTTCAAGATGATAACAATTAACAGGTTCTGCTAATATCAATTGAAGCAGAGCAAAAGGCGAGGAGAGCTGCTAAATATTGTTCCAATAACTAGATGCAAAGTCTTAAATCCATATGAGGTTCTTTGAAGTTTGAATGATAAAGAATAAAGAGGAACTCTAGAAATATACCAAACGAGAAAAAAAATCAACTTTATTAAAATATGATTTGTTATCTTCATTTTACACATTGCATAAATACCTACTTAAAAATTCATACAGTATCCAAAGGGAGCTATTTTGATTATGAATGTTAGAAATACTGAATAATTGTATTGTATTTCTTAGTGTAAGAATATACATGAGTGTGCCTTTATATAGGAGGCATATGAGTGCAGTACAAGTAGGAGTGTAGTACAAGATGTGTGCTGTACAAGTAAACTAGTTGGGCCTAAAGCCCACAACACTATACACGTTAACAGCCCCCCTCAAACTCAAGGTGGATGTGAGACCAACTTGAGGTTGTCAACTAAATCACGAAGGCGTCCTTTAGGATGTGACTTGGTGAAGATATCTGCAAGTTGATCTTTGGAGGAGACGGAGAAGAGCTAGAGAGCACCATGGACAAGATGAAAACGGATAAAATGACAATCAATCTCAATGTGTTTAGTCCACTCATGGAAGACATCATTGTGAGCAATATGAATGGCACTCTGGTTGTCACAATAAAGAGGAGTAACAGAGGATGTAGACACACCTAAGTCCTTAAGAAGCCATCGTAGCCAAAGGAGCTCAGATGTGGTATCAGCAAGGGCACAATATTCTGCTTCAGTACTGGAGCGGGCCACATGAGTTTGTTTCTTGCTTCGCCAAGAAATCAGAGAAGAACCAAGAAGAAAGCAATAACCAGTGGTAGACCTACGATCAGTGGGATCTCCTGCCCAATTAGCATCAGAAAATGCACGAAGAATAAGAGGAGACTGAGTAGAGTAGAAAAGACCATGGAAGAGAGTGCCCTTTAGGTATCGAAGAATTCGCAGAACAGCAGCATAGTGAGTCGATCGTGGAGCAGACAGATACTGGCTCACCTGGTGAACAGCATAGGAAATGTCTGGACGAGTGACAGTGAGATAAACTAGGCTGCCAACCAAGCGTCTGTAAAGAGAGGGATTAGGCAATGGTTTCCCTCCTGAGGGAGTCAAATGTGCATTAAGCTCAACTGGAGTGTCAACGGTCTTGCTATCAGTGAGTCCAGCTCGAGACAAGAGTTCAGATGCATACTTGGCTTGAATAATACAAAGTCCATCTGTAGAATGAGTGATTTCAAGACCCAAGAAGTAGCTGAGATGTCCAAGATCTTTCATCTCAAATTGCTGACTGAGAAAATCTTTGAGTTCTTGAATGCCACTGAGGTCATCACCAGTTATGATCATATCATCCACATACAGGAGAAGTAGAATAGTGCATTTGTCAGTGCGACGAAGAAATAAGGCAGAATCATAATGACTGGCCATGTAACCCAAGCGAGAGATAGTAGAGCTGAATTTGGCAAACCAAGCTCGTGGAGCTTGTTTAAGGCCATAAAGTGCACGTCGAAGGTGACAAACCTTGTTTGATTCAACAGAGAGACCAGGAGGAGGTTGCATATAAACTTCTTCACTTAAATCCCCATTAAGGAATGCATTTTTAACATCCATCTGGAAAAGGTCCCATTTACTGGCAGCAGCAACAGCTAAGAGGGCACGAACAGATGAGATACGTGCAACCGGAGCAAAGGTCTCTTCATAATCAATCCCATACTCCTGTGCAAAGCCTTTTGCAACAAGACGAGCCTTGTAGCGCTCAATGGACCCATCAGAGCGAGTCTTAATCTTGTAGATCCACTTACAACCAACCATAGATTTCCTAGGGGGGAGAGTCACCAAATCCCAAGTATGGTTTTTAGATAATGCATCAAGTTCCTCTTTCATTGCAATCTGCCGTAAAGGGTCAGTGGAAGCCTCACGATAGGTGTGAGGCTCGTGCAGTGTAGCAAGGGCAGTGTAACAATGATAGTCAAGTAAATGTGCAGGAATGGATCTTACCCGAGTTGAGTGACGAGGTGGAATGTCTTGTGCTAGATCTTCAGGCGGAGCAGGAGCAGGGGACCCAAGCTCAAGGTTGGGGTTGGGTTGCTCGTCTTCAACCTGTTCATCTTCCACCTGTTCATTAAAGGGTGAACTAGGAAAGGGATCAATGATATCTGGTGGTTGGACAGAGAAGTCAACATGAGAATCAGGAGCAGCTGCAGGAGGATCAGGAGCAGCGATAAAAGGAATATGAGCCTCATCTGGAAAAAGATCTAAGACAGAGAAGGAAGATAGGGAGGCACGGAAGTGAGAGAGCTCGACAAAGAGGCGATGTTCCCAAAAGACAACATTGCGGGAGACACGAAGACGATGAGAAACAGGGTCATAACACCGATACCCCTTTTGAGTTTCGCCATAGCCAAGAAAACAACAAAGCCTTGACCGAGGTTCAAGTTTGTTATGCTCATGTGGCTGAAGAAGAACGAAACAGGCAGAACCGAAGGAGCGAAGATGATGATAATCTGGAGATGACCCAAAAAGGCGTTCATATGGAGTTTGATTTTGGATGACAGGACTGGGAATACGATTAATAGTATAAACAGCATGAAGTGCAGCTTCGCCCCAAAAAGGAGCAGGAACTTTGGCAGAGAGAAGAAGAGCACGAACAGTGTCAAGAATATGACGAAGTTTTCGTTCGGCTCTACCATTTTGTTGAGAGGTACCTGGACAAGTTAGTTGATGAACAGTTCCATAGGAATGCAAAACAGCTTGAAAAGCATATTGAGTGTATTCAAGAGCATTATCAGATCGAAAAATTTTGATACGTTTGGAAAATTGAGTTTCAACAATTTTTGCAAAATTAGAATATATTTGCAATAATTCAGAACGATGTTTCATATGAAAAATCCAGCTATAACGGGAATAATCATCAACAAAGACAACAAAATATCGAGACCCACCAATACTAGAAACAGAGAAAGGTCCCCAAACATCAGAATGAATTAGGTCAAAGATATCAGTGGACACTGATTCACTAGTATTGAAAGGCAAAGCTGGTTGTTTTCCTAATTGACATGAAACACAATCAAAATTTTCTGTGGACACTGAGCTTAACAAACCTCTAGAAGCCAAGTGTTGTACCCGAGAGGAAGATGCGTGACCAAGTCGGGCATGCCAAAGTGCAAGGGAAGGAGTAGAAGAAACTGCAGCAGCTGCAGCAACAGAAATAGGAGCAACAAGTGGAAGACGAAGGTTGTCCACGGGAAACATACGTCCAACTCTGGGACCGGTCCCAAGCTCCTGTCCCGTCCTCGGATCCTGCACAATACACCCAGAATAATAAAAAATAATGCGATAACCCAACTCAGCTAATTGTCCCACAGAAAATAAATTGTAAGAAAGGTCAGGAACATTAAAGACCCCAGGAACTGAGAGGTTGGAGGTCGAAACAGAACCTATATTATGACCAGACATTATGAAACCATTGGCTGTGCGAATATTAAGAGGGTGTGATGCAGGTTGAAGTTCAGAAAATAAGGATGAGTGAGGTGTCATGTGATTGCAACAAGCAGAATCCATAAGCCAAGAGGAAGGAGACATACCAGATAAAGCTGAGAGAGAAGAGGAATAAGATGCATTACCAACCATACGAATGACATTGGCGATGATGTTTATAAGGTCATCTCTGGAAATGGTGAAGGTGGATCCAGAAGATTGAGACTGTGCAGTGATGGGAGCCATTGGTTGGACACTCTCAGTGGTAGCAACAATAGCAGCAGAAAATGAAACAGCTGATTTGTTGCGTTGATAGCAAGTCTCAATATTATGGCCAAAACGTTTGCAAAAATTGCAAAAACGTTTGTTGGATTTTCGGCGATGATTGTTGCAAAAGGAAGAGGACCTGTCCTTATTCTTCATTTAGAAGCAAAATATGCAAAAATGGAATGCAAAAATGAAATCTACGCGAAAAACTGGGTAAGGAGCACCTGGCCTTGAAAAAGTCAACAGTCAAAGTCAACGGTCAAAGTCAACGGTCAATGGTCAACTCGGTCAACGGTCAACAATGACGTCAGCAGATGAGTGGAGGATGACGTCAGCGGATGACGTGGCGTGATGACGTCACCTAGGGCTGACGTCAGCAGGTGACCTGTAGCGCGTGACGGCGCGTGGTGCTGCAGGCCTGGCGCGTGGGAGCGCGTGGAACACCTGCCGATCTGGGCAGTGGCGCGTGGCGGCGCGTGGGAGCGTGAGCTGCAGAGCAGAACCTTTGGGTAGCGCGTGAGGGCGCGTGACGTCTCCGATAGCTTCGAGGCTTCGACGGATTTGTAGATCGGTGCAAGACGATCTCAGTGGTACCTTCAGAAATTTAATCGGAGCAATATTGGAGGCGGTGACGCAAAGGGCAGTGGTCTTCGCAGTGTGAAACTCCTCAACTGCAGCGGCTGCAGGTCCGGAACCCAAGGACGACGGCTGGATGATGTCGGAGGTTCAACGGCGAAAGGCTGCAACAGCTACTGTGACGGCGGAAGCAATGTTGGGAATGGAGTAACACCAATAAAGACAAGACTGCTAAAAAAGGGTTAGAGCAGTGGCTCTGATACCATGTTAGAAATACTGAATAATTGTATTGTATTTCTTAGTGTAAGAATATACATGAGTGTGCCTTTATATAGGAGGCATATGAGTGCAGTACAAGTAGGAGTGTAGTACAAGATGTGTACTGTACAAGTAAACTAGTTGGGCCTAAAGCCCACAACACTATACACGTTAACAATGAAAACCTTAAAAATACCAACAAGAAGGAGATAAAAACTAGCATCAATATTGTTGTCATCATCAATTGAGCTGGTGCCGTCCCAAGTTAGAGTTGCATAGATCTCATCAATTGGGATCTTTGAGCTGGCTCATGCATGCATACCTAGGAAGAAGTATAAAGTTAGAACTTAGGAAGTATATTCTTTTGAATTTCTTAATCCTACGTAGTGATATTTTTCTTCCTCTCGAAAAATCTCACTGGATATTGTTACTTGACTTGTGAACAAGTACGAATAACAGATTTGTTCTTGACAATTCTGAATTTACTTAAAAAAAAAACCATATATAGATTTGTTAAGTTGCATGGAAATGATGTAAATGACAAAGATTGAACAGGTGCATTTTCTATCTGACAGCTGTGATGCTAAATCCAATTTTTACACTGACCTTGTTCTAAATATTCCCTCAAATAAGTTGATGTTCTATTAAATTTTTCCATATATATCCAAAAAGATTTTTAAAAAAGGATCAATATGATGAAAAGCCTTGAAGCGTATATGATCACTGACATTCATTATCACTACAAATAACTTCCGCTCAAGAATTGTAATTCAAGTTCTAGCAAATTAAGAGACTCTATGCTAATTTCAAAAGGCATTAGCCCTTGATTCTTCTTATTAATATTTTTATTAAGTTTAGGCAGGCAGCTTTAAGCAATAGAAGGAACTAAACTTTTTAACATGTTCTATATCAATCATATATGAAGATAAGATAAATTTGTTACTTTCTTGGTCTCATTCAACAGCGTAATGACAGAAATAAATAATATATAAAAAAAATGTGTCGACAAGAAGAATGACTTTGTAATTGTCATCTCTAAATTTTTCATCCAACAGGCTTGCACAGAAAGATTACAAACCAAATTGCCTTTCCTTAAGTTTCTATAAATACTGGCGCTTCTATTAAGTCCAAGCACACACTCTAACCATCATTTTAAGTACCATATATTAGCTTTTCCCTTCACTACACCTCAAGTTCTCTTCCATGGCCTCAAAAACTTTCAACATGAAATTCTTCGCACTACTGATTTCTTCATTTGCCATCATCCAAATGGCAATAGCAGGAGATCCAGACATTCTCACAAACTTCATAGTCCCTCCTAATGTCACCGATGTTAATGGGGATTTCTTCACAATTACTGGCATGCGTGCCCTTTTGGGTGGCTTTCCCACTTTCTTCAAGGTCACGAAGGCAAGCTTGGCTGAGTTCCCTGCTCTCAATGGTCAGAGTGTTTCCTATGCTGTCCTCGAATTCCTGGCTGGCACTAGGGACGGAGGTATTCCCCTAAATTTTTTTTTTTGAATAGATTCCCCTAATTTTTTTTAAAAAAATATATCAGTATATATATATATATATATATGTGCATTAATTCTAGCAATTTTGTTCTATAAAATTACATTTTGCCCCCTTAATAATATCATTGATTCTTTTTAGAGTAACGTTATAGTTACAAACTTATCTACAATATTTTTATAAATTGTTGAGGTACAAATTCTTATTGGTTCACATCTGGGCCTATCACTTACATCACTTTTTTACTTACAGTTGAAGTGCAAATTTGTTGGTTGAGGTAAGTACACTCAAATGGAGCCGGATGTACACCCAAATCGTTGGTGAAGAAGAGTAACCCCCCTGAGATGGTCACTGGTGTGGTGCCTGCCACAATGCTTCTGATGCCAAAGTCAGTATATAAAAATCTCTAAGAAACAACTGAATATATAAATGACTGATAAAATGCCTTACTATCTTTTTTGTTGTGTATGTCTCTCTTATATTTGTGTGGTGAGGGCTTTATATATACCTCCACAGCTCCTAGCCGTTGTAGCTCTTAAGAGCAATCATAACAGGGGAGCTATATTGCTATATTGCTATATTTTATAGCAATATAGCTCCTCAAACACAAAAATATAGCTATAGCAGTAGAGCTATATTCTTAAATTTTAGCTTCACATGAACAGTACACATTTATCTATAGATGTGCACTGTTCATCAAAGCTAAAAAAAAAAACTATTATTGTATTAACTCTCTCTCTCTCCTATGTCATTTAAAAAATATTTTTCCTTCTCTCTCTCTCTCTCTCTCTCTCTCTCTCTCTCTCCGACTTCTCTTATTCTCCTTCTTCCTCTCATTTTTTTTTCTCTCCCTCATCTACCTCTGGTTCGCCGTCGTCCCACGCCATCCAACGTCATCCCACGCCTCTGCCGGCCTCATCGTCACCGGCCCAAGCCGGTCTGTTTTTTTTTTTTTTTTTTTTTTTCCTGCTGTGGTCGCCGGTTTGCTGGTGGTGGGTCACCAGTCTGTTCTTTCTTCTTTTTTTTTTTTTTTTTTTTTTCTGCTGTGGTCGCCAATCTGCTGTGGTCGCCGGTCTGCTGGTGGTGGGTCGCCGGTCTATTCTTTCTTCTTTTTTATTTTTTTCTGCTGTGGTCGCCGGTTTGCTGCTGGTGGTGGTGGTGGTGGTGGTTGTGGTTGTGGTTGTGGTTGTGGCTGTGGCTGTGGCTGTGGTTGGGTTGGTGTGGTATATATTTTGTAGGTAGTGAGATATATTATTTTATTATAAAAAATATATTATTTTATTGTGATGTTTATATTATTTTATTGTGTTGAAAGTTAAAATAGATCCACTGCTACAGCACGTGTGTAGTTAAAATAGATAAAGTAACTTTTGGTGGAACTAAATTGCTAAAAATTTAGCTCCACTGCTATGGATGCTCTAATGTGGCTTTAATGTCCCCCTTGGTAACACCTAAGGCTCAGTAATGTAGGCCTTAAAGTGGCCATCAACGGCCTGCATAGCTAGCCCTTTGACGCGACTGCATTGAAGGGTTTTGTTTTTTTGGTCACTGATTTGGTCATGCAAATATCTTCGTCTTTGAGGATGGACTTGTCGGTCTTGGTGATCTCGTCTAGGGAGGTTTAATTCGTCAGTCCCATCACTTATCAATAATTACTCACTATATCAGCAATATACCTCTAGCACTTTCCTCATTTTAAAGGCCTTTAAAAAAATTTATAGATCTAAAATCTAAAACAACATTTACTAGCACAAAAACATTTGTTTAACAACAAAAATCATTAATAGCAAAGCTAAAAAAAATTAAGTCTAATTAACCAATTTTACTCAAACAAACAACTAACCATTTAAAAAGTTTTAAACAGAATAATTTTGTCTTTATCCAGCAAACACATAGATCAAAAACTCAAAAAAAAAAAAAAAAAAAAACCTATGCGGCTAAGAAGCCGCTGAACAATCACCCCCCTTAACTCAAAGTCATAACTCCATCCCTGGCTGGCACCACAAACCCACCCCACACTCATCCTCGCGCTTCTGAGCTCCTTTTCCTGACTTAAGGTACCCTTCAAGCCGGGTTTGTTGATACAACCAACACGCTCTTTAATAAGACACTACAAATGGGTTATATCTTCATATTTCCTAAGGGTCTCGTGCATTTTCAATTCAATGATGATGTAAAATTTCCAGCTATAGCAATTTCACCTTTTGGGAGTGCAAACGCTGGAACAGTTTCACTTCCCAACACTTTGTTCACCACTGGTATTGACAACAATGTCTTGGCTAAATCCTTCAAGACTAATATTGCCACCATTAAGGCTCTTAAGGCTGGTCTTGCTCGCCAGCCTTGAGGATAGAATTGATCACGAATAGTGGCTACTTTATGATATCTTCTTGTTCCTTGGTGTTTTGTGTGTTTTTTTTTCCAAATAATTATTCTTCTAAATTAGAAGAGTATACATGTATTATCATGTTTCAAAGCTTTAATTTAAATGTTGTTTCTCCTATTTAGCATCAACGAGACACAAAATCTTTCACTTTTCTATTATTTTGAATATGGAGGCATTTAAACATTGGAATTTTGTTCATTTTATAATGATCAAAAGGAGAGAAGTATTATATTGTTACAGCATGAAATAGATGAGCTTAACAAGGGTTCAAGGAACAATAAATGGATAAGGCAAAATAAAGTTCAATTACAACATTTAAAGTTAAGATCAGTAGCTAACGCCTAAATAACCAGTCTCAAGACTCTCAACAAAGAAATGATTATTGATAAGAGTAAAATAAGATAGCCTAAAGTTTTACATAATCTACGTATCAACAAGTTGAACTAAGATGGTGGAGGAGATATATTATGCATCTAGTGCATGTATGATATATCCCTTCTCTCACATGAAGGTAGACTCCATACATGTGGGGTCTACCTCCATATGAGACGGAGTTAACATACACCTAATACATGGTGTATTTTGCGACCAAGACATTAATTTGATGGATATAGGGAATGCACAATCGAGAAGTTACAACTTAAAATATAATTGAACAAAGGTAAAAGTTAGTTGAAAAAGTGCAGTGGCGTCTATGAATAGTAGCAAAAATAAGCTGAAGAGTGAAATAATTTTAATTTTTCATCTCTACCCAAACGCACACTAACATGGTTAGGTGTTGAAATAACTTATAGTGTAAAACAAGATAAATACCCCTCAAGTACGAAGGCTCGAATTTCAAAAACCGAATAAATCAGGAAACAAACTTATGTGTGAAGTTTAGTAGTAATTAGTCGCAAACCCACGCAACGCATGGGAATAGATAATTATTTTGTAATTTTGATATAAGTATTATTTGTTCTCCTAAATTTGTTGAAAATAATTTGCTTTACCAAAAAATTAAGAGAAATGTTATGTCGACAATAATTTCACAACAAATCATACGTAACAAGTTGTTATTAGTTGAGAAAAAAGTAATTTTAGTAATAGGTTTAAATTAGAACCGATAATAACTAACCAATTATGATTTGTTGTGAAAATATTATAGATGTAGCACTTCTCAAAAATTAAACAATTTCTAAAATTATTTTTCATCTCAATATCTCTACAAATACAAATATATCTTTCTATTATTTTTGGGTGTATTTGATTGATATTTATCCATTTTTTAGGTGGTTCATGTTCCTCTAAATTATGTTAAAGTGCGTTATGTTTTCCTAATTTGGGTTTTTAGTTTTAGATTTTGAATTATGCTATTTTTTTCAACAACTTGATTTTCTTTTTAGAATTTTCTCCTCTTGAATATCAAGAATACAACTAAACTTTTAACTAAGTCTTAGCTCAAACAAAAATTAAATCAAAAAAATAAGGAGAGAGAGGACTTTGATAGAAAACTCAATTCAATTCAATTGGTCTTCTTCATATTTTATCCAAATTCAATTTCTTCATAGAGCCAAGCATACATCTTCGTGGAATTTCTCACATCCAATTGGTCTTTGTGGATTTTGTGGCTTTGTCCAAACTTGGATAATCTTTCACCCTAGTCTTTTTTTTTTTTTTTGGGTTGTCTATTGCTACCTTATATAGTTTTATACATGTCCTTTGATTTAATTTTCTTTCCACTAACATCAAATTCTACAATTTTGGCAAGTCTTACAACAAAGGCATCCCATAATAATATCTAAATTTGTTACAATACAAATATATATATATATATATATATATTATATATCTTGTACTAAGTTATGCATCTACATTCATGTCACAACTAATTTGTATGTACAATAGAACTAATTTATGCTACATATATACAAAGAGAATTATTTATCCATAATGGTGAATGCATCACACAAATGCACATAAGAGGTATCCCATCAGTGGAAAAAAAAACTCATCCATGATTAACGACCACATAAACTATAGTAGTAAGACCCTATTGCGATTCTTTTAATGTATTCTTCACCATGACTTCGAGAATTTTTTGGTTGGTTTATGGGAACCAATATTGTTGGCACCTGAGATCTCTGATGGCACATCACAAACAAAAGTAATTCGGAAAACTTGAAGAATATGGGGGAAAAAAAAACTTCACTTTAAAGGGACTTTCCAAATTTGTAGGAGTGAGGTAGAGCAATTGCAAATATATATAGACAAAAAATCGGTAGGTTTTTTTTTTGGATTTTTTTTTTTATACAAGATAGAATTTCTACTCTAGTCTAATCTAAGTGTAAATGTGTGTGAAATTCCCTTCTGAAGACTTGAACCCCGACCTTTACTCCCCACACCTCATAAGCATTTATACTTGTGGAGTGACCACCGAATCAAGGGTGCGCGGTGGTTTTTTTTTTTTTTTTTTTTGGAATTCTAATAGAGTGGCAATTGATCAATTTTCATAACTGCTTGATTGGGGAGAAAGAAAGTGATAGAGCTGAAGAAAGTTTGAATTATTATCAGATTGAGTTTGATGGAATAATAAATGGAAAGTTGAAAAGTTAGGAAATGTTAATTAAGAGATGGATTTTTTTTTTTTTTTTTTGATGTGATTGGGAAAATGTTAATTTGCAAAAGGAAAGGAAAAAGAAAAAAAAAAGTTAGTGGGACCGATGACGTGGCCGCTGATGTGGCTCAATAGGAGCGTAGCAACAATAAATGCTACGTTTCAACTTGGATAATCTTACATCCTAGTCTTTTTTTTGGTTGTCTATGGCTACCTTATATAGTTTTATACATGTCTTTTGATTTAATTTTCTTTTCACTAACATCAAATTCTACAATTTTGGCAAGTCTTACAACAAAGGCATCCCATAATAATATCTAATTTTGTTATAATACAAAAAGAAAAAGAAAAAGAAAAAAAAAAGTAACATATCTTGTACTAAGTTATGCATCTACATTTATGTCACAACTAATATGTATGTACAATAGAACTGATTTATACTACGCATATATAAAGAGAATTATTTATCCATAATGGTGAATGCATCACACAAATGCACATAATAGGTATTCCATCAGTGAAAAAAAACAACCACATAAACTATAGTAGTAAGACCCAATTGCAATTCTTTTAATGTATTCTTCACCATGGCTTTGAGAATTTTTTTGGTTGGTTTATGGGAACCAATATTGTTGGCGCCTGAGATCTTCGATGGCACATCACAAACAAAATTAATTTAGATAAACTGAAGAATATGGGAGAGAATGAGAAAAAAAAAAAAGAAAAAAAAAACTTCACTTTAAAGGAACTTTCCAAATTTGCCTGAGTGAAGTAGAGCAATTGCAAAAATATATAGACAAAAAATCAGTAGGATTTTTTTTTTTTTTTTTTTTGAATTCTAATAGAGTGGCAAGTGAACAATTTTCATAATTTCTTGATTAGGGAGAGGGAAATTCATAGAGTTGAAGGAAGTTTGGATTATTATGAGATTGAGTTTGATGGAACAATAAATGGAAAGTTGGAAAGTTAGGAAACATTAATTAAGAGTTGGAGTTTTTTTTTTTTTTTTTTTTTTTTTTTTTTTTTTTATATTTATGTGATTGGGAAAATGTTAATTTGCAAAAGGAAAAGAAAAAGAAAAAGAAAAAGAAAAGTTAGTGAGACTAATGACGTGGCCGCTAATGTGGCTTAACCAAAACGTATCAACAATAAATGCTACACTTCAGCTTTTAGATATATATACACATATATATATATATATATATATATATGTAGATATTATCATAAGCATTCAAGAGTCCATTATATTGTGTGAATCACCACTTGAAGAAACAAATTCCAGATACTGTCTTGTCTTGATATTTCTTTTCCTTTTTTTAAAAAAAGAAAAAAAAATGAAAGAAAACATACCCTACTCTCTTGATAATTACCCAAAATATACGATACAAATTTATTTTAAGATGCACTAACAACACGTTTTTTAAAGGTCAAAACTCTCCCTGGGTTTTAGGTTAATTACAGTATATTTTCTTCGGTTTCCATTTTTCCTTATAACTCACTAGAGTTTTGATATCTACTAAATTGGCCTTTGGAACTAACTTTTCTTAACTCTTATGGATAGAAAAATCAGGAGACTACATTAAAAAGATTTACGAACTGATTCACTAGTCATGTAATTTTTTCATCCATAAGAGCTAACGGTAATTAGTCCCAAAGATCAATTTGGCGGATATCAATTCTACCTTAGGGAGTACTAAGGTAGAATTTTGACGAGTGTAAAATCCATTAGGATGATAGACCTGAGTTTTGATTTACTGATATGGATGTTTGAGGTGGACGGATCCGAAGATAACGAGAACTTAATGGACGGGTACACGTGTCATCAATAGAAGTAACTTGTGTTACACGCATTGTTAGGATATGCAGAATCTCAATGGGAATAGAATCTCGATATAAAAGGGATTCCACAATGTTCGCCCAATCAATGACAAAGTTTTATATGGAAAAGACTTCTTACTCAAGGAAAGAAGGTCGGTTCTACACTACTATAAAAACCCCAAGGGCTCCCACAGAAAAGGTACGCATACTATTCCCCAACTCTGGCACTCTAGGGTTGTGAGCATCTACTAACTTAACCTTCAGAAGGTCCTTGGCCGGTACCACACTGGTACCCTTTCAAAGTTTTTCTTGTTTTGTGTTTGCAGGTTGTATCGAGCTCGAACGAGAGAACTTCGCAGCCTACTGACGATAATTTGAGCATCATCAGTTGGCGCTGTCTGTGGGAAGGTCGCAAGGAAAAGTCACTACTTTGTGCTTTCTGGACAAAAGGTTGCATGGTACTCACACGTTCGATGGCGACTACAATAAACGATCAAGGGGAGACACACACAACAGCCCTCGAAAGACAAGTTCAAACCCTAGCAGCAGCGGTAGAGCGCCTTACGAAACGTAACAACGACCTAAAAGAAGAACTGCAACAAAGAGACGCAGCACTCCATACCCAGGAGGAAGAACATGAGGCCAGCAGCGCCGAAAGGAGAACCCAGAACGGGCCGGAAGGGAGTAACACCCATAGCAGGCCCGAACGACAGGATAAAAATCGACCATCAACTGCGGAGCAGGTCCCGTCTAGCGTAGTGGCAGAGATGCAGATGATGAAAGAGCGCATGGATTTTATGATGAACGCTCTCAAAGGACGGGTATCTAATGACCTGGACGACCTGGTTCATCGAACGGATTCACCATTCACAGTGACTGTCAATTCTTATCCTTTCCCTCAGAAGTTCCACATGCCTCAGATCGAAAGCTATGACGGATCCAAAGACCCATTGGATCATCTAGAGACCTTTAGGACGTTGATGCATCTACAAGGAGTAGCGAATGAAATTATGTGTAGGGCTTTTCCCACAACATTAAGAGGTTCCGCAAGGGTCTAGTTTAGCAGGTTAACACCGAGCTCCGTCAGCACTTTTAAGGAGTTGATCGCTCTCTTCGCCTCGCATTTTATAGGAGGGCACAAATACAAGAAATCTATTGCGTGCCTGATGAATATTAGGCAACGGGAAGATGAAACGTTGAGGTCATGCATTGCCCGCTTTAACAAGGAAGCACTTTCAATAGACGAAGCGGACGATAAAATACTGGTAGCCGCATTTACGAATGGATTGCGGAAGGGTAAATTTCTATTCTCCCTGTACAGGCGACCAAGTACATAAACGCGGAGGATGCACTCTCGGCCCGAGATGAGAAGCCCTCCAAGAAGAGAGAAAGACAGGACGACGTACATCATGATAGGGGACGAAAAACGGCAAGGACAGGAGAGAAACGAGAAGAGAGGCATCCTAAACCTCTAGCTAGGAGGTTTACACACTTTACACAGCTTGCAGTCCCGATAGACCAAGTTCTGATGCAAATTAAGGACGAGGGAGCCCTCACTTTTTCGAGAAAGCTGAAGGGAGATCCCAATAAAAGGCCTCGGGACAAATATTGCCGTTTTCACAGAGACCACGGCCATGACACAGCGAACTGCTATGACTTAAAGCAGCAGATAAAAGCACTCATACGGCAAGGGAAGTTACAGATGTTCGTTAGCAGGGAGAGAACGGACCCACCACAAGAATAGATTCCACGACAAGAAAATGAGCGTCCAAGACCACCCCTAGGGGACATAAGGATGATTCTAGGGGGCACGGCGACGTCTGGCTCGTCGAAAAAGGCTCGAAAAACTTATCTCAGAATGATCCAGAACGTTTAGATGGCGAGCTTCATTCCTACGAAAGAGCAGGACGAAACACCCGTCATTTGGTTCTCAGAGAACGACGCTCGACGTCTTCACCACCCACACGACGACGCCCTTGTCGTTAGCATAAAAATGGGGGATTACAATATGCATCAGATCCTGATTGACAATGGAAGTTCCGCAAATATCCTTTACTACTTGGCTTTCCAACAGATGATGATTGGTAAAGAGCGGCTGACTCCAACAAATGCCCCCCTTGTCGGGTTCGGGGGAACCAAGGTATATCCCCTCGGAGCAATTACTTTGCCCATCACGATCGGTGATTACCCACGGCAGATTACAAAAGACGTCACGTTTATCGTGGTCGACTGCTCGTCCAATTACAATGCCATAATTAGACGTCCCACTCTTAATTCATAGAAGGTCGTAACTTCGACCTACCATTTAATGCTCAAATTCCCGACTGAATACGGAGTAGGAGAATTACGTGGGGACAAGGTCGCCGCACGAGAATGTTACGTAACGATGATGGAAATGGAGGACCAGATGCAGACCATGAACATCGAAGAACAGCGGAAGGTGGCCGAACCCGTTGAAAAGCTTCAGGAAATACAATTGGATGACTCAATTCCGGAGTGAACGACCCGATTTGGCACCCTTGCTAACCCAGCGATCCTGCAAGCGCTAGAAGTGTTTCTTAAAGCTAACCGGGACGTTTTTGCATGGAGTCATGAAGACATGCCAGAGATTGACCCCTCCGTCATGGTTCACAGGTTGAATGTGTCTCCAATATTTCCACCAGTTCGTCAGAAAAAGCGTGTTTTCACGCAAGAAAGAGACCAAGCTATCATAGAAGAAGTCCACAAGCTGCAAGAAGCGAACTTCATCAAAGAGGTCTACTACCCCGATTGGTTGGCAAACGTCGTGATGGTTAGAAAGGCCACCAAGAAATGGAGGATGTGCGTAGACTTCACGGACTTAAATAAGGCATGTCCAAAAGACAATTACCCTCTCCCAAGACAGTTACCCTCTCCAAGGCATGTCCAAGTATATGTAGACGATATGTTGGTCAAAAGCCGAACGGAAGACGACCATTTGAATGACCTCAGAGAAACTTTCGACACCCTTCGATCGTACAATATGAAGCACAATCCGAGCAAATGCGTATTCGAGGTAACAGTTGGAGAGTTCTTGGGATTCATGGTGTCCCATAGGGGGATCGAAGCTAACCCAAATAAGATCCGTGTTGTATTAGATATGACATCCCCAAAGAATGTGAAAGAAGTACAAACCTTAACGGAAAGGTCGCTGCGTTGAATAGATTTGTATCAAGTGCGACAGACAAATGCCTACCTTTCTTCCGAACATTGAAGAAATCCTTTGAGTGGACGAAAGAATGTCAGCAGGCATTCGAAAATCTTAAAACCTACCTTTCTTCTCCTCCACTGTTGAGTCCAACATGAGAAGGAGAAGAGTTGTTCTTATACCTGGCTATGTCACCAGCTGCTGTCAGCACCGCTTTAATCAGAGAAGAAGACAAGATTCAAAAACCCGTATGCTATACTAGCCGTGCACTTCTAGGAGCGGAAGAAAGATACCTGCCGATGGAAAAGCTCGCCTTTGCCTTGATTACGGCGGCCCGAAGACTTAAGCCCTACTTCCAAGCTCACACTATCATTGTCCTGATAGACAAACCATTAAGAAGAGCCTTGAGCAATCCCGAGGCGGTCGGAAGGATGGTACTATGGGCAATTAAGTTGAGCGAGTTTGATATACACTACCGTCCACGAATAGCCATGAAGGGACAAGTAATGGCCTACTTTATTGCAGAATTTACAAGTCCAGCTGACCAGGGGGCAATGGAGCATCCTTCATGGAATGTCTACACTGACGGCTCGTCGAATAAGCAAGATGGTGGAGCAGGCATCGTACTTCGATCTCCGGAAGGCGACGAAGTGGAATGCATGATTCGCCTCAACTTTCCTACGACGAATAATGAAGCAGAGTATGAAGTTTTGATTGTAGGATTGGATCTCGCCAAAGCCGCCGGTGCCACCAATGCAGTTGTCCACTGTGATTCACGGATTGTCACCAATCAGGTAAACGGTGAGTATGAATGTAGGAGCACACGGATGAAGATGTACCTAGACCAGGCGTAAAAGAAGATGTACAACTTGCAGGCTCAGATAATGCAGATCCCAAGAAAGGAGAATGAGCAAGCAGATCGACTAGCCAAGGCCGCATCAGCAGAACATACGATCGTCTACAATAAGGTACTTTCCTTTGTTCAGCATTCACCTGCAATTGATAACATAGACGTACAGGAGATAGGTACTAAGAGGAATTGGACCACGCCAATAATCGCCTACCTGAAGGAAGGCATGCTGCCGGACGCTAAAGAGGCTGCTAGGAACGTGAAGGTCCAACCGGCGCGGTTCATACTGATCAATGATGTCCTATATAAAAGAGGGTATTCACGCCCATACTTAAGATGCTTGGGTCCCGAGGAAGTGGATTATGTAATGAGGGAAGTACATGAGGGAGTCTGCAAGAACCATTCAGGGTCGCGGTTGTTAGTTCACAGGCTGATCCGAGCTGGATATTACTGGCCCACTATGCAAAAGGATGCCCAAGTATACGTCAGGAGTTGCGACAAATGCCAGAGATTTGGCAATTCGATAAGACAACCAACGAAGGCTTGGGAGATACTAGGATCTCATGGCCTGACGAGTGTAAAATCCATTAGGGTGATAGACCTGAGTTTTGATTTACTGATATGGATGTTTGAGGTGGACGGATCCGAAGATAACGGGAACTTAGTGGACGGGTACACGTGTCATCAATAGAAGTAACTTGTGTTACACGCATTGTTAGGATATGCAGAATCTCAATGGGAATAGAATCTCGATATAATAGGGATTCCGCAATGTTTGCCCAATCAATGATAAAGTTTTATATGGAAAAGACTTCTTACTCAAGGAAAAAGGTCGGTTCTACACTACCATAAAAACCCCAAGGGCTCCCTCAGAAAAGGTACGCATACTATTCCCCAACTCTGGCACTCTAGGGTTGTGAGCATCTACTAACTTAACCTTCGGAGGGTCCTTGGCCGGTACCACACCGGTACCCTTTCAAGGTTTTTCTTGTTTTGTGTTTGCAGGTTGTATCGAGCTTGAACGAGAGGACTTCGCAGCCTACTGACGATAATTTGAGCATCATCAAATTGAAACCACGGTGAGTGTATAAGCCATTTTAAACTTCCCACTTCCTTTTGCCTAGTAGAGAAAAAAAAGTAGAGGGTGGCTTGGTGGCTTTTGTTGATTATTTGGAATCATTCTACCAATTGTTGGCGAAAAGAATTAGCGTTAGGAAGAAACACGTTTAATGTTCTATTACATGCACGACCTGGCAAACATGTGCCTTCCAGAAAAACTAATATTACAATTTAGGATTGAATAATAACATTTAGAATTTTAAATATCATAAGTAGCTCCAAGATTTTTGTCCAGGAGATCAATAAGAAACAAAAATTATATAAAATCTAAAACAAAAGAAACTTGAATATATCAATATCACAACAAAAAAAAAAAACCATGAAATTTTACGATTGTCTTCTACGAGATTTCATATTTTGAAACCGTTGCATAATAAATTCATTATCAATCCTACGAGCTATATCTTTTTCAATGTACACAGTCAACCAATCATTTATATATTTAATTTATAAGTTTACAATTCTTTAAATGCTTTATATTTTTATTGTCTTTAGTGTTAATGTATTCACCAAGTCAAATAGCCAACAACCACTCACAACTCACAAGTTACATTCAACAAAATTAAAAAACTACTCACAAGTCACAAATTAGTCAAATAGTCAAAGTGATAAGTCATAACTCAACTTTATATCAAATCAATAAAACACTTACAGCAACTCTGAAACAACCAACAGTAAAGAAACTCAAACTCAACAACAATAAAACACTAATAAGAAATAAGTTCTATAACCCATTAACCCCCTCAGGCCCACACACAGTCACACACACGGTCAAACTTTAGAGACTCAAAACTCAAGTTGAGTTACTCAACAACAAATATCTGAACACAGTTCTTAACGCCACAGCCCCCACACACACATAGTCCAAGATTCAAAACTCAAAAGATAACTCCACACACACATACGGTGATTCACTCACACAGATTTAGTGAAATAGCATATCAAAACACTATAAACACATTTTCATAGTGAAAGAAAGAGAGAAAGAGAGAGTTGAAAAACCAGATCAAGTAGTGGCTGAAGGCAGACCAAACGACGGCGATAGATTAGGGACAGTTAGGCGGCGGCAGATCGTGGGGGCTATGCAGAGGCAGATTTTTTGTGAGTGAAGCAGAGGCTGCCTTTTTCCTTTGGGTTTGGAGAGTGAAGAAGGATAATGAGAGATTTTAGAGGTTAGAGCATTCGGTAGCATGTGTTATAAAAAAATGCCATTTTCACACATCAAAAAAGCTACCTTTTCTATTTTATCGCACCACTTTACAATACATCATTTATCAGATGTTCTATTCTACAATCCAATGCATTAAAATAATATATACAATATATTAAAATAATATTAACACTATGCCACAACTAGTTGTCACCAACCAAACACCACTGCCACAACTAGCTGCCACCACCCAAAACTACCAAAATAAAACCCCAAAATCAACCCACCACCAGACACAGCTTGCTAGCAACACCAACACCATCACCACCCACAACCCACCTGCAACCACCACCACCCAAAACTTCCAAATTAAAGCCCCAAATCAACCCACCACCACACACAGCTTGCAAGCAACACCATCACCATCACCACCCACAGCCCACCTGTAACCACCACCACCCAAAACTACCAAAATAAAACCCCAAAATCAACCCACCACCACACACAATCTGCCAGTGACACACCACCCACAACCCACCTGCCACCACCACCACCACCCAAAACTTCCAAATTAAAGCCACAAATCAACCCAAAAAAAAAAAAAAAATACAAAAACAAAAAATGTTGGGATGAAGCTGTGGTTGAGCAAAAGCCAACTTGGTGAGATCGGCCTCGGGGCATGATACGCCACTGCTAGTGAGATCGGCCTCGGGGCATGATTGGCCATTGTTGGCGAGATCGGCCTCAAGTTAAGCAATGGTGGTCGATGCAAGTCATGGCTAGGCGGTGGCTTGGTGAAGTCTACTACTCGGTGAGATCGTCGGTAGATGAGGATGGTGGTATGCTCTAGAGAAAGGAAGAGAGGAGAAGCTGAGAGTGAGAATGAAACGAGGAAGAGAGACTCAACACAGATGGGAGAGAGAAAAGACAGGTGAGAGAGGAGAGAGAAAAGTAAGAATAAAAATATTAAAAATTTATACAATTTTCGTCCGTACCATGCCAAACATAAGAGTGTACAGTAACTTGTTTCAAAATTTTTTGGCATTTAACACACTTCATGATGGTCTGTTTTTGGTGTGCCAAATGCCAAATATTTGGCATTTGGAACACCTGCTACGAATGCTCTCAGGCAGCTACAAATTTTTAGGTTTTATTTGACCATTTTTTTTATGAGTTTAGCTTGTGTCCAATGGCCAGTGGCCATTGGACTCGTTAGGATACGAACACATGTCCAGTGGCATTGGCCACTGGACACAAGCTCCACCCCTTTTCTATTTATGATTTTTCAAATTTTGATTTATGGGTTTTTTATTTCTGAGATTAAAGACCAAAATTTTCTTTTAGACTTCTTCTTTCTTTTCTTTTTTTTCCAAAGTTTAAGTTGGGCTTTAAAAAATAAAGGGATCAAGTTCATGGTGAGGGTATGCAAATTTGTATTGTAGGGGATTCAAAATAATTTTTTTTTTAAATATTATATATATATTTTGGGTCAGGAGGTTCATTTGAGCCCCCTGACTATAACGTACCGCCGCCCCTGATCTTAAGATTCATGACACTGTATATATTATTAGACACAAGAAATAAAATCTTAGCAGTCATGTGCCCTTGTATAACTTTGAAAGGGAAAAGAAAATAGCCTTGGGAAAAAATATTCCCAGATATATAATTTGCAAAAGAAAAAAAAAATTCCCTCACACATTTGAATAAATTTAGAGACACACCCTATTTCAAACTCAATTTCACATGTTAAAATAGTCGCTTGTGATTAGTAGATACTTTCTGCTCACCAAATTTTACATGAACCTACTTTTTTTTTTTTCCACTATTCACAGTCTACCATTTTAGTATGTTATGAAAATTGGTGTAAAATTAGGTGTGCTTGTAGTATTTTTTTTTTTTTTTTTGATAAGAAAATGGCACTATTGTTCGTCAAAAGAAACAATGACAGAATCCTGGATGAGGGCTTGTACAATACAAGAAGGAAACTCCTCAATCCATACACAAGAATCATCTACGCTAAGTGCAAATTTTGCTAAAAGATGGGCGGGTTTGTTCCCTTGCTTCCGTACTTGAGAAACTTTAACCAAATGAAACTCCGAGCTGATAAGTTGCATGCCAAGACACAAAGAGTCAACTGATGAGGGAGGATTGGACAGACCACAGAGAGCACAAACAATCACTAACGAATCCCCTTCCAAAACAACGTTTTGAAAGCCCAAGTCCCATGCTAATTGGAGGCCAGCTTCAAAAGCTTTTGCCTCTACTTCTAGTGGGCCCAATGGAACATGAAAATGTTTGCACAACGTAGCAACAAATCTACCAGTAGCAACAAATCTACCAATAAGGCGCCATCCACATTAATCTTAAGTACGGAAGGGGGTGGTGGAGTCCAGGTGACATTAAAGGTCTCGAGTCTGACTGCAGTAGAATCCGTCGCAGCTGTGTATTCGGTCAGGAAGTGAGAAGCCCATTGAACAAGAGCTTCCGAATTTTTCCTGGTACCCTCGTGTCGGACCGAATTTCGGTTACTCCATAGCGACCAAGCTATCGTGACCGCCAGAGCTACCTTCTCTTCATCAAAGGATTCTATCATCAGCAAGAACCATATCAGATCAAAGAAAGAGTGAAACTGGCCAGACCTGAGTGAACGAGGCAGCTTCGAACAACTCCATACCAACTGAGCTCTAGGACATGACCAAAACAGGTGACCAGAAGATTCGAGAGCCTCGCCACACTCGTCACAAAGGCAATCCGTAAGCACTTTACGGTGAAATAAGTTATCTTTGGTAGGGAGAATATTACGACAGGCCCTCCAAGCGAAATGGCGAATCTTGTGAGGGATAGGAAGTCGCCATAGTTTCCTCCAAAAACCCCGGTGCGAGCTATCTGACGAGGCTAAAGCAGTCTGGGCTGGACAGTGAAGATTCATAGCAACCTTAAGGTACTACGGACAATAAAGCAGCCATTATTAGTTTTCGTCCATATAATACGATCACCAGGCAGTTTAATACTCAGCGGTATGCCCAAAATAGTTTCGACATCGATAGGTAGGAAGAGTTGGCGAATGACCTCTTCTTTCCAACTTTTCCTCTCTGAATGGATAAGCTCACTCACCCTAGTATCCTGGTGAAGGAACAGTCTAGGCGAGATAACTTCATAGCTTGACCCCCTAGGCAGCCATTTATCCCCCCAAATTCAGATGTCCTTGCCATTTCCAACCCTCCAACGAACACCCCGCTTGACGATGGATTGAGCCGATAAAATACTACGCCAAGTATAAGAGGGGTTACGTCCAAGAGTAGCATTCAAGAAGTCACCATCGAGGAAATATTTGACCTTGAGGACCCGGTAGAGAAGAGAATTATGTCCATTTCGGAGTCGCCAGCCTTGTTTAGCTACCAAGGCCAAGTTAAAAAATTTTAACTGTTTGAAATCCATCCCCCCACACTCCTTCGGTTCACACAACTTATCCCAACTCAGCCAAGCTAACTTCTTCTCTTCTCCCCTTTGCCCCCACCAAAATTGCCTTATCATACTATTAATCTCATCACAAAGAGAATCCGGGGTCTTGAAACAACTCATGGTGTAAGTGGGGATGGCTAGGGCCACCGCTTTAATCAAGACCTCCTTGCCTGCCTTTGAAAGAAGTTTACCCTTCCAACCCGCCAATTTCTTAGAAAGCTTATCTTTTATGTCATTAAAACTAGCTCTTTTGTTTCTCCCCACAAGGGATGGCAACCCCAAGTATTTTTCATGTTGTTTAATAACCTGTGCACCAAACCAAACCTTAATTTCCTCTTGAACCTCTCTTGAAGTGTTAGCGCTGAAGAACAAAGAAGTCTTAGCACGATTAAGTTGTTGACCCGATGCCTTCTCATACACTTGGAAAATCCATCGTAAAGAATCACAATCAGATAAGGTAGCCTTGCAAAAAATGAGGCTATCATCGGCAAAGAACAAGTGTGAAAGTGTAGGCCCCCTCCTGCAAATAGAAATACCCTCCAAAACCCCTTCCTCCACTGATTTCTTGATCAAAGTAGACAGACCTTCAGCCACAATGAGAAACAGATAAGGCAGTAAAGGATCACCTTGGCAAATTCCCCTCGAAGGTTGAATGGCCTTACTAATCTTCCCATTAATTCTAAAAGAATATGATACTGTTGTCACACATCTCATAATCAAACTCCTCCATCTCAAGTCAAACCCCAACTTCTCCATAATTTTCTCAAGACACACCCATTCAACACGGTCATAAGCCTTGCTCATATCAAGTTTTAATGCCATATCACCCTTCCTTCCTGCATTTTTCTGGCTTATATGGTGCATAGCCTCAAAAGCCACAAGAACATTATCCGTAATCAGCCTACCATGAACAAAGGCACTCTGGGTATCACTGATGATAGAGGGAAGAACTTTTTTGAGGCTGTTGGCAATCACTTTAGAAGCAAGTTTAAAGATCACATTACATAAACTAATTAGACGATAATCAAAATATTTTTGGGGTCTTTATTTTTTGGAATCAAAACAACGTGCGTATCATTAAACAAGGGAGGAGCAATACCAAAGTTTAAGAAGTCAAGAACCGTCTTAGTAACCAAGTGTCCAGTGAAAGGCCAATAGTGCTGGAAAAATAGAGGAGGCATGCCATCTGGACCTGGTGACTTAAGGGGGTACATTTGTTTAAGGGCTGCATACACTTCACTACCTTGAAAAGTCCTGTTGAGCATCTGGTTCATTGAAGCAGAAACATGTGGTTGAAAGGCTGCCAAAAGCTCAGTAAATTCTGTAGGCCCAGAAGAGCAGAAAAGAGCACTGTAGTGGTTGGTCACAATATCTTCAATTTTTTGTGCGTCCACCTGCCAAATGCCATTTGAATCCAACAACCCAGTAATGGTGTTCTTCTTGTGGCGAGATGAAGCTCGTGCTTGTAAGTACCAGGCATTTTGATCACCAGCCTGAAACCAATTCACACGGGACCTCTGGAACCACATGGCCGACTCTCTGTCAAGCCAACAATTCAACTCTACCCGTGTCTCCCTCATTGCACTGATGGTAGCTGAAGAAGCCGCTTGGAGCTTGAGCCATTCCAATCTCTTTTGGAGTTCGTTAACCTTTTGTCCGACATGGCCGAACTCCTTCTTGTTCCACACTTCTAACTGATTCCGACACAAACCCATACACCTCGATATTGGAAAGCTACCAACAGACTTACTCCCTCCCTCCCAAGCATTCTTTACTATATCGTCACACTTCGGGTCCTTCAGCCACATGGATTCAAATCTGAAGATCTTACGCCGAAACCGTTTCTTTTGTTTGAAGAAGTGCAGTGAAAGAGGAGAGTGATTGAATGCCGAGGTTGAAAGATGATAAATTTGAGCTTCCTTAAACCGTGCACCCCATGCCAGCGATGCCACGCCTTTGTCCAACCTTTCACTGATCTGACCTTCGTCTACCGTCTGATAAAGCCACGTGAAGCGTGGACCCATAAAACCCAAGTCGCGTAACCCACACCAGTTCAGTGTGTCTATGAAATTCTTCATATGTCGTCTCGACCAAGAACTCCCTCCTTCTTTCTCAGAATCACAAGCAAGCTCATTAAAGTCTCCTATAACCAGCCAAGGTAATGTATACCTGTCTCGAATCACCTTCAGTAACGCCCACGATTCATCTCTTCTTGAAGTTTCTGGAGCCCTGTAAAAACCAGTCAAGTGCCACCAATCTATAGAAACTCCACCCTTAACCAAAGTGTCAATGTGTGATTGATCCGCTTCAAGAATTTCAACCTCAATACCTTCCTTCCAAAAGAGAGTAAGGCCACCACTCCTACCCACACTAGGTACGACCCAACTGAAATTAAAATTACACTGATCTCTAACTTTCTTTGCTTTCTCTTTATTTAGTTTAGTCTCTATAAGGAAGACTAAAATGGGCTCTTCTTGTTGTACCACCTTTTGTAAGGCTTTAACTGTCCGAAGGTTCTCAAGCCCTCGACAGTTCCAACTGATGAGACTCATTGGACCCGGCGGGGCTGCACTGCAACCTCCGCCGATTCAGAACAGATTGGTAGTGCACCAACATCCTTCGTTCTCTTCAAACGTTTTTCCTTTTCCCACAACTCCGTGGAATCCTCAGACAATGCGTCACCCTTTCTCTTAGGCCCTTGTTTCAAAAACTGGTCATAGTCCAACTTTGTTTGGGCTGAAGTAAAGCTCAGCCCAATAAGCTTGCCCTTATCCTTACCCCGTGTTTTAGTTGGCCCTCCAGTCCGCAGTGGACTCTTCTCAACCCAGCCCATATCAAACCTAAACTCCTGCCTATCAATGGACAATAACTCCGTGACCTTAGGCTCCAAATTCACCTCACGACTCTTCTTCATATCAATAATTAATTGCCTCAAATTTTCCGTCGAAAAAACCTCCTTATCCCTTACCTCAATGCTTCCAGTTGTATATTTTGAATTTGAAATTAAACTGGCCCAATCCACGGCCTCTACGCCCGTAATTGCTCCCGAGAAATCCACTTGCACTTGATTATGGAAATCATGCAACGGAAACTCCGTTCCATCCTCTTTGGTCATTGTTTCATCGGAATTCCCCACCGGCGAGATCAAAGAACGCCCCGCGCCTTCATCTGGCCCCTTTACATTCACCTTAGAATGCCAAGGAAGATCCAAAGCCTCAAACCCCTTAACTTCTACGTAAGAACGACGGGAAGGATTAAACTGTGGCGCTCTCAACCACGCCCCAACCTGCTGTTCCTCCATTGCAAGAGAACCCTTACTCTGTAACCATGTTGGGCACTCCTTATCATCATAAGTAAACCTTCCGCACCAATAGCAAAAGTTTGGAAGACGTTCATACTGAAAAGAAACCCATCCTTCTGAATTCTGCCCAAAAGTGACTCTTCTTCCACGACAAATCGGTTCCAGAATATTCGCTGAGACCCTCAGACGCATGAACGTTCCACCCCTCAACTCCGAAACATCCCTTGTTTTAACGACTGGCCCTATCGTTTCACCCAAACTGAAAGCTATCTCTTCAGTAAGATGAGAGAAAGGTAAGTGGTGAATCTGCACCCAAAACGAAACCCTTTCAAAGTGCAGGTCTTGGACTGGTACAGAACCATCATACTGAAGGAAAGCCACTAGATGTCTGTCTAAAGACCAAGGCTCACCCATAAGAACTTTCTCAACGTCCTCCTCCAACATATATAAACATTAAATGAGGAGCATTTGGCCTGAAAAAGTTAAAATGATAAATAAAGATATTGAAGGAAATTACTGTGTTGATCTTTTGGTAGAAGGCGCGAAATTGTTCTCAGGAAGTTTTTGTGTTGTATTTTCATCATCCTTCATGTATTGTAAGCTAAATTAACTATGGCAGACATTTTTGAGGGGCGGGGGGTTTGCACCCCAAATTTTTTGTTTTTTAATGTATGTGTCTTAATGAATTTCAATTTCAACCCAGAAAAAAGAGAGAGAGAGAGAGAGAGAGAGAGAGAGAGATGAATTACTTAGCCAGATGAAGAAGAAGATTAGAAGAAAAACTTATAACAAGTAGTGATATTCTAAAAATGTAGCAATACAAATATAGTAAATTAGCAACACATTCCAAGCAACACATTAACGTCTTATTTTTAAGTCCAATAGCTTACAATACCACACAAGAAACTTATTAAAAGTATTAATAGTGACTATAGGAGGATAGAGAAACGCTGGAGGGGATTGCATTCTTCATTCTTCACACACTAGTCATATAGTACAGCCCTATACTATACCTTTTTCTACCCAATACAGTATATTATTATACTATATAATAGACCACACTGTCATCGATAATCAAGGAATGCCTATGATGGGAATGAAAGGAATGTAATTGCTAGATGGTGCAAAACCCCACTCTGGTGGCAGAGGCAGATCGACGGTCTTGGATGGACCAAACTTGTTCTTGATGGGCTTGCATTTCGCAGCTTCGATGGTAGAAGGGCAAGATTTGGAAAAGCTGAGAGGAGTGGAGATGGTGTAGGTGTTAGGCTCATGGGTTGTGATAATTTTGGATACCATGTTTTTCTTTGAGGCATAGAGCTGGGTTGGTCCCCCTAGAAGCTTGGCATGGCAATTCAGCGGAGGAGATGATTTTGGAGTACTGTCTGAGGGAAGCTCGACTTCAAAAGAGCCATCATCTTCTGTGATTGCCGTAGCCAACTTTTTAACTCGATCACATTTCACAAGAGCCTTAATGCCTGAAACAAAATAGGCAGAGATAGAAAGTTTAGCTGCTTGAGAGACTAGGGCTAATCAAGTCAGTCAATGAGTCAAAGGTGATTCAATTCATAGAAGCCTGTAAGGTGTGCAACGAACTTGACAACCCGTCAAAACCGACCCGACTTAACTCAACCCACCGGGTTGGGTTGGTTTTTAGGGGTTGGTGAGTTGGGTTGGGTCATGGATTTTTATTTTTATTTTTTATTAGTGGATTGGGTTAAGTTTGGGTTATGAGATTAACAAATCAGCTTAACCTGACCTGACTGACCTATATTTAATATATTTTCAAATTTAAATCTATATGTTAAAAAATATATTATATAATTATGTTCTTTATTTTTTTGCCCTTCTTCATAAATAAAAGTTTTTCTCATATAGTTTGTGTTTATTTGATGTTATGCTTATGATTATTTAGTTATAAATTTGCTCTTACTTGTAGTGGCAGTGGTGTTCTAATGCTCAATTTATTAATAATAATAGTAATTAAAAAAAATTGTCCAACCTATGAGTACAATCTATCCAACCCGATCCACGTGAATTGGGTTGGGTTAAGTTGAACCCCTGTGATGGATTGGATTGGGTTTTTTTTTTTTTTTTTTAACCATGGTGAATTGGGTTGAAAAACTTCTCAACGCATCACAACCCAACTTATACACACCTCTAAAAGTCAGTTACAAATTTTATAAAGAAAATGCTAGAGATACAACTTTTCCACCAAAAAAAAAAAAAATCATAAATGTATTGATTGTGGGCCTAGAACCTATAAGAATAAGTTACAATAAAAATTTATAAAAATATTATAGAATAGTTTATGTCTATAACATGTTTTATAATGAAAAGATTTATAAATAGACTAATAACTAATAAGTGTCACTTCAATGATCAATAAATAAATATTTTAGTTATCTTTATGTGATTGACAACAACACATCATCAGTTTATAACCTTTAAACAGTGAAATTTGTAAGATAATGTTTTCTATACGCACCATATATAATAAAAAGATTTACGAATTCACTAAAAATGAATAAGTGTCACTTTAACGACTAATAAATAAATATATCAGTTATCTTTACGTGATTAATAACACATCATCAGTTTATAAACTTTATGTAATAAAATGTGTAAGATAATGTTTATTATACACCACCTATTACACACAAACTCTTAAAATGCATTGAAATAACAATTTTCATGTTAGAAATTGTGGCTTCATTTCAAGCCATGATTTTAGTGCATTTTTAAGAATGTCTGTAATAAGGTGTGTACTAATATTTTTCCATATTTGTATTATCTCCAGCATCTCTTAAAGTCATTTATTTCATCACGTATATTTTGCCCCATACCTAAAATATATAGTAGTGTCCACGCAGTTTTAAAGCAATACACTATAGTATAACTTAGCCACAAAAAATTATACACCACCTATTACACACAAACTCTTAAAATACATTGAAATAACAATTTTCATGTTAGAAATTGTGACTTCATTTCAAGCCATGATTTTAGTGCATTTTTAAGTATGTGTATAAGAATGTGTGTAATAAGGTGTGCACTAATATTTTGCCATATTTGTATTATCTCCAGCATCTCTTAAAGTCATTTATTTCATTACGTATATTTTGCTCCATACCTAAAATATATAGTAGTGTCCATGCAGTTTTAAAGCAATACACTATAGTATAACATAGCCACAAAAAAAAAAAAAAAAAAAAAAAAAAAAAAAAAAAAAAAAAAAAAAGAAGAAGAAGAAGAAGAAGCAGCAGCAGCAGCAGCAAAACACTAAACAATGTTATAGAACCACAAATGCTATAATTTCCCTAGCTAAATACTGAAGAGATGGCAACTTAAAGATAATTTTGTTTAGGACTTCAAGCGTGTAAATCGGAGGGAAAGAAAGTTGAGTACAAACCCGAGAAGACATCATTGTGACTGCAGTCATGGCAAGAGGCCTAGCCCTTCACAACATAACATGTTGAAAACTCTATCTTCGCAAAAGCCAAAACAAAGAGAAGTGCTGTGATCAGCTTAGGTAAAGCCATGGAAGCACAGACAGAAAAGATATGGAAGTAAACTTTGATGAGAAGATGCAACATAAGAGCATCCACAATAGTGGAGCTATATTGCTATATTGCTATAATATATAGCAATATAGCTCCACAAGCCCCAAAAACCCAGCTCCAGCAGTGGAGTTAAAATCTTATATTTTAGCTCCACATGAACAGTGCACATCTATAAATAGATGTGCACTGTTCATCAAAGCTAAAAAATAAATTATTATTTTATTTACTCTCTCTCTCCTCTCTCATTTAAAAACTATTTTCTCTCTCTCTCTCTCTCTCTCTCTCTCTCTCTCTCTCTCTCTCGTTCTTTCTCTCCTCTTTCTGGCTTCTGTTCTTCTTCTTCCTTCTTCCTTCTTCCTTCACTTTTTTTTTTTTTCTCTCCCTCGTCGCCGATCTCATCTCACACCGGCCTCATCACCGATCTCATCTCACACCGGCCTCACACCACTCTCAATCGCCGATCTCATCACCGACTCATCCATCGCCGATCGTCATCGCCCATCTCCATCGCTGCCGATCGTCATCGCCCATCTCCATCGCTGACCGTCATTGCCCATCTCCATCGCCGACTCATCCATCGTGGACTCATCCATTGCCGATCGTCATCGCCCACCTCGCCAATCTTCATCGCCGTCCCACCTCTCTGGGTTTTGCTAGTTTTTTTTTTTTTCTTGCTTTGGACTGCTGGTGGTGGTGGTGGTGGTGGTGGTGGTGGTTGTGGCTGATGGTAGCCGACCCATCGCCGTCCTCCATATCACCGATCTTCATCGGGTTTTTTTTTTTTTTTTTTTTTTTTTTTTTTTTTTTTTTTTTTTTTTTTTTTTTCTGCTGTGAACTGCTGTTTGCTGTGGTGGTGGTGATGGTTGTGCTGTGGTGGTGGTAGTTGTGCTGAAGTTTGCTGTGGTGGTGGTGATGGTTGTGCTGTGCTGTTGTAAAATTTTTTATTATTATTGTAATGAGTTTTTTGTATTATTTTAATCAAATAGCTAAAAATATAGATGTACTGCTGTGGAGTGTGAAGAGGTAATAGCTAAAATTATAGATAAAGTGAGTTTTAGATGTGGGAAATTTACACTCGCTGCTATGAATGCTCTAAGAGCTCATAAATATAGAGACTAGGAACAAGAACTATACTAAATGAAATGGGCCCAACAGTTTGTTTAGTAGTTGGTTATAAAGAAACATTTATTTTACTTTCCTAAAGTTGATGACAGCTAATAGCACGTACAAGAAGTCTTTTCAACAGCAAAGTCCAAAAATTCAAATTTTCTGAGCAGGACAGCCTTGACAGATGGGACGGCTTGCTGTGACTGCACGTACTGTTGAGGAAAAGCTGGAAACTCTGTACAAAAGGAACGAGTTTGAGCTGGTTTGGTTAAAGAATTGTTCAAGGACAAGGAAGTTGCCATGTCAGCAACTAATATTAGTATGTGTGGGCCGGGTAAGGAAGCTTCTGAGGTTAGCAGTCCAATAAAGTTTAAAATGGAAGTAGATAGCAATGAATATGCTAAGGGCCTGAGCCCATAAACAGAAAAGAAAGCTGCAGGTCAAGGAAGAATAAAGAAAATGGCCAGAGAAAAAAATGTGGCCCATGAGAAAGATATAATAAGCCAAAGCCCACGGAATGGAAAAAAAAAAGACTGGGAAACACGGTGGCTCTTATTGGAATTGAAGGAAGGGATCAGAAACGTGTGTGTGGGGAGCTTGACAACAACAGTTCAAATTTTTCTGATGAAACGGCAGTGGCTGCGTGGCAGCACCGCCAAGAACAATGAGGACTTTAGGGTGGAACTGCCGAGGGCTTGGGAACCCTCGGACAATTCGTGAGTTGCGCAACTTAGTGCAACAATGGGATCCCGATTTTGTGTTTCTATCAGAAACGAAATTAAAGAACAGTAGCATGGAAAAGAGAAAAAGGAATGTTGGCTTCATCAATGGCTTAATTGTGCCAAGTGTGGGAAGAAGTAGGGGTTTAGCCCTACTTTGGAGGAAGGATATTACTGTGGATATTTAAAGTTATTCAAATAGGCATATTGATGCCATTGTTACTAAGGGTTCTGGATTCAAATGGCGGATTACTAGGTTGTATGGAAATCCTGAAGCTCACCGAAGAAAAGAATCATGGGATTTGCTTAAGACTCTTAGCAGGAAGTTTAATCTCCCCTGGTTATGTCTTGGTAACTTCAATGAAATCACGTCAATAAGAGAAAAATTAGGGGGAGCCCGAAGATCTCAAAGGCAGATGGAGGAATTCAGGGAAGCAATTAATTGTTGCAGTTTCAAGGATCTCGGGTATTGTGGTTCGGAATACACTTGGTGTAATATGCAAGAAGGTGTGCATAGGAGATGTCTTTAGTTAGACAGAGCATTGGCTATGCAAGAATGGATTAATTACTATAAAGAGATGAAAGTGCACCACTTAGTAGAATCAACCAATGATCATGTAGCATTTTTAATTTCTGATTCCTTTGCCCTAAAAAAGCCCCAGAGGAGATTCCATTTTGAAGCAATGTGGACAAGAAGAGAAGAATGCAGAGATATTATTAAGGAGGCTTGGACTGGAAGTGTAGGAGCTGATAACCCAAATGACATAGTGGCTGGTCTCAAAAGGTGTGTGGATGACCTTTCAAAATGGAATAGAACAGTTTTCGGCCATGTTCCAAAGCAGATTCAAAAGAAGGGGAATATCTTAAATGATTTGGTATTAAGGGATCATAATGGAAGGAATGGTAAGGAGATAAACAAGATCAGAATGGAGATTAATGAGTTGCTTGATTGTAAGGAAGTTATGTGGCAACAAAGATCAAAAGTTCAGTGGATGATCGTAATACAAAATACTTCCATTCAAAGGCTTCCGGGAGGAAAAAGAAAAACACAATCACCAGACTTTTGGATGAATTGGGAGTCTAGAGAGAATCTACTTCGGGCGTGGCAAAAGTTGTTGTGTCTTATTTGAGAAGCTTTATACAACATCTCATCCAAATAGAATTCAGGTGGTTATTGACACTATGGAATCAAAGGTGTCTGTTGAAATGAAGCAAAATCTTATTAAGCAATTCAGAAAGGAAGAAGTTGAAGCAGCCCTGAAACAGATGCACCCAACCAAATCCCCTGACCCAGATGGTATGTTTGCTGTCTTTTATCAAAAATTCTAGGATATTGTGGGTAATGATGTTGTGAATATGGTTCTTAATGTTTTAAATTCTGATATGTCCATGGCTGATATTAATAAAACTTATATTACTATTGTTCCAAAAAATAACAATCCTTCTAGAATGACAGATTTTAGACCAATTAGCCTAAGCAATGTTATTTATAATCTTATTGCTAAAGTCTTAGCTAATCGTCTCAAATTGATACTTTCCCAAATAATATCGAAAAATCAGAGTGCTTTTATTGCTGGGAGGCTTATAATAGATAATGTTCTTATTACTTTTGAAATGATGCATTATCTAGAACATAAGAAAGTAGGTAAGGATTGTTATATGGCAATTAAATTGGACATGAGTAAGACTTATGATAGGTTGGAATGGGGCTTTATTGAGCAAGTTATGAGCAAATTAGGCTTCCATGAAAGGTGGATTGGCTTGATAATGAGATGCATAACAACTGTCTCCTATTCTGTGCTTATAAATGGGGTAGCTCATGGTAATATTCTGCCTTCAAGAGGACTCCGTCAAGGGGATCCCTTGTCATCTTATTTGTTTCTTTTATGTGCAGATGGTTTCTCTTCGCTCATTAATAAGGCTGTAAGAACTAAGGCTATGAGTGGACTTTCAATTTGTAGAGGCTGCCTTATGATATCACACCTCTTTTTTGCAGATGACAGTTTGCTATTCTGTAAGGTCAGCAGCCAAGAATGCCAACATCTAATTGATATTCTCCAATTGTATGAGGCTGTTTCGGGTCAGAAATCAATACAGAAAAATTATCAGTTTTCTTTAGTGCTAATACCCCTGAAGAGAAGAAAATTAAGACCTTAGATATTCTTGGGCCGATGCAGGATTCTCGACATAGTAAATATCTTAGTCTTCCCTCAATCATTGGAAAATCAAAGATTGATGTATTTGCAGAGATCAAAGAAAGGGTGGGAAGGAAATTGTTTGGGTGGAAGGAAAAAATTCTTTCTATAGGTGGTAGAGAGATTTTGATCAAAGCAGTGACCGAAGCTATTCCTGTGTACACTATGAGCTGTTTTTAGCTTCCTAAAGGGTTGTGTGATGAGATTGAAAGCATGATGAGGAGGTTTTGGTGGGGTCAACGGGGTCAGGAGTCTAAGGTTGCTTGGGTGAGTTGGAGAAAGTTATGCAAGTCCAAGCTTAAAGGTGGTATGGGTTTTAGAAATCTCCAAGCGTTCAATCTTGCCATGTTTGGAAAGCAAGGTTGGAGGCTCCTTGAGAACCCAAGCTCATTAGTAGCTCGAATATATAGAGCTAAGTATTATCCCTAAGGTGATGTTCTTAAAGCTGGTTTAAGGTCTAGCCCATCCTATACTTGGAGAAGCATAATGTAGGGGCTCGAAGTTGGGAGGAGAGGAACGCGATGGAAAGTTGGCAACGGACGATTGATTCATATCTGGGATGATAAATGGTTGCCCAATCTCACAACGTATAAGGTTGTTTCTCCTTGTCCTCAAAATGTTGATAATTTTTCCATGGCCTCAACCCTTATTGATTGTGATTCTAGAAGATGGAAAGTGGACCTTGTGAAGTCTCTATTCTTGCCATTTGAAGTAAGGACTATTCTCAATATCCCAATTAGCTATAATCTTCTGGAGGATAAAATTATTTGGGTTGGTAATAATAGGGGTGTTTTCTCTGTCAAGAGTGCGTATTATGTTGCACTCAATATAATGGAATCATTTGAGGAGGGAGAATGCTCTTATAATGACCCAAGGGAACATTTGTGGAGGAAGTTATGGCATTTACATATCCCATCAAAGATTAAAATCTTTGCTTGGAGGGCAAGCATGGATGCCCTTCCAACATTAGTGAACTTGCAAAAAAGAGGTATTGGGATTAGTGATTTGTGTCCTTGTTGTGGTGTTGAGTCTGAGACTCTGTTTCACTCAATTATTAATTGTGAAGTGGCTAGAAGAGTTTGGGATAATTGGGAAATGAGTAGTGTGGAAATCTGGCAGGGTTTGGGGACATCTCTAATGTAGCTTTGGATATTTTGAAGAATGGCACTAATCGTGACTTAGAGGTGTTCTTTGGGGTTGCTTGGGCTGTTTGGTATAATAGGAATCAAGCTGCCTTTGAATCAAAGTGCCAAATGCCGGATCAGATTTGGAGGTTTGCTAGGAGTTTGCTAGGAGATTATAAAGGTGCTTTGGTGGCTTTGATCATGAATCCAGGAGATAAGAATAATGGGTGGACTCCTCTGCCGCCTAGGGTTGTCAAGATCAACGTTGATGGGGCGACATCTGAGGATGGGCGAAACTCTAGTGTTGGGGTTGTTATTCGTGATTCTTATGGTGCAGTAATTGCGGCATGTGGTAAATTTCTGCAAGGTCAATTTTCAGTTACAGAGGTGGACGCTCTGGCCATGGAATCTGGGATTTTGCTTGCCCGAGATATGAATCTCACTCAGATTATTGTTGAATCTGATGCTATACCCATTGTTAAAAGAATTAATAAAAATTTCATAGAGGGCAGTATTGGCCATCTGTTTCAAGGCATCCTTGCCTTGCTGAGCTCTTTTTCTAGTTGGAAGGTCAATCATGTGAAACGGGATTACAACAGAGCTACTCATGAGGCTGCTCATCTGGCAAGACGAAGTGAAGACTCGCAGGTGTGGATAGGAGTTCTTCTTATGGCAGTGCAAGAAATTATTCAATCTGAGTGTATTAAATAGTGCCTGCGTATTTCTTCTCCACATGTTCTGTTGTACTTCCTTTTCTTGGCTTGTTTGTGTATATTTGCAAGTTTTGCATCAAAAAAAAGAAAAAAAAAAAAAAAAAAAAAGATGTCTTTTCAACATTTTCATCAAAAAAAGAAGTCTGTTTAGCACCAGATTTTATTTCACAAATGAGTGGGAGATGTGGATCACAATGACAATCGAAGTCCTTTTTTTGAAATTTGCCACAATACGATATACTCTCCTCGAGGTTGGTCCCCAAAAGAAAATTTAAAGGTAACCGAACATCTAACATCATTAACTAAAACAAATGATTAGGTCATTAAGAGGGAGTAAGAGTGGCTGTTCTTAAAGCTTCATGATTTTTAAGAAATATTAAATTTGAAATCTCTTGTCAACATTTTAAAATTATTCTTATGAGATTCTTTTTTGTAATAAGTTGGTGTGTGTGTGGAACGGAAGAACTGTATACACTTAAGAGAATAGTTAGATATATAAAGAGGCATTAGCCCTTGATTCTTCTTATTAATATTTTTATTAAGTTTTGGAAGGCAGCTTTAAGCAATAGAAGGAACTAAACTTTTTAACATGTTATATATCAATCATATATGAAGATAAGATAAATTTGTTACTTTCTTGGTCTCATTCAACAGCCTAATGACAGAAATAAATAATATATATAAAAAAAAATGGGGCGACAACAAGAATGACTTTGTAATTGTCATCTCTAAATTTTTCATCCAACAGGTCTGCACAGAAAGATTACAAACCAAATTGCCTTTCCTTAAGTTTCTATAAATACTGGCCCTTCTATTAAGTCCAAGCACACACTGTAACCATCATTTTAAGTACCATATTAGCTTTTCCCTTCACTACACCTCAAGTTCTCTTCCATGGCCTCAAAAACTTTCAACATGAAGTTTTTCGCACTACTGATTTCTTCATTTGCCATCATCCAAATGGCAATAGCAAGAGATCCAGACATCCTCACTACAGACTTCATAGTCCCTCCTAAAGTCACCGATGTTAATGGAGATTTCTTCACATTTACTGGCATGCGTGCCCTTTTGGGTGGCTTTCCCATTGTCTTCAAGGTCACGAAGGCAAGCTTGGCTGAGTTCCTTGCTCTCAATGGTCAGAGTGTTTCCTATGCTGTCCTTGAATTCCTAGCTGACACCACAAACCCACCCCACACTTATCCTCGCGCTTCTGAGCTCCTTTTCCTGACTCAAGGTACCCTTCAAGTCGAGTTTGTTGATACAACCAACAAGCTCTTTAATAAGACACTACAAGCGGGTGATGTCTTTGTATTTCCTAAGGGTCTTATGCATTTTCAATACAATGACGATGTAAAATTTCCAGCTATAACAATTTCAACTTTTGAGAGTGCAAACGCTGGAACGGTTTCACTTCCCAACACTTTGTTCACCACTGGTGTTGACAACAATGTCTTGGCTAAATCCTTCAAGACTGATATTTCCACCATTAAGGCTCTTATGGCTGGTCTTGCTCCCCAGCCTTGAGGATAGAATTGATCACGAATAGTGGCTGCTTTATGATATCTTCTTGTTCCTTGGTGTTTCGTGTGTTTTTTTTTTTTCCAAATAATTATTCTTCTAAATAATTATTTAGCATCAATGAGACACAAAATCTTTCACTTTTCTATTATTTTGAAAATGTATGCATTTAAACATTGGAATTTTGTTCATTTTATAACGATCAAAAGGAGAGAAGTATTATATTGATACAGCATGAAATAGATGAGCTTAACAAGGGTACACAGAACAATAAATGGATAATGCAAAATAGAGTTCAATTTAAAGTTAGGATCAATAGCTAACACCTAAATAACCAATCTCAAGACTTTTTGCAAAGAAATGATTATACTGATAAGAGTAATATAAGATAGCCTGAAGTTTTACATAATCTATGCGTTAGTAAGTTGAATTGAGATGATGAAGATTGGAATGCTCTACCACCTGGACATTGATTTGATGAATATGGGAAAAGTGCAATCAAGAAGTTACAACTTAAAATACAATTGAACAAAATTTTGGATCCAACTTGCCAAACACTAAATAATTTTGGACCTAACATGGTTATGTAGGGTTTAGGTCAATTACAAATACATCTCCCTCGCTTTCAATTTTTCCTTATAACTATCTAGAGTTTTTATATCTTCCAAATTGGTCTATGCACTACAAAAAAAGGGGCTATCCCAGCGTTTTCAAAACCGCTGGGATAGCCCCAAAAAGTGCTAGGATAGGGTCAAAATTCCTATCCCGACGTTTTTTTTTTCCCGGCGCTTTAAACCGTCGTGTTTTGAATGTCGGTATAGGGTCGCGAAACCTGTACCAGTGATTTTCAAAAGCACCGGGACCTACGGGACCTATCCCGGCGCTTCTCAGACCCTGTTCCAGCGTTTTTACTTGTGTCAAGATAGCCTTTACGGAAATATGAATATAACCTATCCCAGCGCTTTTGAAAGCGTTAGAATAGGTACTACCTATGCCAGCGCTTTCAAAAGCGCTGGTATAGATCTTGAATGAATATAATGAAAAAAAGGCCTATACCATTACTTTTGAAAGCGCTCGCATAGGCGATACCTATTCCAACGCTCTGAAAAGCACTAGTCTATGTTCATTCAAGACCTATACCAGCGCTTTTGAAAGTGCTAGCATAGGTAGTACCTATTCTAGCGCTCTGAAAAGCTCTAGTATAGGGCATATGCCCATACCCTATGCCAAACCCTATTCTAGCGGTTTTCAAAACGCCGAGATAGGTCATTTAAAAAAAAAAAATTAATGCACCTGTAATGTACCTACAATACATATTTTCCAATAATGAATCACAATTCATATTTTTCAATAGCAAATACAATACCACATTAAACCAAGAAACTAAATATATTTAATTACACCATATCAATAATTATATCCCAAATGTCTAGAATGTTATATATACACAAAATAATACATCCCAAGTGTCTATAATGCCTATTTGACATATTGTGATTACTAGGTTCGAGGATCAGAATTGAAAGATTGCATTAGAGCAAACTTGACAACAACAGCATTGGAAAAGAAAATGATACTTTAGTGTTGAAAAGATTCACACTAAACTAACTCTTCAACAAAATTTTGAAAGGTGAGTGACCCTGTACAACCTGCATTAGGATAACATAAAAAGAACAGCTATGCTAAAGATTCCACCAATCATATGACAGCCACAACAATCACGAATAGATAAACTTCAATCTCCTATTTATACTGAAAAATAAAAATAAATAAAAGACAGCAACAACAACAAAACCCTACCTGAGAAGGTAAAATGTGCACTCCCAAAAGTTCACTTAACTCAGTGGCACGTCTAGTTTCAAGGACGCCACCTCCTATTCAAATCAAATTTTAGTATTGTTCATTTTATTGCTGTATTGTATTCATTACTCTTGAGAGATAAAGACAATAACCAATAATATGACATTTTCTTGCACAAAAATCATGTTGATAATTATGGAGCACAATGTTTTAGGCATATCTATTTTTGGTCTCAAATAATTCAAAGAAATATCAATAGAAGAACGGACAAAAGAGTTTTTTACAATAAAAAAGAAACAAGCCTCAAATGTTCTAAGGTTCAATATACGGCATTGCATGTTTGTCAATATCAACCGTACAAACCATAACTAATAACCCCATAATCACATATATCTTTACAATAAGCCCATCATCCTCTTAGTAGCTCTTAAAATTTTTATTGATAAACCACAAATTGAATCACTTAAACGACTTACCATTTGTTAAGAACAAAAAGGGTGTCTTCAAAGCACCTGCAGCGGAAATCAACCAAGTCAGATACAACAACTAAATAAGAAGAAACATTATTCATTAAGACTGGCAACCATAATAACATAATTACCATTCCCAAAACTAGAAACTAAAATATTCTTTGTATAACCATCCTTCCTTACTCTTTCACAGTTTTCATTTCACAGCAATTTCAACATAGTTAAGATGAATTTCCCAAATTTTCCAAAAAAAAAAAAAACACACATACACACACACAAAACACTACACATGTGTCATGAATTCTATTTTTCCCTCCTTTTCTACTCAATTTTCCCAGCAACCAAACAAAGTAAGTTTTATTGAAAATTCACAATTCACTTTAACACATGCATAGAGTCAAAAAGGTTTAAAATGGAGGATGAAATGTTTGAGAAAATGTAACAATAAGTTAAGAAAATTAATAAGGAAAAAAATAGTTCAAAGAGGGAAAGATAGAGTTGGAAGTAAGTAGATGATTTGCATAGATAAATACAATTTAATGCAGTAATGCACCAACTGACTTAATGTGATTTTCAAAATAATAAAGTTGGGATTACCTGAATGTCCCTGGCCCAATCTATAGGATCATTGACAACAATATAAAGACAAGTGGATAAGATTATGTGATATAGAGGTACCACACCCCTCAAGCAGCCTATTTGAGAGGGGCAACTAAGTGGGTATGTCACCTCCCCCCCCCCCCCCCCCCCCACTCCCTTTGGAAAATTCAAGTACAAAAATTCCTAAAAATTCCCTTCTCTTTTTTGGTGGCATTTCTCCCCCTCTTTCCCCTTTACAAAACCCCTCTAAAATTGAAACTCCAACCCCTTTTCCTCCATTTTTCCACTATCAAGAATCCATAGGTAAGCTTCTAATGCCCTTTGTAAACATGAGATGATGTAATTTCTTTCAAAGCCACACCATCCTCATTTTTATGTTCTACACGAATACTTAAACAATAGTTGCCAATATAACTCATTGATGGAAGGAGCGTTAAAAAAAATCTAAAATTTAAATTGAAGGAGTCCCTAGTCTAGCCTAGAAGAAGGTTGGGTTCTCCTTCAAAGAGTTTTCTATAACGAAACAAGAAATATTGTTATCCATGTTTGCATTATAGCCCAAAAGAACTATTCCAATTACAATATAAGCTTTTTATAGTTGTTTATGAGGCCATACAACGATAGGATACTTAGTTGGCTTCGATACCATTAGTTACAACTCAAGAAAAGTACTAGCCAAATTTGCACTTACACCCATAAAAGAACTAGTCAACTTGCATTGATTGAGACTCCTTATAGTTATTTATAAAGTCAAAATCAACCTAATATATGCTTGAGTTGGAACTCATCACACACTCAACTAATTTAATATTAATATTTGATAAATGTTGTTAGCGGTTTTCCTTGAGTTGTTACCTTATTAATGATAATATCCACTATCAAATTTATTTAAAAAAATTAGAAAAAAAAATTATCAAATTATTTTAGCTTAGCGAACTTGCTGTGAGATGGAGGAGGCTACAAGATTCCACTATATGGTATAATAATTTTCCCTAATTATGTAAGAGCTATACCTACGTTGGAATCAATTAAAAGTGAAAGTGGTTCTCTGAGGCTAATGGTACTGAACTACTGGCCATGGGATTGGGTCTAGCGGTGTGATGAAAAATAGGGCTTGGGCCTACACTGCTTTTTTTTTTTTTTTTTTTTAACTCCAAATTCAAAGGTGATAATTGATGGTAATTGCATGGTGCGTGCAATAGCCCTAACCATATTGATCCAAACCCTAAATCAAAACCTACCTAAGCAGTTTTACCATAGTTTTTATAGAGTTAGAGGACAAAGGCCGAAATTTAAGTCTTAAGTTAAAATAAAATCTTGTATAAATAAAAAAAATAAAACTAAAAAACTTAACAAAACTAGTATTTCAAAATTTGAAATCAAGTAAAAATTGAAACTTGGAAATATATCTGTGCTACTTCTCAAGTGATTGCAAAGGAGGCAGACTTACTTGCTGCTGTAAGCAACGACAATATAGGCTCCAGTTCTTCTAGAGCTTTTGGAAAGAACGAAAAAAATTCTAGACTATGATATAAAAATTCCAATCATATTTAATTAAAACCAAACACAAATACTAGCACCATTCTAACGCAGTCATTAATAAAATAAAGCCACCGCCATCATTCAAAGCTAAAAGAAATAACAAGAACAAAATAGTGGAAGCTTCCAAATTGGAAATCCAAATTGGAAAAAAAAAAAAAGGAAAATCACCAAAAAAAAATTAAACTAGAACTGAAAAAAAAAGGAAAAAAGAGCAAACTTAGAAAACAAGAAATAGAGGGTCATGTAAGGCAAACATCCCCCCTTGATCTGTCTTCCTTATAGTTTAATGAAATTGAAGCTTATCAAAAACAGGAAAAAGAAATAGAGAGTCATAAATCTAACAAAGGCATGGGTGAAAGATGCAACTCCATCAGTTAAGTTCATGCACAATTGCACATCAACTAGCAATAAAACAAGTAAATTAAGAATTAATCAGAAATCCTGAAATGTTGATACAAAGTTATTTTAAGAGCTATATACAAGTTTTGGACTAAATATTTCAAACTTGGAGGTTTCACAATAGAATGGAAATTGAATAAATTCACAGTTAATGCCTTGAGAGATAACAGATATACGAAAAAGTAATGCCTCTATAGGGCTGAATTTCTGCAACCTAAGTCTCAGAAAACTAAAAGGTTAAGTTAAAAAAAAAATCCCTGACATTAAGATTTGTTGCAATATTTAAAAAAAAAAAACTAAAATGGCTGCAACAAATAATTAGTTAGTATTGTACTTCAATAGAAATGAATTGATTCTGCGTCAAAGGTAAATGACATGGACTGTGATGGAGGAATGCACACAAGCTTAATGAGCTTAATGGACTCATGGGATTTATAATACAGAGCTCCAAGTGATCTAGGTGGTATTTCTATTATCATAAATTTCTTTTCTCACCAATTTAAATAAAAAACATGTATAAAGAAAAAAGAAGACAATATTTTTTAATATATTTTTCTTCCAATATAGCACATGGCAATAAGTAACTCTTCTATGTTCTATCCAAGACTTAAATATAAGTGGCTGTTGATACTATAAAGTGCAAGTATAAAAGGGCAAATCAATAATCATGCAAGGGAAAATCACCATCCCCTCCCCAGTGCCATACTCAGTAGGTGCTATCAAAAGCAAAGGTCAGATTAATACAATGAAAGGACAAATTCGGAACTTCTAGAGTTAAAAGTCAGGTCCCTTACATAGAATCCTCAATGACTAGGTAGCTGGAGGGTTCAACATTTAGCTTTTTAGCTGCTTCAAGATATCTTAAACAGTGAACCATGGAGTTAGAATAACAGACAAACATGGACTTTTACACTTACGACAAAAAAAAAAAAAAAAAAAACAAAGAAGTCAATATCAAAAACAATTTGGTGCATCTCACATATCAAGAGATGGTTTCTCGGGTGCCACTTCATCACCACCAATGATGATAGAGAAGGATTCCTTCCATCCTATAATTGGAAAATATTGAATGTTAAAAAAACTAACATTTTAACATTGTTAAAAGCACAAACTAACCTGTATTAAGAAGTGTCCCATCCAAATCAAGGATAACACACGATGCTAACTTCTTTAATGGCTTCGCAAAGAGACATTTTAACAGTAAATCTTCCAGTTACAACTATGCTCCCATTTCTAGAATATAAATGAAAATGAGATAAAAACTAATTACATATCAGCAAGAATATAATACCAAGATCTCATAGTTTAAAAAAAAAAAATTTTTGATGAACCAATTCATGACAGTATTTCGATTTTTAACTCTTTTTCACCATCTCTTCTTGACCCAATTCCTACACAACCCAACTAACTCTTAAGCTACACCTTGTCATACATACAAGAAAGAAAACAATCCCTACAACTTTATTCACTCAAAATTATAAAGATCACCCAATTGAACCATCACATAGCACAATTCATGTTATGGGTATTGATACAAAGATAGTTCAAAACTAATTTTTCTGCCCCCTGGCTGGACCCATTTGATATTTCACGAAAAATAACAAACATTAACATAAGATTAAATACTTATCAACAAAGAAATAACAAGAACAAAATAGTGGAAGCTTCCAAATTGGAAATCCAAATTGGGGGAAAAAAAAAAGGTAAATCACCACCAAAAAAAAAAAAAAACCTTGGGATGGCGGCGACACCATGCCGACGGGTTTTCCAAGCTCCAGCGACGAATCTGGTGAGTTGTGTGTGGGTGTGTGCGATTGGGTGGAGGAGTGATCAGAATAGATGGATCTAGAAACGAGCAGAGAGAGAGAGAGAGAGAGAGAGAAAATGAGGTTTGCTTGTGAGAAATGAGAGAAGAATGAGGCGGCTGAAGTGAGAAATGTAGAGATTAGCGGGTGTTTGGTTTGTCAATCAACCATTTTCGGTTTTTAAATAACATTTTTCATATTTTCACACACTTTTCACACACCTGGGAGTGTTTGGTGAAGTAGTTTAAAAATTATTGTTTATTATTTTTTGAAATACGTGTAGATAAAAAAGTGTATTGAAATACGTAAAATGCTGTTTAAAAACTGAAAATTGTTGTTTAAAAACACAAACCAAACGGGCCCTTTTTTCACAAATATTTTTAAACAACAATTTTCAATTTTTAAGCACATTTACCAAATGATCCCTAGAGTTCAATTTTCAATTTTTAAGCACATTTACCAAATGATCCCTAGAGTTTTTTTTTTTTTTAAGGAGAGAAAAAAAATGTTTTAAAACAACAATTTTCAGTTTTTAAACACATACTAAACAGGTACTAGGGTTTTTTGAGAGAAAAAAAAAATTAGATGTGTCTAGTAGGATTCGAACTTGGGCTGCATATTATTCCATGCATGTCTTACCACTAAACCAGTGGTACTATTGGTTAGATTCTTTATACATAATAATATTTAATAAACTAGTATTACGCCCAATGCAAGGATTTTTTTTTTTTTTTTTTTGAGGGGAACCCAATGCAAGGCTTAATAAAAAAAATTATATATAAATTAAAATATATATTTTTTATAATATAATATAATTTAATAACAAATAAAATAGTAATTTTTAAAAATTATGGCAAGTTTTAAATTTTTAGAAGCTCTTTGTAGTAAAATTTTAATTTGTTTATATATATATATATATGGCACTTAAAAATCTTTCCATTATACTTGCAAACAAACACAAGCAGTATTTAACATCTTAAGAATTACTAGCCAAGTTTAAGAAATAATTATAAATATATACTTTCAATCGTTACTGTTCAAAATAGAAAGTAAAGCTAACTGCAGAAACAGAGTAGCCACTGTGCAAACACAATAAACAAAAGAATCTAAAAACCCAACCAAGCAATAAACCGTAAGAGACAAAATAAGCCTAATATTATATAATATAATCAAAATCACCAACATTGTCAAGCACGACATTGTGCTCTCTTATTTTTCATTAGTAAAAATAATTATTACATAAAAATAAGAAATACCATATGAATTTATTACTATATTCTTAAAATATTGAATAATCACTATTAAATTATAATTCTCCTTTTAAAATAGACTAATTAATATCACCAAATTATGAAACTCATTTACCCATTAAAACTCATTTAACTAATTGCTTTTAACCCAAACCCAACCCAACCCAATTATTATAGGTAAACCTCGACCCACCCAATTACCCAATTATCAAAATTACCAAAATGCTTCTAAACTGTAAATGACCAAAGTACTCTAAAATCTTCAAAAATGACCAAAATACCCCAAAACATCAAAATTACCAAAATAACAACGAAACCTACAAAATGATCAAAATACCCCCGAAACCCAAGAAAATGACCAAAATATCCCCAAAATTTAAAATGACCAAAATATCCCCAAAACCCAAAAAATGACCAAAATACTCCCAAAACCTAAAAATTATCAAAATACCCCAAAAACCCAAAAATTGACCAAAATACCCCCCAAAACCTTAAAATGACCAAAATACCCCCCCAAAACCAAAAAATGACCAAAATACCCTTGAAGAGTCTTTAAATGACCAAAATATCCCCAAAACTCAAAAAATGACCAAAATACCCCTGAAACCGAAAAATTACCAAAATAATCACAAAACCTACAAAATACCCCGGAACCCAAAAAATGACCAAAATATCCCCCAAAAAATACCATATTCTGGGGGGTATTTTGGTCATTTTTTGGATTTCAGGGGTATTTTGGTCATTTTTAGGTTTCGGGGGGTATTTTGGTCATCTTTTAGGTTTCAGGAGTATTTTGGTACTTTTTTGGATTTCGGGGGTATTTTGGTAATTTTTAGGTTTTGAAAGTATTTTGGTCTTTTTTTGGGTTTCGAGTGTTTTTTGGTCATTTTGCAGGGTTTGGGATTATTTTGGTATTTTTTTTTGGGTTTTGAGGGTTTTTTGGTCATTTTTTAGGTTTAAGGGGTATTTTGGTAATTTTAGAGGTTTTGGAGTATTTTTAAAGTTGGTTGATTTGTAGAAATGATACTTGGATCATAATTGGGTACCTATTTAAAACCCAAAAACATTAATGTTAATTGGGTTTAATTAGGTTAACAACCATTTAACCTAATTAATAATTGGGTGGGTTTGGGTCTCATTTAAGTAGGCAGGTTTAGAAGGGCAAATGGATTTAGGTTGATTTTGTCACCACTAGTGTTATTTAAGTAATCAAGGGGCTTTCCACCTTTTTCATGCATGGGGGGTGCTTTTGTCATTTTCTAGCTTTTTGGAGATATTTCGTTCATTTCGATGTTTTTGGGGTATTTCGGTTTTTTTTTTTTTTTTTGTTTCGGGGGTGTATCAGTCCTTTTCTAGGTGTCGGTTGTGTTTTGGACATTTTTTTGTCTTTCTATGGGCATTTGAGTCATTTATCAGAATTATAGGGGCATTTTGGTCTTATTCAAGAAATTGAAAATATTTTGGCTAGTTTTAGACACAAGGGGTACTCCGGTCATTTTTGACGTCTTAGGGGGTGCTTGGGTCATTTTTGATGTTTTGGGGGGTATTTCAGTCATTTATTAGGTTTCGGGGGCATATTGGTCTTTTTTTAGGTATCTAGGGTGTTTTTGCTCTTTTTCAATGTTTTGGGGTACTTTGGTCTTTTTCTAGATTTAGGGGACTATTGGTCATTTGATAATTAACAAATCCCTCCACAAGTATAAGTGGTTGTGGGGTGTGGGGAGGGAGGGGCTGGGCTTCAAGTCTTTAGGAGGGAGCTTCACACACAGATACACTTAGATTAGGCTAGAGTATAAATTCTATCTTGTAAAAAAAGAAAAAAAAATCCCTATAGGTGACCCTATCCTAGCGCTTTTGGAAGTGCTGGAATAGGTTGACCCTATTCTAGCGCTTTCAAAAGCGCTAGGATAGGCCTCTCTCCATAAGAAAATGGAGAGAGACCTGTCCTAACGCTTCCAAAAGCGCTGGAATAGGTGGACCCTATTCCAGCTCTTTCAAAAGCGCTGGGACAGGCCTCTCTCCATAAGGGAATGGAGAGACCTGTCCCAGCGCTTTTGAAAGTGCTGGAATAGGGTCAACCTATTCCAACGCTTTTGAAAGCGTCGGGATAAGTTTTTCTCAAAAGGGAAATCGATTACCCTATTCCAGCGCAATATGGCGTCCTATACCAGCGTTTTTTAAAACCGCCGCTATAGGGTTTCCTATACCAGCACTTTCAAAAAGCGCTGGTACAGGCTTATCTATTACGGTGGTTTTTAAAAGCGCCAGAAAAAAAACACTGGGACAGGACGATTTTTTTGTAGTGATGGGACTAACTTTCCTTTGCTCTTATGGACGAAAAAATCACGAGACCACATTAAGAAGGCTTACAAGCTAATTCATTGGTCATGTAATTTTTTCGCCCGTAAGAGCTAACGGTAGTTAATTACAGAAATTAATTTAGCGGATATGAAAATCTGAAAGAGTTCTAAGGAAGAATTGAAACCACAAGTGTTTAAGCCTTTTTTTAATTAAACTTCCCACTTCCATTTGCTTACTAGAGAAAAGAGGGTAGGGGTGACTTGGTGGCTTTTGTGGAAATTTTCGAATCATTCTACCAATTGTTGGTGATAAGAATTAGCGTTAGGAAGAAACACATTAAAGTTCTATTCCAAATACAACCTTACCTTGCAGACATGTGCCTTCCTGGAAAATTAATATTACAATTTAGGTTTGAATTATAAAATTTAGAATTTTAAATATGATAATACCATATATATTATTAGATACAAGAAATAGAATCTTAACTGTTAGGCTAGCAGTCATGTAACCTTGTACAACTTTAAAGGAAAGAAGATAATAAAATAGCCTTGAAAAACTATATACACATATATATAATTTGCGCACAAAAAAAATTCACACATTTGAATAAATTTAGAGACACCCAATTTCAAACTCAATTTCACATATTGAAGTAGTTGATTACGAGTAGTAGATACTTTCTACCCACCAATTTTTGCATGAACCCACTGTTTTTTTTTACTATTCACAATCGACCATTTTAGTAAATTATGAAATTTAGTGTAAAATTAGGTGTGCTTATAGTATTATTACACACATTCACATATATATAATCATTGGATGAGCTAGCATTTGGCCTGAAAAAGTTAAAATGATAAATAAAGATATTGAAGGAAATTACTTCGGAATGTTTTGTGTTGTAATTTACCATTTTGATCATCCTTCATGTATTGTAAGCTAAATTAATTATCGCAGACATTAGGGGGGTTTTGCACCCCAAATTTATTTTTATTTTTTTTATTTTTTTTATTTATGTGTTTTAATAAATTTCCATTCCAACCCAAAAAAAAAAAAGAAAAAAAGAAAAGAAAAAAGAGATGAATATATTACTTTTTTTGAGAAGGAAGATGAATATATTACTTGACCAGAAGAAAAAGAAGATTATTAGAAGAAGAAGAAGAAGAAAAACTTATAACAAGTAGTGATATCCTAAAAATGTAGCAATAGAAATATAGTAAATTAGCAACACATTCCAAGCACCACAGTTACGTCTTATTTGAGTCCGATAACTTACAATACCACAAAAGAAACTTCTTAAAAGTATTAAAAGTCTTCTACACACAAACATATAGTACAGCCCCATATTATACCATTTTTACCCAACACGTGCAGTATATTATTATACTACATAAACCACTGTCATAGATAATCAAGGTATGCCTATGATGGGAAAGAAAGGAAAATAATAGCTAGATGGTGCTAAACCCCACTCTGGAGGCAGTGGCAGATCGACGGTCTTGGATGAACCAAATTTGTTCTTGATGGGCTTGCATTTCGCAGCTTCGATGGTAGAAGGGCAAGATTTGGAAAAGCTGAGAGGAGTGGAGATGGTGTAGGTGTTAGGCTCATGGGTTGTGATAATTTTGGATACCATGTTTTTCTTTGAGGCATAGAGCTGGGTTGGACCCCCTAGAAGCTTGGCATGGCAATTCAGTGGAGGAGATGATTTTGGAGTACTGTCTGAGGGAAGCTCGACTTCAAAAGAGCCATCATCTTCTGTGATTGCCGTAGCCAACTTTTTAACTCGATCACACTTCACAAGAACCTTAATGCCTGATACAAAATAGGCAGAGTATAGAAAGTTTAGCTGCCTGAGAGACTAGGGCTAATCAAGTCAGACAATGAGTCAAAGTACGTTGGTTGAATTTGTAGAAGACACAGCAACAAATTTTATAAAGAAAATGATAGAGATATAACATTTTTTACAAAAAATTTTACATTAATGTATTGATTGTGGGCCCATAACTAATAAGAATTGGTCACCACAAAAAAAAATTATAAAAATGGTATAAAATAGTTTATTATAGCTATGACATTACTCATTTTATAATAAAAAGATTTACAAATTGAATAATAACGAATAAGTATCACTTCAACGACCAATAAATAAATATTTCAATTATTTTTACATAAATGATAACACATTATCAGTGTTTAAGTTGTAGTAAATTTTGTAAGATAATGTTTATCATACACACCCTATATAATAAAAAGATTTACAAATTGACGAATAACTATTAAGTGTCACTTCAACAACCAATAAATAGATATCTTATTTATCTTTATGTGATTGATAACACATCATCCAAATTTGTAGGATAATGTTTATTATTATACACACCCTATATAATAAAAAGATTTACAAATCGACTAATAATTAATAAGTATCACTTCAACAACCAACAAAAAAAAAATATCTCAGTTATCTTTACGTGATTAATAATATATCATTAGTTTATAAGAATTATGTTGTAAAATTTGTAAGATAATGTTTATTATACACACCCTATTACTCACACTAACTCTTAAAATACATTGAAATTACAATTTCCAATTTTGAAATTTTGACTTCACTTGAAGTCATGATTTCTGTGCATTTCTAGTGTGTGTACTAATATTTTTCCAAATTTTTATCATGTCCGGCATTGCTTAAAGTCATTTATTTCATCATGTATATTTTGCTCCATACCTAAAATAGTAGTGTCCATGAAGTTTTAAAGCAATACACTATAGTATAACTTAGCCACACACACGAGAGAGAGAGAGAGAGAGAGAGAGAAGCAAAACACTAAACAATGTTATTTAACACACATACTATAATTTCCCTAGCTAAAATACCGAAGAGATGGCAACATATATAAGATCATTGTGACATCATTGTGACTGCAGTCATGGCAAGGGCCTTGCCCTTCACTACATAGCATATTGAAATCTCTATCTTCGCAAAAGCCAAAACAAAGAGAAGTGCTGTAATCAACTTAGGTAAAGCCATGGAAGCAGAGACAGAAAAGATATAAATGTGAACTTTGAAGAGAAGGTGCAACATAAATATAGAGACTGAAAAGGGCCCCAGGGTTTGTTTAGTAGTAGGTGATAAAGAAATGCATTTATTTTACTTTCCTAAATTTCATGAACACTAATAGCACGTACGAGAAGTTTTTTCAGCATCAGATTTTATTTCATAAACGAATCGGAAATGTGGACCACAATGACAATCGAAGTCCTTGTTTTGAAATTTGCCACAATACGATATACTCTCCTTGATAAGAGTAAAATAAGATAGCCTGAAGTTTTACATAATGAACACGTCAGTAAGTTGAACTAAAATGGTGAGGATTGGAAATGCTCTACCACCAGGACATTCGTTTGATAAATATGAGGAAAGTGCAATAAGAAGTTACAACTTAAAATACTGTAGGGTCAATGGGCCAGAAATTCTTGATTTTTGTGTATGTTGGGCCGTCTTAGTCCATTGGGTCGAGAATTCTTTACCTTATACATGTTGTACCCAAAGCCCAAGCCTAGAAAATATGCACCGAAGGTGAAGGGGTTAAGTGGGAACTTAGCCGTCCTGGAAGTTATGCCGAGGATAAACGTCACCTCTGATTACTGAAGCCAGAGTGAGTCTTGGAGTTTGCCGTTCAGAAAAACACCCCAGAGGGTTCTGTCGGACTGGGTTAGTATTGCAGAAGAATGTGCCAAGAAAAGATGCCAAAAATATCAAGGAAGAACGTTGTCGCTGCCACTCCCACATTGAATGCTCTGCAGCTAATCCTCTAGCCGCATTTATATAGATAAGACCTCTGAACAGTGATTTCCAGCCTTTCAGCTATTATCGAAGGAATTCTGGAAAAGTTGGGATGGGATAAGTATCAACAAGAGTCATCCAATATTCACCTGGAGGGCTAAGAGACGGAGAAGAAGGAGTATAAAAGGAAGAGAGATTTAAAAAAGAAGGAGATCGGAGGAGAAAAAGAAACACTGTAGGCATTAAGAACTGAACTTGTATCTAAATTAAGAATAGTGAATATCAAAGTTGACCTTCTCAGACTCTTGCCGAGAATAGTTTCTTGAAATTAATTCTTTTATTTTTTTCTTCTTGTGATCTTAACCCATCTTGTTGATTGTCTAATCTAATCTAGCCCAGCTTTCTTTTCCCACTCTACAAATTTATTGTTCTTGGGCCTTTTGGGTTGGTCCATCCACTTTTGGGCTAGTACGCTAAACCTGTATCCTTACAAATACAATTGAACAAATTGTATAACTATCTAGAGTTTTTATATCTGCCAAATTGGTCTATGCGACTAACTTTCGTTTGCTGTTATGGATGAAAAAATCACAAGACCACATAAAAAAAGACATGAATTAATTCATTGGTCATGTAATTTTTCGTCCATAAGAGCTGACGGTAGTTAGTCACAAAGATTAATTTAGCGGAGATGAAAATCTCAGGAAGTTCTAAGGAAGAATTGAAACCACGACTGTTTAAGCCTTTTTTAATTAAACTTCCCACTTCCTTTTGCCTACTAGAGAAAAGAGAGTAGGAGTGGCTTGGTGGCTTTTGTGGATAATTTCGAATCATTCTACCAATTGTTGGTGATAATAATTAGCGTTAGGGAGAAACATATTAAAAGTCTATTCCATATACAAGCTGACCTTGCAAACATGTGCCTTCCTAAAAAATTAATATTAAAATTTAGAATTGAATAATAACATTTAGAATTTTAAATATCATAATACCATATATATTATTAGATACAGAAAATAAAATCTCAACGGTGAGACTAGCAATTATGTGCCCTTGTACAGCTTTAAAGGAGAAAAGAAAATAGCCTTGGAAAATTATATACACAAATATATAATTTGCACACAAAAAAATTTCACACATTTGAATAAATTTAGAGATACCCAATTTCAAACTCAATTTCTCATATTAAAGTAGTTGATTACGAGGAGTAGATACTTTCTACCAATCAAATTTGACATAAACCCACTGTTTTTTTTTTTTTCCCCCTCTATTCACAATCGACCACTTTAGTAAATTATGAAAAATTATGAAATTTGGTGTGCTTGTGGTATTATTACACACATTCACATCGTTGGATGAGCTAGCATTTGGCAAGAAAAAGTTAAAATGATAAATAAAGATATTGAAGGAAATTACTCTGTTGATCTTTTGGTAGAAGGGGCAAAATTTTTCTCCGGAATTTTTTGTGTTGTACTTAATTATTTTGATCGTCCTTCATGTACATTGTAAGCTAAATTAATTATCGCAGACATTTGGGGGGGTTTTGCACCCCAAATTTATTTATTTATCTTTTGATTTATGTGTTTTAATGAATTTCCATTTCAACCCAAAAAAGAATAGAAAAAAAAAAAAAGATGAATATATTACTTGGCCAGAAGAAAAAGAAGATTAGAAGAAGAAGAAAAACTTATAACAAGAAGTGATATTCTAAAAATGTAGCAATAGAAATATAGTAAATTAGCAACACATTCCAAGCACCACAGTCACGTCTTATTTGAGTTCAATAACTTATAATACCACAAAATAAGAAACTTCTTAAAAGTATTAAAAGTCTTCTTCACACATACATATAGTACAGCCCTATATTATACCATTTTTACACAACACAGTATATTATTAAACTATATAGACCACTGTCATAGATAATCAAGGTATGCCTATGATGGGAAAGAAAGGAATATAATAGCTAGATGGTGCTAAACCCCACTCTGGAGGCAGAGGCAGATCGATGGTCTTGGATGAACCAAACTTGTTCTTGATGGGCTTGCATTTCGTAGCTTCGATGGTAGAAGGGCAAGATTTGGAAAAGCTGAGAGGAGTGGAGATGGTGTAGGTGTTAGGCTCATGGGTTGTGATAATTTTGGATACCGTGTTTTTCTTTGAGGCAAAGAGCTGGGTTGGACCCCCTAGAAGCTTGGCATGGCAATTCAGTGGAGGAGATGATTTTGGAGTACTGTCTGAGGGAAGCTCGACCTCAAAAGAGCCATCATCTTCTGTCATTGCCGTAGCCAACTTTTTAACTCGATCACACTTCACAAGAACCTTAATGCCTGAAACAAAATAGACACAGTATAGAAAGTTTAGCTGCTTGAGAGACTAGGGCTAATCAAGTCAGTTATTGAGTCAAAGTTGGTGCAGTTCATAGAAGCCAGGGTGGCAGCGAACCCGCCAAGCTGCCTAATCCAATTTGACCCAACTCAACCCATCGGGTTGGGTCGGTTTTTAGGAGTTGCTGAGTTGGGTTGAGTCAATGTTTTTTTTTTTTTTAGTGGGCTGAATTGGGTTTAGGTCATAAGATTTACAAATCTATCTAACTCGACTCAACTTATATTTCATATATTTTTTAAATTAAATATATATATATTAAAAAATATATTATATAATTTTGTTATTAATTTTCACTTATATTTCATATATTTTTTAAATTAAATATATATATTAAAAAATATATAATATAATTTTGTTATTTATTTTTTTGCCCGTCTTCCTAAATAAAACCCAAATTTTAAGTTTTTCTCATGTAGTTTGTGTTTGTTTGACGTTATGCTCATAATTATTTAGTTGTAAATTTGCTCTTACTTGTGGTGGTAGTGTTCTAGTGCTCAATTTATTAATAATAATAGTAATTAAAAAACAATCCGACCCAGTCCGATCCACGTGAATTGGGTTGAGTTGGGTTGAATCCCTGTAATGGGTTAGATTGGGTTGAATTTCTTTTAACCAACCCATGTACACTATTAGAAACCAGCTACAAATTTTATAAAGAAAATGCTAAAGATACAACTTTTTCACAAAAATATTTACATCGATGTATTGATTGTGGACCCAAAACTCATAAGAATTGGCCACAATTTATAAAAATATTATAGAATAATTTATGGCTATAACATTACTTATTTTATAATAAAAAAATTTACAAATAGACTAATAACTAATAAGTGTCACTTTTAACAACCAATAAATAAAAATCTTAGTTATCTTTATGTGATTGACAACAATACATCATCAGTTTATAAGTCTTATGCAATAAAATTTGTAGGACAATGTTTATTATACACACCTTATATAATAAAAAGATTTACAAATTGACTAATAATTAATAAGTGCCGCTTCAACATCTAATAAATAAGTATATCAGTTACCTTTACGTGATTGATAACGCATCATCAGTTTATAATCTTTATTCAGTAAAAAGATAATGTTTATTATACACCACCTATTACACAAACTCTTAAAATGCACTGAAATCACAATTTCCAAGTTAGAAATTCTGACTTCATTTCAAGTCATAATTTTAGTGCATTTTAAGTGTGTGTATAAGAATGTTTGTAATAGGGTGTGTATTAATATTTTTCCAGAGTTGTATCATCTCCAGCGTCTCTTAAAGTCATTTATTTCATCATGTATATTTTGCTCCATACCTAAACTATATAGTAGTGTCCATGCAGTTTTAAAGCAATACACAATAGTATAACTTAGCCACACAAAAAAAAAAAAAGGCAGCAAAACTCTAAACAATGTTACAGTACCACAAATGCTATAATCTCCCTAGCTAAAATGCTGAAGAGATGACAACATAAAGATAATTTTGTTTAGGACTTCAAGCATGTAAATCGGAGGGAAAGAAAGTTGAGTACAAACCCGAGAAGACATCATTGTGACTGCAGTCATGGCAAGAGGCCTTGCCCTTCACAACATAGCATGTTGAAAACTCTATCTTCGCAAAAGCCAAAACAAAGAGAACTGCTGTGATCAGCTTAGGTAAAGCCATGGAAGCACAGACAGAAAAGATATGGAAGTAACCTTTGATGAGAAGATGCAACATAAAGAGCTCATAAATATAGAGACTAGGAACCAGACCAATACTTAATGAAAAGGGCCCCAGGGTTTCTTTAGTAGTTGGTTATAAAGAAATGCATTTATTTTATTTTCCTAAACTCGATGAACACTAATAGCACGTACAACAAGTCTTTTCAGCGTCAGATTTTATTTCACAAATAAATGGGAGATGTGGATCACAATGACAATCGAAGTCCTTGTTTTGAAATTTGCCACAATAGGATATACTCTCCTTGAGGTTGGTCCCTACAAGAAAAGTTAAAGGAAACCAAACATCTAACGTCATTAACTAAAACAAAAGATTCGGTAAAAAGTGAGGAAGGGTGTGGCTTTGAAGGCATTATCATATTAGATTTGAAATCTCTTATCAGTATCTTGCTACTATTTTCATGACTTTTTTTTTTTTTTAATAATTTGATTTGTGTAGTACAGGAGGATTATATATACTTAAGAAAATAATCAGATTCTCGAAGAAGTCTAAACACTATCGTTTATAAAAAATAAGTAAGGGTTGCTCTAAGAAATATTGATTTTGGCAAAAGCAATTAGCATTCATTTCATCATTTAATTTTTGCTGAAACACTCATTTCATTATTTATATTACCTTAGCATAGCTTGGGGCACTCTCTCTCTTTCGACTGTATTATACCATATTATTAAGATAGCATCACTGGATAATTTCCACCATGCATTAGTATTTATAAGTCTATATGCAGCATACAGGGCCAGCTCAATGCATAATGCAATTGAGTCAACCACTTTAGGGCCCCAAGTTTCTAAGGCCCCCAAATTTAAGCAGTAAAAATATCTCTTTGTCATTGGGAGATTAATAATACCTCAAATATTAACCAATAAAAGTAAAAGAAAGCCCTCAAATTTAAGTAATAGAGATATTTTTTTTACCATTGAAAGTATTAATTAAGCCCCAAATATTAACCAATAAATTGAAAGTATTATTAATTTTTATACAAAAAATTAGAAAAAAAAAATTGAATATGCAACCTAAGTGTTCGATTCTCTATGTGAGTCATTAATCTCCCACGCCTAGAATCTGAAAATTCATTCTCTTCCTCTCTCTCAACAAGACAAAACATAAATCAAAAGACAAAAAAATAAAAATAAAAATCACTCTCAAACCTCAAATATTTTTAATGAATTGTTGGAAAGTGACTTTTTCATACGTTTCTTAGTAGTGCATTGGACCCTCCTCTCCGTTGAGCGTTGCCCTCCTTCAAGTTTTGCACTACTCTTAAATGTCTTATTCTTGTTTACTTATGTCATTTTTTGGTTCTTGCTACTTTGTTTTGCTTTCTCAGAGTGTTCACTTGGTTATTTGATACTTACTTCACTGTGAAGCTTTAGCCTTCTGACAAAGCATAAGCGTGTCAAATTTTACTGATTTACAAATTGGGTTAGGCTAGGGTCCTGGGGACATGTGATAGCATAGTAATCCTAATCTCCAACCATTCAGCACTACACACTTATCTTTTAGGTTTTTTTTTATTTAATTATTATTTTAGTCAAAACAGATTTTATTTTTTTAAATAAAATTTTACGTTCAATTTCTTCTTTGTTTCTATGTATATATTTATATATATTTTTTCGGTTTCTTATTATAATATTCTAATTATTAACTAAAAAAATTAATTTTGCGAATAAAAAAATGTATAACTAATCAATTATGCCACAAAAAAATAAGTGGAATAGTTATATTGAAGAAAATATTAAGGAAATCTAAATACAAAAGTTTTTTCAATAACTTTGTACCTTAAAAATTAGGAAAAATATATTTAAATATAAATTGACATAAAAAGTTAAATAAAAATTTATTAATTAAACATTATAATATGAGAAAAGGCCTCACATAACATTTTTGCCTTAGGCCCCACAATGTATTGGGCCGGCCCTGGCAGCATACACTAGTTAATTAACACACCGAAGGGAAGCATGAAAGCATTTAATAACTATCACATGATCATCAATTGCTTTGGATGAGTAGAGAGAGCAAATTGTTCATGACTTTAATATTCTGCAGAATGGCAGATGATCGTCTCCCATGGTGCTAAAAGTGCCAGAAGAAAAATCATGAATATTGTAAAATTCATATACAATTAGTAAGGAAAAATTAAAAATGTCATAGTTAGTGTACAAAATTTCCTGGACAATTAACAAAACAATATATTCAAATGCATGCAGATACAATATAGACTGTTTGTGAACTGAGGTGTCATGGGAGGGGGAGAGTATCGGATGAGTCCGGCCAGGGCTGGCCCAAGCGTTTCGGAGGCTTAAAACGAAATCTTCAAATAGGGCCTTTATGTTATCACTTAAATAATGTTAAACTAGTATTTTATATAATAATTTTTTTTTAAATCCATTCTTTTAAATTTTTAATATGATTTTTTTTTTTGAAAAAATGCTAAAGTTATAACAAATTTTACTACAAACTGGTGTTGTACTGAATGTGATCAATGACATGAGGCTTACAAAAATACTAAAAATATTATAAAATTTACAACATGAGAATTACAAAGATATATCACCAATCACAAATATTCATTCAAAATGTATTCAATAGTTTGTTAAAATCTACCTATCATATTCATTGTCACATCAAATTATAAAAGTTATGAAGACTACCACGTACCCTTGGTGCAGTAATTACTCCACAAGTATAAATTCTTGTTGGGTGTGGGAGGGCAATGGCCAAGATTTAAATCTCTAGAAGAAAGTTTTGTATATATATATACACTTCAATTAGGTTAGAGTAGAATTTTTATCTTATATAAAAATAATTAAATAAATAAAAGTCATGTAATAAAATTTATAGTATTTTTAACATTTTCATATTTGAGTTACTTATAATTAGTAACACGTCTATTTGTAAAACTTATTTATTTAAATTTATCTTATTTTTATCATTATTTAATTCTTTGAACTTTTTTTATAGTAAAAAATAATATAAATTAAAATATTTTAATATTTTTTAAAATATATATATATATAAAATAAATAAATAAATTTACCCCTAGATAATGGCATAATTGGCCGAAGCCTAAGCCGAAGCCTAAGCCTAAGCCTAAGCCTAAGGCCAGTCCTGAGTCCGACCTATACGCTCTTTATAAGAGGCTGACATGTGAGCCTCGCTAGACTCATACAAGATTTTCTCGTTATCGGTGAAAGTTGAAAAAATTCAAAAGCAGGCATCGTCTCTCGGCCGGCAAATTAAGTAGACACCATCCATTGTCTGCCACATATATTCAATTGATCCATGGCTTCCCCTCCAACTGCTGACATCGGACATTAAAAACCATTAATTACATTGTACATATGTGTAGGAAGTGCGTCGTTTTGTGCTCGGTAGTTGAAACATATGAATTCGATCTGCAATATATGTGGGATCGATATACTATAAAACTAGTGTAAATTGGAAATGAAAGCCTTTCAATTTTTTTTTTGAGAAGGAAAGCCTTTCAATTTGGCAGGTAAAGATGTCTCTGCAAATTCAAGAGTGATTGCCAACTCACAGAATATGAATATCGATAATGTACTCAATTAATACACGGTCAAAGGAATCTACCTCAAGTCCAAATGAGCAGCATATATATCAAAAATGTTTACCCAAAAAAAAAAAAAGCATATATATATATATATCAAATAAGTCGGATACAACTAAATGAACTATATGCAGAGATATATGTAAGCTTCCCCTACCATTTTTTGAGCTACAGTACTGAAAAATAAAGGGGCCCTTTTCAATGTCATGCTTGCTGACATGTTATTGAAGCTTTCCTGCACAGAAAGACATTTTTTAGCTAGAAAACAAAGTGGCTAGGGTTTAAAATTATTCAAGTTACTCTCTTAAAATTGTTGGAGTATTTTAATATTAAATTATTAAAATGAATAAATATTTTAACATAAATGTAAAGATGTGAGAATGAATATGAAAAATAAGGAGTTAGGCTGCGTTTGGTTTGATGTAAATCGAATTCAGAGCGTAAAATGAATGCAAGCGAAGATGAATTTCTGTAAGGAAATTAAAATCCGGGCGTTTGGGTGTGCAATGAAAAATAGTCCAGAAAACGATTTTCAGTGTTTAGTAACATTCTGAAAATGCTATATTCTTACAAATTTTTCACATTTTTTCAGCCATTTTTTCAACTTCCAAACAAACTTTATATCAGAAAATTCACCACCACCCACATACCAGCACCCACAGAAAATACACCACTCACACAAAACCCACCAACACACAACACAAAAACCACCAAATCACCACCACCCACACCACCACAACAACAACAACAACAACAAAATCAAAGATCGGCGAGTGGCAGACGACGAGATCGAGAGGAGACAATCTGACCGAGAGGGCAGCGGCGACGAGATTGAGAGGAGATGATCTGACCCAGAGGAAGACGACGCGATCTAGACGGCAGCGGCGACGACAATCAGACCCGGTTCGAAAATCAAAACAAAAATCAAAGGTGCGATCTCGCTAGCACAATCTTGATAGGACAATCTCGGCGGCGATGATCTGACCCAAAGGAGGACGACGCGATTTCGAAGGCGCGATCTCGCCGGCACGTCCGAGGTTGGGGCGCAATCTCGCCGTTTCAAAGGTGGAGCTCGGTCACAACTGAGCTTGGAGAGGGCCTGTGAGAAGCTTGAGGCTAGATTGCGTGTGAGAAGCTTGGAGTGCCTGTGAGAAGCTTGAGGCTAGACTGTGTGTAAGATGCTTGAGAGTGCATGAGAGGTGTAATTCATTTGAAGGTAAAATAACTCCTGCAAATGATTTTCGGGTCTGAAGGGTATATTTTACAGTCAACAGAATGATTTTTCGTTTGACCAAATTTTCCATGCGCAACCAAACACACAGTTGGGTGTAAAATGATTTCCTGAAATGCTTTTTAGGCGAAACAAACGGACCCTTAATAAAAATGTTTAATCTCATATTGGAAAGGAGAGAGTCTATTTTATTCTTTTTAATTGTAGTAATTAATGTGTTAACATGAATTGTCTTACATATTAGATTAGATAGGTGCGTAAGGAGGAGGTGAAGGGTAGAGGTATCAAAAATATTAAGACAAGTTAAAGAAGGTCTGCACTAGTTCAGTTTGGGAGGGAAAATTTGTTTCCAAACTGAATCCGTCTAAATAATTTACATACCAAACGCAATTAATAATAGGTAATTAAGTAAATTAAATGCATAATTAGGTAGGGTTAGGATACTTAAGAAGTAACACCAAACCCTTCCTAAATGCAGTTAAAAATTCATAACACTTACTATTAAGGGTGGAGTTGGAAAACCCCCTAAACATTATTCATTGTCATTTCTATTGGAGAGAGACATAATAAGGTTACTTCTTGTTACTAAGTTTAATAATCAATCAAGAAAAAAAAAAAAAAGGACAATCACAATTATTACCATTATAGTATGCCGTTAAAACATGGAGGTTCCCTACAGTTGGTTCATGACATTTAAAATTCTCCACTTATTACATCGTTTCAATTTAAATCAACTTCAAGCCACTATCCATCTATGTTATTAATTTATGCTGTACTGGGTTGTAATGGAGTGGGAAAAAAAAGAAGAAGAAGGAAATTGTTGATAAACTTTTATTTTCACCTAAGTATCATTTTTGATTTTCTGACAATGATCAGTTTCTCACTCTAAACAAATCTTTCTCTCTCTAAACAGACTTTTCTGTCTCTATGGTTTTTATTATATGGATGTCAAATTAATTAGTGGTTTCCTATTTTTATCTGCTTAATTGGTACCCAAAATAATGGAAATGAATAATTGCCTTATATTGAAACTATTTCATAAATATAAGACTTTAACAAAATTAAAAACATTGTGGGTTTCAATTAGCTCAATTAGTAAAGTATCTGATAGTTAAATAAGAGATTTGGGGTTTAATCTCAGCCTATACTAAAAACTAATTAGTGTCTTGGTCTAATGATAAAGAGCTATTATTAGGAGCGGACGCTATAAGTTGAAACTATCTTAAAAAAAATTTAAAAACATGGACCTATAAAACATGGTATAAACTTTGAGAATTTTATGTAATTTCAGAGAGAGAGAGAGAGAGAGATTCCTTCATACTCATACTTTCTTAGTCCACATATTTGGCCTACCATATATATGAGCATCCACAACCCAAATCCTAATCTCATCTTATTTTACCATCTCAAAAAGTCACTTTATCAATTATACAATATAATTTTACAATTCTCCAACATCCCAACTTTTATTTCCCAATTCTACTCATTAAAATAATATTTTTACATAATAAAATAATATATCTCACAATTACCATTATACAATACAACACATTATTTATATATTATTTATTCTTTCTCTCTCTTTCTTTCTGTTCAACAACTACAATCACCACCACCACCGGCAACCCATAATCTACTGTCAACACCAAAAAAAAAAAAAAAACCCAGAGAAAAGACTAGAACCACGCCGCTACACCTACTGCCCTCCGACCATCAACACCACCACCACCACCCTCTCCGCCCATCAACACCACACAAAAAAAAAAAAAAAAAAAACACACACACAGCAACCCATGGTCAAAAACCAAACCCACCACCGTCGAAGCTCGAAGGAAGCGGATTCGCCACCTGGAAGCTTGAAGGAAGTTGATTTTGTTGACCCACGCGGAGAAGGAAAAATGAAAGAGAGAGAGAGAGTTGCCGGAGAAGGAAAAAAGCGGAGACCCACCACCGCCGATCTCGTCAACCTAGAAACCCACCAATCTAGAGTTGCCAGAGAAGGAAAAACACAGAGACCTACCACCGATTTAGAAACCCAACGCCGATCTAGAGAGTTGTCGGAAAGAGTGAAGATATTGAGAGGAATCAGAGAGCAAGAAGAAGAGATAACAGAAAGAAAGAGAGAGAAGGAAGAGAGAGAAAAGAAAGAGAAAAATGAGAGAGGAGAGAGAAATTCGCTGGTTAAAATGAGAAATGAAAGTATTCAATTTTTTTTTTTTTTTTTTTTATATAGGATTCAGCTACAGTACCATCTTACATTTAAGATGGTATTATAGCTAAATCTCAAATTTTTTTTGGCATTTCGCATATGACATGCTGGTTGTTGAGCTATATTTGGGCCTTTATGCCAAATGCACTTTGCATTTGGCATATAAGAGGCCCATTGTGGATGCTCTAAGAAGACAATAATACCCCTCTAACCTCCCATAATCACATGTAACAAGCACCCTTAACACGTAGCCCTATAGTCTAATAGCTTACGATACATATTTGTCGTCTTTTTATTAAACTTGAGAGTGTGTGATATGATGGTTGACATGGACAATGTTAGGTTTACACGGCATGAGTAAAATCTCATATTGAATAATGATAAGAAGAATAATTAATTAATATAATATAATTGAGCACATATCCATTGGGTCTAGGCCTTTTAGGTTAAAGTGTGTCTCTATATATTATATTAATTACTCAAAGAAACTCCCTAAGGTGTTTATTTCCTCAACAAGTGGTATCAGAGCTCATGGTAGTGTGGGGCAAAGGTGGCTAGGTTATCAAAGTTCCTTTCACAGTTGGAGCGGGAACAGGGTGTATGTACTTGAAGCCCTTTCGCAAATGAAGCAGGGTGGGTCCCTTTTGCAGTTGGAGTGGGAACAATATATTATATCAAGTAAGCCCATAAAGCCTACACAAGCAATCTTGGAAAAGGCCCAACAAAGAAGTATTATTGCCAATGGTGTTAGACAATGGTGAAGTGTGAGGTTTCCATGGAAGATAAAAGATGTGCAGAGTTGACATGTGAAGACCCATGGATGATGCACTAATAAGGGTCCATTAGGCAAGAGGGAGTGAATAGGACTTGTTCATGGCTCACGGAGAGGTCTTGAAGCCTATAGAGAGGCAGAGACTCACATGTGAAGGGGAGATTGTTGGGTTACATGTGTGAGTCAAGTCCTATATTGAATAATGATGAGAAAAATGAGTAGTTAATATAACATAATTGAGCACATATCCATTGGGTTTAGGCCTTTTGGGTTAAAGTGTGTCTATATATGATACTCCCCCCGTCCCACTTTTTTTGTCCTTTATTCTATTTTGAGATGTTCCAAAATATTGTCTTGTTTTTAAAAATAAAAGTCAATAATTTATTAATGTTCCTATTATAACCTTATTAATTTACTAATTCAATTTTTTGATACATTTTTTTAAGGGTAGTTTTGGAAACTTATACATTTTTAAAAGGTAAACAAGATAATAAATGATGTTCCCTTAAAAAATTTGACTTTTCAAATAAGACAAAAAAGTGGGACGGAAGTAGTATATTCAAGGAAGCTCCTTAAGGTATTTTGTCTCCCTAAAAAGGAATGCATAATACATCCGGCGTTGTGAATAATTTCATATATAAGTTAAAGAAATAGAAAATGTTTTTTATTTCTTTTTTTTTTTTTTAAGTTTTGCATAATCAAGTGATGTTAACTCTTGTCATGTCATCAAATTTTATTAAAGTTAACCAAACTAATAGATGTAAGCACAATGAGTGTCACAAACAATATCATAGAGTACTTCCTTGTTTTAAGGGCATCCTTAGTGGTAATCGTAATTATCTCATAGAAAAGTATGGTTGAAAATTTGTTGATCATGGACTGTTTCCAACATTGATTAAGATTCTTTTCATGCTCTTGCCTCTTGGAATGTAATAGTGAATAATCTTGCAAAAGATACACAATTCTATTTAATGGGACGTAAATTTTCAACAATGGAAAAATTCTAGGCTCTTGTAATTGTAATCTCATTTTATTTAAGAGCATTGTTTGTTATACACGTGTGTAATTATGGGTTGAACCCACGTTTTTAGTTATAAAACGTAGTGTGTAAAAAGTTTTAGCAATTTTTTTTCAAACATTGATCACCTGCTGGCTGCTGCACCTGCATTAGATTGACTGCATTTCGGAAAGATGAACAGCCATATGCAAACCTAAAGCGCAAATGTGAACAAGACTATTCCCAACTGCAATTAAGACTTCGAAGTAATTAAAGCCGTAAGATTAGATTTTGTTTCAGATAGATTTAGTAGGATTTTATTGGATTGAAAGAGGGTACATTTCCAAGTTCTAAGAATAGACTGCTACGATATGAACATTTCGGAAAGGGAAGTCATTTTCCCGAAAGAAAAATGATAAGTCTCCATTTTAAAAGGTTTCTATTCTTCACTGGTGGGGGCTACATTGGAGATTTTGATACACCTAATGTCTTCAAACAAGGAAACAGTGCACTATTTGTCGCTAATTGTACAATCAGGAAGTGATAGCATCATGTGAGAAACAATAATATTTACAGCTTTGTCCATCTAATAAGGAACAGAAACACAAAAGTTGATGTTCATTTAAAGAAGATGATGCTAGCTTTATTATTTCTATTTACATCCAACCAAAAGTTGAGGCCTTTTATTATGCGTAAGTATTAGTTGGTGTATGTCACCATCCTCTTTTTCATTTTTTCTTGCATGTAATTATGGTCCGGTTGCAAATACAGTTGATAATATATGTGTAGTTCTTCTGTGACCACAATTTTCAGTTGATTATGAATGGTAGACTATCACATTCACAGTTTCTCAAAAAATAAAAATAAAAGACTATCACGTTCATATGAATCTATTAGTTTTTTTTTTCCATCCTGGCTCTCATAATTGATCATTTAAGAGTTGTGGTGAGAGTTCTAGTACAAAAATTGTCTCTAGACATTTTTCGTGTACATGACATTAATTATATATATATATATATATGATTTTTACTCTTTATTATCAGACTAAGACACCAATCAATATTTTGGTATAAGTAGAGATTAAATCTCAAATCTCTTATTCAATTATCAAAGACTTTACTAGTTAAACTAACTAGAACCCACATGATACAATATATTTGATTTTTTTTTGGAGAAAAGATACAATACATCTGATTGTATGGTACATAAGCACTTTATTTTGTTCAAGATTATAAAAACAATACAATTAAATATACAGAATAAAAAACGTAAATCGATATACTTACAAGCATATTAAAAATTTGAATGAAAAATTTAGGATTAAAAGAACATATTTATTATATTTATTTTATATTAACATAATTTTATAAGATGCTACAAAAAATCAACTAGTTAAGCATTTAATATATTTCGTGTGTGTGCATATATATTCAACATTTATTTGTATTTTCCAGTAATTAAAATATATGACAAATGAATGAAAGATAAGGTGTTTAATTCATTCATTCATTCACTTATTTAGCAAAAAAAAAAAACAAAAAGTATTTTTTGTCACATATTATTATAATTTAAAATAATTTTACTTTTTGATTTATTTAAAATCTAATATGCATATATACATGATATATCTGACAATAAGATTGAAACATTCAAATGTATATAAAAAATCCGAATAGAGAAAAAAATCACCATTATAATAAAATGTGAAAAGAATGATGTTAATATAATTAAATAGTAAAATATTCAAATCAGTTCTCAAAAAAATAAAAAAATAAAAAAAGTAAAATAAGGAACTAAAAATATTATTTTTTGATAATTTCATTTTTGTATATAACAAGATAAACAATTATACTATTAAATTATTAATAATAGTATTGAAATTCAGTCAAGTTAAAGTATTTTTGTACAAGTAAAATACAAAAGAAAAAAAAATGTATATTTTATACATTTAGTTATATAAAACTTATTTTTTCCGGAGTACTTCTGTTCCGTACAGTATACCAGAGTTCTTTTAATTTTATTTTTTTTAAAAAGATGGACACGCATACTAGTAATATTGTAATATATAGTATAGTATGTGTATTTCAGTATTTTACTATTACTAACCATTTGCGATGTCCTGAATTTTGTTTTTTAAAAAACATGTAACAGAAAATAATTTGGAAGAAATTCTAACAAAAGGGAGCAAAGTGCTAATTACTAATAGTTAACGAAAAAATTTCTTAATTTTGAAATTTGAGGGGAACTAATTTATTTTTCTAACTTTGCTCTTTGCTAGGGAGGTGTTTGTTTATTCACAATTCAACTATTTAGGCTCTTTTGTACTATTATTCATCCTTTCGACATGAATTCTGGAGTTCATGTTCAATTTAATGTGTCTTTCGATTAAGGTCAACAAAATGGTTATTATAAAGGGTTTATTTCTCTTATTATTCCAAAACCATGAACTTCTTCAGGCTAAGGATAAATTATTAAGACACAGGACAATGCATTGCTGTAGATAATTCTCGGGTGTTCATGGCTAGTCGGTGTTGGCAGCTGCTAGAACGTTAGACCAGACTGTTGGAGCGGGCTAAACTGTCCACGCCCACTTTCGAGTTAGAACTCACCGACAATTCATTTGGAATGTTGTATTTATGTTGTAACAGTGTTTTATCTGCTGTATTATGTTATAATTTTACATAAATTGCTCGTGTCTTGGTATCTTATCTGTACCATGATCATGTTGGTGTTGGTTTCCATGCATTAATGTAGCTTTCAAAATTTCAAATGGGCGGACAGGTCTTAGGCAATCCCTTGGATAGGAAAATTTTGTTTAAAAAAAAAAAAAAAAAAAATCCACTCCCTCAATTCCTCAAGCTTTCTTACATTTTCTAGAGAACCAAACACAAAAACAAAGAGTAAAAATCCTTCAAATCACCCATCAACTACAAAAGACATCCACAATATGAAAAGAAAGAAGCATGATAGTTTGAAAATTTCCAACAGCAAGCTTGATTGGAAATTTTCAGAGACTTGAAATCTCAACAAAAGCTCATTGAGTTTTTGTCAATCTAGTCAAAGCCCCCCCTCCCCCCAATAATGCCCACGATGGGTGTCGTGTTTCAAATCTCATAATCCAATGAGATTTTATTTTATGCAAATTAAGAAAGAAACATCATCTTTATGCTTGATACATTAAATCTGGTGGATTTTTGGTTTTTGGCTTTTGATTAGGTTTCTTGGACCACTCATCTAATCAGTATCCTCTACTTGCTTTGCATCTCGCTTTCATTTTGGTTACACGTCTCTACAACTTAAGGCTAAGTTTGTCAAACCACATGTCTAAATCAGTAGTCTTTATAGGTATGGTCCATGGGCGGAACTATCATCATTGGAGCAGGTGGGGCAATGGCCACCCAATTTCTTAAAAAAAAAAATTATTATTATTATATATATATATATATATATGTATATATATACACACTAATTTTAGCAATTTTGTTATATAAAATTACATTTTGTTTTCCTTAAATAATATAATTTATTCTTTTAAAAACAATACAATTAACAAATGTATTGTATATATATATAATAATAATATGATCCATCTCTTCCCTCAATCTCTCACTCTTTCTTCCTCCTTCTCTCTTAGTTTGATCGAGTTTAGCTTGTGAATGAATGGAGCTAATGGATTTTTGTTTTGTTAACTATATATACTAAAATTTTTTATTATATATAAATTTGTTTGGATTCTTTGGAAGCTAAGAAAATGGCTTGGAAAATGTGAGAAACTAGTAGAAAATAACATTTTTAAAATGCAACCAAACACCTAAAAACATTTTCTAAAACAATTTTCATAATGCAGCCAAACACTTGAAAATATTTTCTTTTTCCAAAAATATTTTCACCTAAAAATATTTTACACTAGAAAAATATTTTACATGTTGCCAAACACAACTTAAGAGTGTTCACAGATAAATTTTGATTCAAATTTGGTATCAACTTGCCACTTGAACCAACTCCTTCAATTTAGGGATCTCCCTATTCACTAGCGATTGAACTATCAACTGAGATTGACTACAAGTTATTTTCAGTTTAAAAGTCAAATTTGGTTGGGATTTGGGGTTAGGCTTCCTTATAGTGTGCAGAGAGTGGTACTAAGACTAGAAGCAAGCAATAACAGCACCACTACACCATAAAACTAACAACAAAAAATAATTCAAACCGAAGTTTTGAATCAATTGCATTAATGCATACCAGTTGGAATGGCCAGAATTTTTGGTACCAAAATGGATAAACGGATACAACGAACCTATTGACTGCACTCAACAACCTCTTATTTGTTTTAATGTTATAAACCTTTTTGGAATTTATGTTGGTTAATGAAATGACATGAACTATCAACCTTTTGTTTTATATTATATATATTTTTGTAATCTTGAAGTGTTGTTACAACGGTATCAAATATTATGTTCAACCTTAAGGGGTTGGCTTAACAGTTTTTAAGATTATATGAAATTTATGAGATCTTGGATTTGAAACTTCTTGTCAGTATTTTGGGGTCACCCTCAAGAAATTATTCCTTGTAATAGCTTAGTGTGTATGGAATAAAGGAATTGCACCCGAGGAAATAGTCAAATACTCAAAAAGGTTTGGATACCCTCGTTTCTCCACACACACCCAAAAAAAAAGAAATTTACATTCCAATAGCCAAAAAGAAGGTTCTCAAAATGGAATTCAAAGCATTGATCCAAACGACCACATTACTAAAGCACTGTACCAATTTAGTGATGATAAGCTTCCAAAAAATATCACCTCACATCATTGGTGCGATGGTCACTTCACAAATATAAGTGTTTGTAGGGTGTGGGGGGCAAAGGTCGAGGTCCAAGTCTTCAGGAGGGAGCTTCACACACATATAAACTTAAATTTGGCTAGAGTAAAATTTCAATCTTGTATCAAAAAAAAAAAAAAAAAAAAAAAAAAAGCTTTCAAAAAATGCTAAAACTATAACAAATTTTATAAAAATTTGCTTACAACTTTATGTGAGAATGAATGTGATTGGTAGACTTCAACAACATAATAAATAAATAGCATAACCGCTTTTATGTGATTAGTGATGCATCAATTTGTAAGATTTATGGTAATCAATTTTGTAATACCCCTAATATCGCTCTATTGTTTCACACATAGCTAGTTATTGATTCCTTTACCCATCCACTCTTTGGAATCCTACCTTTTCAACTTCAGAACAATAGTGTCAAATTTCAACCCAACAACAGTTGTATCGTCGGCTCCGGACTAATATACAATCTCCCTTATAACCACTAACCATAAACAATGGGGGAAAAATTTATAAACTGACAGCACAACAGAGGCATAGAGAATACAAACGCAACAATCAGGGAGAAAGAAGCATGGTTACATGAAAGAAAGAGTCATAAAGGCTAAAGAAAGAGTCATAGGCTATGGGAAAAGGGAGAAAGTGATAAGGCTAAAGAAATCCCTTTAACCCAAAAGGAATGTCAGGCTTTGCGGGTGGATTTTTAAAAAACCCAATACCTACCCAAAAAATCTCAAGATTTTTGAACTTTATGAGCCCAAGTTTCACGAGAATTTTTTTTTCCCAAAACCCAAGACCCATCCCAGAATCTAGTAGATTTTTAAGTTGTTGGGCCTAATACCGACTAATCCATTGGTCAAAATCGATTGTAGGCTGGTATGTTTGAGATACACAACCATAATTATAATACTTAAAATTCTAATAGACCGTAATTAACATATTCTGGAAAGTGAATCAAACCATAATTATAATACTTAAATTCTTTTTTTTTTTTTCTTTTGATTGGATAGTACTTAAAATTCTAATAGACCGTAATTAACATATTTTGGAAAGTGAATCATTTTTCATAAAGCATTTTTAAAAAAACTATCTCAAATTTTTTTTTTTTAAGTACTTGATAGCAATCTTAAAATGAGTTGAAAAATTCTCTTGACTTCCTTCGTTTAGCTAGGTGTAAGATAGAATTATTTTTCGTGAAAAACAACTTTTGCTGGAAAATTAATCTATTTCACACCAAGTTAATAAAAAAATTCAAGAGATAATGTTTCTACCAAACACAGAAAAATGCAACCAAAAAAAAAAAAAAAATCATATCTGCCTTATTTATTGAAACAAACGGAGCACTACTTTGTTGCTTGGAAAACTGCACGATTCCTAAAGGGAATTTGGGTGTATTGATGGACTGCAAGTTTTGAGCAAATCAGACAATCTACTAGACTGGAACTAGTCGAGAACTTCAATACCAGCATTAAATCTATCTACTACCTTCAACCAAAACTTTAACATGCTGAACAATAACCTCCTCACTGCAAGTACAACTATTATGGCTACTGGCATTTCTTTCACTATGAACTGCATTTAGCTGTCAGGAAGCTCCAAAATAATAGCTTGTACACTTCTCTCTAATACAATCAACAGCATTGTAGCTCTTCATTCCAATCTCCAATCTGTCCAACTAAGCAAACAGATATCTGTAGTTCGTTCCTTCCAAAATATTCTTCAAAACACAAACAAATGGTCCCTACATTCCAACACCCCACCACATAAAACATATATGGTTATCTCCATGTAACACTTGTATTACAAGATTATTGATCCCTGGAGTAAATGAATTTAAATCAACAATCTTCCAACAGTGCAAATCCTCAAACATTGTTTGTAGGCATATGATTCAAAAAAGGACAACTAAAAAATATAAATAAAAATAAAAAATAGTAGGAAAACAAAATACAAACTTTCCTATCCCCCCCCCCCCCCCCCCTTAGCAGTACCAACTATGCCGAGAGATTTCATTCAAAACAAGTTATTATATTCGCCCCTGGTATACTAAATCTCGAAGTTAACCAATTCGGTCTGAACCTTATCACCTCAATGAATACCATAATGAGTTTTCTCTGATATGTTCTTTTCCATTTTAGTATAACATAACATCAATCCAACATTCTGCCAAATGCCAACTGTTCCATTATATTTAGTATTGCAGACCTGAAAGGGATAAAGACCTTAATCAACAATTACAGGTACTCTCATACTTAAAAAAAAAAAAAAAAAATGAATCTCTCTTTCTTCCACTTGGGATTAAAAGCTTCTCCATCACCACTATCCATGGGAAAGGAGAACACATCCACCATCACATTCATTTTAGTTTAAAAGAAACCATCTCAGTCACAAATGAAGGTCCAGGCTCCACAAAAAGACTACCAATTAGTCCAGTAATTCTAATTCACCAATCCCAGTCTGTGATTGTTAACTAAAATACAATCTCAACTCCATATGAGTTTGGCAAGCAAATCCAGAATGCAACCACACGATACATATAGCATTACCCTGCCAAATACAAGATTGAAGTCCATGACATATTGAAAGCTATATGAGCAAAAATGCAGCCCAAATCCCCTACCCTTCCTTCTCCCCTTGACTCAACTGCGAGAAGACATCAACTGCAAACTTTTTTTTTTTGGGGCCAGCAGCAGCCATGGGCAGAAGGGGTAACAGACAATTTACAAAAATTGTCAGCCTACCAGACACCAGGAACTCTTCAAGAAGACCCCTGCTGCAAACGGAACTGCAGTGCAGAATCATTGGGTGGAATATTAAGAAACAAAAAGATCCTTTGGTGAACCATCTCCCAAACAACAGTGACATGCGAAAATGGATAAATAGCTAAACCCCCCATCCCAGTACGTTGTTTCAGTTATTCTTCTAAGCAGTCCCTTACCTCAATGGAGTTTGTATAATTAGTTCAATTCCTGTTAAGGTAACCTGAGTTATATGTATTCAGTAAGAACCATAAACATGTAATGAATACATGGAAGATTGGTCATGGATTACCAAGACTGCATATGTGCTTTAAAGTTGGCAAAACACAACTGAAGTAATTAAGGATACACAACACATGAGTTGAAGTGTACATCGTTATCTCTCAAGCATTTGCACAATTAGGTATAATGAACAAACTAAAATCCAACTTCAGTTCAAAATGAGGCAAAGTAAACAGCAAACATATGTGACTATAATGAGTCCCGCACTTGAGTTGGCCATTGATAAACTTCTGTATTTCATACTTTGAGACTAGAAATTACATGATAACCCCTTGCGAAAAGAAGATATTAGGGGAAAAGATTAAAACAAAAGGCATAACAAACAAAAGGTTAGATGCTGTGTAACATGACATACTTGTTTTTTAAGTTAGGAGCATAGAAAGAAAAATAAAAATTGTAACTATAGCTCATCAACAAGGCCATATTCTTGCTATTAAAGTTTGAATAAGGCCATATTCTTATTTCTTACTGCTAAATTTTGAATATTCAAATTTCCAATGGAACTGAGATGTAGGTATGATTTGAAGGGGATGGAACCACAGCAAAGTTGTCTGGTGAGACCAAACAAGGATGGCTCAAGCTGAGGATCTAGCTTCCTACTAAGGAAAGAAAAGACTTCAGCACAACCAAGGCCAACTGGTGGGGTTGACTATAGGTTCTCTCTGATGGTTAAGTCAACACACTAACCCAAAGTGGATTCCAGCCCACACTCCATGAGACCTCCCAGATCACCTCAACAAGTGTACTACCACTAGACATTGTCCACTGTCAATCAGTATGGATTCACTCAAAAGGAGAGCGCTCTGAATGCCACTGACTCCTCATATTAGCTTTTAGTGAGCCTCACCAACTTTCAATCGTGTTTAGTGCTATTGAACTTGTCCCCCGTCCTTAGAGCTTTAGGAAAGCCATCCTAGCACATGTCCCCCAGCCAACCAAAGAAAACAGTCGCCTAACAAACCCAAAAGCCTACTTTTGGGAGATTATTCGCATCAAATCCAGAAAGCTCCCCCATTCCACTGACTAAGTTATGTCATATCTACCTACTGTTACTCTGCTACTCTAAAAACCTAATCAAAGCACCTTTGATCAACTCCACCAATTGGCCGTAGTTGCACTAAAGGTTTTTCTTTCCTTGGCAAGAAGCTAGATCCTCGACTCGAGCCATCCTTGTTCTGTCTCACCATTAAAATTTTCTCCGGTTCCATCCCCTTCATATCACCCACCTACATGAAGGCATATTAATCATATGTAAGCAAAGGGTTCCACACTCTTCCACCAAAAATATTGGAACAAAACTTATAGGCCTATCGCCACTGAACCACTTTTGTTTCTTTGTCATAGTTCAAATTAACAAAATGTAACTTATATTTCTCACATATGCTGTAGCTTTGCTCACCTAAAATTATCTCAATAAGAAAAAATGTCACTTCATACTCTCTATCCAAGTCATTTAAACTAAAGATTGAAATCCAAATTCTCCACATCAAATTCCTCTATCAAAAAACCATTGGTCAAATTTCCATCTTTTTCCCAATTGGCAAACATTGTTTAAAAGTAACATTCAAAAGCATAGTTTTCTCACCTACCAAACAAAACAAAACAAAAGGAACAAACAGATTTAAAGCCATTCACAACTGAAAGCAACAAGTACCTAAATTTCCATCTAGAATCGAATACTTCTTCATGCTTAATTAAACCAAACACTTACACTTTGCACAAAGTAATTGACAATGAGCCAAAAAAAAAAAATATTAAATAAAAAAATAAAAACACAAATTTTCTTCATTTTCCCCAAAGAAATTGGAGGGAAATCGAAGTCCTCAGTCGAGAAAACCTGTTCGGCGCCACACCGCATTGCGAACCCGCCGGAGATCCCTTCCTTTGAGGGTCCTCCCGGCGCCTTCGAGCACCGAACAGGCCAGCATCGGCGACTGAGCTCTCGCCACAATCTCGTGCGGCGGCAACATCTCGCTGTCCACGCCGTCGTCGTCGTCGTTCACGTCGTCGAATTCGTGCGGACTCCGCATCGCCTGAGACATGACCGGCACGTTCACCGGCGCCGACTGGTACTTGACCGAAGAAGGCAGCGACATTCGGTCGACCGGCGGTTTAGGAATCGCCGGAATCATGCGCGAGGAAGAGGAGGACGAAGAGGAAGAAGACGACACGGAAGCCTTGTGGTAAAAGTGCGAAACGTTTCGGAGGCTCGGCGAAGCCGTTTCGTTCTCCGGAAGCGCTGCGAGGATGCCGAAACCGTTGGCCTCCGGCTGAGCGAAGCTCTTCTGGTAGTTCAGCAGGTGGTTGTGGCCGTGGTTGTTGCTGTTATGGTGGAGGTGGAGGTGGCGAGGTGTGGAAGGAGAGGTCGAGTGGTGTTGGCTCTGGTTCTGGTTCTGGTTCTCGTCCGGTTCGGAATAGCTTCCGGTCCAGAACACATCGTCTTCGTTGAGCTCCACGGCGGCGTTAGATGTGGTCGCGGCGTTCGTCGTGGAGGAGCTAGGGTTTTCGTGAGGTGCGTGGGGAAACGCGCCGAGAAAGCGTTCGCTGGATGCGGATTTACGAGGTCGAAACCGGGTCGGGCCGTTGAGCTCCATGCGTGTCGGCCGGTCGGGTCGTAGAGAAAAATGGTAGCTTCTTTTTTGGTGCAGAATTTGTAGCTTTGAGATAGCGGTGGAGAGCGAGTGTTGGAAACATTTAAATAATCAGCCGATTGGGTAAATATATCCTACATTTCATGTAGGATATATGCAGAGATTTCTAACCGTCGATTTGCGTATGCACGGTGGTGATTTTGTTTATCTAAGATATGATATAGAGGTGCGTGAGTGACGTGGCGGAAAATGTAGGGATCAGATATGTGGGAATGGGTAAGCATAAGCAATGACATAAACGTGGGACAACAGTGAAGCCTGAGAAAGTCGGTTACTTTTTTTTGAGGGAAGTGGGACCCATGCAAGGATCTTCGAATTTGTTGATGCTCTCTGGCTGGTTGGCAATTTTGGCATTGTATGATAAAACAATGGAGAAAATTTATTTTTGCTAAATTATTTATAGGCAATAAAATTGGAATCTCTAGGAACAAATAAGAAATCTTTAAAATTGTTTTTCTATATTTGTATTTTTTTTTTTTGCTTCTCCCACATACTTTGATGGGAACAATTTATATTTTCTCCCTCAATCATGGAATTAACGTGACAGCCATATTTAGGAAACTAAAAGGACAAATTGAGAGTGACCAAACAATTATGAGAAGAGATGATTGAACAAAAATTATATGGTAGTGACTCCACATGTTGCCTACAAAAATAGGACTATATAATAATATAATACATCTTTTTATGTGGAACTTCTGAATCACAATGGGATGGGGTGGGGTCGAATTAGGGGTGTCTCATTTCTTTTTTGGGCCATGAAAAAATTGAACGAAATGAAAGCGGGACAAGTCCAAGATGACGAAGGTTAAAGGTGATTTTGGTACGATGAAAGAGAAAAATGAGAGATAGTCATGAGAGTAAAAACAAGGAAAAATAAACAAAATGTTTAGAGATAGTAAAAAAATTATCCTTCAATTAAAGCATATTCTTACTTTTTCAAATTCATAGCCCTTTGGTTTCTAAATTATTGTGGAGATTTTTTTTTTTTTTAGGGGATAGTTGGTACAATTATATGTATGATTCTTTCAAACAAATTGATTATTTGTCACACCCTTTTCATGATCATGCAATTTATTGTCATGAAATTTGCATGTGTACTCTCCATTCAAAGAATGTTTCGGGCTATCTTCCAAATTAGAGGCTTTAGCCCTTTATTGACTTTTTAACTTTCGAAGATGTTTCCAATTAACATAGACTAATCTTCCAATTACAGCAAACATTGAGATGTTATCTTCTTTAAAAAATAAAAATAAAAAAATCAATTGGAAAATCACAGCCATTAGTTTTTACATATCTAGTCAACATTTGGGTAGTTTTAACTGCTTTAATAGCTAGCCTAAATGGCCTACTTCAAAACGTCCTGAGGAACAAATCATTAGGTAGAGTTGTTGTCCTCCAAGGATTAGGGTGTCTTTCTATATCTGGAAATTCTGCCAGTGCCATTTCTTCCTGTTGGATATAGCTTCTTTCAATTCCTTGTTTGGTAGGAGAAGAATCACTCTCTCAAAACTTGCCTTATTTGTAACTTACAACTTACCACATGTGGTTTAGTTACAATTTAATTTGTCTACCTATGATTTAAAATTTGACATTTTACCCACCTGCGATTTGACCAAAATTTAAATTGTTTATCTATGATTTGAGATTCCATGATGCAAGTGTTTCGATAGATAGTTTTTTATCTTATTTGATCTTTTTTTTTTAATGTTTTTTTTTTTGGTGTTTTTGAAGGAGAGAAACATAAAAATGGAGCAAAATTACATATTTAATTCTGTTTTTAACAGAGGTGAGTTATAAAAATTTAACTGAGCTAACCTTAGGTGGGTAAAATGTCAAATTTCAAACCAGAGATAGGTAACTTAAATTTTCGGCCAAACCACAGGTGGATAAATTGTAATTTACCTATATATATAAGAAAAGACAAAAAAAAAAAAAAAAAAAAACTCTTTTATATATGTATATGAATAACTTTGCATTGAGTTACCCTCCGATTCGAGACCGAAAAATTCGATGGTCTTCTCAAGGAGACATAAGAAGGTTAATTTTGAGTATAAAGTTTATTATAGTCTAGTCAAACAATTGAATAACTTTGTCCATATCCCCTTGGTTTGTATTTTGGAAATAAAACTAGCTATCTAACGAAATTTTGCTAGATTATAACTAGAGTTGTCCGTCAAAGACTTGGACCTAAGAAATCCATCTAACTCGAAGCCACCTAAATCGAAACTCGCTCGATTAGAGCAGTGTGGCAGGGGGTAGTAGGTATGTGTCAAGAACGTTTGATATTGGCAAGTCAAGTAATTGTTTTTATTGTATGAGACCCAGTTGAACAAATTAGATCAAAAACCTTGTTGTTCTCTTCCTCCTCCCCTCATCGTGAGCCATATTCATTGCATTATGCCGTTGAATTTTGCAAATCCGAGGAGACCCTTGCCAGATTTAGAATAGATTTATCATATCCGCCGAATATGGTGGAGATCTCCATCAAACCTGGTGAGATCTCGATCATATCTCACGAGTTTCCATTGTGTCATGAGGTGTTGACAGCCCATCGTGTTTGATAAGATTTCGATTGATCTAATTGTAGGATTTACAAGGTTTTGACGATTAGTTTTGATGGAATAAGCTATCGGCGATAGGTCTAGAAGTTCAAAACCTGAAGTTATTGGGTCGAGTGGTGGGTTCACCCCAAACCCAAGCCGACTTGACCCATTAACACCCCTACAACATTCTTTGTAGAATTTGAGCCAATAGGTCATTCCATTTATTAATTAAAGAACCATCTCCAATATGGAAACCAAAAATTTTGAATTCATTTTTTTTTTTGAATGGGAAAAAAAAAAAAACACACATATAAACAACTTTACCAAAAAAAAAAAAAAGGAAAAAAAAACACTCACAAATTTCTTTTTGATGACCTATTTGCAATCCCAAATGCCTTTCCACACCAGTGACTAACTTTAGCATTAGGGAATTTTTAAAATCTTCTTCCTTTCGAGTATTTTATTTTCAATAAAAGCACTCATTCTCTTGAGGTCCTTCATTCCCCAACAAAAGGCTATGCCAATAAGACTCTAATGAAATTATAATAAGTCCTTCAAATTTCAAGGTCTTCTAGCATTTTAAGTTTACAAATAACCCTTCATATTATTATCATTAACTCCTTCAATCCCCAAGAAAAGAAAATGAAAGAAAAGAAGAGAGGAAAAAAAAAAACCCTATTTTTTCAATGTTGACACTCAATAACTTTTATTTAGATATTTTTTTATATTACTCGTTAGATTTCTTTGTCTTCTTATACCTTTCAAGCTTGCAAAATGTTAACATAATCGAAAGATCAATAGCTCTCTAATTTGTAAAAAGTTTAAATTTCGAGATTTGTAAAGACACTAAAAATGAGCATCGTGCTACATAGGTAGAGCTTTAGCAAAGCGAGGTAGGTAGCTTTCACTTGGCATTACCTAAACGAAATATCCAATTCACAGAATGACTCCATAGATTGGCTCCCTTTAAGCCCTTTAGCGCCCCAAGACAGGAGTGGGGACGACCCTACTCGCTCTTGTTAAATACATGTTCGATCCTTCTAAAAAACTCCCAAGTAAGTAAAACAACTAAATTATTCACAAAACATAAGTTTATTAATAAAAAACTAAAATAACATACGATTGATACAAAAATTAAAATATTACATACCTATTAAGGTACATATATAACATGCAATCTAATTGTGGATTTTGTTTAAACATTAACCAAATAAAAATTATAGTGTAACGTTAAGGAAGAATTATACTGTATCATATAAAACACAATTCATGTAATATATTATATGAATTATGACATTGACTTATTTAACATGTAACTTTATTGTGAATGTTTTGATGGCATATGAGTAGTTATTATATAACATTACAACTCACATATGGTGTAGCAAAAGTCCCACAATTTCATTTAGAAGGATTTTTTTTTTAATTTAGATAAAAAATTTAGTTACAATTTAAATGAATTTAATTACTTTCACTTAATTGTGAAATTTAAAATTTTAAGATTTGATTAGAAACCACTATAAACCATAAAAGGTGTGGGGGTGTTGGGCCCAAGAACTCATTATCCATGCATATATTGAGCTCAAAGCCCAAGTCGAGGACTAGAGATCGTCCGAGGATGGGTAAACAGTATCAAGGGAGTCTGTGTTATTAGATGAAGAAGTTAGTGTTGGTCATAATGGCATTGGAGGGCGGGCCGAGGACAAATGTAACCTCGACTGACCTAAGTCGAGGTCTAAATAAGCGGTCTGTCGTCTAGGGGAACTTTCTAGAAAGTTCTGTTAGTACAAATAAATATTACAGGGATTTATGACAAGGATGAGTCCTAAAATATCAAAGGAAAGAGTTGCTACCACCGCATTAAAAGTTCTGCAGCTAATTCTCTGGCCGCATTAATGTAGAGGTGACACTTGAACAGTGGTCTTCAACCTTATAGCTGCTATATGAAGACTTTTAGGGAAGTGTTGATGGGACAAATATTAACACAAGACATTTGGATTGCATGTGGAAGGTAAATAAAGAAGGGGGAAGGGAGTATAAAAGAAAAGGAAGGCAGTAAAATAGAAAAAAATGGGGGAAAAAGACAAAGAAGAAAACACGATAGCAATCTGTGGGGGCAAAAGGTCGATAAGGGAAATGGGCCTGCGATTTGGGCTTAAAGTCCACGCCGAGGATCATGACCAGTCTGAGGACGATCCCGCTCAACCCATGATGTCCAAAATGAATCGTATGGAGTCCGAACATGAATTGGGGAATCCTAAGAACAATGCCGAGGATAATACCACTTCCGGTAATCAAAATTGGTATAAGTCTTGGAGCTCTTCCGGTCAAAGAAAACATCCCAGAAGGTTCTACCAGCTTGGGCGGATATAATGGGTACGTGCACTAGGAAAATATCCAAAAATATCAAGGAAGAAGGCTGCCAACCCCACATTGAAGACTCTACAGCTAACCCCCTGACCGCATTTATGTGGAGAAAACACCTGAACAGTGAGGCCTTGGCCACCGCAACTCACAGAAGGTCAAAGAAGGTGCATAATGGGACAGGCATTCAAGTGAAGACTCAGATGATCGACAGGTGTAGGATCAAGATGATCTGGAAAGAACTATTTAATGTGAAGAAATTCTCCATAGTGGGGGGGGGGGGGGACAGAAGAGAAAAAGACGGTAGAAATTAAGAGCTGAGCTTGTACCTAAACTAAGAATAGTTGATATCGAAACTGACCTTCTCGGACTCTTGTCGAGAACTATTTCTTGAATTTAAGCACTTTATTTCATTCTTCTTGTGATCTTAACTCACCCCGTTGATCGTCCAATTTACTCTAGCCCCGCTTTCTTTTCCCACTCTTTAAAAATTCACTGTTTTTGGGCCCTTTGGGTTGGTCCATACAATCTTGGGCTAACCCACTAAAGTCGTGTCCTTACGCAATCCAAAACTATATTTGTAATCAAACTTAAGAGTAATATATAAAAACGAGTTTTCTCGAACATTTGCCGATGACGATTTTTTGTAATGAAACTTGTCTATCTTCTTTTTCTTGTCATCTGAATCCACCTTATTTACTGTCTAATTCATTTTAGCCCAGTACTCCAACTTACTCTCTACAAATTCATTGTTTTGGGTTTTTTGGGCTTAAGTCCATCCATCGTTTGGGCTGGGAATCCAAATCTGGTCCTTACAAAAGGAATTATATAATTTACTAAAATTTTAATAAAAGGTAGCCATTTGACATAAATAGGGTTTAACAATTTGCTATAATGAAAAGATAATCATTTGACACAATCACAATATTTAGTACTCAAATTTTTATTATATAACATTTGAAGTACATTATATGATTAAATGTATTTTAAATTATTTTTTTTAAAAAAGCAAGTTTCAAGTTCTAATACTTTTTTTTTAGGAAAAAGAAAAAGAAAATGTATAATGAGGGTCCAAGGCTTAAAATGAAAAAAACACAAGTCAGGTCCCTATTTAACAATACAGGTAAAATGCAGGGACCTAGGCATCAATTCACAAAAACGGCTCCCGAACCCTTAAAACCCTAATCCCCACCTTCTCTCACATATATAAACCCAATATCGCGACCTGTGTCTTTCTTCTCCATTTCGTCTCGAAGCCAAAGCCGCACTCCTCAGCCCATCAACCACTTTCTGCGCACTCTTTCATCTGCACGAAGCAGCCATGGTAAGCAAATCCAATCCCATCCCTAATCTTTTCTGCAAAATCAAAACCCTTATGTATAATAATACTTTTTCGTTGTTGCAATGCTTAGCCAATGTTGTATACTTGATGAAATTTTGGGTTATACTTGTTAAAGTGGTAGAGCTATATTGGGTTCTTCCAAGTAGACGTTTTTATTGTGTAAAGGTTAATGGGTTTGTCACATTTTCTGATAATTTGGTGGTTTATACACAATTGCCAAGGTCTTTCAATGTTTTATGGTGCAGCCATGGTTTATGTTGTGAGACACTGTTTGTCTTTAGTTTTAAATTTTTTGGGAATAGCTATTGAGAGAAAAGATGCATCTGGGTGTGCTGAGTTTATAAGCTCACACAAGTATGATTCAATGCCATCTCTGTCTAGATATGGGGAGAGTGGTTTGGATGGACAACTCTTATCCTTCCGAACTTTTTGTGTCATTTTATGTGTGAAGCACTGCTAAATTTGACATTGTGGTATAGTTGGACCAACAATTGAAGTGATTGGATTGTGCTTTTTAAATGTTACTTTAAAAGATTTCATTTTTCAGAAGTGTTCTAGTACTTCTGGTCTATGCTTATCAAAGCCTTGCGTTTATTCTCCTGTTCTGCATTATCACTACTGCTTATGCGCGGATACTTTCTTTTGTTCTGGTTTGAGTTGCCCTTCCCCTTCTCCTAGCGATCACTTCAAAACGAAAAAATCTGTCACTTATTAGTATCTGAAATCTTGCTTTTTGAGAGATAATAAACTAATTTTCAAAATTTCCTTATATTTTGATGGGGGTTCATAGTCGAGGCGAAAGCAAAGGGAGCCAAAGGAAGAAAATGTGACCCTTGGCCCTGCAACACGTGAAGGAGAACAAGTTTTTGGAGTGGCTCACATTTTTGCATCCTTTAATGATACATTCATTGTAAGTATCATTATTCATTTTTGTAAAGAAGATATTTGCTTCTCTAATTACAGTGTTCAGAACCTGATTATAAATGTATTTTTTTGCTTGAAAAATACAGCATGTAACTGATCTGTCTGGCAGAGAGACACTTGTTCGCATCACTGGTATGGCTATCTTCTGATTCTTTAGTCAGATGCCGATTTGTCTCATAAGTTCTCGACAATTTTGATGCTTTTTAAAATTTGAATCATCCTATTTAATCAAAGAAATTTTATTAAGGGTTCACTTTGGGCTGTCAGTCTAGGCCTAGGTTATGGGTGGTTTGTAAGAATTCGTTTTTGGGTATCTAGTTAACTTCTTTCATAGTGGATAGGTTTTTCTTCTTGCTCTCTCTCTCTCTCTCTCTCTCTCTCTCTCTGCCCCCATGTGTCTGTGTGTGGGCACCTCTTATTTTTGGGAATTGAATACTCTCCATTTCAAGCGAAATAGAGAGAGTGCATTTTAACTGTTAGGATTTTATTTATTATGTCAATAGTGTATATGATGTTGAGTAATTTAAAATTTTAAATAATGAAGCACATAAACCTTTAGATTTGTAGTATTTAATTTGAATATTGAAATGGAACCATATCGATTGGAGAGGGTCCATTTACTTGTTTTTGTGTACCACTAGAGACAATTTTCCCCCCTATGAGGGCATTGATGGGCACTATTTTTTGGTTGGGGAGGGAGGTTGTGTGGTCTGTCAATCTACTGCAACCCTCTTCCTTTTTTCAGGCTTGGAACCGAATTGCAAATGTAAACAGAATATGACACTAAAAAAAAATAATAAAAGTAGTTAAATTGTAAAAAAGTACATGTCAATTAAGGAAGCATCATGGAGTATGACTTTGGATATTATAAATTGGTGTAAAAGAGCATGTGGTTCACCCTGACTAGTCTTTTATGAATTGATCCCCAAATTTTGGGATTAAGGCATTGTGGTTGTTTTTTTTTTGGGGGGGGGGGGGGGGGGTTGCTTTTTTGGGCTAAGCATGGAAGTTGGGTTTTTCTGTTGTCTTTCATGCATTTTTTTAGTTGCAAGTTGTTTGTTTGTTTTTGTTATATATATTTTTTTTCATTTTCACATGAATGCTCATGTGCATGGCTTGGTTGTGTTTTTCTATATGCTTGGGCATTCTTTTGATCTTCTCACATCAGTAAGGGCATCTATGATTACATCTAGAACAATTGACATGTAGCATGTGAGTTTTTTCTCTCGTTTAAAATCTTAGCAAAAAAAAAAAAGAATTTCTTTATGTTTGCATTTATGTGCGTGTGGTATAATTTCCTTGTGTCCATCTGATTAAATTTCACTCTTGGTGCCTCATGAAAGGCGAATATTAATTTTTCTTCAAAATGTAGGTGGTATGAAGGTAAAGGCTGATAGGGATGAGTCTTCACCCTATGCGGCTATGCTTGCAGCACAGGATGTATCGCAGAGATGCAAGGTTTTGTTTCTGTTCCTTTTAATTTACTACTTCTATGATAAATTTATTTTGAATTGAGCCTTGCTAACTAGGTTTCTGGATTTTGTTACCAAATAATAAATTTCCCTATAGTGTTTGTTACATTGAACAATTGTTCAATCCTAAGCAGGAACTTGGTATCACTGCTCTTCATATCAAGCTCCGTGCTACTGGAGGAAATAAAACCAAGACACCTGGTCCTGGTGCTCAGTCTGCACTCCGGGCCCTTGCTCGTTCTGGAATGAAGATTGGTCGCATAGGTAAATTTCTTACTATTCGAAATTCATGAAGTGTAAGCATTGCTGTTGTTATTTATGTTTTGTTGTATGCCATAAATACCTGCTGGGAGATGTGGACATCTTGAAAGTTTCTGGTATAAGGATTTTGCAAAAATTATTGCAACGTAGGATGAATTTTTTTAGATTAATTCCAGTTTGGGCTTGTTTTACCCAAGTCCTGCATTGGTTTTACCAGTTCTGTTTTTGTCTGGATGGGCATCTGCCTTACTTCAGCTTTCAGAGATTCTTGGATTTGGCTATAAATATCCATCCCAGGAAAGCATAATTTTTTAAAACTCTAGAACCATGCAACTCTTTGGAATCATAATGTGGCCTTGAATCTTACATTGTGTTTTATGTTCACAGAGGATGTGACTCCCATCCCTAGTGACAGCACTCGAAGGAAGGGTGGTAGAAGAGGTAGAAGACTGTAGGCTGGCTTCTTGCGTCAACCATCTCATTATTCAACTTTGGTGCTGGTTATGAAGTTGCCTGGCTACATCTTGGAAGGGTATTAGTTGGCATATTTTTGTAGTTTTTGAAAATGGTTGACTTTTGCTTTATATCAAGCTTATTAATGTAGAATCAGAAGGGTGTGAGATTATCTATGGAATTTGTATTCCCATAAATGAATTTTTTGACTTGATGTTTCCAATCAGCTTAAGTTTCTCTATTGCTTAGTCCATGCTCCATTGTTGTGCATCCATCATGACATGCAGTGCTTATTGTGATTGCCCTTTGTTTCTAGGTGTTGACTAAGCCAAGTCTTATGGCATGCTTCATCCAGTAGGCCTAGAGTTTAATCCAATTACGAGTTAAAAAACAATTAATGTGGCCGATATTCTGCATGGGATAAGGTTCTTTGCTTAGCTTGTCTATTGACTGAAACTCATTGGTGATAATTTCATCACCCATAAATGCAAATATATTACGTGATGCTTTGTATTTTCTTCTTTTATCTGGTACAGTTCTTCTGTTTTGAATTAACGTTTGGTGTTGGGATCAAAGTTATCAATTTTGTACTATGGTTGCAAAATTTCGCATCAGTTGCCAAATTGGTATGTTTGAGCCCTTCAAAACATATTGGTCTGTTTTGATTTGTACTGATTATTTCAGCTAGTTATGGTAATTTTGCCTCATTTTCTTCTTTGTAAAGTTGGCCCAGAAGAGGAGTCGTAAACGACATAACCTAACTTTGTTAAGCACTGAATTATTAAACCCATATGATCACCTATCAAAGATATTTCTGGTGCTGGTCAAAGCCATCACCTGAAATTATCTCAGCTTTGTAATTGTAACAATTGTTGGTCAAACTCTAAACTGGAGTTTAAAATTGAACCATAACATAACAGCATTGCGGTTCTTCCCATTCAGTTTACTGGTAGCACTCTATGAAAATCCAGCTTGAAGAAGTAGCAGAGCGTCTTTAAACCTTAAGTGAACAATTACACTTTACCCGCATGTTGCTTGGGCCAGTTTAATGTTGCCCAACTGGCTGTGGTTTGAAAAAGTGTCACTAGTTAGTTCCAATATGTAGGTAACTCACCTAGTTCTTTTTTGTTTGAAAAACACTTTTGAAAAATAAGGTAACTCACCTAGCTCTTTTTTGTCTGAAAAAACACTTTATAGCATAAAAGAAAGCCAATATGAGACACTCTAGAAACCCTTCATTCATGCAATCATAATCTATTCCTCCCAACACTCGCATCACCTACATCACCTTGGACACCTACGTCAATATGTTCAACTATCTCATCCGTATTATCATCCAAAATAGATTCTTCATCTCTCATATTCTCGCCATTTTCCCCGTTATCATTTACATTTTGACCTTGCATTTCCACTACAAGTGACTCCTTGTCACTTTCTATGTACAATGTGATCTTATCGATTGGCCATGCAACATGTATCTCACACACTTATATAACATATCATCATTGCCAGTAATCAATCTTAACCCTTACTCTAAAATACCCCAAGAATTAAGTTATGAAACCTAGTAGTACTCTTTGCCCCTTCTTGAACACTGGTCTTGTATTTCAAAATAACTCAAAAGGTTAGGATTAACGTTATAAACAAAACTCACCTTTCCACCTACAGAAACAATATCTGGGTTCCACTCAAAAGACCCATCTCTATTAATCTCAAATGAAAATCGTAAGTCAACCATCTACATATTAAGAATTCCACATTAACACAATTAGGTAACACGGAAAAAAAAACATGTTAGGAACCATAGACTATAATCATCAGAAAAGTATGGGAACACTGAGAGTAAAAATCCCTAAATGTGGTGTTAGGGGAGACAAAGCACATGGGGGAAATTAACAATTCATCATAGGAACCACAATCAATAGATGCAAGCTCAAACTTCACTAATCCGAAAGATTCTTAGGGACCATAGTCAGCACAGTACACAAATGGAGTCTACATGTTAAAGAAACAAGGGAGAGAAATAAAATGGATATTATTTCAAAATTCTTAACCAAATCTACGAAATTATAAACAAATTTCATATGTTATATTTATCAATTGTTTTGGAAAATTGCAAACCCTAAGTCAAGAACTTACCTCGATTTTGCTTTAGCGTTGCAAATGAGATATTCATGGTCATAATCAGTAGAAATCCCAAATTCTAATGTTGATGAAATCCCACTGCAGCTTCAATCGAAAGAATTTGGGTACACATTCCTCAATTTCATAATAGTGAGAGTTTTTCTAGAGTGTCTTAGATTTGTTTTCTTTAATTTTTTATGACTTAAAAGTGTCTTTCTAACAAAAGAGAGAGAGAGGTGCTTCAAGGCTGCATAATAGAGCTAATTTTAGGTAGGTAAAGTGACATTTTTTAAAACTATATGTACGCAATATAAAACCGGTCTAAACTATATGTGGATAAAGCATAATTATTCCAATCATAAGTCATATGTAACATATAAACTGCCAAATGACAAAACTGAACATAACTGTAGCTACAATAAGGACTTCGATAGTGTCCATCTCTAGTTGTCAATATCAACAAGGCCTGCAAAAAGAGTACACTGTACACAGTCACCTTTCGGTAAGATTCTATATTGACAATACCCTATAAATACTGGCCCTTCTATTAAGCCCAAGCACTTCATTCCATCACAATAACCATCGCCAAAGTATCATATTAGCCTTTCCATTCTCTACACCTCAAGTTCTCTTCCATGGCCTCTAAAACTTTCACAATGAAATTCTTCTCACTACTAATTTCTTCATTTGCTGTTGTCCATATGGTAAAAGCTGGACATCCAGACATTCTCTCTGATTTCATAGTCCCTGCTAATGTCACCACAGTTGATGGAAATTTCTTCACATTTATTGGCATGCGTGTCCTAGTCAAGGCAGCCCCTCCCACTGCCTTCAAGGTCTTGAAAGCAAGCATGGCAGAGTTTCCGGCTCTCAATGGGCAGAGTGGTTCCTTTGCGGTCCTTCAATTTCCGGCAGGCACCCCTAACCCACCCCACACTCATCCTCGCGCTTGTGAGCTCCTTTTCCTAGTTCAAGGTACCCTTCAAGTCGGGTTTGTTGATACAACCAACAAGCTCTTTACTCAGACATTACAATCGGGTGATATCTTTGTGTTTCCTAAGGGACTTGTGCACTACCATTATAATGCTGATCCACAAGTACCTGCTCTAGCAATTTCAGCTTTTGGGAGTGCAAATGCTGGAACTGTTTTAATTCCAAATGCTTTGTTCACTACTGGCATTGACAACAATGTCTTGGCTAAATCCTTCAAGACGGATGTTGCAACCATTCAAGCTCTTAAGGCTGGTCTTGCTCCCAAGCCCCGAGGATAGCATTCATTACAATTTACAAGTAGCAGCTTCTTTACGATATCTAGTTGCTCTTTGGAGTTTTATGCTTATATTTTTGTTATTTGTTCTTCTTGTTTAGAACGGTGTGTACTATGTATCACCAAGTTTGTCAGCAATAAATGTTGTTTCTCTTATCTATCTAAACTTTTAACTTTTCCACATTTCTGTGGTTACGACATGTGCATCAAGGGTCCAAATTAATATAGAGTAAATTGCAATGTTCTTGTCATGCAAGTATATGCACTTAATGTTGATAGGGCCATTTAGCATTCGTAAGTTGGAGTCATATTACGCAGCCAAAATATGTGCTGATTTCCACAGATATTCTCTTATTGAATAAGATGAAAATATGCATAGGCGGTTTTACCAACCTGACAAATGAATTGTGAGGTTACGATACATAGTAAAGTCCTACTGAGGATTTTAAGGGGAAATAAGGTGATGACCTTACAGAAATGTTTGAACTCTGATCCGGAACAAGGTGAGGCATGAAATATATAAATGCTTCATGAGCTGCTACATTATGCAAAAAATAATGAAGTCATTATGCGCAGTGGCCAAATGCTAATTCTTTTGACACCGGAGGGTCTCCTGAATAACAAATAACTTAGTGACAATTGAACATCAAATTAGTGAAGTCTTAACAGAACCTCACTTAATTTTTTGGGATCATTTTCAAAATTTATTCCGAAATGATCCTGAAAGAATTAACTAGTAAGCCATGGAAAATTCTGTATGTCCAGTTTTCAAGTATCAAACAGTGTGCAATTTGGAGTTTTGAAGAGGAGGTTATGGCTATAGATAATTTTGAATTCTATTGCTTTTAGTCGTGTCCTTTTGCTTTCCAAAGTGCATTTTCCAATTCCTAAGTCCTGTTAGTTGTGTTTGAATATTTGGTCAAGACTTTGGTATTTATTACGGCTTTTTGTTAATGAGTGTCTTAAGGGCACATTTCAAAAATTTAATTCAAACTATGCACATGTCACCATTTTTTTATTGATTTCGGTCAATCTTGGTCCATTCAGTTCACTTCGATTCATGTTGATCCAATTCGGTATAGTTGGTTCATTCAGTCCACTTTAGTCTATTTCGGTCCAATTTAGTCCATTCAGTCTATTTTGGTGCATTTACTTAAGAATGGACAAAGACAAGTTTGGGTTGAGAGTACCTATCCTAAAGACATCTCTAATACTATTTGTAGTGCTATACCATCATAGCCTTGATAGTTGAGATTTAAAGGTGCGGTTTTTTCAATGAAGCTCCCATAATGTAGAATTGATGCATTACATTCTATTTGTGTTTGCAATTGTGTGTGTATGAGAGAGAGAAAGAGAGTACACTAATGTATATATGATGTCGTACTAATTTTATATCCATGAGATTTATTTGGCCATGACTTGAAATATAATTTCAGTTCATTGATATATAGGGGCCAAGGTACTTTCTGGACCCTTGAATCATCAAATTCAATGATGTGTTCTTCAATAGTACATTAATGGTCTCTTGAACCTTTATCTCTCCCCATTAGGATGTGATGTCTCATGTCTCCAGACTCCAATCCCTCTTCTTTGGTATCGGAGAAAGGATGGAGAAGACATTAAGTCGGCTTATTGTATAACATTTAGTGGTGCCTTCAGGCTCATATAACTTCCATCTATTTAATGGTCTACTTCTATCACGCTAAAGTGACGTGAATTTTAAAAAATTTGGATGCAAATAGCTATCCAAATGTCGAAAAGCATAAAAATTGATACATCTTTGATGATAGATAAGAGAACAGCATTTAATGCTGATAAGCTTGATGATACACAGTCATACCCTTCTAAACAAGAAGGGTTATTATTCAAAAAAAAAAAAAAAAAAGCACAAAACACCAAATGAGTAGGAGATATGGTAATGTAGTACTCAATGAATGCTATCCTCAAGGCTTGGGAGGAGCAAGATCAGCCTTAAGAGCTTCAATGGTGGCAGTGTTGGTCTTGAAGGATTTAGCCAAGACAACATCGTCAATGCCAGTAGTGAACACAGTGTTGGGAATTGAAACAGTTCCAGCATTTGCACTCCCAAAAGCTGCAATCGCTACAGCATGTTGATTTGCATCAGCATTGTACTGGAAGTGCACAAGACCCTTTGGGAACACGAAGATATCACCTGTTTGTAGTGTTTGACTAAAGAGGTTATTGGTTGTATCAACAAACCCAACTTGAAGGGTACCTAAAACCACAAAAAGAGGCTCAGTAGCAAGAGGATGAGTGTGAGGTGGGTTAGTTGTGCCAGCCGGGTATCCAAGGATAGCATAAGAAACACTCTGCCCATTGAGAGCAGGGAACTCAGCCAAGCTTACTTTAGAGACTTGGAGGGTAGTGGAAAGGCCTCCCCTGTAAAGCTCACGCAAGCCAGTGAATGTGAAGGAAGTCCCATCAACGTCGGTGACATTTGGGGGGACAGTAAAATCAGTGAGGATGTCAGGGTCTCCAGCCATTGTCATTTGGATGATGGCAAATGAAGAAATTAGTAGTGAGAAGAACTTCACGGTGAAAGTTTTTGAGGCCATGGAAGAGAGAACTTGAGGTATAATATGGTACTTTGATGATAGCTCATTATGTAGTGCAATGAGGTAATTTGGGGTTGATAGAATGGCCAGTATTTATAGGGTGTTGTTATGCGTATGAAAGGAATAACCGAATAAAGTTAATCGAATTTTCACCCCTTCTGCAGTCCTTACTAGAATAAACATCCAGAGATAGAAACTATGAAGCCATTCTTGTTGTAGCTGCAGGCAGTTGTCTGGGTTTGTCGTTGGCTTATACACGACACCCACAAAGTACTAGACTTTTCTTTATCTTTGATAATTGATAATACAATAACTATTAACTACATGCTCTGCTACCCCTTGAAGCAAGATTGTTAGGGTGATATCTTTAAAATGAAGACCCTAAATTTAGTGTTAAAATGAAATTGAATAAATATCATAAATAATAACTTGTTCAAACTTTGTTAATTTTCTTTTGTCGAACAAACACAAACTTTCTCAAAACTTACTTGATAAACTTATTATTTTCTCATATATAGTAAATGCTATAATTAATATTTTTTAGGCCTTCACTAAACTATGCTAATAATTTTTTTTTTCCTTTTCCTTTCTTTTTATCCTTTTTAATTTTATAATTTAATAATTGAGAAAGAGAAGATTTAAACTATGGATGTCTCTGTTGAAAATACAAGCTAGAGATTTCCCAAGAAGTCTTTGAAGAAAGGAAATGAGTGCTTTGCCCTAGCATAGACGCACGAGAAAAATTCACCAAATTAGGGACTTGAAAAAGAGTTGGTCAAGCTACAAGGATCTTTGCAAATCTATGCTAATAATTAATACTAACTAATTAAATTATATTGAAATTATATTATTTGAATTAATCAGATTTAATGATTTTTGTTTGTGAGCTTATCAAAATTAGATTCACCAACCATGTATTGTCAAAATTTTAATAATTTTTTACTACAAAATGAACTATTTATATAATCAATAAATTTCAAATAATTGAATAATTATTTGATATCTTATGATGAGCTAATTTATAAATTTACACAATCTAAATCCAAGGCTATATAAATGTGGCGACGCCACTTGCAACTCAGGGTGTTCCTAGGAACACCCTGACTTGAAAAAATTCCTGAAATTTTTTTTTTAATTTTTTATATTTACCCTATAATAGGAACACCCTCAACCATAGAATTAGGAACACCCTCAAATTAAGAAAAAAAAAAATTTAGATGTTCTACGAATCTACTTTCAAGCCAAAAAAAAAAAAAGCCCAAAAAAAATTTGAACTAAAATCTGAAAAAAAAAAAAAATTTTGTAACATAGCCAAGCCCACAGCAAGCCCATCAGACAAACAAATTTTCCAAACCCACGGATTCTCCCAAAAAAAAAAAAAAAAAAAAAACAGAGCAACCATCACTCAGTCCCTAAGTCTTAATCAGATATCACTAATCTAAACGGCAAAGGCTTTATCAAAAAACAAAAGAAAAAAAAACCACAAAAAAAGCCTAAAGCAAACCTAAACTCAGTCCCAACGCCGCTTGACTCAAGCCATTAACGCGACGCCAGACTGAGACGGAGATCGAATCAGTCACAGACAGCTCGCTCGTCGGAGATCGGGTCGGTCATAGCTCGTCGGAGATCGTTGTTCCGCGTCACATCGGTTTGTAATGACACCTTGCTATAGAAGTTCCATGATGGGTGGAACTATTTTCTCTTTTATTTGGCGACCTTTTGTTCACCTCTCCAACTCCCTCCCTTTAAACATAGAGCTAGTTCTTACTCATGAGATTAAATGGTTTGACCTAAGATTTGCATATGTGAAAGCGGGATATAGTATCTTACACAAGATTTTAAAGGAATGGACTCTTGATTTGAAAATTGAAGATAAGCTATGTTAGGCTCCCAATTCAAATGGCCTACCATTTGGTTCAATGCTTTGGGGGGTTTTTCATAGGTGGTGAGTGTTCAGGATGTAAGGGAATCACAATAAGGACTATAACTAAACTGAGAGAGAGAGAGTTTGGTCCGTCGGAATTGTTTGAGGAACTTGCAGATGCAAATATAATTCCTAGATCAGGGAGGTTGATCTCTGATCCTCTGAAGATTAAATTAGAAGACTCGTTCAAGTGAGAGTAATGAATACCTTGCTTGGTTTGGTCTCTACTTCTCGGATCACATTACAAAGGAATACCTTGGCCTGTCCAGTGTTGTTTGTAGTGCCTTTCCAAATAAAGGAATGGTCTAAGTTATGGACATTGAAGACACAAGAGAGGCTTTTAAGTAGCTCAATTTTATGGAAGCTTTTGTGGAGTTCTTGTGTCATTGAAAGATCTTTTGCTACAATGGTATGAAGTGGGAGAGACCAATTGCCTGTTGTGTAGACACAAAAAAGAAACTTTGTTGTACATTTTTTGTCAATGTCCTATTACAATATTGTTGTGGGAAAATTCTCAACGGCCACTAAGATTAAACAAGCTTAACCTTCAAACTGTCTCCTAGTGAAATTCAACTATTTTTCATCCCAAGTCGGCACTCAGGTCACAGGTGTAGACATTGAAGAGAAATCTAACTTTACATTGTTTGAAGCTATACTATGTGACAGGATTTGATTGATGAGAAACAGAGTGAAGCATGAAAATGAGAAGGTTGATCCTTCCAAAATATTTGCAGAAATTAAATCACGCTAAAATGATCTGAACTCAAATTCTTGTTGCATACATATTCTTATTCAATAAAGTGGAAAAGTGAAAGAACTTGTCTTTGATGATGGTAAAAAGAAACAGCATATAATGCTGCCAAACTGACTCATTTATACTCTTCTAAAGAAGAAGAATAATTATTCAAAAAAAAAAAAAAAAAACATAAAACACCAAAGAATAAGGAGGTCTTTATCATAAAGTTGTTACTTGTTATTGGCAATGAATGCTATACTCAAGGCTTGGGAGCAAGACCAGCCTTAAGAGCCTGAATGGTAGCAATATCAGTCTTGAAGGATTTAGCCAAGATATTGTTGTCAATGCCAGTAGTGAACAAAGTGTTGGGAAGTGAAACTGTTCCAGCATTTGCACTCCCAAAAGCTGAAACTGCTAGAGCTGGTATTTGTGTATCAGCATTGTATTGAAAATGCACAAGACCCTTGGGAAATACAAAGATATCACCCGCTTGTAGTGTCTGAGTAAAGAGCTTGTTGGTTGTATCAACAAACCCAGCTTGAAGGGTACCTCGAAACAAGAAAAGGAGCTCAGAAGCGTGAGGATGAATGTGTGGTGGGTTAGGGGTGCCAGCTGGGAATTGAAGTACAACATAATAAACACTCTTGTCTGTTGAGAGCCGGGAACTGGGCCAAACTTATTTTTGAGACTTAATTTGAAGGTAGTGGTAGGGACAAGGAAACGCATGCCAGTAAACGTGAAGAAACTTGCATCAACTGTGGTGACGTTAGGGGGGACTATGAAGTCAGAGAGGATGTCTGGGTCTCCAGCTCTTGCCATTTGGATGATGGCAAATGAAGACATTAGTAGTGTGAAGAATTTCATGGTGGAAGTTTTAGGGGCCATGGAATTAGAGAACTTGAGGTATAAAGAATGGAAAAGTTAATAAGATACTTTGATGATGGTTATTGTACTGTAGTGAGGTGCTTATTCAAAGTGGAAAGGCCAGTTTTTATTAGGTGTTTTCGGTATAGAAGCTTAAAGAGAGGCCATTGTGTTTGCACTCCTTGTGCAGGCTTTTGGATGACAAAAAATAGATGAAAGCTACAATGTCTTCTTGTTGTACCCGTAGTTTTTTTTTTTTTGGCCATGTGATTTGGCTGTCAAAAGAAATCAAGAAAATAATTTTTGATGAATAATAGCTCAAAGGTATATGATCTGCCATTCGTTAATGCTCGTTTCTTAATTTAGCATAGAGTTTGCTGAAGTTCATGGTGAGGGTTGGGCCTGCATTTGAATTTTGAGGAATATTTTCAGCTATAGAACATGGTCAAGTAGAAATTGGACTTATCGTAGCTTTTTATTTATTTATTTTATATAAGTACTTAGCATTATAGCAGCTAAAAGATAAACGCATGCGATCAATCTTGCTGTTTATAGTTGACGCTGTCCAACATTTCCATGTAATGGAATTGCTTAAATTTCATCAAATCAACTTCTTTAGATGAATGAGGCACAACCATATGATTGTGGTATAAAAATTAAAGGGTAAAATACAGTGTTGGTTCCAAAATTCCATTAGCGGTTTTAGTCCTCAAGATTTAAAGTTATAAAATTCCCATTTTACAACCTAACATAACAAGGTTATGATTGTCAGTTAAACCATTAGATGAACGAGAACTTAATTATTACCAGCAAAGCTCCTAACGATCAAAACAACACCTCGGGTGAGAAGATCAAGAGATCAAGTCACACCATATTTTTCCGTATAATAAGCATTCTTGAAACTAAGATTAATCACGGGTAATTATGACTAATTATATATGATTGGTTTTAAAAAAGTAATTACATGTCAAAATCTCATTGGTTTAAGCTTAAGGATAGTGTTCCAAAATGCACAGGACAATTCTAGTGTAAAATTATGGTTTTTGGATACTTAGTTTATTACTATCTCAAAAAAAAAACAAAAAAAGGATGGTTAATAAATTTTTAAACCCTATAAGATCCTCTAGCAAAATATAAACATTAAATGGATAAATATCTTTTATAAACTCATAATTTTCCCGAAACTAATAAAATAAATAAATTTAAAATTAGTTAAGCCGAAAAAGTGGCCCAAAGGTCAAATCGTCGAAGTGTCGATCATCATTTTGACACCCAAACAATATGTCAAGGATCTTGTAACTTAATTAATACCTCTCTATATTCAAATGGCTTAAGGGTCTAGAGAGGATAAGGTTCGACCTATAGGGTAAACAACATATTATAACTATCTAAAAAAAAAAAAAAACTCAAATTTTCAACTAAGAAACTTGATTTTTTTGATATTGATGTAAGACAGAATCTACTATATAATTTTGGTATTTTTATGTAATTTGCGTTATTTTAGATTTAGATTATTTATTTCCTTGTTTTTAAGTGCTTTTAATGTTTTTTAGGTCAAATTTGATTCTTGTTATGGTTAGGTATTAATTAGGACTTATTTTAGAATATATTTTTTTGTTTGTCAAGTTTAATGGAGCCCTTAATTAGGCCTTAAGTCTGTAAAAGTTTTTAAAAAGAGGTTATTAAAATAGACTTTTGTGAATTATTTTTTCTAGTAGATTCCAGATTTATCATCTTGTGGATTCAAGGTTTATTTTAAGAAACTAATAGTTTAGTTTCTGTTTAATCAAAGAACATTGTGTATGCTTTTTTCGGGCTTTCGCAACATTAGATATCCACTTTTATCCTATCACTACGACAGAAATATGAGTTGTGATAACTATGAAATTGAGGAGTTGGGATTGAACTCTAAAACTTTGACCCCCTTTCCATAAATAGAGCAGGATATATACACAACCAACAAGCATTGAGAGGCATCCGAGAAGCAATTAGAAAGAGTTAAGGTTGCAACCTCTCACAAGTAGTCTCTCTCCTTCTTATAACATTAATTTGATTTTTAATTGAGATAATACTTAGTTATTTTGGAAGTGAGAATTGAATTTATATTAAAACACAATATGAGTGTGCCTATCATTTGAGTAATATTAAGGGCAATTTTGTTATGTTTTTTATTTATTTATATTATCATGTTTAATTTTTAGGGAGAACAAATTATCTTTAACAAATTTCAAGAAAAAAATTATACATTATTCTACAATTACAAAAAAATTATCTAGTTTCACACAATAGGTCTGCGACTAGTTAATATAATTTTATTTGATGGCATGGATTAAAGCATAATAAATATCACTTGTTGTCAAGACTGGAGTTTAACTAGTTGATATGACTTTCATTATGAAAATTTTGATTTTGATGAATAGCATGACAAGAAATGATCAAACTGAAGCATAAGATTTCACATGATAACATGAATTGATTAGATGGCCAAAATCTGATTTTCAATTTTTCAGTGCTTTGAATGATTATTATTTATTATATGTTCATAAGAAGAGATCGAATTGGCCATGGTACGGTTCATTGCATGATCACATGAATGATTTTTCTTTTTATTTATTTTATATTAGCACAACATGTTTAGATGATTTTTTGTTTTTTTTTTAGATAGGATGTTTCGATAAATTTGATTATGTATGTCATGAAAAAAGCCATTATTTCCTAGAAGTCTTATTTAAGTCGAATGAGATAAGTTCTTAATACCTTCCCATATATCTCATAATCTTGATTTTAGATTAGTAGTTCAAGATTATGCTTTTTTATAAAATTTTACATATTTAGAATGTAACTAGGAACCAATGCTATCTAATTTTTCTTAGGTTGTAATTAGAGAAAAAGTCTTGTAATTTTTTTATTTCGCATTTTATTATCATATAATTTGAATTTATGATGAAATAAATATGTATTTTTTTTATTTTTGGTTTTCTTACTTTTATTCCGTAAATAAACAAGTGACTACTCCAAATTGTAAAACTCTCCTTACAAACAATTTTTTTTAATGAATAACTAAAATGCATGAAGGGAAAATTTCTACTTTCGAAGGAATGCATTGAATAATTTCCCAAAGCTAGCTTGTTCCAAGTTCTTGACTCAGAATGGCCACTTGTTCCAAGTTCTTGACTCAGAATGGCCAAATGTCTCCCTGGCTGTTCTATATATAATATCTTGCAAGGCCTATTCCAATGTCAAAACCCAACTTTTCTTCCGGCAGATCAAACCCCGTATGGTAATGCACAAGTTTTCCTTATGAGAATATGATAGTGTGTGGGGTATAAGTGCATGAGAAATGACATTGCCACTGATCATTAGGATTTTAAGGTGTAATTCGTCACCACGTTCCAAATAGTACATTTCACCCTATTAGTCATTAGGATCCTAAAATCCTCATACCTAATTTAGGTCGAAGTTTGTCTTAATTCAGAAATATAGGTTGAGAGATTCGAATATGCACTAAAAAAAGGTATTAGACACCACATAATGTCCTTTCACAATTCACATACGAGAAGGTGGGTATTGACTATTATGCCATATTGCCATTTAAAGATGTTTTGCAAAAACGGTATGAAGTGGGAGAGATCAATTGCTTGTTGTGTAGACAAGAAAAGGAAACTTTGTTATGCATTTTTTTGTGCCAATTCCGAACTGTTGCCCAATGAAATTTAAAGATTTTCATCCCAAGTCAGCACCCGAGCGTAGACATTAAAGAGAAATCTTACTCTACATTGTTTGCGGCTAAATATACCATGATTTTCATCCCAAAATCTTTGCAGGAATTAAATCACGAATGAACTGAATTCAAATTTTTGTAGAGAAGTGAAAGAATTTGCGTCTTCGATCATACTAAAAAGGAACGGCATTTAATGCCGACAAACTTGATGATTTATACTCCTCCAATTCTCCAAACAAGAAGAATAATTGTCATTCGTAATGAGTGCTATCCTCAGGGCTTGGGAGCAAGACCAGCCTTAAGAGCTTGAATGGTGGCAACATTTGTCTTGAAGGATTTAGCCAAGACATTGTTGTCAATGCCAGTAGTGAACAAAGTATTGGGTATTGAAACGCTTCCAGCATTTGCACTCCCAAAAGCTGAAATCGCTAGAGCAGGTTCTTGCGGATCAGCATTATACTGTAAGTGCACGAGTCCCTTCGGAAACACAAAGAGATCACCTGTTTGTAGTGTCTGACTAAAGAGCTTGTTGGTTGCATCAACAAACCCGACTTGAAGGGTACCTCGAATCAGGAGAAGGAACTCAGAAGCACGAGGATGAATGTGGGGTGGGTTAGGGGTGCCAGCTGGGAATTGAAGTACAGCACAAGAAACACTCTGTCCGTTGAGAGCTGGGAACTCGGCCAAACTTATTTTTGAGACTTTGAAGCTAGTGGTAGGGGCAAGGAAACGCAGGCCAGTAAACGTGAAGAAACTTGCATAAACTGTGGTGACATTAGCGGGGACTATGAAGTCAGAGAGGATGTCTGGGTCTCCAGCTATTGCCATTTGGATTGTTAATATGTATAGTGTGGGCTTTAGGCCCAACTAGATTACTTGTATAATACACATTCTTGTATTACACTCTCACCTGTACTGCACTCATATGCCTCTTATGTATAGGGACTCATGTATATTCTTTCATTGAGAAATATAATATACTTTTTTAGTATTTTTAACATGGTATCAGAGCCACTGCTCTAATTTTCTTGTGTCTTGCAATCTTGTTTTGTCAGTATTTTCCGCTGCTTCAACTTCTGTGGTCAGTAAACCCTTTGAGTGCCCTCTCTCGATTGCTCCCCCGCCGTCAAAGGTCCTCAGTGTTGAATCTTCACCACCAGAAGCTCCTCCTTTACCGCCAAAACCACTGCCATTATTAGATCTGTCACCTCTGATCTCCGATTAGGACATAAGACATATAACCGTGTAGCTTTTCATTTGCTCTACACATCTCATCCAAAACATCTACATCTGACCAACCACGCGCCGCCACGCGTCGGTCAAAGTTTCGGCAAACACTTCCACGCGCTTCACGCGCCACCAAGGTTGCTTCAATCTTGTTGCCGCCGACACCATCAAAATTGTCTTTCTCCGATCTACATCTTTGGAAAAGAATTGGCTTAATCGGATAGTCCACGCGCCCTCACGTGCTGCCTAAAGCTTTGGCGAAGTTAATCCACGCGCCTCACGCGCCCCATACGTTGCTGGGTTACCTGCTGACATCATCTTTGACGTCATCACTACCACATCAGCCCTAGCTGATGTCACCTGCTTACGTTAGCGCCACATCATCTGCTGACGTTATTTGTTGACATTCTCTGTTGACGGTTAACTTTGACTTTGATCAAGTTTGACTGTTGACTTTTAGCCCGAGTTGACTTTTTGCAGTCCAAGTGCTCCTTACTCAGTTTTTTGCGTAGATTTCATTTTTGTAGTCCATTTTTACATATTTTGCTTCTAAATGAAGAATAAGGACAGGTCTTCTTCTTGTTGTAATAATCGTTGCCGACAATCTAGCAAACGTTTTTGCAGTTTTTACAAACGTCTTGACAACAATATTGAGACTTGCTATCATCGCAACAAATCAGCTTTTTCAATTTCTGCTGCTACTGTTGCTAACATGAGAGTGTCCAATCAATGGCTCCCGTCACTGTACAGTCTTAGTATTTTGGATCCACTTTCATCATTTCTAGAGATGATCTTATAAATATTATCGCTAATGTCATTTATATGGTTGGTAATGCATCTTATTCCTTTTCTCTCTTAGTTTTATTTGGTATGTCTCCTTCCTCTTGGCTTATGGATTCTGCTTGTTGCAATCACATGACACCTCACTCGTCTTTATTTTCTGAACTTCAACCTGCACCACACCTTCTTAATATTCGCATAGCAAATGGTTCCACAATGTCTAGTCATAATATAGGTTCTGTTTCGACCTCCAACCTCTTAGTTCCTGAGGTCTTTAATGTTCTTGACCTTTCTTACAATTTATTTTCTGTGGGACAATTAGCTGAGTTGGGTTATCGCATTATCTTTAATTATTCTAGGTGTATTGTGCAGGATTCAAGGACAAGACAGGAGCTTGGGATCGGTCCCAGAGTTGGGCGTATGTTTCCCGTGGATAACCTTCATCTTCCACTTGTTGCTTTTATTTCCGTTGCTGCAGCTGCTGCAGTTTCTTCTATTCCTTCCCTTGCACTTTGGCATGTTCGACTTGGTCACGCATTTTCCTCTCGGGTATAACACTTGGCTTCTAGAGGTTTGTTAGGTTCAGTATCCACAGAAAATTTTGATTGTGTTTTATGTCAATTAGGAAAACAACCAGCTTTGCCTTCAATACTAGTGAATCAATGTCCACTGATATCTTTGACCTAATTCCTTCTAATGTTTGGGGACCTTCCTCTATCTCTAGTATTGGTGGATGTTGATATTTTGTTGTCTTTGTTGATGATTATTCACGTTATAGCTGAATTTTTCATATGAATTATCGTTCTGAATTATTGCAAGTATATTCTAATTTTGCAAAAATGGTTGAAACTTAATTTTCCAAGCATATCAAAATTTTTCGATTTGATAATGCTCTTGAGTACACTCAATATGCTTTCCAAGCTGTTTTGCATTCCTATGGCACTGTTCAACAACTAACTTGTCCAGGTTCCTCTCAATAAAATGGTAGAGCCGAATGAAAACTTCGTCATATTATTGACACTGTTCATGCTCTTCTTTTCTCTGCCAAAGTTCCTACTCATTTTTGGGCGAAGTTGCACTTCATACTGTTCATGCTATTAATCGCATTCCTAGTCCTGTTATCCAAAATCAAACCTTATATGAGCGCCTTTTTGGGTCATTTCTAGATTATCATACCTTCACTCCTTCAGTTCTGCCTGTTTCGTTTTTCTTCAGCCATATGAGCATAACAAACTTGAGCCTAGGTCAAGGCTTTGTTGTTTTCTTGGCATGGCGAAACTCAAAAGGGGTATTGGTGTTATTACCCTGTTTCTCATCGTCTTTGTGTCTCCCGCAATGTTGTCTTTTGGGAACATCGCCTCTTTGTCGAGCTCTCTCACTTCTGTGCCTCCCTATCTTCCTCTTTTGTCTTAGATCTTTTTCCATATGAGACATATATTCCTTCTGTAGCTGCTCCTGATCCTTCTATAGTTGCTCTTGATTCTCCTGTAGACTTCGCTGTCCAATCACTAGATATCATTGATCCCTTTCCTAGTTCACCCTTTAATGAACAGGTGGAAGATGAACATGTTGAAGACGAGTTACCCAACCCCAACCTTGAGCTTGGGTCCCCTACTCTTGCTCTGCCTGAAGATCTTGCACAAGAAATTCCACCTCGTCACTCAACTCGGGTAAGATCCATTCCTGCACATTTACTTGACTATCATTGATACACTACCCTTACTACACTGCACGAGCCTCACACCTATCGTGAGGCTTCCACTGACCCTTTATGGTAGATTGCAGTGAAAGAGGAACATGATACATTATCTAAAAACCATACTTAGGATTTGGTGACACTTTCTTTTAGAAAATCTATGGTTGGTTGTAAGTGGATTTACAAGATTAAGACTCGTTCTGATGGGTCCATTAAGCCCTACAAAGCTCGTCTTATTGCAAAAGGCTTTACACAAGAGTATAGGATTGATTATGAAGAAACCTTTACTCCGGTTGCTGGTATCTCATCTGTTCGTGCCCTCTTAGCTGTTGCTGCTGCCAGTAAATGGGACCTTTTCGAGATGGATGTCAAAAATGCATTCCTTAATGGAGATTTAAGTGAAGAAGTTTATATGCAATCTCCTTTTGGTCTCTTTGTTGGATCAAACAAGGTTTGTCACCTTCGACATGTACTTTATGGCCTTAAACAAGCTCTATGAGCTTAGTTTGCCAAATTCAGCTATACAATCTCTTGCTTAGGTTACATGGCCAGTCATTATGATTCTGACTTATTTCTTCGTCACACTGACAAAGGCATTATTTTACTTCTTTTGTATGTGGATGATATGATCATAAACTAGTGATGATTTCAGTGGCATTCAAGAACTCAAGGATTTTCTCAGTCAGCAATTTGAGATGAAAGATCTTTGACATCTCAGCTACTTCTTAGGTCTTGAAATCAATCATTCTATAGATGGACTTTATATTACTCAAGCCAAGTATGCTTCTGAACTCTTGTCTCAAGCTGGACTCACTGATAGCAAGACTGTTGACACTCCAGTTGAGCTTAATGCACATCTGACTCCCTCAGGAGGGAAAACATTGTCTAATCCCTCTCTTTATAGACGCTTGGTTGGCAGCCTAGTTTATCTCACTGTCACTCGTCTAGACATTTCCTATGCTGTTCACTAAGTGAGTCAGTATCTGTCTGCTCCACGATCGACTCACTATACTTCTGTTCAGCACATTCTTCGATACCTAAGGGCACTCTCTTCCATGGTCTTTTCTACTCTGCTCAGTCTCCTCTTATTCTCCTTGCATTTTCTGATGCTGATTGGATAAGAGATCCTACTGATCGTAGGTCCACCACTGTTATTTCTTTCTTCTTGGTTCTTCTCTGATTTCTTGGCGAAGCAAGAAACAAACTCATGTGGCCTACTCTAGTACTGAAGCAAAATATCGTGCCCTTGCTGATACCACATCTGAGCTCCTTTGGTTACAATGGCTTTTCAAAGACTTAAGTGTGTTTACATCCTCTGCTACTCCTCTTTATTGTGACAACTAGAGTGCCATTCATATTGCTCACAATGATGTCTTTCATGAACGGACTAAACATATCGAGATTGATTATCATTTTATCCGTTATCATCTTGTCCATGGTGCTCTCAAGTTGATTTCAGTCTTCTCTAAAGATCAACTTGCAGATATCTTCACCAAATCACATCTTAAGGAATGTCTTCGTACTTTAGTTGACAACCTCAAGTTGGTCTCACATCCACCTTGAGTTTGAGGGGGGCTGTTAATGTGTATAGTGTTGTGGGCTTTAGGCCCAACTAGATTACTTATATAGCAGACATTGTTGTACTACACTCTTACTTATACTGCACTCATATGCCTCCTATATATAGGCACTCATGTATATTCTTTCATTGAGAAATACAATACACTTATTCAGTATTTCTAACATGGATGATCGCTAACGGGGAAATTAGTAGTGAGAAGAATTTCATGGTGAAAGTTTTAGAGGCCATGGAATTAGAGAACTTGAGGAATAGAGAATGGAAAAGCTAATGTGGTACTTTGATGATGGTTATTGTGCTGCAATGAGATGCTTATCCATAGTAGAACGGCCAGTATTTATAAGGTGTTTTCGGTATAGAAGCTTATTAAGGAGAGGCCATTGTGTTTGAACTCCTTCTGCAGGCCTTTTGGATGACAATAAATCGATGAAAGCTACAAAGTCATTCTTGTTTTACCCTTAGTTTTTTATTTTTTATTTTTGGCCCTGTGATTTGGCTGTCAAAAAAATCAAGAAAAGAAAGGACAGGTGTAACCGTTTAAATTTTGCTGTGTAATTTTTTTTTTACAGCAATATAATTTTATTTGATGACATGGGTTAAAGCAGAATAAATATCATATGCTGCCAAGATAAGAGTTTTAACTAGTTGATATGACTTTCATGATGAAAAATCTGATTTTGATGAATATCATGACATGAAATGATCGAACTGAATTGATTAGATGGTCAAAATGATCGAACTGATGCATGGGATTTCACATGATAACATGAATTGATTAGATGGTCAAAATTTGATTTTCAGTGCTTTGAATGATTATATGTTCATAAGTAGAAATCAAAATGGCCATGATACGATTGATTGCATGATCACATGAATGATTTACCTTTTTATTTTATTTTATATTAGTATGACATGGTTAGATGAATTTGATAATGTATGTCATGAAAAAAGGCCATTATTTCCTAGAAGACTAATTTAGGTTGAGTGAGATGGGTTACTAACACTTTTTCATCTCGTAATCTTGATTTTAGATTAATTACTAGTATAAAACTATGCCTTTTCATATAATTTTACATGTTTGGAATGTAACTAGGAACCAATGCCAAATAATTTTTCTTAGGTTACAAATAGGAGAAAAAATCTTGTAGTTTATTTATTTCTCATTTTATTATCAATTTATCATGTAATATGAATTTTTAATGAAAGAAATATATATTTCATTTATTTTTGTAAGTAAAATATTATTGGTCGTGTCATCACCTTGGTAGTGAATTGACCCATCCCGGGTTGTAGTTTTCACAGAGAAACAATCTTTTTGTTTAATGAATAACTATACAAACATGAAGGGGGAAGTCTTTACTACTTTCAACGGAATGCATTGAATATATAGTTTCCGTAAGCTAGCTTGTTCCAAGTTCTTGACTCAGAATGGCCAAAATGTCTCCATGGCTGCAAGGTTTTCAAACTTGGACCGAACTAGGCAGTCCAACCGGGTTAATTGGGAACTGGATTGAAATTTGGTTTTTTAGCATAGAGAACCGGGCATCCCTTCAAATTTCATGAACCCTCTAAATCGGGGTTGGACCGCACGATTTATTCAAAACCGGTAGCATGAACCGTGCGGTCCAACCCTAGTTCAAGCATGCCTGTTAAATGAGTAAAAAAAAATTAGAAAATGCGCTTACCAGGTTTAGAACCCAGGCACGGTCAGATATGCAGCTGGAGCCTAACCATTCACTCAAGCTTGCAAGTTGATGCTCAACAATAATAAAAAAAAAAAAATACTTGAAGTAAACTTAATGCAAATTTTTTTTAATAAAAACAACTTAACCTAATTCTATTCTACTTAATTAAATTATCCATCTCTTACAAGGAATAAAAAAAAAAAAAAATTAAAATCCTTCAAAGATATTCAACTTTACTTCAAAAATTGATCATAAATTTTAATGTTTTCATGGTTATTATGTTATTTATTAACTTTCTTATTTAATTATTAAATATATGCTTAAAAATCATTAAATTTTCCTCACATATATAGATATATTAGTCAATTTTGCTAGTTTTATAAATTTAATATTTATATTTAGGCTTTAATTAATTATTAAATTAATTATGACATCATCTTGGTTCGACTTCGGTTGGACTTCAAAAACCTTGAACCTCTCCCTTTTACGGTTCAATGAACAGTCCGGGTTTGAAAACCTTGCTTGGTTGTTCTATAATATCTTGCTATTGATATTAACCCAACTCATGCTACTCTAATATTGGTCAAAAGTGTGGAACGATTTAAAAAAAAAAAATATTTTTATGGTACTTTACTTTCAAGAAATCAAGTATTGTGTAAATTTTTTTTTTAAATTTTTTTCTTTTGTAAATTTTATATTATTAAGTGGATTATAAATATTTAAGATAGTAATTAGTATTTAGAATATAGACTATAGAGTGATTTATCTTTATCTTTATTTTTTTTTATATGATACTTTACTTTTTAGAAATTAAGTACTGGGTAATATTTTTTTTTTCACTTTTTTTTGTGTGTAAATTTTATATTATTAAGTGGATTATAAATATTTAAAATAGTAATTAGTTTTTAGAGTGTGGACTATTGAGTAATTTTTCTTTATCTTTTTGTTTTTTTTTTCTTTTTATATGGTACTTTACTTTCAAGAAATCAAGCATTGGGTAGTTTTTTTTTTCACTTTTTTTTTAAATTTTATATTATTAAGTGAATTATAAATATTTAAGATAGTAATTAATTTTTAGAGTGTAGATTGTGGAGTGATTTATCTTTTTTTTTTTTTGTTCTTTCTTTTTGTATGATACTTTACTTTCAAGAAATCAAGAATTGGGTAAACTTTTTTTTTTCACCTTTTTCTTCTTTTGTAAATTTTATATTATTAAGTGGATTTTAAATATTTAAGATAGTAATTAGTATTTGGAGTGTGGAATGTTGAGTGATTTATCTTTATCTTTTCTGTTTCTTTTTGTATGGTACTTTACTTTCAAGAAATCAAGTATATGATAAAATTTTTTTTTTCACTTTTTTGTTTCTTTTGTAAATTTTATATTATTAAATGAACTATAAATTTTTAAGATAGTAATTAATATTTAGAGTGTGAACTATGAAGTGATTTATTTTTATCTTTATCTTTATCTTTTTGTATGGTACTTTACTTTCAAAAAATAAAGTATTGGGTAATTTTTTTTTTCTCTTGTAAATTTTATATTATTAAGTGGATAATAAATATTTAAGATAGTTTTTAGTATTTAGAGTTTGAACCGTGGAGTTATTAGTATTTATCTTTAGGAAACACAAAGATATCACCCGTTTGTAGCGTCTGAGTAAAGAGCTTGTTGGCTGTATCAACAAACCCAACTTGAAGGGTACCTTGGACCAGGAAAAGGAGCTCAGAAGCGCGAGGATGATTGTGAGGTGGGTTAGGGGTGCCAGCCGGGAATTGAAGGACAGCATAAGAAACACTCTGCCCGTTGAGAGCTGGGAACTCAAGCCAAACTTGCTTTGGAGACTTTGAAGGTAGTGGGAGGGCCTGCTGTGACAAGGGCACGCATGCCAGTAAATGTAAAGAAAAGCCCATCAAGTATGGTGATATTGGTGGGGATTATGTAGTCAGAGAGGAGAGGATGTCTGGGTCTCCAGCTATTGCCATTTGGATGATGGCAAGTGAAGAAATTAGTGGTGTGAAGGATTTCATGGTGAAAGTTTGTGAGGCCATGGAAGAGAGCTTGAGGTATAGAGAAAGAAAAAGTTAATATGGTACTTTGATGATGGTTATTGTTTCTTTATAATAGAAGGGCCAGTATTTATAGTGTGTTTTACCTATAGATGCTTGGAGAGGCCATCATGTTTGTACTCCTGCAGGCCTTTTGGATGACAATAAATAGATGAAAACTACATAGTCATTCTTGTTGTGACTAAAGTAGTTTTTTTTTTTTTGGGGCCTGTGATTGGCTGTTAAACATAAGTACTACGTAAAGAAGAACGTAAAAAATTCTGCTTATCTTCATAGTTGATATATAACAGCTCAAAAGTGTATGCTCTGCCATTCGTACGTTAAAAGCTAGGTTCTTAATTTAGCATAGATTTTGCTAAGGTTAATGGTGATATGGTTGGGCCTGCATTTGAAATTTGAGGAACATGTTCATCAATAGAACTTGGAGAAGTACAAATTGTACTGAGCATCGATCATAGCCTTTATTATTTATATAAGTACTTGTCATCATAGCCGATAATATGTAAATGCGTGCATTTAATCTTGTTGTTTATAGCTAGCGTTGTCCAACATTTTCATATAACATGATAGGACTTTTACAGGTTTACATTATATTAGCAATGTAAACTTACATTATTCACATTTTCCTATATGATATCATCAAGTTAAGTATTAGATGAGGCACGACCATATGGTAGTGGTATAAAATTTGAAGGGTAATTCTTAAATCCTGTCCAATTAACAATTTTAATTCTTTAAGTTTAAAGTTGTAGTCTTGTAGACACTCCATTTTACTGACTATCATCTAACAAAGTAAGCGTTAAAATGTCATTTGGACCATTTTATGAACAAGAGCTTAATTATTAATGTCATAAAAACCCCAAACGATCACACCTTGGATGCAAAAATCGGATCATTGAATCAAGAGAGATCAAGGAACATCATTTTCTAACAGATAAGAAACATTCTTGAAATTAAAGTAAATTACAAGTGATTATGAATAATTAATTATTCTAAAAAGAATTAATTTGAATTAATTACGTATTAAAATTTCATTAGATTAAGCTTAAAGATAGAATGCACAAAATTGCCAAAGATAATTCTAGAGGATTATAATGGATTTTTTATAATTAGCTAATTATTTTTTACAATAAGATTATTAAAAAATTTTGAAAACTCTAATTCTCCGATAGCACAATATCATGAAGTGACTAAATATTTTGTTAAAACTCATAAGAAAACTGCTATGTCCATAATATTTTCATAACACTATTACAAAAAATCTTAGATAGCATGTTATTATTAGTTCTAATTTGAATTCACAATTGAAATTACTTTTTTGCCTACCAATAACAACTTGTCACATAGGATTTTTTGTGAAAATATTGTGCAAATATTGTGGATATAGCATTTTCAACTCATAATTATCCCAAAACTTATTTAGAAAATCAAAGCATAATTGGTTTAATTTAAAAAAAAAAAAGTGGCCCAAGGTGACCTCCAAACAAAATTTTGATAAGCATACAATTTAAGTTAATTGACACTTTGTGCTCCCAACAGGAATTTTTTCTAATGATAATTTGATTTTTCTGTAAGAACTCCTCAATTTTAGATTATGTCAACTCATATTTAAATCTCAGTTGACATAACTCTGAAATTGAGGAGTTCTTATAAAACTTTAAAACATTGTGCACCTCCGTTTATAAATAGAGGAGGATACTTAATCAACAAGCATTGAGAGGCGTCTGAGAAACACTCAGAGAACCCTAAAAAGAGTTAGGGCTGCAACAACTAGTATGAATTACTATTTTCTGAACACCTACCCCAAACCCATGAAATTTTAAGGTTAATTGAGAAACATTGTTCTACTTACCCAAGATTATTTCATACACTCTTTATCCCTCAAATACTAAACCGTAGTTCATAGGACCATCAAACCATTCCCAATCCTACAATTAACAACAAGGAGTAAATTCGTGGTAGATCCAAGGAAAGGAGCAACTGTACCAAATGTTGTGTTATGCGTATGTGTGTCTATATATATATATATTTATTGCTTTGATATGGTGTTTGTGAATTCATAATTTGTTAATTTAACTAGTTGATTAATCCGCTATATAATCAACGTACCAAAAGGTCTAAAATTTTCTTAACAAAGATCAATCTAACTTTACATTGTTTGTGGCTACACTTTGTGGCAAGATTTGGTTGATGAGAAACAAAGTGAAGCAAGACAATGAGAGGGTTAACCCTCACAAAATATTTGCAAAAATTAAATCACGCTAAAATGAACTGAATTCAAATATTGTTGCATACATATTCAATAAAGTTGAAAAGTGAAAGAATTTGTTTCTTTGATGATAGTTAAAAGAAGCAGCATTTAATGCTGACATACTAGATGATTTATACTCTTCTCGACAAGAAGAATAATTATTCAAAAAAAAAAAAAAAAGAAAAATCATAAAACACCAAAGAATAAGGAGATATCACGAAGTTGCTGTTATCTTAATGAATATTGCTATCGTCAACCTCAAGGCTTGGGTGTCAGACCAGCCTTAAGAGCCTGAATGGTTGCAACATCCGCCTTGAAGGATTTAGCCAAAACATTGTTGTCAATGCCAGTAGTGAACAAAGTGTAGGGAATTGAAACAGTTCCAGCATTTGCACTACCAAAAGCTGAAATCGCTAGAGCAGGTACTTGCGCATCAGCATTGTATTGGAAGTGCACAAGTCCCTTTGGAAATACGAAGATATCACCCGTTTGTAGCGTCTGAGTAAAGAGCTTGTTGGTTGTATCAACAAACCCGACTTGAAGGGTACCTTGAACCAAGAAAAGGAGCTCAGAAGCACGAGGACGGGTGTGGGGTGGGTTTGTGGTGCCTGTCGGAAATTCAAGGACAGCTAAGGAAACACTCTGCCCATTGAGAGCCGGGAACTCAGCCATGCTTGCTTTCAAGACCTTGAAGGCAGTGGGAGGGGCTGCCTTGACAAGGACACGCATGCCAGTAAATGTGAAGAAACTTCCATCAACCGTGGTGACATTAGCGGGGACTATAAAATCAGATCGGGAATGTTTGGATCTCCGGCCTTTACAATATGGACAATGGCAAATGCAGAAATTAGTAGTGAGAAGAATTTCATGGTGAAAGTTTTAGAGGCCATGGAAGAGAACTCGAGGAATAGAGAAAGGAAAAGTTAATATGATACTTTGATGATGGTTATTGTGGGGGAATGAGGTGCTTCGTCATAATAGAAGGGCCAGTTTCTATAGGGTGTTTTCCATATAGAAGAGCCTTGGAGAGGCCATTGTGTTTATACTCCTGCAGGCCTTTTGGATGACAAAAAATAGATGGAAACTACATAGTCATTCTTGTCGTAGGCTTGTAGCTACAGTATTTTTTCCCCCTGTGATTGGCTGTTAAACATAACTACATAAGCAAGAACGTAAAAAATTCTGCTTATCTTCATAGTTGATATATAATAGCTCAAAAGTATATGCTCTGCCATTCTTTAATTCTAGGTTCTTAATTTAGCATTGATTTTGCTAAGGTTAAATGTGATACGGTTGGGCCTGCATTTGAAATTTGAGGAATATTTTCATCAAAAAACTAGGTCAAGTAGAAATTGTACTTAACGTCAAAACCTTTATTTATTATTATTTATTTTATATAAGTACTTAGCATCATAGCCGGTAAGCCTCTCCCAAGTAGGAGTACCTCTCTTTCCAAAGTAGAAGTCTTTTTTCTCTCGTCTTTCCCAGCCGAGTCATCCCTCCCTTTCAACCGTAGTAAGGGCTTTCTTTTTGAGTTCATCTCTCTTTTCCTTCCCACCACTGCCATGGATCTCACAGTGGTGGAGGGTTTGTCCAACCTTCGCCTCACCAAGGAGGAAGAAGAGGAAATTTCCATTAAATCCAGATGCAAATCTGATCTATTGGAAGAATGCTCACTCAGCCTGTTTGGTCGTCTATTGGCTGACAGAAACCAGAACCTAAGAGCGCTGAAGAACACGCTACGAATGGCATGGAAAATGGGCTCAGATTTACAGATTGTAGATGTGGGAAACAACATTATGCAGTTTAGATTTAAATCAGAGTATCAAATGAAATGGGTTGAGCAAAATGGACCGTGGAACTTCGACAATAATCTTCTATTGCTGTGCAGATGGCGTAGGGGACTCTCAGCTACAAATATAAATTTTACTCACTCCCCTTTCTGGGTTCAAATATGGGGACTTCCCTTTGAACTCATGTCGGATGAAGTTGGTAGAGAGCTTGGAAACAACATAGGAAAGTTCATTGAAGTTGATCGGCGAGCAAGACAGTCTAATCAAGCAAAGTTTATGAGAATTAGAGTGGATCTTCAATTAGACAAACCTCTTAGAAGAGGGGGTAAGATAGCTAGTGTGGAAGGAGAAAAATTCTGGGTAAGTTTCAGGTACGAAAGGCTCCCAACCTTTTGTTTTCATTGTGGGATGATGGGTCATGATGAGAAGCATTGTAAAGAACCTTCTGACCAGCAAAACCCCAAGCAATACGGTGAATGGCTCCGTGCTCAAGGAAACCCAAAGGTGGGATTAGAGAAGTCACGGTCAACCAGCAGTAAGGATCGAGAAGAAGGCAGTGCGGATCAGTTTGACAGAAATAATATAGCCACAACAAAGTTCTCCTCAGCCTCTATGTCCGACGACGGTCACGGCTCAGGTAACAAAGGAAGCCGGAACACTTCAACTTCAAATTCAAAAAGTTTTGAACTACACAGCATCAGTGATGGAGATAGAGTGCAGGCAGTGACAAGTGCCTACCTCACTCGGATGGAACAGCCCACTGCTGGAGTGTCAGATGCACGTGTTGTACAAAATTGCCCATCCACTGATCTCACGTGCAGCTTAGAGGAAAAAAAAGGCGCTGATGAGGCCTTTTCTTTAGTGGGCCAGCAAGCCCACTTAGAAAATAAAGAGATGGCGTTCAATAGCCCAATTAAAGTCATAGTTGACAAAATGGGGAAAAAGGAAGGCACGCTTAAGGCCACGGACCAAGGAGTAGAAGAAAAAGCAAAAACAACAGCCCAATGGAAAAGAATGGCAAGGGAGAAAGGAAAAAACACAAGCCCAAGCAAAGACGGCCAATTGCTAAGTAGTGGGTCGAAGAGAGTTGGAAAATTAATTTTTGAAGGAGAATCAGAACCCCCACAATAGAAGCAACGGTCTGTAGCGCTTGAGAACCAAATCCAACATGATGAGAGATCGGCGGTGGCTGCAAGGCAGCATCGCCAGGAGCCATGAATCCCATAAGTTGGAACTGTCGGGGACTTGGGAACCCCCGGTCAATTCGTGCGTTGCACGATATGGTGCGACGATGGAATCCCAAAGTAGTATTCTTAATGGAAACAAAAGCAAAGAATCAGAGAATGGAAAGAATAAAAAACAGAATCGGGCTGGCAAATGGTCTCATAGTCCCTTGCGTAGGCCGAAAAGGGGGTCTGGCTATGTTGTGGGCTAGAGAAATTGACCTGGAAATCAGGAGCTACTCGCAGAACCACATAGATGCCGTGATCAATGATGCTGAGAAAAATTTTAAATGGAGGTTGACGGGCTTTTATGGCCATCCGGAGACCCATCGAAGGTACGAATCCTGGCACCTTTTAGCCTTCCTGAATAATTAAATGCATCTTCCTTGGCTATGTTTAGGAGATTTCAATGAAATTTTATCTAGTTCTGAAAAGCAGGGGGGGGGGGGGGCATCCGGCCTCAACAACAAATGGATGGTTTTAGGGGGGTTGTTGATTATTGTGCTTTTTAGGATTTAGGTTACTGTGGTTCTGATTTTACCTGGTGTAACATGCAAGGGGGGGGGGGGAAATAGAATATACCTAAGGCTTGATAGAGCCTTTGCCAACTCAGAATGGATTGAATTTTTTGGGGGAATGAAAGTGCACCATTTGGTCGATTCTACATCTGACCACAGTGCTTTACTCATTTCTGACTCAACAACTCAGCACCAAATTCGAGCTAAGCACTTCCACTTTGAAGCAATGTGGACAAAGAATGCAGAATGTAAAGCCGTTATTGAAAGCTCATGGGGAGTGAATTTTGATCTTAGCATGTCGGAAGGAGTTATGTCTAACCTTAATAGCTGTGCTGTCGAGTTAATGAGGTGGAGCTCAAAAGTGTTTGGTCAGATCCCAAAGAAGATTCAGGAAAAAAGAAATACCCTGAATTCTCTGACCTTACAAGACAAAGATGGATCGCTAAGCACTGAGATTAATTGTTTAAGACGGGAAATAAATGACCTTCTTGATGATGAGGAGATTTATTGGGGGCAAAGAGCAAAAGCCCACTGGCTGAAAGAAGGCGACAAAAATACCAGTTTCTTCCATGCCCAAGCCTCAGAGAGACGCAAGCAGAACACAATTTTGGGGATATGGGATAGCCAAGACCGATGGTGTGAGGGAAATGATAGTATTGTCCAAGCTGCCATTGACTACTTCGAAAGTATTTATGCTTCATCTTCCCCATCCGGGATAGACGAGGTTATTGATGCTATTCCTACTCGGGTACCTGAAGAAATGAATGAAGGCCTAAACAGAAATTTCACTAAGGAGGAGGTTGCTATTGCTCTCAAACAGATCCACCCCACTAAAGCACCCGGCCCCGATGGTATGTCTGCTATTTTTTATCAGAAATATTGGAACATTGTAGGTTGTAGCATCACAAATATGATTTTAAATGTTCTTAATAATGATATGTCTATGGCATGCCTTAACAAAACCAACATTGCTCTCATTCCCAAAGTAAATAATCCCAAAAGAATAACTGATTTCCGACCTATAAGCCTATGTAATGTAGTTTATAAACTCATATCTAAAACTATTGCCAATAGATTCAAGGCCATTCTCCCTCACATCATTTCAGAGAACCAAAGTGCTTTTATTCCTGATAGACTAATCACTGACAATGTTCTTGTGGCTTTTGAGTTGATGCATTTCATAAATCACAAAAATGCAGGGAAGGATGGCTATATGGCTGCCAAACTTGATATGAGTAAGGCTTTTGACAGGGTTGAATGGTGCTTCATAAAAGGGGTCATGGAGAAATTGGGATTCAGTTCAAAATGGATAAATCTTGTAATGAGGTGCATCTCTTCAGTCTCATACTCAGTCATTATTAATGGGGCTGCTTGTGGAAACATAATTCCTACACGGGGGCTTCGGCAAGGGGACCCCCTCTCCCCTTACCTCTTCCTTATTTGTACTGAGGGACTTTCTGCCCTCATTCATAGGGCAGCCCGAAATCAGCGTTTGACAGGCATATCTATTTGTAGGGGCTGCCCAAGAGTCACCCACCTCCTCTTTGCGGATGACAGCATTCTTTTTTGCAAGGCCAGTGTGGGGGAAAGTCGGGAGCTGAGGTACATCCTTCAAAAGTATGAGGAAGCCTCGGGCCAGAAAATTAACACTGACAAGTCCTCAATCTTCTTCAGTCCCAATACAACACAAGAAACCAAGAATGAGATCTTGGCTACCCTAGGCCCAATGCAAGATACTAGACACACAAAGTACCTGGGCCTCCCATCCTTTATTGGGAGATCGAAAAAGCAGGTGTTCGCTATCCTAAAAGAAAGAATTGGGCTGAAACTTGCTGGCTGGAAGGGCAAACTGTTATCTATGGGTGGGAAAGAAATCCTCATTAAGGCGGTAGCACAAGCAGTTCCTACTTACACTATGGGCTGTTTCCTCCTTCCCCAAAGCTTATGCGAAGAAATTGAAAGCATGATGAGGAACTTTTGGTGGGGCCAAAGGCAGCAAGAAACTAAAATGTGTTGGGTTAGTTGGAAAACAATGTGTAAACAAAAAGCTTGTGGTGGTATGGGCTTTAGAAACTTGCAAGCTTTCAACAAAGCAATGCTAGCAAAGCAACTTTGGCGAATCCTCCAAAATCCGGGCTCTTTAGTGGCAAGAGTTCTCAAATCTAGATACTTCCCCATGGGGGATATTCTAAATGCAAAACTTGGTAATTCCCCATCATACTCTTGGAGAAGCATCCACAGTAGTCTTGAAATTATAAGACTGGGAACCCGGTGGAGAGTTGGAAATGGGAAGCTAATCCATATATGGGATGACAAATGGCTGCCAACCCCATCTACCTATAAGGTAATCACTCCTCCAAATAATACCCCCCAATTCCCAATGGTCTCTTCTCTCATTGATCCAACGACGAAGTGGCGGAGAGTGAACTTAATAAGGGCTACCTTCCTACCCTTCAAAGCAGATACAATCCTAAAGATTCCCTTAAGCCACGACCTCCCTGAAGATAAAATAATTTGGTTGGGGAATAGCCGTGGAGTCTTCACCGTCAAAAGTGCCTACCATATAGCTCATAATTTGTTGAACTCAAATGTGAGAGAGGAATGCTCCAATGGAGACCCTTGCAATCCAATTTGGAGGAAACTTTGGCATCTTAATCTCCCTGCAAAAATCAAAATTTTCGCTTGGAGAGCTTGTGTCAATGGCCTTCCTACAATGGAGGCCATATATTGCAGGGGGATATCACAAACACAAATCTGCCCGGTGTGTAGAAATGAAGCAGAAACTTTAGACCATGCTCTTCTTGATTGTGCTTTCTCATCTTCAGTCTGGTGCTTTTGGTCTGAGAACCCTCTGAGCATCCATGGTATTAAAAAGTCCTTCCTTGACTCTACAATTTTTATTCTAGCCCATGCAACACTCCAAGATTTAGAACTTTTCTTCTCTATTGCTTGGGCTATCTGGTTCAGCAGAAACAGGTTGGTTCATGAATGCTCTGGGCTGCCTCCTACGCAGGTGTGGCATTTGGCTAAAAGTAGTGTTGATGATCTTGCTTATTCAGCCACATTGGACATTAGCCAACCTAGAGCCCTTCTATCCAGCTGGACTCCGCCTCCCCCTGGAGTTCATAAAATAAATGTTGACGGGGCATCATCAGAATCAGATAGTTTCTCAAGTGTTGGTGTTGTCATTAGAGATTGTTGGGGTCTTGTTGTGGCTGCCCTTTGTAAGCCTCTTCCAGCTTCTTATTCTGTTGAGCTTACAGAGATCATCGCTTTAGAGCAAGGTGTGCTTTTAGCCCAAGAGCTTCAGCTGACTCATGTAATTATTGAATCAGATTCCTCAAATGCCATTCAAGCAATCCATGACAAAGTCACGGGTAGCAGATTTGGGCACCTCATCCAGGAAATTCTCTAGGCTAGTGAATCTTTTGAAACTTGCCTTTTTAAGCATTTAAGCAGAAACTTTAACTCTGTGGCTCACGAGTTGGCTCAGCATGCTAGGAGATCCGGATCATAGCAACTTTGGAAAGGAGTTACGCCTCCTATTGTAGCTTCTTTTCTTCAATGTGACATGATGTAATGCTTTGTTTCTGCCTTTCTGTGCAGAATGCTTTGTATGTCTCTTTATTTGGTTTAATTCCAAACCATTTCCCTTTCAAAAAAAAAAAAAAAAAAAAAAGCATCATAGCCGGTGATAGGTAAATGTGTGCGTTGAATCTTGTCGTTTATAGTTGGCGTTGTCCAACATTTCCATATAATGAAATTTATTTGATACCATCAAGTTAACTTCTTTAGCTAGATGAGGCACGACCATATGATAGTGGTATAAAATTTAGACGTAGTTCTTAAATTTTATCCCATTAACGATTTTTTCCATTTAAGTAAACTTTGAAGTTTTGAACACCACATTTCGCAACTATCATCTAACAAAGTATAGGTTAAAATGTCATTTGGACCATTTTATGAACAAGAACTTAATTATTAAATATCATCAAAAATCCTAACGATCACAACTTGGGTGCAAAGATAGGGACACTGAATTAAAAGATCAAGGCACATCAATTTTTCATGGATAAAAAGCATACTTGAAATTAAAGTTAACCACAAGTAATTATGGTGAGTTCTAAAAGGAATTAATTTTAATTAATTAGGTGGTAAAATTTCATTGATTTGAGCTTAAATATAGAGTGCACAAAAATCCACAGGATAATTCTAGAGGATAATTATGGTTTTTGAATAATTAGTTAATTATGACATCAAATGGGATGATTAATCAAAATTTGAAAACCCTAATTCTTCCTTAGCAAAATATGATCCTTAAGTGGTTAAAAATCTTGTTAAAACTCATAATTATCCCAAAAGCTATCAAGAAATTAAAGAAAAATTGGTTTAATTTATAATTAAAATTAATGTTATAGATATATTAGACACATTAGTTCATATTATAGGTCCAAGCCAAACCTATCTTGTATGCAAGACAAGTCTTTTACTTGTACTAAAAGTCTAGGGTTTAGTCTACTATATATACCTGTGTTGGGGTTCATTATAATACAAGATTTGTACTACACTCTCATATAATAAAGATGTCACTCTTAGGATTTTCTTTGTGGACGTAAGCCATTAGGCTGAACCACGTAACCCTTGTGTTATTGTTTGTGTTCTTGTGTTCCTATTTTATATTTTCTCTTTTCCATATCTATATTCTAGCATATTTAACATTAGTTCATATTATAGGTCCAAGCCAAACCTATCTTGTATGCAAGACAAGTCTTTTACTTGTACTAAAAGTTTAGGGTTTAGTCTACTATATATACCTATGAAAACATGAGCCAGGAAAAAAGTCAAAGCCCAAAACATGAGCCAGGATCTAAAACCTTACAGAGGGCCAGACTAAACCCTAGACTTTGACTTGTACTAAAAGTCTAGGGTTTAGTCTACTAAAAGTCTAGGCAGCCTTACAGAGGCCCGATCACAATCACCCAAACAACCTTGGAGAACAAAGTCAAAACAATGTGACAAAATTGTTTAGGTGCATATTAGGTTGAGCTCATTTGTGTTGCATCAAGCACGCTTAAACTTGGGGCATTGGCCTATTTATATTGTATGCAAATATGTCCTTCTTGCATGAAAACATATTTTCATTTGAGGCATCAATCCATTTTTTGCAAGCATGTCTACACTAATGGTAATGGCCAAAAATGTTTTCATGATAATTGGTTTCTAACAAGCTAGAGAAAGAAAGCCTTTTTGCAGGAACCAAGGATGACGGACCATGATCTTCTTTCATGTTCCCCAATGGTCACAACATCAAATGAACTCAGCTTCAATCTAAGCATGGAATATGCCTCAAACTAGGGGCATTGGGAATTAAGTAAGGACTTGTCTAGCAATCCAGATCAACTTCCAGCCAAAGTTATTCTCATTCAAAGGATAGGTTTTTCAAAAAAAAAAAAAAAATCATCATGAATGAATCTTTATCACTTTTACTCCATTTTTTCTTCATTTTCTTCACTTTTTGATAATGAAAAAAATCTTCAAATCTAAAAAAAAAAAAAAAAAAAAATCATTAATCAAAATTTTCAATTCCTTAAAAAAAAAAAATTCAAGATTTCCAAATTTTTCAAAAAAGAAAAAAAAGAAGAGATTTTTCAAAAAAAATTCATCAATCAAAATTTTCAATTCCTTCAAATAATAATTCAAGATTTCCAAATTTTTCCAAAAAAAAAAAAAAATCTTCATTAAATTTTTCTTCAAGAACAAAAAGTTATGATCCTCTTCTATATTCTCCAAAGGTGCAACATCAAGTCAATTGTCCACCCTCAGCATTCATCGAAGCATGGAATTTGTCCCAAACTAGGGGCATTCGTCAGGTATGCCAAATTCCTTTCAATGAATAACTCTGTTACTAATTGAAAATATTCATTTTGCAGGTACTAGGGTAAAAGGCCACCACACATCAACATGAGCCAAGATCCAAAATCCTAGGTCCTCTGAAAACATGAGCCAGGATCCGGAACCTTTGGTCCTCTGAAAAAATGAGCCAAAGCCCAAAAAAAAAAAAATAATAATAATAAAATAAAATCTTAGGTCCTCTGAAAACATGAGCCAGGATCTAAAACCTTTGGTCCTCTGAAAACATGAGCCAAAGCCCAAAAAAAAAAAAAAATCCTAGGTCCTCTGAAAACATGAGCCAGGATCCAAAACCTTTGGTCCTCTGAAAACATGAGCCAAAGCCCAAAAAAAAAAAAAAAAAAAAAATCCTAGGTCCTCTGAAAACATGAGCCAGGATCCAAAACCTTTGGTCCTCTGAAAACGTGAGCCAAAGCCCAAAAAAAAAAAAAAAAACCTTGGTCCTCTGAAACACATGACCAGAATCTTCATATTTTCTTCACTTCAGGTAAGTATGTCTTGTACTTATCCAAAAAAAAAAAAAAAAAGAAAAAAAAATTTTGCATGCATGAACTACGTTTCGACTTGATCCTCCCACCAAGAGGTACGTAGGCAATCTCCCTCGAGATTCAGTCCACATTTTGATCCACAATATAACCATTTGCATTTTTACACATATGCATCATACATTCACCACGGTTAAATACTGATTGCAAAGTTAGGTGTCTCTTTCATACATTGACATTCGCTTTTCAAGCTTTGCCAATGAGGGGCATTCTGTTGACACCCCATTTTGCAACCCGCATTTAACCTCACATGGAGGGTAAAAGGGTAATTTTTCCTTGGAAATATACTTCTTGATTTTGGTCATTAGATCCTTAATTTCATTCCATCAAAATGATCTTAATGTTATAACAATCAAATCGACTGGTCATAAGCCCTAATCGGACCACAAGATTGAAAGTTATCATCAAATCAAGTTTTAATGGCTGAGATGCACTATCACATGTTGAGTCCGACTATATGTGATTATGAGCAATTGATTTTGATTGGTTATAAGTATAATCAATTTGAGATCAATGATGTGTCATAATTTGATTGGTTAGGACTACATTTTATGGTAAGGTTGCACACACCTAATTAATTAGATAGTTAAGTATTAATTATTCAATGAGTAATTTGTGCAATTATCTTTTAATTAGAGTAAATTTGGGACCAATTAAGTCTGAAATGGGAGTGATTGGAGTCATTCAATGTTAATTGGGAGTTAATTTGGGACCTATTAATGTTAATTGTGCTGAAACCATTTTCTAACAAATGACCTCTGCTCACCATTTCATCAATATCTCTCAGAATATTTTGAATCTGTGAATGAGGTTAATTTTTCCAGAAACTAGACATCCGGGGCTTCAATTTGGGCACAAGAACAAAACAATTCCGATCAGAATTGAGTCAGATATGATTTTTCGAAGTTGGCTCCACAAGCTGTTACAGCAGCTACGGGAAAACCGAAATTTGGCTTGCTCCTCACTCCTACCAATCTTTCCATTTAATGCACCAAATTTCCCCAAAGGCTAAAATGAGGTCCAGATTCATGATTTTTTGTCAACCCTCATTAAATGCCTTCCATTCATATTTCCTCAACCATTACTATATAAACCCCTCCTCTCATTCATTCAAGGACACAAAAACCCCCCTCTCTTCTCCTCTATTGAGTTCTAGTAAAGTTGAGTAGTCTTGTCATATCTTGGTCTTCTTGAGACTCAAGATATTGAGTGAGACTCACTCTCCCTCTCCTTGCTCTTCTTTTCCTCCACCCTTAGGATCTCTACCAAGAGTCTCCTCCTACACCATATGGATCTTGCATGAAGGTATAATTTCTTTCCCTAACTTGTTTTTTTGTATTGCCATGATGAGAATTTAGGATTAAAAGCAAGATAGCAACTATTTAAATTCCTTTGAATATGTTTGAATGTTCTTATATGTTCTTATATGTTCTTCACATGTCCTTAGTTGTTCATCACATGTTCATGCATTACACCAGTTTTAATTTTAAATCTACATCAAAAATATGAAAAACATGTTTGTTTCATAATTCTTTCAAATCGTTGAATTTAGGTTATCACCATTCACACACATTCACTAGAATTTATTTTTCAATCCAAATGCAATGCTTAATAAATTGAATTAGGGTTTATCACATGCACACACATTAAATTCAAATTTATTGATTGACATATTGGATGATATGATATGAATGTTGGCCACCATAGTCTAGAAGACCGGTTTCACCGGGCAAGGTGGGTGCCTAACACCTTCCCACCTTGTAACATAGCCTCCGAGCTTAGATCAAGGGTTAGTAGACCAATGCTTGTCCATGTAATTTTCAATTTCTAGATTGTAACTAGGAAACAAAGCCATGTACTTTATCTTAGATTGTATCTAGGACCAAAGCCATGTAATTTTCCTATGATCAATGTAAATTCAATTTCAAATTAATAAAATGAGGAATTTTTCAATTACGGTTTTCTTATTTTTCTAATAATTAAATAAGTGGCGACTCCATTGTAAAACCCTTAATCTAAAGGGGAAAATATTACTAGCCGAACCTCCATTTTGAGAGGCAATAACACGACTCCACCCATTCACGTGGGTTTGGCCCAACAACACCTATATAAAAAAAGGGGGGCCGGGGGCGCGGTCTCTCACACTAATATATCTCTAACAAAATTTAAATTGAAAAAAAAAAAAGAAAAAAAAGAAAAAGAAGAAGAAGAAGAAAGTGGCCTAGAGCCTTGAGGTCACAATGTCGATCGTTATTTTGACATCCAAACAGTATGCCCATGGGCATAGAATTTAAGTTAATGGACACTCAATGCTTCCAACATGAATTTTTAATTGATAGACTTGATTTTCCTATTATGCACTCTTACTCTATCAACTTGAGGGATAAATATGTTTTGAGATAACTCTGAAATTAAGGAGTTATTATTGAGCTTTAAAACTTTGAGCTCCTTCCTCTATAAATAAATGAGGATACACAATCATCAAGCATCTAGAGGCATCTGAGAAGCACTCAAAGAGTGCTAAAAAGAATCAGAGCTACAACAACTAGTGTGAATTTCTATTTTTTGAACAGCTACCCCAAATCCAAGAAATTTTAAGGTTTAGAAACATTTTTCTACCTACCCAAGATTATTTCATACACTATTTATTCCTCAAGCACTAACCCTAGATCATAGGACATGTTAAAGTAGTTGTGTAATATGTGTGATGATTGAATAGTGGTCGAAAGCATGAAAGAGAGAACATACAAAAAAGTTTGTGCGGTCCACTTGACGACTTACATCCACAATGTGAAAGCCCTAGCCTTGACAGTTACATATTTTATTAAGAACTTTAGGGGATGTTTGGATTTCTAGTTTCCATAACTCATAACTCAAGAATGGTGAGACCTATGACTCAAAAGCTTGTTTGGATTTTCATAACTTTGTTTTCAGTTTTTGTTTCCATCACTTAATTCTTTGATTTTTGAGTGATGAGTTATGAAAATTGAAAACATATTTTAGGTGTTTTCAGTTTCCATAACTTTGTTTTCAATCACATTTTTGCAATTAAAATTACATATGGGTCCCACGGTTAGACTTTTTGCTTTCTCCAACAGACTTTTTTTTTTTTGTCTTTCATGGGTTTGGGACACACCTCTCTCTATTCTCCTCCTCCTCCTCCTCTTCTTCTTCTTCTTCTATTTTCTTTTCACTTTCTTGGTTTGGTTCTTTTTTGTTCTTTCCTTTTCTATTCTCCTTTTCTTTTTTTCTTCTTTTCTTTTCTTTTCACGTTGGTTTCTGGGCTTGGGTTTTTTTTTTTCTTTTTTTTTTTCTTTTCTTTTCTATTCTCCTTTTCTTTTTTTCTTTTCTTTTCACGTTGGTTTTTGGGCTTGGTTTTTTTTTTTTCCTTTTTACTGGGTTTCCATTCCTTTTTTTTCTTCTCTAGTTCGTCGAAGTTGTCGTTGCTGTTAATGTCGAAGTTGTTGTCGCTATTGATTAAGGATGGCAATTTTGCCCCGCCCCGCTTTGCTCCGCCCCGCCCCACCTCGCCCCGTGCGGGTTTTTCCCGCCTCACAAAGGTAGTGGGGCGGGGATGGGGCAATATTTTGTCCCCGCATCTCGGGGCGGGGCGGGGATGGGTTTAGTATTTTTATCCCCGCCCCGCCCCGCCCCGTACTAATAAGGACTATAATTGTATATTTAGTGAACCCTAAATCACTAATATTTAAAGTAAATCATAAGAATACAATATATGAGATAAAATATTTTTTATTCTAAAACCCTAATGCTATTGCCGTCCTTTGACTTATCCCTTTGCTCTATAGGCTATACGTGTTTTTCAAATTTCAAGCCAAACTCCACTCCAAGTCTATAAAGAAAAAATTGGTGTCACTATATTGGGAGAAAACGAAACTTATTCTTAAAGAACTAATTAATTTTTATTTGTTATAAGACAACTTTTATTTTGTTAACAAACTAGTCAATTATCCTTGATGATTTTGTTTATGCAAAGACAATGTTTATTTTGTTATAAGAAATTTTGAATTATGTTGTTATGTATTAGACTATTTAAATATTTGGTTTATTTAAATGCTTGGATTTAAAACATTTTGTTTTGTTGTAATTTATATTATTGTAGCAAAAAATTTATTTATATATTTAAAATTGTATTAGGGGTGGGGCGGGGCGGGTCCCCGCGGGGCCCCAAGGGGCGGGGATGGGGCAAGGTAGTTTGCCCCGCACCCCGGGGGGGGGGGGGGGGGGGCGGGGACGGGGAAGGGCAACAACCATGCGGGGCGGGGACGAAGATCCCATCCTCCGGCCCCGCCCCGCCCCATTGCCATCCCTACTATTGATGTTGTTGTTGTTGCTGCTATCATTGTGGGTTGTAGCGGCAGTTGAGGCGGTGATTTTTTTTTTTTTTTTTTTTTTTGGGTTTTTGGAAAAGAAAAATATTAGATAGCCTAATAAATTACTGGATAGCCATTTGGTTATATTGTAGATCTTGGGAAAAGCATGAAAATAAGGATTGTTAGGTTCTAAGGAATTAGGAACTAATGTATTAGAACTTCATTTTGTAAGGTTGGCAAACCATGATCAAAACAGTTTTAGTCTTGTTTAGACTTGCTCAAAGTATGTGCATTTTATGTAAAGTTGGAATCGAGTTTCTGCAAAAGTTACTGTGCAAATCTGTCAGGCTCGATCGATCGAGAATTAGACTCGACTGATCGAAAGTCGTGCAGATTGTTTTTTTAGCAAAATTTCCAACTCAGCCCAAGCCCGTTTGACGTGTAGGGTTTTATGTTTTGCCTTAAGTATAAAAGGGAAAACACTAGGCACGTTTTTAGTATTCTGAATGTTGTGTGTGTGAATCTTTTTGTAAGATCTAGAGGTGTTTTCCTTCACATACACTTAGGGTTTCCAAACTCAAGATTGATGTCAAGAGCTTGATAATCATTCAGTTGCAGATTCAAGAACTTAAAGATATACAAGCAGGAGTGCTTGTGATTGCTGTGAATTCAAGAAAGAAGTAGTCCGTGGACTTGGAGCTGTCACGTGGTTGTGGTAGTAAGTTTCCTACTCGAGGTAGCAATAGGATGTTAGTGGTCTAAGTCGCTATTGTGTAAACTTCAATTCTTTCAAAGTGAATTCTGTTTTACCTTGAGGATAGCTAGGTTAAATTCTCCTCAGGTTTTTTACCGGTTTGATTTTCCTAGGGTTATCATATCGTGTGTTCTTTATTTTCCGCACTTTGCATGATATGATATATTTGTGTTAATCTAGAATTGCTTAATTTACCTAAGTTAATCACTTGGCTAAATATCTAGGTTAATCTGTTTAGGTTTAAGGGTTCTAAATTTCTAATAAGTGGTATCAGAGCGGGTAGCTTTTTTTTTGTAGATCTTTTGATCTAATAGCTGATCCTTGACCCTTGTTGTCATGGATTCTCTTAAAATCTTCTTATCAGTATGCCACATTGTCTACTTGGTGTGTTTGTCTATTGCTATTTTTGTTAAATCTTTTCTTGAGTGTCTTGGTATAATCACATATGATGATAATTATTTGTGCTATACTGCTTTAACCGCCTTAAAGGCACATGATTCTTGTCTTTGGTATTTGGATAGTGGTTGTTCCAAGCACATGATAAGAAATAAAGCTTTGTTCAAGACACTCTTTGAAGGAAAGATTGGGACAGTCACCTTTGGAGATGGAAGCAAATCTGTGATCGGAGGCATTGGCACTGTGGATATTCTAGGATTACCGGTCTTTGAAGATGTTTGGTATGTTGATGGGCTGAAGGCTAACTTACTCAGCATAAGTCAGATTTTTGACAATGGACTGAATGTTCTCTTCACTAAGCATGAATGTGAGATACTTGATGGAGGAGGTGACTGCAAGTGTATTGGTGTGAGGACAGCTGACAACTGTTATGGTGTCACACCAAGTATAAGTAACAAATGTTTCAGTGCAAAGATCAATCTAGTTGATTTATGGCATCAAAGGTTACGACATGCTAGTCTTAAGCAATTAGAGAAGATTTCCAAGTGTGATGCAGTCATTGGCTTGCCCAAGTTTGAGAAGATAGAAAAATGCATCTGTGGACCATGTTAGATGGGTAAACAAGTGAAGTCCAAACATCCGTCTGTAACTGATGTTCAAACTGCAAGACCTCTGGAGTTGTTACACATTGATCTCATGGGTCCTGCCAGAGTTTAGAGTTTAGGTGGAAAGAAGTATATTCTAGTTGTTGTGGATGATTTTACCAGATATACATGGGTTGTACTTTTGAAAGATAAAGCTGAGGCTCCTGAAAAAATGATACATTTGTGCAAAAAATTGCAAGTTGAAAAAGGAACTGTGATAGCCAGAATTAGAAGTGACCATGGAAGAGAGTTTGAGAACACAATACTGCTACTTTTTGCAATAATCAAGGCACTCATTAGGAATTCTCTTCACCCAAAACACCACAGCAGAATGGAATAGTGGAACAGAAGAATAGGGTTGTACAAGAGATGGCTTGTGTCATGCTCTATAACAAGAATATGCCTAAATCCTTCTGGGGAGAAGCAGTTAATACTGCATGTCATACACTCAATCGAGTGTATTTCAGACCTTACTCCAAGCAACTCCCTATGAACTCTGGAGAGGAAAGAAACCTTTTGTGAAATATTTCAGGATATTTGGTAGTGACTGTTACATTCTATGTGATAGAGAGAACCTGGAGAAGTTTGATGCTAAGAGTGACAAAGGTTATTTTCTGGGATACTCTTCCACCAGTAGAGCATACAGAGTGTATAATCTGAGAACTAAAACAGTCATGGAGTCTTCCAATGTTGTGATCAATGATGAATTAAATTCAGAGGGTCATTCAGAAAACGCATCTCCGGCTCAAGAAAAGATTATGGAAGTTGATGATTCACTACCTGATAATTATGTGGGAAAGCATACAGAGGAAGAGTTGATGTTGTTAAATGATACAGCTTCTGTACCATCAAATTCAGAACCATCTACACCAGTTCATGAAGCTTAACAAGAACAGAGAGAGTTTCACAGTTCATCAGAATAGAAAGGTACTTCTACATCATTGGTCAAAGGTCCGTCCTCTAGAGTTAAGTTAAATCATCCTGCCACAAATATATTGGGGAGTCTGAATGATAACATGAGATTGAGATCCAAAGTTTTGAATGTGATTACTCACTCATGCTATTTATCCTAATTTGAACCGAAAAAGGTGGATGAAGCTCTTCAAGATGCTGATTGGATTAATTCTATGCATGAAGGACTTCATCAGATGAACAAGTGGATATTCAAGAACAAGTTAGATGAACATGGAACAGTTATCAAAAATAAATCTAGACTTGTTGCTCAAGGGTACACACAAGTAGAAGGGATCGATTTTGATGAGACTTTTGCACCAGTAGTAAGATTGGAATCCATTAAGATGCTCTTGGCCATAGCAAGTCATTTGAATTTCAAGCTGTATCAAATGGATGTTAAGAGTGCCTTCTTGAATGGCATGTTGCAAGAAGAGGTATATGTTGAACAACCAAAGGGTTTTGTTGATCCTCACAAGCCGAATAATGTCTACAAGTTGAAGAGAGCACTCTATGGTTTGAAACAAGCTCCATGGGCTTGGTATGATAGGTTAACTGCATATCTCACAGACCATGGTTTTAAAAGAGGATTTGCTGACACCACTCTCTTCATACGAAAGGATAAGATTTCGTTTGTAGTTGCTCAAATTTATGTTGATGACATTGTTTTTGGTGCTACTAATGATTTTCTTGCTTAATCTTTTGTAGATGAAATGAAGGACATGTTCGAAATGAGTATGGTTGGTGAACTAACTTATTTCTTGGGATTGCAGGTGAAACAAACGGAGTCTGGTATTTACATCAACCAAGCTAAGTATGCACGAAACTTGGTCAAGAGATTTGGACTCGACAAGGTTACACATGCTAGAACACCAATGGCTGCTAATGTAAAACTAACAAATGATCCATTAGGTGAGTCTGTTGATGTTATATTATACAGAAGCATGATTGGTTGTCTCTTGTATTTAACTGCTAGTCAGCCTAATATTGCTTTTAGTGTGGGTGTTTGCTCTAGATTTCAATCTAATTTTAAGGTTTCACATTGAAATGCTGTTAAAAAGATTATAAAATATGTTGGTGGAACTTATAATTATGGATTGTTTTATAGCAAAGAGTCAAATCTCTCCCTTGCTGGATTTTTTGATTCTGATTGGGCTAGTTATGCTGATGACAGAAAAAACACCACTGGTGGGTGTTTTTATATATGTGCCAATCTTGTTGCTTGGATGAGTAAGAATCAAAATTCTGTTTCTTTATCTACAGCAGAGGCAGAATATATTGCTGTTGGAAGTTGTTGTTCACAGCTTCTTTGGATGAAAATGCTTTTGAGTGATTATGGAATATCACAAGATACCATAGTTGTTTTTTGTGATAATTCTAGTACTATCGATATCTCTAAGAATCCTATTCAACATTCAAAGACTAAGCACATTGAGATTAGATATCACTTCATTAGGGATTTAGTTGAAAAGAAGATTGTTGCTCTTGAGTATATCCTTACTGAACGTCAAAATGCTGACATTTTCACCAAACCACTTGATAGAAGTAAGTTTGAGACTTTTCGTTAAGTTATTGGTGTGATTCTTTGTCCCTAGTCATCCTTGACTTTCTTGGTCCTTATTCTTCATTGCTTTATCTCTTGTGACCATTTTTTTTTAGGATTTTCATTGCATAACAATCATGCATTTCATTCTAGGATGTTTTTTTATTTTTTATAAAAAAAGGGTAACAAGATTGTGTTTTGCAAAATGTGTTTTGCAGTATTTTTTTTGAATTTGCAAACAAGGTTGGTCGATCTATTTCTACATAACATATCTATGTACCTTGTTTTAAAGTACTCGCAAGTATACGAATCGTACTAAAGTATAGTTTGACAAGAACGAGGTCGAACCCACAGGGACTTGAATGAACGTAGGAAAATTAATTAAACCTTAACCAAATTAATCCTAATCTAGTTTAATAAAAAATATTTTTTCTGAGATTAAATAAAATAAGAAAATAATAAAATTAAGCAAATAGTTAAACTAAGCAAAAGATATAATATAAAGCAGTAAAAAGATGTAAACAATCAAGGGAAAGGAATTAAGGTTTTGGAATCTGCCTTGTAAGTCATATCAGCATATATTTATAATCATTAATTTTTTCCAACCACTGCATGATAATCTAGAAATCAATCTTGCTATCATGGAAAATATCATCATTAAAGCTCATGTTTAAAAATATAAAACATGTTCTTCTTCGCTTCTTAAGTATAAAATCAAATCATCAATTGTATCCATAGCCAAACAAATCACAAGATATATCCAATTCTAAAAATTAAATCATAAATTGTATCCATTAACAGACAAATCACAAGCGATATCCAATTTTGTAATCAAGAATTTATGAACCAAGCATTCAATTAATTAAGACAAATCCTAAATCATGAGAAAAACATGATTGAACTCATATCTAGAATCCCATCTTAGTCAATTAGTATGAAGTAAGAACAATTTAAATCATTAAAGAACAATTATTGTGGGAAAAATCAAATCACATAAATATTACTGATAATCCTTAACAAGGTTTCATCCTCAACCCTAATTATAAATTTAGCTACTCATGATAATAGAAAGAAAACACAAAAAATAAAATACTAAACATTAAAATAGACAAATAAAATATAGAAAGAAATAGTCACAATGCTATCATGGAGAAAAGTTACAGAGAAGCCACATGCGGCACTGCCTCTTGCTCCAATCTTCTGTTTTGCATCTCAGGCTCAGCACTAGCCTCTCTAAATTTTGCCCTAAAAAGCCTTTAAATAGGTCAAGGAATCCTATTACAAATTGAATTTCCGTTTAGAGAAAATCCCAGATTTTTAGGCTTCACTTAACCGACTATTTTGGCCCATTTAACGTCCGAATTTGGACTTTTGGTAAACGACAAAGTCTTAGCCCTTTAAGTTAAATTTCTAGCCCAACTTGAATCATCTTGATTGGACATTTGAGCCGAAAGTTATGACAAAAATACTAACTGATATGCAGGCTGGAATCCTAATCCGAATTGGACTTGGATTTGGTACAAATTTCTTTTGATTCCTTACTCCAATTGGACTTAAATTTAATTGGGTTGGCCTTTTTTTAACTTCATCATGGCTCTTGTAAAAGTAAATTCCATTAGCTTTCTTTTTTGCACAAATCCACTTATTTAATTCCATTCTCCTATAAAAAACAAATTCACGCAATAAGATTCAATTAAGCACAAAATTGATTATTCACCATTATTCCAAAACCAAATATAAAATGCATGAATTACCTCAAAATAAGTATGATAATACTTTCTAACAGTGATATAAATATGCAAAATTAAACTATTATCAATGCACATCATCGGACTTAAACTTTTTGAGAAAGGCATAAATAACCATCTCATCACTGTTTACTGGCCAATCATGAACACCTTAGTGCATATCATAAGATTTTGTGCTCGAGAAAGTGTAGCACATGCACAAAAAGAAAATAAGGTGTAACCTCGGTAAAAATGTTAAAATTGGTGTGTACATTATTGGGCTATAATAATTTCACAATTCAAATAAAATTGGTGTGTACATTATCTCGACTATTTTAATAAGTTTCTGATCAATTAAAATAGGTGTGTATATTATGAGGCAAATCAAGAAACTTACATGATTGCAAACTTTTATTCTAGGAGATGTGAGAGTTATATGATGTAACTCTTTAGGTGATAGTTTTTTTCAAATTTATGTGATGTATTTTGTAGAAATTGTGATTGATTTCTATTCACATATCACCTTACATGTTTCTCAAGCTTTTGCTAGTTGTACACACTACTCAAGTTACTCTTTGCTAAACTTTGTACATGTTACTGTGTGTTTTTGGTCTGATCAACCAAGTTTGATAATTTCTTGAAATTGATGCAAAACATGTTTGATGTTTGAGAATTTGAGGAGAATTGAGTGAAAATCTTAATTTTGGAAAACTGAGATCTAAATAAGTGTTTTTGAAAAGCATTTCATCTCATACTCATGCATTTTATTCATAAAATTTAATGCTTTGAGGAGTTTTTGCACAACAATTGCTTTGTTTTTCAAAAAATTTTTTTTTTTTTTTGAATTTCGATCGATTGAACCTGTTTTTCGATCGATCGAAACTGCAATTAAATCCCTTGGTGAGCTTCTGTCTAGTTCGATCAGTTCTCGATTGGTATTGGATCAATCGAAGTATTTTCTACCGATCGAATCTAATTTTTGATCGATCGAAAATCGGGATGAGAGTTTTTAAAAGGATTTTTTTCTTCACGTGTTCTTCACTTTTCAAACACTTTTCAAAATTCTTTTTCTCTCTCACCGATCGGTCAAGCCTCCCAATAGGACTTTTTGTCGTCTTCTTCCAAACTTTTTGCAAGGATTCTCTCCTCTTGAGCCGGTAAGACATTTTTACCCTTCCTTTTCTTTTTATTTCCATTTTTCATGCATTAAATCATGCAATTTCTTGGGTTATTTTTGACATTTTTCTTTTTGGGTTTGTGATGTTTTTGGTCGTTTTCTCTCATAATAAATCATTGGGTTTTTGTTGGGACACTATTTATATCCAATCCTTGTGGTTTAATTTGATTAATTTGGTGATTTGTGTGAAATTGAAAATTCTAGGGCTTGAAATTGCCGAATTTGGGGTTTTTGTTCAATTTGATGTCAATTGATGAAATTGGCTTGTTAAATTGACTTATTTGATCATTATATTGTGTTTTATAACTTGTGTAATGATCAATTTCTCAATTTGATGGCTTTTGTGAAAATGAGTTTTTCAATTTGGGGTTTTTTGATAAAAATTCTTGCTCAAGCCAATTTTGTGAATTTGGAATATAATTGAACTACTCTCATTGCACTAGACCATGCATCATTTGGATATTTTGTTCATGCATCATATAGAATTGTTATTTCTATATTGTTTTTGTGCTAACTTGCAATCTGCCCTTGGTCTTTTTTTTTTTTTTGTGTCTCTCATTCTGGTCTGTAGCATCATGCTTAGGAAAACTAGAGCTCATAGGACCTCTTCCTCCTCCTCCCCATCCTTTGATAGTGATAGGTTTCTGAGTGAGAAAAATCAGGAGACCTATGAGATACTTAATCTTAGGCAGAACATTTGGGCTGAACGTAAGGTTCTGCTAGATGAGTTAGATGATAAGGTTATGCGTAACTTCGAGCGTCGAGGTTGGTTACCTTTAGTAGACATAGATCATCCGCTTCTGGCTACCCTGATTAGAGAGTTCTACTTGAACCTCTCTATCCATGTTTATGATTCCAACACTTTAGTAAAGAGTTGGATACGAGGTGTAGAGTATCGTATTACTCTTTCGGTAGTGTCTGATGCTCTTGGGGTACCATTGGTTTCTCATCCTGTCTATCCCTATGATAAGTCTCCTCCCCTTGACGACGTTATGTCATACATCACTGGGTCTTCTATCCAGTGGGGTTCTGATCCTCGGATCACGTCTACTGAGCTTTCTGAGATCCACTATCTTTTCTTTTGGATTGCTTGTCATTCCTTGTAGCCTATCTCTCATATACACATTATCCCTATTTAGAGATGTGTGTTTCTTTATGCTCTTGTCACTAATGCTACTCTCAGTTTTCCTCATCTTCTTCTTCGTTCTTTGAACGAAGTGCATATGAGTAGTTCTACTGCTCATGCTTTGTTTTTTTCCGTTTTTATTCATAGGATTCTTCTTCACTTAGGGTTGCGTGATTTCCCTGATTCTGAGCCTGTTCATATCATTGCTCCCATAGGTGCCACCTTTCTTAGGCAAAGGGCTGCTCAGCTTCGAGCTAGCTCTAAGTGTCCTAAGGTTGAGTCCTCCGATGTCACTCCTCCTCCTTCCTTTTCTTTAGGTGCTCCTTCGGCAGAGACGTCTGTTGATCCGACTGCTGCTACTGATGTTGTTCCTCCACCTTCACCTACGGATAATTCAGACGTTCGTCGGATGTTGGACACTGTCATGACCGTCCAGGCGACTCATGGTCAGCTTCTGGTGGATATGCTTGATGAGATTAGAGTATTGCGAGCAGATTTGGAGAGTTTTCGCCGTTCTTCTCCACCACCTCCTTTTGGTGATGAGTAAGTACCTTTTGACAATTCGTCACAAAAAGGGGGAGTACATTGTAGTGGAGATTGTACATTGTAGTCGAGGAGTTTTTTATCTTAGGGGGAGATTTTGTTTCTTTTTGTGATTCTGTGGAGCTTTTAGATTGTATCTAAGTACTTCATTGTGTATTTATCTTTTTGGCTCATGATAGGGGGAGATATATTGGATTCATTTATTGTATATGTTTCTTATTTCACTGTGCTACATATTGATTTATATTTATGATGTTATTCATGATATATGTCTTTATTTTGCGTTTTGTGAAATCAAGAATTTATTTTCTATGTTACTTGTACTTTCCACACATGCGTTTATGTGTTTGTAAGTGTTACAGGAATATATAGGTTGATTCAATCGTGCTGCTGTCTACACTTGCAATTGATAGATAGTAGTTAGGTTGAATTTGTTTAGTTGGGCTATTGTTTTGTAATGGGTTGTTTATTTTTATAAACTTTGAGCATTTTCTTAAGTTTGTGTTTTGTCACGGATTGCCAAAGGGGGAGTTTGTTAGGTTCTAAGGAATTAGGAACTAATGTATTAGAATTTCATTTTGTAAGGTTGGCAAACCATGATCAAAATAGTTTTAATCTTGTGCAGACTTGCTCAAAGTATGTGCGTTTTATGTAAAGTTGGAATTGAGTTTCTGCAGAAGTTACCGTGCAAATCTGCAAGGCTCGATCGATCGAGAATTAGACTTGACCGATCGAAAGTCGTGCAAATTGCTTTTTCTGCAGAATTTCCAACTCAGCCCAAGCCCGTTTGACGTGTAGGGTTTTATGTTTTGCCCTAAGTATAAAAGGAAAAACCCTAGCCATATTTTTAGTGTTCTGAATGCTGTGTGTGTAAATCTTTTTGTAAGATCTAGAGGTGTTTGCCTTCACATACACTTAGAGTTTTCAAACTCAAGATTGATGTCAAGAGCTTGGTGATCATTCAGTTGCAGATTCAAGAACTTAAAGATATACAAGCAGGAGTGCTTGTGCTTGCTGTGAATTCAAGAAAGAAGTAGTTCGTGGACTCGGAGCTGTCACATGGTTGTGGTAGAAACTTTCCTACTTGAGATAGCAATAGGATGTTAGTGGTCTAAGTCGCTATTGTGTAAACTTCAATTCTTTCAAAGTGAATTTTGTTTTACCTTGAGGATAGTTAGATTAAATCCTCCCCAGATTTTTTACCGATTTGGTTTTCTTGGGTTATCATATCATGTGTTCTTTATTTTCCACACTTTGCATGATATGATATATTTGTGTTAACCTAGAATTGCTTAATTTACCTAAGTTAATCACTTGGCTAAATATCTAGGTTAATCTGTTTGGGTTTAAGGGGTCTAAATTTCTAACAAGGATCATGGTGGGCTTGATTAAAATATGTGTTAACATGGATGAAGAGAAAAGCAAAGAAAAACAGGGGAAAACGAAGAGAAAAGCAGAGAAAAACGAAGGGGAGAGGTAGGGGAAAAAGAGAAAAGAAAAAAAAGAAGAAGAAGAGAAAAGTCAATTGACATTGGGTCAGTGTGTGAGTCCCACAAAAAGTGAGTGATGGTGCCAAATGGGGTGGGGTGTAGGGAGTTGGGTATTTTGAGTGATGAGTGATGGGCGATGAAAATTGAGTGAGGAGTGATGAGTGATGAAAAAAAAAATTCAAAAAAGCCTTAATGACAATAAACTTAATTTAAGTTTTATATACTAGAGAATATGTCTAACTATAGACTAATCTAAGGTTATATATGTCATGGTTTTTAAACTCGGACCGGACTGTACGGTCTAACCGGGTTAACCGTGAACCTCTCACAAACATGGTTCTTTTAATCTTAAGAACTAGTCTATGCCAAAAAAATAGGGAATCGTTCGAATTGCAATCCAACCGCAAAGTTCTGAGAACCTTGTTCAGACCGCTTCTCACGGTTCCCTACTTCCCTTTGAATCTGAACCTAAAAAAAGAAAAAAGAAAAACAAGCTTTAAATTTTGCTCCCTTCAGAGTACATCACGCAGCTCCCTTCGGAGTACTTACATGCTTACAGCCATTGTTGAAGGCTGAAGCTTCAACCACCGTGAGATGTTATCAGACTTGAGATCACCGCCATCTTCCCATTCTTCTTCTTTGTCTCGCTCGCACTCCCTCTCTGTGTTTTTGACGATGCTGTTTCCAGGGTCAGCCTAACATCTTTTGGGGCCTTAGGCGAAAATTTTAAGTGGGGCATTTTTTTTGAAGTTTTTCATATCTGGATAAATATTTTTGAGTAGACATTTATAATGAGAAAATATTTATAGATAAATAAATCACAATTTATAATTAAAAATGATAATTTAACTAAAAATAAAATTTAAAGTATGGAACAATTGAACCTGGTTATTGCAATTTTTCTAAAATTGTGATCACTTTAAAGTTTAAACCTGCACAAATAATAATTAATTTAATACATGATTTAATAAATTAGTGTTAGTGTGTCACTATAATACAAATAAGTTGATATGATACACATCAAATTATTAATTGATATAATAATTTATAATAATTGATAAAGTATCAGATTAAAAAAAAAAAAAAAAAGTGAGAAACCGTTAGCCTGTATTCCACTACTCCTATCATCCTATGGCTAAGTTTTAAACAAAAAACGTGTCCTATCAATTATCATGATAGAGGTCCAAAGAGGGGTAGAAAAGCTATCATAGCTACAAAAAACATGTCCCATCCCATCAGGCCATCAAACAATTGTGTAGTGAAAGTGTGAAACAAACAAAAAATATATATAACTAGTTATAGGCCTGTGCGTTGCACGGTTTTATGAAAAAAGCTTATAAAATAAATGTATAAATAATTATATATTTTAATAGATTCAATAAAGATAAAAGAAAAAATTATCAAGGGTAAATAATTATCTCACTAAAATAAGGGGTAAGATTTCTTCCTAAAAATAAATTAAATTGATAATTCCAAATTGAATTTTAAATTGATAATTATTTTTAAAAAATGTACTAAACAATTGATAAATCTAAAATTAATATAATCTTGATAATATTATAAATTAAAATTAAAGTTGATAATTCAAGAATACATGTGTAGAACATCTTGATAATTTGATGTAACATAAAAAACAAATAAGAAAATTGTTAAAATTAATCTATTAATTCTAACCATATTTAGTCATCAACTCTAAGACCCTAACCCTAAGCATATAAATTAGATCAAAGCTAAGAATATTAGTTTAAACAAAAGGCAACCAATACACAAAACCTAATCAATTTAATAAAAACAGAATATAAAAACAAATGAGCCTTTAGAAACTTGACAATATTTTTGAATGTTTTGAATTCATTAATTAAAATCACATGAAGACAAAAAACCAATAATGACTGTAAGGACACAATTTACAATTTGGGCCTACAAGAGAGATGGACTCTGGCCTAGCAAATGAACTATATCCTTGTAATGAATTTGTAAGAGAGTGGGCTAAGTAAACTCTGTTGAAGTGAACTGATTGATGGCCCAAGTCTAGCTGTGATCAACCTGATAAAAATGAAGTGTTGGGACTGTACTGGGTTCTTCTCGGCTCGGTCCGAGGAGTTTTTCTGGCAATTCCCTGAGGGTTTCTCTTTCTCTTTGCTTCTTTTTGTTTTCCTTCTCTCTTTTTCTCCCCAACGTTCCCCCCCCCCTCTTTCCTTGCCTTCAGTTACCTTTTATATGTCAATTTTTCTTACGTGCCAGTTAGGTGGCCCTTTTTTGATACTTGTCCCATCAACCTTCCCCTAAATTCTTTACATAGTGGCTGTAAAGGATCAGGGCTACTGTTTCAGATGTCTCTTCCCCATTAATGCGGCCATGATGTTAGCTGCAGGATCATAAATGCGGTGGCAGCAGCCTTTTACCTAATTTCTTATCGTTACCTTACGTTTTTTTTTTTTTTTTGCCTTCATAAGTCAGGAGATTCTCCGGAAATACCAAGATTGATGTTGGAGCATTCACCTGGATCATCTCTTTGACAATCCGAACAGGCAAGTTTCCTCAGATCAGTCATCTTTTTTCCACGTAACTTGTGTTTTAGGAAAGAGTTAGGCTAGGCACATTCCCCATGATCTGTCGTCCTCGGACATATGGGTCTCCTCGGACAGGCTCATGGCCCATTATCTGGCATTGGGCCTTTACCCCTACAATAGCCCCTCAAAATTCCGGCTTTCTCTTTTATCCGAGGAGGATGTCGGGATTTTGACTTCTCCAAGGGTGAAATCCATCAAACCCCTCAACTTGTCCACGTGGAGACGCCGTTTCGCGAGTCTCTCAATTTTTGATGACGCTTCAGAAATTGTAACGCGTCATTTATTGTTCTAGGTGGCGCTCTGTCTCCTTTATCAACAGTGAAGGGTAGATTGTGTGGCAGGGATTTCTTCATGAAATTTTGAGCGGGATAAATCCCACTCATTTTCACCTACTATATAAAAGGGCTCTGAGGAGGTAGTTTTGCTCATTTCGTATACATTCAAGCATTCCAGTGTTCTAAAGCATCCTAGCCAACACACGTTTCCTCGTTCTAAGTATTCCGAGGGCATTTTTACAAAGAATTCTAGGTGTTTAAGAAATTTCTAAACCAGAAATATTAACCACCTTTGTAAGTATTTGGTCTCCCAGTTTTTTTCTCCTCGACCGAGCACCTCGGCCTTTTCGTCCTTACATTTTTTGCCTTAGGGAACCTCTTTAGCGTTCCTTTACACATCCAAATGGGTAGATTTAAGAATCTCGTCGATTCGCCTACATCCATAGAGCTTTTCAAGGCGAAGTACCATATCCTTGAGGGGGTTAGTCTTCGATATTGTCCACCGAAAAATATTCTGACCTACAGGAGAACCGGTGAGGTGGTCATCCCTGTAATCGCCTTTTTGGAGGGAGGGATGACCATTTCCATGGGTACCGTAACCAGGGATTACCTTAGGAACCATAGGTTATGTCCGCACCAGTGCACTGCCAATATGTTTAGGATCTTAGGTTGTGTAGATGCCCTCAACCAAATGATGGGTCTACAACTCACCTAGCATGACGTCGTGCACATGTACGAGTGTCATTCTTTGGCCGAGGGGGGGTACTACCTGAAATCTAGGTCCCCAGTAGTGAAAATGCTGTCATGTCTTCCCAAGTCCAACAAGGGCATGAAGGATGACTTCGTTATCGTCTCCAGGGCGTGGCATGACGGCCAGCATTGTCCAACCAAGGAAGGGGAGCTAGGTGGGGTGCTTTAGGACTAGGATGAAATGACATAGGATTTGCATTTTAGCTTTCATTTTATTTTGTTGTTGACTCAATCGATCTTGAGGCAAAATAACTAATTTCGCGTTTCTCGACTGTGATTGCAGATAGAAAGTTCGTTGCCCCAAGACTTAGCCTTGTGAACGTGCCCGGCCTGAACAGATTGCTGCGATTCGAGATATTCGTGCATTCAGACGGCCAGTTGCGCCCTGTTCACCTGATTTTGGACTTTGCTCCTCTATCATAGAGTTTCCAGGATATCGGGAATGCGATCCGAGCAGGGGACAAAAGGATCCACCGCATTGACGTGTCTCGGCCTGGTTTTTTGGCTAAGAAGGATCTATCTCCGGTAGAGTGGCCGCTTCAACAAGCTCCTCCTCTGCCTACAGTTCAAAGGGAAGAATCTACCTCCTTTTGGCTGTCCTTGGAGGTGGAGATAGATCAGTTTCAGTTTGAGGAAGGGGAAGAAGCGCAGACACAGCCACGAGAAGTAGTAAATCCCGAGAGTCCTGAGGAAGAAGAGGAAGAAGAAGAAGAAATGTCTCTTATACCGAGGCCAAGCCTAAGAGATCTCCTAGCTGGGAAGAATAAGGGTGCATCCTCTAAGGGTGCACCAAAGGCCACGACGACTAACAAGTTTCCTCCGCCTCCGCCTCCGCCTCCACCTCCTTCTGCGTCCGAGACCGGTCTTCTACCCATACCAGACTTGAAGAAGAAGAGAAAAATGGTGGATTTGGACGCCGAGGAAGGCGAAGTGCCCCCGCCTCAACAGAAGGGGTCGAAGCAGCATAAGGATGGGAGGGACGGCCGAAGGGTTTCCCTCCTAAGAACAGGGCTGAGACCCATGCACGGGACAGCCGCCAGTCAGCAGCCTAGGCACCGCGACTAGACCTGGACAGTGCCCCTATCCCTATGACTGCTTCAATAAGGGAATTCTAGAAGGGTCACTCGGCATACATTGCTGAGGCGCTAGAATGCCCGTTACTCTTGCCCTGGGACATGGACGAGGTGAAGTCCTGGAGGCAGACTGACTTGTTCATGTCTCTAAAAAGGGACTTAGCCATGGTAAGCACTTGAACTTAGGTCAGATTCTTAAAAATTGGCGTCTCCATGCTGATGTTATCCTCCTATTTTCCATGCAGGTGACCCAGCAAATATACGTAGCGGAGGACTGGGTCAAGGACGCCCGCAATAAGGCCAGGGATAAGACTCAGTCCCGGATCAGTGTTGAGAAGAGTTTGGGGGCCATTAGGCATGAAAAGCAGGAACTAGCCAAGAAGCTGGTCATGGAGGAGAGGGACAGGAAGAGTGCCGAGGCTGGGCTGAAAAGCTCCCAGGACCAAGCTGAGGACCAGCGCAAGAAACTCTACATGACCGAGCTGGAACTAGCGACTCAGAAGCAGTTAGTCTTGGAGCTCAAGGCTGACCTGGAGAGGGCTAAGGAGGCTGCTCGGAAAGCGGAGCAGGCAGCTGAGGCCGAGAAGGAAGCGTCTTATCTCCGGGGTATCGAGGAGACGGAGGTGAGGTTGGCAGATGAGCTTTCAGAGGTGTGCCGGGACTATTGTAAGTACACCTAGGAGGAAGCTCTAAACCAAGCAGGAGTCTCGGCCACCTCCGACCTGAGGCGTCCCGAGAAGATCTACCTACACCCACATCTCCGGGATGCCTCGGCTTCTTCCTCACCTCCACCCGCCCAGACCTTGGAACCGTCTGCTCAGGACCTTACCCCGTTTGAGACCGAGAGCAAAGGCCGTGAGGAAATGGTGGTAATGACGGGAGATAAGGGCGCGGAGACATCGATTCCTTCTCAGGTCAAGGTTGTCAGTGAAGCTGCTCCGTCAGAGGCTGAAGTTGCTCCGACCAAGGAAGACGATCCCTTACCTCCAGTGACTGAAGTTTAGTATTAAGGTTGCCTTTGGGGTTGTTTTGTAATGAAATTTCATGTAATTTCATTTTTGATTAATGAAAGTGTTATTATTTTCCTTTGCCTGTGTTCAATTTACTTCTTTTATTATTTTCTTTATGTGAACCGTTGAACTGTCAAGATTGCATAAAGAATATAAGTGAATATAGGCCTAACTCAAACAATGAAATTAATAAATGAATTTGATTCCTTAAGCCATTAAGACTGATTCAGGACGTTGAGTCACGTTGAGAATACGATTTGAATAGGCGTACATGACTAAGTGTGCAGTCCGAGGGACCAGGCACGACGAAGGTTTCGTTTAATACTTAGGAGCGTTAATTCACCCAAGGTGTGTGGTCCGAGGGACCAGGCACGACTAAGGTTTTGTTTAACACTTAAGAGTGTTAATTTACCCAAGGTGTATGGTCCGAGGGACCAGGCACGACCAAGGTTCTGTTTAACACTTGGGAGTGCTAATTTACTTAAGGTGTGTGGTCCGAGAGATCAGGCACGACCAAGGTTCTGTTTAACACTTGGGAGTGTCAATTTACCCAAGGTGTGTGGTCCGAGGGACCAGGCACGACCAAGGTTCTGTTTAACACTTAGGAGACAAGCAACAATAATGGGCTTTAATATGAGAATGGAGACTTTTATTAATAGTAATACCTTTTTAGGTTATTTACATTCCAGGGGTGCGGTATAGCCCTCTCATCTAAATCCTCCAAGTAAAAAGCTCCTATTCCAGCTATTGATAGGATGCGATATGGGCCTTCCTAGTTAGGTCCCAATTTGTCCTAGGCTAGGTTCTTTGCACTACCCACGACCTTCCTTAAAACTAAATTGCCTGGTGCAAGTGGTTTTAGCTTAACATTGGCATCATAACTCTGCTTGAGTTTATGCTGATAGTAGGCTAGCTGAACCGCAGCATTTTCTCTACGCTCGGCAACTAGGTCCAGATTGTCCTTTAGCAGTTTGTCATTGTCGGCCGAGGTACATGAACTGGTTCTAAGTGTGGGGAATCCAGTTTCTATGGGAATAACAACCTTAGCACCGTACGTCATTGCAAATGGGGTCTCTCTTGTAGATCTTCGAGGAGTTGTCCTGTAGGTCCAGAGGACATGCGGTAGTTCTTCCACCCATTTTCCTTTAGCATCATCCAGCCTCTTCTTTAGACCGCTTATTGTGACTTTGTTAACTGTTTCAGCCTGGTCGTTCCCTTGCGGGTATGCGGGGGTGGAGTACCTATTTGTAATGCCCAGCCCACAGCAAAATCTCCTGAATGCTTTGCTGTCAAATTGAAGACCGTTGTCCGAGATGAGAGTGTGTGGTACTCCGAACCGGATGACTATACTCTTCCATATAAACTTTTGGATATCCACATCCCTGATGTTAACCAAAGGCTCGGCTTCAACCCACTTGGTGAAATAGTCCGTCTCGACAACCAAGTGTTTCTTATTCCCGGCTGCCTTAGGAAAAGGACCAACAATGTCCAGGCCCCATTGCGCGAAAGGCCATGGACTGGACAAAGGATTCAGAACTCCCCCTGACTGATGTATGTTTGGCGCGAACCTCTGGCATTGGTCACATTTCTTTACATACTCCTGTGATTCTCTTTGCATGTTTGGCCATCAGTATCCCTGAGTTAGAGCTTTGTGCGCCAGAGATCTACCTCCTGTGTGGCTGCCACAAATCCCTTCATGCAGCTCTTCGAGGAGTAACTCTGTGGCCTCAGGATGCACGCACAATAAGTAGGGCCCAGAGAAAGAGCGTTTGTATAGTTTACTGTCTCCTGATAGCCAGAACCGATGAGCTTTTCTACGTACCTTGTCAGCTTCGGCCTTGTCTATTGGTAGGATATCGTCCCTGAGGTAGGTCACCATGGGATCCATCCAACTTGGTGCTGCTCTAACTTGATGGATGTTGAGTCCTTCTCTTTCCTCGGCATGCCTTTGTACATATTCTACCAGGATAAGTCGGGGTAGTCCCTGAGCCGATGAGGTTGCAAGAGTGGCCAGGGAGTCCGCGTGCGTGTTTCCACTCCGAGGAACATGTTGCAAATTAAATGACTTGAATTGTGATTGCAATTGCATGGCCTGCCTTAGATACTTCTGCATTCTTTTATCACGTGCTTCTAATTCTCCCCTGACCTGGCCGACGACAAGTGCTGAGTCCGAGAATACCTCCACGGTGTTCCCACCCATTCTTTTGATCATGGCCATTCTGATCAACAACGCTTCGTATTCAGCCTCATTATTGGTAGCCGAGAAGTCTAGTCTGAGGGATTTTTCAATGACAACATTCTCAGGAGATATCAAAACTAGCCCCACTCCTGAGCCTCTCTGATTGGCCGCGCCATCAGTATACAACTTCCAGGGTGGGGGCCACTGCACGGATACAAGGCCAACTGAATTTCCATCCATGCGCATCGTTTCGGCCATCTCTTTTAATGCAGGTTCAGTGAACTCGGCCACCAGATCGGCCAATATCTGCCTTTTGACTGAGGTTCGTGGCATGTACTTTATGTTAAAAGCCCCTAGGATGGTGCCCCATTTTGCAATCTTCCCCGTATAGTCTGCATTCCGAAGCAGTGATTTGAATGGGAGCTGGGTAAGGACCACAACCGTATGCGATTGGAAGTAGTGAGGGAGTTTGCGAGTGGCATGGACCACTGCAAAGATAGCCTTCTCAAGTGGTAGGTATCGGACCTCGGCCTCGTGAAGGGATTTACTCACGTAGTAGACATATTTCTGAATGCCATTGTCGACCCGCACAAGTACCAGACTCACAGCATGGGTGGCTACAGCAATGTAAGCGAACAGGACCTCGTCCGTTGCGGGGCTAGACATGATGGGGGACCGAGATAGGTATTCTTTTAGCTGCTGGAAAGCCAGAACACACTCTTCATCCCATTGAAACCCCTTCCACTTATTCAATAGCTGGAAAAAAGGTCGACAACTTTCTGCAGATTTGGAGATGAACCGGTTGAGAGCAGCAATCATTCCAATTAACTTCTGGACTTCTTTTGGGTTTCGAGGTGGCTGCAGGTTGTTGATCGCTTTTATCTGGTCAGGGTTGACCTCAATTCCGCGATGGGTAACCATATAGCCCAGAAACTTTCCCGATCCAATGCCGAAAGAGCATTCTGAAGCATTGAGTCGCAATTTATGTTTTCTTAAGATTTCAAAGATGCTTCCGAGGTCGCCGACATGCTCGGACTCTAGTTTACTCTTGACCACCATGTCATCAATGTAAACCTCAATACATTTCCCCAGCTGCGGTTCAAACATTTTCATCATCATTCTTTGATAGGTGGAGCCTGCATTCTTCAGGCCAAATGACATCACCTTGTAATGATAGTTTCCAATGGGGGTTACGAAGGCTGTTTTTTCTTGATCGTTCAGGGCTAAGGGGATTTGGTGGTATCCTTGGAAGGCGTCCAAGAAACTCATTCGTGGGTGTCCTACGGTTGCATCTACCAGTTGATTGATCCGAGGCATGGGGAAGGGATTTTTTGGACAGGCTTTGTTTAGGTCCGTGAAATCCACGCATACACGCCATTTCCCATTTTTCTTTTTCACCACCACCGTGTTAGCCAGCCATTCTGGATAGAATACTTCTTTAACAACCCCTGCCTGCTTGAGCTTGTTCACCTCATCCCTGACAGCGTCAGAATGCTCCCTGGATGAGCGCCGATGTGGTTGCTTTTTGGGAAGGGCAGCTGGGTTCACGTTAAGGTGATGGCAGATGAACTTCGGATCCACCCCCGGGGCCTCGTAAGAGTTCCAGGCAAATACATCAATGTTTCTCCTAAGGAATGCCAGCAGCTCTTCCTTTTCTCGTGGGGGCAACTGAGCCCCTATCTAAAAAAACTTTTCAGAGTCTCCCTCGATGATAACTTTCTGTAGCCTCTCACATTTCTCCTCGTTCGGTTCCACGACATTAGGTGGAATCGGGATCTCTGATTGCTATAAACCTCCGACCGAGGCAGTTGCTGGTTCAGTATAAGGACAATGTGCAATGGTAGCTATGAAGCATTGCCTTGCCATAGGTTGGCTTCCTACAATCTCCTCCATTCATCCTCCAGACAGAAATTTAACCTTCAGATGCAAGGTTGATGAAACATCCCCTAGGGCATGGAGCCAAGGTCTAGCCACGATAACCGTGTAGGGAGAGTATGCACCCACCACGATGAAATCCACCTTGACCACCTTGGACCTCGCTTGTACGGGTAACCGTATCTGACCCTTAGGGGTAACGATTTTTCCATCGAAACTAACCAAGGGCAAATCATACGCTGTCAGGTCTTCAGGCCGTAAGCCCAGTCCTTTATATAGATCCAGGTACATGATCTCGGCCCCACTCCCTGGATCAACCATCACCCGTTTCACATTGTACCCCCCTATTCTAAGGGTGACGACCAGAGCGTCGTCGTGTGGCTGTATTGTTCCTTGTTTATCTTCGTTCGAGAAGCTCAGGACTGGTCGGACCTCCACCCTTGGTCGCTTTAACTCCTGGTTTGCGTCCTCAGCAGACATTCTAGAAATGGACATCACCCTGGAAAGGCAGGATCCAGTTCTTCCGGGGGCCACGAAGATAACATTAACCGTGCTCAGCGAGGGCCTTGATGAGGCGGTCCCTGAAGCCCTTGGCTTGATATGGTCTCCTTGGTTACTTGGCCGATAGACGAACTGTTGCAGTTTTCCTTCCCTCACAAGTTGTTCCAGGTGGCTCTTTAAAGTCCTGCAATCCTCTGTAGTATGCCCTCGCTCCTGATAGTATTGGCAATGAAGGCTTTGATTGCGCTTAGTGGGGTCTCCCCCCATCTTGTTTGGCCACCTGAAATATGGCTCGTTCTGAATTTTCTCCAGGATCTGATGGATTGGTTCTCGGAATATGGCATGGACTGTCTGTGACGCAACAGACCTGGGCTTCCCATTATAGTCTCTCCGCGGCCTGCTGTTGCTGTATCGGTCCGACCTGAAATCCCTCATCTCTTGAGGGATAACCTTAGCTTTTCCTTTTCCGAGTAGCTAGTCCTCCTCGACTCGCTTATATTCGTCGATACGGTCCATCAATCAGCGCACACTTCTCACGAGCTTCTTGGTCAATGATTTCCTCAGGCCGTGCTCGGCTGGCAAACCAACCTTGAAGGTTCTCACAGCCACATCGTCGAAACTCCCTTCGATCTCGTTAAACATTTCCCAATATCTATCTGAGTACGTTTTCAACGTTTCCCCCTCTCATATGGACATGGACAGTAATGAGTCTAGTGGCCGAGAGACCCTGGTGTTCGTAAAGAACCGATAACAGAAAGCCCTAGTGAGCGCTCAAAATGATCCAATAGAATTGGCTGCGAGGCCATCAAACCACCTCATGGCTATGGGCCCCAAGCTGGAGGGGAACACCTTGCACATAAGAGTCTCGTTTCGAGAGGGAACAACCATTTTCTGGTTGAAATGGCTCACATGCTCCACAGGATCAGTCCGTCCATTGTATGCAGTAAAGATGGGCTAAGTAAAACGTCGAGGAAGGCTTCCTCCTTCGATGCTGCGTGTGAAGGGCGACCTGGAGATCTGATTGAGTGCCCTATTCATTGCGTCGCTCCCCGCATCTTTCGAGGATGTGTTTCTGCCCCTGGGGTTATAGTGATGTTCTTCCTCATGAGAGAAAGATTCACTGGGGGGGTGTCTTGGAGCGACGTCTATAGGTAGCATCGTCATCGTCGTCAGAGGAGTCATCCGTGATGGACGGACTGCTGGATGGATTGCGTCTCCTCTGTGCATGGCGCGGCTTCTTCTTCAGACGCTCGATCTTACGTTGCATGTCCTTAGTGGTGTCCTTATGAGACTCGTCACCCTTATCTCTATGTCGATTCCTGCCGGTGCGATTTGTGTGCTCGCTCCCTTCGCGGTCTCTTTCTCGCTCGAGGCGTGAAAAGTGATTAATGTGTTGCAAGCTTTCTGATTCCGCTCCGTCAGGACCTGATCCAACCATGGTTCGAGCCCTAAGCCTCAGCTCACCAACGCAGCAGCTAACTCCCCATAGACGGCGCCAATTGTAAGGACACAATTTACAATTTGGGCCTACAAGAGAGATGGACTCTGGCCCAGCAAATGAACTATATCCTTGTAATGAATTTGTAAGAGAGTGGGCTAAGTAAACTCAGTTGAAGTCAACTGATTGATGGCCCAAGTCTAGCTGTGATCAACCTGATAAAAACGAAGTGTTGGAACTGTACTGGGTTCTTCTCGGCTCGATCCGAGGATATTTTCTGACAATTCCCTGAGGGTTTCTCTTTCTCTTTGCTTCTTTTTGTTTTCCTTCTCTCTTTTTTTCCCTAACGTTCTCCCCCCATCTTTCCTTGCCTTCAGTTACCTTTTATATGCCAATTCTTCTTACGTGCTAGTTAGGTGACCCTTTTTTGATACTTGTCTCATCAACCTTCCCTAAATTTTTTACATAGTGGCTGTAAAGGACCACGGCTACTGTTCAGATGTCTCTTCCCCATTAATGCGGCCATGATGTTAGCTGCAGGATCATAAATGCGGTGGCAACAGCCTTTTACCTTATTTCTTATCGTTACCTTACGTTTTTTTTTGCCTTCATAAGTCAGGAGATTCTTCGGAAATACCAAGATTGATGTTGGAGCATTCACCTGGATTATCTCTTTGACAATCCAAACAGGCAAGTTTTCTCGGATCAGCCATCTTTTTTCCATGTAACTTGTGTTTTAGGAAAGAGTTAGGCTAGGCACATTCCCCATGATCTGTCGTCCTCGGACGTATGGGTCTCCTCGGACAGGCCCACGTCCCATTATCTGGCATTGGGCCTTTTACCCCTACAATAACACTAAAGAAGATAAACAAAATGAAAATAATAATAATTGTAGGGGGCAAAGGCCCAGTGCCAGATAATGGGCCGTGGGCCTGTCCGAGGAGACTATCCGTCCGAGGACAGTAAATCTTGAGAAAGATATCTGGTCTAACTCTTCACTGAAGTATAACTTATATGAAGAAGGAAAAGAGTTGTCCGAGGAGCACTACCTGTTCGGACGATCAAAGGGACGATTAAGATGAATGCCCCAACGTTGATCCTAACATTTCCGGAGATCCCCTTGATCTATATAGGCAAAAAGGACAGGTGGTGACAATGAGATATTATGTAAAAGGCTGCTACCACCTCATTTATTATCCTGCAGCTAACCCTATGGCCGCATTAATAGAGAAAAGACATCTGAATAGTGACTCTCATCCTTTACAGTTGCCGTATAAAGACTTCAAGAGAAGGTTGATGGGACAAGTATTAAGGAGAAACCACCTGACTGGCACGTGAGAGAAACTGGCCTATAAATAGAACAGAAGGCAGAGAAAGAGGGCACGAGAGATTGGAGGGAAAAAGTAAAAGAGGAACCAATAGAGAGAAAGCAGTGAAAACTCAACTAATTGTAAAAGCATTCCTCCTTGGACTAGGCCGAGGACAACTTTATACAATTTCAACACTTTGCTTTGGTTGATCTGCTTATAACCATATTTGGGCCATCAATAAACTCACTTCGAATTCGGCTTATCTAACCCACTCTCTACAAATTCATTGCAAAGGATGCTGTTCATGTTATGGGCCTAAGTTCATATCATTCGTAGGCCCATCCTGCCAAATTGTGTCCTTACAATAATAAAAAAAGAAAGAATGCATACCTGCATTGTCATGGGATTTAGGCATTCACATTTTGAAATAAGCTTCACTCCAAAAAGGATATATAAGGTTATATATATTGGTAGAGTTCCATTTGAAATATGACTAGAATGAAAAAAAAAAAAAGAAAAAAAAAGAAGAAGAATTGATTAAGTAGTTTAAATTATGATGTTTAAACACATATTATGTATATCAAAAGAAAGAATTGCTTACTCATGTATGTCTTAACAGTGGTTGATGTGATAATTATAATAGGCCGCACAGAATTATCAAAACATATATCTTCATTAATTGCCTCTGCAAATTTATTCCAAAATGTGATTCTAATTTTTTCCCTCCTGCATAAACATTTTTGTTAGACAATTAAAAAATTTATCTCTTGAAAAAATGTACAAATCTAAGTAATATATTCATCAATGTCTAACTAACCTATTATCTTGAAGTTCAATTAGCCTTTTGTTCAATTTTTTCCCATGCACCTCTATCTTTTCCATGGGAGAAATTCCTACGATTTCTCCTATTACATCTACAAACAATAAAGTACTTAATCAAAATCATGAGTTATGAAGATAATAGTATATAACTATATATTAAGTATAAATGTATAATCTAAAGTTTTTGTCAGTAAGATACTTCAGCTCATCAAATGGAACCGATTCAAATTTTTGTTTTGCAATAAGTTCATCATTTGTTTCTAACAAACTTCATAGATGTTGTCGCATAAAATCTTATCATGTACTTGTGATTCACAATCCTATAAGCATCCTTGTTTTCGATAACTCCAAAATATTTTATTCGATAAATTTTACCTTCTTGTATATCTCTAAAATGATTAGTAAATGACCTTCTAATACTTGCATGAATAAGATTATCTTGAAAAAATGAGAATAAACTTATCAAGAAAATATAATTCAATTGTTTGTGAAGAGCTAAAAGTAATTTTATTATTTTATTTCAAAACTTACCTCCAAATCAACACTCATAAGATCATTATTTTTTTTAATATTAAAAAATCCCACATTCTTGTGACTTTAACTCTAATATTCCAATCGTCTTTTTCAGTATCAATTTCATCCAAGAGATTATATCTTTGATTTTGTCTATCCATTATGATAAAATAATATAAAAAAATAATTAGCATTTACCTAAAAACAAAATAAATTTTGATAGAGAAAAATGAAAAGTAAAATTTTTGAAAAATTAAAAATTTTTACACCCTTCAACAATTGTAAACATAATAACACATTAATAAGATGCACAACAATTGCAAAGAGTATAATATATTTAAAAAATAATATTTACTTGTAGGGGAGGATCATCCCCCGCAAGCTACTTGTCCTCTTTAGGGAGCCAAGCCTGCAAAGTTTTGTTCTAAAAGGGTGAGAGCTTGTCCCACATCGCCTAAAGAAGCACCCCACTCATGGTCAAGTGTGAGAGTAGTGGTACACTCATGGTCGCTCCAAGAGCTTATAAACCATGAGTGGGGTGCTTTTTTAGGTGATGTGGGACAAACTCCCACCCCTTTAGAACAAAACCTTGCGGGTTTGGCTCCCCAAAGAGGACAAATAGTTTGCGGGGGATATTCCTCCCCTACGAAAAGGCGCTTTTGAGGGGCATTGCCCGACATCGGTATTGTCCACTTTGGGTTGGGAATGGGCCTTTGAGGCCGATGCCACCTGCACCACATGGTTTTGTTACCCTGGTTGGCACGCCTCTACCACTACCACACATGTGTGGGAGTAGTGGTACACTCATGGTCGCTCCAAGAGTTTATAAACCATGAGTGGGGTGCTTCTTTAGGCAATGTGGGACAAGCTCCTACCCATTTAGAACAAAACTTTGCGGGCTTGGCTTCCCAAAGAGGACAAATAGTTTGCGGGGAATATTCCTCCCCTACATTACAGTAATAATATTTATTAAGCCTCTGAAATATATAATAAACCGAGTAAGCCTTGGAAATAATAACATAGTTAACCAAGTATTTAGCTATTTACCAAAAAAAATTAAAAAAAAAACATAGTTAACCGAGTAAGCCTTGGAAACACATAATTAACCAACCTATATATGTAGTACATAAATTAATCTTTCCAAACATCAATCACAGATTCACAGACTAAGAGTTAATGCAAAACTAAAAAATTAATTTCTTAGTTAATTAGACATGAAAGCTCAATTTGATGGAAAAAATCAATTGCTAAATCAATTGACAATCCATAACAATTCTATAAATTAGATTAAACTTAAGGAAATCAACTTAAACAAATACACAAAATATATTCAATTTGATAGTAAAAAAAAAAAAAGAGTAGAGTAAACAAATACGTACTTGTAAGGTTGTAGGTAGAAAAAGAGAATAATAACGTAAAAGAATCGTATGATGAGTATTAATTATGAATTATTTGATACACACACACACACACACACACACACACACTCCATATTGAATAATTTTATATGAACAAAAAGTCTAAATCTAATTAAACCATCACATGATATACCAATTGCTCGGTCTTTCAATATTTAGAAAATATTTAATTTTTTTTTTTATTTGGCTTAATATTTAGCACCACGTGACCCAACTATTGCTTGGTCTTTTTAGCACCACGTGAAGTACTTAACATAACCACCTGATGCAATTGTGATCAAATTCTTATTTATTTATTTATTTGTCTTAGTATTATCTATTTGAAATTGGTATTTGAAATTGATATTTATATAAACGTGTAGTGTAGTAATTAAAAAAAGAAGAAACTTGCATAATCCTATACTTCATCCATTTAGAGATTATAGTTGAAGAAAAATTCTATCCACTTAGAAATTATAGTTGAAATCCTTTACCTCATCCACTTAGAAATTATAGTTGAAGAAAACTTTTATATATATATATATATATATATATTTTTTTTTTAAATCTAAAAATTTAAGAAAATTTTTGCAATTTGGTGCTGCCACTTGGCGCAACCACAGTGTTTAAGTCTAACTTTTATTATATATAATATGATTTAAGTGAAATAAAAAGAAGTCTAGAAGACTATGAGTCTTCATTTTTGGAAAGAGGAAAGACAAAGAGAAAGAGGCGAAGAACTGAAGAAGAATACTTGTGACTGATAGCCTGGTACGCTAGAGCCTAGAATCAACAAAGAAAAATTTCAAGTTAGACTGACTGACTGAGTTTATGGAAAAAGATCAAGAATCAAGATGAAGATGAAGAAAAGAAAGGTAAGACTGTAAGAATATAGATGGAGAGGCAGAGAGATGGAGAGGCAGAGAGATAGAGAGATGAGAGGTTTTTCTTTTGTTTTTGAAATTTATAATCACTATTTTAGCATATTTCAAAAGAATTACGTTGTATTATTAATGAATTTATCTGCTATTAATTTTGATTTTAGCATATTTCAAGAATGAGTTAATAAATTTGTCTTCTAGAATTTAATTCTGATAGCTGAAGTTTGACTTTTTTTTGTTTTTTTGTTTTAATTTCTTGCATTTTAAGATACAATGGAATATTTTTAATGCATTATATTAATAAAAGTGCTTAATTTTTTTTAATTAAAATATATAGATAAATATATTGTATATAATTTTTTTACAAGTCAGAGCTTTCTTTTAGGCGAAAATGCACTTTTGGTCCCTACATTTTGGGTCAATTCTCGATTTGGTCCCTAAACTGATTTTGCTCCTAGGTCAGTCCCTGATTTTTTAAAATCGTTTTTAAAATGGTCCCTGCCGTCATCTAAGTAACAAAACCCTATTACGTGGCAGACGGAGTGTCCTGGTTGCTGATGTGGTGCTGACGTGGCACTGACGTGACATTAAAATATTATTAAAAAAATTATTTGGCAATTTTTAATGCCACGTCAGCATTTTATTTCATATTATTATTATTATTATTATTATTATTATTATTATTATTATTTTTGGCCTTAAATCTATTATTATTATTATTTTTTTACTTTCATTATTTTGTTCCGTAAGAACATAACAACATGTTCTTCATGTTCTATAGAAAAGAAGATGAACCCAGAACAAATGCAAACCCAGAACAATGAAGGTGAACCCAGAATTGTTCTTCATGTTCTACAGAAAAGAAGATGAAAACTTGCCCAGAAAAATCAAACCCATTAGCCCAGAAAATCATCAACCCGAAACCAAAAAAATCAAACCCATGAACCCAGAAAAATCATCAACCCGAAACCAGAAAAATCAAACCCATGAACCCAGAAAAATCATCAACCCGAAACCAGAAAAATCAAACCCATTAACCCAGAAAAATCATCAACCCGAAACCCAGAAACCAGAAAAATCAAACCCATTAACCCAGAAAAATCATCAACCCGAACCCAGAAAAATCATCAACCCGAAACCAGAAAAATCAAACCCATGAACCCAGAAAAATCATCAACCCGAAACCAGAAAAATCAAACCCATGAACCCAGAAAAATCAAACCCATGGACCCTAAAAAATCATCAACAACCCGAAACCGAGAAATCAAACTTCACGTTCTCATCGTCAAACCCACCGATCAGTCAACAAACCCACTACCACCATCGTTGATAAAAAAAGAGAGAGGAAGAGGGATTTAGAGAGAGAAAAAAAGTCGGAGATTGACAAAGAAAGAAGCAAAAGAACGATACAAACACAAACAACACAAACAAGCAATCTCAGGCCGATCTCCTCTGCCTCTTCTTCTTCTTTTTTCTCAGGCCGATCTCCTCTGCCTCTTCTTCTTCTTTTTTCTCAAGCCAATCTCCTCTTCTAATTCTTCTGGGCCGATCTTCTTCCTTCTTCTTCTTCTCAGCCATGGTTTGGGATATTTTTCAACCAACCTAATCTGAGAGCAAGTCGTCTCAGATCGAGAGAGATAGAGGCTAAGAGAGACACATCTCTGGCTGGAAAGAAAGAAGAAAATGAAATAGATACAAACATAAACACAAAAATGCCAACATAGAGCGTAAATAGTGTTAATCTAGTGTTTGTTTCTTAAAAAAGTTCAAGAAAAATTGAAATAATTGCTCTAAACATTTTTTTTTTCTCAATCTTTAAAACTGTAAAGTTTTTTTTTTTTTTTTTTTTTAATTTTTTCAGTTTAAATTGAAAATTTTTTATTAGAAATTAAAAAAAATTAAAATGCTGACGTGGCATTGAAAATTGCCAAATAATTTTTTTAATAATATTTTAATGTCACGTCAGTGCCACGTCAGCACCACATCAGCAACTAGGACACTCCGTCTGCCACGTAATAGGGTTTCGTTACTTAGATGACGGCAGGGACCATTTTAAAAACGATTTTAAAAAATCAGGGACTGACCTAGGAGCAAAATCAGTTTAGAGACCAAATCAAAAATTGACCCAAAATATAGGGATCAAAAGTGCATTTTCGCCTTTCTTTTATTGAGCCGACCTGACCGTTTATACATTTTCCGTCCGGAGTCTTCTTCTTTTTTAGAAAATGGAGTCCTTTTTTTTTTTTTTTTTATGTTGCTTTACTGTCAACCACAACATTTGCTTTAACTGTCAACCACTTCTTTTTTTTTTTTTTTTTTTGAAACAACTGGCAACCACTTCTAGACTCAAGCTGTCCGTATTTAACCTTTTCTAAATGGGCGGACATCTTATAGTTTTTTTTTTTTTATTCATAAATGATGGACTATTCAAATGGGCTTGGCCATTAAAAAAAAAAAAAAGAAAAAGGGTAAGGTTAAGTTAAATGTAAAAAGAGCAAAAAATTTTGTTAGAAAAAGTTAAAAAAGACACTAAATAGTACCTATAAAGTTAAAAAAAATGATATAAATTGCAAAAAAAGACAATTTTTGTCAAAAAAAAAAGTAAAAAATTATATGATTAATGGGCACTTTGCAGTGCCCATTAACACAACTTAAAAAAAAAAAAAGGTTTGAGTTGTCTAATGAGCTTGACCATGGGTAGACAGATCAATTTATTTCTTTACCATTTTATTGGGTTTAATAAAATAAAAATAAAAATTATTGAGTACTCAAATGAACTTTGTCATGACTTCTAACAAAAATTTTAAATATATATATATGTATATGTATAATTATTTATTTTTATTTTTAGATAAATTTTTAATTTTTACTAATTTAAAATATTTATTTATATTTTAAATAATTATTAAATTAATTATAATATTATCACAAGAGCCTTCGTTTAACTTCAAAAACCTTTAATATTTTTCTCTTACGGTTTATTGAACTGTCGGAGTTTCAAACTCGTGCAGTACATGTGTTCACCTGAACAACATGTGATTACCTTAACAAAGGCTAGAAAAATATTTACAAAATTGATGACTAATGTCAAGTTGGGACGCCACTGTACAGGATAAACTGTTCTTTATATTATCTTGTCTTGTCATCAATGACTTTAATATTTTTGACCTTATCCACATTAAGAAGTAGGCAGGTGGCAGCCTCGATCTACCTTTAAAAAAGTGTACACCACTTACAATAATGTACATCAATCCAAAATCTAGCCGCCCCTCCCCTATATAAACCCACCAATATTGTGCCAAATGATCCAAGCACAAGCTTAATACAAAGCCATTCAGCTACATAGATTAAAAAAAAAAAGAATAAAAAAAAGAGGTCCATGGCCAATCTCCAGTTGTCCATACAATTCCTCCTCTTCACTGTCTTCTTCATCTCCTCTCATGCAGCCATCTTTGAAATCCGCAATCAGTGCCCTTACACTGTTTGGGCGGCAGCAAGCCCAGGTGGTGGTCGCCGCCTAGACCGCGGCCAAAGTTGGACCCTCAATGTGGCCGCTGGCACTGCCATGGCACGTATTTGGGGTAGGACAAATTGTAACTTTGATGGTAGTGGTCGTGGCAAATGCCAAACTGGGGATTGTGGTGGTGTCCTAGAGTGTGAAGGCTGGGGTGTCCCTCCTAACACCTTAGCTGAATATGCACTTAACCAATTTGCTAACCGGGATTTCATTGACATTTCTCTAGTTGATGGGTTCAATATTCCAATGGACTTTAGCCCAACTAGTGGTGGGTGTCGTGGAATTAAGTGCACAGCTGATATTAATGGCCAGTGTCCCAATGAGTTGAGGACCCCAGGTGGGTGCAATAACCCATGTACAGTTTTCAAGACCAATGAGTATTGTTGTACTAATGGGCCTGGTAGCTGTGGACCCACCAATTTCTCAAAGTTCTTCAAGGATAGGTGCAAAGATGCTTATAGTTACCCTCAGGACGATCCTTCAAGCACATTTACATGCCCTGGTGGGACTAATTATAGGGTTGTGTTTTGCCCAGTAGGGTCACCTCGTTTCCCTCTGGAGATGGTAGGAAGTCTGAGTGACGAGTAATTAAAGAGTCTTTTTTGGGTTTTTGAGGCTTTGAGAGGTTGATAGAAATAAGGCCTCGATCAGAATGTCTTAGTATTTCCTTTTCTCTTTGTTTTGTTTCTGCTCAGCTGTATAACCAAAACCTTAATTAAAATAAAGATGTGTTTTATCTTATGTGTTGACTATGATGAATATATACTTCAATTATCTTTCCCCAGTTAAATCAACTAATCAAAGTCATTAATGTGTGTCATACAAATGCTTTGGAGATGTAATAAAAAGATTGAACATTTGCATATATTTTTTGGGATGGAATTGGATGAGCATTTTGTTTACTTTTATTTCTCGGACTTACAGTTATGTGGATGATGATAACTTTCCACGGGTGAGCTTATACGTCTGTGTGCTGTGCATACACGCTTTTGTTCTATTTTGCAAAATTTTCTTGCATTCACCTAAGATTGTTCTCGCATCATCGCATGCATATCTTGAAGAATGTGAAAAAAAAAAATAATAATTATAGTAGATTTAAGAATATCGCACTCACATCATTTTTGGTTGATGCTAAAAATTTTGAAATGAAACCAACAGTCTCAAGTATCAATCTCTCATTAAAAAAAAAAAAATAATAAGAGACACTTTTCCTTTGTTATTTTGAAATTACAAGTAAAAATTGTCCTCGCACGTGCAATTACATTATTACATTCAAGTCGACTATTGCAATACCGACTTCAAAATATTACTCAAATGCCCCTGCCCTCGTTGCGTTACTCTTTAGTGGGTGGAGCTCATCATGATTGACAATTATTTTGTGCTCCTCGTGATTGCTCGTGGCAAGGGCTAAGGATAAAGTTACGACGAATATTCTTAGGTGCCGATTTTTCACCAAAGCTTTTGAATTATTATCATAAAGTTTAAGGACCCGTCCTATCAAAGGAGACTTACTTTCATGGTCAAATGTTTTGATGCAATGAATTAAGATTGTTATTCCGTCTCGAAAAGGACAATGTTGAAAGGGAGGGGCAATTCTATCCTCAAATGCATTTGGAGGTTAGGCAAAAACTAAATTGAAGCTGTAAAGACCTATTTCGAGTTCCTTGGACCAAAAGGTAAATGGATTCAAGCTTAAAAAGCTCAAAATAATAAATTTATAGAGAGTGAGTTAGAAAATTGAGATTTAGTGAATTAAACAACCAATAAAGTAGATCTTTAAGATGTAGGAAAGAAGATAAACAAGTTTAGACTAAAGAAAATCGTTCTCGACAATAGTCCGAGGAGGTTGGTTCTGTTATATTATTTTTAAGGTTAATTACAGAATCCGTTCTTAATACTACAGTATTTTCTCTTTTCTTTTTCGATCCCCCTATTTCTCAGGGGTTCTTTACATTATATACCTCCCCTTAATTGATATTTGCCTTCCACTTGTTGATTATCCAGACTATTACTTGAGTACTTGTCTCATCGAACACCCTCCCTGACCTTTTTTGAGTTGGGTAGTCAAGACAGTACTATTTAAGGGTCTTCTCCACATAAATGTGGCCAGAAAATTAACTGCAGAGCATTCAATGCGATGGCAACAGCTTTTATCTTGATATTTCGAAACTTCCACCCTTTTGTACGTTCATAATGCACTTCCGTATCAGTGGAATTTTTCGGAAGGTCACTTTGAACGATAGGACATGCATTTGATCTGTGCTTTGTTCATCCGAGAAGACACTCATCCTTGGACTACCTTCCTCAACCTTTCCGTTCGCAACTTACTCATGGGATTCTGAGCTGAGTACGTTCACATTCGTTTATTTACTCTTGGACCAACCAACGTTCTCGGCCAAGACCCAAGGCCCAATATACCATTTTGGGCTCTCATCCCCACAAAAGCTTTATATATATATATATATATTTAAATATTATTTTTTTATAAAAAAATTAAATATTATTTGAACTCTATTATTTTGTTTTAGATGTAAAACTACTAATGTGGAAAGGTGAGGTCTGAGGAAAAACTGTCACTAGGTAGGCCGACCCGAGGAGAAGGTGGGCTTAACTTCTCATCAGCTTTGGCCCATCATGTTGGCAAAAACCCAGATATTGAAACCGAAAAAGCAGGCCGTCCAAGGAGCCTGAGGACTGAGCACTCCTTGGAAGATTGTGTATAAGCCACTTGGACCAGAAGACTGAAGACTGAGGAAAGAAGAAGAGACGTACAAGTAAAGAAGATGAGGAGCTTCCAGGTAAGGTACTCATTACCTTCACATTCAATGTACTGCACCAACTTAGCTAGTCGCATTAAAGGTAGAATGACCTCTGAATAGTACCCTCACAACTTGTAGCACATTTTACAACCTCCAACAAAACCCTAATGGGACAAGCATTCAAATGAAGATTAGTGATTGTACAAGTAGAGGGCTAAGATACACTTCAAGTATCTATATAAGAAAAGGTGACTACTCCAGATGGGGGAGACGGAGAAATTATAAAAAACTGATACAATTAAAATTAACTTATGTTTTTTTTTTTTTTTTTGGACAGCAAAATTAACTAATGTTAAGTTCACAACAATTTCAGAACAAATTTTAGGTGGTATGTTGTTACTAGTTCTAATCTAGACCCACTACTAACATTATTTTTTTACCTACTAATAACAACAAAACATCTACATTTTGTTGTGAATATAGTATTACTCGTTAGTATTTTAACTTTATTATTAAATCCACCAATATCAGTGCATTATGTATAGTTTTAACATCAATGTTAAGCCTATCCAATGTCCCAATGCCATTGACACTCTTTTGGGTTTTGTGTTTAAGGGTTGATCTCTTAGCTAAAACAAAAGGGAAAAAAAAAAGTTTGAACATAAATACATAATTTAGTGTTAAAATATGTTCCAAGTGCAACGATTTTTAAAATCATCAGGTGAAAATTGATTCAATTGAAACTTATTAGTAATTGAAATGAGAAAAAACAGCAATAAATTGCAAAAAGTCATAGTTAAATCTTAAAAAGCTTTTAATGGTTTTATTAATCGTCAATGACCCCTTCAATTTGTTGCCCTTTGTCATATAACCCACAAAGAAAAAGACTAGTCTCCCAAGACAAGTGTAATTTTTTCTCTTTAAATTAATAATACTCAAAAGTATTATTCAGTTTCTCGTTGTGTTATTTTCATTATTATTGTGTTTGCACCAACACAAAATACATCATGATATATATAAAATTTTGTAACAGAAAGTTTTCATATTGAGTCCTTTTGGTATCTAATGTTTCAAATAAGCAATTTTAGTCCCTAAAGTTTTGAAATTAAGATTTATTAGTGTTGCATATAGGCCTTACCGTCATGTGGATTTAAGAAAACATTGTGGTGTAACCACGTGTTCCATAAGCGGTGTTATTACAATGCGATCTATGGTCTTACTTTAGAACTCCAAATGGATTTACTCCGTGATACCATAACCCATAGTCAAGAAATGTAAAAGAAAAAGCAAAAGAGAATGTAGAAACTTAGAGAGAGAGACAGTAGCATAAGGTTAGAGCACATTGTCTCCCTAAAGTCTCCACATTGATCTATTTTAGTATCTAATGTTTCAAATGAGCGATTCCCGTCCCTAAAGTTTCCACAAACAAGCTTTGTTGGTACTTCTATATATCTAACTCATTAATTTTTTTTATGTATGTGATCAACAAAGGTTTAAGCTTAATTCTATTTGTAACCACACGGAGAATGGGGGAATTGTAAATTTCACTGTTAGTATTGTTGCATAATCGTTATCATCACGTGGATTTAAGGAAACACTTATGAATGAAAAGGTGAAGTGCTAGTATTCCCATAAGTGGTGTTACAAAGTGTTTCATGGCCTTACTTTAGAACAAGAAATTGATTTACTCTATGATACCATAACCCATAACCAAGAAATGAAAAAAAAAAAAGAAGAAGAAAATTTAGAAATAGCATAAGGTCAACATACATTGTGTCCATAATATTTTTCTTTTAGGTAGCCCTTAAAGTGTCCACATTGAGCCCTTTTACTATCTAATATTTCTTTTTTTTTTTGAGAAAAACTATCTAATATTTCAAATGAGTGATTTTAGCCCCAAAAATTTTAGAAACGAGCTCTATTGGTACTTTTTCTAATTCGTTTTTTTTTTTTTTTTTTTTTTTTTTTTTTTTTTTTTTTCCTGTAGTAACTAACAACAGTTTAAGATTAATGGTAACCATGCAGAGAACGGAAAAATTGTAAATTTCACTACTAGTATGGTTGTGTAGGCATTATTGTCCTGGGGATTTATGAAAACACTTATGAATTAGAAGGTAAAGTGTTAGCATTCTTTTTTTTTTTGATAATCGTAAAGTGTTAGTATTCATACAAGTGGTGTTACAACGTGTTTCATGGTCTTGCTTTAGAACTCCAAACAGATTCAATTCGTGATACCAAAACCTGTAATCAATTAATATAAAAGAAAAAGAAAAAGAGAATTTAGAAAATTAAAGAGAAAATAGCATAAGGTTAGTATACACTGTGTCCATAATTTTTTTTTTCTAAAAAAGATGAATATTGTGTCTCTAAAGTTTCTACGTTGAGCCCTTTTGATATGATAGTATATAATATTTCAAATGAGCAATTTTAGTTCGTAAAGTTTCAAGAACGAGCTTTATTAGTACTTCGGTGATTTTTTTTTTTTTAATGTATGTGACTAAAAAAAGCATGGTTTTAAAATCCGGATCGGACCGAACGGTCGAACCGAGTTAACCGGAAACTAGTCACTGATCCGATGTTTTAAACACAAAAATCCAGAAATTTAACTTTCACAGGAAACCGCTCGAACCATGGCCAAACCGTCCAGTTTGATAGACCGTGCACGAGATTTCCAGTCAGACTTGGACTTTTGGTTTGAAAATATTCACTGAAAACTCGCCGGAAGTTTTGAATCTTTCATCGTCGAGAGGGTCATATTGTTCGTTAGAAGCCGAGAGTAGTAGATCTTGTTCGCTAAATTGATGTTTTGGGGGAGATTTTGCTCGAATCTGTTTTGGAAGAGAGGGAGAAGAGTTTGTTCAGATCAATTCTGGAAGAGAGAGGGGCGAGAGAGAAAGAAAACCGGAAGCGTGTGAGGGAAAGAAAGTAAAGACTAGCCTAGTGGTAGTGTACTAGTGGGCGGGGGTTTGATGGTTTTACGAGGATGGGGAATATTGACGCATGGAGAAGAGCGTTTGTTTGGGGAAAGGGTAAATTAAATGCATCAGTGGACATTTTCTTTAATGCATTTATTTTTATATTTAATCTTAAATGTTCAACATTTTAAACGTTAAACATTTTAATTTAATATATTAAGATAAACTTTAAAGTGATATTTTAAACTTGAAAGTGTTGCATCTCTATATTTATTTGTACTATTTTAATAAAATATTCTATTTGTAATAATTTTATACATTTATTTATATTTAAAAGAATTAATAATTTAATTATGACATCATCATGATTTGACCTCGATTCAACCTCGATTCGACTTCAAAAACTTTGAATCTCTCTTCTTTACGGTTCAATAAACGGTCCGAATTTTAAAATCATGATATAAATTGCTTGTTCTACAAGCACATAGGCCTACAATTGGTTTGGCCACACAATTGGTTTGGCCACTTGGGCTATAATATGTTTATCTGGACCATGGAACCATTCCCAATCCTACAACCAACAACAAGAGGAACAAATGCACATTTTCTGATTTGAGATTAAAGAGGAAGTCGTGGCAAATCCAAGGAAACTATGCTTTGTTATGTATATTTGTTTATTGCTTTTGATACGTTATGTGTTAATCAAATGGAAATTAACCTGAAAATAAATATAAATTCATAATTGGTTAATTTAAAAAGTTGATTAATTCTGCAATATAATCAACAAAAGGGCCTAAAATTTTCTTAAGATAGACTGATAGGGCAATTTAACTTTACACTGTTTGCAGCTATACTTTGTGACATGATTTGGTTGATGAGAAACAAAGTGAAGGAAGACAATGAGAAGGTTAGCCCTCACAAAATATTTGCAAAAATTAAATCACGCTAAAATGAAATTCAAATTTTGTTGCATACATATTCTTATTCAATAAAGTAAAAAAAATCAAAGCATTTCTGTCTTTAATGATACTAAAAAGAAACAGCATTAATTTAATGCTGACATACTAGATGATTTATACTCTTCTAGACAAGAAGAATAACTATTCAAAAAAAAAAACACCAAATAATAAGGAGATATCATAAACTTGCTGTTATTCATAATGATACTCAGGACTTGGGAACAAGACCAGCCTTAAGAGCCTGAATGGTGGCGACATCTGTCTTGAAGGATTTAGCCAAGACATTGTTGTCAATGCCTGTAGTGAACAAAGTGTTGGGAATTGAAACGGTTCCAGCATTTGCACTCCCAAAGGCAGAAATTGCTAGAGCAGGTACTTGCGCATCAGCATTGTACTGGAAGTGCAAAAGTCCCTTTGGAAGTACAAAGATATCACCCGTTTGTAGCGTCTGAGTAAAGAGCTTGTTGGTTGTATCAACAAACCCAACTTGAAGGGTACCTTGAACCAGGAAAAGGAGCTCAGAAGCGCGATGATGGGTGTGGGGTGGGTTTGTGGTGCCTGCCGGAAATTCAAGGACAGCAAAGGAAACACTCTGCCCATTGAGAGCGGGGAACTCAGCCAAGCTTGCTTTCAAGACCTTGAAGGCAGTGGGAGGGGCTGCCTTGACAAGGACCCGCATGCCAGTAAATGTGAAGAAACTTCCATCAACTGTGATGACATTAGCGGGAACGATGAAGTTAGTGAGAATGTCTGGATCTCTGGCCTTTACCATATGGACAATGGCAAATGCAGAAATTAGTAGTGAGAAGAATTTCATGGTGAAAGTTTTAGAGGCCATGGAAGACAACTTTAGGTATAGAGAAAGGAAAAGTTAATATGATACATTGATGATGGCTATTGTAGTTGAATGAGGTGCTTATTCATAATAGAAGGGCCAGTATTTATAGGGTGTTGTTCGAATAGAAACTTAAGGAGAGGCCATTGTGTTTGTACTCCTTCGGCAGGCCTTTTGGATGACAAAAAATAGATGAAAGCTGCAAAGTCATTCTCGTTGTACCCGTAGTTTTTTTTCCCTGTGATTTGGCTGTTAAAGGAAAGAAAGAAGGTATGAAATTATACTTATCTTCATTTTTTTTTGGATGAATAATAGCTCAAAAGTATATGATCTACCATTCTTTAAAGCTAGTTTCTTAATTCAGCATAGATTTTGCTGAAGTTCTGGTGAGGGGCTGAGGGTTGGGCCCGCATTTGAAATTTGAGGAATATTCAGTCAAAGAACAAGGTCAAGTAGGAACTGGACTTACCATAGCCTTTTATTTATCTATTTTTTTATGTTTATAAGTACTTAGCATCATAACAGGTAAAAGATAAATGCATGCTTTCAATCCTGCCGTTTATACTTTATAGTTGACACTGTCCAACTATTCCATATAATGGAGTTGCTTAAATTTCATCAAATTAACTTCTTTAGCTCAATGAGGCACAACCATATGATAGCGGTATGATAGTGGTGTAAAAATTAAAGGGTAAAATACAGGGTTGGTTCCAAAATTCCATTAGCGATTTTAGTCTTAAAATTTAAGGTCATAAAAATCCCATTTTGCAACCTAGCATAACAAGGGTGAGATCGTCATGTGAACCGTTAAATGAACAGTAACTTAATTATTAATACTATCAAAGCTCCGAATAAACAATACAACACCTCTCGGACCACCAAATCAAGAGATCAGGTCTCATAATATTTTAACGCATGATAAGCATTCTTGAAATTAAGGTTAATCATAGGTGATTATGACCAATTAATTATGATTTCTTATAAAAATAATTACGTGTCAAAATCTCTTTTTTTTTTTTTTTTTGGCTACCAAAACCTCATTTTTTTAAGCTTGAAGTTTTTTTTTTGGGAGTAAAAAGCTTGAAGATAGAGTGTACGAAAATGCAACTAGTATATATTATGGTTTTTGGATACTTAATTATTATCTCTTAATTAAAATGTGATGGTTAAGAAATTTTTAAACTCAATAAAATTTCTTAGCAAAATATAATCATTAAGTGTTTAAATCTTCTTTAAACTCACGATTTTTCCAAAAACTAATCAGAATATCAACTCAAAATCAGTTAAGCTAAAAGAGTGGCTTAGAGGTCAAAGTTGTCGATCATTACTTTGACCCCCCAACAATATGTCTATCGGCGTACAATTAGGAATAGCCATGGGTAGGGTATAAATCGGGTATACCTATACCCTACTCGAAATATTTGTCTATGGATACCCGAATATCAATATCCATTAGTATTCATACCCGAGTCTTCTTTAAGTGTTTAAATCTTCTTTAAACTCACGATGTTTCCAAAAACTAATCAGAATATCAACTCAAAATCAGTTAAGCTAAAAGAGTGGCTTAGAGGTCAAAGTTGTCGATCATTACTTTGACCCCCCAACAATATGTCTATCGGCGTACAATTAGGAATGGCCATGGGTAGGGTATAAATCGGGTATACCTATAATATTTGTCTATGGATACCCGAATATCAATATCCATTAGTATTCATACCCGAGTCTTACCCGAATTTATTATCCATGGATATCCATAATTTACCCGAAACTCGAAACTCATTTAATTTTTTTTTTTTAATCCAAAGCATTTTAACTTAAAAACTAACCAATAGTTTTATCTTAAAGAAGAAAAAAATTATCAATAAAAAATTTTAAATTTTCTTAAAAACTAATTAATGCTTCTTTGTACTGCAAGTATCTGTGTGTCTTATTTTAAAAACTTTCCTGAAAGTTTGTCTTCCCCACTAGTTACTGATCCGAAGCTTTTGCTTCTTTTCATCAAATTTCTTAACCTTTCTCATCCCATAACTATTTGTGTCAGATCACCTTTTCCTTCAAAACCTAAAAAATTAAAACACAGTGGAAAGCCTTCCAAGTTTGTATAGATCTCTTAGGATGTCTAAACCTGATTGCCTACCTTGATTTCTTGCTACACTGAATGACAGGGATGTAAATGCATGCTTAGATCACCCAGACCAGCAACTGGGAATAAGATGCTTTCTTTGCAAGCTTGTGGGTCCAGGCCCAAGGTCCTTGGCAGCCTGAGCTTGCCAATCCAATATCTGGGTTTCAAGCACTCCATGTCATTATCCAGAGGTGTCTGCTTCGGCACATGAAGCAGAAAACCCTGGTGAACCATCAGAGCCAATCTATGCGTGTTTCTATTCCACTTAAATCATTTAACAGCATCAGAGTTTTTCATATAGTGATTTTTGTTGGGAGAAACTTACCCAAAAAATAACTTTTGTAGGAAGAAAAGAACTGTTGCTATTTCTTCTTTACCCTAATACTATAATGATTATCATTTTCCCCTAGGGTATGCAATCTGAAAGGAGGAATAGTATTTGATAACTTAGTTTGTAATTTAGGTCCCAGATCTCTAATGTCTTGGAGCTCAATGGAGAGGCAGAGAGACTGTGACTGACGGTGAGAGAGGTTTAGGTTTTTTTTTTTTTTTTTTTTTTTTTTTTTAAATGGGTCGGGTTTGGATAATATCCATACCCTACCGAACAATTCAGGTAATATCTATACCCTACCCGGTTAAGCTCTATCCATGAAGAACCGAGTATTACTAGGAATATTTAAATCGGGTAGAGTTGGATATCCATTACTTAATGGGTATGGCCATCCCTACATACAATAACAATATAAGTTAGTCAAACTTTATTTTTCTGATATCCACTCGTATGTTATCACCTTGGGTGCAAGAATATTTATTTATTATTAGTATGACATGCATGTCTTGATGAGTTTGCAGATGTATGACATGAAAAAGGCCATTAACTCCTAGAAGATTGATTTAGGTCGGGTGACATGGATTCCTAACATCCTCTTGTCTTGTAACTTTGATTTTAGATTAGTAATTCAAGATTATGGTTATCCAAATGATTTTGCATTTTTAGAAAGTAACTAGGAAAATGAATATGAGTAAAAGAGGTTTGAAGTTTGTGCTGTGTATCCAAGAGTTAGGCTATTTTGGGTATTTACAACTGTAAGTTTCTTTAAAAAAATTTCTCCCATCTCCCCGTGTGTGTGTGTGTTAAAAATACTTAGTATTCTCAAAAGAAAAAAATAGTGGGTTAGTCCCACATTGGAAAATGTGTATGAGTAAAAAAGATTTAAAGTCTGTCCAGTGTATTCAAGAATTTGGCCCTTTTGGATATACACCATTACAAGTTTCTTTAAAAAATCTTCTCCCCTTTCCCCGTGTGTTTGTATTAAAAAGGTTTAAAGTCTGTGCTGTGTATTCAAGAGTTTGACCCTTTTAGATATACACCACTGTAAATTTCTTTAAAAATCTTATCTCTTCTTTCCATGTGTATGTGTTAAAAATACTTAGTATTCTCAAAAGAAAAAATAGTGGGTTAATTCCACATTGGAAAGTGAGTATGAGTAAAAGAGGTTTAAAGCCTGTACTGTGTGCATGTTAAAAATATTTAGTATTCTCAAAAGAAAAAAATAGTGGGTTAATCCCACATTGGAAAATAAGTACAAGTAAAAGAGGTTTAAAACTTGTGCTGTGTATCTAAGAGTTAGGCCATTTTGGATATATACCACTGTAATTTTCTTAGGTCGTAACTAGGAGAAAAAGTCTTGTAATTTTTTTATTTCTCATTATTCCACTATCATTTAATTTGAATTTATAATGAAATAAATATATATTTAATTTTTTTTTTTTTTTGGTTTTGTTACTTTTATTCCTTAAATAAACAAGCGGCTACTCCAAAATGTAAAACTCACCATTAAGAGATAAAATATTGTCGGTCGAGTCATCACCTTGGGAATCAATTGACCCTGCCTGGGTTGTAGTTCTCACAAACAAACAATCTCTTCATTTAATGAATAACTAAACAAATTTGAAGGTTTTTTTTTTTTCTTCCAATGAAATGCATTGAATAATTAATTCTTAAAGCTAGGTAAAGCCCCTTTTGTAGTTGTACTCTGATTATATAATGTATTATAAACTCGGTTTAAAATAATAATATTACTATTTTCGTATGTGTTCTAATAAATATTACTGTTTACTCAAAAAAAAAAAAAAAAAAATCTCAAAGCTAGCTTGTTCTAGGTTCTTCACTCAAAATGGCTAGAATGCCTCTTTGGTTGTTCGACATTATCTTGTGAGTGGTATTAACCCAACTCAACCCCCATATGGTAATGCACAAGTTTTCATTATGAGAATATGATAATGTGTGTGTGGGGGGGGGGGGGGGGGGGGGGGGGGGGGGGGGGTTGTATAGGTGTATGAAAAATGAAATTGTCACCAATTATTAGGATTTTAAGATACAATTGTTCACCTTGTTCCAAATAGTTTCACCTTATTAGTCATTAGAATCCTGAAGTTCTCTAACCTAATCTATGCTGAAGTTCATCTCAATTCAGAAATATAGGTCAAGAGATTCAGTTATACGTAGAGAATGTATTAGATACCACACAATGGCCTTTCACAATGTATTGCAACAACGGTATGAAGTGTGAGAGATAAATTGCTTGTTGTAGACGCAAAAAGGAAACTTTGTTGTACATTTTTTGCCAATGGAATATAACAGTATTGGTGTGGGCAGATTTTCAGCTGCCACTAAAATTAAACAGACTTAACCTCCAAAACTGTCGCCCATTAATGAAGTTTAATGATTTTTGTCCGAAGTTTGCACCCAATTGTAGATATTAAAGAGCAATCTAACTCTCAATTGTGTATATATATATATGATATTCATCCAAATATGTTTGCAGAAATTAAATCTTGAATGAACTAAATTCAAATTTTTGTTGCATACATATTCTTATTCCCCATAAAGTAGAAAAGTGAAAGAATTTGTGCCTTTGACAGTTAAAAGAAATAGCATTTAATTCTGACATACTAGATGATTTATTCTCTTCTTAACAAGAACAATTATTCCAAAAAAAGAACAATAAGGGGGATATCATGAAGTTGTTATTCATAAAGAATTCTATCCTCAGGTCTTGGGAGCAAGACCAGCCTTAAGTGCTTGAATGGTAGCAACATCGGCCTTTAAGGATTTAGCCAAGACATTGTTGTCAATGCCAGTAGTGAAAAAAGTATGGGTATTGAAACGGTTCCAGCATTTGCACTTCCAAAAGCTGCAATCGCTATAGCAGGTGCTATCGAATTATTGTTGTATTGGAAGTGCACAAGTCCCTTAGGAAACACAAAGATATCACCTGTTTGTAGTGTCTGAGTAAAGAGCTTGTTGGTCGTATCAACAAACCCGACTTGAAGGGTACCTTGAATCAAGAAAAAGAGCTCAGAAGCACGAGGATGAGTGTGGGGTGGGTTAGGGGTGCTAGCTGCGTATTCAACGACAGCATAAGAAACACTTTGCCCACTGAGAGCTGGGAATTGAGCCAAGCTTTTACTTTCGAGACGTTGAAGTTAGTGATTGGCTGGCCTCCAGTGACAAGGGCATGCAAGCCAGTGAAAGTGAAGAAACTCCCATCAACGTTGGTGACATTTGGGGGTACTATGAAATCGGAGAGGACGTCTAGGTCTCCAGCGGTTACCATTTGGATGATGGCAAATGAAGAAATTAGTAGCGAGAAGAATTTCGTGGTGAAAGTTTTAGAGGCCATGGAAGGGAAAACTTGAAGTATAAAGAATGGAAAAGCTAATAATATGGTACGTTGATGATGGATATCGTGGTGGAATGAGGTGCTTTGTCATAATAGAATGGCCTGTATTTATAGGGTGTTGTCCGAATGAAAGCTTAATTAAGGAGATGCCATTGTGCTTGTACTCATTCTCTGCTGGCCTTTTCAATGACAAAAAGTATATGAAAACTACAAAGTCATTATTTTTTCAGTACTCTTCTTCTTTTTCTTTCCATCTTTCTTTCTTTTGTTGTCATTTGGCTGTTAAAAGAAAGCGAGAATGTAAAAAATTCTGCTTATTTTCTTACTTGATTTATAGTACGTCAAAAGTTTAGGCTCTTTTATTTGTTACATCTAGGTTCTTTGGGTGCATTCAAGTAAACTGAAAGCAAAAAGAATAGCTACTGCAATTTGAAATTAGCATGGACTCTCTGATTTGCTAGAACTTGAATAACATTTCTTGAGCTGAAATTTGTAGTGACAGGTTGGGCCTGAATTTGATATATGAAAACTGCCATATTACAATGCTGAATGAAAATTCATCGATAATTAGCTTTGAATTTAATGATTACATATAAAGCGTAATAGTTCATGTAGTACAATCACCTAAGCAAGTCATGTGTTGTGATTGCAATGTGAATGCATAAGTAAGAAATTCTTCGGTGCATTTTTTTGACAGAACAACTAAGAACAAATTAATAAAATGGCCTGCCTTGACATTCCTAGCTACACAAAGCATGGGTGGTCCAGTGATGCTCGTATCATCATTAAATTTACTACTCTTTTTGGATGCAACATCAGTAATTTACTGAAGCTCAAGTAATAGATAAGATAAATAGGTGTTAATTATTAACAATTCTTCGTAACCTTCAGTCTAATTTTCAACCACAACACATTTTTTAGAAAACACTAAAAGCAAAGCTTTTTTTTTTTTTTTACTTTGACAGGTTGACCATTGGGCTTGAGGTTAATCTTCTGTGTTGAATCACTGGTTGTATACATGATTTTATACTGAATAGTAATAAAGAGCAGAAAGGGTAGTTATAGAATTCTTCGTAATCTGAAAGAATTATCAAAAAATTGTCAATCTTCCAAAGTAAGTTCCTGTACTTGAATTTTAGAGAAGTAGATGAATCCACTGGAGGTACATTGGTCCAAAAGAACTAGGCTAATCACTAATCTGGTTTGTCCCATCTGATCAACATATAAATAAAGGACCATATCAACCTTTTTATTTCATAACAATACTCACATGTTAGTGACATCTTGACAAACAAAGCAAATTGTTAAAATTGGCTTTTTGGTGCCCAAATTTTCATTTTGTTGAGGCTGAGGCACCTGCAGTTGCAACAATTGGTACTGGTGGCAACGACAGTTGTGCCAGTTTTGGCACCTGTGGCAGCAGTGTCTGCTACCATTATTGTTGTGAGGGCAACCCAGAATACGGTTTCTTAAATTCAGCTTTTGGAATGCAGTATGAGTATCCATGTACATGTTTTGCATCCATATATATATATATATATATATATATATAAATATATCACTTTTCAACCATGGTGGTTTTTCGTTGATAAACGAATGCATATTGCCAAATGTTATTTTCATATTAGTTTGGGATACATAATTACATATATAAAATAACATAGAGTATTGCCAAATTTAAATTTTGCACAAACTGTCACTGCTCACTAGAAAAAAAAAATTGAACGTTAACATAATTTGATCAAACATTGACATTTGGAAGATATTTGTACTTTTTTTCTTTTATATTGATGTCTATAATTTCTTAAACATTGTAAATATATTTGTCTATCTACCCTTCTACAACTCATGACAAAGCTTTCTCAAAAAAAAAAAAAAAAAAAAAAAAAAAAACTCATGACAAAGGATACCCACTTTTGGAATAAAAAATATGTCTAGGGACTAGGGTTTAGTTTGAATTTAGTTTTACTAAAAAACTACTTAGATTAACCATTACTAACAATAATAGCATTGATGAACTCAATGTAATAAGATAAGTTCTTACAAAATTTTGCAAAATGCACCGTTGCATCGCTCAAGATAATAGTACATCTTAAAAGAAAATATTTGTTACATCCACATAAAACTATCAACTTGCATTTAATTATTTGTTAATTTTAATGAATCTAACAAACATTTGTAAATATAAACATAAACATGTACTTATACATAAACGTGTATTTAGACATATGAAATAAAAACATAAACATGTACTTATACATTAAAGTGAATATTTTTTTAAAAAGAAAAATTATATGAATGAAATTAAATGATTTTATACATTCATACCTATGTTAGGCATGAAACGTATGATAACACAAAGCTACTTCTAAAATAGCTGGGTCTATGATTACCATTGTGGAACTTAGGTTTACCCGATACAAAACCATTGAACCCACCACGTTCATGATTATTCATGTAATGCTCATCAACAAATTTCTTATAATAGAAAAGTCATATAGTAGAGTTCTGATTCAACTCCATAAAAGTCTCGAGTCATTAATGGAAAAACCCTGCCATTGGTACTGAATCCACTGTAAAAAACGATACTATATACTGATGATGCTTCTTAAGATCAGTAGGCTGAATGCTCTGGACTTAACGATTTTCTAGACCTGTAAAGAAAAATGAAGAATCAAAGGAGACCGGGGTTGACCGGTCTAAGACCCTCCGATGGTAAAGTCAGTTTTTTCCTTTCTATTGATAAACTCTCAAATTTGGAGGAAGTTATTCTTACGAGATTCACTTACTTCTTATGTCGGAGAAAGGATATTTATATAGGGCCGAAGTGACGGTTACTATCTTGCAACTGCTCCCTCATTTGTGGAAGCCAGGAGATAACTGCTATGGGAAGTTGGAATAACTTCTCTTTCTTATAACCTTCCACGTAGCGTGTATTGCTTCACTGCGTAGCAGGATTTCTGTTGAGACTCGTCCATGCTTGGACGGATGTTGCTGTAAGTACTTTGGGCGGTTGATATGTATGGTTGCATTACGGCCTTATCAAGCTGGTCTCATGGACGAGCTTTGCTTTTTGCAGACGACAGCGCAAGGACGAGCTGTGCTAAATCCTCAGGACGAGCTCGTCCTTGACGAGCTCGTCCTTGTGGATGACAACGTAAGGACGAGCTATCCTAAGTACCATCAGTTGCCCCTTCGTCCTTGTCTTGTCGTCTCAGTGGACGTATCATATTTTTCTCTTTCCTTCTATTGTTGTGTATATATCTTCATTATTTTATTATTTCGAAAACACAACTCGAACATGACTCCTCGTTTTTCGAGTTATGCCATGTGGCGTGTTCTGGTTGGCTCCACTGCTTTAAAGGGGGTGAAAATGTTACCTATAAATAGTAGAATTCCTCCCCTGCCCCTTTCATTTCGAAAGATTTTCCTTCTTGATCTGTCGTCTAGAGCTTCGTCTAGAACTCACTCTACATCCATAGTCTTCCTCCGTCTAGAGCCAGGTATTTCTCCCTCCTCGTCTTTAGGTTTTTAAGTTTTCAAAGATAATGTCAACTGTAATTTCGTTGTCCAGCAATAGTACGGAAAAGGCTATTGACGAGTATCGGGACGTCACTAGCTATAGCAGTTCTGATAACAGTAGTCATAGCAGTAGTGGTAGTGGGGGGAGTAACACGGATGAAGGGTACATCTCTGGTGTCCCTGGGGTCCCCTTAGACGTTCTACAAGAACAACTAAGGAAAACTTCTGGGTCTCACGCAGGTACCTCGTCTAATGTCCCTCCGTCTAGTCCTTTGGACGAGGAGGAGACCGTTTACAGCTGTGCCATAGGAGTTTCATCAAAAACAAATGAGCAAAGGCTCAACAATCCTAGGTCATGGTATCAAATTCCTGATGAGCTTAACCCTAGATTGCCCGTCCGTGGGGAGTGGTGCTGTAGCCCTCGTTTTGGTATAGGTGTTTATGAGGCCTATTTTTTGGGGGGTTTAAGGTTACCTTTAAATTCCTTTGCTAGAGAGTTACTAGTTAGGTTAGGTTTAGGAGTTTGTCAATTTAACCCCAATGCATGGAGGTTGATCATCTCTATGCAAGTTTTGTAGAGGGAAGTGTTTGGAGGGGACCGTCCTCTCACAGTGGACGAGTTTCTCTATTGTTATAAGCCTTCTGAAATAAACCAATCCCTTGGTTTCTATCAGTTCATAGCTAGGGGCTCATATTGTAGGTTGATTAAGTCCCTGGCCTCGTCTGATAGGAACTGGAAGACGGAATTCTTTTTCGTCTCTGGTAGTTGGGCTGGGCACCCTGTGGACGTTGGTAGGGATACATTTGCCCCTTACGAGGGAAGCTTAGGGAATCTTCGTCCTGAGGGTAAGTCCCTTACCCTCTTCTCTTTTCCTTTTTTTTTACTTAGTGTTCTTACTTTCAATGTTCTAACTTTCAATTGCTGGTTTGCTTTACAGCTGTTGCTCATCCCTCCCTAAGCAAGTTCCTCCGTGATTGCGTCCAAAGAGCTCGTCTTCATCCTGATAGGGATTTCCACTCTTTGGTTTCTCTTAGACGTCTAGCCAAGTGGGGGCTTGGTCCAGTACCGTCCGACGAAGCCATTGCTCACGAAATCACTGTTCGTAGACGTAAGTTTCTGACTTAGCAAAGATATGTTTGTTTGTTCTTTCTTCTTTTACTTTGGTTTTAATTTAATTTCCATTTCCTTACTTTGTAGGATTGACGACCATGAAAGAAAATAGGGGAAAGGAGCCAGCGGGTGAGGGGAGTCGTCCTGAGGTCCATTCCCAGGCTCGTCCTTCTTCAGGGGACAAGAGGAAGACTGTATCAAAAACTCTCGACTTAGGAAATCTACCTAGTCGCAGAGGGAAGAAGCCCAAGCATGGGTCGTCCCAAACAGTGACCAGGTCTACCCTCCCCTCGTCTCAGACACTAGTCCAAGTCTTGGACGTGGATTCTCCAACTCCTGAAGTTACTCCGTCCAAGACTCCTCCTTCCAAGTCAGCTGCGCCTACCTCGTCCCAGCCTCCAAGAATCCCCTTGAATCTAGTTGAAAATGAAGACCTGGCTTGGGAACGATTCGAGAAGGTCGTGTTGGACGAGGACATAGTTGCATGCTATGACATGTCTTTAAAAGACTTTGAATGTTCCGGCGTCCATGATCTTTTTAAGGTATATACCTCATCTTTGGGTCGTCTTTCCCCCTCTGATTTTAGAACTCTTCCTCGTCTAACCTTTATTATATTTTCCCTTGCAGGCAATGTCCAAGTTCATCGCGGCGTCCAGGCAGGCCACTGAATTGGACAAGACGAGGATCTTGTTGGAGACGAGGGTGCAGGAAGTGAAGAATGAGTGCAAGAAGTGGGCTGAGGTGGCGGCCAAGTCTAAGGACGAGGTCAGGGAGTTGCAAAATCATGCTGAGGAATTGAAGGCTGACATCGTTGAGAAGGATACTCGTCTTAGTCACCTCCAAAAGAGGAACGACGAGCTGAGTACCCTTCTTGAGAACGCCAGGGAAGAAGCAATTGCCCAATTCAAGACGTCCAAGAAATATACTGATCTATTGGACGCCAATTATGCAGCGGGGTTCGAGGACTTTAGGATGGACGCTGCAGAAAACTTCCCTGGGTTGGACTTCAGTGCCATCAAACTCAACATTGGTGGTGCCACCACTAGCTCCCTCCTCTAGACGAGTTCAGAGGACGTGAATATTGAGGACGATGCCACCACCCAGCCTACTCAAGACGAGCCCAATGACGCCCCTCCCCAACAATGAAGACCAGCTTTTATCTGCTCATCTACCTTGTTATTTTTTCTTGTTTTTGATTTTGGCCCGTTGTTTTGGCCCTTTTGATGTAACTCAAGTACAATTAGCTCGTCCAAATTACTTGGACGAGCACATAAACAAGTTTAATTTTGTTTCTAAGTTTTTTAGACGTCGGTTGTCCTTTGTGATTAATGAATGCATGTTTGCTTTCCTTTATCCTTTTCATTCATTTGAATGTTGTATGGATGGAATTATTTGCATTCCTATACTCAATTTTTAATGTCCATGAATTTATTCACTTTGAATCTCTATAACACTCGTCCATGGATGTTACTTTTTCAAACATCATGGAATTATCTTTCCCCTTCACCCATTTGGTGGACGGCTCTTTGGTCGTCTTTAAGGCAAGTGTAAGTGTCAAGTTTCAACTTTACTCGTCCAAAGGCTTGATTTCTTAAGTTGAAGTTGCCCCAAGGATCATATGCATTTCTCGTCCATGTCTAGTCCGAGTATTCCTCATCCATGGTCGAGTTTGTTTAACTTAGGCTCGTCTTTTATTTAAACGTTGCCTTGTTTGTTTCCTTGTTGAAGGAAAGTTTAGACGTTATGCCCCTTTGTCTAAGGGTTTGCGCTCGTCTTTAAGCCTTGGTCTGTTTTGTGGACGGAGTTATGGAGTTGGCTATATTGTATGTATTTAAACATCCAAACCATACTCATTACCAAATATAACGTTGACAAGTATGGCACGTTCTTTTTAGAAAGTAGTGCCTTATTTATACAAACATCCAAACGTTACTTCGTCCATAGCTAGTTTAATAACTAAACACTTTGGGATAAAAACATTACATAATGCTGAATAATAACGGCAAGTACTCATTTTGGATTCGTCCAAGAGGGTCTCGTCCAAGCTGGTGCTTTATTACTGGTAATACCTTCTCAAGTGCTCAACGTTCCAAGGGTGTTCCAATTTTCTCCCATCCAATGCTTCTAAGTAATATGACCCTTGTCTTTTGCTGTTGACAACCCTGTAGGGTCCTTCCCAATTGGGTCCCAATTTTCCCTGAGCCGGGTTCCTGGTTGCAAGAGAGACCCTTCTTAGAACGAGGTCCCCTATGTTGAAACGTCTTGGCTTCACCATCGCATCGTACTGCCTAGACATGAGGTTTTTGTACCTCGCTATCCTTTGCTCCGCTTCCATCCGTACTTCGTCTATGAGATCGAGGCTAAGGCGCAGCTGATCCTCGTTATCCTTGCCTTGGTACCGCATCACCCTGTGGTTTGCCATGTGGACTTCTGCAGGTATCACCGCTTCACTTCCACAAGCTAGCTTAAAAGGAGTTTCTCCTGTAGGGGTTCTCGCAGTGGTTCTGTAAGCCCACAAAACACCGGGTAGCTCGTCTGGCCATAGCCCCTTTGCCCCTGCAAGCCGAGTTTTGATGATTTTCAACAAAGAGCGGTTTGCAACTTCGGCCTGACCGTTGGCTTGAGGGTGGGCGGGGGAGGAGTAATGATTGTCGATTCCGAAGTGCTTGCAGAAATCTCTGAAGAGGGCGTTATCAAATTGACGCCCATTGTTGGACACTAGAACCCTGGGCACTCCGAATCTACACACGATGTTTTTGCAAACGAAGTTCTTGACATTTTGCTGTGTTATTTTCGCTACGGGTTCTGCTTCTATCCACTTGGTGAAGTAATCAATCCCAACCACCAAGAATTTCATCTGTCTGGTTCCAAGTGGAAAAAGACCTAAGATGTCCAACCCCCACTGGGCAAAGGGCCATGGGGTCGTCATTGGAGTTAGATATTCTGCTGGTTGTCGGGGGATATTGCTGAAACGCTGACATTGGTCACATACCTTGACGTACGCCTTCGCGTCTGCTTGAATGGTTGGCCAATAATATCCTGCACGGATAACCTTATGAACCAACGCTCTTGCCCCCGAGTGGTTACCGCACGCTCCTTCGTGGATTTCTCTCAACACATAGTTCGACTTGTCCGGGGCTAAACACCTCAAGTAGGGCTAGGAGAAACCCCGTTTGTACAGCACTTCACCCATAAGAATATATTTGGCAGCTCTGATTCTTACCTTCCTGGCCTCACCTTCGTCTTGTGGAAGCCTTCCATCTTTAAGATAGGCAATTATTGGAGTCATCCAGTTTTCTTTTTCTCCTACCTCTTGGACTTCCGGGAGGTCTATGCTTGGCATGTATTGAACTTCGTCAATCTTGTCCATGGCTTCTCCTGAAGAGGCTGCTTTCGCCAAGGCATCTGCTTCCATATTTTCCTCCCTCGGGAGTTGGACAAATTTGGTGTCGTTGAATCCCTTGATGAGTTGCCTTACTTTATCCAGGTATTTCATCATTCGTTCTTCCTTGGCTTCGCATGCTCCATTTACTTGGTTAATGATCAACTGGGAGTCTCCTCGGATGACGATGGATTCTGCCCCCAGAGCTTTGGCTAACTCTAACCTTTTAAGGAGTGCTTCATATTCGGCCTCATTGTTAGTGGGTTGGTATTGCAATCGGACGGCGTACTCCAACTTATCCCCCTCGGGTGATCTAAGTACAACCCCAACTCCTCCAGAATGCAACGTGGACGAGCCGTCCACGTTGATATCCCACTTCCGAACTTCGCTCAGTTCGTCCAGCTTTCCTTGTCCAGGGGTAAACTCTGCAATGAAGTCCGCTAGCACTTGTGCTTTGATCGCCTTCCTTGGTTGGTATTTAATGTCGAACTCACTTAGCTCGACAGCCCATTGGACTATCCGTCCGGCTACTTCCACCTTGCTCATCACCTTTTTCAATGGATGGTCCGTCTGGACGTTGATGACATGGGCTTGGAAGTAGTGCCTTAGTTTCCTTGAGGTTGTAATCAACGCAAAAGCCAATTTTTCCATTATAGGATACCGTCCTTCCGCCCCTTTCAGTGCTCGGCTAGTGTAATAAACTGGTTTCTGAACTCTTGCGTCTTCCCTGATTAGAGCCGAGCTCACTGCATGAGGGGATACTGCCAAGTACAGGTACAATTCTTCACCAGGGATCGATGGGCTCAACAAAGGAGCTGTGGTAAGATATGCCTTCAGGGCTTCAAAAGCTTCTTGACATTCGTCCGTCCATTCGAACGCTTTCCTAAGAATCCTGAAAAATGGCAAACACTTGTCAGTGGCTCTAGAAATAAACCTGTTGAGGGCAGCCACTAGTCCGGCAAGAGATTAGACGTCCTTGGTGTTGTGCGGGGGTTTCATATCCAGTATTGCTTTAATCTTGTCAGGGTTCGCTTCAATCCCTCTTTGCGACACCATGTACCCGAGAAATTTTCCTGATGAAACTCCGAAGGCACACTTGCTGGGGTTTAGCTTCATGTTGTACCGCCTGAGCGTGTCGAAGGTTTCCTGTAGGTCGTCCAGATGTTTCATCTCGTCCGGGCTTTTTACTAGCATGTCATCCACATAGACTTCCACATTTCGTCCAATCTGGGGTCGAAACATGTGGTTTACCAACCTTTGGTATGTTGCCCCTGCGTTCTTCGGACCAAAAGGCATTACCTTATAGCAAAACAGGCCTTGACTAGTGATGAATGATGTTTTCTCTTGATCTCTTTCTTCCATTCTTATCTGGTTATACCCGGAAAAGGCGTCCATGAAACTTAGCAATTTATGACCCGCAGTCGAATCCACCAATTGATCAATACGCGGTAACGGGTAACTGTCTTTGGGGCAGGCTTTGTTTAAATCGGTGAAATCCACACACATTCTCCATTTACCATTAGCCTTTTTGACCATCACTACATTGGCCAACCAATTCGGATAGTAAACCTCTCGAATGAAGTTTGCTGTAGTTAACTTTTGGACCTCTTCTTTGATGGCATTATCTCTGTCAGGGGCGAATACTCTTTTCTTCTGTCGTACAGGCTTTGAGGAAGGATGTACATTAAGACGGTGGGTGATAACACTAGGGTCTATCCCCGGCATATCTTCATGCGTCCATGCAAATACATCAGCATTCTTCCTCAAGAACAGGATGAGGTCCTCTTTTACCTTATTTTCTATTCCTGCTCCAACCCTTGTCTGCCTTTCGGGTTTATCCTCGTCTACGGAAACATTCTCTAGTACTTCAGTTGGTTCAGCTACAACTCGTCTCTCCTCAATGTTCATCACTTGCGAGCGCTCGTCCATGGCTAGCATAGCCAAGTAGCACTCTCTTGCTGCTAACTGGTCTCCTTGTACCTGTCCTACTCCGTGTTCTGTAGGAAACTTGACCGACAGGTGATAAGTGGACGTGACTGCCTTCCAACTATTTAAAGTTGGTCTTCCGATGATGGCATTGTAAGAGGATGAGCAGTCGACTACCAAGAAATTGACGTTTTTGGTTACCTGCTGTGGGTGTGTGCCTACTACCACGGGCAAAGTGATAGTACCCACCGGCTGCACCTTCATCCCACCGAACCCCACCAAGGGCGAATTCACGGGGCGAAGTTGGTTTCGTCCAAGCTTCATTTGTTGAAAAGCTGGATAATACAAAATGTCTGCTGAACTTCCATTATCTATCAACACCCTCCTTGTTGTGTAATCTGCGATGAGTAGAGTGATGACGATGGCATCGTCATGGGGGTGATGGACCCTGCTAGCATCCTCGTCCGTGAATGTGATGGCCTGCTCGTCAGTTGTCTCACCTCCGGACGACCGTCCAGAGAGCTGGACGTTCTGCACTACCTTCAAGTATGACTTTTTTGCCTTGGACGACTGTACCATTGAGTTTCCTCCTATGATTACTCTTATTTCTCCGAGCGGGGGACGTGGCGACTCCTCCGCCTTTGCTTTCAGTTTTTCGTCCTTGTGATCTCGTCCAAGAAAATTCCGTAACTTCCCTTGCCTGATGAGGTTTTCTATCTGCTGTTTCAAGTCAAAACACTCGTCGGTGTCATGCCCATGGTCCCTGTGGAAGCGACAATATTTGTTTCTATTGCGCTTATTGGGATCTCCTTTCATCTTTTCAGGCCATTTCAGGGAGGGATCATCCTTAATTTGCATGAGCACCTGTTCCAGCGGTGCATTCAACTGCGTGTATTGCTGGGTTCTTGCTGAGGGGCCTACCTTCTTAATGTCCCGATCTTTCCTATCTTCCATTCGTCCCTTCTTTGGACGAGTACCTTGCTTGGGGTGGCGCATGGAGTTCTCCATTCTCTCAGCTCTCTTCCTTTTCTTGGCTATGATCGCGTCTTCTGCATTCATGAAGTTTTGGGCCGAGTGAACGAGCTCGGCCATGGTTTGAGGCTCCTTTTCGTAAAGCTTGTGAATGAATAAATCAGAGTTCACTCCATTGTGGAAGGCTGCCAACAGCAACTTGTCATCTACTTCGTCTACCGTCAAGGCTTCTCTATTGAAACGAGTGATGAAGGATTGCAAACTTTCATTCTCTCCTTGTTCGATGGTCAACAGGCTGGACGAGAAACGTTTATGCCTTTGTCCTCCAATGAAGTTGTTAACAAATAACTTGCTCAACTCCTCAAAGGAACTTACTGTATTCGGCGGTATCTTACTAAACCATACCCGCGCTGGCCCTTTAAGGGTGGTAGGGAAAGCTCTACACATGATCTCGTTCGGGACCCCTTGGAGATGCATTGTAGTCTTAATTGTGGCGATGTGGTCGAACGGATCCCTTGTTCCATCATATGAGTCCAAGGAAGGCATCTTGAACTTTGGAGGCAACGGATGGCCATTGATCACAGCCGTAAAAGGGGAGTCCGTTCGATGGACTAAGTCCTCCACTGGGTTTGCTCTCCTCATATTCTCCCGCATCTCATCCATGACTTTCTTCATCTGATCCATTTCCTTCTCCAAATGTGGCACCCTTCGTGAAGTAGCGCCGCGCGATTGGCTTTCTGGACCAGGATTCCCTCTGTCTTCTTGACTTTGGGCTTGTCCTTCAACGTATCCTTCGTAGCGTTGTCTCCTTTCGTTGATCTCCCTCGTCAACTCTTGGTTTTGGCGGGTTAACTCTGCCATGGCGGCTGCCATGGACTGTATGTGTTGAACAGAAGACGGTTGCATGGCAGGAATTGACTGGCGATCTCGGTGGGGATTGCTAGAAGCATCCCTGCTTTCTTGGTGGCCCGGGCTAGTGGCCCTCGATCTTGTCCGAACCATACAGCCTTTTGTCGGAGAAAGCGTGAAAAGAAACTACAAACACCAAAATTCACGAACTCTTTCCCATAGACGGCGCCAACTGATGATGCTTCTTAAGATTAGTAGGCTGAATGCTCTGGACTTAACTATCTTCTAGACCTGTAAAGAAAAATGAAGAATCAAAGGAGACCGGGGTTGACCGGTCTAAGACCCTCCAATGGTAAAGTCAGTTTTTTCCTTTCTATTGATAAACTCTCAAATTTGGAGGAAGTTATTCTTATGAGATTCACTTACTTCTTGTGTTGGAGAAAGGATGTTTATATAGGGCCGAAGTGACGGTTACTATCTTGCAACTGCTCCCTCATTTGTGGAAGCCAGGAGATAACTGCTATGGGAAGTTGGAATAACTTCTCTTTCTTATAACCTTCCACGTAGCGTGTATTGCTTCACTACGTAGCAGGATTTCTGTTGAAACTCGTCCATGCTTGGACGGATGTTGCTGTAAGTACTTTGGGCGGTTGATATGTATGGTTGCATTATGGCCTTATCAAGCTGGTCTTATGGACGAGCTTTGCTTTTTGCAGACGACAGCGCAAGGACGAGCTGTGCTGAATCCTCAGGACGAGCTCGTCCTTGTGGATGACAACGTAAGGACGAGCTATCCTAAGTACCATCATATATAATTAACGTATATCTAGTGCCTTTTATATGGATATCTAGTTCATGATTATTCATGTAATGCCCATCAACAATTTTCTTATAAGAGACGGCGATAACTTAGCAATGTATAACAGAAAAGTCATATAGTAGAGCTCCGATGCAACTTCATAAAGCTTTGATTGGACAGGAGCTATAACCTACGATCTGTACTGAATCTATAGTTAAAAAAGATACTAAATATAGTTAATGTATATCCAGTACCTTTTATATGGATATCACAATGGAGGCAAAACAGACCATAATGGCTGCCACTATTGGTGTATTTATCACCAGATCATGTTAGTTGTTTAATAAGTGGGTTAATAAATCATAAATTAGAGTGTGGAGGCAAAAGAGCCCACAAAGGCTACCACTATTGTTGTATGTATCACTGGGTCATGGTGGTCATCAAGTAAGTGGATAAAGAAATAAAAACTTAAAATTTGTTTGGCATCAGCTTCAACTTTTAGCTTTTAGCTTTTATCTTTTATGTACAACTTTTAAAATCTCATTTTTTTCCCCCATTTTTTATTACTTTTTTCAAGGTGTAAGTATACTTTAGCACCCTTTTTGAAAAAAACTAGATAAGTTGTTCCCAAATGGACACAATCCAAATAAAAGTGTTATTGAAAGGCCATTTCACTCCCTATTTCACACTAGTTTTATTCCTAATGATCACTTACACATCAACTTCCATTTATTTATTTTTTTTTGTAAATTTTAATGAATTTAACAAAATTTGTTTTAACATAAACATAAACATAAATATGTATTTTATACATATGAAGAAAATTGAATAAGTATAGATAACTCGAAACATATGATACTCTAAAGCCAATTTCAAATATTGCTCAGTCTATGACTATCATACATATACATTGTACTACTGAAACTACAATTGCACCAGAAATTTGGAAACAATTTGAAATTAATATTGTTAATTTTCCCACCCATTTTAATAAGGTTTGAACAATTTGAAGGTTTAGATCAATCATCAGTCATCACATGATTTATAGTGGACATTTGGATATGTACATTAGACACAATAGTAAAAACAAAAACAAAAAAACAAAAAAAAAAAGCATTGTATCGATCATAGGTACATATTGACCATGCCTATGGATCATATGATAGATAGATGTGTATCGTATGATCATATTTTGTATTAGACATTGTTCCCAAATGGACACAATCCAAATAAAAAAGTGTTATTGAAAGGCCATTTCACTCCCTATTTCACACTAGTTTTATTCCTAATGATCACTTACACAATCCCCTAAATGCCTATCAACTTCCATTTATTTTTATTTTTATTTTTTTGTTAATTTTAATGAATTTAACAAAATTTGTTTTAACATAAACATAAACATAAATATGTATTTTATACATATGAAGAAAATTGAATAAGTATAGAAAACTCAAAACATATGATACTCTAAAGCCAATTTCAAATATTGCTCAGTCTATGACTATCATACATATACATTGTACTACTGAAACTACAATTGCACCAGAAATTTGGAAACAATTTGAAATTAATATTGTTAATTTTCCCACCCATTTTAATAAGGTTTGAACAATTTGAAGGTTTAGATCAATCATCAGTCATCACATGATTTATAGTGGACATTTGGATATGTGCATTAGACACAATAGTAAAAAAAAAAAAAAAAGCATTGTATCGATCATAGGTACATATTGACCATGCCTATGGATCATATGATAGATAGATGTGTATCGTATGATTATATTTTGTATTTGACGATACATAGACATGTGGATTTAAACTAGGATTTTTAGTTAAAATTTGTGATTTACTCGAGTTTAACCAGTTGTTGAACTTTTTAGCACAAATTATTAGGCTACTTAATTGAGCCCAATAAAATAACATGCATGATTCCCCACACCCCCCCCCCCCCAAATTTTCTATGAATCACATCTTCTAAATTTGGACTACATAATAGATACTTCACTTTCAAATTTACAAATTTATTTTTCTATGCTTGATATATAAGTATTAAACTAGTCGTAGACTCACACTATGCGTGAGAATAGATAATCATTTTGTAATTGTAATATAATCTATAATTTTTTATCTAAAATTTGTTGAAGATAATTTTGCTTTCCCTAAAAATTAAAAAATTTCTAAAATTATTTTTTAGCTTTCTATCTCTGCCAATATATCATTCTATTATTTGGTGTGTGTTTGATTGATATTATTCTTGTATAAGGTGACACATATTCTTCAAAATTATATTATAATATGCTATTTGTTTTTCAACAACTAAACTTTTTAAGTTTCAAATAAATTATTCAAATTCTTCATTCTCTAAAAGGAGATTATTGTAATAATCAAAACTCATAACAAACTTATGCTGAAAAGTAAGTTCCTTTACTCTATTTTTACAAATATATTATTTTATAAAATTTTAATTTTTTTCATTGATATTATTATTCTTTTTTGAAATGGTCCATTGTCTTCTAACTATTGTTATTATGCATCATATTTTCTAAATTTCTTTTGGTACAACTAAAATTTTTAAAGTAATTATTCAAATTCTCATTCTCATAAGAAAATTATTATGATAATCAAAACTTATCATATAATTACAATTGATATTACTCAAATAATTGATAATACTCTCAACCAAAACTTGTCTTTTTCCCTTTTTTAAGTAAGTACACCGAATTGGACCAAACAGACCAAAGTGGTCAGAATGGACCGAATTGGATAGATTTGGACCAAATAGACCGAATAGAACACATTGGACTGAATTGGACCAGAATGGACCAATGGACCAAATTGGGCTGAAGTGAACGAAGTAGATCGAATGGACCAAATTGGACTGAAATGGACCGAAGTAGACCAAAGGGAACCGAATTGATATGTTTCCTTCCCCCTTTTTTTTTTTTTTTTTTTATTTACAACAAAAGTTTTAAGTTTCAAATTTCTTATTCAAATTCTATTTTTACTTCTAAAAGAACTAAGTATTAACTCAAGCAAAAATCAAACCAAAACTATAAGAGGGAGAGAGACTACTTGTGATGAGGAACTCAAAAATACAACACCAATACAAATTAATCCAAAATAGAGTTTTGAAAAATACAATGATTCATCAACCTAAAGTAGAGTTGCAAGGAAGAATATAAAATCGAGAGAGAATAATAAAAAATTTATAGAAAATAAGATGAGAAGAAAAAGAGTACAAATAAAAGATATAGTAATAAACACCAAATTATCCAAGTCATGCTATGTGATAGAATAACATTATATTTCTTATATACCATCTTTATAATTCAATAAGATAACATCTATGAAATCAAAGAAAAGAAAAAAGATAACTTAAAAATACAAAACTAAATCACATCAACCTAAAGTTGATGTTGCGGAAGCCTCAAGAAAGCACATACGATGCTCTCTTTGATGGAAAAAAACTAAATTGTTAGTTCTTAGGTAGTAAATCTCAAATCCACGAGGGGTTCCTTAAATTCACAAGATGATAAAAACTGAAATCTACCAGAGGAGAAAATTAACAAGGCGTCTGTGTTTATTGATGATAGTCTAATTTGCCTCTAACGACTACAAAACATATACATACTGAGAAAAATATCTAAAACCCTGATTCGCACTAATTACGCAATTAGGTGATAAAGTACCAAAATTTACCAAAAATGGAAAAATTGAGTTTAATGCAAAATCATAACTACTAACCTTAAGGATCATCACAAAACAAGCGGAACCTTGTTCTGACTTTTGGGCAAAAAGTTATTAAGGAAACAAAAATTACTATAAACGGTGAAAACGCAATTTTCGGGACCTAAATGAAGGAATTTGTCATTTTTAAGGGGTACCTTATGGTAAAGCAACGACTATTTCCAAGAAGGTTGTTTCACTTCAACCCGTCAAATTTCATACGATTCCAACTCTGAGGCCTATGATTTTTACTGGTGCCTTTTTGCCTTGCGTGATGATTTCAGGCATGCGTGAGAGTCTAGAAAGGCCATGGTAATCTGTTCTACATCAAAAGTAGAATAATAAAGAACACAAAAATTCATCAACCTTTGTAGAAATGCAAGAAAAATAATAAAATCAACCAAAAAATGAGAGAGAGAGAGAGAGAGAGAGAGAGAGAGAGAGAGAGAGAGAGAGAGAAATAATCTTTTATGTGTGAGGAAACTATGCATAGAATGAAAGAGAGAGAATTGAAAATTTATAGTAAGAGGGTAGGAATAAAAGAACCAAATATAAAATGAAGATAATGGGATAGAGGAATAGTGATATTAAGGTAGATAGTAGTAAGGATATGAAAAGGTAAAAGGAAGGGGAAATGTTGGAGAATATGTATAAATAAGTTGGGAAATTAATAATAGAAAGATGATGAGTTGAGAGAGAGAGAAAATATGATTTTTTTTTTTTAGAATACTAAGTATTTTAATACACATACACACACAAGAAGAGAGGGAAGAAGGTTTTAAAGAAACTAACATTGGAGCGGAAACCCAAAAAAAAAAAAATTGTAACATAGCGATGATGTGGCTCAACTGGAGCGTAAAAATAATAAATGTTACGCTTCAGCTTTTGGGTAAATTATGTATTTGGTCCCTATATAAAACCCCACACTATTTCTGAATGGTTTATAGCTCAAATTTCTTAATTCATATTTATAAATTTTTCTTATCCTAGGAGTAGAAGTGGCAAAATTTGACATAACCCCCTAACATGAGTCGACACAAAATTAGCAGGTTATGGGTTGAGGCTTAATGGGTTTGTGTCATATTCGGGTTGACACAAATGACCTATTTTATAAACGTGTTGGGTTCGTATCCAACCCATGGAACCCATATGACCTGTTTAATTAAATGATAATTTACTAATATACCCTTCAAACCCTAAGTATATAAACTTATTAGTTGTTGTGATTTATTTATTTTGACATATTACGATTGATTATTTGAGATATTGAGATACACTTTAGTTTCAAATGATTATTTGTGGTGCAGTAACTCATTAGTTCTGAATTTTACATTAAAAAATTTATTTGTTTGGTTTTTCGTAGTTCAGATCAATTTGGTTAATACTAAAAATTTTTTTTTTTCGCTTTGATAAAATTTGATAAACGGGTCAACACAATTGACCTGTTTAATAAACAAGTCCAGTTAGGGTTGAGGAATCTTGAGCCATATAATAAATGTGTCAGGTTAGTGTTAACCCATATAGTCGAATACTCATGAGCCAACACGACACGAAATCGACACGTGAACATGAATTTCCAAACCTATGTAGGAGTAGTTTCTAACGATTGATTGGTTTTTGTTTACTAATATAGTTATATGAGAGTGGTTGGAATTGCATAATTCTTAGACATTCCTTAGAGACAATACCACATTATAAATTTAATATATAAAATAATATATATATATAGATAAAAAGTAAAATTTATGTCTAAAATTGAACACTTCACCTATCAAAATGAAATAAAATAATTTGTATAATATCATAAAGAGAACGTGATCAAACAAAGAAAAATTGGCTACATAGTTGCCTTTCTAACTGGACCTTCATATCTATTTAAAACAAAAAACCAAAAAACTAAAACAAAGAGAACGCTAAATCTAAGCTAAAGTTGATAAAACTAATCTCATATTACTAAATAAATTTTACACAGGAGTCTATCCGTTATGTAGAGAAGTGGAGAACACTAATAAACTTACAATCGTAGATCAAAATTGTAATAACAAAGTAACTAATTTGAAATCAATCTTAACAAATTGCAACAACTATAATTAAAAGACCTCACAAAACCCAAGGCAACCTCCAACCTCCATATCAGAATCATATGCTACCATCACTCAAAATAATAAAGGCAAGCCCCCTTCTCTGGTCTTAGCCAACTGGCATGCATTAGGATCAAATGAGTATTAAGCCTAGTAATTGTGAAGTGTTGAAGCTAAAGAACATTGCTCTTGGCCTGGGTGTATTTGAGATGGGATGACATGATGATGAACGGCAATGAGCAGATGCATATAAAGTAATAGAAGTGCAAGAGGTGAAAAGGGTGAGTGGAACAATGAAGTTAGTACTGAGAATGTTTGGATCTCCGGCCTTTACCATATGGACATGGCAAATGCAAAAATTAGTAGTGAGAAGAATTTCGTGGTGAAAGTTTTAGAGGCCATGGAAGAGAACTTGAGGCATAGAGAAAGGAAAATTTTAATATGATACTTGATGGTGGTTATTGTGGAAGAATGGGATGCTTCGTCATAATAGAAGAGCCAGTATTTATAGGATTTTGTTAGGATAGAAGCTTAAGGAGAGGCCATTGTGTTTTCAACGGCCACTAAAATTAAACAGACTTAAACCTTCAAACCCTCGCCCAATGAAATTTAATTATTTTCATTCCAAGCCAGCACCCGAGTGTAGACATTAAAGAGCAATCGAACTCTTCATTTTTTGCAGCTATATATATTACGATTTTGACCCAAAAATATTTGCAGAAATTAAATCACGAATGAATTCGTTGCATACATTTTTTATCTAATAAAGTAGAAAAGTTAAAAAATCTGTGCCTTTGAGGATAGTTAAGAGAAACAGCATTTAGTTCTGACATACTAGAAGGTTTAGGGGCTGTTAGGTTTTTTTTTTTTCATCACTAATCACTCCTCACTCATATTTCGTCACTCATCACTCATTATTTTAATCACTCATCACTTAAAATACCCCAATTTCCAATACCCACCCGTTTGGCACATTTTTTCAGTTAACATCACTCAAATATTTCAACCTTTTTGTGGGACCCATACTTGACTCCTCACTCAGATATTTCCAATACCCAGACACAGTTCTCTCTTCCTCTCCACCCAAGCATTCTCTTCCTCTCTTGTTAGCTCCAAAAAAATCAAAGCTCAAAAAATTAAAGCAGAGAGCAAAGCTCCGACGTATGGATGTGTGAGGTCTGCGAGCAAGCTCCGACGTCCGTCACGTGCAAGGCCGACGCAGTGGTGCTCTGCGTCACGTATGACTCTGATATCCACTCGACCAACTTGCTCGCCCGCCGCCACGAGCACATTCTGATGGAGCCTTTCTTTGGCTCCGTCGAGTCGGTCATCAAATCAGGTGCTCTGCTCACTGATTTCCTCGTGGTCTCGACCAATCACAACAAGTCGCTAGAGGCCAGTTGGATGAAGCTAGGTTATGGGGAAAGGGTTATGGGGAAGAGAGGAAGTGGGTTTTGGTGAGGTTTTAGAGAAGCAGCGGTGGCGAGGTAGAGAGTGGCAGCCACAGAGGATGAGGGACTCGGCTATGGAGTCAGACCCATGGTGAAACCCATTTCTCCTTTTCCTCACATCTATACTGTTGTTTTGTATTTGTACTTAGATTTTGGTTTTGCTTTTAAGCTTCACTGTTAGTTGACTTAATTTAGCAGAAAGTGAGTTTTTGTTTTGTGGCCTTTGGATTGGAATGATTGGTGGCAATGGAATTTTTGTGGCTGTGTGGATGAACATATTTGTGGGTTTTTGTTTGTGTGTTAGTGTGTATGATCTAACTCATGTGTTTATGGGTTTAATTTTCTGGGTTTGAGAAATCGATACCCATATGTTTCTTTTTTTTCTTTTTCTTTTTTGATAAAGTATATTTGGTGTTTATGTGAAGAAGAAAAGAAAGAAAAAGAATAAAGAAGAAGAAAAAAATGGCCGTTGGAGTGAGTCTGTGAAGAAGAAAGAAAGAAAGAAAAAGAAAAAAGAAGAAAAAGGTGCGCCTGGTGTGACTTTGCACTGATAATAGGTCCCATGTATGTGGGTTTAATTACGAAAATGTCATCATAACTCTGTTTCCATAACTTGAAAACACCTAAAATGTGTTTTCAATTTCCATAACTCATTACTCAAAAATCAAGGAATTGAGTGACGGAAACAAAAACTAAAAACATCTCCAAACAAACCATTCAGCCATGGGATCCACATATTTTGAGTTATAGGTGATGGAAACAGAGTTATGGGTGATTGTTTTCAAAAAACCAAACAGCCCCTTATTCTCTTCTAAATAAGAAGAATAATTATTCCAAACAAAAAGGAAAAAAAAATAAAAAGTGATATGATAAAGTTGTTGTTAATTTTTTATTCATAATGAATGCTATCCTCAGGGCATGGGAGTAAGACCAGCCTTAAGTTCTTGAATGGTAGCAACATCGGTCTTGAAGGATTTAGCCAAGACATTGTTGTCAATGCCAATAGTGAATAAAGTATTGGATATTGAAATGGTTCCAGCATTTGCACTCCCAAAAACTGCAATTGCTATAGCAGGTGCTATCGAATTATTGTTGAATTGGAAGTGCACAAGTCCCTTAGGAAACACAAAGATATCACCTGTGTGTAGTGTCTGAGTAAAGAGTTTGTTGGTCGTACCAACAAACCCAACTTGAAGGGTACCTCGAATCAAGAAAAGGAGCTCAGAAGTGTGATGATGAGTGTTGGGTGGGTTAGGGGTGCTAGCATATTCAAGGACAATGTTAGGGTCATATTTTATATGTATTTGGCTAATACTTTGTCAAAACACACTTTACCTGTAATTTGGGTAGATCTAAGTTGGGTTTGATACACAACAAGTAGATGTATTAAAGACATAGAGATTGATCCAAGAAACAAGTAAGCTATTTTACTGAAGCTCGACAAATAGCTTGAAAAATGGCATCTATTGAGATTTACTAGGCAAGCACGACACCAGCTTGATCTATCGAGCTTTACGAATTCTGAATTTCTAAATCTAAATTTCAGCCCATGTTAGGGAATTTTTTAAGGGTTTCTTTTCTCACAACCCTAGACATATATAAGACTTATTTTAAAAGCCATCATAATAGGGAAACAGAGACCAAGAGCTTTATTTTCTATGTGAGAAGCTACTGCATTTGTACGCCATAAGGTTTTGTAACCAAGTGCTTCCTGATCTTCATTATTGATAAAGTGAAGAACTTTACAGCCAACAATATCCATTCAAGTTGCTGGAGTTAGTCACGTACTGAGATTCGTGCAAAAGGATTAGTCACAGATTGGAGATTTATACAAAAAAAAAAAAAAAGAATGTTACTGCAAGATCAAGTCCAATTAGGTATTGGAGCAAAGGTTCAACTATAGGTTAGTATTTTGGGATAGGCTATGGTAGTAGTAAGATTCCTTATACTTGTAATCGCTGGATTGTTGATTAATAGATTCTTGAGAGTGGTGACCTTAAAATTACACGTTGAGATTTTTGCCTTGCAAAATGTTTTTCCCATTTGTTAACAAATCACCGTGTCAATTTAATTTTTGTTGCATTTAGTGTATTTGGTGATTTTTTGGTGCCTCCATGATTTGCATGCAATTTAACCTAATTAATCAATTTGGGTAATTGAATTAATTAACCGGGGTCAAGCTATCTTAACCCAACAGATAGCATAAGTGTTAGGTTCTAAGAATTAGGAACTAATGTATTAGAACTTCAATTTGTAATGTTAGCAAACCATGATCAAAACATTCTTTAAGTTGTGTATTAGACTTGCTCAAAGTATGGCTTTTTATGTAAAGTTGGAATCGAGTTGACTGCAGAATTCACTATTCACTTTCTGCCTGACTCGATCGATCAAGAATTAGACTCGACCGATCGAAAATCGAGCAGAACATTTTTCTGCAGAATTTTCCAACTCAGCCCTAGCCCATTTAATGTATAGGGTTTTATGTTTTGCACTAAGTATATAAGGGAAAACCCTAGCCACGTTTTTAGAGTTCTGAATGCTGTGTTTGTGAATCTCATTGTGAGATCTAGAGGTGTTTACCTTCACACACACTTAGGGTTTCCAAACTCAAGATTTATGTCAAGAGGTTGGTAAATCATACAGTTGCAGAATCAAGAGAACTTAAAGATATACAAGCAGGTGCGCTTGTGGATTGCTGAAGAATTCAAGAAAGAAGGAGTCCGTGGATCTCGGAGCTATCATGGGGTCGTGGTAATAAGTTTCCTACACTTGGGTAGCAATAGGATGTTAGTGGTCTAAGTCTTATTGTGTAAACTTCGATTCTTTCATAGTGAATTCGGTTTTACCTTGAGGATAGTTAGGTTAAATCCTCCCCAGGTTTTTTACTGGTTTGGTTTTCCTGGGTCATCAAATCTTTGTGTTCTTTATTTTCCGCTGCTTTATTGTTTAAGATTATTTGTGTTAACCTAGACCTGTTTAAATTACCTAAGTTAATCACTTGGATAATTCTCTAGGTTAATCTATTGGGTTTAAGGGGTCTAAACGAACTGACAATAAGAAACACTCGGCCCATTGAGAGCTAGGAATTGAGCCAAGCTTACTTTCGGGACGTTGAAGTTAGTGATTGGCTGGCCTCCCGTGACAAGGGCGTGCAAGCCAATGACAGTGAAGAAACTTCCATCAACATTGGTGACATTTGGGGGTACTATAAAATCGGAGAGGATATCTGGGTCTCCAGCTGTTTTCATTTGGATGATGGCAAGTGAAGAAATTAGTAGCAAGAAGAATTTCATGGTGAAAGTTTTAGAGGCCATGAAGGGAAAACTTGGAAGTATAAAGAATGGAAAAGCTAATATAAAACATTGATGATGGTTATCGTGGTGGAATGTGGTGTTTTGTTATAATAGAATGGCCTGTATTTATAGGGTGCTGTCCGAATAAAAGCTTAAGGAGATGCCATTGTGTTTGTACTCATTTTGTACAAGCCTTTTCAATGACAAAAAAATATATGAAAACTACAAAGTCATTACTTTTTCAATACTCTTTTTCTTTTTCTTTCTATTGTTCTTTCTTTTGTTGTCATTTGGCTGTTAAAAGAAAGCGAGAATGTAAAAAATTCTGCTTATTTTCTTACTTGATTTTTAGTACGTCAAAAGTTTAGGCTCTATTATTCGTTACATCTAAGTTCTTTGGGTGCATTCAAATAAACTGAAAGCAAAAAGAATAGCTACTTCAATTTGAAATCGAAGAAACTCCCATCAACGTTGGTGACATTTGGGTTTACTATGAAATTGGAGAGGATATCAGGGTCTCCAGCGATTGCCATTTGGATGATGGCAAATGAAGAAATTAGTAGTGAGAAGAATTTCACAATGAAAGCTTTTGGGGCCATGGAAGAGAACTTGTGGTATCGAGAATGGAAAAGCTAATATGGTACGTTGATGTTGGTTGTTGTGGTGGAATGAGATGCTTTGTTCTGATAGAATTGCCTGTATTTATAGGGTGCTGTCCGAATAAAAGCTTTAAGGAGATGCCACTGTGTTTGTACTCATTCTGCAGACCTTTTCAATGACAAAAAATATACGGAAACTACAAAGTCATTATTTTTTAAGTACTCTTTTTCTTTTTCTTTCTTTTGCTGTCATTTGGCTGTTAAAAGAAAGCGAGAATGTGAAAAATTCTGCTTGTTTTCTTACTTTATTTATAATACGTCAAAAGTTTAGGCTCTATTTTTTTTACAACTTAGGTTGTTTGGGTGCATTCAAGGAAACTAAAAGCAAAAAGAATAGCTACTTCAATTTCAAATTAGCATGGACTCTCTGATTCACTAGAATTTGAAAAACATTTATGGAGCTGAAGTTCACAGTGACAGGGTTGGGCCTGCATTTGATATATGTATTCATTGCAGTGGTAATAGAAACTACACTATGGTTTTTTCAAAATAGAGATCAAAGAAATCTACCCCTACAGTCTTGCTTTTGGCCTTTGAGAAGTTATATTTGAGATTCTATTAAGCATATCCGTTTTTATATTATTATTAAAAAAAATTAGATAGAACATTTTTTTAGGATTGGATTCGAATTTACCCAATATGTTTATGAAAATTGAGGAACATTTTTTAAAAGAACAATGTCAAGTAGAAAATGGATTTAGCATCATAGCTAGTAGATGGCAAATGCGGCGTCCATTCCATCATGTCGTTTATTTACTTGGGTCTCGTTTATTTACTTTGGTCAATGGCTTCCGTGGCCCCAAAGAGCCGAACCAAACAGGCACTAAAGCTATGTCATTTCTTGCAATTTTCAAATTCACAACTTAATCTTTTTCACAAGTCAGGTAACAATGTTATATATACTAAGAAAATTTTTTAAAGAGTATGTGGTAAGTTGTGATTGATGAACAATATATAACGTGGAACACAATGATGTTTGTTTGTTTGTTTTCTATCACTATCATATGCATGGTTGTGCCTCATCTAGCTCAAAAAGATCAATTGATGAGATATATCCGATTCCATTATATGGAAATGTCAGATGGTGGTCCAAGTACCATTCTCAACAATTTGACATGTAGCCAAAGAAGAAGAAGAAGAGAGCAAGCTCTTAAACTTCAACCCCCGACTGAGGAATAGTTTGTGAATTCATTCACTTGGGAGAAACACCAAATATCCCACTTCAATTCATCATCAAATGCCTATTTTTACCCCGATGTGAGGATGGCAAATAAATTGTGCCCCACTTGACATGTCCTAACCCGTTCTACCCTCACAAGAAATTTTACCGCTATATAGCTGATGGGATGGGATGGGGATGGGTTCTACTTAGCCCACTTCATAAGTAAATTGGAAAATTTTTATATGAAAAGATAATATTGTTTGTGTCAATTCAACCATGTATTTGAACCTTATGGTGTATCAAATATAACATCATTTACAATTTAAATGTTGTCCAAAAAATAAAATCTTATCGCCTCCCCCCTCTCTCTCTCAACCACACCGTATGTAGGTCGATCTCTCTCAGTCTCTCTCCCTCTCACGTGGTTTAACCCTTGGATATTTGGTGAGATGCACATGAATTCTGTTAACCTATGTTTTAATTTAGCAAAAGTGTAAAGTTTATGAAGTAAATTGGCCAAAGTAAAAATTCATGGGCTGTATGAGCATTTTTCTCTATCTATCTATCTATCTATCTATATATATGTTCACTTTTCAACCATTGTGGTTTTTGGTTGATAAATATTTGCATATTGCCAAAGGTTATTTTTATATTAATTAGTTTGGAATACATATATAAAATAACAGAGAGTATTACCAATTTTAAATTTGCACTAACCGTGCTCACAAAAAAAATTTTGAGAAACAGACATCTGTAATATTATTAAACAAGGGATGCCAAATCAGCAACAATTACAGCATTAAGATGTGAAGAAACACCCTCCATTCACACCTTTAAATCACTAAAATGTCTAACATTTCTAGCAAGATTATGAGTAACAGAATTTCCTTATCTCTTAACATGAGAAACTAAAAAAACCAACAAAGGATTTTGTTAAAACCTTTGCATCAAAGATAATGGAAGAAAAACCAACTTCTTGAGCAAAACATATGGCTCTTACAGCAGCCAAAGCCTCAACTTCATCCACTGAGGAAGCTAAAGGAACCATTTCTAACATGGAAGCCATAAATTATCCAAGATCATCCCGGATAACAACTCCTATCCCAGCTGAATTACTCTCCTTAAACACAGCACCATCAAAGTTAACTTTAAAAATCGGGTGAGGGGGAGGAGACCACACCACTCTAGATGATCCATGTGAGGTTAGAGCGGGCAAATCAATAGGGAGAGTGTGGATAAAATCTGCATGAACTGCAATTGCATTAGGAAGGACTTGAGAGATGGGGAAAGGCTTGTTTGAAGTGCAAAGTAAATTCCTCCTAGACCAGATTGTCCACACGATGACAACAAACAACTCTAGATTCTTCCCTCTTTCAATGATAAACTTGACCAAATCCCCAAAACTATTAAAATCTGCATTTAGTCAAAAATTCCACATAGAATTTGATTCCCAAAAAGGAGAAATGCAGGGACAATTTCAAAGAGCATGCATTGTATCTTCAGAGGAGAGATGGCAATGATCACAAATATCTTTATTGAGTACCTTCCTTCTCACCAGATTTGTCTTAACAGGGATGGAATTCTTACAAGCTCTCCAAACAAAATTACGCACCTTATTTGGTATTGACAAACTCCATATTTTCTACCATTCAGCTTGACCAAGAGGTAGCACATCTGCCTGACCGAATTGCAGACCATCAGCACTAGAATTTATCTTCTCTTCCACTAAGAGTTGATAACCAGATTTAACAGTATACAATCCTGATTGATTTAAAGGCCAGAAAATTTTGTCAGCAACCCAAGTCTTACACAAAGGAATAGATTTGATAAAACTTACCTCATGGGGAAGAAACAAATTATCAAGAAGTGAAAGATCCCATTGTTTGGTCATAGGATTAATAAGGTCAGCAACATGAGCTTCAGTAAGATATTTAGGCAAAGGAGATTAAAGCCTTGAATTTTCAAGTGAAGGCAACCACGTATCAGCCCATAAATTAATATTTTCCCCTGTTTCAACCCTCCAACGAACTCCATTTTTGAGCACATCTCTACCTCTTAGAATACTCCTCCAAGCATATGAACCCCCAGAATTTTCTTTAGCATCTAAAATTGAACAATGAGGAAAAAATTTAGACTTAAACACCCTGTAAAATAGTGAATCTTTATTGTGAAGAATGTGACAAGCTTGTTTAGCAAGAAGGGCATCGTTAAACAAAGCCAAAACTTTAAAACCCATACCTCCCTCCTTTTTTGGCTTACACAATTCATCCCACTTCAACCAATGAATTTTCCTTCGACTACCCCTTTGACCCCACCAAAACCTTCTAATCAAACTTTCAAGATCATTACATAATCCCAATGGCAATTTGAAACAATTCATTGAGTAAGTAGGGATCGCTTGTAACACAGCTTTAATCAAAACTTCCCTCCCGGCTTGTGATAAATGTTTCTCCTCCCACCCTTGTAATTTCTTCCAAACCTTTTCTTTAATGAAATCAAAACACTTCCCGCAAAGGATGGCAAACCCAAATATTTTTCATATTGCTTTATTACCACAATCCCCAAAGCATCTTTAATTAGATTTTAGCTAGCTTCTAAAGTTGATTTACTGAAAAAGATAGTCGTCATGTTCTTATTTATTTGTTGATCTGAACACCTCTCATATACTCCAAGGATATGCATAATTTTCTGACATTCCTCAGAAGTAGATCTACAAAACAAAAGACTATCATCTGCAAATAAAAGATGCGTCAATTTTGGGCTGCGCTTACTCAAAGAAAAGCCATGTATACCACCTTGATGTGCTGCCTATGAAATAAGTCCATTGAGTCCTTCAGTGCACAAAAGAAAAAGGCAATGAGAAAGAGGATCACTATGACGTATACCTCTTGTAGGATGAATAACTCCTTTAGGTTCACTATTAACAAGGATGGAGTATGAAACTGATTTAACACAGAGCATCAACAAAGAAATCCATTGATCATTAAAACCCAATTCCTCATTACAGCCTCCAAAAAGGACCACTCAACTCTATCATATGCTTTGCTCATGTCAAGTTTGAGAGCCATAAAGCCTTCCTTAGATGATTTGTGATTCTGCATACTATGTAGAGTTTCAAAAGCCACCAAAATGTTGTCAGATATGTTCTGATTCTTGGTACAGGCACTCTGATATTGTGTGATAATTTGAGGCAGAATTTTCTTGACTCTATTCGCCAAAACCTTAGAAAATAGTTTACACAAAACATTGCATAGACTAATAGGTCGAAAATCAGAAACTAATTTTGGATTATTAACCTTAGGAACAAGAGTAATGAAAGTATTATTGAGATGTTGGGGAAGAGAAGTAGAATTGAGGAAGGACAGAACAGAAAAGTGGAGGCATGCCTTTAGGACCAGGGGCTTTGAGAGGAGCCATTTGTTTTAAAGTAGCTTGGACTTCCCACAACATGAAATCTGCAGAAATCTTTGCATTCATCTTTGGTGTAATTAAATTTGGAATTGTACTGATGGCCTCTTCAGGTTGACAAGCACCAAAAGTTGTAAATAAGGATTTGTAATAGCTGATAAGGCACTCAGCAACATCACTAGGATTAGTAACCCATTGCCCATCAGAATTTTTAATACCCCCAATTTTATTTCTTCTCAGCCTCTGAGTAGCTTTACTGTGAAAATATTTTGAATTTTTATCTCCATGAACAGCCCATAAAGATCTTGATCTTTGAAACCACATTCTGTTTTCTTTATCAAGCAACTCATTAACTTTACTCCTCAATTCCAAAACTTGATGATTAACCCCTGATATCAAAGCATCCTTCTCAGCCTAATGTTAGTCCATACAGCTTCAATAGTTTCATCCCAACCTCTATCCGATAGCCACATCTCTTCAAATCGGAAAGGTTTGGATGGTCTAGTAGTTTCTATACCATTGGGTATAATCCACATTGGAATATGATCTGAGGTACTACAATGCAAGTGATGCACTTTACAACTAGCAAACTTAATCAACCAATCATTATTCGCAAAACATCTATCCAACCTTTCCCAAATCGAATGACCATTGGAAAAGTGCCTCTACCAAGTAAATTGAGAGCCTGAAAAACCCAAATCTATAAAGCCACATTCATCAATTGCTTCCCTAAAAAGCTACATTTGAATAGGACTTCTTGAACTTCCTCCCAATTTTTCTGAACTACTTACAATCTCATTAAAGTCTCCAACACAGAGCCAAGGTAAATCAAAACGCCTATTCAACAAACAGAGTAAATCCCAAGACTCCTTCCTCTTCTATGTATTTGGTTCCCCATAAAATCCTGTAAATATCCAAGCTTCATTCGAACCCTTATCAACTCATGACAAAGGATTCCCACTTTTGGAATAAAAAATATGTCAAGGCACTAGGGTTTAGTTTGAATTTAGTTTTCATAAAAAACTTCTTTGATTAGCCATGACTAACAATAATAGTGTTGATGAACCCAATGTAGCATAAGATAATTTCTTAAAAAATTTTGCAAAATGCATCGCACATTGCTCAGGATATCAGCTGGTACATGTTAAAAGAAATTATTTGGTACATCCACATAAAACTATCAACTTGCATATAATTATTTGTTAATTTTAATGAAATTAACAAACATTTGTAAATTCAAACATAAACATGTATTTATACATAAACTTGTATTTTAGACATATGGAAAAAAACATAAACAAGTACTTATACATTAAAGTGAATCTATTTTTCAAAAAAAAAATGAAATCAAATAATTTTATACATTCTTTCCTATAGTAGACATGAAATGGATGATTTCACAAAGCTGATTCTAAAATAGCTTGTCCAATGATTAGATTTACTAGATTCAAAACCATTGAACCCACAGTCTTGAATATTCTTTTGATGCCTATGAACAATTTTTTTATAAGAGACAGTGAGAACTCAGCAATGTATAGTGGAACGGTCATGTAATAGAGGCCTGATGCAACTCCACAAAAGCCTCAAGCCACCAATGGGGCAACCTTAACTATCAACACTAATTACCAATGATAAGGCAAAGCTAAGTCTAAAATATCTAGTTCTATGATTACCATTGTAAAACTCAGGTTTAGCATATACAAACATGGACGGAACTATGCTTGGGCTTGGGGGGGAGGGGGGGGCAATGGCCCCCTAAATTAAAAAAAATACTAGTATATAGTTCCTTATATACTAACTTTAGCAGTTTGGTTCAATAAAATTACACTTAGTATCTCTTAACAATAATATTGATCCTTTTAAGGACATAAAAAAAGGTATAAATCCAAAATCTAGAACAAAATTAACTAGCCCCAAAAAATTAGTCCAACAACAAAAATGACAAATAACATAGCTAAAAATAATTAAACCCAACCAACTAATTTTATCCAAAACAAACAACCTGGCCTTTTAAAAGTTTTAACAAGGTAATTTTGTCTTTAACTAGTAGCAAATTCATGCATCAAAGGCATAACGGTTTCATGTCAGATAACTCAGTCCATATTCTGTTCCCTAAAAGTCTCGAACCACCAATTGAATAATCCCAGCCATCAACACTAAGCCCACAATTAAAAGGGTACTAGAAATAATTAATGTAAACCTAGTTCCCTTTTTATGGTTAGTCAAAAAGGAGGCAAAAAAGCCCACAAGGGCTGCCACTATTGTTGTATATATCACTAGGTCATGTTGGTCATCAAGTAAGTGGGTTAAGAAATTAGAACTAATATTTCGCATCAGTTTCAACTTTTAGATTAGAGCTTTTATCTTTTATGTACAACTTTTAAAAATTCACTTTTTCCCACTTTTTTCAAGGTACAAGTATACTTTAACACACTTTCAGTAAAAAATTATCAACAAAAAGTTAGACAAGTTGTTCCTAAACAGAGACTTAGTCCAGATAAAAGCATTATTAAAAGACCATTTCACTCCCTATGTCACGCTAGTTTTATGCCTAATGCTCACTTACGTAATCCCCTAAATGCCTATCAACTTGGATTTATTTATTTTTATTAATTTTAATGAATCTAAAAAATTTTGCTTTAACATAAACATAAACATAAAAATATGTATTTTAAACTTATTAAAGGAATTGGATAATTTTACACATTAATTCTTATGGCAGACATGAAAGGAATGATAATCTAAAGTCAATTCAAAAAATGTATTGACCTATGATTACTATTTGTAGAGATGTTACTATCTAAAGTCAATTCTAAATATCTCAGTCTATGATAATCTAAAGTCAATTCAGAAGTCTTTTCTTCTACGATGCATTTGATAATTGTTTTTGACCCCGATGTGGGGTTGGCAAAAAAATTTTGCCCAACTTAGTTTGTCCTAGCCCATACTGCCCCCCACGAATTTTTCCCTCTATATAGGTGAAGGGACGGAGATGGGTTTTGCTCACCCTACTTCAGAAGTGCATTGAAAAGATATCTCCAAGCTCTACTCTAATTGTCTTGATGACTAAAAGATATCTATATAATACTAAAAGCTGAAGCGTACCGATTAATGTTGCTACACTCACGTTGAGCCACATCAGCAGCCATGTCATTTCCATCATATTTTATGAATTTATCCTAAAATTTTAAAATATATTTTATCAATATTAAAATACTAATAAATCTAAAATAATTCTCAGCCCTATCTCTATCATAAAGCCCACTTCTTACATATTTAATTCCACCATAAAGCACAGACCCAAAGCCTTTTCAATCAAAACCTTTGTGAAACCTTTTGTTTTCTTCCTTTCCTTTTGTTGCAAGCACGTCACTTTTAAAAAAAAAATATTTATTGATTGTTGTAGGGACACAGTTTCGAGCTCCGGCTCAAAGGGGGATGGACCGGCCTAAAGTGACCCACTAACAATGAATTTGTAAAGAGTGGGAAAAATAAGCTGGGCTAGATTGGATTAGGCAATCAACATGGCGAATTAAAAGTATAAGAAAGACAAAAATAAAAGTTTTACGTGCAACAAACTGTCCTCAGCAATGACCCGAAGAGGCTAATTCACTGTTCTTGATTCTGATACAAGCTCCTTTCTTTTTCTTTTCTTTTTCTCCCTCCCTTCTAAGAAGGATTCCTTTACATTATACAACTATTTTTAGAGCATCCTCACCCTACACTTGTCGATTATTTAAGCCTCCACTTGAGTACCTGTCCCATCATGTATCTTCTTTGGCTTTTTGTGAGTTGAGGTGGCCAAGATTACACTGTTTTGGGGTTTTCTCCACATAAATGCAGCCAGGAGAGTAGGTGCGGCACATTTAATGCGGTGGTGGTAGCCTTTCCTTAGATATTTTGGATAGATACTCCCTTCGGTATTGGGATCACTCCTTGGACCATCCTTATCTGTTCCAAAAGCCATGGGTTATGATTCAGGATCCTACGCACTCATTTGCTTCTCCTCAGACCTGATCTCGTCCTCGGACCGAGTTGGAGGTTTAGTGCGAGGGTTTGGGCCTTTAACCCTACAAAGCCTAAAAATAAAGTCTTAGGGTCTTAACCCTTTCACGGTTAGAGATACAATCTTAAGCCCCTGTCCCCACAATAGCCCCTCAAAACTCCAGTTTTTCCCTCCCAACCAAGGAGGAAAAGGGGGTTTTGACTTCTCAAAGACATGTCAGTTCATTCCTTTACTAACACGTGTCAGATTACCGTCTCGCGCGCCTTGCGAGTGTTATTAATGCTTCGAAGTTCGCGAAGCGTCATTGATTACTACAGGCAGCGCTATGTCGCGTCCATCCAACGGTGAGGGATAGATCTTACAGTGGGCATTTTACCTCAAATTTTGAGCGGGACAACTCCCGCTCTCTTTCTATAAATAGCCACCCGGGGGAGTCGCTTTCTCTTGCTTGTCAAACCTTCAAACTCTCAAGGAATCCAAACGTTCTCTCCTTAAGACTTCCTTTGCGAACAGATTTCTTAAGTTCTCTATCTTTAACGAAACCCACCTTACCCTCTTAAGAGTCCAAAGGTTAGTATTCCTACTTTTTGTAAAGTGTTGAAGTGTAAGTTTGCTCTCTGTAGTTGAATTTCTCCTTGGCCTTGTAGACCTCACTCCTTAGCTAGCCGATTTGAGTTATTTCCCCTTTTTGTTAGTCCATATGGGTAGGTTCTTGAAATTAGTGGATTCCCCCGCAAAAATAGAAATTTTTAAGGATAAATACCAGATCCCCTAGGGGTGGGTCTGCGATATTGCCATCCAGACCGAATAGACCTAGATAGAAGAGAAGGGGAAGTTGTCATTCCTGTAATAGCCTTTATAAAGGGGGGGAATGACGCTTCCCATGGGTGAGATCACCCACGATTACCTTTTCCATCATAGGTTGTGCCCCCAGCAGTGTGCACCCAACGTTTTCAGGATCTTAGGTAGTGTCGATGCCTTGAACAAGCATCTCGGTCTAGGGCTCACCTGGTACGATGTAGTGCACTTGTATGAGGGCCACTCGCAGACCGATAAGGGGTATTACCTTAAGTCCCAATCGCCCGTAGTCAGGCTCATTTCCTACCTCCCTAAATCCAACAAAAACATGAAAGATGATTACCTCATAGCCTCTAGAGCGTGGCATGATGGCGTCCACTGCCCTGTTAAGGAGGGGGAGCCAGGTGGGAAGCCTCTAAGTTAGGTTTTCTAGTTAAAATCTTAGAGTGTTAGCTGTGTCCTCATTTCCTATCTGTTTTCGTTGTCCTCTGGTGATGCAACTTGATTCCCTAACTATTTATCTCTCATCGGTTTTGCAGATAAGAACATTGTAGCTCCTCGACTCAGCCATACAAACGTCTCGGCCCTTAACTTTCTACTCCGAGCAGAGATTTTTGTGAACAAGGAGGGGCAACTGCGCACTGTCCACAAGATTTTGGACTTCGAGCCCATTTCAAGGTCGTTCCAAGAAGTCGGCAATAGCATTAGGGCCGGCGATTCTCGGATCAACAAGATCGACGTGTCGAAGCCAAATTTTCTCGGGCCTCTCGACCTTCCTCCAGTTGCACTTCCGGTTCCCCAGGGTATTCTGCTACACATTACTCCTCTTCAAAGAGTTCCATTAGAAGTAGTTGCGGTAGCCGAGGAGGGAACTGCCTCGTCTCGTCTATCTCTAAAAAAGGAGATAGATCGTTTTCGTTTTGAGGAGAATGAGGGTCTGACGCCTGGGCCAGCCCAATTTTCTGTTCCTGAGGGTGAGACCAGTGATCGCTCAAGTGTACAAGCGCTTGCTGCCGTGATAACCTGCTTGGATAGTTCGTCCGAGGAGGAAATGGCTTCGAATCAGAAGGGAAAGGGCCTGAAGGAGCTTCTAGCCGGAAGGAGTAAGGGGGGAACGATCATGAACCTCGAGGAGGGGGAAATCGTGCAGCAAAAAGGGGCTAAGTAGCAAAAGACAGGGAAGGAGCCCAAGGACAAGCGGTCCTCTTCTGTGGATAGCCAAGAGGACCAGAATAAGGCCGACGTGCGTGTGGCGTCCCGTTTTTGGTCTCCTCGGCTGGAGGTTGATGGCGCAGCCATTGCTTGGGACGCCTCGGTCCGGGAGTATAGGAGGGGCCAAGCTGCTTATGTGGCTGAGGCGTTGGAGCAGCCGCTCCTTTTGCCTAAGGACATGGAGGCGGTAAGGAACCTGAAGCAGCAAGACCACTTTCTATGCTTGAAGAGGGATCTCACGATGGTGAGTCTTAAGTTTCTTACTCTTTATCCGCACAGATTCTCTTCACCTATACTTTACTAATATGGTTGCGTTATTTTCGTGCAGACCGCCCAGGAGGTCTTCATGGCCGAGGAATGGGTGAAAGAGGCTCGTGGTGAGGCAAAGAACGAAATGCTTCTTCGCCACGATGCCGAGAAGGCCCTAAGAGCTGCCAAGGCCGAGAACAAGGAACTTCATTCAAAGTTAATGAATGAGGAAAGGGAGAGAAAGAGCACAGAGGCGGGGTTGAAGAGCGCCGAGGCACAGGCTGAGGATCAGCGTAAGTTGCTTTATAAGACGGAGCTAGAGTTGGCTACGTCTAGGCAGCTTGTGCTTGATCTGAAAGCGCAGCTACAGAAGGCTAAGGAGGCCGCTCAACTTGCCAAGGAAGTGTCCAAGGCCGAGAAACAAACGTCATACCAGCTTAGGATTGAAGAGACATAGGCCAGGATCACTGAGGAATTGGCTGAGGCATGCAGGGAGTTCTGCAGCATGACTTGGGACGAAGCTCTCAATGCTGCGGGAGTCCCCGCAGACTCGGCCCTGAGGCACTCTGAGAACATATACTACCACCCTCACATCCGAGAGGTTCCAAATGCCGATCTCCCAGAATTCACTAGTGCTTAGAAGGCCAAGGAAGTTGAGGCTAGTGGAGCCGACCCTGAGGTCCAAGGAGCTGCTGCCAAGGCAAAGGAGATGGAGGCTAAGGCCAAAGAAGATGATCCTAAGGCTAAGGAAGTCTCCGCTGCCCAGCCGAGCCGAGAAGAAGACCCCTCTGCCCTTAAGGACAAGGCTTAGAACCTAGGGTTTTCTTGCATTTTGTTTTTGTAACTTCATTTTCTGTTTTCAGTTCGGTTGTACATGCACGCCATTTTGAACAGAAATGTAATACATGATTTGATGAATGAAAATATTCTCCTCTCTTTTGCCTGTGTGTTCATCCTTTATATTTCATATCTCATTGTTTCTAATTGATTTCAGCATAATGCGTCGAGCTTGGTAACTTGAACTGCATTTTGCCGTATATTTATAAAACTCCAAGTAGTCATAGGTACGGTTTACCGTGTATCGCAAAGATTCTCGTCCGAGAGGCTAGACGTAATGAGAAACTATCTAACAACATGATATTAAGTTTATCAAGGTGTTTGATTTGAGAGATCACGGGAAGGTAGATAGGACTAAGGGTACGAGTGAAGGTTCGTTTAATACTTAGAAAAGTTAAGTGGAGTGTTAATTTTTCCCAAGCAAGTGATCCGAGGGGCCAGGTGTAGTTTAGGATCTGTTTAACACTTAGAAAAATTATAGGCAGCATTAATTTTTCCTAAGCAGGTGGTCCGAGGGGCCAGGCGTAGCTTAGGATCTGTTTAATACTTAGAAAAATCATAAGCAGCATTAATTTTTCCTAAGCAAGTGATCCGAGGGGCCAGGCATAGCTTATGATCTGTTTAATTCTTAGAAAAATTATAGGCAGTATTAATTTTTCCTAAACAGGTGGTCCGAAAGGCCAGGCATAGCTTAGGATCTGTTTAATACTTAGAAAGATTATATGGATTAATCGCCACACACTATGTAATGAACACAGATAAAATAAGGTGGGGACACGATTTCGAGCTCCGACCCAAAAGGGGATGGACCAGCCCAAAGTGACCCAATAACAATGAATTTGTAGAGAGTGGGAAAAATAAGCTGGGCTAGATTGGATTAGGCAATCAACATGGCGAGTTAAAAGTATAAGAAAGATAAAAATAAAAGTTTTACGTGCAACAAACTGTCCTCGGCAATGACCCAAGAAGGCTAATTCAAACAGTTTTTAACCCAATCTGGTGAGCAGGGGAACCAGGCAACTTCAAGAGTTCAGAGTGGCGTATATTCTAGGCCCCCTTTGGGCACTATCCATGTCATTCTAGCAGCACCGGTCAGAACAGGATCTTGCCCCTCCAGAGTGATGTCCGTTGTCGGCCCACACGCCAAGGTCTCTAAGTCAGTGCCCAAAAAGGCCAAAACAGAAATTCACCCAGCATTGAGCTTCTCAGACGAGGATAAAGCCGGAACCATACAGCCACATGACGATGCCCTAGTCGTAACTCTCAGAATTGGGGGCTACGACGTTAAGAGAGTACTGGTGGACCAGGGCAGCCAGGCCGAGATCATGTATCCAGTAAGAAGATCTGGCCAGCTATGATTCACCTCTGGTTGATTTTGATGGAAGGGTCGTCATTCCACGCGAACAGATCAGATTGCCTGTTCAAGCTGGTTCAAAGGTGGTGGAGGTGGACTTCATTGTAGTGGATGCATATTCCCCGTATACGACTATCGTGGCACGGCCTTGGCTCCACGCCCTTGAGGCCGTCTTATCCACCCTCCACCTCAAGGTAAAATACCCGTCCAGGGGTCAGGTTGAGGAGCTGGTGGGAAGTCAGTCTGTGGCCAGGCAGTGTCTGGTGGCCGCCATAGCGCGCCAACCCAAGCTAGGGTCCTCAGCCCTCACAAGCGAGGGATTATAGTAGTTAAAACCCAAGACCTCAATTTCTGGTGGGGAGGTCGAAGGGGCAGAATGCGAGGACTTGGAGAAAGTCGCCATTGATGATGACCCAGAAAGGTTTTTTCAAGTCGGCGTCTAACTGCCTCCCCAAGAAAGGGAAGAGTTGGTGCAATTCTTTAAAAAAGAACATTAACGTATTTACTTGGAACGCTTATAAGGCCCCGAGGATAGATCCGAGCTTCATTTGCCATCACCTGAACGTTAATCCCACCGTCACCCCCAAAAAGCAACCGCCACGACGCTCCTCCAGAGATCACTCTGATGCCGTCAGGGAGGATGTCGCAAAACTTAAGAAGGCAGGAGCTATTAAAGAAGTATTCTACCCAAACTGGCTGGCTAACACTGTGGTGGTGAAGAAGAAGAACGGCAAATGGCGAGTCTGCGTGAACTACACAGACTTGAACAAGGCCTGCCCGAAGGACCCTTTCCCCGTACCTCGGATCGACCAATTGGTGGATGCAACTGTGGGACACCCTCGCATGAGCTTCTTGGACGCTTTCCAGGGTTATCATCAAATACCTTTGGCCTCAGGAGACCAGGAGAAAACGGCTTTTGTCACCATAAAGCGCAGACCCAAAGCCTTTTCAATCAAAACCTTTGTGAAACCTTTTGTTTTCTTCCTTTCCTTTTGTTGCAAGCACGTCACTTTTAAAAAATATATATATATTTATTGATTGTTGTAGGGACACAGTTTCGAGCTACAGCTCAAAGGGGGATGGACCGGCCTAAAGTGACCTAATAACAATGAATTTGTAGAGTGTGGGAATGACCCGAGGTGGCTAATTCACTGTGGCTAAAAGTATAAGAAAGACAAAAATAAAAGTTTTATGTGCAACAAACTGTCCTCAGCAATGACCCGAGGTGGCTAATTCACTGTTCTTGCTTCTGATACAAGCTCCCTTCTTTTTCTTTTCTTTTTCTCCCTCCCTTCTAGGAGGGATTCATTTACATTATATAGCTATTTTTAGAGTATCCTCACCCTACACTTGTCAATTATTTAAGCCTCTACTTGAGTACCTGTCCCATCATGTATCTTCTTTGGCTTTTTATGAGTTGCGGTGGCCAAGATTACACTGTTCAAGGGTCTTCTCCACATAAATGCAGTCAGGAGAGTAGGTGCGGCACATTTAATGCGGTGGTGACAGCCTTTCCTTAGATATTTTGGGCAGATACTCCCTTCGGTATTGGGATCACTCCTCGAACCATCCTTATATGTTCCAAAAGCCATGGGTTACGATCTAGGATCCTACACACTCATTTGCTTCTCCTCGGACCTGATCTCGTCCTCGAACAGGGCTGGAGGTTTAGTGCGAAGGTTTGAGTTTATTTCAAAAAATAAAGTCTTAGGGTCTTAACCCCAAAAATAAAGTCTTAGGGTCTTAACCCTTTCACGGTCAGAGATACAATCTTGGGCCCCTATCCCCACAATTGTTTATTTCAAAATTAATTCTTAGTGGCAAAATGTGATGCAAACGTTTGAGTTTCACCGTCTACTAACCACTTGGCACAGGATATATACTAAAAAAAAACTGCTAGAGAAAGAGATATAATTGACAATTGTTTGAGTTTCATTATTTGCTAAATGTTTTTTTTTTTTTTGATAAAGTCTGCTAAATGTTTGGCACAGCATATATATTAAAAAAAAAACTGCTAGAGAAAGAGATAAACGAACATATATCTGCTAGAGAAAGAGATATAATCAACAAGCGTTTGAGTTTCACTGTCTGCTAAATGTTTTTTTTTTTTATAGAATTTGCTAAACGTTTGGCACAGGATACATATTAAAAAAAAACTGCCAGAGAAAGAGTTAAATGAACATATATCGATAAAGATTAGGGAGCATCCGTGAGTCACAAAGAGAGAAATCTGATAAGATGCAGAGAGAGTTGGAGAAAGATCTAAGGGAGGCCTCTTCATTACTGTCAGTCCAGTCTCCCTCCATTTTCCGATTCCACACAGTTGTCAGTAAGTTTTAATTTCTTGAAAACTTGAGGATGGTGCTAGGGTACGACCATGGGTGCAACTTTTTCAATCTCCGACCCAAGCTCGATATCAGAACATTTTTCTCGGTGATTTTCAACTAATCTCTCATCCTATTGTCCTCAACTAATCGCTTATCCTGTTGTCTTCATATAGGTTTGTTGTCAATTTAGGGATTTGTTGAAATCAGGGAAACAACCTAAATGTTCAAAATCTACCTGAATTGTTATTAGGATTTTTTTTTTTTTTTTTTCAGTTTTTGGGTTTTGTTCCTTTGCTTTCATGAGTTTCAGTTTAAGTTTCAGTTTCATGTTCTTTTTTTTCTTTTTTTCTTTTTTTTTTTTTTAACTTTTCTAGTTTGCTATTTGGGTTATTAGAGAAGAAGAGAGAGAAGGCAGTGGAGCAAACATATGGCAAGAAGGGATAAAAATTTTCAAATCCACAATGATTACATGGTTGCCCACGACTCATTACCCAACAAGTATTTCCCAAAAATAAAAAATTTTGCCTATATTTTCACGCTATGAGAAGTCCTTGCTTTTACGAATACAGGTACATGATGTTTAGTGCTTCCTAACTTTATAGAACCCACATATAAATCACATAGGATATCACCATTCACCAACTGAATACTTCTCTTAACTTGTGTCAAATCCACATGTTAAGAGTATGAGTGAGTTTGGTTGATAGTTGATACCATGATGTTATATTAATCTACAACAGATTTGAAACAATAACCTTGATTTTGACGTTGAGAAGAAATGCAAGAATTTTGTTGTAAAATTAGTCTCTGTCACATTCCAGAGTTGGTAATGATAAATACCTATAAGCCATTACTTTCAGTTGCAAAGAAATTATGAATCTATCAACTATCAAACTATTTGACTAAGGCAAATAACATTTGAGCTAATAATGGATTTTTTTTTGTATGTTTCCCTCATTAGGCACATCTCTTAGGCCTGTTTAGTTGCCCATGAATCAAAACCATTCATATTTTGTATAATACTACATTAAAAAATTGTCACTATATTGGATAGAATGACTTACTTGTGCAAATTCATGAAATGCCACTCCAATTTTTTTCATTGGAATAAGTTATATGGTTTCACGTTTGGGCTATGTTTTATGCTACATCATTTGTTGTTTGAAATAAGTTAATAGTTTTGTGTTTTACTATTATGTGGATTTTAGCAAAGGATCTTCTTTTTTTTTTTTTTTTTGAGAAAATTGGTCTGAATTCAAAATGGCTTGAGAGTGAGGTTATGATTAGTTCAAAAACCCTTTTATGACTGTCTTGCCCTGTGTGCATATAAGCATGCAAGGTTGTGTGTGTATTTTTCTCATTGGGAATGATTAATTTCATTAAATGCCTTTCTTATATTTGGAGGGTATTTTTTTAAATTGTAGGTTTAAAGAATTGACATGTTTTTACTTGAGTTCTTCTGTGATGTAGAAGGTATGTTTTTTGATGTGTCACAGTATGCATTCTTTGGCAAAGATGTTGTTGAGTTTGGGGCGTTGCCATTCTTCTTCGCTTGGAGTTTTTCAAATGGTTAGTGATGTTATTACTTTAATTTTAGGAGTTTCCCTCTTACCTATTTTCTTAATTTGGCCCTTTGTTTTACTAATCTACTTAAATTTTGTTCTTTTAATTCAAGGTTTTCTGAGTTAGGTTTGATCTTATTGAAATAAAAAAATTCCTGAGCAAGGTATGCTTCTTTAGTTTTTAGATATTAATTTTTGTGTGTCAATGTCTTTTAATTACTGTTTTATTTGTATATTTAGCTACTATAGTTTCTTTTTTCTTTTTCTTTTTTTGGGTTTCTTCATTGCATGTTATATAATTTATTTGGCGTTTGATATTAGAATTCATGTTTATTTTATGAAATTTTAACTTTATGTTAGAATTTTTTTTTCTTCTGAAGCCCAATAAATTTAGTTTTGCATATAATTCTAAACATAAAAGCCAATTAGGACTAGATGTAGTGCATAATTGAACATAAGTGTAGAATTTAGAGGTCGGGCTTGGTGCAATGATAATTACCTTCCACAAAACAAGTCACTATGGTAGTTGGAAATACTATAGTATGGCCCATCTTTTTTTGGTTTCAAGCAGTCACAAATCACATAAACCTGCAAAATAATTTGGATTCCATTCTTTTTAGCAAAATCTTTTGTTGAGAACAATATACTCCTATGAAACTAAAGCTCCAATTGTTTCCAATTGATGATGGCACTCAGAAAAGGGCGAGATTAAAAAAAATTATATATTGTTGTGATAAGTGAGATTTAAAATAAATAAAAACCTTAGGAGGGTTGTATGAGATTTTAGTCGCATAATAGTTTTCAATACATAAAATTAAATTTATTTCTTTCCATATGTTCCACTTTCCACAACATAATTAAGCATAATCCTCTCATGAAGCTTTTTTTTTTTTTTTGTGTATATTGTTAATTTTTAATTGTCTTGGTTATTTGTAGTTCTTTTGGGCACTAATATATATTTGTCTCAATTTCGTGATACTTTGACGAGGATTTTCTTTCATTGTTGCTTTTAATTATTTTTTTTTATAGGTTTGGGAAGAATTTTAGACTTGCATTTTCTTTTTCTTTTACTTTTTTTCTGATAAAAGTAATTGCCTCTTTGCAGTAAAAAATTTGCAGCTGAGGTTTTGGTTTTTCTTTCATCAAGCCAGAGCAATCGTGGTAACTCTTATTGCTACTATGGGCTTGCAAGAAGTAATGGGAGGACATGCACTATTATAGCAGTGATTTATTTAGAGAGTTTAGTTTGATTTGCATTCTGGTTATCAAAATTGTGGGGACGATGGGCTGCTAGCAAAGATGGGCCGAAACGAGCGTTGGGCCAACAAGGATAATGGGCTCAAAGGTTCTTACCCACTCGTGTAGCGCGCCTACTGGCCCAAGCCGAGGACTGAGGGAGGTCCGAGGATGGTTCACCTCAGAATATTATTGCCGAGGTGAAGCTTGGAGCTCTGCCAACCAGGAGAACCTCCCAGGGAACCCCACTGGGAGGGAACGATTCTGTGGAGACGTACACTAGAAGAAAGCCCCCAAAATATCAAGGAAGGCTGCCAACCCCGCATTTAATGCCCCACAACTAATCCCCTGGCCGCATTGATGTGGAGGGGACATCTGAACAGTGGGGAAGAGTCCCATCGTTTCTACGAAGCAAGTTCTGGAAAAAGCTGGGGGGACAAGTGTCCAAAGACGAAGGAGAAAATCCACACGTGGATGGCTAAGAAAGGAGAGGAGGAAGTATAAAAGGAGAGGAAGAAGGAAGAATGGGGATCTTTTTGGCTGGGAGAAAGAAAAGAACGGAGAAAAAAGAGAGCTATCCTCGGACGTAGAACAAAAATAACACTTCGAGTCAAAAACTAGAATTTCATCACGGTGGATGATCTAGTCCCAACCAGTTGATAATCTGAATCTTCTTTCCTAGACCAACCCTTTTCAATCTACTCTCTACAAATTCATTGTATAGGGGCCCTTTTTGGGCGAATCCAACCATCTTTGGGCCGGAATCACGAAACTGTGTCCCTACAAAAATGTTTCCTCAAACATCACTATGTTAGCTTTTGAAGTTACTATTGCTATATAATTTTTTTTTTTTTCTTTCAATGTCCTATTGTAGTAATTGTGGAAATTTTTATAAGATGAATAAAAGTATTCGGGGTGCGCAACAATTTGCAATACAAGATCTGATGATTAGTAAGTATTTGGTTCCAAGAATACTAAAGCCAAGAGTGTGAAGTAGTTGCAGATTTTTTTGGGGCTGTTTGCTTTTATGGCCAAATGTCAATTGGGCATGAACCTTTTATGGGATGTTTTGCACCTAAGTATGCATCAAATGTGTTTGGCGAGGTAGCAGTATGAAATTGAGACAACTGATAATGAAATTGAAAATTGAGAAATGATTTGTTTGCGCTTTAGAAGCAAGTTAAATCTAAATTGGCTCTTCAATTAAAGGATCATATAAAATAATTGTTCAACTTTTTCTTTCAATTATTTTTGTGTTGAAAAATGTGATACAAACATCAACTGGTGTTAAATTTCATTTTGGTAAAATTTGTCGACCTGTAACCCCTCTTTAATTGGCCATTGAAACAAAAGTGCGTAAATATTAACCTTAAACATATTCAATCCAGAGAAACTCCACTCTTAAGAACTTTTCAGGGCTGGTTTTACACATACTCTTTTAGACCCAAACACATTATACCATTAAAAAAAAGTTAAAATGATATTAAACTATAGATTTACAACTCAAAATGATGTTATACCTCTTTTCTTCTTTTTAATTTTTAATTTTAATTTTAATTTTCAATAGAATGTAATCCGCTACACAATGATTACTCTTTATAGGATAAAAGAAATATTAAATATATTTTTCAATAGCATCTCCATGCATCGCACGGGTTAGAGACTAGTTTATTATAATTTCCAAATTTGTCTAACCATCAAGCAACGTAAATACATGCACTAGCTTAAATGAAATACTAGAGCTTATTGTGCATAAATTAAGACCTTTCCTATTATTTTAGTTCAATTAAAGTACAACCAACTACCAAGACTAACATAAATAAATGCCAAAACCCATTTTTAGGAGAAATTGCGATTGAATTTTCTAAATTTCAATAATTATGTAGACTCCTTGAAATACAACTGATAAGAAATAACTTCTTTTCGTTGATTGGAACTCGGGAGAATCATGTGAATATCCTCATCATTCAAAAAATTACAGGGAAACAAAGAGGAAAGAAAAAACAAATGAAATGAAATAAAACAGAGACAGTTACTTAAGACAATTTAAGACAAAACAAACCAAGGCATAAAATCAATATTAGAACTTATATATGACTTTGCATTACGACTAATTTGTGTTAATGGCTCGGCATGATTTCCTTATTTCCCCTTGCGTGCCAGAAAGGACTTCAACTGCTCCCAACTTAACCATGGCCTGACCAAATTTAGATCGAAAATCGGAATAAAAAGCAGCTATCCCTTGAACAGTTCTCCTAGTTAGTGGGTCCAAAGCTAGCTCTTGATCAATTTGGAGAATCCCTCTATTCATTAAGATTTGCCTGTAGTATGACTTGAAGATGAACGAACTTTGAGAACTCTGGTCAAGAAAAACGGTGTTGCTGCCTGTTGAGTTTTGGGGACAGATAGGTCTTAACTAACTGGCTAACCATGGATTCATGGTAGGGTCAGGTTTCCCAGTGTTTTGGAAATTGTAAAGGCGATCTTGGAAGGGGGAACAATGTGCAACTCCAACAGTGTGACCACCTATACATCATGAAACATGGCATATATATTAACAAAAAGCTTGAGTGGTTTTACAATGCATAATAAGAATATATATATATATATATATATATAATAAGAAAAGGAGAGGTAAGATATATATTGTTTAGTACCAAGAAGAGAAACCATGTCTGTAGCACTAAGTCCTTTTCTAGCGAATGCAGCAATGGAGTTGTACGGTCCTGGCCCAAGCCTTCATTAGGGCCGAGCATAACTCATCACCACGCAGCACACGGGGCCCGAACATTCCCTTATAAACTGGGCTGGGCCGGGCAGTATTGAGCTCCCAATCAGGTTTGTATTGCTGATGGAAGCTCCGTTGCACACAATATTCTTTCATTGTCACTTGGCCGGTAAGTTACCCGACCATGGGCAGTAATTTATGTTATCCTAAGTGTTTGATCACGGCGAAGTATGGTGTTCGGATTGGTCGGCAAAACACCCAGAAGTCGTTGCCGTGCATAACACAGCAACGAAGAACAAGTTCCCAAGCCACTTTGCTGCTCAACTACCAAATTCCCACTTAACAAAGATAACATTGGACCCCCTCTTCCACTATTGATAGGAATAATCATAACACCTCTACCCAGTGAAAGCTATAAATAAGAGAGAGCTGTGAAGAAGAGGGGGGTTGGAGAGGAGAGAGTTGAGAGGAGAGAGAGAAGAAAGAGGTACAGAGAGAGGAAATGGATGAGGGGAGAACAGATTGATCGGGAAGCAAGTGGGCTAAATGGGCCTCAACGTACTGAGCCCCCCATTGTAGGAAAAACAAAACCCACGTCACAAATAAATTGAGCCCAAGAGAGAGAGAGTCAGGCCCAATAATCTCCTTCTTGGTACGCACAATTGGCGCCGTCTGTGGGAACCTCCTACTGTGCGGTAGCTCAGCCTTGGTCCACGCCAGGAGTGATGTCTGAGAGACGTTCGGGAAGTCATGCCGAGAGCGGCTCGGTAGGGTCCTCGCAAGGATCCACTTGGCGGGAGCGAAGGCAGAAAAGGCACGAAGACAGGCATCGAGGAGAAAATGAAGAGCATTCCGGCCAGAGCGAAGGATCACGCCGAACTCACCAAACAGTGTCCGACGCCACAGAAAACAGACGCCCCGATCCGAGAGACGAAGAACTAGAGAGGCTACGCAGGCTGGTAAGGGATCTGGAGCTGGAGGCGGAAAGACGCCGGGGAGCGAACTTAGATCAACAGGGCGGGAGACAGAAAGGAGCGAGGAACCGCCAGGGAGACAATTCCGAGCATTCCATCCATCACCGACAGCGCGATCGTCCACGTTCACGGGAGAGGCTGGGACACCGGGACCGCTCCCGATCACGCGGTTATGCTGACCGTGGATCAGGCTCCCCGGAGGAGCAACACCCGCGAAATGCAGCTATGGACGCAATGAGCCGGGCGCTACGTAAAGCAGCCCGATCCCCGTTCTCGGAGGAAATTGAACAGGCCCCGATGCCGAACAGATTCAATCGGCCACCGTTCAATTCTTATGACGGAAAAACGGACCCGGTGGAGCATGTCAGTCATTACATTCACATGATGTCTTTGCACAAGCGTGATGATGCGCTGATGTGCAAAGTCTTCCCCTCCAGTCTCGGCTCTACGGCGTTGAGATGGTTTAATGGGCTTCCAAAGGGTTCTATTCGCAACTTCGCGGAACTAATTCAGGAGTTCGGTGCCCAGTTTGTGACTTGTAGCCGGGTTCCGCAACCCGTGGACGCATTACTATCCATAAAGATGAGGGTTGGGGAGACCCTACGCAGTTACGCGAACCGCTATTGGGAACTCTACAACGAGATCGGAGGGGGTAACGAGAAGATAGCAGCAAGTACTTTTAGAATGGGGCTCCTAGAGGACTCCGAGCTACGAGAATCATTGACTAGGAAACCTCCAAAGGGCATGAGGCAGCTAATGAGACGCATAGAGGAGTATAAACGCCTAGAAGATGACCGGATACAAAATAAAGGTAAAGCCCTGCTGACCACCCGTCCTCGGCAGTATGAATTTCAGCCGAAACCTAGAAAGGGGCCAGCCGTCCAAGAACAAGGGTTACAGCATGAGGAAGTAAACGTGCTGTTCAAGGAGCCGGTGCACAGGATAGTTGACCGGATAAAAAACGAGCCGTACTTCAGATGGCCAAATAAGATGGCGGGCGATCCATCCCGGAGAAACCAAAATTTGTACTGTACATACCACAAGGATAAGGGACACACCACCGAGCATTGCCGGGTGTTAAAGGATCACTTAGCGCAGTTGTTAAGGGCAGGGCACTTGAAAGAGTTCGTTATCAACACGGCAAACAATGAAGGTGAACTGGGCGCAAAGCCGGGCAAGGGCCCCCGCCCACCTCCCATTGGAGTAATTGAGGTAATTCACGCTGCACCAAGAGACGTCATGAGGATCAGCAGGAGAGAGGTCTTGACGACGACCCCGGCTGACATAGGCGCGAGGGAAATATCACTTGCAAAAAAGGTGAAAATTGCCCGGGATATTATCGCCTTCGGCGACGAGGACCTCGTGGGAACGATCCAGCCACACGACGACGCACTAGTGGTGACGGCTCAGATAGGCGGCTTCTTGGTGAAGAGGTTGTTAGTGGACCAAGGAAGCGGCGCCGAGGTCATGTATCCCGACCTGTACAGGGGGCTCGGGCTGAAAGTCGAGGATCTCACGAAGTACGACACGCCCCTGATCGGCTTTGACGGCCAGATAGTGGTTCCAGAGGGGCAAATCTCCCTTCCCGTGGTTTTGGAAGGCAAGGAAGTCACAGTGACGTTCATAGTGGTTGCTTCATTTTCCCCTTACACCGCAATTCTTGGGAGGCCGTGGATCCATGCAATGGGGGCCGTGCCGTCCACCCTTCACGTAAAGATCAAGTTCCGGACCGAACAAGGCATCGCAGTGGTAAAGGGCAGCCAACGAAAGGCCAGACAGTGCCTTATTGCAGCAGTGAACCGGGAGGGTCAGACCACCGAAAAAGGGGGTCAACCTGAAGGGGCCCCTTCATAGCAATTACTGCGGCCCTCGGGCAAAGCGGGGGCTAATCCCACAGAGGAACTGATCAGAGTGAGACTGTTACCAGACGAGTGCAGGTATTTCCAAATGGGGGCCGGCTTGACGGACGAGGAAAGGGTGGATATGTTACTGCTTCTTGTCCGGAATGTTGATATATTCGCTTGGAGCCCGTACGAGGTGCCCGGGGTAGACCCCGATTTCATCGTTCATTGTCTCAATACCGACCCGACCATAACCCCTAAAAGACAAAGGCCGAGAAGATCAGCGAAGGAGCACATCGAGGCAGTGAAAGTGGAAGTGAAAAAACTGAAGGAAGCGGGGGCAATAAAGGAGGTCTTCTACCCGGACTGGTTGGCGAACACGGTGGTAGTGAAGAAGAAGAGCGGTAAGTGGAGGATTTGTGTAGATTTCACGGATTTAAACCGAGCATGCTCGAGAGATCCATTCCCAATGCCCAAGATCGACCAACTGGTGGACGCCACATGCGGACACCCCAGGATGAGCTTCCTGGATGCATTCCAGGGTTATCACCAAATAGCCCTAACAGTTGAAGATCAGGAGAAGACGGCATTTATCTCGCCGGAGGCCAACTATCACTACACGGTGATGCCGTTCGGCCTAAAGAATGCCGGGGCTACCTATCAGCGAATGATGACGAGGATGTTCCGTGATAAGATAGGACACACGGTTGAAGTATACATAGATGACATGGTCGTCAAAAGCAAACGCGAATCCGGACACAGTGAGGATCTCCTCAGGGTGTTTGAAATCCTCCGGAGACATCGGTTGCGCCTTAATGCTGAAAAATGTGTATTCGGAGTGGGAGCAGGAAAATTTTTGGGATATCTGGTCAATACACGGGGAATAGAGGTCAACCCCGACCAGATCGGGGCCGTGATGAATTTAACGCCCCCGAGGAGCCCAAAGGAGGTGCAGATTCTGACTGGGATGTTGGCCGCCCTTAACCGGTTCATCTCAAAGTTTGCCGACCGGTGCCGCCCTTTTTACCAACTACTGAAGAAATGGAGAGGGTTTGAATGGGACAAGAAGTGTGACGAAGCATTCCATGACTTGAAGATGTACCTGACACGGGCCCCCGTACTGACCGCACCATTGCCCAGAGAAGACTTATATATGTACCTCTCGGTTTCAGAGCACGCGGCCAGTGCCGTGCTCCTAACGAACCGGGATACACAACGGCCCGTATATTACATTAGCAAGACCTTGGTCGATGCGGAAACCAGATATTTGCCCTTGGAAAAGCTGGTGTTGGCCCTAGTGCACGGTACTAGAAAGTTGCCGCACTACTTCCAAGCCCATACCGTGTATGTGTTAACCGAGTACCCTTTGCAGTCCTTATTGAGAAGATCAGACTTCACAGGTCGGATAGCTAAATGGGGGACCCGGCTTGGTGCCTTCGACATAAGATACAGGCCGAGGAATTCGATTAAGGGTCAGGTGTTGGCCGACTTTGTAGCCGAGTTCTCCCCCAGGAATGGAGGGGGGGTGGTTTGCCAGGTAGTCTCCCCACCGTGGAAGGTCTATGTGGACGGTGCCTCAAGCTTAACAGGGGCCGGAGCCGGGATTGTCTTGATCACACCAGAGGGGATTTGGTTGGAACATTCCTTCAAGCTCGGATTTAAAGCTTCCAATAACGAAGCAGAATATGAAGCACTGCTTGCCGGCCTGAGAACTGCGGCGAGGTCAGGAGCAAAGACCGTCGAAGTATACTCGGATTCACGGCTGGTTGTCAACCAGCTGCAGGGAAGCTTTGAAACCAAAGATTCCAGAATGAGGAGGTATTTGCAGCTGGCAAGAAGGGTCATGGCAGAGTTCCGGACAGCAAAAATAGCCCAGGTTCCCCGAGGACAAAACAGACATGCAGACTCACTGGCCACACTGGCCTCGGCGCTAACCGAAAATGTGCCACGGATGATCAAGGTGGAACTTGTACAGGAACCCAGCATCCTAGGAGTCGGGGAAGCTACCGGCCCCACAGTAGGCATTGAAAGCATCACCCGTGCCGGACCTTGCTGGATGGACCCTATCATTGAATTCCTGACTGATAATCAGATCCCGGGCAATGACAAGGAAACCGATAAGATTCGTCGTGTAGCAACCAGGTATTGGTTGTCACCAGATCGGAAATTGTACCGGAGATCCTATGGAGGACCGTACCTGTTGTGCTTACACCCCAGTCGTGTGCACGAACTATTGACTGAGTTACATGATGGGGTGTGCGGTAGTCATGTGGGGGGACGTTCGTTGGCTCACCGGGCAATCACCTAAGGATTTTGGTGGCCGCAAATGCAAAAAGATGCCGCCGAGTACGTACGGAAATGTGAGAAATGCCAAACGCACGCCCCCTCGGTCCATCAATCGGCAGGACCCCTCAACCCTGTCAGCAGTCCCTGGCCTTTCGCCCAATGGGGGCTGGATATCATCGGTCCGTTTCCCCGGGCTACGGGAAACCGGAGGTTCGTCCTCGTAGCCGTGGATTATTTTACCAAATGGACTGAGGCTGAGGCATTAGCAAACATTAGAGACACAGACGTCAAGAAGTTCGTGTGGAAAAACATAGTGACAAGGTTCGGGGTGCCGTACTGTCTCATATCGGACAATGGGTTACAGTTCGATAGCCGGGCATTTCGCGAATTTTGCAACAACCTGGGCATCAAGAACAGGTACTCGACACCGGCCTACCCTCAGAGCAACGGTCAAGCCGAGGCCGTTAACAAGACGATTATGAGCGGATTAAAGAAGAGACTTGACGGAGCAAAAGGACGATGGGCGGAGGAGCTTCCTAGCGTTTTGTGGGCATATCGAACGACACCCCGGAGGTCTACTGGGGAAACCCCATTTTCCATGGCCTACGGGGCAAAAGCCGTAATCCCAGCCGAGGTGCATTTATGCAGTGCGCGGGTGAGGGGTTTTGACACCGGCCAGAACGAGAAAATGCTGGCACAGCATTTAGATCTGCTCGAAGAGTTCAGAGACGCCGCCCTAATACAGCTCGCCGAGTATCAGCAGAAGATGACTCGCCGCTACAACCAAAAGATAAGGGCGAGAGAGTTCGGTGGAGGGGACTTAGTTCTGCGGCGAGCTGTGGGTAACATGCGTGATACCAACGCCGGGAAGCTGGCTGCCGCCTGGGAAGGACCGTACAGGGTGACCGCGATAGCTGGGGAGGGGGCTTATTATTTGGAAAGCTTAGACGAAAAACCACTTCCACGGCCATGGAACATTCATAACCTGAAGAAATTCTATTGTTGAGGAATTTTAAAAGAAACTATGGATCCTTTTGTTATCCTGAGTTCGTTTTTATTTATTGTGGTCACAGGGATGCGTAGTTGGCGCAGTTTTGCCCACCGGAAAACTCCTCATATAAGGACCAAAACCTGTCCCCGGTTCAATCACGTTCGCCGGACAGGTGGAAACCTAAACGCAAAAATTTTTAAGGACAGAAACTTGTCCCCGGTTCGATCATGTTCACCGGACAGGTGGAAACCTAAACGCAAAAATTTCTAAGGACAGAAACCTGTCCCCGGTTCGATCACGTTCACCGGACAGGTGGAAACCTAAACGCAAAAATTTCTAAGGACAGAAACCTGTCCCCGGTTCGATCACGTTCACCGGACAGGTGGAAACCTAAACGCAAAAATTTCTAAGGACAGAAACCTGTCCCGGTTCGATCACGTTCACCGGACAGGTGGAAACCTAAACGCAAAAATTTCTAAGGACAGAAACCTGTCCCCGGTTCGATCACGTTCACCGGACAGGTGGAAACCTAAACGCAAAAATTTCTAAGGACAGAAACCTGTCCCCGGTTCGATCACGTTCGCCGGGCAGGTGGAGACCTAAACGAAAAATTTCTGAGGACAGAAACCTGTCCCCGGTTCGATCACGTTCGCCGGGCAGGTGGAAACCTAAACGAAAAATTTCTAAGGACAGAAACCTGTCCCCGGTTCAATCACGTTCGCCGGGCAGGTGGAGACCCAAACGAAAAATTTCTAAGGACAGAAACCTGTCCCCGGTTCGATTATGTTCGCCGGGCAGGGGGAAACCTAAACGAAAAATTTCTAAGGACAGAAACCTGTCCCCGGTTCGATCACGTTCGCCGGGCAGGTGGAAACCTAAACGAAAATTTTCTAAGGACCGAAACCTATCCCCGGTTCGATCACGTTCGCCGGGCATATGGAAACCTAAACGAAAAATTTCTAAAGATGTAAACCTGTCCCTGGCTCGAATATGGTCACTATAAAGGTGGAATTCTACAAGTGAAATTCCTAAATGCAGAAGAATATTCCTGGCACAATCTATTTGCCGAGCAATGATCGCCCCGAACTGATCCTTGTCACCAAATGATCAAATCCAACGACTAAACCATCATACGAGGGTTTGGTTGAACAAATTCTAACCGTCTTCACGGCACAATCGAGTTGAAAACGGAATGTTTGGGAATATGTAATAAGTACGAGCATGCAACAATCAGATTAAGCACTTTAATAACTAAACAGACCGGAATAAGTATAGATAAAACCAAAAAGTAAAATATTGTACGAACGCCACAACCCGGCGTCTAGGCAAACAAAGTAAATATTGTACGATGAGCCTAAAAATTGTTCCGACACCACAACCCGGTGCCTAGGTACATAAAGTAAATAAAGGTTAAACAAAAAAAAAAAAAAAAAAAAAAAAAAAAAAAAAAAAAAACACCAATAAGCTTAAGTCGCAGGGCTGAGCGGGGAGGGTGGAGATGAGCCTGTCATGTCCCGTCCTTGGTTCTCCTCGGTGGGGGGTTGCTGAAACTCTTCGTCACCAGGAGCATTGAGGGCGCTGGATACCTCTAAATCGAGGTCTTCAACATGAGTATCAATTGCCCGGACCAGCTCCCTCATGCTCGGGGTGTCCTCCTCATCGGCAGGAATTGCTTGGCTCTGGACCGGATTGAGAGAAGTAGGTCGAGGAATGTTTTCAGAGATCCAGAGCGAGGAGTCCCCGAGCACACCAGCTGCTCGTAGGGCGGCCAGCCAACCCTCCTCAAAGCCGTGAGCCCTGGCCTGCGAAACGACGGGCTCCACGGAGTTCTCAGCGTCCGCGAAGCCCTCGTTGTACCATTTTTCTTCACACGCCTCCAAGGTCACCTTAAGATCGGCCACCTCGTCAGCATGCGCCATTGCCAGGCTCTCGGCTTGTGCAAGTTTCAGCTCTGACTCACTTAACCTCTCCTCCAGCTCGGACACCCTCCTCTCGGCCTGCTGCTTAGCCTTCTCCTCCGATTGTGCCCTCCTCTCGGCGTTCTCGGCGGCTGTGGACCTCTCCCGTGCCGTCTCAGCAGCCACTTCCCTGAGCGCCTTCTCCCGCTCGGCATCCTCAGCCAGCTCGTTCATCCTCTCCCCGAGCATATGAGTAATTTGCGCGGCCTGCGACACAGTATCAGTGAGTTTAGAAGGAAACAAAGAGGTAAGTACATGCTAATTGAATTGAGAGAGGACATGACAAGAAAATTCACCGCTACGGTGTGCCATTGGAGCCGCTTGGCTATGGACTCTTCAGTGCCGTCCCGGAAAAACTGGACGTCCGCGGGCAGCATCAGACCACTGGCTAAGCTTTGAGCTACTCGGCCACCCTCTCCTTGTGCCCATAGCCGTAGGCTTACGGTGGCCGGCAGGGGCTCGTTCCCCAACAAGAAGGTCGGTTGCCAACCGGGCGCCGGCCTGGAGGAGGAGGCCCGCCCAGCAACTCCCCGGGTGGCCGGTTGGGAGCCACCGGCTGGCTCGCGTATCACAATCCCGCCTGAGGGGCGGGGAGGGGTCTTGGAGGAGGCGTCACCTTACCTCCCGGGAGGGGGATCCTCAACACGTTGCTTCTTGTTTTGTCTAGCAGGTGGAGGAGGAGGGGAACGGTCTCGGGCCCGGGTTTGTTGCGGTTGGCCTTGTTGCCTTGGGCCTGGTAAGAAACGGTCAACGGTCAGCGTCCTTCTGGTAACCATCTCGTCAGCGGGGGTAGTGGTTCGGATACCTTCGGCAATGTGGGTTTGGGGTAGTCCGGACTCAGTGTGGCCTTGTTCAACTGGAACGTGTGCTCGTTCCCTTAGTAACCGAGAAACTCTTTCAGCAGATTCGTCTCGGATGGGAGGGAGGTCGTCGGTTGTTGTGTAGCGTGGGCCGGTATCTCGGGCCTCTCCTACGGTTAGTGAAGGGGGTAGGAAGTGGGCGTGCCGAACGTCAATATAAGAGAGCAAGGGACTGTCTACCAAAAGAGCCTGAGAGAACGGCTGCCAAGTCCGGTAGGCGGGTATACAGCCCAAAATTAGATGGGATGCCCGGAGTTGCCCGTTCGTGTGTACGAAAATCTCAGACCTTAGCACGAAATTGAGGTCCCTCACGTGCACTGATCTGATGTCCGGTGTGAACACTCTTCCGTCTGTAAAAGAAGGAGACAATAAATCAGACCCCATTGCAAACGAGACAAAAATGAAAAATAAGGAGAAGATAAGAGGGCAATAATAATAATAAAGGGAAAAGTTAGGGGGAGGTTGATGTGCGGTACGAACCGACTTCGCGCCGAGAAAGGGGGCAGGGAGCATCATCGGCAAACCAGTTGCCGCTCACCCGGACAAACTCCCCGGCGGAATTTTTATTGGAATCGGGTAGGCAGGAGATCAGCCGTACCCTCATATCTCTGACCTTCAAATAATAATTGGTCCTTTTACTTCCGCACAAGCTATACATGTGATTTATGTCATTATGATCCAGTTGCAGACCATAAATCTGATTCAATCGGTCAACGCAACTAACTACCCGGTAAAAGTTAGGAGGAAGTTGCTCGGGAGACAGCCCGTAAAACCTAAGGGTGCTAAGTAACAGGAGGTTCACGGGAAACCTAACCCCGCCCTCTAGAATGGCCATTAAAGGAAAAAAGGCAATGTTGGGTCCTTTGTGTAGAGCGATTTCGCTCTCGTGACAATACGCAACATTCACATCCTCTGGGATGTTGAATGTCCGCCTAAAGGAGGCTAAAGATGCTTCGGTGTTCAACAGATGAGCGTAACCCATTCTAAAAAGTATGGAAACTAAGAAATGGAAGCTAAAGGAAGAGATAAAAGTAGAAAGGAGAGGCAGAAAACTTACTTGGGATTATAGGAAAGGGGTGTTCTGGGCTGGGAAATGACCACTCAGATGAATGCTCGGCAGAGAGGGAATTCAGGAATTGAGGGGAATAAAAGTGTTGGAACGACTTAGAATGGAATATTTATAGGTGTGAAGAAAGCAATGATGAGCATCATTTAATGAAGAGGGAAGGAGCGGGAAAAGTTGCAGCTTTTCACTTGTAGCGCCTCGGTTCGCGAACCGTCAGGCAATAATGATGGATAGAGCAGCTGGCTGGAATGACGTGCCTTTTCAGGGCGCATTAAAATTTTGCCTACTAACCTTTCAGTATCAAAACTCTTTCACCTTAAACGGCAAAAGCAGCGCCCGGGTCACCTTGATTCGCCCCCGGCAAGCGGATGCTAATCAAGGGGGGGCTATTGTACGTTCCTGGCCCAAGCCTTCATTAGGGCCGAGCATAACTCATCACCACGCAGCACACGGGGCCCGAACATTCCCTTATAAACTGGGCTGGGCTGGGCAGTATTGAGCTCCCAATCAGGTTTGTATTGCTGATGGAAGCTCCATTGCACACAATATTCTTTCATTGTCACTTGGCCGGTAAGTTACCCGACCATGGGCAGTAATTTATGTTATCCTAAGTGTTTGATCACGGCGAAGTATGGTGTTCGGATTGGTCGGCAAAACACCCAGAAGTCGTTGCCATGCATAACACAGCAACGAAGAACAAGTTCCCAAGCCACTTTGCTGCTCAACTACCAAATTCCCACTTAACAAAGATAACATTGGACCCCCTCTTCCACTATTGATAGGAATAATCATAACACCTCCACCCAGTGAAAGCTATAAATAAGAGAGAGCTGTGAAGAAGAGGGGGGTTGGAGAGGAGAGAGTTGAGAGGAGAGAGAGAAGAAAGAGGTACAGAGAGAGGAAATGGATGAGGGGAGAACAGATTGATCGGGAAGCAAGTGGGCTAAATGGGCCTCAACGTACTGAGCCCCCCATTGTAGGAAAAACAAAACCCACGTCACAAATAAATTGAGCCCAAGAGAGAGAGAGTCAGGCCCAATAATCTCCTTCTTGTTACGCACAAGAGTCATTCACTGATATCCAAGGACTTGGAAGATCAACGTTTTGGGCAAGGGATACCAAGCCATCTCTTCTCCCCGTTTGTACATCGTATCGGTATCCTCTGTTAATCTGCATCATCAAATATTATCATACTCTATTTTTTTTTTTTATATATTATGTTATCCATCTAATTACCACATGTTATTGTCAACACAGTTGCATATCATCACCAGGAACCATTTGATCTACAGAATACAGGCCATTGTATGTTGAGATTTATGCTTGACATTTAAGTTCATATTATGATAATGGAGCTAGCTGACAATGATAAAATTATGTTCCTATTAAGTCAATACATTGATGAGAGTATATCTATTCATTACCAAAGCAAAAACGTCCCCGGTAGCCATAGAAATAATATCAGCGCAAGAGACAACTTCTGGGCAGACAACCTCCACGGCAGCCTTTGCTGCGTCGATAACTTCAAAGCCCCTCACACTTAGATTTGGAGGTGCAGTTTTCTCGGCGTTGTTCCCATCTAGTAGGATTGATGCATCACATCCCTTTTCATGTTAAATACAGTGTTAGCCAGTGTTGTGCAAACAAAACAAAAACAAATACCCTCAAAAGCTAATAATAACTGTAGACAAAAAAGGAATTTGCAATGGGAGAATTATTAATTTATATAAGATTTACGTTGTAAACTAAATAAATATATACATATTTGTTTAGTTTACAATGTAAATCTTACATAAATAATATATACAATATAAACTAATAATTTTTCTTTACAATATTATTATGAAGAGCGCCACAATAACAAAAATTCTAGCAACATTTTATTTTAGGTTTGTGGTATTTCCTAACATCTAGAATGCATCAAGGAGCAGGAACTTCTCACCAATTTTTTTTTTTTTTTGGGCTAAATCTAAATTGAGAAGATCTTCTATGACACTACATAAAATATGAAGTCATTTAAAATTTTAAATGACATGACACTTATTACATCTTAAAAAAAAAAAAAAAACATTTTGTACGTATTGATCCTAATCGCATAAAACGATAGGTAGAATGCCACTAAGCCACCTAGCTATAGCTGAAAATAAAATATTTAATTGGTATATATGTTAAACAAAATGGAGTACATGCATGTTAACCATTTTGTGGTACCTAGATATAAAAAGTAAAGAAATTAAAAGAGCTCACTTTAACAAAGCAATCGTGGAATTGCATGCGAATGAGAGCTGGCGCAATAGTCGGGTCCTCATTGAATTTTGCCACGACAACTTGGGTTACAATTGCCTCAACATCTACCAAACATTTTTCCCTGTAAAATCCTACCTGAAGTTGACCATAACAATGGCCTGTGAAGCTCATCAAGATGAACCCAAGGCATAGTGCAACAGCAGATGTGCTAGACATATTCATGATCTTCATTCACGTTGAAGTAGAACTACAAAAAATGCACATGAAATAAAGGACATCTTTCTTTCCTATTTGTAGGGAAGAAGATATGGACTATGGAGTCCTAACCTACTACAAAAACTTGATGGTTTGCACGACTTGCATTTAGGAGGGGTTTCTCTTTTCAATTACAAGGTGTTCTAGGTTGTGACAAAACATGTACATATGAGGAAATATTCAATTATTGGGTGACATAATGTAAAATATGTATGAGGTCATTGAGGTGCCGACTTGGTTAATATTTCTATATTGGAATGAGAATCAATAAAATCAAAGAAAATCATGGATGAGGTTAAAGTTCAGATCATCTGACTCCGTAATAATTTTAGTTTTAGCACGCGTTTTCAACAGGCAGCAATAATTAATTATTAGATCACGAACTCAATACAAATTAAGTCCCAAGCTGCAAAATCTGATCAACCACAACCAGTAACAAACAATCTCACCCAACATCAACTATGCTAAAAGAAAATTCCGTGACTTAGCAAATCTTCTATTCAACGTGAAGAATCCATATACATTCTCAAATGAAGCTACCAATCTCTGATATCAACAATTAATACTTATTTATGTACAGCATTTTCATATTATGCAATCTTCTTTTTATTTCAATCCAAAGATGATATGAATGTGCAGGCCAAGCCAGTTTAACAAAACTAAAAGAGAAAATTTTCCCTTTATAAGTTTTAAAAATTGTAGAAACTCCCTATCCCAACATGCTGGCTTTCAAATAATAGAACAATTTCTCAAAATCCTTCACCATATATGCTTAGACAAACCACAATTGTTACATAAACGGTCTCTATTTTTCATACAACTTGTGATAATTTGACTTTATCTGCCCTGAACTTCTCTAGCGTTTCACTTAGAAATTTAGAAACCGTATCTTTTACTCTTTTCAATGCTGTTCTTTTGGCATCAGCCGCCCATAGGTGTATGTGTATCGAGGTTGATGCTTTTGCCCCATTTGATGATTTCTCAATTGGCTTCATGGGAAAATGACTTAGTTGAAGCTATTAAATTGTTAAAATTATGTAGTTAAATGATTAAATTTATCATCTTTTAATAACTTAAACTTTTAGACGAATCAGTAATTTAATATAATCTCATACATTAAGTCTCACCTATCAAAAAGGAATTTGAGCTCACACGTGAAAGAAAGTGTTAGAATTATGTGGTTAAATAATTATTATTTAATATTAATATAAGTTGTGGCTGTCAAAAAGTAAGTCTATAAAAAGTTATACACAGCAAAATAAACTAAGTAAATCAAAAAATAAGCTTAGCCAATAGTACTAATTAATAGGTTAATTCGGAAGAAAGAAAAGAAGGATAGGACATATAATAGAGAAGTTTACAACTTTCCTTGGCCAATATTTTTATTTTTCTTTCGTATAATAAGCCTGTTGTGGCTCTCTTTCATCCACCCGCGAAAGGTTGACCACTTGAGAAACTTTCTCAATGAAAACACCCGTCTGTGGTCATTTATCGGCCTTGTTTCATAGTTAGCTAGAAAACATTAAAATAATTATTGAGCATAAAATAATGGGCTCAAACAAGGATTAATAGCCCATTTATTTTTCAACAGTTTACATAAACACTTATTTGATTTAAATTTCCGTCAATGTCACAATTACTGTTGAAGTTTATGTTACCGTTAGATGTTTACGTTGCAGTGTTAATCTCACTTATTTGACATTGATAGAAATTCCTATTGAATTATGATGAAAATTTTATTTTGTCATTGTTGAACATCTAGAGTTAGCTTTGGTAATCTCTTTATATTATTTTGCTAAATCTATTCGGTAGCAATGATGGTTTTTTTCTATTACTTGCTGAACATACTTACTCGGATTTCATTAAACAAATTTGACCATAATTACTAGATGCCTTTGCTCTAATTTTAATTAAAGTTTACTTTGACTTCACTAACATTTTCTCATAGCTTTGCTAGATGAATAGCACTTACGTGATTAAATATGTCATTTTAAATTTGTAAAGCATATTACTTTTAATCTCAATCTTGCTAAACACGCTGATCCTGTTTTTCTAGCATTATTAGAACTTAGAAGTGAATCCATGTTTTTCCACACATCCTTTGACATGATCTAACTTGTAAATGATATAAATCTCTACATAATACTGCTGCTGAATTCAAGCTCAATCCAAACCCGAATTAGCAACCAAAAAGTCTACTGCCGACACCTGTCCACATTGCATTGATGTTTCATCCCAGTCAAATGACCAACACTAACCTCTAATGTAGCTAACCTACATAAATACACCGAGGGCATTATTGTCATTTAAACCATCCACCCCTTCTCTACTCGAAGCTCTCTCTCTGTCCTCATTTCTGAACTCCAAGGCACGAGCAGCAGCACCGTTTCTGCCTAAAAAGGAGAGTAATTTGGTGTAAAACTGATGGGCAAAAAGGTAAAATGGAGCTGGAGCTCGGCCATAATCGGAGCGGCGGCGGCGGCAGCAGCGACGGCGCTGATTTCGGCAAAGCCGAAAGACCCGACTTTCCGCGTGATATCAATCAGCCTCACCTCTTTCAAGGTCAACCTGCCAGTCCTCGACGCCGAGCTCGTACTCACCGTCCACGTCACCAACCCCAACATCGTGCCCATCCAGTACTCCTCCACCACCATGTCCATCTTCTACGACGGCTCCCTGCTCGGCTCCGCCGAGGTCCAAGCCGGCTCCCAGGGTCCGCAGTCTTGCCAGCTGCTCCACCTCCCGGCTCGGCTCGACGGCGTGCAGCTCGCTCACCACGCCGTCAAGTTCTTGACTGACGTGGCGAGGCGCGAGATGGTGCTGGACGCGGCTGTGGATATCGGTGGTACCGCGAAGGTGTTGTGGTGGCACCACAAGTTCATGGTCCGCGTGGACAGTCGGGTCACCGTTGATCCTGTTTTTCTTGATGTGATTGATCAGGAAAATAAGGCTGAAATGGAAGTCTCTCTTATTTGAAAAAGCTGAAACGCACGTTTTGTATTATATGAGAAAAGAATGGAACATGAATGAATAATAATATTTTTTAATGTTTTTGGTGAATTTTTTTTTTTTTTTAAATATTTTCTAGAGTACTCGCTTTGTCATTTTAGACTATGTTATATTAGGGGTTTTGAAATTAAAATCTCACACTTTTAAAAGTTTCAAATTCTACCTCTTTTGGTCCACAAAAAAAAAAGTTTCAAATTAATCTTACACTTTTTAAAATGTTTTAATTCAATCCATACATCTGTTTATATTTTATGAGGTCTGAGGTAGTCATTTTTCAACAACCTTGCGATAATTGAACCCAAAGCCCCAATTAAATTTGTATTCTAAATTGGGTCCAGCCCACAATGAGAGATCTAAGAAGTGGTTTAGGTGGTGTTTTGATAATGACTTGCTTGGAAACTTGGCTAGCCAAGGCTACTATCAGACAACCAAGTTCCCTTTTTTGAAGTCCAAGCTGGACTTCCTTATGCCTTAGATTGCGTTCTACCCTCACTCTTTTCTCTCGTCTTTCCCTTCCCTTGATTAGTTTCTACCCCCTATTTCTTGACCATCCCTTCCTTTTTATACCCTTATCTTAGTAGATCTGTCATGATGAGAAAATATCATTAATGTACATGGACATAGATTCCTTCACTTATGGAGTTTAGGTGGTTTCTTGAGTCTTAATTATTGTTCTTACGTGTCTAATCGTGTACTAGAGATGGGAACCATTATTGCCCTGCTATTGAAATGATTTTCTAGTAACTTGTACTTGACACCGAATCCTATATTCGGCAATGGATTCTCCTAAAGGCATTAGTTTATGTCCTCGACTACAGTGGACATTTATTGGAGTGCTTTGCCAAGGTGGGGTCCTTTGCTTAAAACATCTCAAAACTCACCTAGTTAGTGTGGGTCTGTCTTAGGCCAACCTAACCCTAGATGGGCCTGAATTAGTCTGGGAATGGGCTGGCCTTTTTGCCACCTACAAGGTCATTGTTAATGAAAAAAAAAATGTTCAAACGAAACATTGGTGTGTGATTTCAACAATGTGTCATTCACTCTCAAGTATGTGATTTCAACAATGCATCATCAACAATGTGTCATGTATATTCACTCCCAAGTACTGCGTTATCATTTTATTTACATATTTGCTATTAAAGTTATTATTCGTAATCAATCTATGATTTAAATTGATGCATTTTGTAGAGTAAAAAGTTTGATTTGAAAGTTTGGAACCATCCTTTAATTTTAGGTTTTAAAATGTAATTTATCCATCATTCTATATTGTTTTGATTTTGCTTATCCACTTGTTAAATAAAATTTTTTCGTGGATTTATTAAGTAGGGTTTATATGTATCATGCCATCTATATTACTATTTAAGGGGGTTTTCCTTATTTGGAATCTTTATTTTTTTTATTTTTTTGGTTCAAAAATACTCCTACACCTCTATGTTTAAGTAGAGACAAAACTAAAGTACAATCTAGTAAAAATACAACTCTAACTCTTATTGCCTAAAAAATATGGTCACTTTCCAATTGATTTTCAAATTGTTTTATCCACTTGTAGATTAGATTTTCAAAATAAATATTATATATAAAATATTGTAAGGACACAAATTCGGCAATATAGTCCAATACCAGACAGATTAACCCAAAGGCCCAATAACAATGAATTTGTAGAGGGTATGTTAGAAAGAACTGGGCCAGCGAAGATTAGATTGCTAATTGGGTGGGCTAGGACCACAAATTGGGACGTAACACAAGTTTCTAGCTTAAAGGATTGCTCTCGGCCTACATCCGAAGATGGTTGTCTGGTGTCCTTATTGTTTAATAATGGGTGCAGATCTTATCCTCTTTTTCTTCCTCCCTTTTTTTTTTAGGTTCCTCCTTTCCTTTTATATTCCTTCCCCGTTTTCTCTGAACCCTCCACGTATAGAGGTCATGATTCCTTTGTTGACACCTGTCCCTCCCAATTTTTCCAGAACCCTCTACATAGGAACAGCAAGACTGGAAATCACTGTTCAGATGTCTTCTTCACATAAATGCGGCCAGGGGGTTAGTTGTAGAACATTCAATGCGGGGTTGGCAGCCTTCTCCCTTGATATTTTGAGGATCATTTCTTAGTACATGCTTCCACACCAATCACCTTGTCCAGTGGAATCTTGTGGGGGACCTCCCTGACCGTCAGAGCTCTAAGTATCACCTTGGCTTTAATTACCCGAGGTGGTGTACGTCCTCGACAGGACCTTGGGATTGTTGAGCTCACCTTCAACTTTCCCGACTGCCAGCGCGGACCGCCTAGGCCGAGTTGAGTCATCCTCGAACTAGCCTCAGTCCTCGACTTGGGCTTGGGGACGCGCTATGTAAATGGATGAAGGGTTCAAGGCCCATTGTCCCCACTGGCGCGTCGTTCATACCGGCCCAGCACTCCTAGGACACAGATTAGGCCCATTGCCCCTACAAATATAAAGTTTATTTATTTAGTTATGTTGGTGTTTAAATCGTTTTCTCTTCACACATGTTTATACTGCCTTTTTTTTTCATTTTAATGAATGTATTTTCTATGTCCAAAATAAAAATCACTGTGTGTGTGGTTTAATTAAATAGAAAAAAGAAATATCTCAAATTGAGATGAATGAAAAATTATAACACTAAAAACAAAAAAAAGCCTCATCGCACGCACGAAGCGCATGTGATGAGGCTAGTCACCTTTTACTGTATTGGCAAAGGAAGCAGCTCAGACCTTTATGCATATAATCTGGAGTTAATCTTCTTTTACTGTATTACCAAAAAAAAAAATTTCGTCACGTCTATATACCTTACTTACAATTTGATTGAATAGACGCAAGGAGAGGGTAATAGGGGGAAGGGAACGTGAAGAGATGAGATTTTATAAGGAGAGGGAAAATGGTTTAAGAGGGCCTGAACCCTAAAGTGAGGTGAAATCTTGTGTAACGGTTACATACAATATTCCTTTTACACGAGGATGGATTCCATGCTTAAAATAGGTAATTTGAAAAATGTGATATTTTATATAATAAAGGTTGCATATAACATCTTTCTCACATAGAGTGCATTCCACACTTATGAGTTGTGTAAACTTAGGCCTTCATTACCATAAGGAAGTCCAAATATATACAAGATGACATGGACCAAGAGGATGCATGGGAACTATTTGTAGATCAAGATTCTTGTGCTTCGTTGATTAAAGGCATTATCAGTGATGAAGAGATAGGGGGGAGGGGGGGGGGGGGGGTGTGAGGAGATGATAGGGGAGATGTCGAATAACAGGTAATTGATAAAGAAAGCAAGTATTTATGTAGAGCCCCCTTGGCTTAGCCCTTGACCTGCAAACTACGTGCATTTTGGTGTAGGACAAACATTTTGGATGTGAAAGCCCGAAAATGTAGCATAGTTGGGACCTAATTTAAGCTAATCAAAGGGGTGATTTTCATAAATGTAAAATTCTCCAATTTACGTCAATTAAATCTAGGGTCATAAAGGAGTAAAGTTAAAATGAGTATTAAAAGCTTAAGATAGTTCATTTAAATATATTTTGTACACTCAACAAATCAGATTATGTGTACAAGCTTAATTCATTTTCTTGTCAAACAAGTTCATGTTTATTAACAAGTTACTTATTTTACTTATTCAATTACCATATATAGTAATCATAACTAAAAAAAAAAATTATTTGTTAGAGTTTGGCAAAGCCTAGCAATCGAATTTCCCATTCATAAGCATAACCCAGCATGCCAAGCTAGCCTATTTAATGAATTAACTCCTCATGCAACATAAATACGCGTTACTTGGAAATGAGTTACAAAAAGAGGTGTAAAGCCCCATTTGGGTCAACCCCCATTTAAGTTACAAGTTCATATTTATTCACAAGCTACTTTTTTTTTTACTTATTCTTATCCCATACATAGTAAATATCATAACTAAAAAAATTTACTTGTTAGAGTTTGGCAAAGCCTGACAATTGAATTGCCCATTAATAGGCATAATCCAGCTAGCCAAGCTAACCTATTTAATTGAATTGATTCCCCATGTTACATAAATACGCGTTATTTGAAAATAAGTTACAAAAGGAGGTATAAATCCGCATTTGGGTAACTAATGAAACAAAACAAAAAAACAATTCCCTCGCCACCATTCTCATGCTCTTAGCTGTCTTTGTCATGTTTCTTCAAACTATAAATGTCATGTGCTTGGTTGAGCAAGCCAAACACCACCCATGAACACCAATTGTTTTGGGTCATGATTCACGAAGGTGTTTAACCCCAAAAAAAAAAACAAAAACAAAAACAAAAACAAAAACAAAACAAAACAAATAAGAAGGTTCCGTATTTTTGTAAATTGTATATATATTTTTTGGAATAGACAAAAGGCGGCGAGTTGTTGGGCACCTTTGTGTAACAAACACTCCTACGTTATACCCAGAAAGGATCAAGTTATATGTGCTGAAAAAATGGTGGGATTGGCCCACACTGAGAGTTTGGTATAGTACAGTAGGAATGTAGCATTGTAGCCACCTACCATAAGATCCAAATCCAATACCATCAAATAATAAATTGCAAAAGGTGCAAAACCAAAGAATTTAAAAAATAAAGTTTTTTTTTTATAAAATTTCTTAGAGTCGAATATGAGAGGTAAAGTTCAATCCCCGTCTGCAATAAAAATTAATTGATATTTTGGTCTAATAATAAAAAGTAATCATCATAAACGAACCTATATATAAGTTAAAATTATCTTTAAAAAATTATATATAAAAAAAAAAGCATAAAGAAAGGAGTTGAAAAGAAAAAAAGCGAAGGTACTTTATTATTTACAACCTAAGAAACAGAAAGAAGAAAACAAAATAGAAAGAGAAGAGTCTTTTTCTTTTCCTTTTTAAGTTCTAAGTATCTCATTTTCCAAGTTTCCTCCAAGTGCACAATCTTAAAGCAGCTGTTGGATATGTATAAGAAATTTGTTGACGTTGGAATATAAATATAGTCTATTGGTTTATCATTGCTGTGACTAATAATTAATCAGACGGCAATTTCATTTGATTGGGCTCCACCTGCACACTATTATTTCAAAAACATAAGGATTAATTTTTTGTCATTAAAGCAAAGAAAGAGTCACTCCCAAGGGAAAAAAAATTGCAATGCAAAATATATAATTATATCAAATTTTGATTCGAATCATTAGCACCAAATTAGTGCAAAAAAAATTCTGTATCACGCGTTAAGACAACAATGATTTAGGTGCCAAGGAGTGCTGCTCAGGTTCATGATTCAGCTCAAGATTTACATATGTTCCTATTTGTTTGTTTTTTACAAATTATCACTCTTAGACTTTGACATATAAATGCTAATTTGGAGTTTATAGTTTAGATTCTAACAATTAATTATTAGACTTTAGGCTTTGTGAGAGTTGTGACAACCTATCTAAACATTAAACACCCACTTTGTTGAATATTTTCAGTAGCTGAGAAGCTAATTGAAATAGGTTTGACAATAGCATTTTAATTACAATTTCTAATATTGAAAAGCCATGTACCAAAACAAAACTTAGTCCGTTTTTCGACTCTTCTATACTATTATGTTAGGTTACTACTTTTTCAGCCTCAAATTAAAATAATAAAGCTAGAGTCCTCCTAAAGCTTACCGACCCAATTGTTCTATTCTTCTATATACAAATGAAGATGAAACCTTTTTTTTTTTTTTTTTTGAGGAAATGAAGATGAAGCCTAATAATTAGGTTTAGATATACTTTTGTAAGGTGATAATATGCTTTAGTTGATTTCAAAATAAAAACTAATTCTAGTATTACCCTAGAGGTATGGTAGAGAATAGTAATCTCTTTGCACAAAATTTGATATACGTGTTAAAAATATAAAGAAAATGTAATTCAACAATAAAATTTTGAAAATATTAATTCAATAAATAAAATTATTAGATGTTTCACTTGATTTGTCCATTGAATCAATAACATTTTCTTTTTTTGAGTATATATGTAATATAATGTAATCACAATTCACATAAGTATGTGTACAAATCACCATAAAAACTTGGAGAAGGAAAGACTTCAGTCTTAGGGAAGGCAGATGTAAGGGTCTACAATAATGTCAATGCAAAACAATAGATCATGTTCAAATATCATAATTTATAATAATTTTCCTATAAACATCTTTATTAACACATTTTTAGTGAAACTATTTCATTCTGATTATTTTACAAATTACTTAAATTGGATTTTTTAAAAAAAACAAATTTACAACAGATATAGAAAATATTATTAAAAAAAATATGAAAAAAATATAGAAATGGAATTTCATAATCATGATATTGAGTACAAATTTAGAAAAAATTAATAATAAAACCTTAAGACGGTAGCTCTTTAGTTAACTCCAACGATTTTCTTAAAACTCAATTTCAAACCAATTTTATAACACATTTTTTTTTAATGGTAGATAGATATAGAAATGTTTTAAATTTTTTAGAAGAGTCAAGTGCCCCTTAAGGTTCGCCTATATTGAAAAGAATATCAATAATTTTTTAATTAACCTTATTATTTTAGAGGAAAAATGCAATTAGAATAATTAAAATAATATTTGTCTTGAAAATATACTAATAGTTTCCATTTTTCAATATTTATATCACTTAGGAAGAAATTACAGATGGAATTTAGGTGCATAACAAATTTTAAATTCTTTCTTTATAAATGTCTTGTTTGAAATATGTTATGACAAAATTCTGCCTATTTAGAGTGATTAAAACTTCATTTACTAATTCTGTCTTAAATTACATTATTTTTAAAAGTCTCCCAAAGAGATAATTGGGGTACTAATCCCTATACCAATCTCCTCACATAAGTCACACTCACACCCAATAAACAAGCAAGAGTCATACTCATACCAACACCACACTTTTATTGTATGGTTTTGAATGTGAGGCTGGCGCCAGTGGTGGGATTGGTACTTTCCTTGTTATGTATTTTATATCCAAATAATAAAATAAATAATTAATGGGATTTAAAATTTTGTCATCCATTATTTTAGATATTCTACATAATAAATATCAATTTTCTCATCCAAGCACAGAGTTGTGGTAAGAATAATTAATTTGGCTATGCCTGCAACTAAAGTCAGACCCATGTTGGGACCAATGGCCCCCTTACCCAACACTCCCATTCTCCCCTTTTTTTTTTCTAACAATAAATAATTAAATTTTGTCTTCCTAAAAATTTAATTGGGCCAAAGAGGCTAAGGACAAATTAAAAGAAATAAAGAAAAAAAATGATTTGCTAGTCTATGACTTATGGCCCTACTTAAATAACAAAATAAAAATAATAAAAACTTTTTTACTCAAAACATTCTTTAAAAAATCATTATCTATGTTTTTTTATGTTTTATGCTGATAAAATCCTCTAGTAATCAAAATAAATATTTTCTTAATCAATAGAAAATTAAAAGCAAAACAAGAAATAAGAGATTAAGGATTTTCAAGTAAAATTATTCTTTTATTTCTATAATAATGTAGTTTATTGCTCTTACATGTATGTTCATGCACGCATGCATTTTATTTTTTATCTATATATTTTTATTTGTATTTTAAATAAGTTGGTAGAATGGTAATAAATCGAGGTGAAAAACACATCGTTTTTTTTTTTTATCATAGTATCTTTCTTAATTGTGTCAAGGTGGTTCATAAAGATTAAAATATCAATAACCTACCAATTTGTTTATAGAATTATTGTAGTTGTACACTTGTCTTGTTTCAACTATAACTACAAGATAACACAATTTTAGTTTACTTTTTAATAATTTAATAGGTGGGGAAGAGGGAATTTGAATACTAGACGTTTTTGTTGGAAATAACAACAAATGTTAATTGAGCTACAAAGCTTTCAGTCAAGACTTGCATTTTAATTTACAAATTTTGTGAAAACTACAACAATTTAAAAAAAAAGTAAAACGATTTTCTAAAAGTACTATTTGATTTTGTATATTGAAAGTAAAATTATTGTGAAATTTAGTACATAATCAATTTATAGAATATTTTTGGGAATTTAAAAGAATGCAAAATTTCATTTTGATAAATGATTGATTTTGACATATATTGAGAACTATTATTCTGTCTTTTCTTTTGTTTATATTGTGGTAGCTTTGAAAGAATATTAGTTTTATATTTATATTTAGTCTTGAATTAGTATATGTTTCATTCTTGAATTCTAATTTTTATTTATTTATTTGTGCTTTGCCCCAATCAAAAATTTAGGTTTCATCTTGCCTGCAACCCTCCTAAAAAATTCAGGTTTCATCTTGCCTGCAACCCTTCATCCTTGGTTTAAGTTTAGACATTGGTTTTTCAATGTGCAAGTGTTGTTATGGTCACATTTGGGGTCTTTTACAAACTGGTCATCCCTACACTTTTTTTTTCTTTAGCAAAAATTTAATTTGAGTACTAATATGCCACCTAACAAGTAACAAGGGTCATAAATAGCAAGAGACCATGCTATCATCTAATATTATACAATTGTCAATCAATTGAAACGATGTCAAGTATGTTGAATTATTAGGTATTAAAGTACAGAAATGTTACTATCAAGTTCAGGGAGTTTAAACTTGGTTTTCAATTCTTTTTCTTATTATGTTGCGCTATTTATTTGGACTACTCTTGAATAGTTATGAAAAGGTTTCTATCAGAAATTTACTCCCTTCCCTTTGTTCAAACATGACTTCAAATTCACTATCAAAGGCCAGTTATAATTCCTCTTCATAATCCATATTAGCACACCAATTCTATATATATATATATATATATATAGAGAGAGAGAGAGAGAGAGAGAGAGAGAGAGAGAGAGATAAAATCAATAGTAATAATAACTTATCTGCTCATACAATAGAACTTTGAGCATTGCGCAATTGCGCACTTTCAGAATGATAGTCAATCTACAAGTATAAATATTTGTAAGATGGGGGGCAAGAATTGATATTTAAATTTCCATAAAAAAAAGTTTCACAGACATATATTTAGATCAGACTAAAATAAAATTTTATCTTACATTTTGAAAAAAACCCAAAAAAAAAAAAACAAACTGCAATTAAACTTTCTATTTATGAGAGTCAAAATTAATAGAACTTACCAGTCAGGCAGAAACCAAAGCTGTAAATTACAGTTCAAGAGAGAAAACCCCCCCCTCCTGAAAATGCTCCAAAGATAAAGAGAGGTCCTTGTGCGTTGTGCATTGTGATGTGAGCTGTATTTAAAACCTACCAAAACCAATACGCAATGAATAATAGCGCTAATATTCTTTTTTGATGAAATAATACTAACTACTAACCTTCTAACTGAAGCTGACAACTCAAATACATAAACATATACAATATATATATATATATATATATATTAGTAAATACTCCATTAACACTGTATTAGTTACTCAATTAATTCCCACCAAATACATCTCTTTCTCTCTCTCTCTCTTTCTTTCTCTTTCTCAATTTCACAGAGACTCTCTGTCTTTGATTGTTCAACTCCCCAAAAGCCCAAAACAAAGAAAAAGAAAAAAATTGAAAAAAAAAAAATATAGAGATAATGATACTCACGTCCCACATTGTTCAAACCCTTTTGCTTTAGTCCAACTCCAACCCGAATTTCCTTCTGAAAAATCTTCTTTGTCTCTCTCAAACCTCTCAGAATCTTTGTATATTTTTTTTTAGTATAATAATTTTTTTTTTCCTTGTTTCTCAAAGCAAGAAAGCGATTTTTTATTAGTGGGTGTTTTTTATAATTCAAGAAAAAGGTTGTTTTCATTGCCAGCCATGACTGAGGTCCTCAATCCCAACCATTCGCCAACCCATTTCTCTTCTTCTTCTGCTTCTTCTCCTACAAGAGTTTCTTCTTCGTCTTCTTCCTCTTCTTTTTCTCCTTTATCATTTGCAAAGCAACCTCAGAATGAGGACAACAACAACAACAACATTAACAACAACAACTACACCCTTTGTGAATGTGAGTCATTCTCTTCGCATGTAGCAGAGGACGGAGATTCTATAGTGTCGGTGTTTGAGGAAGAGAAGAAGAAGAAGAAGAAGAAGAGGAAGAAGAAGAGTGTGAGAGTCAGACAAGAGATCAGCTTTCTTTGTTGGCATTGCTGGTTGCCCTTTTCAGAAAATCGTTGATTGCTTGCAAGAGTGATAGAAGGGAGCTTTGTGCTATGGAGATTGGGTGGCCCACTAATGTGCGCCATGTGGCGCATGTTACCTTTGATAGGTTCAATGGCTTCTTGGGTTTGCCTGTGGAGTTTGAACCTGAGGTACCCAGAAGGCCTCCCAGTGCAAGGTTCTTTTTTTCTTCTTCTTCTTTCTCTTTTTTTGTGAGAATGTGAATGTGGGATTTAAGTTTTCATGATTTTGGTGTTATTTTGGTTATTAAATTTGTGAACTTGTTGATTTTTATTCATTTTTGTGTTTTTTATTTTAAAAGTTTTAATGGTTTATTCAAATTCTTGATTTTTCAATTTGCTCATGTGCTGTGTACTTTTCTATTCTTTTCTTTTTGGTGGCAATGCAATCTTGAAATTGCGAATATGGTCTGTCAAATTGGTGGGGTTTTCCATTTTGGGTGTTGTATTTGTTTGTGCAATGCAATTCTTGAGATTTTAAGTTTGTTATTTGTATTGGTTGCTTTGCTGGTTTCTATTCTTGGATGTCCTATTGGTTGTGGCCTATTTTTAGTTATTGGTCCATCCAATTTGTCAAACTGCAGCTAGATTGAATCCAGCTTGTAGTTAGAACAAAAAAACAAAAAAAAAAAACAAAACAAAACAAAACAAAAAAAGAGGCTTTTTTGGTTTCTTATTGGTTATTGCAATTGCAAAATTGTTGTGTTTGTTTTACATTTAACATTACTTTTGGTGATTTTCGTGGATGATATATGTGGAAACAATTTTATTTGGATAGATTAAAAAAAGTAAAATCTAAAAATCATCGTATCAGGAGATTATCAACAGCATCCTCTCGATTTTAAAGCAAATGGCAAGACTCCTGATCTCGCATATGACATGCTATCCCTTCCTAAGGGCAGCTGAGATTAGCTTTAATTGTAACTCAAGTAGATATAAAATTATGTTGGTATAATATCTCTTATTTAAAGTCCTATAATGGAATATTCATCAATTTAGGGATGATTAATAGTTTCTTCCTTTGCCTTATTTTTATGAGCTTTGGCAATCAGGCCTTTGTTCCTGGCTTATTCATGTACTTATGAATACATACATACACACATATTCAATCATGTAAAAAAGGTTCTTCCTACTACATACCAGTATCCATATTTCCTGGACTTGCATTTTTTTATCCATTTTACAAGCATCCCACTTAATCAGTATTTTCCATGTATAAACATGTATTTCATTTTGTTAAAATGTGGATTCTGAATGATCATTAAGAATGGGATTTAATGGTTATTTGGTTAGATAACATAAATGGAAATAAAGTTAGCATCATCGGAGAAGGATTTATTGAAATTCTCCTTAGGTTCAGAACCTACACACTAGCGACATCTGCATCACTTCATAAAGTTTAACTTTGTTCCTCAAAGGCTTTAAAGCTTGTTAATTTTTGCACATCTTCTTGTCAGTTTCTACCTAATTGTTTAACTAGTATGATCTTGCCTCTGCTATTCATTTGATTTTTCCTTTATTTTCCCCCTTAAATGTAGTACTACCGTCTTTGGAGTTTCCACAGAATCCATGCAATTGTCGTATGACTCTCGAGGGAATAGTGTGCCAACAATTCTCTTGCTAATGCAAAAACACTTGTATGCTCTCGGAGGCCTGCAGGTATTTCTCCTTGTTCATTTTCTTCTCCTCTGCCTCTTGAACATCATGACTCTAAAAATTCTGAACCAAGAGCAATAGTTTGGAATTGAAAGAAAGTTTTGTAGAGTTGAGTGGTTTGACTTGTCTGAGCAGCTTTTTTCTATTTCTATAAATCTTCAAACTGTTGATTTTACACATGTAGGCAGAAGGGGTTTTCAGAATTGCTGCAGAAAATGGTCAAGAGGAGTATGTCAGGGACCAATTGAACACAGGAGTGGTACCAGAAGGCATTGATGTACATTGTTTGGCAGGGCTTATCAAGGTATGCTGTTGTTATGTTATCAAAGCTGATTAAATATAACATTGCTATCAAGGTACATCATTTTTAGGCATCATGTTTGCTGTATATTTGTTTGTGAAGAGCATGTGAAAGTGAGTTGATCTTAATAAGCATAATCATAAACAAGACTTACACTATTTACAAAATTTTGGAATAACACTATGTCAATGTTCTGCTCCAATACTGCAATCCTTAATCAGTTTCAAGTATACTGTCAAATGTCAAGAAAAAGAAAGGATCATATGAGTCAAAAAAAATATTGTATTGTGGTTACATGTCTACATACACAGTGACTCTTGATCTGCTATGGCTGTTTTTATATGCCACAAGTTGTGTCCTTTCACTTTATGTGTTTGGTTGGTAAAGGTACTCCAATAGAATATGGCAAGAAAACCAGAAGAAGTAAGTGTTAAGATTTCTTCTTCTTCTTTGACAAATAAAATGTTATATATAGGGTAAGTTTGGACCTTCTAATGATGATTTCTTCTTCTTTGACATATTACCTAAACAGTTCAAGAGATTGACGGACCTCTAAATCTGTACATGGTGGAAGAATGGGGGAAAATTTTGATTTTTACCTGTCTTATTCTTCTGTTTAACAAACTTGCAATTATTGTAAATCTAAGGGATGTTAAAATCAAAGCAAAAATTAGTGAAGTTGCGATTACCAATCACTGTGGAAAAGTTTGGCCTATTCTAGATTGATTTTATTGAAGAAATAGTCAAGTTACTACATGCTCCTATAATTAATGAGTAAGAATGAAGCCCTATAACTAATGATATCAATACATTGACTTGATGAATATTTGATCTTTTAGGCTTGGTTTAGGGAACTCCCAACTGGGGTTTTGGATCCTTTATCACCTGAGCAGGTAATGCAATGCCAGACAGAAGAGGATTATGTTGAACTTGTGAGGCGTCTACCCCCAACTGAAGGTGCTCTATTGGATTGGGCCATCAACCTGATGACCGATGTTGTCCAACAGGAACATCTGAACAAGATGGATGCACGCAACATTGCTATGGTTTTTGCACCAAACATGACTCAGGTTAGTTAAAATAGTTTCAACTTCTTGAAGTTCAGAAATTCATGGCATGTTTAAGTCAATTGCAGTCTATATATTTCTTTCTTGCTAAATGATATCATTTGGGCATCCCTTTATATCAGTCAGTTGTGTTATATAGGACCAAATCTTGAAGCATGTTTTGAATTGAATTTAAAGGAGCACCTTCATTTTAGAGCTGGTGATGTCTGTATGCTACATGCTGACTAGTAAAATCATGTGCCAAAATGACGACCCCACCCTTTTTTTCTTTTTCTTTTTTCAACTCATTATCACCTTTGATTTTCATGTTCTTTTTTTTTGGGGGGGGGGGGGGGGGGGGCCAAAGTTATCACCTTCCATTTAAACTGAAAAGATTTGATGGCACTGCAGATCGCAGATTTATCCAATGATTTGCTGGAATGATTTGACTTGTTTTGTTGCAGATGGCAGATCCTTTGACTGCCTTGATGTATGCAGTCCAAGTGATGAACTTCCTCAAGACCCTAATCTTAAAAACACTCCGAGAAAGAAAAGATTCTGCAGTGAAGCTTTACTCTGCTTCCTGTTTAGAGCCTTCTGATGAGAATGGACACCAGAGCCCTTCCCAAACCTGCTGGAAGATACTGCCCTAGAAAATGAAGAGCCAGAGCAAGCATTTGTTGCTGAAGAACCTGTTCCAGAAATTTTCTTTGACACTAATGAAAACAATGATCTTGCTAGTGGAGAAGGTGGCAGTCCATTGACATCTTCTGAGAAACTAAATTCTGATGAGCATGGTTCTTGTGGGACTCTGATTGGAGTTGACACTTACATTAGCAAAATAGAGGCCGGTGAAGTTGATGGTGAAATAGCAGGAATTCAAGGTACTACTGAAAAGAGCAGGACTGGTCAATCAAGTAATTCAAATTTCAAATGGGGGCCAACTAAAAAATGTGTTCAGCAACCTCTAGTTCCAGAAACAGGGCCAGTTGACAAGACTAAGGGAATCAGCAATCTGAGTCGCATAGATTCAAGGATAGAGCGGATCGAAGCCTGGAGGTGAAGGAAAGCTCAAGAGCAGTTGGGCCTAATTCATTGTATGATACTGTATTTTAAATGTAAGTTTGTTTGATTTGGAAGTTGAAGAAAAGTTTGTGAATTGTTCGTGTATATTGTCTCTCCTGCTTGATGATTTGCTTAACCTGATCTGATTTCATGGATGACCCTTCTGTAGAATCTTGCTAACATTGTTACTGGAGTTCCATTGATGTGATTTCCTGTGTTTGCTTTTCAATCTGTGACCAATCTTTTATTCCTTGTGTGTTTAGGTGCTTACCCCTGGTCTCTTTTTTCGCTTACGTACATTTACAAGTGGGTGTTCTGAACCCAAAATCTCATTGGAAGACAGATAATGTCATTAATCTGCAAGACTCTTAATATCGCCTTTTTTTAATTAGAAGATTGTCAAAACTTGTATATTTAGTATCACTATATATACCATCAACTTATTTACAATGCGTGTCAAAACTTGTATATGCTAAAATGACTATACCATCAACTTATTTATGGAAGTGCGCTTTTGTGGAGACCAATAAAGTACCTCAAACATGTAATAAAGATCTTAGCTTTTGTTAAATTTTGTGGGAAAAAGACATTGTCTAAAAATGTGTGATCCAATGAGTTGGGACCACGAAATAGAAACAAAGAAATGAATATAATTATCGAAATGCCCATAAAGATAACGAGGAAAGAGAATCACACAACTAAGGAGCTATGTGGTAAACTAAAAATAATAAGAGGTTGTGCTAGTCTGCATCGATGGATTGTTTAGATTTTCTCACAAAAGGAGGAAAACATGTATACAGTATCAGCTCGAATATTCCTTGTGCTTCTGGAAGTGAAAATGAGGGCGTCACTGATCACTCATGCAGAAACAATTGGCTGCAGCTCGCTTGTGTTAACTCAACTCAATTATAAATTCCTTTTTCTTTTTTATTTTTTTGTTTGCTTCATGTGAGATAGAGTTGTTTTCCAGAAAATTTTAGTGAAAAACAGCTCTATCTTCTTCTAAGTTAAATATGGGAAGTTAAGAAATAATTTTCCTTTGACCTATTTTTTTTATACTAACAAATTCAGAAAAATATAAAATACTATATTTGCATAAGATTTTCCATTAAAACAAACAAAGTATAAATTAAGAACTATACAAACAAAGCCTTGGGATGTCAAGCTCACTCTCAAGCCTATGGGTCAAATCTAAACTCACACCTTTGGAGGGGAGTTGGAGGCACCATTGCCTTTGACAAGTATTGCAGGCTGCAGATTTAATTACAATGATTTGATCCCTAGTTGATGTCAATGAATGTGACTAGGTAAGTTTTTGCAGCCAAAATTATTATGAATTGTGTTAGGTACAGTGATTTTCCCACAACTTGATATGATTGGATAACACCAATCACAATAAATCACATCAACAGCCATGAAAATTTTGTTTCTTTAGGATTATTGTTCTTATATAATCACTATTTATTTAGAGTTGCTTTCAAGAGGTGGAAAATGTGGAGAGGATGTAAAGGTAAGGTGCGATGTGAGTTCAGATTGTATAACCAATCACATCAGTACACCCTGGACTGCATCACAACAATTTTACATGCCATGCTTTGATTACAAGTTCAATAACTTTACCACTCCAAAATATTTCACAAATGTTAACGGGGCAAGTTATTAAAGGTAAACGATAAAATGTAAGTATAAAAACTTATCAATTCAATTACTATGAAAATTATTGCGTTGCAAGTTGCAACATAACTCTTAAAGTTGTGGTCTCCTTGCCCAGTTGCCCATCCCTTGGTGGAGACTAGAGAGCAATATAGCCTTCAGTAACAAGTATTCTCCCTCGCCCTCATGCTTTGTGGATAATTTTGTGGGTTCTCATTGTGGGAAACTATGTTTCCACTATAGAAATGAATATGTTGAATTAAGAGATCATTTAACAAAAAACTGACAAAAATCAAAACATAAAAGATTGCAATTCTTGATGTAGTTAGTGCCACCAACGAAAGGGGTATTATTGTTGTCATTATTATATTTTGAGGTCACCAATTTAAGCTAGAGTCAATATTTTTATTACAAATTGAGGTGCCAGCCCACCATAATCCAAAATAAAATAATGTTACACCCAAATCCATCACAACCCAAAAACTCAAACAAGGTTGTTAAGAAAATATTTTGAGATTTTTTTTTCTTTTGTGTCCATAAGCTTTCTCTAAGTAAAAATATTTAGGTACTCTTTTAAATGCTCAAACAAATCTAAAGTACATTTTTAACATAAACTAGTCAATGTCTCGTGCGATATACAAGAACAATATAAATTAATTTTAAAATATTTTATAAAAAAAAACTATATTGTTGCCGTGTGTAATACTCCTTCTATATGAAATTTATCTTTATGACCATGTGTAATACTTATTCTTAATATTGTTGCCTCTACCAGAGCTCACAACCATTAATTATCTTCCACCTTGGATTGAAACTTGTCAATAACATATGCTAAATCTCCCTCTAAGATGATATCTCTTACACCTATTTCAATTGCAAAATTAATAGCCTGGATTTGATAGTTTTGTTTCCTCCAAATCTAAATTGCTCTCCCTTTGCAACTCAATGCTGCAATGAGCGACCCGTTATCATCTCGAATCAAAATTCTCGCTCTAGCTTTGCTCTTTAAAAATCACTCTGTCAAAGTTTATCTTGAAGGACAACTCCTAAAAAGGTTGCTATTTATGCTTGATTGGACAACTGTGTAGCGACAAATATCATATTACCCAATCCATTAAATCTAACCATTGCAATTCAAAATTGAACTTAGTTCTTGAATGACAATTCTTAAGAAGGTTGTTAGTTATGCTTGATTGGACAAATGTGTAGAGAAAAATAATCATATTACCTAATTCATTGAATCTGACTCTTGCAATTATACATTGAACTTAGTTCTTATGCAAAAAAAAGAAAACTAAAATGTTATCCATTGAATCTATCTAAAACATTTAAAGTAATAAAGGCATATTAAAGATTTAAGTTGTTTGGCTAATTTAAAACATCAGCCCATTGTTTGAAATATAGTAGCAAAAAGTTAATGTAGAAGGCTAAATGTAAAACTACTCTAATAAAGCGTCACATGGTAGAACCTTATACTTTTTAACCTGAGGTCTCTGCTTATATATATTAATTGATCGACTGATTAGTTCATATTATGGCTTAACAATATGCTTGCAAAGACTAAGAGCCTTGTAACTCAATTAGTATCTATTGGTGTTTCCAATGAAGATATTCAAGGCACAAATTTCCCCCTTCTCTGTTGTTATAACCATTGAATTATCAAAAAATATATATTTGGTAAGAGAGAGAGAGAAAAAAAAAAAAAAAAAAAAGGAGGAAGATGAGATCTTGAAAAGAGAGAAGAAAAATGTATTTTCATGTTTGGTTAAAAAAAAGTGGCACAACAAAATCTCGCAATATTTTCATAACAACATTGTTTTGATTTTTGGCGGGTCTAAGTGTTATTTTATGTTTACTCATGGTACGCTGATACCCTTGTATTTGTTGAGAAATTTTGCAGTGACCATAGAAGAATATGGAGGGGGGGGGGGGGGGGGTGTTTCCCCCTTTTCCCATACTCATTATTCAACTCCTTAATTTAAAAGAGGGAAGGAAAAAAAAAAAGTGGGAGAAATGAGAAATATTTATACTTAGAGAAAATAATAATAATATAGAGAAAAAGAGAGGTTAACACAATATGATTTTTTCTTTATATTATTATTATTTTTAAATAAAATTTGATAATTATGGTAATTATTAATAGTCATTTTATTATGATTGTATTTGTATATAGAATTAGTATATTCTACTATTTAATAAAAATATGATGTGTCAAGATTCTAATAGAGAGTTAAACATTGAATGAAATTTAAATTAAATTAAAAATATAGTTGAATAATGATATGTAAAATAAGGAGGTCTCGAAAGCTTATGTGACACAATATTATAAGGTTAACCAAATGTCAAACGTATTTGGTTATACATATTAGTCAGTAACCCGTGCAATGCATAGAAAAATTTAACGAAATAAAAATTTAATCATTAACATAGCTATTAATATTATTTTATTTATTGTTTAAATATAAATTCAATCATTAGGTAGTTATTAATAGGTAATTCTGTTAATAATTAATAGTATTTTATTTTAATTGTGACAAGATTTTAATGAAGAATTTAAACTTGATTAAAAATTATATATTATAATAATTACGTGTATATTATAAAAATTGTGTAAAATCGTAGATTAATTTGTAATTGTAGACTTGTAGTAGTAATGGATAGCCTTTTCTTTTAAATGCAACTTAATGACATGCGTAACTGTGAGTGATGAAGAAAACATAATAAGTTCATGTGCGACCAATGATTCAGTCATTATAATCACATATGTCATCAAATTGTGGCAAAAAATTTTCCATCGTAGATGAATTGGGTAAAATAAATTATATGCACCACTCATAAATAGTAGGTAACATCTGTAAACTTTTTTATTTTAGAGTAATAATTTACATTCAATTGTAACCACCAAATCTTGACCAATCTCCAAAACCACCCATTCTTGCTCCATTTTTATTTATTTCTTTTTAATTTCTTTTCTTTTCTTTTCTTTTTTGTGGGGGGGGGGGGGTAAGCAATCCGTGTTGCATACATCGAAAATCAACACCCCAAATTAATAGCACCATCTCTTGATTTCTTCAACGGTTCAACCCATCCTAATCTCGTGCTTCCTTCTCGCACTCTCTCTCTCTCTCTCTCTCTCTCTCTCTCAAGCTCAACCATCAAGAACTCCTCACTTTTTTTTTTCTCTCTTAGTCTCTCAAATATCCTACAAATAACCAAGGAGCCAAAAAAAGCCATGGCTGCCTGTGGAAGCCTCCAACATATCTTTGAGAAGCCATTGCCTGAAAATCCAACACTTCTTGAATCCCTCTCATGGAACCAGATTCCCAATATTGAGGAGTCACCATCCTTCACCGAGATCTTTGGTGACCTCCAATTCAAAGAGAATCCTGAACCATCCAGCTTCCCAAGCCCTCCCACATCATCATCATCATCATCTATTGAAAAGCTTGATACCAATGATGAGAAAGAAGAGAACAAGAGGAACCCATCATGGGATTCCAATTCAGACACCACGACCCCAAGAAACGAGTATACTAGTAGCCACAAAAGCAGTGACAGCTTTTCATCAATAAACTTTGATAGCCTGCAGTTGTGCACTGAAGGTCTTGGCTTTGAAAGCTCCGATGATGTTGAAGAGTTTAGGAATGAGAAAAATCAAGAGTGTCAAGTTGAGCAAGAAGAGAAAGTTGGAGGCTTGATGACAAAGCAGCATCATTTGGCATGCAATAAAAACCAAGGTGGTGAATTTAGGAGGTCAAAGACAAGTAGTGGAGGAGCATTCCCACCACCTATTTCTTGTATAGGCAAGAGTGGGAAGCCTTGGGTTTTCTTTAAGTCCTATAGACACGATGGTAGGTTTGTGCTCAAGGAAATGAGGATTCCCACCCAGGAGTTTTTGCATGCATTTAGAGAAGATGGTCGCCTCAAGTTGAACTTTGTTCAGCCAAATGATGAGATTCTAGAAGAAGAAGAGGAAGAGGAGGAGGAGGAAGATGAAGAAAATGACAATGATGATGATGAAAAAGATGGGAAGGAAAACGAGGATGTGTAAGCAATGGGGGAAAATAAGGAGATAAGATAAGGCAGGATGAGCTTGAAGTCAGCACAAGCATATATGAAAGTCTCAGGCAATTTCGTATTTGCAGGTTGGAGTTTGCTGGTTTCAACTCTTAATTAGTCTTGTAGATGCCAGTTAGAATTTTTAATTCTGCTAATAATTAGAGGAAAGAAAAACATGAACCCAGCTTTGCATTTAAGAGGGCAATTTTCCTTTCTTCTGCTTCTTCTTTTTTTTCTTTTTTCTTTTTTCTTTTTTTTTCTTTTTCTTTTTTTTTTTTTTTTTCAATGAAATTATCAGTCATCCAAGGTATTAAAAAAAAAAAAAAACAAAACAAAACAAAACAAAAAAAAATCATTTCCTGTGTCTATCTGAATTTCCCTGCTGAAGGTGTTTTTAAAACCAAAAGATGGTTTCTACTTTCTGCAAATTTAATTTAAGGTTATACAAAATAAATTCTAGGTGTTTTTCTATGAGTTAATTGCAGAAAACTATCCTAAATTATAGGCACTTACACTTTGCATATCAAACTATGAAAAGTTATAATCACCGTCTCAATTATAACAAAATTTTGCCAAGTGTCTTGTAGCTACGCTGCCGGCTTTGTTTACGAGAGCCAGTCTATTTCAAGTAATATTAGCCGCATTATATATGGCAATATGTGGCCAAAAATTTCAAGCAATATTAGCCACATTATACATAGCTATATATGGCCAAAAAATAAAAAACCGTGTTTATTTATTTATTGAGATAGTTACAATATACTACTAACTCCACAGCTTGAACTATGTCCCCCCAAAACTGGCATAGAGCTATAGAGCTTAAAATGCAAATCTATTATAATCAAATCATGGTGCATTGTATTTGTAATTTGTTTACCTAAAAAGGTACATGTCAAAATATCTAGACCGTATCAAACCAAGAAGGCACTAAAGGAAAGGACAACCTCATGTATTTTTTTCAAATCCGTCTCTCACAGATCACCATAATCCAATACTTCCATACTGCCATTTATACTTGGGCAAATGGCCAAATGGTATTTGGATTTCTTGACTGAGTCTCGTGTACCATAATAGCACATGTTGCATTAACCTTAATTAGTGTTGTATATAAAACAAAAACCATTAAAGAGGGTTTTTGCATCCAGGTTAAAATGAGTAAATGATTGATTTCTTTTATCACATCCAGGCTCTAGCATCCAGGCATATGAAGCCAGGAACCATTAATTTATAGGGGGCAGCAATGGAGCCAAGTCTCATTAAATCTTAAGAAGAAGAGACCAATATTTTTGGTTAGAAATGTTCGGCAGGAACTATGAAGGTTAGAAAAAATGACAGAAAATTTCTGTCATATATTTCTTTTTCTTTTTTTCTTTTTTTCTTTTTTGGCTATAAGGAAGTGGATTCTCCCTCTTCGCCAGACTTTTCACTTCCTACCGATGAGATGAGATATCCCATAAACCTCGTGGACTAATGGAGTGATAGATGACACGTCCTTTAGATCCATTAAAACCCACCACCAAGATGTCTATAATATCTTTGTATTGAATTGTTTTAAATAAAACAGAGGAATAAAATTGTCAAATCATCTATGTAAGATATTCTCTTAATTTCCTTTAATTTTGGAATATAAAAAATGGTGGACCTAGATATAAATTAATATGTGTCTTTTTTCCCTTTCACTTTTCTCCTCTACCAAACAACCAAACAAGAGAATATATCTTTTTTTCCCTTGAATGTATCATTTTTTTTCCTTCACCCTTTTTATCCTTGCACTTTTCTACCCAATCAAATGCTCTATAAGTGTTGCGCCAGAGGTCTTGTAGCCTACACCTTTTAGTGTTTCGACAAAAACATCAAGGGCTTAAATCTCCCCTCCCTCGTTGCTGCTATCAAATTATCAAAAATAAATTACTCTACATGTTATATATAAAAATAATTGCCTATATAATAAGGATGTTTTATGAAGCCTAAATAAATACTAAATTTAATTGAGATGCAAATAGAAAAGCAAAAATGCACAACAGAACAAAATTAACGAAAGGGACAGTGAGAAGCAATAGTAGATAAGCAAAATTTGGGAATTTCTAGGTAGTGACAACATCATACTCAGTTGTAGCCAAAAAAAAAAAACATCATGCTCAGTTTTCAAAAGCTTACACAAGATCTATGACCTGGATAAGAAGGCCCAAGATGCTCAAAGAAGGCCTATTAAGACACCAGTGAAGAACAAATATTGAAGTTCACCTTCAAGCCAAAAAAATACAATGAAAGTTTAACTTCAGACTTCCCACAGCTTCCCCTGCAAGCTGGGAATTAAGGTTGGTTGCAACACTTTGTGTATATGACTCAGGATGTTGATTGAAAAAGAAAAAAGAAAAAGGGGGAAGAAAATGCAGCGAAAACCTATAATTAAATCAACACCAATGACCAGGGTGATGTTCAAATTATGAAAGTGACACCCAAATTAAAGATGAATAAAGAGGAACAAAAAACATCAGCTATGACCCAAACCCATGGGGTGCCTACCTTTGATAATGACATGAATGATATTGTGTTTATTTATTTTTTTTTTTTTTTTTTTCACAATGTAACATTCTGAAACAAATGAATAGTACCTATAGAGTCAAGTAGTTAACTAACAGTGAATATAGTTCAAACCTGAATTATACACCACAAAAATGAGCATATATTAAAATGAGACTCACCAAAGTCTCAAATATAATCTGTGGATAAATCGTTATTGATACACCTTTGAAATTCATCTAATTGATGGTTAGTTTCAGAAAAATGATACATTAAACAACCAATTATGATTATAGCCAGTAAAAATCTCGAGACAGAGAGCATCAAAATAAAATAACTCCTTTAATGATTGAAGTTCATGGCCCCAGTCCCTTTTTATGGCCAAGAACAGATTCAAGCAAAGCTTATCATAAATGGGAGGCCAAGGGAACAAGAAACTCACTCTAAAGATGCTCTTTATAAAAGATAAAACAAAGTCTTCTTGAGATGCTTTGGGTACATCAAAGAGAGATCTGATGTGAACTACATAATTTTTTCCTCCAGACATGTGGCAAGACAGGTCCCAATTTGTTGGAAGATTTCTTTTATGACAAGTGCCAATTCTTTGGAAGATTATAAAATCTATGGCTTTCTTGATTTTACTTTTTAGAGCTATATGTACTATTTCACAGAAGCCCTACATGTCACTGATAGAATGAGAAACTCTATGGCTCTGCTGCTCTGAAACAGCTCAGCCCATCACTTGAGCATGATTGCAACTATAGGCTTTGTTCCCACGACGTATGGCCAAACTCAACCATCAAAACAAGGAGAAAAAAAAAAAAAGTTTTAGGTCAGGTGTATCTGCTAGGTTGAATGCACCATTGTAGCCAAAATTTACACTCTGAAACACACTAACGACTCTTTCAGGCTACTGTTCCTGATTTCATACATTGATAAATTATTTTGTTGAAAGAGTTGAACAATATAATCAGAGTTCAAATAAAAATGAATTTATGAACTTCAAGAATGAACTGGACTGGAAAACCATTCCCTGGGCCTTGGCTTTAGTTAGTAAAAATGGATATGGTTTAAGTTACATCTCTGTTAGAAACACCAAGAAATGCTAGTTGAGTTACAAGGCTCTTGGCAGATATGGTTTAAGTTAAATTCACATCTTTTTCCTTCTCTTTTTAATTTTTTTTTTAATTTTTTTTTATAAGTTTTAGATCATATCTAACCAATATATAAACACAAAGTCAACAAACGCTGCATATCGTAACTGACAAGAGTGCTAATAGGATACTGGAGAAAATGACTATTCTTTAAATATCATGAGGGCAAAAGGCTAGGATTACAATGTCAAACCACGTGAGAGGAAACTTGGGCTTAGGTGGTCCAAAAACATTTTGATCAATAATAGAGTCAACTTTCCCAAGTGAGCATCCTCTAGTGATTAAAATTTAAATGTAAGATGCAGTACATAGCAATGTGACATGATAATGGTATTAATCACCAATAAGGAAAACAAAAATTACAAAGCCAGAATAACAATGTTCAATAAACCATATTTCAGATGTGAAGTTCAACCAGATATTGTTGCTCACTTTGATTTATTTTATCATTGAAGTTATCTAGCTGTTCTGCTCTCCAACACCACACACCACCCCCCCCAACCACCCCCACCCCCGTCCTCCACTTCCTTCACCCACCCCCAAATCATAATGCTTGAAAATAATACACAGCTGTGTAAGCTATTAAAGCAATTTTATTAATTACCTCACAAACAAGACACTAACAGGATGATCTCACTGTGTAGGGCTGTTTCCGTCTAAAGTCAGAAGCACTTTGTATAATTCTGGACGTCGATCGCGAAATACTCCCCAGCTTTTTCTCTTGGACTTGATCTTATCCAGATCAAATTCTGCAAGCAGCAAAGCCTCCTCTTTATCATCAGCAGCTGAAATAATTTCTCCAGTAGGTCCTGTGATCAGAATAGATTCACATATATTTGTATTAGCTACATATCCATGGACACGGCCCAATAACTTGAAGGTAATCTCAACTTTACTAATATCATCAGACAAATAAATGGAATACCTGCTATAAAAGAGTTTCCGTAGAATGTAATCTCACTTTTTCCATGCTCTGTCTCAATTATCTCCTTTCCTATGCGATTTGAAGCTACTAGAGGTACCTGAATTCATCCAAAATAGATTAAATCCCTTGTGTGGTTGCATTTCAATAACAAACACCATATTTATCAATTGTGATCTGCACAATCACCAAAATCCCTCAACAGAAATCATCAAAAATACAACAACAACAACAACAACAAATAGATTATTTACTCAACAAAAGACTCATTTGCTTTGAAATGCATAATCTATCCTTACGTATTGTTTTCTGGTCATTTTAAGATTATTTAATCTCTAACAAGGCAGGTACCGGACTGAGGACCAGACAAATAGACCAACCTAGAACCAACTACAGTAATTCTAAAGTTGACATTCTACTAGTCTAAAGAACTTACCAAATTTGCCCCAGCATGCCCTTGCATTACCCGCTTCCAGTGATCACGAGAATCAAGACCCTGATCCTGAGGTTCAGAACCAATAGCAGTAGGATAAAACAATATCTCTGCACCTTGAAGAACCATAGCTCGGGCTGCCTCTGGAAACCACTGATCCCAACAAATTGCTGAAATTAATAGGCAATAGTAACTTTAGTTTTCCCCTATCCTGAATTCTGTCACAGATGAATTATTAGAACAAAAGAATTTGCTATATTGTTTGCTATTAGCATGGTTAAATAGCAAATCTGAAGCCTAAAGTGAACAGAATAAAGGTGTCTTTGCATGGCCCCATAATTAAAAACATGCCCAAAATAATAAAAACAGAACTTTAAAAATTAGAGCACCTAAACTTCTTACCAATTCCAATCGTTGCAAACTTAGTCTGAAAAACCTGTTTACCAAAAGCATCGGGATTATTGTAAGTTGCACTGCTACCACAATCACCAACAGAATAGAAACTACCCAGAATTAGATATAAGTTTGGATTATACTCCCCCCCATCCCTAATTAATACTCCACATTTCCCTTTACAAGTGGTACTATTACTTAGAAACAAAGGGAATACTCAGCACCCACCTTAAAGCCAGTGTCTCCGGGATTGAAATAGAATTTTTCTTGGTAGCCTGCAGGAAAAAATTATTATATATTAGCATAAAAAAATACTTATATAAGCTTCGATGTAGGGAATAATCCTGCATCTAGCATGCCTGGTCCATCTGGGATATGGGACTTTCTATAAAGTCCAAGATCTATTCCATCAGCATCAACTACGGCTACTGAATTATAATGGGCATTGTTAGCCTCTTCAAAGAAGCTAACTGGTATCACCACGCCCAACTCTTTTGCAAGTTTCTGCATCCTGCACAGCATCACATAAAGGTACAGAATAAGTTTTACTGCACAATATGTGTATGAAGTTGAGATCATAGGACATTTACATGGTGCCAGGACAACATGTGAGCATGCAGCTAGCCAAGCAAATAATAGAGGATTTCTGCTACTTTACCTCAGAATTGTTGGATGACCCTTATAAGGCTTAGCTCGCTGAAAGTAATCCTCTCTTTGTGCCTGACAGAAGTAGTAACCCTCAAAAAGTTCCTGAAAAAAAGATCCAGGTGGCCAAAGCTTATACACTATCCACAGAGAGAATTATAACTTAGTTGAAGAAATAGTGTCAAACACAATCAATTATGACTTATCTAGTTTAACTGACCATCTGCATGGCATGTATTTATTTGCAAACAATACTTTACTTGCAACACCATCCATAATTTCTTTGTTTATATTAAGCATCAAATATTACCCTTTTACAGGTAAGAGCTATAGATGCCAAAAGAATGCTTTATTGTAACAAGTCTCAAAACTTGTAATAGCCATTGCCTCGATTATGGCTAATTCAAGGTAGACATGGCCTCAGAAAACAAGAGAGAGAGAGAGAGAGAGATGACTAAGCCATGTAGTCTCAAAACTGTGTCTGTCTAAAATTCCATTGTGGATAAGAATTTTACCTATCAAAAGAATATTCCTGTCGACTCGAGTATTGGACATTTGGACTCCTACTTGCTTAAGACATGTAGCAAGTGGAGTTGGGAACCATTTTTCGCAGACAGTGTAACTGAATACCAGGAAAGGATTGGGTATGGAAGGGTATTTGTGGAAGGTGATGCTGACTAAGAATTTCAGGAGGTTGGAATTGAATATCCATGGAGGCCTCTGATATTTTCTCATTGCAAGTCATTTTGATCACTTCTCCAATGCTTATATATTGAAGAATACAAAAGATGTGAGTACCAATGTTCCTAAGGCTAATGATGGGATGAATAACCGTGGAAACTATATGGGTGGAAGCACAGTGCTAGAAAAAGATGCTATCAATACACCGAGTCCCAAGTCTCGAAGCATTAGAAAGAATGAAGTGAGAAAAGAGGAAACGAAAGCAAATTCTTTTGCAGTTATAGATCCTGGAAGGTGTGGAAAAGTGGACAACTTGTAAGTCCTAACAGCAAGAATGGGGTCTGTCTTCACTCACTATCCAGCAAATTATTGAAGCCACTCCTTCAGGTCATCAACCAAGTAATGGTGATAGAGGGAAAAAGAAAATAGTAGAAATGGGAGAAATCTCAATGAGGGGATGCTCTCCTTGACCTGACCCTTTGCAATTATTATTATTATTATTTTTATACGTAATAGAAGTTTTATTGAAATAAAAAAAGTAAATCGTGTTCACGATGATGAACATTGTATACTTGAGAAAAAAAATAAAGATGATACAAGAACCCTTTGCAATGATTATCCTAGTTTGGAATATAAGTGGACTGAATGACTCTGTCCAGAAGAGGGAATTAGGGCAATGTTACGGAGAAGAAAGGTCTCTTGTTTATGCTTGCTTGGTAGAAGGTTGAAACAAAAGAGAGAAGGCGATACAGAAAGAATTAAGGACACAATGCTGCAGGATGGGATTTCATAATCAATTATAATTAGCCATTCTTCTAGAAGAATTTGGGTGTTTTGGAATCGCAATAGTGTGTCAGTGCAAGCTATTTCACAATCTGAATGGGCTGTTAATTGTATTGTAAGATAAGGCATGGTGATCATAATTGGCTTTGCTTTTTTATTTATGCCTCTAATAAAGGTATTGACTAGAGAAAGCTTTGGAAATATCTGCTTTCTTTTAAGCAATAGTATGAAGGCAATCCATGGCTACTTATAGGGGAATTTAATGTGGTGAGGAGTACTGCAGAAAAGCTCGGTGGTGAAAGTCTTTCAAGTTATGAATATGAGTTTGGGGAGTGCCTATACAACATTGAAGTAACGGATCATAGTTTCATTGGGAACTTCTTTACTTGGAGCAATAAGAGAAATGAGGTTTCTGCATACCATTAGAAATAGAGTTCTGTGTAGTATATAGGGTATTTCATATTCTGTAGTAAGGAATTCTTCCTTGAACTAGTTGTAATGTTGTATTCAGATAGTTTGCAGTGATATGGAGATAGTGAGCTGATTTTGTTTGCTCTGTGTTAACACATGTGCATATTCATTGTACTTGTTTCAGTATTGGAATAAAATCGTCCATTCATCCAAAAAAACCAAATATTGATATTATACATGCACGCCTAATGGTTTTTGAATCACGACCTCACCCTCCACCTTGCTCATACAAGAGTAGGAAGGTGCCATTTGAACTAGAGCTCATTGGCATTAAATATGAATAATATATGACACCTATCTGAAAATTAACATTTCTTAGCTGCTCACATTAAAAAAAAAATAAAAAATAAAAAAAGCCAATGAGCACTAGTCCAAATGACACTTCCTCTTACTACAGTAACGGGATGGCAGGTGAGTTTGTGGGTTCATAACTCGCTAAGTGTGTAACTTACCAATCAAAAATATATATCTTTAAGCATATATTTTCAATTCTCTTTCAAAGTAGAAGACAATTTTAAGCATATATAATTAAACTTGATTCAATGTCATTCATCATATGAAAAATACAAATTAATAAATGAGATAATAGATTATTTGACAATCACATCAAAAGTTGCTAAGATGACAGTGTAACAAAGTTTTACTCTCAGCAAAGCATGGCAGGCAGACCCCAGTCCAACTCAATCTAAGAAATGTTCCCCAATATCATAATGTGTCTCACTATGTATCAGATACTTACCAGCAGTAACCAACAGAAAAAGAGATATCACCCAAGACATAATTTTACAGAATTAATGCATTATATTTGTATATGAATGTGTGGGACATGATCAATACAAACTCATCTTATGTCCTCATGAACAATTTATATTGCAAACATATTTAGAAGTTGCCTTTGTAGTTAGGCACTATAGAAGACCCTCGGCCTCATATATAACGTTAAGCGGTGGTTGGTTAGCATGAAGAAGGATTTTATCTAGGGTCGCTGTGCCTCACCAGTAAGGCTTCACCGCCATACTAGGTGGCATCCTTAGGCACTATGCAAGACCTATACAGTCCAAGAAGTTGCATTTGGCAAAAGTTAATTATGCCCATAGCTTTAAGATGATTAAACCAAGAGTACTTAAAATGGCATTTGCACTATTTCAATATCCCTCCCAGACAGCTTTTTCACAACCTCAAGTCGGTTTAGAATGCTGATAGATGATCAGTTCAGATGCTTGGAATCTACACCAAACTTTATTTGGCATCAAGAAAACTTATTTAGACCCCATTAAGCCATACATATATTACAATTCCAGTAAGAATATATTTGAGTATCTTAATAGTCTTTTACACAGGCTCCAAGGACCTCTAGTGTCAAAAACATGCATACTTTCCAATTTGCCGTTACAAATTTTAATGGTTGGAAAAGGGAGAAGACATTTTGTAGTTGAACAGAAATATATATTTTGAAGAAGCATAAAATAGTCATAAGAACAAAGAAACAGAAATTATGGAGTACTTCGGAAGATGTATCAAATACATACTTTCTAAAAAGTTATATTTCTGAAGGATATGCTACAAAAGTTGATGTAACAAGTTCCAACAATACATACCTGTATAAGTATAATGTTTGCACCCTTTGCATGAGCAGCTCTAACCAGCCTGCATAAAAAGGTCAAACGAGCATAAAGCCTTATGACTTGTAGTCAATAACATGAAGGAAAAAGCTAGTAGAAGTACATAGTAGTATCCGAATGGGAAAAAGGAGTAGTCCTGTAAAATATCACATGTATAAAGTTTCTAAGCACCAACCAAGCTCTCAATTTGGTATGGCATGAAAACAAATGGCATAACATTGATCAAGTTCCTAAAAACCATTGCAAAAACAAAATCTTGACAACACAAACCAATCATTCAAGCCCGTATCCAAACGGTTAGTCGATTCATAGTTTCTTGGCTCTTTATTTACATTGGAAGTTCCAATCTCATGCTGAAGGGGATTTGGTGATTTGCATAACACCCTTTCATGAAAAAAATCATAAAATTGAAAATACCCAAGTCGACTTTAGTTATAAGTCCTCACAATAAGCTGGCAAAATTTTATTTTTATTTTTTAAATCAAGTTGAGTAGTAAAAAATAAGCAAAGAATTAAAGAAAATCATAGTCTAACACTTTTTCAAGGTACATCCCCAATATCAAAAGTAAACAAACAAACATTTATATGTACCAATCCAACATACGAGGTAAGAACAATTACAAAAGTGAAAAAATAAAAGGACCCAAGTGGCTTGTCAGCTATAGATTACATGAAATTGATTGAGAAAGTAAAGAGCAAGATTAAGAATGAGAGAAGGTTTGTAAAAACAAGATTATGAAGAGAAGAGAGGACCTTTCGGCAGCGGCGACATTAGTAGAGACATCGTCGGTGCAAGAAAACTGCAGAGCTGAGACTACTACTTTTCTCCCTTTTTCCATTCTCACTCTTTCTTTCGTTAGTCACACGGAGGACAATTGGGCGCACCAAGGGAGACTATTTAAGTGACGATACGCAGTCTTCTTCCTTTTTTTCTTTTGATGGGAATGAATATGATTAGCAGCCTTCATTTTAAAATAATAAAAATGTCATGTGCGGTGCACTGCATCCAGCTATAAATGGAAACAAATTGGATGATTCATAATTGGAGCATATTATTTCCCTTTATTCCATAGGTTTTTTTTTTCTTTAATATATCCATATATTATTAGTCCAACTATAATGACAATTCTCTCCCAAAAAAAGTAGTAAAGTTTTTTTTTGCTGTTAAATAAGGTGTTTTAGATTTTAACCCAGTTTACACGAAAAATCAATTGATGTCTCAGTTTAATAATAAAAAATAATAATCATGAAACAAAAATCATAGGTTGATATTTAATCATATATATTTGATAGTATTTTGTTAATTGCCTCCTACTATAATTTTTAAATATCCTAACACATTATTTCCATTTCTATTTATACAATTTTTCTTTTATAGGAATCATTCCAATTTTATTGAATGACCTCAAAAAGATACACTAAGTAGATAGTGAGAAGGGGAATGCATTTCCTTGAACTTTTAAACCTAGCATAAGTATTGTACAAGACCTACAGGGGTGGTGGGAGGAAGTTTCCTGAAGAAGACACCTCCCACCTCCGCATTCAATTCTCTGCACCAACCTAAACAGCTGCATTAATGGGAAAATGGCCCCTTAACAGTAACTTCACAGCTAGCAACTCCTTTTACTACCTCCAGAAGGGTCTTGATGAGACAAGTATCCTAAAGAATGCCCTCAGACATACAAGTGGAGGGCTAGGATACTAGAGAATAAACTATATAAGAAAGGGAACACCCCAAAAAAAAAGGGATGAACATTTTCCAAGAAAAGAAGAAACAAGAGAGAGAACTAAGTATTACCTTGTAAAATGATGAGCTTAACTTATTAATGAGAGATTGATCCTCGGACCCGCCCGATTGTTGTTCTAAGTATACCTATTTGAAACTTTGGATCCAACAATCTTAGACTTGGAATTATCTTTACATTGCACTTGAGTTAGAAACCCACTCTCTTAAAAAAATTATTGTTTGGGCTTGATTTGAAAGACAAGGTACCACTATTCTAAGTGGGCTTGGGCTTTTCATTTTATAGTCCTTACAAGTATGTGTGTATATATATATATATACACACACTCCGTGAATATGATGAACTAGGTTTTATTGTACCCTGTCAATTACATATTGTTGATCATCAATATCATTTTGAAATGCTTATATATAGTCTTACTTAAAAAGTCAATGAACACGTCCTATATATAGTCTCTCTTTTTTCTTATCTTTCACATTTCCTCTAATTTGTCTCAAATTAAGTAAATATACCCTTTTTGAAATGAACAAGAAAGAGTAATTGATGGGTCGAGTCATATTATCCATAAGTGAACTGTGGACACATCATCTATTGGAAGAGAAGAGATGAGGGATAAGCATCACTGCATCAGCACCAACCAATACAACTAAGCAGAGAGCAGACAACGGAACAAGGATGTAAAGTAGTGATTAACTACTTTTATAAATGAAGCTAACATTGTCACATGATTTTGATAAAGATTGAGTGATATAACTAATTATAAATCACTACATTTATAATGATTTAGACTTCAGTAAATGAGTGTATGATCTTTTCTTAGTTTTTTTTTTTTTTTTCGTTATAAGGATAATCTTCTCATAGAATAAAAGTAAGAAAAAATTAGGGCTGATTAGCCATGAAAACTCTACTCGGTGTAACCAAAATCACTTCCTGTCCACAGAAGGATCAATTTTGTGCTAGCTATATTTGTTATGTATAGTCTTTTCGAGGTTGGTACTTCGCTTCTATTCAAGGAACACAAACCAATTACTAATTAACGAACAACTAGTATTCAGTTCTCATGCTGAAGTTGATTAATTAACGAAACAAAATTTCGCTGAAGCTTGTATTTCATTCTCATCTGCTAAAAACAATGATAACCATCACCTGCCATCCGATGTTATAGAATTGACAATATTAAAACAATTGCGCTGTGAAAAAAAAAAAAAAAAAAAACTTTGAATAGTGCCTCCACATTGTAAATATTCACCGAAACGGGGTCACCATGAACCCATGCCAAACTCAAGAATTATAAAAGCACATAAAAGGCAGTTATATTCTGACGCAACAAAAACAGAGAGGGAGCACAGTGCAGTTGATGTATCTTTATTAAACTCCTGCCAAAGATCCAGTAGTGTAAAGAAAACTACTTATCATTTTTTTAACTGTTCATGTCAAAGCACAGTAACCTCAGTCCTGGACTTCTGGCTTCTTTGCAGTACCTTTAAGGTACCATCCAAGAGAAGCAAGAACTGTGATAGTACCAGCTAGAACTGCATAGTTCCGGTACTTGTCGGTGGATACTTTTTCAGTTGACGCTCCAGATGCTGAGGATGAGCTGGTTGGTTTGGCATCTGTGGCCGATCCTCCTGAGCTTGTGGCAGGTTTTTCTTCTGGTTTAGGGCCCTGAGAACATCAACTCATTAAGCATTACTTTTTTCCAGGGATAACTACATAAGGATATCAAGCAAACTAAGTTCCCAGAGAGAAAATGGAAAATCTAATTTGTACCACATTCCTAGAGGCTTCAGCATGAAACTTGAGTCGATATGGAAGTTGAAAATGACAAAAAAAATAGAGCTAACTCAATAACCCAATTCAATTTGTGACAATCAAAAATGCCATTTTTTTTTTTTTGCTGGATGAGACCATCAAAATTAATTTTAACTGCAATGGATACGTAATATATTAAATTGACACGGTTCCATCTAGTCTATGGAGTTCAGTCAAGTTTTGACTTTCAAGGTCCTAGTCAATTAACCAAAGTACTATACATAGACAAACCAAACAAATCAACCGAGTTTTGGAACAGTAGCTTAAAAGGCAACTAATAAATAGCAAACTAAGAAACTATTTAACCATTTAAGAGAAAGTAAAGACAATTTAAAACACAACTGCAAACACTGTGAACCCCTGTTTGATAATCATCTCTACTTTTTTTTAAACAAGCCACATCAAGCAAGATCCTAAGTATCAAGTATGACCATATAAGCTTAAGTTGAAAAGCAAGATCTTTAATATAATCACACAGTGCATAAATTCACCAAAGTCTAAACACACGGATGCAGACAGACAAAGTATACTTGTTCATACCTTCCGCGCAAGCTTCTCCAATTTCTCTTGCTCGACTTTCTGCATTATTACGAAAAGATTTGTCAAAACACAGACACAAAAGCACTACAAACATGATAAACAAGCAGATACTCTGTTGTAAATTGTGATCGGAAGATATAATCAGATCACTCATAATGGCAAACATATAGAGAGAGAGAGAGAGACATATAGAGAGAGAGAGAGAGAGAGAGAGAGAGAGGTTGTTATCCAAAGTAAGATATAACTGTGCTAGAGAAGTTTAACAGAAATCCCAGACTTTGAAAATTACCAATATCAACCATCCTCTCCAATTTAATACTGGGACCTCTGATTTAGTCATAATTTCTACTCAAAACCTTTGCTGAATCAATGCTCAAAGGAACAACACAACTCCCACCAAACTAACATCACATCAATCTTTTTTTTTTTTGATAGATAAGAAAAAGTATATTCAGAAAACTGCTAGAAGCAAATTGCATCAGCAGAACAAAAGTACAAAAAAGATGGAAAAGCACAAACAAAAAAAAACATTTAAATGCATAGAAGAAGAGAGCTAAGGAAAAGAGGAATAGAGTCACAAGAAGTGAGTCCCCAAGCCCTAGCCCAATCAAAAAGGGAACCAAAAAAGAGAGCAAGCAGTTGGTCCTCAGATCTATCCAACTCCTCAAATGTCCGCCAATTGCGTTCCCCCCAAATACACCACATCAAACACAGTGAAACTAGGTTCCAAATATCCCCCACCAACTAAAAGAAAATCTTGCACTGTACACAAGAGGGAACCCATGAACTTCACTTCATTCTCATTATCTCTTTTCAATGACAAGGCATTCCTCTCCGCCAAAAGGATGTTTTCAAGATCTTTAAGTAAAGAACAATTAGATTATCATCCGTTAATCAACAGGGGAGGAAACCCAGTAAACCTAGTGCTAACAATTCACAGCAAAATTTATTTCTACTTGGGCTTGATAATGATTTTCTAGATAATTGGCACCCGCTCCCCACTTCATTCTTTTCCTCCCATTGTTTCTCTGTCCACACATGCACAATAACAAGCACACATGTTGTAACATAGATAAAACTTAGATACTCAAAAAATTTTATGGTGGTAATAATTATAAACAGAAAAATCAACAACTAATATAATAATAAACCTAGCATTGTTTAGAAAATCAAGATCTATTACACTTCTCCATCTGAACTTCACCACCATTTTGATGTACTATGATTTTAAATTTGTAAAGGTATAAGTTTAATCTTCTTCTTTTTTGATAGGTAATAAAAACTTTATTGCTAAGAAAAGTACAATGAGTTTACGATAGTAAACTCACTGCAAAAAAGCAGATACAAACAAATCAAGGGGAAAGGCTAATCTCAAAACAAGTATTCTCACTTTATTTTACTAATTATATAAATCCTAACAACTTCCAACTGGTGTTTCCATGTGTATATCAGATTTTTCAGCAACATTTTTTGGTTTTTTTCCCCTGCTCATTTACAAATCCTATCCCATAGTACAGGGGAATGAACTTAGTTCTCAATCAATTTCTCAAATTTAGTTTAGGGCTACTATATAAATATCCTAACAGTTCCTGAGCTCTTCAAGACAAGTATCTTGAAAACTATCCTGTTCACACCCAAATTTACTATCATAATCAACACAAGCAAGAGAAAAAAAAAAAAGAGATTTTATAAATGAATAAGTTGTGTTATTACACATGCACATTAAAAATAATAATACTAAATAAAATAGCATTTGCATATTAATTATAGAACACTAGTTCCAAAAATGGAGAGTCAGTACACAATCAAACTATAATTTTTTTTTTTTTGATAAGTAATAAAGATTCATTGGTAAAAAAAGAGGGACACCCAGGCATACAGGAAGTATACAAGGGTGAACAAATCAAAGACGAACAGTACAAGAATCTAGAAAAACCAATAAAGAAGAAAAAAGATGGTTTCTCCACACAGAGGACCAGTCAAGTAAGGATAGGAAGAAAAGAAGCTTGAGATCAGGCATGGAGCGCTCATTGCCTTCAAAACACCTACTATTTCTCTCCTTCCAAATACACCACATCAGACAATGAGGAACGACCTTCCAAATATCACCATTCCGATGACGACCAAAACGACCTTGCCAGCAAGCAAGAAGCCCAACAACAGACTTAGGCATAACCCAACAAACTCCAAATAAATCGAAAACCATATCCCACAACTCCAACGCAACCGGACAATGCAGGAAGAGATGGTCAACACTTTCACTATTACATTTGTACATATAACACCAATCCAAAATGCAAACCTTTCTTTTCCTTAAATTGTCAATTGTCAGACATTTCCCCAAGGAAACGGACCAGACAAAGAAAGCCACTCTAGAGGGAATCTTTTGCTTCCAAATGCTTTTCCAAGGGAAAAACTACTCACTATGGCCAACAAGAAGATGGTAGTAGGCACTAACTGTGAGCCCTTTACTCTTACAAGGCAGCCAACATCTCTTATCCTCCCCGATCCCCCTTACAGGAGTGCAATAAATGGAGTTGATGAAGGGCCTGAAAGCTTCCAATTCACGATTATGCACCTCCCTACAAAACTGAATCTCCCAATGGAGGACTTCATTGGTGTACCTCATAAGATCCGCAACACTTGCCTCTTTGCTATGAGAAATTCTGTATAATTCGGGGTAGCGGACAGCAAGAGAGGAAGTTCCGCACCAACAATCTAGCCAAAAATGCACTCTAGATCCATCTCCAATTTCAAACATAATAAAACGAGATAAAGAGTGCCATCCCTTTCTAATATGCTTCCACAAACTGACACCATGAGGGCCAGAGAAAGAGCTAGAGCACCAACCACCCCGATCACAACCATACCTCACCTCTATCACTTGACGCCATAGAGCATCCCTTTCTTGCCCAAATCTCCATAGCCACTTCCCTAAAAGAGCAACGTTAAAAGTTCGCAGGTTCCTAATCCCCAACCCACCTGAAGGAAGAGGGGTACACACCGTAGACCAATCAACCAGATGAAATTTAGGCTCATCTCCCAGGCCATCCCACAGAAAGTCCCGCTGAAGTCTAGCGATTCTATTGGCCACAGAAGCAGGAATAGGGAATAAGGAAAGGAAATAAGTAGGAAGATTAGAGAGAGTACTTTTAATTAGAGTGACTCTACCTCCCTTGGATAGATATGATTTTTTCCAACTTGCTAATTTTCTTTCCATCTTCTCTAGAATCGGATTCCATATGGACTTGTCCTTAAATTTTGCCCCCAAAGGAAGACCCAAATATTTCATTGGGAGGGACCCGCGTTTGCAACCTAATACAGCCACCAAAAGATCCATGTTATGAACTGTCCCCACAGCCACCAGCTCAGACTTGCCCCAATTTACCTTCAAACTGGACACAGCCTCGAACCAGATGAGAACCAAACGGAGAAACAACAATTGATCAATATTAGCATCACAAAAAATTAGAGTATCATCAGCGAAAAGGAGATGGGAAATCATCAAAGGTCTACCGGTAGAAACATCTACTGAAAAACCTGTTAAACGACCTTCATGGACAGCCTTATCCAACATTCTACCAAAGGCTTCCATTACCAACACAAATAACAAGGGAGATAAAGGATCACCTTGCCGCAACCCCCTTGAGCTTCCAAAAAACCCATGGGGAGTACCATTAATAAGGATAGAGAAACGAACCGTTGATAAACAAAAAGAAATCCATCGCCTCCACTTATCAGAAAATCCACAACGCGCAAGCGAGTGAGAAATCCCCAGTTGACATGATCAAAGGCTTTCTCTATGTCCAATTTACATAACAGACCTGGCTGAGTAGACTTCAATCTACTATCTAGGCATTCATTAGCAATGAGAACGGAGTCAAGAATCTGCCTATTGAGAACAAAGGCATTCTGAGGAGCAGAGATGATTTCTCCAACAACCTTGCGAAGACGAATAGCCAAAGCTTTGGCAAGAATTTTATAAACCCCCCCAACAAGGCTAATAGGCCGAAAATCCTGAATGTCCACAGCTGCAACTTTTTTAGGAATGAGAGCAATAAAAGTTGCATTCAAGCTTTTTTCAAACTGACCAGATACATGGAAATGGTGGAACACAGCCATGATGTCTGATTTGAGAATTCCCCAACAAGTTTGAAAGAAAGCCATCGAAAAACCATCAGGACCAGGAGATTTATCCCCATTAAACTCCTTGATGACTTCAAAAATCTCAGATTCCTCAAAAGGTCTCTCTAACCACTCCACATTATCCCTTGAAATCGTAGGGAAATCCAAAACATCCGGGAAAGAATGCTACACATGCTGCTCAGAGTAAAGGTTCATATAAAATTGTTCAATATGTTCAGCGATCCTATCCTGGTTGGAAGACAAAGTCCCATCAATCATAAGGTTTTCAATACAATTATTTCTTCGATTAGAATTAGCCATCCTATGAAAAAATCTCGTATTGGAGTCGCCCTCCTTTAAAAACAACACTCTGGACTTTTGTCTCCAACTAATCTCCTCAAACAAGGCTGCCTTCTCAAGCTCGGCACGAAGGGATGCTTTATCCAGTTTTTCCTCCTCAGTTAGAGGATGAATGTCCTCTTTTACATCAAGAGCATTCAACTTACTCCATAATAGCTGTTTCTTGACTGTGATGTTGCCAAAATCTGTTTCGTTCCACTTCTTTAGGTCTGATTTCAAAGCTGTCAACTTCTTGGCAAGGATGAAACTAGGAGTCCCTTGAAAATGGTAATTCTCCCACCAAGACTTAACCTTATCTAAAAACCCCTCTGCTTTCAACCACATATTCTCAAAACGAAAAGGAATTCGCCCTCTTCGATGACTCCCACTCTCCAGAAGAATTGGGAAGTGGTCGGATAACACTCTAGGAAGCCTTTTTTGAGAGAAATGAGAGAAGTGATCTACCAACACCGGGGAGAGGAGAAACCGATCAATTCTAGAGGCTGAGGATGAGTTAGACCATGTGAAAAGACCTCCTTCCAAAGGAAAGTCCATAAGCCCATGAAGAGAAATAAAATCTGAAAAGTCATTCATGCAGCGATGAAAACTTCGCGCCCCTAACCTCTCCGAAGGGAAGCGAATGACATTAAAATCACCTCCCACACACCAAGGCAAATTCCACCAACTGTTCAAGCCTGCCAATTCCTCCCACATAAAATGACGATTCCTGTTCAAATTTGGACCATAGACACCTGAGAATGCCCACTCAAATTGGTCACTGACGTTTTTGAACCTACAGGAGATCGAAAAGAGCCCCACTGCTTCCTCTAACTTTTCCACTACCCTTCTGTCCCACATGAGCAGAATACCACCAGAAGCACCCTCTGAACCCAAATATGACCAATCTAAGAAGGGACAACACCATATACTTCTAACAAGTCCTCTTGTAACCCATTCCAATTTTGTCTCTAACAATCAAACTATAATCCAAAACTATATCATTTGGCCAAATTGATTAACTGACTTTCAATACCCGTTGCAAGGATTAGCATGGATCTCTGCTAAAGTAGTAACGCATTAAACTGACCATTGTAGTCTCAATCTCACTACCTCGGCTCACAGAAAAAGGGGGAAAACATAAATTAGTTTTTTTCAACTGTTATATATTCCAAAAGGCACCTTGCCCCAACCAACTGACCACATTAGTTTCAGCTGGAATACTAAACCATACTCAAGACGAATCACTTTTTTTCAATAAATACCAAAACCCAGTTCTTGGATTTAAAATGGCCAAATAAAACAGTATTCCAATAAACAAGATATAACAAGAAGAAGGCAAGATAAAAGAGTATATCAATATATGATAAAATGAGAAAAATAGGTTCAAACTAAGGAAAGAAATTACAAAAACATATACATAATTCCCTCTACGTCTTGATAACATCCTTGTCTAGCAGCATGAGACAATGAAAAGGTTCCAAAAATAAAATATGGGGCTTCCTAGATTACCTTAATGTAAATATTTTCTGCAGCTTTTTCCTCCTCGCTAAACACTTTGCCACTGCTGGAAAACCTTCGAGACACAAATCTTGTAGCTACCCTTGTCGCCATTGCAATTGGAATATTTTCCCTGTAAATGAGATAATGGATGATAACTTAATACAATAAACCCAACACAACTTTACTTGCACGATCAAATTATAAAACTAAACCAGAATCTTGTGAACATTATTGTATAAATGTGCTTAGACTGCACGTTTAAATTTTATAACTCGTTGATATTTCCTTGTATATTTGGTACATCCCACAGTAGATGTTCATTAACAAACAGAAAGACCCGCCAGCCTAAATGCAACCCATGATTCATTGTCACCTCACTCTCCACCTTACTCTTAAAAGGGGAAACAGTGCCATTTGAAATAAAACCCGTTGGCCATTCTCAAACCACTTCTTAATTCAAATGGGTCGATTAGCGAACTTCGCTTTCATATATAGCACTATGATTACAACTTCAAAAAACATTCAACTTAGGAAATGCAGCTTTTTACAGTTATACCAATAAGTTTCTTCTTCATTTGACAGGACACATTCCATTGACACACACACAGATATATACCCATTTCCATGGAATATGATTTTTCAAAGAATCTTTAGAAATTCCAATTGCATAAAAGTAATTTTTTCCCAACAGTTAAAAAAAACCCTAACAATTAATTTCATAAATTACAACACTGGTCACTTCTCCACAATCAAATTTCGAAAACCTGTACATATTCAAGTCCATCTGAGTATATATACAATGGAAGAGACTAGAAACGCTAAGTATGAATCGGATAGTCAATGGAATTTCCAGCTAAAGCTGTATATAAAGAAATAACTGTGAAAACAAAAATTAGGACCAAACCATTACATAATAGGGAAATATTACAGCAAAATGTGAAAAAGAGAGATCCGAGAGAAAAAGAGAGGGAGAGAGAAATGGCTCACCAAGCAATTCGCAGAATGAAAGACAAAGTGAGAGTGTGAGAGGTGTAGATGGGTAGAAGAGTGTGGTTTCGGTTTTTGTGGTTTTAGTTTTATAAACAAATGGAATGGACCCGGTTTGTAGTTTGTACCTGAGAGTTGCTGGAAGTTATTCGCCTTCTGATTTAAGACAAGGATTGATTCGTTGGAAGTTCGAACCGGGGCTAATTTACGTTTTACTATTTTAGCCTAATTTTTATGCATAACAAATTTTAAAGTAAAACTAAAAATAGAATAAAATAAAACCATTTTGTAGCCATCTTTTTTTTTTTTTTTTTCAACTAATAGTTTTCTATCATTGGATAAAGACACTAATCGATTTTTTGTGTAGGAAGAGATTGAACTTCAAATCTCTTATTTAACTGGAATCTATCTTACTCCAATTCAGTGGGTATATCATAACAAAAATTTTAATAAGTCATCTACCATTAGCAAAACGTGTGTACTGTAGCAAAACGTGTGTACTGTAGCGCAGCTGAATATATAAAAGTTCCACGTTTTACTGTAGCTCAGCAAAAATGTGGCTTTTTTTTCCCCTGCTACTCCTCACCCACCAGAGAAGAGAGTCCCGCGCCCACCAGCGGTATCTGCGAGGTCCGGCGCCGGCGAAGAGCTCAGACGAGAAATGCACGAGGAACGGAGCCCAGTCCGACGCCGGCGAAGACAACCCAGTCCTTTGAAACTCATTTCACCCTCTTCTCTAAGGTCACTGTTCTCAAATTTCAGAAACCCATTTCAGAAAACTACAAGCAAAACACAAACCAATCCGTGCCTAAGGTGAGTGTTCTCACATTTTTTCCTTATTTTGTTATCTGTCTGGTTCGAATTTCAGTTCTTGTTAATCCTAGACTTTTCTTTTCATCTTTTGTGTTCTCACGTATACCACGATTCTGAGAAATTGAGCATAAATTATTAGCAATTGCTTTGTTCCCCCCGTCCCACATCATGTTTATAATTCTGAGAAATTGAGCATAAATTATTAGCAATTGCTCCAATCAAAATGAAAAGGAAGTTAAGAAACAACAGAAAATTAGAATTTGATGGCTGAATTTGAACAATCAACCTATTCCATTACTTTACTAGTGCAAAATTGGTGTGGTATTGGGAACAGAAAAGTCCAACTTTTGGGTTGGGAAAAGAAGATACGAAAGAGTTAGTTAACCATCTGCTGCATATGGATTGAGATGAATGACAATAATGGAAAGAGAAATAGAAGTCATCATTTATGTTGGATGTTGAATATGTGACCATTTACATTGAATTGGAATAGTTAGTTATCATCATAACTTCAATAGTACATCACATAAATTCCTGCAAGCATTCTGAGCTGCCACTTAACATGAATTCTCTGGTATAATCAAGTAAACCAGTTGAATCAGAAAAGTGCGGTGTCTTCACTTGGATAGTCTAGGTGGCCATGATTCTTATAGCATGTCAGCCGTTCCTTGTTTATCATTTCTTATTTCAGTTAAATATCTGATCTTTCTTTTACTTCAAATTTTTTTTGAAATGACTACTTTGTGTGTATCTTACATTAAATAGGGATCTCAAGCTTCTTGTTCTTACTTTAAGCCAATTACTAGATTCAACTCCCTTATGCTATTAATTGGCATGTGGAGGGTCAATTTTCTAGTAAGTTTATGTGTTATCTGACTCTCTTGTTTGCACTGGTTTGTCCTCAAAGCTTCTAGTAGAAAAGGGGCTTTTGTTTGGGACTAATATATTCTACATCATCCACTTTGCACCTTCGTACAGGACATTTAAAATCTGATCTCCTTGTTTATCTGCCTTTCTTGAACTTACTGCCAACCTTGAAATATTGATTGTGGATACATGTTCAAGTTATTTTACAACATGTGAGTATATGGCATCTCTAGTTGTTTTAAATATTGCCATTTAGGCAAATGCTTGTCTCCCCATTTCTGATCATTTCGTGAATTTCACATTTTTGTTGTTCCCATTTTCAGGAGAGCTCATCAAAAGGGAATATAGGTGAACTAATCAATCTCAGCTTCCCAAGCCTTGAACAAGTCAAGATATAATCCTTTCTCAGAACAGATAATGCATTAAATTTTGTGAGGATTTTAGAAAAGCAAGAACTGGTCTTGGAAGATATTGAATTGATTCCCGCGAAGGTGGCCAAGGACTTGATTCCAAGATATTAGTGGATTTGAATGAAATTTGTCAAGTGACACCAACCAGGGGTGGACTTTAGTTTCTACTGTTGGATTTATGGTTTGGTTGTGTGATGTCCAGATTGATATTGAATTAGTTGAGTGTATTATGTGGACGTATGTTGAGTGACTTGGTCCCACATTGGACATAAATTGAGTCGAGTGTAGATGTAACTAGTGCTTTTCTTAGGTTTTTGAAAATGATTTTTATGTTTATTTCTTTTTGTAAGAGAAAATGATTGTCTTGCAAGACTAATAAAGCCAACAGCATCTTTCTCTTTTATCAGAATTGGTCCCACAATTTTTTCTATAATTTATTAAGTCATCGAATTTATCTTCTGTTCATGCAAGATTTTATATTAACTAGATATCAAGATGTAGTATATGGTTGAAACCTCTTAATTAAGAAAAAGCAAACTCACTATGCAATACTGATGAGTTTCATAGATCAAAGGTATTACAATCAAGTTTTGTAAGCCATTAGTTCTGCTTACCAACAAAAAATCACCATAATACAAAATAGTTTTACATTGAAGTTTTTGGACCATCAGTTATGGTTCGTACATATTGATGCTGTGATACTATTCCGAATCTGTTTCATTTCAGGTTCGTCCAAGAAAGAGGCCACATCTGCCACGCCATCGTAATGACCATTTTCACTACTTCCACTTGCGTCGCTTGCAAAATGGCCAGGGTTAACGTCATTTTGGTCATGGACTCTAATAAAATTGTGAAGCACCATGGTAGCAACAATGATATAATTTTGAGTGTTTATATGAAAGGCTGGCATACATCTCAAAATTTTCCATCTATTCTTCCAAACTCCAAAAGTTCGTTCTATGACCGAACGAAGTGAGGAGTGGACATAATTAAATCTCTCCTCTGGATGATGCAACTCTGTACCTCTTTGAAAATCGGGCATGTGGTACCTCTCTCCCTTATATGGTGCAAGGAACCCGCTCTTCATAGGATACCCCGAATCGACCAGATAATACTTTCCTGCAAATGATCACCTTTATTACATAAGCATTTTCACTACATAATTCATGCCATTAATGCTGTAATTAATCTGCATATTTACATACCAGGAGGAGGTTTAGGGAAGTTGTCACTCTCATTATTCAGGCAACTTAAAAAGATCCTTGTGTCGTGTGCAGACCCTTCCCATCCAACACATGCAAATGTGAATTTCATATCGAAATCACATGCGCACATGCAGTTTACTGTTGTGGTCCCTTTCCTTCCTCTATACGGGTGTTGCTCCTCAACTGGTAAGACCACGGGGACATGAACCCCATCAATTGCCCCAATGCAACCCTAATCATTGCCAAAAAAATGCGATGTGAAAATGACATACGTGGTATGACCATAAAGATAATTTGAATAAAATTAGAAGATACCAAATTCACAAAGTACCTTGAAATGTGGCCAATATCGAGTGGACCCTCGAATACGTGATGGGACGGTATGAAATGTAGGATCAGTAGGCTTGATAATGTCTGCTGCCATAACCGTGGCTAACAAGGTAACTACTGTGCTCACATGTCGATGCACTGTCTCACCGGAATGCTGAAATCTATCTTGCATCATTCTGTTACCCATGGCATTACCAAGTAGCGTCAATGTCATTGCCACTGACTCCTCCAAGCAAATTCGTTTTGTACCGTCATATCCATACCGAGTGCGCAATGTATGACACAGCTGTCGAAACACGTGGCTAGACATTCTAAACGCATTGTGACATTTCTTCTCATTTCCATCCAATGTATATTGTACCCATGCATACCCTGTTTGTATATTCGTATGCATTGGTACTTTGTTCATATAGGTCTCCATATAAGCTACGACACTTGCACACCCAGATACATATGCTGCGAGTACAATGTCGTCACTAATCTCAAACTCTGCGTCCCTGCATGTGTTTCTAACTTTAATTGCATGTACAACATGTGGAGTAATAGTATAATATGTAGGCTAAATATAAGTTAGTAGTATAGAAACTTACTGGTGTTGGGAATCGGATGAGTCATTTAGCAAATCCATTTGGAATTTGTATACCTTGAGCCTTTTTCTTTTTATGTCTGTGGAAAGCCAATACACACATATGAAGCAGTCAATTGGGTATAAAGGAAAAGAAAAGCATTAAATAAGTTAATTAAATTCCTTTTTTCCTTATGTATTTTTATTAAATAAGCATTAAAAAGCATTAAGTAAGTTATTTAAATGCCTTTCCAATCCCAAAAAAATAAAAAAGATTGGCTAAAAGAATTAAATAAGTTAATTAATAACTTCACACACACACATACACACACGCATCCTGCACTGCACACACACACTCAGCCTCCACACACTCAGCCTCCACACACTGCACACACTAACACTGTGCACTGCACACACTACACTAGCACACTGCACTGGTGCAGCTCCGCTGCGCACACTGCACTGGTGCAGCTCTGCTGCACACACTGCACACACACACACACCCCCTGCCTTACTGGTGCAGCTCAGCTGCACACACTGCACACACACACACACACCCTGCAAACAATGTGGACACACACACACACACACACACACACACGCACTGGTGCAGCACACGCTGCACAGCACAGCAAGACACCCTGCACACACACACACACACCCCCTGCCTCACTGGTGCAGCTCAGCTGCACACACTGCACACACACACACACCCCCTGCAAACAATGTGGACACACACACACACACACACACACACGCACTGGTGCAGCACACGCTGCACAGCACAGCAGGACACCCTGCACACACACACACACACACCCCCTGCCTCACTGGTGCAGCTCAGCTGCACACACTGCACACACACACACACCCCCTGCAAACAATGTGGACACACACATACACACACACGCACTGGTGCAGCACACGCTGCACAGCACAGCAGGACACACTGCACACACACACACACACCCCCTGCCTCACTGGTGCAGCTCAGCTGCACACACTGCACACACACACACACCCCCTGCAAACAATGTGGACACACACACACACACACACGCACTGGTGCAGCACACGCTGCACAGCACAGCAGGACACCCTGCACACACACACACACACCCCCTGCCTCACTGGTGCAGCTCAGCTGCACACACTGCACACACACACACACCCCCTGCAAACAATGTGGACACACACACACACACACACGCACTGGTGCAGCACACGCTGCACAGCACAGCAGGACACCCTGCACACACACACACACACCCCCTGCCTCACTGGTGCAGCTCAGCTGCACACACTGCACACACACACACACCCCCTGCAAACAATGTGGACACACACACACACACACGCACTGGTGCAGCACACGCTGCACAGCACAGCAGGACACCCTGCACACACACACACACACCCCCTGCCTCACTGGTGCAGCTCAGCTGCACACACTGCACACACACACACACCCCCTGCAAACAATGTGGACACACACACACACACACACGCACTGGTGCAGCACACGCTGCACAGCACAGCAGGACACCCTGCACACACACACACACACCCCCTGCCTCACTGGTGCAGCTCAACTGCACACACTGCACACACACACACACCCCCTGCAAACAATGTGGACACACACACACACACACACACGCACTGGTGCAGCACACGCTGCACAGCACAGCAGGACACCCTGCACACACACACACACCCCCTGCCTCACTGGTGCAGCTCAGCTGCACACACTGCACACACACACACACCCCCTGCAAACAATGTGGACACACACACACACACACACGCACTGGTGCAGCACACGCTGCACAGCACAGCAGGACACCCTGCACACACACACACACCCCCTGCCTCACTGGTGCAGCTCAGCTGCACACACTGTACACACACACACACCCCCTGCAAACAATGTGGACACACACACACACACACACGCACTGGTGCAGCACACGCTGCACAGCACAGCAGGACACCCTGCACACACACACACACCCCCTGCCTCACTGGTGCAGCTCAGCTGCACACACTGCACACACACACACACACCCCCTGCAAACAATGTGGACACACACACACACATACACGCACTGGTGCAGCACACGCTGCACAGCACAGCAGGACACCCTGCACACACACACACACCCCCTGCCTCACTGGTGCAGCTCAGCTGCACACACTGCACACACACACACACACACACAGCTCAGCAGCACACACACACACACAGCTCAGCAGCACAGCAGACACACACACACCCCGCACAGCACACACACACATACTGCACTGCACCGCACCCACACACACACACTAGCACACACACACAGCTCAGCAGCACAGCAGACAAACACACACCCCGCACAGCACACACACACATACTGCACTGCACCGCACCCACACACACACACTAGCACTGGTGCAGCACACGCTGCACAGCACAGCAGGACACCCTGCACACACACACACACCCCCTGCATCAGTGGTGCAGCTCAGCTGCACACACTGCACACGCACACACACAGCTCAGCAGCACACACACACACACAGCTCAGCAGCACAGCAGACAAACACACACCCCGCACAGCACACACACACATACTGCACTGCACCGCACCCACACACACACACTAGCACTGGTGCAGCACACGCTGCACAGCACAGCAGGACACCCTGCACTCACACACCCCCTGCATCAGTGGTGCAGCTCAGCTGCACACACTGCACACACACACACACAGCTCAGCTGCACACACTGCGCACACACACACATAGCTCAGCAGCACACACACACACACAGCTCAGCAGCACAGCACACAAACACACACCCCGCACAGCACACACACACATACCCTGGTGCAGCCCAGCAGAGAAAAAAATCACCATAAAGACAATTTAATTTATTATTTTTTTAAATGATTTCCATCATTAAACTATGCAAATAAATTACAACTATGCTTTAAGAAAAAGGAACAGGTATAAACACATACTATGCTTTAATTAGTCAGAACTATGACAGTTAGTCAGAAATCACCATAAAGACAATTAGTCAAATAAATCACCATAAAGACAATTACAACTATGCTTTAATTAGTCAGAAATCACATACTTACAGATGACAGTTATAAACACTAGCATAAGAAAAAGGAACAGGTAAGCATACATTAGATGAGAATTAATAGGTACCCATTGTCTTACATACACACACATGGCAAGCATACAGCTTGTGCCAATACAAAAAAACAAAAAAACAAAAGAGTGCTATGGGTACAATTGGGTCATCCAATTAAAACACCAAGCCTAAACAGCCCGGGCTGTAGACAAGCCCCTTTCCTTCAAGGAAATTGCCACTGAGGGTTCATTTCGTACTGCTTCTCTAGCCACTTCAGCTGGACCTCCTTCCTCTCAACATTAGCTGCAAACATGTTCCTACCATCTGGGTTATTCAGGAAGAAGAAGGTGCTGAACATATGAAGGCGATCACCGGCTTGCACCCCAGGAAGACTCAACACCATCTCCATAATTGCTTGCATCTCATTAGCTGCTGTGGTGCGAAACGGTGTACAAGTACTTACGCTTCTACTTTCAACAATAACATCTGAGATGTTCTTCAAAGAGTCGGACATGTCTTGCACAACTGAATGCTTCTTCCTTGGTTTCTTGCAAATTCCCCTGTAAAGGGGGACACCGCTTGCCAAGCCTTTCCCCTTATTCACTGCCAGTCTGGCCCTCGACGATGCTGGGCCTTCAACCTCCATTGCGTCAACTGGTGTAGAGGATTGACATTGGGGGTCAACAAATTCTTTGCTATCACTTGAGTCCCCAGACCCTTCGGTGCATTGAATTGGTATTTCACCACTCGGGCAGAATGCATTTTTTCCCGTTGCAACTGTGCCTTCAAACATGATTTCCATGGACTTCAGATTTGGCAAAGGTTTGTTTTTATAGGCTAATGCCTTGGGACATGCCTACATGTGGACAACCGGTAGTTAGAACACAATATAGTTGTAAACAGTTGAGTAAATGAGCAATGAGCAATGTGCACTAACCTGAATCTTTCGGGTCCACCACTCATCAGTGGCATTAATAACCCCAGTTACATGATCATAACCCAACCCAGTCTCACCAAAACACCCCTTCCAAGCCTTCCACAATTTTCTCAGATGATCCCATTTGTTTTTAAATTGTGAGTGAGTCACCACTTTTCCCATTTCAGCCAACTGCTCAATGACTGCATCAACCCCTTCCTTTCTCAAAAATCCTCCATTCCTCTTGCCATCTAGGACTTGAGCAGCACTTAAATCACAATAAGCTTTTAGTTCCGTAGGTTCTTTCCACCCGGTTCTCACGTCATTACCATCAGCCGTAGATTTCCCCTTACTCATTTTTGCTACAACTTCCTTCTATACTCATTGAGGCATTTCAAGGAACAGTTTACATGCATATCATAATATACTCATTGAGGCATTTCAACAAACAGTTTGCATGCATATCATAATCGGTTACGCATGCTCGCATGAAAAATGTAAAGTAAACTCACATTTACAACATAGGCAGGAAGAGAAACACCGAAATTTCACGAAGGAGAGAAACCCACATGCTAGTGTCATGGAAAACAATATAACCACACACAAACGTTGAACACAAATCACACAGAAAAATACGTTGAACACAAAACCACACAGAAAAATACGTTGAACACAAAACACAGATTGAAGCCTCATTGAACCCAACCACACACTAACAGAACAGAGAGAATGAAAAGTTAGACACAACTTACCCGTGAATGCAGAGACCTTGAATTGTGACGGCAACGTCGTCCCAAGCTGGGAGAAGGTGAGCTCGAGCGAAGCACGAAGGGGGTTCGTTTGTTCCGTGTGGGTTTGCAATTACTGGGTTTCAGCTCATGTGTTGATGGTTTATTAGTTGGTGGGTAGGTGCATTTCATTGAAGAGGAAGAGGACGAGGCATTGATGAAAATTGAAGACATCTCTGCACGGTAGTTGAGAGGAAGAAAGAGTAGCCGTTGGAGAGAACGTCACGGGGCGTTTTGTGTTTCTGCGCGTGGAGAGAAGGTTTCTGCGTTTTGTGTTTCTGAACGTTTGCGTTTTGTGTTTAAAAAAATAAATGAAACGGTGCGTATCAACAGGTTACATTTGCGTTCAGTAGTGCGCGTTTTCTTGCTGCCGGGTCCCACTGCTCAGACGCAAACGTGAAACGCCTTTGGTTTCAGCCGGATCCAAACGGTACCTTAGCATGCTAAATCACAAACTGTATGTTAATATTTTAAGATTGTGTTTTTATTACAGTTGTAATTTGTTAAAGTTCTTTAATTTGAATAGTTGTAAGTTGTATTTTAATATTGTGATAAGTTGTTAGTATTGGGTTTAATTTGTTCATTTTTAAAACCTCACTATCTGCCTAAGTTATTACTTTTTAAATTATATGGTTTAAAATATAATTTTCTTAAATTTTAAGGAGTTATTATAAGCTAGTAAAAAATTATTTCACAATATAGTTCATGTTTTGACAACTCACAAATATGGTTTATAAATATTTAGTATTTTTTCACATGTTGGTTGTAATTTGCTGATATTAATTATTTTGAGTAATCACAAATTATATGAATCTTGTGATAATCCAATTAATTAGGATATTTAATAATTTATCATTTATATGTTACTAATTAACCAAATAATCTATTTTTAATATTTAAGGAAAAAATATAGAAGAGTTGCTATTTGACTTGAACATGTGCAAACCACTTTTAGGAATAAAAAATAGTAGGGTTGTACTCAGGATAGATTGGATGAGTTGATGAGCAAAATTTAAGCCAAACCATCATGGGCCAAATCGCCGTCGACTCACCAAACTCCGTAAACGGCAAGTTAGTTGGAAATTTGGGTTATTCAAATTGGTGGATTGGGTCTGATGAGGTGCTAATTCGTCAATCGTTGTGTCCGGGTGGAGTCATCGTCCTCGGTAGTCGCCTTCCGGTGTGGAACGATAAACCAAGGCTCCAGGTGGTCACCGGTGTAGTGCCTGCCACAACGGCTCCGATGCTCAAGTCAGTGAAAGAATCTTCTTGGCTAAAAAATGAAAGGAAGAAAGAGTATATGTTTTTTTTTGTGTACCTCTTTGGCGCTGAAGAGATCATATTTATATATATGTGCTTGCCATTCTAGCCGTTGCAGCTATTTTGGCCACTTTAATGTGTAACGCCTCACTCCTATTTATGTTGGTCTTGATTGTGCTTCCAACGGTCTGTCCAGCTATCTTTGTAACTGCCCAGGCTTGTCATTTAACCGTATTGAATATTGCCTTTACTTCTGTCGCTAGGACGGTTAACTTCGTCAGTGATGGTAAGTTCGTCAACTCCCATTGCCTCGTCATAAAAATGAGTCCGTCCAAGAATGACGTGCTCGTTGGTCCCATCAGTTGCCCTCGGATTCTGAGGTCGTCTTGACGACCTTAGAAGGTGAGAGGTTTGTGAGCTGTCAGTGACTCTTGGGATCTTACTCCGCATTAATTGCTAAGTGGCGGCGCCACACACACCGTGGCCACGTGGCTTGCTCTGATCAATGTTCTAATTATATGGCTCTTGGGTTTCTCGCTAATTTCTGTTTTTCCAAGTTTTGGCCTTTAAGTTGCTTTTTTTTTTTTTTTGGCTAGTCATTCATTCCCTAAATCATACTTTTATTGCTTTTGAAGGTAGTGAATACAACATCTTCTTACATCTAAGGATGGTATTTCTTCAAATGCTCGATGTTCCAAGGTCGGGGAAGCTTCTGGCCATCTAGTGTTTCCAGATGGTAGCTGCCTTGTCTGGAGTAGTGCACGACCCTATAGGGGCCTTCCCATGTAGGGCCGAGCTTCCCCTGGGTAGGATCCTTGGTTGCCAGGGTGACCTTTCGTAGGACCAGATCCCCGATGTCGAGTCGTCTAAGTTTTACCCTCTTGTGTAATATTCGGCCATCTTCTGCTGGTACCTCGTCATCTTGTCGAAGGCTCTATCTCTGACTTCGTCGATGCAGTCCAGGTTGATCATCAATTCCTCGTCATTGTTCTGTCCCTGGAATATTTCTCGTCTGGTACTCGTTACTCCGACCTCGACCGGGATTACTGCTTCGGTGCCATAAGTGAGCCTGAATGGGGTTTCTCCCGTTGGAATTCTTGCTGTAGTCCTGTAGGCCCAAAGGACATTGGGCAACTCTTCAGGCCATGCCCCTTTAGCCTCGTCCAGCTTAACTTTGATGATCTTTAGTAGTGTTCGGTTGGTTACCTCCGTCTGTCCATTCCCTTGTGGGTGTCCTGGGGATGAGAATTGGTTCTTAATCCCTAGCGACGAGCAAAAGTCTCTGAAGGTCTGGTTGTCGAACTGACGTCCATTGTCCGATATGATCGTGTGTGGAATCCCGAACCGGCAGACTATGTTCTTCCACACGAAATTTTGGACTTTTGCCTCTGTGATGGCTGCTAGTGCCTCTGCCTCGACCCACTTGGTGAAGTAATCAATGGCGACGAGCAGGAACCTTACCTGTCCTTTCCCCTGGGGTAGCGGTCCAACGATGTCGATTCCCCATTGCGCGAAGGGCCACAGCGACGTTACTGCCGTCAATCTCTCGGCTGGAAGGCGTTGAACATTCCCAAACCTCTGACACTTGTCGCATCTTTTGACGAGTTCCCGTGCGTCAACCTGCATTGTAGGCCAAAAGTAACCAGTTCTGATAATCTTACTTACCAAGGATCTGGGGCCTGCGTGGTCTCCACATATTCCGTCATGAGTTTCTTTCAGGATGTAGAGTGCTTCTTCTTCGTCTACACATTTCAGGTAAGGCATGGAGAACCCCCTTTTGTACAGGGTGTCATTCAGGATTGTGAATCTAGCCGCTCTTTTCTTTATTCTTTTGGCCTCCTTGACGTCTTGCGGGAGGTGTCCGTCCTGAAGGTAAGATATTATTAGCGTCATCCAGCTGCGAGTACCATGAATCATCAACAGGGAGGCTTCTTCTATGCTGGGATGTTTTTGGACCTCCATGTATACGCTAGTGCTTGCGGGGTTTTTCTCTGAAGAGGCCTGTTTCGCGATTTCATCAGCCCTCATGTTCTGGTTCCTTGGGACTTGCTCAAATTCCACTCCCTCGAACCCCTGTGCTAGACACTTCGTCAATCTGAGGTACTTCTGCATCCTTTCCTCCCTTGCTTCATACTCTCCCTTTATTTGCCCTACCACCAGCTTTGAGTTGCTTTGGAGAAGTATGTTTTTCACCCCCAAAGCTTTTGCGACCCTGAGCCCAGTGAGTATTCCTTCGTATTCAGCTTCATTGTTGGTGGCTGGAAATCCTAATTGCACTCCATACTTCAGCGTTTCTCCTTCGGGGCTAATGATGATGACTCCTACACCTCCTTTCTTTTGAGATGACGACCCGTCAGTTTGCACCGTCCACAGCTTCAAGTCGTCCGTGTTCCCATTTTCGTCATCACTGGTGAATTCGGCGATAAAGTCTGCTAGAGCTTGGGCTTTAATGGCTGTCCTAGGACGGTACTCAATGTCGAATTGGCTTAGCTCAATTGCCCACTGAACCATCCTCCCGGCTGCCTCCGGCTTGTTCATAGACTTTCTGATGGGTTGGTCCGTCATCACCACAATGGGGTGTGCTTCGAAGTATGGTCGCAGCTTTCGCGATGCCACTATAAGGGCGAAGGCAATCTTTTCAATCCTGGGATACTTGGCTTCAGCTCCTTGGAAAGCCTGACTGACGTAGTAGACTGGAAGCTGTTTCTTGTCCTCGTCCCTGATTAGTGCTACACTGACGGCTGTGCTTGACGCTGCTAGATACAAATACAAGCTTTCTCCTTCTTTAGATGGACTCAATAGAGGAGGGTTGCTCAGATAAGCTTTGAGTTCTCGAAACGCTGCTTCGCATTCGTCAGTCAAGACAAAGGCTTGTTTTAGCGTCTTGAAGAAGAGCAGGCATCTGTCTGTTGCTTTAGAGATGAACCTGTTGAGGGCTGCGATACTCCCTGTGAGTTTTTGGACTTCTTTGACTGTTCTTGGGGATGTCAAGTTGAGAATAGCCTGTACTTTTTCTGGGTTTGCTTCTATCCCCCTCTGGGACACCATGAACCCCAAAAACTTCCCCGAAGCTACTCCGAAAACACATTTGTCAGGATTCAACTTCATCTGATATTCTCTGAGGGTGGTAAACGTCTCCTTGAGGTCGTCCAAATGGGCAAATTCTTCTTTACTCTTGACGAGCATATCGTCTACGTATACCTCCATATTCCTGCCAATTTGCTTACTGAACACCTTGTTTACTAATCTCTGGTAGGTTGCCCCTGCGTTCTTCAATCCGAAAGGCATTACTTTATAGCAATACAACCCTTGACTAGTAATGAAGGCGGTCTTTTCCTGATCTTCCTCAGCCATCTTTATCTGGTTATACCCCGAGAATGCATCCATGAACGTTAACAGCCTGTGCCCAGCAGTGGAATCCACCAACTGGTCTATTCGTGGCAAGGGAAAGCTATCTTTCGGGCAAGCTTTGTTTAGATCTGTGAAGTCCACACATATTCTCCATTTTCCACTGGCCTTCTTTACTAGGAAGACGTTGGCGAGCCACTCTGGATAGTGAACTTCCCAGATGAATCCTGCATGCAACAACTTGCTGACTTCGTCTGTGACTGCTTGGTTTCGTTCAGGTGCGAATACTCGTCGTTTTTGATGGACGGGTTTTACCCTCTGATCCACATTGAGTCTGTGCTGAATGATTTCCTTTGATATGCCAGGCATGTCCTCGTGGTTCCAAGCGAACACGTCTAAGTTCTCCTTGAGTAACTGGACGAGTTTAGCTTTCATCTCGGGAGTCACCGTCGTCCCTATCCGGGTTGTAAACGTGGTTTCACCATCAACCAATCCAATTGTCTCCAGGGGTTCCACTTTTTCTTCCTCATTTTCCTTGATGATCCAGGTGTGGTTTTCTTTAGAGGCTAGCACGGCTTGGTAGCATTCCCTGGCTAATACCTGATCACCTTTTGCCTCGCCCACGCCGTCTTCCGTTGGGAATTTTACCTTCAGACAATATGTGGACGTGGCCGCTTTCCAACGGTTGAGCGTGGGTCTACCGACGATTACATTGTAGGATGAGGGGCAATCTACTACCAAGAAGTCTGTCTAACGAGTCAACTGTTTGGGATGGGTCCCGACTGTAACTGTTAACGTCACTATGCCTTTAGGATATACCCTGTCCCCGCTAAAACTGACGAGCGCAGATTCAAATGGTTGCAGTCTTTTTGGGTCCAGGTTCAACTGCTGGAAGGCTGAGAGGTAGATGATGTCCGCTGAACTGCCGTTATCTACAAGGACTCTCCTGGTGTTGAACCCTTCGATCACGAGCATAATCACCAGGGGGTCGTCATGGGGCTGCTTCACTCCCCTGGCATCTTCTTTTGAGAAATACATGTCCTGGTTTGTCCGTCTATGCTTGAACGGAGGCACCTTATAAATGCTGTTCACCTGTCTCTAATGCGCTTTCCTAAGGGATTTAAACGATCCACTTGTGGATGGACCGCCCACGATCATTTTTATTTCCCCTCGGATGCTTGGTGGGTGCTGCGAGGTGTTACCCTCGTCCCTAAGTGCATTCCCGTGCTGGTTCTTATTGTCGCCCCTGGGCCTGCCGGGCTCTCCCTTCTTGACATACTTCTGCAACTTCCCCCTCCTAATGAGTTCTTCTATTTGCTCTTTTAGGTCTCTGCACTCTTCTGTGTAATGGCCATGATCTTTGTGGAATTGGCAGTACTTTTTCTTGTCCCAGACGTTTGGTGACGAATGTAGCGGCCTCGGCCACTTGAAGTAATGCTCGCTTTTAATCTCCGCTAAGATCTTGTCAACAGGCATAATCAGTGGGGTGAATTTCACCGTGCGTTGGACTTTGTCGTCCCTCCTTCTGCTCCCGTCTATGCTTCGACGATCTTGCTGGTCTCTCTTCCTTCCCCTACGATCGTCTTCCCCTTTTTTTGGATCCCCTGTCTGTCCCACATCTCTTATGGCGGCTAGCGCGTCCTCTGCATTCATATATTTTTGAGCCTTCAAAAGCATTTCTGCCATCGTCTGGGGAGGGTTTTTTGCGAGCGAAACCACAAATTCTCTAGACTTCAGACCTGCCTTAAAGGTCGTCAACTGTACCTTATCATCTGCCTCGTCCACCTCCAGGGTCTCCCGAGTGAATCGCTTCACATATGATCTCAGGGTCTCCTTCTCCCCCTGTCTAACGGTAAGCAAGTAGTCTGCTGGCCTCTTGGGACGCTGTCCGCCGACAAAGTGTCGCAAAAATGCGTTACTCAATTGCTCGAAGGTATCGATGGACGATGCTGGTAATTTTGTGAACCACTCCCTTGCAGCCCCTTTGAGTGTAGTAGGGAAGGAGCGACATAATATCTCGTCAGGAGGCTGCTGAAGGCCCAAAGTAGTTTTGAAGGTGTTGAGGTGGTCTTGGGGATCCTTGAGGCCGTCGAAAGGTTCCAGCTGGGGCAACCTAAATTTCGAAGGAACCGGGCATCCCAGAACCGCCGCAGTGAATGGCGAGTCCGTTGCTCTGACCATCCTGTCCAAGCTCTGGTCCGTTCTGCCTCTAATTGCGTTCCTAAGCTCGTCCATCTCCCTCCTCATCTCTCGGAGGAGATCGGAACTCCGCCCATCCGACGCGGCTTGCTCTTGGCGGTTACTGGTTTCCTCACCTTCCTGATTAGTTCCGGTCCGATTTTCCTCTCGTTGAAGCTACAGCCTCATCTCCTGGTTCTGCCTGGTAAGTTCTTCAACTGTGGCTGCCGGGGCTTGGACTTGTTGAGCTAGGGCTGTTGAATCCTGGCTGGGCTCCATCCGAATGCACAAGTTGGCGGGATATCAGAATAGACCCTTTCGTCCCCACAGACGGCGCCAAACTGATGAGGTGCTAATTCGTCAATCGTTGTGTCCAGGTGGAGTCGTCGTCCTCGGTAGTCGCCTTTCGGTGTGGAACGATAAACCAAGGCTCCAGGTGGTCACCGGTGTGGTGCCTGCCACAACGGCTCCGATGCTCAAGTCAGTGAAAGAATCTTCTTGGCTAAAAAATGAAAGGAAGAAAGAGTATATGTTTTTTTGTGTGTACCTCTTTGGCGCTGAAGAGATCGTATTTATATATATGTGCTTGCCATTCTAGCCGTTGCAACTATTATGGCCACTTTAATGTGTAACGCCTCACTCCTATTTATGTTGGTCTTGATTGTGCTTCCAACGGTCTGTACAGCTATCTTTGTAACTGCCCAGGCTTGTCATTTAACCGTATTGAATATTGCCTTTACTTCTGTCGCTAGGACGGTTAACTTCGTCAGTGATGGTAAGTTCGTCAACTCCCATTGCCTCGTCATAAAAATGAGTCCGTCCAAGAATGACGTGCTCGTTGGTCCCATCAGTTGCCCCCGGATTCTGAGGTCGTCTTGACGACCTTAGAAGGTGGAAAATTGAAAAAATTACCATTTTTTTTTTTTTACAGCTTTTTCAATTTCTCATAAAAAATTTCTTAAAGTGGTTTACTATTGTATGCCCCAAGGGCATACGTTAGTAAAACCCTTAATTACTAACCCTTAAATTAAACCTTCAAAACAACAATATGGAATGTACTAGCTAAACGTACATAACGTGGAATATTTAATCAGTAACATTCATATATTAAAGGGCAAAAATTGGAAAGGAATATGAAAAGGGGAAGGGAACAAAATACAATTTACATGTTTCTCTCCATGGATCCTCATTCCTATATTGATGTTGTACATTTGCTTATTCATCACCCATTGCCAAATCCAATGCATAGTCATCCCTCTCCTGCAACATTGAACACAACAAAGAAATAACATTACCCAGAAAAAATATATTGGCAGAAATTTGTCCAATCCTTCTTCTAACTCTTTTGTCCCCTCTCACTCTCTTCAATAATAAACTTCCCCCTTCACTTTTGCTCGTTCAATTGTTGTACTTTTCCTGAGTTTTAGAGGATTAGGAACTTACAATTGGTCCTCGGGCAAAAAATCTTCTAAATTTAAGCCAGTACACTTGTAAACATCGAGTATTAAAAATTCCACGACCATATTAAATCAAGCAATAAATAAGTAGAACTTCCAAATACTAAATTCTTTTATGTCATTCATTTTAGTTAAGGGTCTGTTTGGTTGAAGGGATGTAAAAGTGGGAGGATAGAAAAAAAAAATTTTTAATTTCCTTCCTTTTTGTTTGGTTGGTAGTGGGGAAGTGAAGGGATAGAAAAAATATATTTGTATAAATTTATGCATATACCCTTGTTAAAAAATGATGTCCAAATAAAACCAAAAAAGTGATAAACAACCAGAAAAAAAAAATTCAATCACCTAAATTTATTAAAAAATAAAAATCATGTCCAAAAAAAAATCACATCTAAACCCAAAAAAAAAAAAAAAAAAAAACACAAAAGAAAGCAATATATATATATATATGTATATATATATATATATATATATATGAGCACTAAACAAGCTCGCCCAGTATTTAAAAAAAAAAAAAGTAGAAAAAGCAACGTCTAGCAGGAGAAAGAAAAAAGATAAAAAAAAGTGTGAAGAAAACCAACGTGGACAAGCCCATGTGCAACTGCACATGTGCATTTTTATCCAAAAATGATGCCCAATTTCTCCCTTCAATTTTCTATTCATTTTGGAGAGAAACCTTTTTAGTGAGCCCGAGAAGAAAACACACGGGTTCCACTATTTATTTTCCTTTCTCCCCACCCAACCAAACACAATATTTCACCAAAGTTTTCCTTCCCATTCTCTCTCCAAACTTTTCCATCTATTCTATTTTACCTCCAAACAAACACACCCTAAGGGGGAAAAAATAGAGAAGATTTGCTGAGATAAAAAAAACCAAATGACACATTTAAGTTGCCATTATGGATGACTAATGCATTAGTGTCAACCACCTTAAGCCTGTTGTAGGTTACATGTTTTTCTTTAGTATCATCTCCTTAGAAACTTTTTCTACAGTATTGGGTAATAGTTCCGCCTTTAAGCAATGCTTTAGCCCCTTGGAATGGATTCTGTCCAAAGTTTTATTTTCTTACATTACAAGCGACGTCCAAGATGTGCCATATGGTCAGCACACCAATTCAATTCTCTAAAACAGTGAACAACATCAAATTTGAGCCCACTATCCTTTACAATGACCTTAATATCCTCGAAATGGGAATTTAGTATATCAGGGATTATGCGCTTGTTCATCACAAAATCAACGGAATCTTTACAATCCCAACAATTACCTAACAGACCAGTCACTTACTCCTCGACTTTGGAGATCATCCAATGATTTTAATTGTAGATGGGACAATTGTATATGCAGGAGGTTTTGGACATGCTTGGCAATTTGCTGGGAAAGGTGATTGATTGTATCACTTATATAGTTTACTTACTTGGGTGTCTTTTTTTTTTATGTCAATAAATCTTTATTATTTATCAAAGAAATATATGTGCGTGCGTGTTTACACCTATTCAGATGCAAGAGCAAAGTATAGTATAGTATACTCTAAGTATAGTATAGTATAGTATGATACAGTATAAATTGATGTTATACAGTATACTCTAAGTATAGTATAGTATAGTATTATGAGTTTGGCTATTGTTTTAGATCCAAGATATAAATTGATGTTATTGACATTTTTTTTTAATAAAATGTATGGTAGTAAGGCTAACGAAGAAATTGACAAGTTAAGAACCTTCTTTTTGAGTTATTTGCAGAGTATGTCATAGAAAACATTGATAGAAGAGTCATTTATTCTCAAGCTTTATCTTCTACATCTACATCAAGTACTGCACATGAACATGATGAAACAATGAGGGACTATGATTTGTTTGTTAGTAATGCGACTACTAACATAGGCCAAAGGGGTAGGGAAATTATATCGGAGTTGGAACTTTATACTAGTGAGAAAGTGGCACCTAGAACTGAACAATTTGATGTTTTGGGTTGGTGGAAGCATAATGGTAGTAAGTATCCTACCTTGCAACGCATTGCAAGGGATATTTTAGCTATTCCTATGACAACAGTTGCCTCAGAGTCGGCTTTTAGCACTAGCGGGAGATTGTTGAGTCCACATCGTAGCCGTCTTCATCATGATACCTTAGAAGCATTGATGTGTGGGCAAAATTGTTTATGGAGTGAACTTAAAGGTGTACCAATAGATGCTACCATTCAAAATGTTCTTGATGATTATAAAGAAAATGAAGTGGAGGAAAGTCATGCCATGGAGCTTTCAGACTAATGGACATGTATTATTATCCTTGTTTTGTTACTTTTAATTCCTAGTTCCTAGAGATGCTCTGTTCTGTTGGTTTGCAAAAGCTTGCTGGAAATATACATAATTTGATTCTGATCTAAGGCTGCTGATTTATTTATTTAAATCTACTAGTGTGTTGTTATGGGGAAAAAAATGCTACCCATTGACATTAGATTTTTAATATTATTTATGTTTGTTTTGACAGGTCATGCGCTGTTAAAGTTCATGGAATTTCCGTTGTTAAGGGATTTTGTGATGTTAAAGGATTATACATGGACCTTCATGTTAAGGGATTTTGTAGGCAATTTCTTTTCTGCACAAAAAAGGAATTATATTAAATGTAGTTCAAATGTCTCTAACTCATTTTGTTGAAATATTCATGCCATTATAATCATAAACCACTTCTTTCTTTTCTGCTTTTGTTTACTTATTAATGACTCTGGAAAGTTTTGAGATCTTGCATAGGTTTGAAGTCGATTAGAGGGGTGAAAAGGGTGTTTAGTTATATGAGTAGTAATGGGTTTGAGTTGGATTTGTATATGAGGAACAGGGTGTTGCTAATGCATGTCAAATGTGGGATGATGAGTGATGCGCGTAGGTTGTTTGTCCAATTTGTTGTGCTAAATTTATGGAGCTGTCACAGTAATTGTTGGCCTTTTGGGACACTGGAATCTGCACTGTACAATACCGCCAGCATTCCTCAACAGCGAAATCACTCTTGCATCTAATTAATTTCGTCTCTTTGCTTCTATGATTGTTCCAAAGCCTAGTGTGGTTATTTATTTGCTTTGATGAAAGAAAATTAGCCCCAAGTATTGTACTACATATCCAACTTTATATCAAACAAACTTTATATAGCTCCATTGCTCCAACTTATGGAATGCTGCTTATTTGTTGGCCTTGTATTTTCTTTAGAAAAAGAAAAATAAGGAAAAAGGAGACTAATCATTCCACTGCCAAGAGAGATGTGAGTCCTGCTTCCCAGCAATTAGATTTTACTAATGCAGCAGGAAGTGGTGGAAAGGATGGTGGGATGGGATGTGGTGTTTGTGTGAATGGGAAGGATGTGGGTATTGGAATTCTAACTTCGGATTCACAAGGAAGAATTGCTACAACTACAACACAAACGGGTGGTTGGTCTTTAACTAAGCAGCATTCCATAATTTGTGCCTCGATGTGAGCTCTAAGATTTGCTAAGGAAATCAGTTTTAGCTCAATTGCACTTTGTATTACATCTTCATCACTTAAACCAGATTTAATAAACAAGAAAAGACATTATGTTTTTGGGCCACTAGACTTATACAGGAGTGCTCTCTTCGATTACAATCTTTTTGCTCAATGGCATGTTAGGCTAGTTTCAAAGTCTTGTATCAGTTTAGTAGCCCATTTACCAGCCTTTTCTATTACTGTACGCATGGACATGTGGATATAGAGGAAAACTATATCCACATGTTTTGGATTAAAAAAAAAAAAAAAAATGTTTAGTAGCCCATTTAAAAAATTAAAAAATTGTATCAGTTTAGTAGCCCATTTACCAGCCCATTTAGTTAAAATGTTTTGGATTAAAAAAAAATTAAATGGGTTTCGGGTTTCGGGTAGGGTATGGATATCCATAGATAATAAATCCGGGTAAGATTCGGGTATGGGTACTAATAGGTATTAATATTCAGGTATCTATGGGTAAATATTTCGGGTCGGGTATGGGTATACCCGATCCATACTCTACCCATAACCATCCTTAATTATACTCTTTGTGCAATACTATACTATAGTATACTCCAAGTACACAAGGAGTATATTATACAAGTGTATACAAACAAAGATCGTTAGCAGGATTGAAGTCAGGATTTTGATTAATGGCGACTGACGCTAGTTTGAACAAAAATGAAAAACCACTTTTGTATTTCATTATGTATTTAATTATTCAATTAAACTAAAAGATCAGGAACGGACCTACAGTAGGGTAGGGGGGCCATGGCCCCCCCCCCCCCCAAAAAAAGAAATAGATAATATATATATATATATGTGTGTGTGTGTGTGTGTGTGTTGAAATTTTAAATTTTTGTCCTAATAGCCCCCCCTCCCCCCCAATTTTTAAAAAAAAAAACTAGTATACAAATGCAATCTAAAAAAATAACTGACAAACTCTCATCCAAAAAAATAATAATAACCGACAAACTAAAAACTACAAAATAAAAAATAAATATGGACTGAAAACCTAAATTACAATTCCCAAATTTTTACCCTAACCTTACTCTTCCTCCACTCAACCTCATCAACGCCTCCATCACTACTGCTGCTGTTCTTTTCCTCAGATTAGATCCGGTGTTGTTGACTTGCTGAAACTAGTATACAAATGCAATCTAAAAAAATAACTGACAAACTCTCATCCAAAAAAATAATAATAACCGACAAACTAAAAACTACAAAATAAAAAATAAATATGGACTGAAAACCTAAATTACAATTCCCAAATTTTTACCCTAACCTTACTCTTCCTCCACTCAACCTCATCAACGCCTCCATCACTACTGCTGCTGTTCTTTCCTCAGATTAGATCCGGTGTTGTTGACTTGCTGCTGCTGCTACTGCTGCTGCTCCTCCTCCTCAGATCCTTGATCATAATCACACACGAGTCTGGTAAATCTAAGAAATTTCTCTCCTCTCTCAAGTTCATATTTTTGTTTTTTTGTCTTTGCTATATTGCTCTGCCTTAGCCCTCTGCCCTCTGCGTTTTTTTATGAACTGAGATGTGTTGTGTTTGTGAGTTGTGGCTTTTATGGACTGGTGTGTTATGTGGACCGTAGACTAGTTTGTGGCTTTGTATTGACTATTGTGTAATTGTGGCTTTTTGTGTGAACCGGTCACCTGTGTGCTGTGTTTCAGTGTTTATAACTTTTTTTTGTTTTGGTTTTATCTATAAAGACATAAAGTGGGACCACTAGAACAGTAGGACATGGGTATTGAATTGTGATAGTGAATTTGTGAGATTAGTCTTTGGTAGTGACTATTTTGTGAGTTGAATTTGTGAGACTAGTCTTTCGTAAGTCATAAGTGACTTTTTTGTGAGACCAATTGACCAAAGTCTTTGGTTTGATTGTTTTGGTTTTATCAAAAACTTTGTCTTTGTCACTTTGTGTGATGTGGCTAATATTAGTAATATATAAAAACTTGTGCTTGTTTGTGATTATTTTGGTTTTAGATTTTTTTTTTTTTTTTGTTGAGAAGTCCTTTTTTTTAGTTGGTGTATAGAACTACAAAATATGGAGATAATGAAACATTTTTCTTAATTTGTAGATCATGAGTAAGTCCACTACAATATTAAATTTTCATAAAAAAAAAATTTGTTTTAAGCTTTGGCCCTCTCCAAGTTCGAATCCTGATTCCATCCCTGTAAAAGATAAAACTCACTATTTGGACATGCTGGGCAATTTGTTGGGAAAGGTGATTGCCAAGCAAGTCCAGAATCTCCTGCATATACAACTGACCCATCCACATTTAAAATCACTGGATGATCTCCAAAGTCGAAGAGTAAGCGACTCGTCTGTTGGGTAATTGTTGGGGATTGTAAAGATTTCATTGATTTTGTGATGAACAATCGCATAGTCCCTGATATACTAAATTCTCATTTCGAGGATATTAAGGTCATTGTACAGGATAATGGACTCAAACTGTTTACCGTTCTAAAGACTTGAATTGGTATGCTGACATGTCTTAGACGTCGCTTGTAGTGTAAGAAAATGAAACTCCTCCAAAAGTTCTAGAGACACACATGGGAGCCACAATTTTGTAGTACAAGACTTAAATTTGTGCTTTCTTCTTCTTTTTTTTTTTTTTTTTTAATCTTACAAATTAATTGATTCCATCATTCCAGATTAAAAAATAAAAACCAAAGGCCATGCTGGCCAAACCTTTTATTTTAGCCGATATTGCTGAAATTCTCAAGGCTGTGTCCCAATTATCTCAAATTTATAAAAATAAAAATAAAATCGTGTGGGACGCGCGTACAAGTACAATCGCGTCCAAGCTACACCTTGCGTCCTAGTTGCGTCCAACACAAGTACGGCAACCATTTAGCCTCTCTTGTGCTTTCCAGTCAAAGATACAAGTACTAGTGGTTATAATAGAAAAGTAAAATCCACTTATAAAGAATAAAGAAAGTATGCATCATGACTACATAAAGTTTTAATTAGAAAACTTGAAATCCCAAAAATGAACAACAAATTTGAACAAGATTTACATGTGCAATACGTGATGGGGTGGTGGTAAAAATACCTAGACACAAGGCTAATACAGTGGGATATGACTCCTTAACCTTAGGATGCATGATGAAACCTACACAAAATAAGTAATTTGTTATTATTATTAACAAGTAAAGTGGATATTTCTTGTTAGGCAGCATGCATATGAATGTATAAAGTGTATAAAGCACAATAAACACATAGAAAGATCCAAGCGAAAACCACACAACCCAAATACAAACAAAAATAGAAAGAGTTGAGAAAAATAAATCTAGAAAATTTTATTAAGGGACATACTAATCACTTGTATAAGTGGGTGTGCATGATAGGCTTGAGGAAACCTTGTAATTCAATGTGGATGTAATGCAAATAAATCTCGCAAATATTTATTAGAAATGTAAAATTCAATAGTTTAAACATGATGGACTAATCCAGTTTCATAAATAGTGAGAAAAATACAACAAATCACAATGTGCATTATCATTCTGGGCAGTCATTTAATCTTTCTCAATAGGCACTTTTGGAACATCAAACCTAAACAAGAATTTATTTATTCATGGAATTTAATGGAGAGATGAATTCTTTTTTTTTTTTTTTTAATTTATATAAGTCTAATGGAGAAAGGAAAAATTTTTTTTTTTTAAGAAAAAAGACCGATCAAATTTTATCCAATCAACTGGGAAAATTAGCAAGTACAAAACTAGCAATTTCTGAAGACTAATGAACGAGAAGAGAAATTTGCTCTCCTAATTAAAGCATGAGCAACAACATTACCCTAATGGAGAAAGGAATACTTAAACCAACCAAATCAAATCCATAATTGATTATTACCTCAATGCACCGTTAAAGCAGTACATCACCACATGGCAAATGTACTACATCAATCTTCTAGTTTCAAAAAGTTAGAAGGCAAATTATATATGGATCAAGCACATTTTGCAGTGCCACGTGGCGAGCCTACTAGTAGAATTTGAGGAATATACTTTTAATTTTAAAAAAAAAAATCGAGAGTATTATACTTGTTTCCTAAGTTCAGAAACAGAAAAGCCCCAATCACATTATAGTTGCCCACATTTTCTCAGCTCCCAAACAAATTATAAACATATAACTGAAATTTAAAGATAAAAATTAACTAAATGATGTTTGTACAGTTAATCAGAAACATTTTATGGAGAGGTCATATTTCTAAAATCCTAACAATAAACAAAAACACACACACAAGAACAAATTCAATTCGATATGAAACAAAGGAGTTTTTGTACCTATGAACAGAGATGCAGATTATCGGAGATTACTTGATATTGCAACGTCGAGTTCTTAATGGACTGAGACAGTGGCAAATTTCACGGTGAGAGGATAGGGAGAGAGATGGATTTGAGGCAGAGAATACGTTATTTTAGATCTCAAGTTATTCTTTTTTAGAAGATTAATGGATTGGTTTTAGCATCGAGAAACCAATCTTTATTTTTACTTTTGATTTAGTTAGATTTATGTAATTTTTGTAATTGATTGTATCACGTATATAGTTTACTTATTTGGCTGTCTTTTTTTTTATATAATTTTATCCCAATAAATCATTATTACTTATCAAAGAAATATGTGTGTGCGTGTTTACAACTATTTAGATGCAAGAGCAATGTATAGTATAATATACTCCAAGTATAGTATAGTATAGTATACTCTTTGAACTATAATATACTATAGTATTCTCCAAGTATGCAAGGAGTATACTATACAAGTGTATTCAAACAAAGGTCATTAGCAGGATTGAAGTCAGGATTTTGATTAAGGGCGGCTGATGCTAGAGTTTAAACAAAAATGAAAATCTACTTTTATATTTTATTATGTAATTAATTATTCAATTAAACTAAAAGATAAAACTCTCTATCTGAAGAAAAATAAAATAAAATAAAACTTGCACATGGTCTTAACATTTTATTCATATAATGGTTGAACTATTGTTATTTCTTAAGATGAAATAACAATACTAAATGAAGCTAACATATACCTTTAAAAAAAATTTCCCAAAATCCAATGGTCAAAGAATGGCTCTGTCCCTGGTCGTTAGACTTAGAGCTAAGCTAGCTAGGAGCTTAGTTACATAATCAAACACTTAGATTGAGAAGAAGGTCGTCATTCCTTGACTTTCTTGGTCTCAGCTGAAGCAGCAAACCAATTAAAGGAATGCAGAAAAGTGAAAAAAGATGGAAAAGGAAAAAATAATAATAGAGGACCAAAAAAGGAGAGAGAAGAAAGATACTTGAGAAGGGTATTCCTTTAATGCTTTTGGGCATATAACGGATGCATGATTATGTATATGTGAGAGAGATGGAGTGAACTGAGTTTTGCTTACACGTGGATTCGTTAATTCACTTATCAATGAGACACCTTTTTGATACGTGGCATTTTATTAGCCCTCCATTCTTCTTAAAAGCTCACGTCAGAACTTCAATTTTTTTTTTTTTTTTTTTTTTTTGTGAAAACACCATTTTTGTCTCTACGTTTTGGGGTCATGGTTAATTTGGTCTCTACATTTTGGGAGCAGTCAATTTAGTCCCTGCTATTTTCATGTCACAATCAATTTGCTTAGGTGGCAAACAGAATGCACACATGGCATAAATTAAATTAAAACATAAATAATCCTTCCACGTCAATCCTTCCACCTTAGCTTCCAGTACTATTAAAAATCCCACATGAGTCTCATATGACCCACTTATAATCAACACCACCCTCACTAGTAAACAACTTAGACCCAATTGAATTCAAAATCCCCAAAATGAAATTTCGAACCCTAACCCAAGATGAAATCCTTCATCTCTTATTACCTAATCCCCACGATCAAAACTTAATCTCTTCTCACCGATTCCACTCTTTTCTTGCGGACTTTGGTTATTGTAGACGGAAACCATTGATGAACAACTCCGTAACTCACCCATCTCCATACCTTGATTTCTATGCTCTTTAAAGAGCCAGGTGCTTGTGAAGGGACGAATCAAAATTTGAGGAACACAACTACTGGGTAATGGTGATGTCTCAATTTGTTGAAATTTTAAAATTTCTGCCACATTAGTTTGAAATTTTTGACGGAAATGTGGTGTACTTTCAATGTTTAGGATTTCTCAATGGAAAACATTGGAGAAGTGAGGAATTCAAATAAAGCCTTCCCCTTGGACCTCCTATTTGAAAGTGTTTACCCTTTCTCTCTCTCTAACTCTCTTGTGTGTTTGACACCTTTTTAGGAGATATTTTAAGGTCCTCGTGGTGGACAAGTGACGTGGTCTACTATTTCACTAAAAGACTCTCACTTGTTTGAAATTAATGAGTTAGAAACTTTTTTAAAACAAAAATTGATTACTGACTTAGTAATTTTAAACAAGTGAGAGTTTTTAAATGGAATGGTGGGCACGTGACGTGGTCCATCAGAGAACTGTATAATTTCTCCAAGTTTACACTCTAGATGAATTTCTATTACCTATGTTTTAATAAGTTTAAATAATGATTTCAATTTAATAAGTTTAAATTATTTTCAATTTACAATCAATTTATTCCTTACCGTTATATCCTTAAGTCAGCTTACAAATATGTCTGGAAAGCATCATTATTTTCCATACTATCATCAAATCATTGGGTTAAACCCAAAAAAAAAAAAAAACATAAATTTGACAAGAGTCAAGAGATAAAGGTTATGTGTGTGTGTGTGTGTGTGTGTGTGTGTGTGTGGGGGGGGGGGGGGGGAGGGGAGGGGGATGGGTTAATATCAGTGGTTTAAAAAAAAAAACTAAACTTGCCACCTAATTCAACCCATTGCTTTAATAGTTGAACTTACTCAATCCGCTTAAAAATTAATATCATATCTTTGTGGGGTGGTACAGGCAAAAAAAGTTGGACGGTTTGAGCAAATTGAGTAGGTTGATGCACATGCCTAAAAAATAGTCATCTATTTAAATCATGTGATTTTGACATTAGCCTGATCATAAAAAATAAGTCCATAGCCACAAATTGTCAAGGTGTCAAATTGTAAATGATAAATAATAAAATAATGGACTTAGTTGAGAACTTATAAAAATTTATCAATTTAACTATTATGAAAAATATTGTGAAAATTATAACGTTACAGTAAATGCAAGTAGAGACAGTGGACCATATTTGACCCGGCTCGATACACTGTGAAGAGCCCAAAAGTCCAAGAGAACAAGACCCGAAAATTTCACAAATTGCCATATTTCCGTAACAAGAACATAAACCCATCCATAACAAGTTTTGGATAAACCTGTTGTCCAAACAATCAACAACCGAATCGCGTGTAAACGACCGTAGGAGATAGTAGCCCTAATAAGCTTCGCTTCTCAAACCCTAGTATTTCTTTCCTTGCTATAGGCTTTTTCAAAACCCTAGCAAGCTCTGAGCTTCAAAACTTCTTCTTCACCAAACGGTAGCCTCTGCTCCACTCTGACCCTCGAGCAATATGGTAAGCTCACACAACTCTTCTTCAAGTCCTTCCTTTCGTTACTATCTCATTGCATTTGTTTGGTTTCTGAGAAAAGTTTGAGGAAAAACAATAGAAATTAATGGAAGATCCGTGATGTGAACATCTCGGCATTTTGTTGCGTATGGCTTTCTGGGTTTTGCTTTTATTCTTTATTCTTGCTAGATCTGATATTGGTGAACTTAAGTTGAAATCCAGAGTTTATGCTCTGTTTTATTTTTGTACGTTTTCTCAAGAGCCAAACACAGATTTATCTAATGTGATATTTAATGAAGCTGAATAGTCTTATTAGGCTCTGTCTCAATTTCAAGATTGAAAGTATTGGGTATTTTTTTTTTGCACCAATTTATTTGTTTAGATTCCAAACAGGGGATAATACATGTAGTATTTAGTGCAGAGTTAATATTATTTTTGTGCTATGAAGATTTATTTTGTTTTTTTTTTGTTATTCTAATAGGCACCTAAGAAGGAAAAGGCTCCTCCTCCGTCCTCGAAGCCAGCCAAATCCGGCGGAGGAAAGCAGAAGAAGAAGGTTTGATAATCTCTTCGGATTCAGAATTTGATTTTTTTTTTCAATTTTAAACTACGTATGGTGGTTCAAATTCTAGATTGTAGGAATAGGTAATGTGGGTTTGGCTTTGAATACTAATACTATTTTGTGATGTATACAGAAATGGAGCAAGGGAAAGCAAAAGGAGAAGGTGAACAACATGGTTTTGTTTGATCAGGGAACCTATGACAAGCTCCTTGTGGAAGCTCCAAAGTACAAGCTTATCACACCTTCCATCTTGTCCGACAGATTGAGGGTATAGTCTGAACTTGACTCTTTCTGTATCAGTTTCTTCACATTTTATGTGGTTACACCCTTAATGTTATGCGAATGAGAAATGCTTGTGTAGTTGGTCTCGAAAGAGAAGTTAGTTGGATTACAATAATTATCATTAACATTTTCCAATTGCAATTTATTACTTGGAGGGCAAAAATCATTGCTTCTCAAGATGACCCACACTTTTACTGATTGAGCTATTAGGACATGTTTGATGGGAACCCGACGTGGGTATACTATATAGAGAACCCATATCACTTCCAAGTGCCGGCTTGCTCATAGTTCCTTGCTGAACAAATCATGTTCCTCCTTTATGATATAATATGTTTTGACAACTTGGTATCAGGCTAACATTACTGACATCCTTTCACCTTCATTATTAGTAATGGGATCGTTCTTGTTTACCCTAAAAAGTGCTCATAAGATAAAGAAAGAAAATGGAAGTAATAAGAATATTTTATTGATGCTTAGTTGAGTACAAGATGAATAAGAGGAGTACATAGAACAATAAAATATACATTTATTTGCTTTTGAAAGTTGTCTCTCTTTTTACCTAATGTCTGGCTGTCACTTAGATTTGTTTTGACCAACACCAACACATTTGCTAGTTTGAAATTTAACTTAATACACAGTGAATTATATTTTATCATTAATACTACCCTCTGTTAATGCTGAACTCAATTTGTAACTAAGGGCTGGCATAGAGGGCATAGTGATTAGTAAAATATATAAAACTGGGAATGAAATAAACTAGAAAATGCAGTGATTCTCCCCTCATGTTCGGATGTTCAAGGTAGACAGGAAATAGAACGAAGAAACTTCATTATGGCATGACCAGTCACATTTCAAAGAATTTAAGTTAATCTATTGGCTATCGCCTTATTGGACATTTTTCTTGGCAGTATTACAGACATCACTCTTGTAACAATTTAAATAAAGATGTATTTTATCTGTTGTTTAATACTTGCGAATTGTGTATCCCTCGACTCTTTATCCAAGAAGTTGTTCTTTTGTTTGATTGAATATCTTTTGACATGCTAATGAAGTTTATTTCCTTTTGTTGACCATTATCAGATCAACGGATCATTGGCACGCCGTGCAATTAAGGATCTGATGGCAAGAGGTTCCATTAGGCTGGTATCTGCTCATGCAAGCCAGCAGATCTACACTAGGTCCACCAATACTTGAACATGAAGAGTGAGCGACATATCAGTTTTCTGTGTTCAAGGAACCAGTGTCTCTTATTATGTTCTGGTAGCTACATTTTGCTCGTTTTGTGCCTGTATGAGCACAGATTTTTTGTTTATGATTAAAATCCGTACTGCCCCATTAGCCATGTTAAGTAGTTCAAGTTATTGTAGGGTTTGCCTCGTCTCCCACAAGAGAAGAATTTCTTTGTCCCCTCCCCCGCCTTTTGTGGGGAAAATATTGATGAGTTTGGCCTGGTATTTGTTATCACCTTATACCAATTTAAATATCAGTTATGTTTTTATTTTTCGTGAATTGGGATTTTGCGTTCACTTGAACATTTAGAGCAGTGGTTGGAACTTGGAATCAATGTTTATCTTGGCAAGCTGACTTAGAACTAAGACAACAAACAAACAAAGTCTTAGTGCCAAAATTTAGGGGTCGGCTATGGGTACTCAACAAATTAGTTAGGTTTTTTTATATGTATTCTTTTCCTCTATTCTACTCTATCTAAAATCATAATCTCAATTACCGTAATTGACGGGTCTCTTTTTTATTACTTCTAATGTGGCTTAGAACTAATATGATTTGTTTATTATTATTGTTATATATATCTCAAGGTCCGTGCCATGGTAAAATCTTCTTTCTAAGATCCCATAATTACGTTTGTAATGCTGCTTTGTATCTCTAGTTTATCAGGATAATCATTTTTGCACATAATACAAATCAATTGATCGCATTTCCCTGTGACTATCAGCTCCCCGCTCTGGCTCCATTACCATTGGAGGATGTATGGGTCATGAGTTGGTGGTCTCTTGGGGGAGAGTCCAAACAATCAGGTGGCTTGGGAATTTTGCTAGAGTTGTCTTGAGAGGGCGGGCCAATGATGTATTCTAGAGCCTCGGCTTTGCACAGCGATGCAAAGATGGTCCATACTCTATTTGCTAGACTGTAAGCTTTAAAATGCTTGATGGTTTCAAGCCCAGATTTGAAGATTTTTTTTATAAGAACTTTGGGTTTCTATTGGGTATTAATTGTAACTGAAATGGTTGTGGGCATTGTCAAATTAAATGAGTGGTTTTTCAGCAAAAAAATAAAAAAATTAAATGAGTGTTTCCCCCCCTGTATAACCAAGGATAAAGCGGTCACTATGGAACGTGTGATATGGGGGAACTAGTGGATAATTTTCTTATGATTACTAAGCCAAGAGAATTTTTGGTCCTAGGTCTTAGACCAAGTATCAATTCCAAGTTTGGGTGGTTGCTGTAACAAAAAGTCTACCAACCAATATGATGAATTAAATGAAGATTGATCAAATACGATAGTATAAACAACAGAAATAGTCAATAAGAAAACCAATTATAATAGACCAAAAGTGCAATTCAGAGTAAAAGTTAATAGTTAAATTTCTAAGTGAAAGCTAATACAGCCTTCAACAACATATTTGGTTCATAAACTGCCGTCATTAATACAGATTCATTTGAAATTTGATATAACCTTTCGTTGTTTTATAAAATTCTCTTCTATTGTGAATGATATGTTACATACCTAATTTATTATAATTAGATCATAATAGAAAAATAAAGACATGTAAGGAAACAGTTTTGGAGGCTTGGCCCACAAGTGATATGGACTCGGGCCCAAAAAGTCCTAGAAATGAATTTTATAGAGAGTGGGCTAAAAAATTGGGTTTTAAGTGAGACAAAGTGTTACACAGATGTATCCTAAGTCCAGGCAGATAAAAATAGAGCAACGATGTTATATAAAATCGTCCTCAGCTTAGTCCGAGAAAGATAGTAATACAATTACTTGAATGTTTACAACTTTGTGTTTCTTTTTCTCTTTCTCTTGCTTCTCTCTTTTTTTTCCTAGATTCTTCGATCCCTTCTTTCCTTGCTTCTGGCTCTTTTTATACTTCATTTTTTCTTACGTGCTGGTCAGATGACCTTTTTTTAATACTTGTCCCATCAACCTTCCCTTAAGTTTTTACACGACAGCTGTAAAAGTTGAGAGTCATTGTTCAAACATATTTTCCTCATTAATAGGACCATAGGGTTAGCTGTAGGGTAATAAATGCAGTGGTAGCAGCTTTTTACATAATATCTTATTGCTTCCACTTGTCATATGTGCTTATTGAATGTTCATATATCAAAAGAATCCCCTAAAATATCAGAATAAATGCCGGAGCGTTCATCCTGGCTTTCTCTTTGATCATCTGAAGAGATAATCCTCTTCGAACAACTCTTCTTTATCTACATACCGACCAAATCCTTGCGAGATTCGTAGCCGTGCATTTTCATTGTAATTTACTGTCTTCGGACAATGTGCCTCCTCGAATAAGCCCACGGCCCAATATCAAAAATTGGGCCTTTGACCCCCACAAGACATATTATAGAATTGCAAGAAATTCAAAATCTCAATATTTTCTATAATTATTTTTTAATTGATTAATCATATATGTGTCCAAGGACGATAACGAATTCCCGTCTTATCCCATGTGGATTTCCACTACCCAAAAGAAGCGATGGGATGTGAATTGGTTTTGCTTGTCCCATCCTGCTCTAAATGTATGTATATAAAAATTAATATATAAAGCTTATTTTCTTTATATATCTTATTTATAATTTTTTGTGCATATTCCATTTTCCCAAAAACCATTCTCTCTGTCTTTCTTTCACACACATTTCTATTTAATCTTTCAAATAAATTATAAATGTTGAAATCATTTCGCTAGAGATGACAAAATACCTCAAAGGAGGATTTTCTTACGCTATAGAGGGAACATGACACCCCTTATATGACCTCTTTGTTGCCACCTTGATGTGCCTTAGAGTGCCATATTCAATATTAGTAAATTCACTATCCATAGAGCAATGCTAGGAGTATCATATTTCTCAAGGTATTGAAGTGACAAGACGTAATAAGTGGCAACATAGACCCACTACTAGTATTTTTTTCATTTGTTAGAAAGTCAATGTATAAGAGACTATGAATTTACTTGTTGTATTTATATAAATTTTGAGGGAAAAGTCATATTTTAAAAGAGAAATATTATTTTTGCAACATTTAAAATGATTAGAAGAGTGTCATTTTATGAAACTTTAAAAAAGATTAGTATAATTTTTTTTGGAGAATAAAAAAAATTAGTATAATTAAACATTTTTAAGAAAAACTTAAATCCCTTTAAAGCTGGCTCAGGTGTCTATAAATTATATGACGCTTAAAAATGACAAAAATTTCTTAAATATTCCCAAATTAGTCAATTAAGTCATAAAAAAAAATAAAGTTTTTTTTTTTCTTTTGGAGAAGATAAAAGTAAATTACAGATTTTGATGGGTCAACGCGTTGTGAAATAAGATTGTGTACTCATCTTTTTACATCCATAAAAATCTCTAAGTAATTATTATCGCAAATTAAAAAGAAAAAAAGAAAAGAAAAAGGAAAATGCAGCTCAGGTGGGAGTTGGGGACTGGTATTTCTGACGTGGCAAGTTATTCCATCCCTGAATTTTTGCATTAATGACGTGGCGCAACGCCACTGGTCCTTCCTATGTGGCGCTTTTCGGTCAGGTCAGCGACTCTGCTAAGTGCTAACGTACGCAGCAGCACCACACGGCCACTCCATCTGATCCAACACTACACTCCTCTCTGCATCGCTCCGTTTGTTTCCCGAGAAAATACCAAAAGAAAAGAAGCGCAGGCATGGCGGTGAGAGCGACGGTGTCGCGGTTCCCGATAGATCCGGGCGCGCAGGACGGGTCGGGTCTGCCGTGGGGCGTGACGGTGACGCCATTCGCGGAGAAGGACGAGAACGGTCAGGGTCCCGAGTACGGATCGGAGGGAGACCTGTTGCCGAGGTGCGAGAACTGCTGGGGCTACTTCAACACCTACTGCGAGCTCGAGCAATGGTCGTGGAATTGCTCCCTCTGTGGAACCCTCAATGGCCTCTCTTCCAAGGCCATCGCTCGCTACTCTCGCCCCGATTCTTGCCCCGAGATGATGTCCTCCTTCGTCGATCTCGAGCTCCCTGGCGAGTCACTCACTCACTCCCTCTCTCGCTCACTGACTCAGCCTTTGCTTAGCGATTAACAATTTGGTTTTCGTTTCCGTTTTTTTTTTTTTTTTTGTTTGCAGAGGAAGAAAATGAGGAAGAAGCAACGCAAGCTCGTCCTGTCTATGTTGCAGCGGTGGATTTGTCATGTATGTTCACAATGCTTTTCGACTTAAATTTAAATTTTTTTTTTGTGTTCTTGATTTAATGTGTGAGTACTGGGTTAAATGTTTGGTTTAGGACTTAGGAATTTAAAAATGTGATGCTTTGATAATAAGTTAGCGCTTGAACTAAATTTGGTTAAACTGCTTATCGCATCAGGGGTAAATATGCCCCTAGATTACCCGACAACTGGTTCTGGCGAGGGGGCTCAATTGTGAGTGATCACTTGCTAAATGCACGCGGCTTTCTATACTATTAGTAGCATTTGTGAACTAGAATATATTAACTTGGCACTGTGTCTGAGAATTCATATGCAATTATGGGATGATGGATACTAGCCTGTTTCTCCCATTTGCCTTATGGGGTTACAAAACTTCTATCCGTGCATCAACTGGGGCAACCCCTTGGCCCTTATTCTTTGGTCTATGGTAGTGAAGCAGTACTTCCCATTGAGGTGGAGATACAATCTTTGAGAGTGCTAGCGGAAACCAAGTTCCTAAAGGAAGATTGGATGGGGCAACCGACAGGTTAGTGGGCAATCTTGAAAGGATGTCCATAAGAAGCCACAAATGGTTGGTGAAGCCTTAGGGGCAAAAGGAAGAAATCCCATTAAATCAATCCACTTTCCACCCATATTTTCTGTTGTGTTTATACTAGTAATAAATTTATCCATGGATCATTTTAGATTACAAGCTGTTGATGTGGTGAGTGGTTATTGATAAGTAAAAAAGTGATAAAAGTGGTGGGCTCAGATGATAGCCAGTAAAAATTTACCATTTCAACAGTACCTTCAGTGATTCTTACATGGGTTTTGAAGCATCTAGCTTGAGCTGGAGGCTTTCACATTATGTGTATTTGTATGTTATAGTAGCTTATGATTAGTTTATATAGGCATGTCAAGCTAAGATTAAGCTATACGTGCTCAATGCTTTTGGTGAGGAAGAAAGATTTAATTATAATCGTTATACCACTTAGCAACAACTGACAGTGGTTGCTTTCGAATTTTATGTTGTTCCAATATGAGGTCTTATGAGTTCTTATAAAGGATAGAACAATAAAGCATCTATACTAATCTGATTGATCTATGATTAGATGAATGTCTTCATAGAGCATAGAGGGTTCACATTAGTGGTAATAGTAGGCCCAGCCTTGGTTTAGAGGTGCATGGGGAAGGGGAAGCTTTTCTCTCTTTGACTAGGACATTACATATCCAGCCATGTGTGTAGCACCTACTTTTGGTGTCATTAGGTTTTAGTTTTCTTTAGGGAATTGATGCATTCATGTTGCCATATGTCTATTTTTTATGAATAAACTTGAAAGTTCCCAAATTTTGTCTTTGATTATGAAGGTATGATTTTCTAAATGAAGTGGATGTAAATTTTCTTGACTTTGTTGTGGATTGTCAAAACAAAACTCAGTATAGTTGTATAATGGTAATTTTTCTAGATGCAGGCGATATCAATCAAAATATACTTTGACTAGGTCTTCTTGTAAAATTGTCATCTGCATATCTTCTTTGCCCTCTCTTTCAATGCTAACACATAAAGCCAAACACCAAGTCGTTGAACAACATACCACCAAGTTATAATGAATTTTGCACTGTGGTACATGGAATGGATGTAGGAATATCATGCTTTAAAACAAATTAAAAAAGAAAAAGAAAAAAGGAATACCATATACCCAGTAATAATCCTCTTAATGTGGTATGTGGAGATGGGACTTTTCATATTTCAAAAAACTCTGATGATTTCTTTTAATCTGATAAAGAAAATCAGCATTACATTGTCTACAAAATGCATAGTATCTTTCTTTACTGATATAACCCCATTAGATAGGAGTTCAACATTTGCATACTGGCATTTCTTTCCCTTGGAATATGGTGTGGCAATCGAAGGTTCCTACTTGGGTAGCTTTTTTCTCTTGGACTGCAGCGTTAGGCAAGATTCTAACTATAGATAACCTTCGGAAGAGGCATTTCGTTGTCCTTGAGTGGTGTTTTATGTGCAAAAGGTGTAGGGAATCTGTAGATCATCTCCTCCTTCACTGTCCTATAGCTTATGAGATGTGGAGTATGATCTTTTACTTGTTTGGTATTTGTTGGGTGATGCCTCTAAGGGTAGTGGATTTGTTGGATTGTTGGACATGCAATTTTAGGCATCATCGTAATATAGTTTTTTGGAGGTTTGTGCCGCACTGTTTGATGTGGTGTATCTGGCGGGAGCATAATTCTAGAAGCTTTGAGGGTCATGAACGGTCCATTATTGAGCTTAAGTCCTTCTTTTTTACTCTTCTTGAATGGTGTCTCGTTTTACCTTATTTTTCTTGTATTTCCCTTCCTGTGTTGCTAGATCGTTGTAATTTGGTTTCTTGATGTTTTTGCCTTTTTGTAAATTTCCTATGTACTGGGCTATTAATAAAATTTTTTATATTACTTATCAAAAAAAAAAAAAAACATTTGCATACAGAACGAAGTGTTATAACTTTCTATGTACACTTATAAAAAAACTCTTTCTATATACATCAGGCTCTTGTTTCACCTCTTGTGTTTTGGATTGTGAAACCTCTGTTTGGTGGTCACAAAGTTTTACTGATTCTGAGCTGAGAATAGCTTAGATCTAATATAACATATCAAAGAGACGCCAATTTACTAGTCATACATGTAAGAACTGATGAGAAAAAGAAAATCCAACAAACAAGAGACTATATAGCAAAAGATAGCCTGAAGTTTTGAAGTTGGAACTAAGAGAGAATAAATTTCTTGGCTAAGAGACCCAAAAAATGTTCCAGATCTGAAATTGTTATACTTGACGGCAAAGGACTGTTGCAAAAAGCACTAAAGGTTTATAATACTAGGCCTACAGCAGCCCAAAATTCTTCTTAAATTTTTATTTATTTCAGTAAATAGCCTTTTAAAACTATAGAAACATAACAATAGTTTAAAAGGCTAACATGAAACATAAGAGAATCAATGCAAATTTAAATATGACATTTATTGCTAGACTTGATACTAGTGTAAATTCAAAGTGGACTAATGGGCCAACTTGGCCTTGGGGGTGCTTATTTCTTATTCGATTCCTGCGTCATCATGGCATAGGGTTGACAATTGTAAAATTCTGTGAACTGTATTGTTTGTTCAAAATTTTTTGTATGAAGGATTCTTTCTTCTTGTTGTTGTCCTCTCTCTACATCTGTCCCCATCAAATTTTTGCATTACTAGACCTGAATAAACAATTTTTTCCTTAACAAAACATAGCTGTAATTCCTTCAGTGATGCATTATTTTGAGGGTTTTTTTTTTTTTTTTTTTTTTTTTTTTTGAAACTGCTTTGCACCTAGGTTTTTACTTGTAATGCTTTTATTGTTCTTCTGGAAGATGACTTATCATTTAATTTTCTGAACTTTCCTTTTAACATAATTGTAATTCCTTTAGTGATTTGTTATTTGAGGGTATTTTATTTCTTGATAAACCTCCTTTGGCATCTATGTTTATGCTTGCCATGCTTTTATTGTTCTTCTTGAAGATGACTTATCATTTAATTCTCCTGAAATTTGACTGCAGCTTCGGAAGAGTTCCTGGAACTTACTAAAAGTGCGCTGTTGGCAGCCTTGGAAGGTTAATAATTGCTAGTTTAAAATAATTTTTTGCTATCTTTTACCAATAAAAATATTATTTGATTCCCACTTATAAATAAATATATATTATTTGAGTCTTTTCCTGTTTGAGTGCTGTTCTTGGAAGGTTGAGTTTTCTACTTTATTTTGTATATCAGCTCTTGTACCTGGTTCATTATTTGGGCTTGCTACCTTCAGCCACAAACTAGGGTTGTTTGATGTTCAAGGGCCTATACCAGTTGTAAAGAATGTTATAATTCCACCCGATGTGGAGGGAACCCTCCCAATTGAGCTTGAAGATGTCATGCCTTTGCTACAATTCCTGGCTCCGGTAGGTTTTGTTATGGGGTTTTTTCGCTCATTTTTTCCGGTGTTATGTGCACCTTTTTTTTTTTTTTGAAGGATAAAATCAGGTGATTGAGTAATTATGTTCGCTGTTGAGGACCCAAAATCATGTATATGGTATTTTGGTTATGCTCTTAAATCAGTAACTTTGGTACAGGTTGAAACTTGTAAGGACCGTATTGCATCTGCTCTTGAAACACTTAGACCTACAACTTCATGGGAGAGAACCACAGCAGCAGGTCAAGGAATGGATGGTATTTTGATGGGTGGGCGAGGTTTTGGGGTGGCAATGGAAGCCCTTTTCAATTATCTTGGATCAGAATATGGAAGCACTTTTGCGTTAGGTATCTGCGATAATATTCAAAGCTCATCTAATTCTACTTTTTCTCAGATTTTATTTAATTTGAGGCCTTGCTTAAGCACACGAGCACTTTCAAATTTCATCATATATGTTGTCTCCATTGAACATTATTGCAGCTAGAGTCTTTGCCTTTCTCTCTGGCCCTCCGGATTATGGAGCTGGGCAGCTGGATACAAGACGGTATGGTGAGCAATATGCTAGTAAAGGAGAGGATGCAGACCGTGCTTTACTTCCCGAGCAGACACCTTTCTACAAAGATCTGGTCATATGTTTTAACTTTTGTTTATAATTTCACCCCTATAATTTTGGAGATGTAAGCATTACTTATTAATTTTTTTTTTGGAGATGTAAGCATTGACATATATGTTACAGGCAGCTGTTGCTGTTCAAGCAGGTGTTTGCGTGGACATATTTGCCGTCACAAATGAGTATACAGATTTGGCATCCTTGAAGTTTCTTAGTATTGATAGTGGTGGCTCGATATTTTTTTATTCAAGTACTGATGATTCCACTCTTCCTCAAGACATGTGAGTTTCCAATGCAACAGAAATCAATGTTGGGGTTATGAGTTTAGAATGGCATTACATGGTCAGCCTCTTTAGAAAGGACAGTTTCATAATACTATATTGCAGGAACAATGCACTAAATGGATTACATAAACTTCTAGAGTACATTTTTAATATACATGTTTTATTGGTAAATTAATTATAGTGACTTTATTTCTTCATTTTCATAAGAGAAGTAAATGATAGCATTGATAGGATGCTTGTTTTCATAATTCAATTTTTAATTGATAGAGCACACTAGCACAGTGACATAAATGGCCCATATTTAAGTATTTCCATTGCCATGATAGCATTGTAACATGTTCATTGTGCAGGTATCGAATGCTAAGTCGACCATATGCATTTGGCTGTATACTACGATTGAGGACATCTTCTGAATTCAAACCTGGCAACTCTGTTAGTTTGTCACATTTTTAAAAATTATAATGACACTTGGACAATTTTCTTAGTGTATTTCTCTTTATATATTTATATATTTTTTGCAGTATGGCCATTTCTTCCCAGATCCACAGTATGAAAATGTTCAGCACATTATTTGTTGTGATTCTTATGCCACATATGCTTATGACTTTGAGTTTGCCAATAATGTTGGATTTTCAAGGTACATAAATATATCTTTGATTTCCATCATAGCTCTTACATCTCAGTCTAAAACATAACTGATACTTGATGATTATGCTATAATCAATGTCCATGGCTTTGAAAACGAAAGGTTGGAAAATCATATTGATCAATTGAAATCTCTCTCATTGCGAAAGTTCAATACTCCCGATCCAGTTGAAGTATGTCAGTTCCAGTAGACATAATTGTGCTGTTAATTCTTGTTTAATATAATTTATGCGCACACATCAACTTGTATACACTTATGCATGTACTTAATCTTAAGTCTTCTACCATCAAGAACTCTTAACTCTAAAATTTTGAGCCAGTGCTCACCACTTAAAATAAGTTGTGCGCATCAATGTCTAGCTAAGCAATGCTTTCCTACATCAACTTTCTAGGTATAATCTCGAAATACCTAATATAATATAATCCAACACTTCCAGTTCCTTAAGTTAACTTAACTTCAGAAAAAAAAAAAAGACTCATGATTTAATAGTCTGGATTTTTTTTTTTTTTTAAATTTGATTAATCTCCCTAAAATCTAAACCTTAAATCCCATAGCCATTTGTTCAAAATCTGCCTCTTTTCTTTTGAAGTTCCTAATACATGGTGAAGACAGTTTTATTTTTTTATTTTAAAACTGCCCCTTAATGTTTGAGCAGATCTGAAAGTTTTTTAAGATGTTGAAAGAATGCTCTATTAATGTATGCCTCTGGATCATATAGAACAGTGACAAATTGGAAGACATGTCACTGTGAAGATGAAAAAGTTTAGATTTGTAATGCAAATTTGCATATGGTGTTTTTCAGGAAATCTTAAAAATTATTTTCTTTTTTGAGGGGGTTGTTGAGTGATCAAGATGTCCCTCTTGAGTTGTAACTGCCACTTGGTTGGAACTCAAAATTTGCAAAAAGCTTGGAGAAAGTAGGCACTAAAATATACAGAATATGAATAGTATGATAGTATCCCTATACAGCCCCCATAGTACATTCCCAATGTATTCGGTTTGGCAATCTTTCTATTATTAATAATATTCTTACGTTATTTATCCCAAAAAAAAAAGTATCCCTATACAGAATAAAAATTTATGCAATTCTCTCCCCCCCTTCCCCCTCCAACTTTCATTCCTATAGTTTATTGTTTGAGTTTAATTAAGATGAAAGAAACTTATTAAAAAAAGGGTTTATTGTTTGGCTTCTATTTTGTTATTTTGTGAATGTATGTATCATGACTAATTAGATGGGATCAGACCCAATTCTTTGATTCATAGACACCCAAAGATTATTGGGTCCCAAATAAGATCCCTTGCTTAGTGCATGGGACAACTGTAACTAATTTTTTTTTTCTTGATGCAAGAGTTCTAACCCTGGCTCTACCTTTATTCTTTTGCAGGCATGGATCAGAATTGCCCACACTACAAATTGCATTTCAATACACAGTTGTTGTGCCCCCTGCAGAACTTTCAAATTCAGAATTGGGTTCTGCAACTAGGTATTATTAATTCTACAGAGCAGCTGTTGATAAGTTGACAGACATGCATGTCTTCTTGTATCATATGACTTGACCTAGCATAAAACATATCTACCAGTGCTTAGCAATTATTATTAATGTGATAATTAGATGATCTACACAATTTCTTAGGTTGGGATTTACTACTTGTAAGCCCTGTATTTGGTTGTGATCCATGTTTTTACCATTACCTGAACCTCAATGGTGTTCTTTCAAACCTTGTAGAATAAACTTTTATGCAGGAGCTTCTTGTCTGATCATGTACTCTTTGAATCTTGTTATCATATATAATCATTCGTCTTGAGGCATTCTTGTCCCTCTTTCTGTTTATTTACTTTCTGGTACACTACCATATTGAAATTGCCGCGATGCTACAGCATCTTCCTCTCATACTTCATTGCTTTCCTTGTATTAGTCAATATTGATGATTGCTTATTATGCTGAAGAAATTGCATTGAAGCATGAGTAGAATATTATTGAATTTGAGGGAAAACTGCAATTCTTAATGGGATTCTCTACTGTTGGATTGTTAAAGTGTCTTCCTCTTTTTCTCATAGTTATTTATCTTGTGAATTTTGTGCTCTACGTTTTCTTCCAAAAACTTGATTAATAAGATTGATGTGATGAATATTAATGCAGAGCCAAGCATTCCCTTAAACGGCGACTAAGGATTCGAACTTTGCAATTTGGAGCTGCTCAAAATGTTAACGAACTTTATGACAGTGTTGACCCTGAAGTAGTCCTATCATTACTTGTTCACAAGGTAATTTTTTCAACTCCTTCCCCCTTCTGAAGTCATTTCAAATTTCTTTTTATTATTCTTCTTTATATTCTGTTGTATCACTCCATGACAGTTTCAAGAAAGATTGTTCCTTGTTGGTTGCTTTGTTAAAATTTTTTTTTTCTAGTACTTAAATGCACTCAAGACTTGAGTTGTGTAAGATATTTAGAGAGTTTTTACGAGAATGAGTTGTTCATAAAATTTTACTAGCTTTATACAGGTAATGGAATACAATATAGTTTTGCATTAAAAAAAAAGAACAAGCTTCTACCCTTTCATGGTTACATACTACTATAGTTCTCACAGCCCACTTATAAATTTAATCTTTTCCTTCTCTCTCTTTGCCCTTTCTTTTCTAATGCTCAACTATTGCAAGAAGTATGAAGTAGAAACCTTGGTGATGGGATATATCGGTTCTAAGGTACCCCTTTTTTTTGGTTGTCCTTGTCTGTGATCTCCTTTATGAATCTTCAAGGCTCTTTTTTTTTTTTTTCCTAAGATCCTAGGAGAACCAATTAACCTTAATATGTCATGAATGTGTTCCTGGTTTTATTGAAAATGAAATGATGTTATAAAGAAGTTACACTAGCAGTTTTAATCTTGCAGTAACTCTTTGCAATTTTTTTAAAAGAAAATAAAACTATTTTTTGTAAAGAGACAAATGCACTCTAAGGAGGACTGTACAGGTCGGATGCCCTAAGCCTCTTTGCAGAATTACATAACCAGAGCTCTAATGAAATTCATAAATCGTAGAAAGACATCCATTATTTTATATATATATATATATATATATATTTTGCTAAAGACATCCAATGAAATAATGATCTTACAAATTTTGATTTAATCCTTACAGTAGAAACTCCATAGTCTTCAGAAGTCCTATTCCTCTACCTCCAACTATGCCACATTAATCATCCAGTAAACACGTTTCATACTCTATTTCTGAAAGATTCCAGTCTTTACTGCTAACCTTGCAGCATACCTTTCACTGTCTTAGGCATCACCCAATTTACACTAAAAGCTAGAAATTTGAAGTTCCATGACTCCATTGTCACTGGACAATGAAGCAGCGAGTTATTAACAGTTTCCTCACTATTTACACATAAGACACCAATTTGCCAGCGTCATACCCCTTTTCACTAACTTGTCTATAATAACGACTTCTCCCAAGGTTGCAGACCACACGAAAAAAGCAACTTAGCTAAATTATGTTGGAAAGGAAGAATTCTAGTTACATACTTTTTATTGTGACACATTAAAAATAGGCATGCATAAATGTTTGGGAAGGACGTATCTTTATGAGCTTGGACAACCTAGCTCCATTAGATTACGATTTATTGAGGTTGGGGGTTTATAACCACCAAGATCCTGATCCGTTTTCTTGCTTTTATTGCAATCAGGGTCAGTCAAGGGAAGGTTGAAATTCTAACTGTAGCTTAATTAGTAGATACATGTGTTTCAGATGTCTCCCTGTATAAACGTTAGTTTTTAGTGTAATACCATCTTATCTAAGGGTGCAACAACAGGCACTATAATTCGGTATTTGGCATAGAGAAATAGAATGATGTATCCCAGGACAAGGCTCAAATGCCATAGAAAAATTTCTGTCCAAGTCTGAAGAGGACCTTTCATATTTTGCCAAACCTTGCATGGTGTACTTACCTCTCTACTTGTCATCTCACCATTGCCCAAAAAAATTGTGACGTGCTTTTAGTGGAAGGAGCAAGCATCTTTCCACTACTGGAACTAGTACGTTTACCTGAAGCAATAAAATCATTGTCTGATTGAAGTCAATTGGCACATAAAGAGCCTATTTTATTTAATGAGCATTTTGGATGAATTTCTTGTAATTGGTTCAAATGTGATCTATCTTGCTGTCACAGAACTGTGGATAATTAATTTAAGTCTCATGTGCCAAGTAAAATTAAGAAACAAGTGGAAAGAAATTTAAAATCGTCTACATCAGAAGTAGTTGGTGTAGCATGGCTACTGGTTAAGACTGGCCTATTTTTCTTGTACCATTTATTTTAGTATGTAAACCATCTTTTAATCTGTTTGTTATACCAGCATTTTATTAATAGTGATTATTAAAGGATCACCTTTTTTGTATTTCTCTTTTCTTTTTCCACCACTCCCTCTTTTTACTCTATATTCTCAGTTATTTATCCTTTTTTTTTTTGCTCTATAGGTTATATTGGCCTCTTTGGAGCAAGGGGTTCGTGAGGGCAGGATGTTGCTTAATGATTGGCTAGTAATCCTCACAGCTCAGTATAATGATGCTTACAAACTTGTTCAGTACAAGAATGGAAGTTCGGTAATTGGTCAGGTTGATGTTGCATTCTCACAATGCCCACAACTGCAGCCCTTACCTCGCTTAGTTTTTGCTTTGCTTCGAAATCCTCTTCTCCGCTTCCATGAAGAAGGCGTTCACCCTGATTACAGGATCTACTTGCAATGCCTTTTCAGGTAATGGGCGCTCATATGGATATTGGACCAACTTATTTGTAACCTCAGGTATTTGAACAATTAGTTAGTATCCCAGAAATCATATAAAAATGGAATGGCTGGATCCTGGATGATTGTCATGGTTTAAATCCTAAAAATTCTTGGTTTAGTATTTACGTTGGGAAGATCAAATGTTTGGAGCCACTTTTCTTGTCTTTGTTGTCCACTTAGGTGTCATTATCGTATCATTGTGTTGTGACTGTTATTATATACACTCAAGCTTTTATATTTGTGCCACATTTTATACTTCTAGCAGATGTTGCAATATCCATCTTTTAGGATTAATTGTATCAATTCTCTTTGCTGAGAAGTTAATTTTGAAATTCGTTTTTCCAAAATTTGTGTTGCAGTGCATTGGAACCGAGTTCCCTTCACCGTGCCGTGTATCCAGTGCTGATGTCATATTCTACTCCAGATAAACAAGCATATCCACGCCACTCATTGAGTCGTGCTGCACTGATTACCAGTGGCAGTCCGATATTTTTCCTTGATGCATTTACAACTCTTATTGTGTTTTATTCTTCAACAGCGGACCCTGCACTACCTTTCCCTCCACCTCATGACTGTAAGTGTATTCTATTTGTTGCTTCTGTAAAAAGGGTGATAGCTGCTCTATGTTAAGTGAGTTATGGTTCACTTAAAAAAAAAAAAAATTACAAAATGACTTACAGGTTTGTTGCGGACTAGCATTAACAAGTTAAAGCAAGACAGATGTATCACCCCCAAACTCATATTTATCAGGGGAGGGCATGATGATGCCACAGTTTTTGAGAACTATCTTATCGAGGAACAGGATGTTGATGGAAGTGGCCTCACAAGTGTCATGGGTTTTGTCTCCTTCCTAGAAGATATTTCACGTGGTGTCTTGGAATACTTGAAGTAGAAGACAAGTTCAGAGTCCCAATCACAAATTACAAATGCCGGAAAAGGTACAACTTATACAGTCATCATGGGTGCTATGATCGGAGAAGGAACTATTAATTTTGAGTTGGACAACTGCTAGTTCAAACTGTCTTTGGGGTTATTAAGATTTTATGATAATCCTGGAGTCTAGTGGTGGTGGTTTTCGTGCACTCTTTTTACCTGTTGGAAGCTCTCCAATGCAAATTTATAGCAGATCAGAGTTGTACATACCGGTATTTTTTTTGTAAAACAAAATCGAAGCAGTGAGAGTTGTCAGTGTTTTTGTTCAAAACACAGAATATAGTTTAATGAAACTGTGCTGAGATGAGTTTAATCCAGCATTAATAATCCAATCATATAGAGGTATAGTTCTCAATAGATGGTAGCCATAGTGTTAAGATAGAAGTAGATGCATCCTGCATCTGGACCATATTTATAGAAATTGTAGATTGATAAAGATATTGAAAGAACTGAAAACAGAAATGGAAGTGAAACGAAAAGAAAGATTATTTGACCAAAAGATAACAATGAAAGAGAATAAAAAAAAAATGATGAGGTAATGGTGATAACTCTGGTTACAAGACAATCTGGTCATAACAACAGACCACCCTGAAGTTACTGATGAACATTTTGGCTACCGTAAGTCATAACAATGGCCCTCCTATGGTTCAAATCTGTAAGAGTTCATCTTCTAGCTCACTTCTGAGAGGAGCATCTGCCCTCAATTTAACTCTTACTGCCAGATGAAGGTTGTTGATAAGGTTTCATTTTTCCTTTCCTCTTTATAAAGTTCTTTTCAGTATCATCGGCCCTGGTGTCTGGGCAAACAAGAAGTTCTGATGCTTTCCCCACCCCCTTCAACATGTTTAAGGAGCAACGCTGGAGGGAACCCAACAAATCATTCTCAATGCATTCGTACAATTTTCTGCAGAAATCATTCTTAGTTCCTGAACTTCATCCTCTGCATATTGGTCAAAAGATTGAAAACGCTGCTCTATTATTATCGTTAGCTTCTCAACATTTGTCTCAAGCTGCCGCTGCTGATCCTCAAACAAGCTCTGCTTTATATCTCTTTCCTTCTCTGTCATTTCATCTTTTAAAATAAGTCAACCCCAAACATGTAATATGCAAATACATTGGAACATGAAAGAACCCTCCTGGACCTTAACAGTCTGTAGAGTCCATTTGTTACCCAACTGAAATCTTTCTAGTGTCAGTTATCTTTCTTCCATGTAACGTATACTTTCCTGTATGGATTTTTTAAGCATAGTTTCGAGCTTTAAAGAATGGGTATGAGCTTTGTATCGGTTGTAGCAATGAAGGTACGGCAATGAGTCGGTATTTACATGCATAATAATCTTCTCCTCTTATGGTCTTCTACGTATGGCCGACAACTACTATGAGAGTAGAGACTGTCCGTAGTAGAATGGTGCTTACCAAGTAGTGCCACCGCGGATCCAACAAAATCCTTCTCGACAGATACACCTTACAATGCATCCTCCATCTTTTTCAAGCACAGAGCCAACTGTACCTACAGGCCATTTAAGGTTAATTGGTTCTCTTATGGTCTTCTACGTAAGGCTCACTAATTGAAAGCTGAGAGAAAATAAGCTATTTCTAACCGTTTAGGCATCTCACAAAAAAAAATTGAAATGACATGAAGGTCTAATCAAATCGTTGGTTTTTTTGCGCAAATCTTAGTATCCTATGGATCAAATATTTGTACCACAATTTCATTAAGAAAACCCACGTTTATTTCCTTATATATATATATTTATAGAGAGAGAGAGAGAGAGAGAGAGAGAGAGAGAGAGATTATCTCAATAGACAAGTAACAAAAGACAGAAAAATACTCACTCTCTCCATCTTGATTCTAAAAAAACACTTCTTTTTAGTATAAGTAGTAGGCTTACTGAGTTTCACATTTTTTTGATTTTTCAGAGAGCTGTGTTTTTGCACATTGCTAAGTTTCACCCATATATATATATATATATATATATATATATATATATATTTTTTTCACTTTTCCCTGTCTTTAGGCTCTTTACTCTTTTCATTGCCTTTAGTCTTTTTTAGAAAACTATGGAACCCACTTGAAGCGTGTAACCAGATCCTATGCGTATTTTACTTAGAAGTATAAAAAAAGAAAAAAAGAAATGTTAGTTGAAATTGAATACAAAAACTTAATTAGTAATTTTGCTTCTCAAAAAGCAAGAAAAATAAATTTTAATTGAAAAAAATATATATCCAAAATTAAATTTATAATAAAATATAATTAAATACCCTACTTAAATTTTTCTCCTAGGGCCCCCAAATTCGCTCAAGCAGCTTGTGACAAATTCGGGCAAGGCTTCCAATTAGGTGTCTCTGATTCATCCTTGTAGTCCTTGGTCCAAAGTTTCCACATCAGAAATGAAGAAGGAGAGTGTACTTCAGATGAGCAACCAAAACAGAATTATAGACCACAAGCACATTCAAACCCCCCTTAATTTCTTCATGGTCCTCAAGACGCATAGCATTTCCCCAATGTGGAACACTGGGACACCAATTAACTATTTTATTATCCTCAATATAGGTTTCAAAAAGAATACGATCAAACTTCTTTGCTAGACTCGGATCCCTTGCACTTACTAGGCTCCTGATTTTGGATTCATCACAAATAGTATCGCTATTTGAGTTCCATACACCAAATGCGTTTTGCTTTGTCCTTCATTTATCTTCACAATAAAATAGCCTGTCCAACAATCATTGCAAAAGTAGCGGCCACAAGCCATGATGGTCACATTGCTTGAAAATACTTGTTCCATGCAAATAATGCTGTAATCTTAGTGGTGTGTTTGGATTGCAGGATTTGGGTATACAGATTTAAATTTGAGTGATTAAAATCCAAATATCTTGTTTAGATAGTTTACAAATGGTCAAGGATTTGAATTTGACAAATCCACTAAGGATTTTAAACCTTAAAATCATTGAATTTGAAATTACTTTTAAACCTATAGAATTTTAAAAATTTATAAGACATATTTCAATATTTGTAGATTTAGAATTAAGGCATTTCAAATCCATCACTTTTAAATTCAAGTCCAAATTCAAATTCAAATTCAAGTATCCAAACACAACTTAAAAGAACCTAGAAGAAAACTTGGACAAAAGATTTGTCATTCTCATACTGATTATAAGAGTGAAGAATCCTTGTACACCAAGAAATAGGTATTATAACTTGGATAATTAAAACACCTATTTAGTAGAAAACAAAAACCCCAAAAGAAAAACCAAAAATATTAATTATTATAATATTATATATTATAATATTCCATTGGTTTTATGAAGGCGGTTTCCGAGATTAGGAAGGACTCTATTAGGATTACTGATAAAGAAGGATATGATGTCAAAAATATTAAACAAAAAAAATAGAAAATCTTTCATTGAAAAAGAAAAAAAACTTACAAACTTATCTTCCAATTTTCCAAAAAGGAAAGAAACTTAGTCTTCAAGAAAGCCAGTAAAAATTTATTCTATCTTCTCCGATATTAAGTCGGAGAAAATTATTAAAAATCGAAGTTTACAAGAAATTAACCCATGCCACTTCCAACGTAACTTTCTGTATAAATATACAAGTCCAAAACACACTTCTCTCTCACAAAAACCTTGAACCAGAGAGCACTACTACTCTTTCTTCTCAAGATTCTTTCTTTTGTTGTCAATGGCTTCCACCACCGAAACCTACTGTACCTTTGCTCTCTACGAAGCCAACCCAACACTCTCTCTACCAATCTCTAACATTGGCATCATCGAATTGCGCATAACACAGCGCAACCAAATACAAGTCAAACTCAACCCAAGTTCCAGCAACGTTGTCATTGAAGACATAGTAAGCCCAACGTTCCATGCTTTTCTCGAGATTCCTCTACTCGCCATGGCGTTACCGTCTTTTCGAGAACTTTACGTGTCCCATGAGTTGAGCGGGTTGAACCTTGATCATAACTTGTTGGAGTACGTGAAGGAGAAGATTGAGACTAATGTGTTTCGTGAGCTTGAGCGCAGTGGGTTCTGGGGAGGGTTTGAAATTGTGGCTGAGGTTGGTGTTTTCAAAGTTGAAGTGCTTGACAGAGACGAGGTAGATAGGATTGCATGCAAAGTTTTCCAGATGAATGGTACTACTGCTGATTCTTCACAAAGGGTCTTGCAAACTAAGGAATTTATTGAAATAGATTGTGAAATCAAATAATCACTCACTATACGTGATGTCTTTTTTTATCTTACTTTGATGTTCTTAGATCTATATTTGTTGGCATTAATTGAACAGTTTTTCCACTAGTGTAGCAATTATTTCCTTAATTGATTGGTTCTTCTTCTTTATTTATTTATTTTATCTTCTTTTCTGTTTTCAAGATTGATTTCATGGTTACAATTGTTCTGAAACTCAAATCAGATTCCAAAATATGTAAAATTAATGTTTAATTTTCATCAATGGTGGGAATTGTGAGTGTGAAGATACCAATAAATCCGAAGGCATGGTGATTTTTTTACTGCTTTTGTGGGCTTGTATCTGTTCATGATGGATTTTAGCTTTGTGCTTTACTGATTTTACTGCAAATTAAGAATGGAACACTTACTACTATATATTAACAACAAAAAATAGTAAAATTTGATATGGAATTCTGGAAGTGTAGGCATATTGTGGCTTGCATTTGTGATGGCTAATTTCTTTATGGGAGCATTTGATATCAGATTTAACTTAATTTAATTTTTTTTGATGAATATCATATGCTAGTTAAGAACTATTGCTTCTGTTTTGATATAGATAGCCCCACTAATTCTTAAATGCTGCCTCGGCAGATATATATACGTTAATCTACAAATTATCAAAAAAATAAAAATAAAAAAACCGTAATATCCAATCATAACGTATGAACTATGAACTACCAATTTATGCATTTTCCATAAAATCTAAAATTCTCTTCTCAAAAATCTTCGACGGGGAAAGTACAAAAATTGTGTTATTTTTGGAACCATGATAAGATTTTTGTAAAATTTTTTTGTAATAACTTCAAGTTTATTATGTTTATGATAGGAAGTTGATGTTGTAGGCTGAATTTGAGTCCAGATTTCATAATGTTGTTTAAGTTGTGTTCGGTTTGATGTAAAATGTTTTTAGAGTGTAAAATATTTTCAAGTGATATATTTTTAGGTGTTTGCTGGTTGCATCATAAAAAATTGCTTTGGAAAATTGAAGTGTTTGGTTGCTTGAAAATCCTCTAGAAAACACATTTTTTTATTAGTTTCTCACATTTTCTCAGCTTCCAAACAAATATTATAATAGAATATCTCAATATATAAACCAAAGTAAAAAAAAATTCAATCTTTCTCAAACTAGACAACGATTGTGTGAGAGGGAGAGAGAGCGAGGTTAGATCGTGACATGGTGGCAAAGGGAGGAAGAGAGAGAAAGCTGGAGAAAGATGGAGGTAAAGGGAGGAAGAGGGGGAAAAGATTACCTTGATTGGCGGTGAGAGGACCGGCCACGGACAATGGTGGAGTCAAGCTAGAGCGACAGCTCTCTGTGTGTGTGTGTGTGTGTGTAGTCTGTGTTTGGGTAGAAGCTAAAAATTGGTGTAATTTGTTTGAAGGTGAAATATAAGTGTAAATGGTTTTACGCTAAAGGGGGTGAAATTTTACCGTCAATTGAAATTCGTTTTCAGTTTGACCGAGTTTTCTGACAAACCTAAACACAACAGATGGTGTAAAATATTTTCCATATTTCTTTTACACTCGGAACAAATACAACCTAGTGTCTCTTCACTTGTCCTTTTTGGGTGAGTATACCATATTGGTCTTTTAACTTACCTGATTTGGCCAAAGAGTGAGTTATACTCTCCACTAAATGTGGCCCATGAAGGCTTTGTAAGGAACCCTTATTATTTTCAATATTTCTCTTTCTATGTTGAAAAATAAAGGAAATATAAAGACAAGAAAATGGAAATATGAGAGTAAGATTATATTTGAATTATTTCTTTTCAACAGTCATCCACCACATTATATTATTTATAATACTGAATACATATATCTCTCTTTTGTTCATTGTCTATCAATATTTCACCGTTTTATCTATCATATAATTCCTCTTGAAGTACCTATCTATAGAAGAAAAAAGGAGGAACAATGCCTTAATTGAATATATGACTGAATTTCTACTCCTAGTGAATAGCTCTTGCCTACCCTAGAGAATCATTTCCTTGGAATGCAATTGGGGAAACAGATTCAAGGAGTTAACAAGTTATTGGATTATCCATATATATTATCCTTCCATTTGAGCCTATTGATAAAGATTTCCTTAGTATAAAAGTCAAAGGAGTGAGCCTTAGTTAAAGGCTATTATTTTGTCTTGCCTTAAACTTTTTTGGTTTAAATAAGATGAAATATAATAACTATATTTATTTATTTCTAAATATGCATAAATTGTATGTGGTTATTGTAGGGACCAGAGACCCTAATACGAATATTGGGCTTTGGGCCCGTCTGAGGAGATTCAATTGTCCGAGGATGGGTTAATGGTAAAGAAGATGCAGATGGCAGACTTCATTACCAGGCTTGGACTATGTAGAGTCAGGAAGGTGATTTGAGGAGGAATAGATCCCCGGCTAAGCCAAGCAAGGATCAAGGTACGTATTTTTCTATATAGGATGACACACCAAACGGTTTTAACTATTAAGGGCATACCCTATGAGCATGCGGAACATGTGAGAACTGAAAAATATCTAAAGAAAAAGCTGCTACTACCGTATTGAATGCTCTGCAGCTAACATTCTGGCCACATCAATGAAGAAGTGATATCTGAACAGTAGTTTTTAATCTTCCAGCTGTTATCTAAGGACTTCAGGAAGGTGTTGAAGTGACAAGTATCAAGACCAACCATCTGGCCTACACGTGGAAGAGGAAAGAGGAGGGGAGTATAAAAAGAAGGAGAAGCAATGAGAAAGGGGGATCGAAAAACCCGAAGAAAAACATTGTAATAACGAAGAGTGAAAGTTGTAATCACAGGAGAGAATTATATGGAACAAACCTCCTCGGATTGTGCTGAGGACAACTTTATATAGTTTAAACTAGTCTATCTCCTTCTTCTTATCATTTAGATATGTTCTGATTATTGTTTAACTTACAAAAAACCCAGTTTTCCAATCCACTCTCTTCAAATTCATTGTTTTGGACTTTTTGGGCCTAAGTCCATACAACTTGTGGACCTGGTAACCAAATTGTGGCCTTACAGTTATAAATATATTTAATATATTTATATGTTTATACATAATATTCGTATGTTTATAAACATGTTGAAGATTTGTTGTATAATATTTTGGAATTTGATTAACCTTTCATATAACAAAACATATATCACATTGCACAACAATTTTTTTTTTAAATAATATTAAATAGAAGCAAACTTCCTATACTTTAAAAAAAAAAAACTTTTATCTCATGCCTAAAGATTACAATGCTTCTCTTCTATATGTTGAATACAATTTTCAAATCAATGATACAAGACAATTTAATACCCAAACCAAACTACATAGGACATCAATGCTTTTGAAAAGTAATGACACCACTAGTATTTTTCCCATCCAAAATTGATATTTTCATACAAATAACAACAACCTTTGATTTCACCTAAACTTCAAAATTCATGCGTTTTGCCTTCTATTTATATTTTAAAATTTTCAAAACATTTATTAAGATTTTTTAAATTTTTTTTTGAATTTCATATTGTCAGTAGTTAGTAATTTGATTGTAGCATTTGTGTTGAAATTCAAATTGTGTAGTTAATGGATTGTCAATTGCAACAAAGTGAACAAGACACACACCTTAATGAAATTTTGTACCTTTTACTTGTACAATAATTGGCTAAAATATTAGATAATTTTTTATAAACATTACATTTGCTGCTCTATCTTTTCTAAAATATGAGGAGATGATTATGGTTGCCTCTTCGTATAATAAGGCAGTTTGTCTATAATTAGCTCTTTATATGACAAAGGGATTCAACTACTATTTATTTCTTGACAGTATACAGAGTCACAACTATAATTATCTCACTGCTATTGGTCATTTCTATGATAAAGAGGTACAATGTCAATTATTCTATTAAATGAAATTATCGAAGCTTTTTTGGTAGCAAAAAAAAAAAAAAAGATTGACTCTATTTACCTAATTTTATGTCTGCCAATAATTTTCAAGCAAAAAAAAAAAAAAAAAAAAAAAATCTTTACCAATAATTTTATGACACTTTTAGTTCTAGTTATTATTTAGTTTTCAATATTAGAAACCACCATCAAAATATTTTCATTGTGGTTACATCTTCCCTCTTATTGTTGTATTTATGTTTGAAAATATGTTAACCATTCTCTTTGATAATAATATTTTTATTTGGGATGAAATTTTACAATGTTAGAAATTTATCAGATATTAGAGACAATTTCTAGTCATATTTTCACTCTTTACCATTATAATTTGATTGATGATATATTTAAGAGAATAATTTTCTAACAAGAAAAGCTCAACTTGAGTTTCAATGATTTTATGGAACTTTTAATTGTAGTTGTTGTATACTTTTTAATATTTGAAACTAAGAACTAAAAAATTTTCATCGTGTTTATGTTTTCATTCTTATTATTGTTTCCATGTTTGAAAATATGTTGACCATTTTGGTTGAGGTTGGTGTTTTCAAAGTTGAAGTGCTTGACAGAGACAAGGTAGATAGGATTGCGTGCAAAGTTTTCCAGATGAATGGTATCACTGCTGATTCTTCAAAGGGTCTTGCATCTTAGGAATTTATTAAAATAGATTGAAAAATTAAATAATCACTCACTACGTGATTTCTTTTTTCATCTTAATTTGATGTTCTTAGATCTATATTTATTGGCATTAATTGAACAATGTTTTTGCACTAGTGTGAAAATTATTTCCTTTATTGATTGGTTCTTCTTTAAAAAAAAAAAAATTATCTTCTTTTCTATTTTCAAGATTGATTTTATGGTATCACCGCGCATCCTTGGTGCGGTGGTCATTCTACAAATATAAATGCTTGTGGGGTGTGGGGGGCAAGGGTCGGGGTTCAAGTCTCCAGAAGGGAGCTTTACACACATTTACACTTAAATTAGGCTAGAGTAGAAATTCAATCTTGTATAAAAAAAAGAAAAAAAAAAGATTGATTTTATGGTTATAATTGTTCTGAAACTCAAATGAGAATCCAAAATATGTAAAATTTGTGTTTAATTTTCATCAATGGTGGGAATTGTGAGTATGAAGAAACCAATAAATCCAAAGGTATAGTGATTTTTTACTGCTTTTGTGGGCTTGTACTTGTTCATTGCGGATTTCAACTTTGTACTTTACTAATACTAGTGTGTAGTCACGTGCATATGCATGCGTACAATTTAAAAAATCATAATTATATTGTTCAAATTATACATTTTTTTTAAACGTTCAAATTATACATCGTATTAGCTTACACTTTTTTTAAACCATATATTTTTAAAATATGTAACGATTTCTCATTATATATATATTTAATTGGTTTAGACTCTTCTGTTTTTACACCCAATAATTCACTTGTTACAAAAATTAAAAATTTAGATGGACATGTGGTGGAAAATTGGACGCCAATTGAAATCCAATATAGAATCTAATTGGATTTGAACTCTCCGATTTTTATACTCAATTAGCATGTAACTTCATGCAAATGCATGGATGCATTTAAAATTAAACAAAATTTTTATTATAAAAATATAAATAATTAGTCAAATTATTATTATTTTTTAAAAAACATGTAACACATGCATTCATGCATACATATAGATACATTTAAAATTAAACACAATTTTTATCATAAAACATAGATAATTAGTCAAATTATTTTTTTAAAGTAGATATAATTAGTCACATAATAAAATTCCTACCTAAATTTAATATTACTGATGATCATTTTTTTTTCTAATTTTTAATAAGATAGAACGTGTGGTGATTTTTAATTAATTTATTTTTTAAGAAACATGTGGTGATTTTTATTGAGTATATGTAATTGTGTTTTTTTATTATTAATTTTATGGTTCATTAATATTAGATTTTTAGTATTTTGCACTCATGAACTCACTTGACACAAAGATTAAAAAATTTATGTAGACGCATGGCACATGCTTAAGTGGATAATTATGGTGTAGTCCTCACATAAATTTAGATACGTTCAAAATTAGATTATAATTTTAAATTCTAATTCAACTTTCTCTAAATTTTACCTATTAATATATATTGTAGGGATAGGGGCCCAAAACCGTGTATTGGGCCTTGAAGTGCTAAAAGTCCAAAATCGTGTATTGGGCCTAGTAAGGATAAAAGCCCAAAATCATGTATTGGGCCTCAAGCTTTATCCGAGGACGAGGTAAAATCCGATGAGAGGTAAAAGAATACGTAGAATCCCAGAACGGAATTTGTCGTATTTGGGATAAGTAAGGGCAGTCCGAGAAGTGATTTTCACATAACCCTAGCTATGGAGATGTGTATCAGGACTGAAAGAATGGAAATCCCCTAAAATATCTAAGGAAAAGCTACTATCACCGTATTAAATGTGCTGCACCTACTCTTCTGACCGCATTTATGTGGAGAAAACTCCTGAATAGTGTGACCTTGGCCACTGCAACTCATAGAAGACCAAAGAAGGTGCATGATGGGATGTGCACTCAAGTGAAGATTTAGATAATCGACAAGTGTAGGGTGAAGATGATCTAAAAGGAACTATATAATGTGAAGAAATCCTTCTTAAAGAGGGGACTGAAAAAACAAAAAGTGGAGCTTGTATCAAAACTAAGAACAGTAAATATCAAAATTGACATTCTCGGACTCTTACTGAGGATATTTTATCGAATTTAAACTTCTTATCTCTTTCTTCTTGTGATCTTAATTCATTGTATTGATTGTCTAAATTATTTTAGCCCAGTTTTCTTTTCCCACTCTCTACAAATTCATTGTTTTTGAGCATTTTAGGCTGTCTCATCCACTCTTGGGTTGGTACGCTAAATCTGTGTCCTTACATATATATATATATATATATATATAAATATGACTCATAAATTTGAATTTTTTTAGTTATATGATTATGTTTCTTATGGTTTATTATATTGGACTCCTCGTTTTTTACACTAAATTAAGTAATTTGGCACAAAATTTAAAATTTAGATTAGATGAGACACGTGGCGGAGCATTAAACTCTAATTAAAATTTAATTTTTATACTAAATTAACTCACTTGGCACAAAATTCTAAATTAAATTAGATGAGACACATGTCGCAAAATTAGACTCTAATTGAATTTTAATTTGAAAATTAATTGGATTTTTTCTCTACTTTACCTATTATTATATATATATAGACTAGTATGTAACCCATGCTTATGCACGGAAATAATGAATTGTAATGGTGCTATTGATATTAGCTTAGGTTATAAAACATATAGAATATTAGTTCGACTAGGACATTTGGAGATACTAAAATAGTTTTTTCTCACAATTTTCATGATATTGGTTATGCAAAGTTTCTCATTACATTGTTATTATATATATAATTTTAAAAATTATTATTGGATACTACATATACAATATCAATTGACAATAACTGTTCGTGAAATTCTACTAAATACAATATAAAAATAAAAGAATAAATTGATCCAATAGTATCTCTTAAATTGAATGGGAATAGGTGCATGAGATCATTCAGCTCAATTATAATTTATTACGTTTAAGATCCTGGCATACAAAATATCTAAATAGAAACAGTATTAAAAATATACTCATTAGTTCAGATAAAATATAACAGTAAAAATATAAATAATTTAATTTGTATGGAAAGCTAACAAAAGCAAAATTTAATTTTGAATCTAATGAAATTTTCTTTAAGTATTGGTTATATATATATAAATATATAAATATTTTTATATATAGTTTATTTATATTGAACTCCTTGTTTTCTACATTGAATTGACTTATTTGGTTCAAAAATTAAAAAACTTAGATTAGACGAGACACATGACATAAAATTAAACTCTAATTGAATTCTAATTTAAAATCTAATTGGATTTTCTCTTAGCTTTACCTATATAATAATAATAATAATAATAATAATAATAATAATAATAATAATAATAATAATAATAATAATAATAATTGTAAGGACACAGTTCTGGTAGATTGGGCCCACAAGTGAGATGGACTCAGGCCCAAAACAAAAACAAAATCTTTTCAATGAATTTGTAGAGAGTGGGCAAGATAAACTAGGCTTAGAGTGAGATTAACGGTGATCCAGATATGGTTAGGATTAAATCAACAGCAATAGAATGCTGATATTATATATAGCTGTCCTCGGCTTGATCTGAGGAGGAGTGTATTACAGTTGTTTTGAATATCTATAACTTTATCTCCCCACTTCTCTTTCAATTGCCTCTCCTTTTTCTCTCCAGATTCTTTTATGACCTTTTTTCCTCACCTCCAGCTCTATTTATACCCCAGTTTCTCTCACGTGCCAGTTAGATGATTTTTCCTAGATACTTGTCCCATCAACCTCCCCTTAAAGTCTTTACACGGCAACTGTGAAGGTTGAGAGTTACTATTCAGACATCCTTTCCCCATTAATGCGGCCAGAGGGTTAGTTGCAGGGTCATTAATGCGATGGTAGCAGCATTCCATATAATATCTTATAGCTTCCACCTGTCCTATGTGCTTGTTGGATGCTCATGTACCAGAAGGATCCTTAAAAATATCGTATTAATTGCCAGAGTGTACATTGTAGCTTTTTCTTTGATTACCTGAAGAGGAAGTACTCCTCGGACAACTCTTCTTTGTTCACATGCTGGCCAAATCCTTGCGAGGATTGTGGCCATGTATCTTTCTAGTAGTTTATCGTCCTCGGACGGATGTACCTCCTCGGACAGGCCCGCGGCCCAACATCTAAAATTGGGCCTCTGACCCCTACAATAGCCCCTCAAAATTCTGGTTTTCTCCTTTATCCGAGGAGAAAGGTGGGATTTTGACTTCCTTAAAAACTAAGTTCATAGATCTCTTTAATTTTCACACGGGGGAATGCTATCTCGTGCGTTCCTAATCATTGTTGATGCTTCGGAAACCACAACGTGCTATTTATTACTCTTGGTGGCACTTTTTCCCCTTTATCAAAGGTGAGATGTAGATCGTGTGGCTGAGGTTTCTTCTTGAAATTTCGAGCGGGATAACTCCCACCCCTTTTCACTCCCTATATAAAATGGTGTGAGGGAGTTATTTTTCCCACTTTGCATTCACTCTAGTTGTCAAAAGACCTTTAGCGCTCCAGCCTTCAGAACTTCCCTTACTCTAACAATCCTTAGAGCCTTTTTCACCAAAAACTCTAGATTTCCTAGAAGTTACTGAGGCAAAAACACTATTTCTTCTTGTAAGTGTTTGATTCCCAAGCTCTTTTCCCCTCGGCTGAGTACTTCGGCCTTTTAATTTCTGTCTTACCTCCAACTAGGTGCCCTTCCATTCCTTTCTTTAGATATTTAAATGGGTAGATTCAAGTACCTTGTTGAGTCTCCGGTCGATATAGATCTTTTTAAAGCAAAATATCATATACCCGAGGGGGTAAACCTACGGTACTGCCCGCTGGAAAAGATCCTGACTGACAGGAAAACCGGTGAAGTGGTTATTCCTGTTATCGCCTTTTTAGAGGGAGGAATGACCATTCCCATGGGCGAAGTGACTCGAGAGTACCTTCGAAACCATAGGTTATGCCCACACCAATGCGCACCCAACCTATTTAGGGTTCTGGGTTGCATCGACGCCCTCAATCAAATAATGGGTTTGCGACTCACCTGGCATGACGTCGTACCTTTGTACGAATGTCACTTTCTTGCCGACGGGGGATACAACCTAAAGTCCAGGTCCCCCATTGTCAAAATGGTGTCGTGTCTTTCGAAGTCCAACAAAGGCAAGAAGGACGATTACACCATTGTCTCCGGGGCGTGGCATAATGGCTACCACTGTCTGACTAAAGAGGGAGAGCTAGGAGGGGAGCCTTAGGACTAGGTTGCATTAACATAGATTTTAAATTCTAGGTTTCGTTTAGCTTTGTTGTTTAACATTTTCCTTTTGATGTGTTCTGACGATCTAACTGTCTTTGTGCTTCTTGGTTGTTGTTACAGATAGGAAACTCGTTGCTCCCAAGATCAACCATGTGAATGTACCAGGCCTGAACAAGCTACTCAGGTCTGAGATATTCGTGAGTGCGGATGGTCAATTGTGTGCCGTGCACCTAGTCTTGGATTTTACTCCCCTGTTGGACAACTTCCAAGAGGTCGGGAACGCTATCCGAGCGGGTAACTCACAAATCCACAGGATCGACATGTCTCGTCCGGGGTTCCTAGCCAAAAAGGACCTTCCCCCGGTGGAGTGGCTGCCTTGGCAAGCCCTTCCTCCGCCAGTTGCCCAGAGGGAAGAAACCGTTTCTTCTTGGCTATCTCTTGAAATTGAGGTAGACCAATTCTATCTTGACGAAGAAGAAGAAGTTCAAGCTAAAACCCTCAATATCCTGGACTCCAATTGTACAAAATAAGAAGAGGAGATGTCCTTGAATCCGAGGAAGGGACTAAGAGACCTCTTGGTTGGAAGGAGCTAGGATGCACCTTCCAAGGATGCATCCAAGTCTCAGACTACCAGTAACCCTCCACCTTCTCCTCCTCCTCCAACAACCGTAACTGGCCTACTCCCAAACCCAGACTTGAAGTCATAGAGAAAGGTTGAAGGTCTGGAGGAGGGCAAGGTGCCCCCACAGAAAAGGGCGAAACAATAGAGAAATGCGAAGGATAAGAGGGTGTCCCCAACCAGGAGCAGGGAAGACACTAACATCTCGAACGTTTGCCAACCACACGCTTGGGCTTTGCGGTTGGAGCGGCCTCTGCTTATGCCCCGGGACATGGAAACCGTTAACTCTTGGAGGCAGACAGACCTGTTCATGTCTCTGAAAAGAGACCTAGCTATGGTGAGTTTCTAAGCTGAAGTTAACTCTCTAAAGATTACGTACTTTAACAAGTTTTGATACTATTCACTCATTTCTCTTATGCAAGTGACTCAGCAGGTTTATGTGGCTGAGGACTGGGTTAAGGATGCTCGCAACGAGGCCAAGGCTGAGGCCTAATCTCGTGCAGAGGTTGAGAAGAGCCTAGGGGTCATCAAGCATGAGAAGCAGGAATTGGCCAAGAGGTTGGCCATCGAGGAGAGGGAGTAGAGAAGTGCCGAAGCTGGGCTGAAAGGCGCTCAAGACCAGGCTGAGGACCAGCGAAAAATCTGCATATAACAGAGATAGAGCTGGCAACTCAGAAATAGTTGGTCTTGGAGCTTAAAGCCAAATTGGACAAGGCTGAGAAAGCAGCTCAGAATGCTGAGATGGTAGCCGAGGCCGAGGAGAATGCCGAATACATCCGTGGTATTGAGGAGACAGAGATAAGGTTGGCTGAAGAAGTCTCCGAGGTGTGAAGGGATTATTGCAAGAACACCTGGGAGGAAGCCTTGAACCTTGCGGAAGTCCCTGTCAGCTTGGAACTAAGGCAGCCTGGGAAGATATACTTTCATCTGCACATACGCAAAGTCTCGACTGCTCTTGTGCCTCCATCATCCCAAGCCCCAGAGTCATCTGAACAGAAACTTGTTCCTCTTGAGGCCGAAAATAAGGATTAGGAAGAAGAAGTGATACTGAAGGAGAGCAAGGGTGTGGACGCAGACACCTCTTCCAAGGCCGCGAATGCTGCTAAGGCCAAGGAAGCTACCCCCACAGAGACCGAGGCTGGATCTATGGAGGCCGAGCTGAGTGGACCGGACAACCCTCCTCCTTAGATGGCCAAGACTTAGGGCTAGAGCTTTATGTTTCTCATTTTTTGTAGTAAAATTTTATATGCAGACATAATGTACTTTTGCTTTTAATTAATGAAAATATTTGCATTTGCCTTTAATTACATTCAATTCCATTCTCTTGTTTCTTTTGCTTTGTAGTTCTTAAACCTGTAGGAAGTTTAAATCCACTAGATAAAACAAGCTAAAGTAACGATGGAAATAAGTGAGATGAAATATTTGAAACGTTAAAATTGAATTGGAATACTAATTAGCCCAAGGTGTGTGGTCCGAGAGAACATGCAGGACCAAGTTTTTGCTCAACACTTAGTGAAACGTATGAGAGTGTTAATTTACCCAAGGTATGTGGTCCGAGAGACCAGGCATGACCAAGGTCCTATTTAACACTTAGTGAAATGAACTAGAGTATTAATTTACCCAAGGTATGTGGTCCGAGAGACCAGACATGATCAAGGTCCTGTTTAATATTTAGTGAAATGAATTAGAGTATTAATTTACCCAAGGTATGTGGTTCGAGAGACCAGGCATGACCAATGTCCTATTTAACACTTAGTGAAATGAACTAGAGTATTAATTTGCCCAAGGTATGTGGTCCGAGAGACCAGGCATAACCAATGTTCTGTTTAATATTTAGTGAAATGAACTAGAGTATTAATTTACCCAAGGTATGTGGTCTGAGAGACCAAGCATGATCAAGGTTCTGTTTAACACTTAGTAGGTAGACAGTATAACAAACTTCAGTACAACAATTGAAACTTTTGTTAATAGTAATACCTTCTTAGCTTATTTACATTCTAGAGATGCGGTATAGCTCTTTCATCTAAATCCTCCAAATAGAACGCCCTTATTCTAGCTACTGACAAGATGCGATACGGACCTTCCCAATTAGGCCCCAGTTTTCCCTAAGCTGGGTTCTTTGCGGTACCCATGACTTTTCGCAAAATCAAATCTCCCGGTACAAGTGGTCTGAGCTTAACATTGGCATCATACCTCTGCTTGAGCTTATGTTGATAGTAGGCCAGTTGGATCATGACATTTTCCCTCCATTCGACAACCAGATCCAAACTCCTTTCTAACAGTCTGTCATTGTCAGCCAGGGTGAAAGAACTTGTTCTTAAGGTTAGGAATCCAATCTCTAGGGGAATGGCAGCCTCTGCCCCGTAAGTCATTGAAAAGGGGGTCTCTCCCGTAGAACGACGAGGAGTCGTCCGATAAGTCCAAAGAACATGTGGCAACTCCTCTACCAACCTCTTCTTTAAACCGCTCACTATGACCTTGTTAACGGCTTCAGCCTGGCTGTTCCCTTGTGGGTATGCTGGGGTGGAGTACCTGTTCGTAATGCCTAACTCACAGTAATATCTCCTAAATGCTTTACTGTTAAATTGAAGGCCATTGTCCGAGATAAGTGTGCAAGGTACTCTGAACCGGGCAACAATGTTTTTCCATATAAATTTCTAGACGTCCATATCTTGGATGTTTGCCAATGGCTTGGCTTCGACCCACTTGGTGAAATAATCTGTGCCAACAATCTTACTTCTGACTGCCTTAGGGAAAGGGCCTACAATATCCAAGCCCCACTGAGCAAAAGGCCATGGGCTGGACAGAGGGTTAAGGACTCCCCCTAGTTGGTGAATATTCGGTGCAAACCTCTGACATTGATCGCAATTCCTCACATACTCCTGTGCTTCCCTTTGCATATTTGACCATCAATATCCCTGAGTTAAAATCCTGTGAGCTAGAGACCTGTCTCCTGTGTGGCTCCCATAAATTCCTTCGTGCAGTTCTTCAAGGAGTAACTCAGTGGCCTCAGGGTGTATGCACAACAAGTAGGGCCCAGAGAAAGAGCGCTTGTATAACTTCTTGTCCTCTAACAACCAAAACCGAGAAGCCTTCCTCCGCACCTTGTCTGCCTCGGCCTTGTCTTCGGGTAAGACATCATCTTTGAGATATGTCACCATAGGGTCCATCTAACTTGGTCCTACTCTAATTTAATAGATTCTAGGCCCTTCTTCCGCTTCAGCATGCTTATGTAAATCTTCAACTAAGATAATCCGAGGTATACCTTGTGCCGAGGAGGTTGCGAGAGTGGCTAGAGAGTCTGTATGTGTATTCCCACTCCAAGGTATATGCAACAGGTTGAATGATTCGAATTGTGACTACAATTGCTTAACATGACTCAAATACTTTTGCATTTTTTCATCCCACGGTTCCAGCTTTCCACTGACTTGGCCGACGACCAATGCTGAATCTGAGAACATTTCCACTGCGTTTCCCCCCATTCTTCTGATCATGGTCATTTCGACTAACAACGCTTCGTACTCAGCTTCATTATTTGTGGCCGAGAAATCCAGTCTGAGGGATTTCTCAATAACAACATTCTTAGGAGATATCAAAACTAATCCCACTCCAAAGCTTCTTTGATTGGCTGCACCATCCACATACAACTTTCAGGATAGGGATCCTTGTACGGAGATTAGGCCAACTGAATTTTCATCCATGTGCATCCTCTCAGCGTTTTCTTCCAGCAAAGGCTCGGTGAATTTAGCTACCAAATCAGCCAGGACCTGTCCCTTAACAAATGTGCGAGGCAGGTACTTTATATCGAAAGCTCTTAGGATCGTACCCTACTTTGCAATCCATCTTGTATAATCTGCGCTTCTAAGTAAGGACTTGAGTGGGAGTTGGGTAAGGACCACACCGTATGCGACTGGAAGTAATGAGGGAGCTTGCGAGTGGCATAAACCACTGCAAAGATGGCCTTCTCTAGTGGTAAGTAACGGACCTCGGCCTCATGAAGGGATTTACTCACATAGTAAACAGGTTTTTGAACGCCAATATTAACTCGTATAAGTACCAAGCTTGCGAGTGGCATGAACCACTGCAAAGATGGCCTTCTCTAGTGGTAAGTAACGGACCTCGGCCTCACGAAGGGATTTACTCACATAGTAAATAGGTTTTTGAACGCCATTATCAACCCGTTTAAGTACCAAGCTAACTGCATGGGCGGCCACAGCAATATACGCAAACAGAACCTCGTCCGTCATGGGGTTGGACATGATGGGGGGCTGAGACAAATATTCTTTCAGCTGTTGGAAAGCCAAGACGCACTCTTCAATCCATTCAAAACCCTTCCACTTGTTCAACTGCTGGAAAAAGGGCTTGCACCTGTCTGCCGACCAGGAGATGAATCGATTTAGAGCAGTAGTCATCCCAGTCAACTTCTGAACTTCTTTAGGATACCGAGGCGGTTGCAAGTTATTGATCGTTCTTATCTGGTTTGGATTGACCTCAATTCCATGATGGGTAACCATATAGCCCAAAAATTTTCTTGATCCGACACCAGAAGAACACTTGGAAGCATTGAGTCGCAGTTTGTGTTTCCTTAGGATTTCAAAGATGTTTCCGAGGTCACTGACATGCTCGGATTTCAACTTACTTTTGACCACCATATCGTCTATGTAGATCTCGATGCATTTCCCCAGTTGTGATTCGAACTTCTTTATCATCATTCTCTGATAAATGGAGCCTGCATTCTTTAGGCCAAACGGCATCACCTTATAGTGATAATTCCCGACGGGGGTAACGAAGGTTGTTTTCTCTTGATCATTCAAAGCTAGAGGGATTTGATGATACCCTTGAAAGGCATCCAAAAAACTCATTCGCAGATGCCCCACAGTTGCGTCTACTAACTGATTAATCCGGGGCATGGAGAAGGGATCCTTTGGACAGGCTTTGTTTAAGTCTGTGAAATCCACACACACACGCTATTTCCCATTCTTCTTTTTTACCACCACTGTTTTAGCCAGCCATTCAGGATAGAAAACCTCCTTAATAGCCCCTACCTGCTTGAACTTGTTCGCCTCCTCCCTAACAGCGTCAGAATGCTCTTTGGATGAACGCCGAGGTGGCTGCTTCTTGGGAAAGGCAGTCGGACTAACATTTAGGTGATGGTAGATGAACCCTGGATCTGCCTCCGAGGCCTCATAAGAATTCTAGGCAAACACATCAATGTTTCTTCTAAGGAGTGCCAATAGCTCTTCCCTATCCTGAGTTGGCAACTGGGCTCCAATCTGGAAAAACCTTTCTGGGTTCCCGTCAATAGCAATGTTCTCTAGCATCTCACACTTCTCGTCGTCCAATTCCATAACATTAGGTGGAATCGGGATTTTTGATTGCTATGAATCTCCACCAACGGAGGTTGTTGGCTTGTCAGTAGGCCGATGCATTATGGCAACTATAAGGCATTGCCTAGCCACAGATTGGCTTCTTACAATTTTCTCGACTTGTCCTCCAGACAGTAATTTAACCTTTAAGTGAAAAGTTGAAGAAACAGCCCCCAGGGCATGAAGCCAAGGTCTAGCAACAATGGCCGTGTAGGGAGAATAAGCATCCACCACGATGAAGTCCACCTCGACTACCATGGACCCTGCTTGTATGGGCAGCTTGATCTAACCCTTAGGGATGACGGTTTTTGTAACACCTCAACCTAATTGCATAATTAATTTTATGGGTTTATATGCTTGTTATCATTTTAGTTACTTTAAGTGCATAAGCTTCGCTATTGTGATATTATAAAACATCTATGCTCTTTTAATGTTATGGAAACAAATTTATAAAGGTAAGGATATATATGCAAAGTTATATTATTCTTTTGGCCTATCTAAAAAATTAAGCTTCTAAGGGGTGGAAAGAAAATTTGTAAAAGTTAAAGGGTAACTCATCTAACCTTTTTGGCATTTTCCTCCTGTTATATACATACAACACAAAGTCAATCTCCCTTATCTCTTGGCTGCATCAGAAGACTTCTTTGGTTAATCTTTTCTTTGCTCTTTTGCTTCTTTCTTCTCCCTTTCTTACACGGCAACATCTCTCTCACTCTCACCAAAACCACAAACCTCTCTCTAAGATGAAATTAAGGGCCTAACACTAAGGTTTCAGCTTCAAAGGTTGTGGGTAAGTAGAAAAAACTTTATCTTATTTGGGTTAGGGGTAATTTTGAAATTCGTTTTTCCAAAATTTGTGTTGCAGTGCATTGGAACTGAGTTCCCTTCACCGTGCCGTGTATCCAGTGCTGATGTCATATTCTACTCCAGATAAACAAGCATATCCACGCCACTCATTAAGTCGTGCTGCACTAATTACCAGTGGTAGTCCGATATTTTTCCTTGATGCATTTACAACTCTTATTGTGTTTTACTCTTCAACAGCGGACCCTGCACTACCTTTCCCTCCACCTCATGATTGTAAGTGTATTCTATTTGTTGCTTCTGTAAAAAGGGTGATAGTTGCTCTAAGTTAAAGGAGTTGTGGTTCACTTAAAAAAAAAAATTACGAAATGACTTACAGGTTTGTTGCGGACTAGCATTAACAAGTTAAAGCAAGACAGATGTATCACCCCAAACTCATATTTATCAGGGGAGGGCATGATGATGCCACAGTTTTTGAGAACTATCTTATTGAGGAACAGGATGTTGATGGAAGTGGCCTCACAAGTGTCATGGATTTTGTTGGGCTTTATGGAGACTAGTTTATATTTGATTCGGTTGACGATCCGACCCGACCCGAATAATGTTGCATGGTTTTTAATGGGAGATTTTCTGAGGCTTAGTACATGGAGCGGAGGCTTGGGCTGATAGGCCCAAGCCGGAGCAAAAACACTGTAGCCGCACTCTGTAATTTTCCCTGATAATAGTGAAATCCCTGCAACTCCGTGGACGTAGGCAAATTGCCGAACCACGTAAATATTGTCTTGTGCGTGTGATTGTTTTTCCTTTGGCGTGTGTTTTTTCTCTATTTTTGTTTCTCACAGGTTGGGAATTTCGGTTTAATTTCCCTACAGGTTTTGTCTCCTTCCTAGAAGATATTTCACGGGGTGTCTTGGAATACTTGAAGTAGAAGACAAGTTCAGAGTCCTAATCACAAATTACAAATGCCGGAAAAGGTACAACTTATACAGTCATCATGGGTGCTATGATCGGAGAAGGAACTATTAATTTTGAGTTGGACAACTGCTAGTTCAAACTGCCTTTGGGGTTATTAAGATTTTATGATAATCCTGGAGTCTAGTGGTGGTGGTTTTCATGCACTCTTTTTACCTGTTGGAAGCTCTCCAATGCAAATTTATAGCAGATCAGAGCTGTACATACCGGTATTTTTTTTGTAAAACAAAATCGAAGCAGTGAGAGTTGTCAGTGTTTTTGTTCAAAACACAGAATATAGTTGAATGAAACTGTGCTGAGATGAGTTTAATCTAGCATTAATAATCCAATCATCTAGAGGTATAGTTCTCAATAGATGGTAGCCATAGTGTTAAGATAGAAGTAGATGCGTCCTGCATCTGGACCATATTTATAGAAATTGTAGATTGATAAAGATATTGAAAGAACTGAAAACAGAAATGGAAGTGAAACGAAAAGAAAGATTATTTGACCAAAAGATAACATGAAAGAGAATAAAAAAAAAATGATGAGGTAATGGTGATAACTCTGGTTACAAGACAATCTGGTCATAACAACAGACCACCCTAAAGATACTGATGAACATTTTGGCTACCATAGGTCATAACAATGGACCTCATATGGTTCAAATCTGTAAGAGTTCATCTTCTAGCTCACATCTGAGAGGGGCATCTGCCCTCAATTTAACTCTTAATGCCAGATGAAGGTTGTTGATAAGGTTCCATCGTTCCTTTCCTCTTTATGAAGTTCTTTTCAGTATCATAGGCCTTGGTGTCCTGGCAAGCAAGAAGTTCTGATGCTTTCCCCACCCCCTTCAACATGTAAGGAGCAACGCTGGAGGGAAACCAACAAATTATTCTCAATGCATTCATACAATTTTCTGCAGAAATCATTCTTAGTTCCTGAACTTCATCCTCTGCATATTGGTCAAAAGATTGAAAACGCTGCTCTATTATGATCGTTAGCTTCTCAACATTTGTCTCAAGCTGCCGCTGCTGATTCTCAAACAAGCTCGGCTTTATTTCTCTTTCCTTCTCTGTCATTTCATCTTTTAAAATAAGTCAACCCCAAACATGTAATATGCAAATACATTGGAACATGAAAGAACCCTCCGGGACCTTAACAGTCTGTAGAGTTACCCAACTGAAATCTTTCTAGTGTCAGTTGTCTTTCTTCCATGTAACGTATACTTTCCTGTATGGATTTTTTAAGCATAGTTTCGAGCTTTAAAGAATGGGTATGAGCTTTGTATCGGTTGTAGCAATGAAGGTACGGCAATGAGTCAGTATTTACATGCGTAATAATCTTCTTCTCTTATGGTCTTCTACGTATGGCCGACAACTACTACGAGAGTAGAGACTGTCCGTAGTAGAATGGTGCTTACCAAGTAGTGCCACCGCGGATCCAACAAAATCCTTCTCGACAGATGCACCTTACAATGCATCCTCCATCTTTTTCAAGCACAGAGCCAACTGAACCTACAGGCCATTTAAGGTTAATTGGTTCTCTTATGGTCTTCTACGTGAGGCTCACTAATTGGAAGCAGAGAGGAAATAAGCTCTTTCTAACCGTTTAAGGCTCATCTCACAAAGTAAAAAATTTGAAATGACATGAAGGTCTAATCAAATCGTTGTTTTTTTTTTGTTTTTTTTTTTTTTGAGCAAATCTTAGTATCCTATGGATCAAATATTTGTATCACAATTTCGTTAAGAAAATCCACATTTATTTCCTTATATATATATATATATAGAGAGAGAGAGAGAGAGAGAGAGAGAGAGAGAGAGAGAGAGAGAGAGAGAGATTATCTCAATAGACAAGTAACAAAAGACAAAAAAATACTCACTCTCTCCATCTTGATTCTAAAAAAACACTTCTTTTTAGTATAGGTAGTAGGCTTACTAAGTTTTACCTTTTTTGATTTTTCTGAGTGCTGTGTTTTTGCACATTGCTAAATTTCACCGACATATATATATATATATATATATATATATTTTCACTTTTCTCTGTCTTTAGGCTCTTTACACTTTTCATTGCCTTTAGTCTTTTTTAGAAAACTATGGAACCCACTTGAAGCGTGTAACCAGATCCTATGCGTATTTTACTTAGAAGAAAAAAAAAAGAAAAAAAAAATGTTAGCTGAAATTGAATACAAAAACTTAATTAATAATTTTGCTTCTCAAAAAGCAAGAAAAATAAATTTTAATTGAAAATATATATATATATCAAAAATTAAATTTATAATCAAATCTATATATCTATATATATCTAAAAGCTGAAGCGTAGCATTTATTGTTGCTACGTTTCTGTTAAGCTACCTCATCTGCCACGTCATCAACCACACCATTAGTCTTTATAATATTTATTTTTACCTCTAATTTTTTTTACAATATTAAATATAAAATAATATTGACTTTAAAAATTCATTTAAAGTGGTTTTAACTTTACATATTCATCTACTTTAATTTTGATGTTATAACTAAATAATAAATCAATGGAAAATCAAAAACAAAAATGTTGTCTATATATATTCTCTTGGGCGGTTTTAGCTTGAAATATTATTTTGCCCATTTATCTTCCTTTATTTTGACTCTTCTTATTCCCTACTTTTTACTATAAATTGGCCACTCTCTCCTATTCTTTGCATATTTTTCCAATACAAAAAAGGTTCTCTCTCTCTCTCTCTCTCTCTCTCTCTCTCAATTTTTTTTTTCATTTTTTTGTTGAAATTTTTTTTTCTTGCATCTCTACCTTAGATTGATGAATATTATTGATATGTGTTCCTTGATGCAAGTATTTTTTTTTTATCATTTTCTTTACAACTCTAAATACTTTTAATGAATGGTGTTTGTTGTTGATCTTATTTAGGGAATATCATATTATAATCTGTCAAATTTTGTGTTGTTTTCAGGTTTTAATTTATTTGAAAAACAACAAAATAGTTTGGACAAGCTAATGAGGAAAAGTTAGGGCAATTGAAGACAATGATCTTTGTGCAGTTTATTTTCACTATTTGTAAATATTTTGTTTAACAAATTAATAGCGAATTATTATGTTTTTGTTATATGATGTTCTTAGATGCTTGAGTAATTGCTTTAAGCGTTTATGAATATTTTGCATTGTTCTTCATCTTCCTTATCTTATTAGTGTATTCTTTGAGACTTTTAAGAAAGCATATTGAATTTTGTGCTTAAAATTATTTATTTATCTATTCATTTTCATATATTGGATTAGATGTAACATTAGATTATGACCGCATTAACACAATACTTCTTTTTTTAAAAAAAAAAAAATCTTTACTTTTTTCCCCTTTGGAATTGTACCCTTGGTTTTTTTAAAAGGAAGAAAGAGTTACGGTCTTTTTTTTTCCCCTTTCTTTTTTTATATTTTCAATTGTAGGTTTGTTGAGTTTTATTAATTTTTTTAGATATATTTCTTGGTGTTTTTGATTGTATTGTAGAAAAAATTAGGTTTGAAAAAGTTGTTTAAAACTAAAAGAATAATTTCCAAATTATATATACTTTTTAATGATATACAAAATATTATAAATTAATTGTATTAAAAAATTAATATTTTCACTAACTTACCTTTGAATTCTTGAGAAAAAAATGTATTGTTTTGATTTTAGTACAACAGATATTCTATACATTACATTTTTTGATTGTTATTATAATAAATGAAAATATGATTATGAATTACAATACTATTTATTAAATTAGTACAAATTGAAAAGAAAAAAAAAAAATTAATAAGACCATCTTAAAAATATTATCACGCGCAACGCGCCGGGTCCGCGACTAGTATATATTAAAAACCGAAGCCTCTGAAACTCTCATAAATTTCCACATCATCATTTTAATTTATAATTTTTTTAATTTTTAAATCTAATAGTGAGAAAGTCCTAACATGAGTTTTTCTCTTTTTTTCTCATCATTTTAATTTATAAAAAATTTTAATTTTTTAAACTAAATAGTGAGAGAGTCCTAATAGGACTCTCTCTCTCTTTTTTCCTTAATCCAAATTTTTTTTTACGTGAGTCCTTTTTTTTTTTTGATTAAAAACCGAAACCTTTGAAGCTCTCATAAATTTCCACATCATCATTTTAATTTATAATTTTTTTAATTTTTAAAACTAATAGTGAGAGAGTCCTAACATGAGTCTTTCTCTTTTTTTTCTCATCATTTTAATTTATAAAAAATTTTAATTTTTTGAAACTAAATAGTGAGAGAGTCCTATTAGGACTCTCTCTCTCTTTTTTCCTTAATCCAAATTTTTTTTTTTTACGTGAGTCCTTTTTTTTTTTTTTTTCTTGAAAACTAAAGTGAGTCCTTTAAAAAAAAAATTCTAATGTGAGGTCTAATTAAAAAATAATAATTTTTTTAATCCTAATTCTAACGTAAGCTTTTCAAAAAGTTAAAATTTTTGGTTTTACATTATATATAGATAATAATAATGATGTGGCAAGCTCTAAGAATATGAGAATGCAATTTCTAGATCTACTATTAAGATAACATAGATTAGATTAGTAGTGGATAGTAGATTTAATTGCAGTTGAGTATATCAGAATGTGTTATGTGAAACCAATGATATGAAAGAAAAATAATTTTTCTAAATCATTATATTGAAAAAATTAGTTATTTTCATTCATTTTCAAATTATACATTTTTAAAATTTAAGTCATATACCTTTAAGTAAAATAAGTACTTTTAATTTTTATTTAACTATCCCGTGCATCGCACGGGTTAGCGACTAGTTTAATTAAATACCCTACTTAAAATTTTCTCCTAAGGCCCCCAAATTCGCTCAAGCAGCTTGTGACAAATTCGGGCAAGGCTTCCAATTATGTGTCTCTGATTCATCCTTGTAGTCCTTGGTCCAGAGTTTCCACATCAGAAATGAAGAAGGAGAGTGTACTTCAGATGACCAACCAAAACAGAATTGCAGACCACAAGCACATTCAAACCCCCCTTAATTTCTTCATGGTCCTCAAGGCGCATAGCATTTCCCCAATGTGGAGCTCTGGGACACCAATTAACCCTTTTATTATCCTCAATATAGGTTTCAAAAAGAATACGATCAAACTTCTTTGCTAGACTCGGATCCCTTGCACTTACTAGGCTCCTGATATTGGATTCATCACAAATAGTATCGCTATTTGAGTTCCATACACCAAATGCGTTTTGCATTGTCCTTCATTGATCTTCACAATAAAATAGCCTGTCCAACAATCATTGCAAAAGTAGTGGCTACAAGCCATGATGGTCACATTGCTTGAAAATACTTGTTCCATGCAAATAATGCTGTAATCTTAGTGGTGTGTTTGAATTGCAGGATTTGGGTATACAGACTTAAATTTGAGTGATTAAAATCCAAATATCTTGTTTAGATAGTTTACAAATGGTCAAGGATCTGAATTTGGCAAATCCACTAAGGATTTTAAACCTTAAAATTATTGAATTTAAAATAACTTTTAAACCTATAGAATTTTAAAAATTTATAATACATATTTCAATATTTGTAGATTTAGAATTAAGGCATTTCAAATTCATTATTTTTAAATTCAAGTCCAAATTAAAATTAAAATTCAAGTATCCAAACACAACCTAAAAGAACCTAGAAGAAAACTTGGACAAAAGATTTGTCATTCTCATACTGATTATAGGAGTGAAGAATCCTTGTGCACCAAGAAATAGGTATTATAACCTGGATAATTAAAACACGTATTTAGTAGAAAACAAAAACTCCAAAAGAAAAACCAAAAATATTAATTATTATATTATTATATATTATAATATTCCATTGGTTTTATGAAGGTGGTTTCCGAGATTAGGAAGGACTCTATTAGGATTACTGATAAAGAAGGATATGATGTCAAAAATATTAAACAAAAAAAAAAAGAAAAAGAAAATTTTCATTGAAAAAAAAAAAAAACTTACAAACTTATCTTCTAATTTTCCAAAAAGGAAAAGAAACTTAGTCTTCAAGAAAGCCAGTTAAAATTTATTCTATCTTCTCCGAAATTAAGTCGGAGAATATTATTAAAAATCGAAGTTTACAAGAAATTAACCCATGCCACTTCCAACGTAACTTTCTGTATAAATTATACAAGTCCAAAACACACTTCTCTCTCACAAAAGCCTTGAACCAGAGAGCACTACTACTCTTTCCTCTCAAGATTCTTTCTTTTACTGCACCTTTGCTCTCTACGAAGCCAACCCAACACTCTCTCTACCAATCTCTAACATGGGCATCATCGAATTGCGCATAACACAGCGCAATTACCAAATACAAGTCCAACTCAACCCAAGTTCCAGCAACGTTGTCATTGAAGACATGTAAGCCCAACGTTCCATGCTTGTCTCGAGATTCCTCTCCTCGCCATGGCGTTACTGTCTTTTCGAGAACTTTACGTGTCCCATGAGTTGAGCGGGTTGAACCTTGATCATAACTTGTTGGAGTATGTGAAGGAGCAGATTGAGACCAATGTGTTTGCTGAGCTTGAGCGCAGTGGGTTCTGGGGAGGGTTTGAAATTGTGGCTGAGGTTGGTGTTTTCAAAGTTGAAGTGCTTGGCAGAGACGAGGTAGATAGGATTGCATGCAAAGTTTTCAAGATTAATGGTACTACTGCTGATTCTTCACAAAGGGTCTTGCAAACTTAGGAATTTATTGAAATAGATTGTGAAATCAAATAATCACTCACTATACGTGATGTCTTTTTTTATCTTACTTTGATGTTCTTAGATCTATATTTGTTGGCATTAATTGAACAGTTTTTCCACTAGTGTAGCAATTATTTCCTTAATTGATTGGTTCTTCTTCTTTATTTATTTATTTTATCTTCTTTTCTGTTTTCAAGATTGATTTTATGGTTACAATTGTTCTGAAACTCAAATCAGATTCCAAAATATGTAAAATTAATGTTTAATTTTCATCAATGGTGGGAATTGTGAGTGTGAAGATACCAATAAATCGGAAGGCATGGTGATTTTTTTACTGCTTTTGTGGGCTTGTATTTGTTCATGGTGGATTTTCGCTTTGTGCTTTACTGATTTTACTGCAAATTAAGAATGGAACACTTACTACTATATATTAACAACAAAAAAAAGTAAAATTTGATATGGAATTCTGGAAGTGTAGGCATATTGTGGCTTGCATTTGTGATGGTTAATTTCTTTATGGGAGCATTTGATATCAGATTTAATTTAATTTAATTTTTTTTGATGAATATCATATGCTAGTTAAGAACTATTGCTTCTGTTTTGATATAGATAGCCCCACTAATTCTTAAATGCTGCCTCGGCAGATATATATACGTTAATCTACAAATTATCAAAAAAATAAAAATAAAAAAACCGTAATATCCAATCATAACGTATGAACTATGAACTACCAATTTATGCATTTTCCATAAAATCTAAAATTCTCTTCTCAAAAATCTTCGACGGGGAAAGTACACAAATTGTGTTATTTTTGGAACCATGATAAGATTTTTGTAAAACTTTTTTGTAATAACTTCAAGTTTATTATGTTTATGATAGGAAGTTGATGTTGTAGGCTGAATTTGAGTCCAGATTTCATAATGTTGTTTAAGTTGTGTTCGGTTTGATGTAAAATGTTTTTAGAGTGTAAAATATTTTCAAGTGATATATTTTTAGGTGTTTGCTGGTTGAATCATAAAAAATTGCTTTGGAAAATATTTGACGTGTTTGGTTGCCTGAAAATCCTCTAGAAAACACATTTTTTATTAGTTTCTCTCATTTTTTTAGCTTCCAAACAAATATTATAATAGAATATCTCAATATATAAACCAAAGAAAAAAAAATTCAATCTTTCTCAAACTAGACAACGATTGTGTGAGAGGGAGAGAGAGCGAGGTTAGATCGTGACATGGTGGCAAAGGGAGGAAGAGAGAGAAAGCTGGAGAAAGATGGAGGTAAAGGGAGGAAGAGGGGGGGGGGGAAAAGATTACATTGATTGGCAGTGAGAGGACCGGCCACGGACAGTGGTGGAGTCAGGCTAGAGCGACATCTCTGTCTCTGTCTCTGTCTCTCTCTCTCTCTCTCTCTCTCTCTCTCTCTCTCTCTCTCTCTCTCTCTCTCTCTCTCTCTCTCTCTCTCTGTGTTCGGGTAGAAGCTAAAAATTGGTGTAATTTGTTTGAAGGTGAAATATAAGTGTTAATGGTTTTACGCTGAAAGGGGTGAAATTTTACCGTCAATTGAAATTCGTTTTCAGTTTGACCGAGTTTTCTGACAAACCTAAACACAACAGATGGTGTAAAATATTTTCCATATTTCTTTTACACTCGGAACAAATACAACCTAGTGTCTCTTCACTTGTCCTATTTGGGTGAGTATACCATATTGGTCTTTTAACTTACCTAATTTGGCCAAAGAGTGAGTTATACTTTCCACTAATTGTGGCCCATGAAGGCTTTGTAAGGAACCCTTATTATTTTCCATATTTCTCTTTCTATGTTGAAAAATAAAGGAAATATAAAGACAAGAAAATGGAAATATGAGAGTAAGATTATATTTGAATTATTTCTTTTCAACAGTCATCCACCACATTATATTATTTATAATACTGAATACATATATCTCTCTTTTTTTCATTGTCTATCAATATTTCACCGTTTCTATCTATCATATAATTCCTCTTGAAGTACCTATCTATAGAAGAAAAAAGGAGGAACAATGCCTTAATTGAATGATTGAATTTCTACTCCTAGTTAATAGCTCTTGCCTACCCTAGAGAATCATTTCCCTGGAATGCAATTGGGGAAACAAATTCAAGGAGTTAACAAGTTATTGAATTATCCATATACATTATCCTTCCATTTGAGCCTATTGATAAAGATCTCCTTAATATAAAAGTCAAAGGAGTGAGCCTTAGTTAAAGGCTATTATTTTGTCTTGCCTTAAACTTTTTTGGTTTAAATAAGATGAAATATAATAACTATATTTATTTATTTCTAAATATGCATAAATTGTATGTGGTTATTGTAGGGACCAGAGGCCCTAATACGAATATTGGGCCTTGGGCCCGTCCGAGGAGATTCAATTGTCCGAGGATGGTCCAATGGTAAAGAAGATGCAGATGGCAGACGGCAGACTTCATTACCAGGCTTGGACTATGTAGAGTCAGGAAGGTGATTCAAGGAGGAATAGATCCCCGGCTAAGCCAAGCAAGGATCAAGGTATGTATTTTTCTATCTAGGATGACACACCAAACGGTTTTAACTATTAAGGGCATACCTAATGAGCATGGGGAACAGGTGAGAACTGAAAAATATCTAAAGAAAAAGCTGCCACCACCGCATTGAATGCTCTGCAGCTAACATTCTGGCCACATTAATGAAGAAGTGATATCTGAACAGTAGTTTTCAGTCTTCCAGCTGTTATTTAAGAACTTTAGGAAGGTGTTGATGTGACAAGTATCAAGACCAATCATCTGGCCTGCACGTGGATGAGGAAAAAGGAGGGGAGTATAAAAAGAAGGGGAAGCAATGAGAGAGCGGGATCGAAAAACCCGAAGAAAAACATTGTAATAACGAAGAGTGAAAGTTATAATCACAGGAGAGAATTATATGGAACTTATATGGAGCAAACCTCCTCGGATTGTGCCGAGAACAGCTTTATATAGTTTAAACTAGTCTATCTCCTTCTCCTTATCATCTAGATATGTTCTGATTATTGTTTAACTTACTAAAAACCCAGTTTTCCAATCCACTCTCTTCAAATTCATTGTTTTGGAGTTTTTGGGCTTAAGTCCATACAACTTGTGGACCTAGTAACCAAATTGTGGCCTTACAGTTATAAATATATTTAATATATTTATATGTTTATACATAATATTCGTATGTTTATAAACATGTTGAAGATTTGTTGTATAATATTTTGGAACTTGATTAACCTTTCATATAACAAAATATATATCACATTGCACAACAATTTTTTTTTTAAAATTATATTAAATAGAAGCAAACTTCCTATACTTAAAAAAAAAAACTTTTATCTCATGCCTAAAGATTACAATGCTTCTCTTCTATATGTTGAATACAATTTTCAAATCAATGATATAGGACAATTTAATACCCAAACCAAACTATATAGGACATCAATGCTTTTGAAAAGTAATCACACCACTAGTATTTTTCCCATCCAAAATTGATATTTTCATACAAATAACAACAACCTTTGATTTCACCTAAACTTCAAAATTCATGCGTTATTGCCTTCTATTTATATTTAAAATTTTTAAAAAATTTATTAAGATTTTTTTTTAAAAATTTTTGAATTTCATATTGTCAGTAGTTAATAATTTGATTGTAGCATTTGTGTTGAAATTCGAATTGTGTAGTTAATGGATTGTCAATTACAACAAAGTAAACAAGACACATACCTTAATGAAATTTTGTACCTTTTACTTGTACAATAATTGGCTAAAATATTAGATAATTTTTTATAAACGTTACATTTGTTGCTCTATCTTTTCTAAAACATGAGGAAATGATTATGGTTGCCCCTTCGTATAATATTAAGGCAGTTTGTCTATAATTAGCTCTTTATATGACAAAGGTATTCAACTACTATTTATTTCTTGATAGTATACAGAGTCACAACTATAATTATCTCACTGTTATTGGTCATTTCTATGATAAAGAGGTACAATGTCAATTATTCTATTAAATGAAATTATCGAAGCTTTTTTGGTAGCAAAAAAAAAAAAAAAAATGATTGACTATATTTACCTAATTATATGTCTGGCAATAATTTTCAAGCAAAAAAAAAAAAAAAAAATCTTTACCAAAAATTTTATGACACTTTTAGTTGTAGTTATTATTTAGTTTTCAATATTAGAAACTACCATCAAAATATTTTCATTGTGGTTACATCTTCCCTCTTATTGTTGTATTTATGTTTGAAAATATGTTAACCATTCTCTTTGATAATAATATTTTTATTTTGGATGAAATTTTACAATGTTAGAAATTTATTAGATATTAGAGACAATTTCTAGTCATATTTTCACTCTTTACCATTATAATTTGATTGATGATATATTTAAGAGAATAATTTTCTAACAAAGAAAAGCTCAACTTGAGTTTCAATGATTTTATGGAACTTTTAATTGTAGTTGTTGTATACTTTTTAATATTTGAAACTAAGAACTAAAAAATTTTCATCGTGATTATGTTTTCATTCTTATTGTTGTTTCCATGTTTGAAAATATGTTGACCATTTTGGTTGAGGTTGGTGTTTTCAAAGTTGAAGTGCTTGACAGAGACAAGGTATATAGGATTGCGTGCAAAGTTTTCCAGATGAATAGTACAACTACTGATTCTTCAAAGGGTCTCGCATCTTAGGAATTTATTAAAATAGATTGAAAAATTAAATAATCACTCACTACATGATTTCTTTTTTCATCTTAATTTGATGTTCTTAGATCTATATTTATTGGCATTAATTGAACAATGTTTTTGCACTGGTGTGAAAATTATTTCCTTTATTGATTGGTTCTTCTACTTTTTTTTTTTTTTTTTTTTAAATTTATCTTCTTTTCTATTTTCAAGATTGATTTTATGGTATCACCGCACACCCTTGGTGCGGAAGTCACTCTACAAGTATAAATACTTGTGGGGTGTGAAGGGCAAGAGTCGGGGTTCAAGTCTCCAAAAGGGAGCTTCACACATATTTACACTTAGATTAGGGTATAATAGAAATTCTATCTTGTATAAAAAAAAAAAAAAGATTGATTTTATGGTTATAATTGTTCTGAAACTCAAATGAGAATCCAAAATATGTAAAATTTGTGTTTAATTTTCATCAATGGTGGGAATTGTGAGTATGAAGAAACCAATAAATCCAAAGGTATAATGATTTTTTACTACTTTTGTGGGCTTGTACTTGTTCATTGCGGATTTTAGCTTTGTACTTTACTGATACTAGTGTGTAGTCACGTGCATATGTATGTGTACAATTTAAAAAATCATAATTATATTGTTCAAATTATATTTTTTTTTTAAAAAGTTCAAATTATATATCGTATTAACTTACACTTTTTTTAAACCACATATTTTTAAAACATGTAATGATTTCTCATTATATATATTTAATTGGTTTAGACTCTTCAGTTTTTACACCCAATAATTCACTTGTTACAAAAATTAAAAATTTAGATGGACATGTGGTGGAAAATTGGACTCCAATTGAAATCCAATATAGAATCTAATTGGATTTGAACTCTCCAATTTTTATACCCAACTAGCATGTAATTCCATGCAAATGCATGGATGCATTTAAAATTAAACAAAATTTTTACTATAAAAATATAAATAATTAGTCAAATTATTATTATTTTTTAAAAAACATGTAACACATGCATTCATACAGACATATAGATACATTTAAAATTAAACACAATTTTTATCATAAAACATAGATAATTAGTCAAATTATTTTTTTAAAGTATATATAATTAGTCACATATTAAAATTCCAACCTAAATTTAATACTACTGATGATCATTTTTTTTTTCTAATTTTTAATAAGATAGAACGTGTGGTGATTTTTAATTAATTTATTTTTTAAGAAACATGTAGTGATTTTTATTGAGTATATGTAATTGTGTTTTTTTATTATTAATTTTATAGTTCATTAATATTAGATTCTTAGTATTTTGCACTCATGAACTCACTTGACACAAAGATTAAAAAATTTATGTAGACGCATGGCACATGCTTAAGTGGATAATTATGGTGTAGTCCTCACATAAATTTAGATACGTTCAAAATTAGATTATAATTTTAAATTCTAATTCAACTTTCTCTAAATTTTACCTATTAATATATATTGTAGGGATAGGGGCCCAAAACCATGTATTGGGACTTGAAGAGCTAAAAGTCCAAAATCGTGTATTGGGCCTTGTAGGGATAAAAGTCCAAAATCATGTATTGAACCTTAAGCTTTATCCGAGGACGAGGTAAAATCTGAGGAGAGGTAAATGAATACGTAGAATTCTAGAACGGAATTTGTCGTATTTGGGATAAGTAAGGGCAGTCCGAGGAGTGATCCTCACATAACCCTAGCTATGGAGATGTATATCAGGACTGAAAGAATGGAAATTCCCTAAAATATCTAAGGAAAAGTTGCTACCACCATATTAAATGTGCTACACCTACTCTTCTGACCGCATTTATGTGGAGAAAGACCCCTGAACAGTGTGACATTGGCCACTGCAACTCATAGAAGACCATAGAAGGTGCATGATGGGATGTGCACTCAAGTGAAGATTTAGATAATCGACAAGTGTAAGGTGAAGATGATCTAAAAGGAATTATATAATGTGAAGACCCCTGAACAGTGTGACATTGGCCACTGCAACTCATAGAAGACCATAGAAGGTGCATGATGGGATGTGCACTCAAGTGAAGATTTAGATAATCGACAAGTGTAAGGTGAAGATGATCTAAAAGGAATTATATAATGTGAAGAAATCCTTCTTAGAGAGGGGACTGAAAAAACAAAAAATGGAGCTTGTATCAAAACTAAGAACAGTAAATATTAAAATTGACCTTCTTGGACTCTTACTGAGGATATTTTATCGAATTTAAACTTCTTATCTCTTTCTTCTTGTGATCTTAACACATTGTATTGATTGTCTAAATTAGTCTAACCCAGTTTTCTTTTCATACTCTCTACGAATTTATTGTTTTTGTGCCTTTTAGGCTGTCTCATCCACTATTGGGCTGGTACACCAAATCTGTGTCCTTACATATATATATATATATATATATATATATATGACTCATAAATTTGAATTTTTTTTAGTTATATGATTATGTTTATTATGGTTTATTATATTGGACTCCTCGTTTTTTACACTAAATTAACTAATTTGGCACAAAAATTTAAAATTTAGATTAGATGAGACACGTGGCGCAACATTAAACTCTAATTGAAATTTAATTTTTATACTAAATTATCTCACTTGGCACAAAATTCTAAATTAGAATAGATGAGACCCATGACGCAAAATTAGACTTTAATTGAATTTCAATTTGAAAATTAATTGGATTTTTTCTCTACTTTACCTATTATTATATATATAGACTAGTATGTAACCCATGCTTACGCACGGGAATAATGAATTGTAATGGTGCTATTGATATTAGCTTGAGTTATAAAACATATAGAATATTAGTTCGACTAAGACATTTGGAGATATTAAAATAGTTTTTTCTTACAATTTTCATAATATTAGTTATGCAAAATTTCTCATTACACTGTTATTATGTATATAATTTTAAAAATCATTATTGGATACTACATATACAATATCAATTGACAATCACCGTTCGTGAAATTTTACTAAATACAATATAAATATAATAGAATAAATTGATCCAATAGTATCTCTTAAATTGAATGGGAATAGGTGCATGAGATCATTCAGCTCAATTATAATTTATTACGTTTAAGATCCTGGCATACAAAATATCTAAATAGAAACAGTATTAAAGATATACTCATTAGTTCAAATAAAATATAACAGTAAAAATGTAAATAATTTAATTTGTATGGAAAGCTAACAAAAGCAAAATTTAATTTTGAATCTAATGAAATTTTCTTTAAGTATTGGTTATATATATATAAATATATAAATATTTTTATATATAGTTTATTTATATTGAACTCCTTGTTTTCAACATTGAATTGACTCATTTGGTTCAAAAATTAAAAAACTTACATTAGACTTAATTAATTAACTTGACACAAAAATTTAAAAACTTAGATTAGACGAGACACATGGCATAAAATTAAACTCTAATTGAATTCTAATTTAAAATCTAATTGGATTTTCTCTTAGCTTTACCTATATAATAATAATAATAATAATAATAATAATAATAATAATAATAATAATAATAATAATAAGGACACAGTTCTGGTAGATTGGGCCCACAAGTGAGATGGACTTAGGCCCAAAACAAATTAAAACAAAATCTTTGCAATAAATTTGTAGAGAGTGGGTCAGATAAACTGGGCTTAGAGTGAGATTAACGGTAATCCAGATATGGTTAGGATCGAATCAACAGAAATAGAATGCTGATATTATATAAAGCTGCCCTCGGCTTGATCTGAGGAGGAGTGTATTACAGTTGTTTTAAATATCTATAACTTTGTCTCTCTACTTCTCTTTCAATTGCCTTTCCTTTTTCTCTCCAAATTCTTTTATGAACTTTTTTCCTCACCTCCAGCTCTATCTATACCCCAGTTTCTCTCACGTGCCAGTTAGATGATTTTTTCTAGATACTTGTCCCATCAACCTCCCCTTAAAGTCTTTACACGGCAGCTGTAAAGGTTGAGAGTTACTGTTCAGACATCATTTCCCCATTAATGTGGCCAGAGGGTTAGCTGCAGGGTCATTAATGCGATGGTAGCAGCATTCCATATAATATCTTATAGATTCGACTTGTCCTATGTGCTTGTTGGATGTTCATGTACTAGAAGGATCCTTGAAAATATCGTATTAATTGCCAGAGTGTACATTGTTGCTTTTTCTTTGCGAGGATTGTGGCCATGTATTTTTCTCGTAGTTTACCATCCTCGGACGGATGTACCTCCTCGGACAGGCCCGCGACCCAACATCTAAAATTGGGCCTCTGACCCCTACAATAGCCCCTCAAAATTCCGGTTTTCTCCTTTATCCGAGGAGAAAGGTGAGATTTTGACTTCCTTAAAAACTAAGTTCATAGATCTCTTTAATTTTCAGACGGGGGAATGCTATCTCGTGCGTTCCTAATCATTGTTGATGCTTTGGAAACCACAACGCGCTATTTATTACTCTAGGTGGCACTTTGTCCCCCTTATCAACGGTGAGATGTAGATCGTGTGGCTCAGGTTTCTTCTTGAAATTTCGAGCGGGATAACTCCCACTCATTTTCACTCCCTATATAAAATGGTGTGAGGGAGTTATTTTTCCCACTTTGCATCCGCTCTAGTTGTCAGAAGACCTTTAGGGCTCTAGCCTTCAGAACTTCCCTTACTCTAACAGTCCTTAAAGCCTTTTTCACCAAAAACTCTAGATTTCCTAGAAGTTATTGAGGCAAAAACACTATTTCTTCTTGTAAGTGTTTGATTCCTAAGCTCTTTTCTCCTTGGCTGAGTACCTCGGCCTTTTAATTTCTGTCTTACCTCCAACTAGGTGCCCTTCCATTCCTTTCTTTAGATATTTAAATGGGCAGATTCAAGTACCTTGTTGAGTCTTCGGTCAATATTGAGCTTTTTAAAGCAAAATATCATATACTCGAGGGGGTAAACTTACGGTACTGCCCACCGGAAAAGATCCTGACTAACAGGAAAACTGGTGAAGTGGTTATTCCTATTATCGCCTTTTTAGAGGGAGGAATGACCATTCCCATAGGCGAAGTGACACGAGAGTACCTTTGAAACCATAGGTTATGCCCACACCAATGCGCACCCAACCTATTTAGGGTTCTAGGTTACGTCGACGCCCTCAATCAAATGATGGGTTTGTAACTCACCTGGCATGACGTCGTACATATGTACGAATGTCACTCTCTTGCCGACGGGGGATACTACCTAAAGTCCAGGTCCCCCATTGTCAAAATGGTGTCGTGTCTTCCGAAGTCCAACAAGGGCATGAAGGACGACTACGTCATTGTCTCCGGGGCGTGGCATAACGGCTACCACTGTTTGACTAAAGAGGGAGAGCTATGTGGGGTGCCTTAGGACTAGGTTGCGTTAACATAGATTTTAAATTCTAGGTTTTGTTTTGCTTTGTTGTTTAACATTTTCCTTTTGATGTGTTCTAACGATCTAACTGTCTTTGTGCTTCTCGGCTGTTGTTACAGATAGGAAACTCGTTGCTCCCAAGATCAGCCATATGAATGTACCAGGCCTGAACAAGCTACTCAGGTCTGAGATATTCGTGAGTGCAGACGGTCAATTGCGTGCCGTGCACCTAGTCTTGGATTTTACTCCAAGAGGTTGGGAACGCTATTCGAGCAGGTGACTCACAAATCCAGAGGATCGACATGTCTCGTCTGGGGTTCCTAGCCAAAAAGGACCTTCCCCCGGTGGAGTGGCTGCCTTGGCAAGCCCTTCCTCCGCCAGTTGCCCAGAGGGAAGAAACCGCTTCTTCTCGGCTATCTCTTGAAATTGGGATAGACCAATTCTATCTTGACGAAGAAGAAGAAGTTCAAGCTAAAACCCTCAATATCCTAGACTTTGATTATACTGAATAAGAAGAAGAGATGTCCTTAAATCCGAGAAAGGGGCTAAAAGACCTCTTGGTTGGAAGGAGTAAGGATGCACCTTCCAAGGATGCATCCAAGTCTCAGACTATCAGTAACCTTCCACCTTCTCCTCCTCCTCCAACAACCGTAACTGGCCTACTCCCAAACCCAGACCTGAAGAGGAAGCAAAAGGTTGAAGGTCTGGAGGAGGGCAAGGTACCCCTACAGAAAGGGGCGAAACAACAGAGAAATGCAAAGGACAAGAGGGTGTCTCCAACCAGGAGCACGGAAGACACTAACATCTCGGACGTCTGCCAATCGCACGCTTGGGCTCCACAGTTGGAGTTAGACGGCACTCCAATACCCTGGAATTCTTCCATCAAGGAATTCCAAAAGGGACACTCGGCCTACATTGCCGAGGCCTTGGAGCGGCCTCTACTTCTACCCTGGGACATGGAAACCGTTAAGTCTTGGAGGCAGATAGACCTGTTCATATCTCTAAAAAGAGACCTAGCTATCGTGAGTTTCTAAGCTGAAGTTAACTCTTCGAAGATTACGTACTTTAATAAGTTTTGATACTATTCACTCATTCCTCTTATGCAGGTGACTCAGCAGGTTTTTGTGGCCGAGGACTGGGTTAAGGATGCCCGCAGCTAGGCTAAGGCTGAGGCCTAGTCTCGTGCAGAGGTTGAGAAGAGCCTAAAGGTCATCAAGCATGAGAAGCAGGAACTGGCCAAGAGGTTGGCCATCGAGGAGAGGGAGCAGAGAAGTGTCGAAGCTGGGTTGAAAGGCGCTCAAGACCAGGCTAAGGACTAGCAGAAAAATCTGCATATAACAGAGATAGAGCTGGCAACTCAGAAATAGTTAGTCTTGGAGCTTAAAGCCAAATTGGACAAGGCTAAGAAAGCAGCTCAGAATGCTAAAATGGTAGCCGAGGCCGAGAAGAACGCCGAATACATCCGTGGCATTGAGGAGACAGAGATAAGGCTGGCTGAAGAAGTCTCCGAGGTGTGAAGGGATTATTGCAAGATCAACTGGGAGGAAGCCTTGAACCTTGCGGAAGTCCCTGCCAGCTTGGAACTAAGGCAGCCCGGGAAGATATACTTTCATCTGCACATACACGAAGTATCGACTACTCCTGTGCCTCTATCATCCCAATCCCCAGAGTCATCTGAACAAAATCTTGTTCCACCTGAGGCCGAAAATAAGGATCAAGAAGAAGAAGTGATATTGAAGGGCAGCAAGGGTGTGGAGGCAGACACCTCTTCCAAGACCGCGGATGCTACTAAGGCCAAGGAAGCTGCCCCCACAGAGGCCGAGGCCGGATCTACGGAGGCCGAGCCGAGTGGACCGAACAACCCTCCTCCTCAGATGGCCAAGACTTAGGGCTAGGGCTTTATGTTTCTCATTTTTTGTAGTAACATTTTGTATGCAGACATAATGTACTTTTGCTTTTAATTAATGAAAATATTTGCATTTGCCTTTAATTACGTTCAATTCCATTCACTCGTTTCTTTTGCTTTGTAGTTCTTAAACCTATAGGAAGTTTAAATCCACTGGATAAAACAAGCTAAAGTAACAATGAAAATAAGTGAGATGAAATATTTGAAATGTTAAAATTGAATTGGAATACTAATTAGCCCAAGGTGTGTGGTCCGAGAGAACATCCAGGACTAAGTTTTTGCTCAACACTTAGTGAAACATATGAGAGTATTAATTTACCTAAGGTATGTGGTCCGAGAGACCAAGCATAACCAAGGTACTATTTAACACTTAGTGAAATGAACTAGAGTATTAATTTACCCAAGGTATGTGGTCCGAGAGACCAGGCATGACTAAGGTCCTGTTTAACACTTAATGAAATGAACTAGAGTATTAATTTACCCAAGGTATGTGGTCCGAGAGACTAGGCATGACCAAGGTCTTGTTTAACACTTAGTGAAATGAATTAGAGTATTAATTTACCCAGAGACCAGACATAACCAAGGTCTTGTTTAATACTTAGTGAAATGAACTAGAGTATTAATTTACTCAAGGTATGTGGTCCGAGAGACTAGGCATAACCAAGATTCTGTTTAACATTTAGTGAAATGAACTAGAGTATTAATTTACCCAAGGTATGTGGTCCGAGAGACTAGGCATGACCAAGGTTCTGTTAAATACTTAGTAAAATGAATTAGAGTATTAATTTACCCAAGGTATATGGTTCGAGAGACCAGGCATGACCAAGGTTCTGTTTAACACTTAGTAGGCAGACAGTATAACAAACTTCAGTACAACAATTGAAACTTTTATTAATAGCAATACCTTCTTAGATTATTTACATTCAAGGGATGTGGTATAGATTTTTCATCTAAATCCTCCAAATAGAACGCCCCTATTCTAGCTACTGACAGGATGCGATACGGACCTTCCCAATTAGGCCCTAGTTTTCCCCAAGCTGGGTTCTTTGCAGTACCCATGACTTTTCGCAAAACCAAATCTCCCAGTACAAGTGGTCTCAACTTAACATTGGCATCATACCTCTGCTTGAGCATATGTTGATAGTAGGCCAGTTGGACCATGGCATTTTCCCTCAATTCGGCAACCAGATCCGAACTCCTTTCTAACAGTCTGTCATTGTTAGCCAGGGTGAAAGAACTTGTTCTCAAGGTTGGGAATCCAGTCTCTAAGGGAATGATAGCCTCTGCCCCGTAAGTCATTGAAAAGGGGGTCTCTCCCGTAGAACAACGAGGAGTCGTTTGATAAGTCCAAAGAACATGTGGCAACTCCTCTACCCACCTTCCCTTAGCATCATCTAATCTCTTCTTTAAACCGCTCACTATGACCTTGTTAACGGCTTCAGCCTAGCCGTTCCCTTGTGGGTATACTGGGGTGGAGTGCCTGTACGTAATGCCTAACTCACATCAGTATCTCTTGAATGCTTTACTGTCAAACTGAAGGCCATTATCCGAAATGAGTGTGCGAGGTACTCCGAACTGGGAAACAATGTTTTTCCATATAAATTTCTAGACGTCCACATCTCGGATGTTTGCCAATGGCTCAGCTTCGACCCACTTGGTGAAATAATCTGTGCCAACAATCATATATTTTTTACTTCCGTCTGCCTTAGGGAAAGGGCCTACAATATCCAAGCCCCACTGAGCGAAAGGCCATGGGCTGGACAGAGGGTCAAGGACTCCCCCTAGTTGGTGAATATTCGGTGAAAACCTTTGACGTTGATCGCAATTCCTCATATACTCCTGTGCTTCCCTTTGCTTATTCGACCACCAGTATCCCTGAGTTAAAACCCTGTGAGCTAGAGACCTGCCTCTTGTGTGGCTCCCACAAATTCCTTCGTGCAGTTCTTCAAGGAGCAACTCGGTGGCCTCAGGGTGTACGCACAACAAGTAGGGCTTAGAGAAGGAGCGCTTGTATAACTTCTTGTCCTCTGACAACCAAAACCGAGAAGCCTTCCTCCGCAACTTGTCTGCCTCGGCCTTGTCTTCAGGTAAGACATCATCTTTGAGATATGTCACCATAGGGTCCATCCAACTTGGTCCTCCTCTAATTTGATAGATGCTAGGCCCTTCTTCCGCTTCAGCATGCTTATGTAAATCTTCAACTAAGATAATCTGAGGTATACCTTGCGTCGAGGAGGTTGCGAGAGTGGCTAGAGAGTCTGTATATGTATTCCCACTCCGAGGTATATGCAGCAGGCTGAATGATTCGAACTGTGACCGCAATTGCTTAACATGACTCAAATACTTTTGCATTTTTTCATCCCGCGCTTCCAGCTCTCCACTGACTTGGCCGACGACCAATGCTGAATCTGAGATATGGTCATTTCGACTAACAATGCTTCGTACTCAGTTTCATTATTTGTGGCTGAAAAGTCCAATATGAGGGATTTCTCAATAACAACATTCTTAGGAGATATCAAAACTAATCCCACTCCAGAGCCTCTTTGATTGGCTGCACCATCCTCATACAACTTTCAGGATAGGGGTCCTTGTACGGAGATTAGGCCAACTGAATTTTCATCCATGTGCATATTCTCAGCGTTTTTTTTCAGCAAAGGCTTGGTGAATTCAGCTACCAAATCAGCCAGGACCTGCCCCTTAACAGATGTGTGAGGCATGTACTTTATATCGAAAGCCCTTAGGATTGTACCCCACTTTGCAATCCGTCTTGTATAATTTGCGCTTCTAAGTAAGGACCTGAGTGGGAGTTGGGTAAGGACCACGACCATATGCGACTGGAAGTAGTGAGGGAGCTTGCGAGTGGCATGAACCACTGCAAAGATGGCCTTCTCTAGTGGTAAGTAACGGACCTCGGCCTCATGAAGGGATTTACTCACATAGTAAACAGGTTTTTGAACGCCATTATCAACCCGTATAAGTACCAAGCTAACTGCATGGGCGGCCACAACAATATACGCAAACAGAACCTCGTCCATCATGGGGTTGGACATGATGGGGGGCCGAGAAAAATATTCTTTCAGCTGTTGGAAAGCCAAGACACACTCTTCAATCCATTCAAACCCCTTTCACTTGTTTAACTGCTGGAAATAGGGCTTGCACTTGTCTGCCGACCGGGAGATGAATCGATTTGAAGCAACAATCATCCCAGTCAACTTTTGAACTTTTTTAGGATTCCGAGGCGGTTGCAAGTTATTGATCGCTCTTATCTGGTCTGGATTGACCTCAATTCCATGATGGGTAACCATATAGCCCAAAAATTTTCCTGATCCGACACCAAAAAAATACTTGGAAGCATTGAGTCACAGCTTGTGTTTGCTTAGGCTTTCAAAAATGTTTCTGAGGTCACTGACATGCTCGGATTTCAACTTACTTTTGACCACCATATCTTCTATGTAGATCTCTATGCATTTTCCCAGTTGTAGTTCGAACATCTTTGTCACCATTCTCTGATAAATGGAGCCTGCATTCTTTAGGCCAAACGGCATCACCTTATAGTGATAATTCCTGACGGGGGTAACGAAGGTTGTTTTCTCTTGATCATCCAAAGCTAAGGGGATCTGGTGATACCCTTGAAAGCCGTCTAAGAAACTCATTCGCAGATGCCCCATAATTGCGTCTACTAACTAATCAATCCGGGGCATGGGGAAGGGATCCTTTGGACAGGCTTTGTTTAAGTCTGTGAAATCCACACACACACGCTATTTCCCGTTCTTCTTTTTTACCACCACTGTATTAGCCAGCTATTCAAGATAGAAAACCTCCTTCATAGCCCCTGCCTGCTTGAGCTTGTTCACCTCCTCCCTAACAGCGTCAGAATGCTCTTTGGATGAACGCCGAGGTGGCTGCTTCTTAGGAAAGGCAGTCAGACTAACATTTAGGTGATGGCAGATGAACCCTAGATCTACCTCCAGGGCCTCATTAGAATTCCAGGCAAACACATCAATGTTTCTTCTAAGGAGTGCCAATAGCTCTTCCCTATCCCGAGTATGCAACTGGGCTCCAATCTAGAAAAACCTTTTTGGGTCCCTATCAATAGCAATTTTCTCTAGCATCTCACACTTCTCGTCGTCCAATTCCACAACATTAGGTGGAATCGGGATTTTTGATTGCTATGAATCTCCACCAACGGAGGTTGTTGGCTCGTCAGTAGGCCGATGCATTATGGCAACTATAAGGCATTACCTAGCCACATATTGGCTTCCTACAATTTCCTTGACTCATCCTCCAGACGAAAATTTAACCTTATAGTGTAAAGTTGAAGAAACAACCCCCAGGGCATGAAGCCAAGGTCTGCCACAATGGCCGTGTAGGGAGAATAAGCATCCACCACGATGAAGTCCACCATGATGAAGTCCACCTTGACTACCTCAGACCCTGCTTGTACGGGCAGCCTGATCTAACCCTAAAGGATAACGGTTTTTGTAACATCTAAACCCAATTGCATAATTAATTTTATGGGTTTATATGCTTGTTATCATTTTAATTACTTTAAGTGCATAAGCTTTGCTATTGTGATATTATAAAACATCTATGCTCTTTTAATGTTATGGAAAGAAATTTATAAAGGTAAGGATATATATTTATATTATTCTTTTGGCCTTTCTAAAAATATACGTACAACACAAAGTCAATCTCCCTTATCTCTTGGCTGGAATACCCTTGCCATTTACCATTAAATATCCAACGTTTTAATTAGTTGGCCAGTTTAAAATTTTTTTTTAAAACTAGCATCTCGAGTTTTATAAACTCGAGATTCATTTATATCTCGAGTTTTTAAAACTCGAATTATGGTGTTTGGCAATACCCTGACGTGGACAATTTTTTCCACGTGGAGCAGATTTAGCCAAGTAGAAATCGAGTTTATAAGACTCGAAATCCATTGACTATACAAGCATCGCCACTTTCAAACACTCTGTCTCTCACTCTCTCAGCCACTTTCAAACACTTTCAAACACTCTCTCCGTCTCTCACTCTCTCAACGCTCTCCGTCTCTCATTCTTTCAGCCACTGTCAACACTCTCCGTCTCTCACCCTCTCACTCTCTCAACACTCTCCGTCTCTCATTCACTCAAACACCCAAATCAACACTCTCACTCAAACACCCAAATTAGTCACCCTCAACCCCTCGGCGTGCAACAAAAATCACCCCCAAACGCTCTCCTCTTTCCACACAATCAGCTTCAAACGATCTCCTCTTTCCACATAAATGGAAGTTCAGAATTTTTCAAGTTTGAAGGTATGTTTTTCTTAAAAAAATTTGAGCTTTTTAGATAATTATTCCATCTGGGTTTAGCCCAAGTGTTTGTGTTTGATAATTTCCTTTGTTAGTGCTTTAGTTTTTCTTGTTAGTGTAAGATATAAGTTAGACAGATTTGTTTTGTTACTTGTTGTACGATTTGGGTTGCTAGCAGAGGAAATAACAAAGGCAGCAATGCAGGATAGAAACAGATGCAAACGTATCTTTATATGTTGAGGCAACATAGTAATACCAACTTTTGCAAAAGTATAAAGATATTAAGATACAATAACAAAGGCAGCAATGCAGGGTAGAAACAACTACTGATGTTCTGGTTGGTTGAGCAGTTGAAAATCCTTGAAACATAGGCATTTGAAACCTGACAGTAAGAACAATAGCAATATAAATAATAAATAAAATGTAATATAAAAATGTAAAAAGGAAAATGGTATATAATATGTGAAAGGGGGAAATGTAGGCTTACCAACTATAATTTGCAGGCAAGTAAAACTTGATAGCTCAAATGTCTTTCCTATCACAATAAAAACTTGGTAATGTGAATTATAACATTTGTAAAAGAATTTTCTACAAATTCAGAAATTTAAGTAATGTTTGTTGTCCAATTATTACTTCATTCTACTCACAATGATATTTGTAAAATTATTTATTAGTTTCAAGCTAATTGGTACAATAGAAACAGTTTAGTTAGAAATAGTAGTAGTATAAGAAAGAGAAAAAAACAGGGAAGATTGAAAGATTACAGTAACTATCTGGGCTGTTTTCTTTTATCTAAAATTTTCATTGTGATACCAAACAAAAACGATGTTTTTTATCTTTCTTTGTAACGTAATATTTTATGGTTATCTTAGCTCCATCACAAGCTAAAAGATACTGGGTTGAAGCTGTTTGTTAACACAAAATGGTGGCTGTAATTGTATGTGTGAGAGACTTTGGTAATTTACCATATATGTAATAGTCAACAGAAAATTGGGTGGGGACGTACCTGTAATTTTCTGAAAGTGGTGTGGGCACTTTGGTCATACAAAGTGATGATAGAGAGAATTATGGTAATGCCCCTAAATATTTTCTGAAAGTGATGATAGAGAGAATTATGGTAATTCTAATACCTCCCCTATTGGTGGGGTTAAATGCAAAGAGAGAGAGAGAGAGAGAGAGAGAGAGAGAGAGAGAGAGAGAGAGAGACTTGCGGGCTATGATATAGACAGAGATAATTATGTGAGCAAGCAAGGTATTTATGAAACTAACACGTGGTTGGCTTAGTGGTAAGAGCTTGGGCTAACATACCTCGTGACATGAGGTTCGAGTTCCCCTACTACATCATGTGAGCATGGGATTTTAGTTAAATCTCATCCAAGGGTTTATAGGTGCGTTGGTGTATTGGCAAATCCTCGTAGTAAAATCTATCAAAATTGGGTTAATCAATAAAATTATCTTAGCAAAACCTATCAAAATTGGATTAATCAACAAGTTTATGATATTTTTCTCATTTTCTTTACATTTAATTGATTTTTTTAGTGAAATTTGTTTTATTCAAACGTGGAAATTCGGGTCTTTGATGTCACCAATTTAACCTAGTTTGGACTTGAAAATGATAAAATGAGATATAGTTGTTTGAATTTTGTTATTAGAACGTCTCTCTCCGACATTCACACAGAGACTCTTTTGCATTTTTGTTGCTGGTAAAATTACTTATTTGATGCTTAGGAGAAGTGTGTATTCCAGAAAATATATGATTACACTTGTACAAGAACCACTGTAGATGCTTGGAGATGCATGGATTTTGTTCTACTTTGAATGTGACCTTATTCACTGAAGTGTTAAGTAGTTTTGCATCAGGTCTTTATGGAAGAAACAATGAAAACCATGTTCTACCGAATGGGAGTTGAATTATGCAACAAACAAGTTGTTAAGCATAATTCAACAATATAGTTGTCAGAATCTTAAAATGCACAAAATGGTAATTTCCTCATGGAAAATTTTGTGTCATGGATATGTATCACATCTTGACAACTTTATGATACTTGCCATGCAAATGTATGATCCTAGTACTCATGATACAAGAAAAATACAACTTTGGCCTCAGCCTTTTCATGTTTTCATTTTTAATATATATGTATGTCTGCTACTATGTGTTGATCTCACAGTAGCACTCTTTGCAGTATGGAGCCTCAGATGGATGAGGAGCCAGTGATTGTGCGCCCTGGTCCAGAAAATGCTTCATTGTTGACGCATCAACAAAACCATCGATCAGAGGCCATTTGGAATGGCGAGGTGAAACATCTAGATCTAGTTCTAAAAACCTTTTAATTTTTACGTTGTCTTTGATTTTTAGCAAGTTCTTTCAAAGTTGTATATCTCGTTCTAACAACTGCTATATTTTTTATCGATTTTACAGGACCCGGGCCCACTTATGTGCCGCGGTCGCTCTAAGGAGATGGCAACCATAACGATGGAAGATAATCGGGTGATTGACATTATCAAGTTGGTAGGGCTAGAAGGATTGTTTAGGGCCCCTTCCAAAGGGATAGATCATTGCCTAATAACGGCCCTAGTTGAGCGATGGCGGCCGAAGACTCATATGTTCCATCTTCCACATGGTGAGATGTCGATCACCCTAGAAGATGTGAAGGTTATTTTGGGACTTCCTATTGACGGTGAGGTCTTGATTGGGCCGACTGCTGTGGAGAATGGGGATTGGAAGCAACTGTGCGTAGAGTTGCTTGGTTTTGGAGTTCCGTCGAATGACAACACAACTTTGGTGGGGCAAAGAATTCTCATCAGCTGCCTTGTTCAATGCATTGCAGAGCCACTGCCTCATGATGCAACGGAGATGCAGATACATCAGTATGCCCGGTGCTATATTTTAGCGCTACTAGGGGATAAGCTTTTCATGGACAAGTCGGGAGACAGGGTGCATCTGATGTTCTTGGAGTTCCTGCGGGACCTTTGTCGACCACGGCAGTATAGTTGGGGTAGTGGTTGCTTGGCATGGTTGTACAGAGAGTTGTACCGGGCAAGCCAGAAAGACGCATCGCAGATTGGTGGGGCGTTGCAATTGGTCCAATATTGGGCATGGGCAAGGTTGCCATTCTTGTGCTCGAGGATAGAGCCCCCACCTGGATCTGATTATGGCCCATGGCCAAAAGCTCCACTTGCATTTAAGTAAGTATTTTCATCATATTCAGTGTGTTATGCAATGTACTTTTCTTAGTAACTAAGTGGTATTATCTTATCTTATGTTATTCGCTCGTAACTGTAGGTGGGTGCGGGTGCCAAGCCCGAAGAGTAGGCCATTCGTCATGGCGTTGATCTACTATCGCGAGCAATTAGTTAGAATGCAACCGGGCCAGGTAAATGATGGCATAGGTCCTTTCCTTAAAATCATTGTTTTAACATCTCATCTATTTTATTTTTAGTTTTTTCCCTTTATCTATGTACTCTCCCCCTTGTTTCACATTTGAAGATGTTATGATAATGGTCTTTTGTTTGTATTGTAGATTATGTGGCAGCCATATGAGGCAAACTTAGGCCGCCTTCCTGCCTTTTGCGTTGTAGGGAGGGATTCGTGGACGGCAAGGGTGCCACTCGTGTGTTTTTGCATAGTAGAGACACACCACCCTGACCGTGTCCTTCGACAATTTGGATTGGCGCAGGAGCGGCCTGACCATGTTGTGTATGATCATAGATTGCATAGAATAGACTTGCATGGGAAGGTGGAAAAAAATTGAAGGGAGGAGCATGGACCGTATATCCTTACATGGGGTATGAGACAACAACGACTTTGCCATGCATCTCCTCAAATTGGTGAGATGCCCCGCAATCATGCATATTACCGCTGGTACCGTCCGGTCACTCAAAAGTATGTCGACCGCAACAGCGCTAAAGTAGATATAATGGTAATGTGTTTTAATTAGATTTTATTGTCTTCTTCGTTTTTTCTTCAGTACATGTACGAACGTAGAATCAATTGATTTCTTTTTTCAGCAAATCTAGTTTGATCTGACTGACATCCAATTAAAAAGAGTTTCAATTACATATAGTATTGTAATAAAACTTGTAGCTCTTAGTTGACTATTTGAGTAGATTAATAAGTACTATATTATCCATTCTATAAGTACTATATTATCCATTCTATAATTCATACATAAATGTTTCAAATTTGATTGTAATCGTCCTTTCTCCGTTTCAGATTGAAAGCCATTTAGCACTGTTGGAGATGCTTCCTATAGGCAGCCGAGACCACAACCATGTCCGGTGCGTCCTAAATAATGTGGTTGGGCTTGGTGGTGGTCCTGCAGCAAATGGGCAGGCAAACAATGGGCATGAGGCTGAACCAGCAACTACTACAACCCCAAGCACAAGCACAACTCCCCTAAGTACACCGAGCCATGGTCGGCGTGCTACTGCAACCCCAAGCACAAGCGCAGCACCCCTAAGTACACCGACCCGTGGGAGGCATGCTACTGCAACCCCACGCACAAGCGCAGCTAGGGCTCTTGGTCGGCCTACTACAGCAAGCCCAAGCACAAGTGTAGCTAGGGGCCGTGGTCGGCGTGCAACAACCCCTCGGGTTGTAACTAGTCCTGAGATACCTGCACCCATCCCGCATGCATCTCCTCAACCCGAGGTCACTCCAACCATCCCAGATGCATCTCTTCAGTCCGAGGTCCCTCCACCCATGGTAGATGCATCTCCTCAGCTCGAGCTCCTTTCACCCACCCCACCTTCACAGCCCAGTTTTGATCTCGGTATTCCTTTTCAGTTGAGCCCTCCTACACACCCTGAGACACCCTCATACCCACCCACTAGCTCTAGTGCACCCACTTTGCCCATAGACCCACCCCGTACTGAACCCATGACAATGATCCCCACTCCTGGCCTCTACACAGAGCATCATTACCCACCAACCTCATCCTCATCCGACCCTCTAGGACCTCCGCTTGGGATTGACACTTTACAGCCAGATACTGATGTACTGGATGAGCATCCCCCTCCTCAGCCCTCACCCCCACGAGGTAGACCGCAACGTGCTAGAAGAGCACCCACTTGTGGGACCGGTGGACACAAAATAGGACACAAAGGCAGCCAACTGGTATGATAACATTAAATACAATGTAATGATAACATTAAGCAGTTCACTTTATTACTTGTAATTACACCGAATATTGATTGTATGCATCTAATGTCTTTGCAGCATGATGATGAGCCTAAGGATGATGCCCCGCAGCCTCCTCCCCCACCCAAACATTACACGAGGGTTAAAAAACGCAAAATTGGTTAGTCTACCACTAAGTAAGTGCATTTTATGCCAAATAAGATGAGAGGTGGCTTGATTTGGGTTTTTACTTCTTACACTTTCAAATGAGACATGTATATCTTCTAACATTTGAGTAAGAAGCACATTTTGCTTGATTGGAAAGATTTAGTTTCTAAAATGCTGTACAGGATTTTCCATAAGTAGTTATGTATTTATTTTATGATATATTTAGTTGTTATATTGCTAGGAAATGGGGAGCATTGTAAAGGTCACTTGGGCTTTTGGGAATTTTTAATTGGGTTGAAGTTACAGTTATAGTAGAAAAATGGCATATTGTCAAGATGAGAATAAAAGATGCAAAGAATGGGGAAGGAGGGTCACTGTGGATTGGTATTGAAATAACTAATTTTGTAGAAAAAGAAAAGAAAAAAGCAAATAAAAAAAGGTTAATATCTGCTTAAAAGGCCATTAGAGTAAAAGATGATACTTGATATAGTGAGTGCTTTGATGGAATTAAACTGTAATGGAAATGGGTTCTGTAGTCTTCCAAGATAACCCCATAAGCTCCCAAGATTGCACCTTTTCTTACTGACTAGAAGAGAGTTTACTTATTTGACCCTATATGTTAACTTTGATATTATATTGTTAGTTTCTATGTAAGTATAAAAATAATAATAATAGACAAGTGAAAAGGCCAAACTTTCTTTCTGTAATAGACCTCTGCTGGTGGCATGAAAGATCAAAGATGGATATTTTCTATAGTTAAATAAATTTTTTATAAAAACTGTAAAATAATTGCAGTTTCTCTTTTAGTTTATAAATTATTGAAGCAGCCTGAGCCCGAGGTCTTTCGTTTTTGTAATGCTATCTCATATAATAATTCTTCTTTTCTTGAGATGCTTATGGTCCTTCTCTTTTATGCCTATATATTTATCACTTCTACCTTTGCAGGCAATTCTTAAAAACAAATGATTTTTCCAGTGGTTGATGATTTGAGCTTTTGGGACTTTGATCTTGTTTGCACTACCAATGACGTTAAATTGAGCACACCCATAAGGGAGAAACAAGCTGCTTTTTGGTCCACTGTTGATTGTAGTGCAATTGACTGGGACTAGTTGGAAGGTAAAAGACACTCTTCATGAATGGTCAAATTGACAGAATTTCACCTTTTCTTCTAAAAAACATGCTAACATTGTTGAATTTAATATTTCAATCTAACAAAGGCGAATATATTTGATGTCCACTCCTTTCTTTCAAGGTATTGTTAGGCTTAAGAGCTGAGTAAATGTGAGCTGGTACAAGTAGATAACCTGGTGCAGCACAAAATTCTCAAGAAAATTGCAGGAAACAAATAGAGCTGCAAGAGAAATAGGTAAATGGAATCAACACCTAGGTTTCTTGGAAGTTTTTTATATCAAAAATTGTGTTAATATGCTCATGTTTTAGAATGCTTGGTTGGGCTGTTTCTTGTAAAAAAAAAAAAAAAAAAAAAATTAATGCCTTCAATCTTAAAATGGCTTTTGACAACATGATACACAGTTTACGTAAGCTACCATCAACCTTATATATGAGACGTTGTTCTTCAACTTCTACTAATCTGATGTTTTCAGCATATACTAATGGCATATTTCATGTGCACATGTTGCTTTTCCTTAAGCAATTTGAATGTGGTGTCATCTTGATGAGTGGTTTTCCATGTATTGAATTACAAGTTAATCACACTCGTGCTACTTTACCTTATTACCTGGATTGGACAAAGATGCATGCTTGCATGCATATATCCTCAAAATTTTCAAATAATTGTCAAAAGGTCTTTGAGAAATCATACCATTCATCTTGCTGTTGGTTTCTTTGTAAAATTTTTCTACTGTGTAAACACTTAGAAGTTAGTCGTTTCTCTAGACTGTGTAAACGCATAGAAGTGAGTCAGCTGTTTGGTAGGTATTGCTGTCCTCTGATTTATGGAGCCAAGTAGTCCAAGACTAAGCATAATAGACATGCGTGTGAATAAAAAAAAAAACAGTTTAATAAAGGGTAATTGGTGATTTCTTTGTGTGCTTTCCCAAAGGTTTCCAAGAAAATGTCAAAACATTTTGCTCAGATGCAGGCTATACAAGAACAGGTGAGTACATGCTCTGCTGGTTATCTTATGCTCTGCTTAAGATAAAGTCATTTTTGACTTTGTTCATAATTAAGCTTATAATATCAGCACCTTTAATAGGTAAACTCCGCCAAATCCATTGAGAAGGACTTTAAGGCTTTAAAAGCTAAAATAAGTGATGAAGGAATACTGGATAAGTCACTTGAAGCTAAACTGGTGGAAAGGCAAGCCAAAGGTAACCTCTTATCCATTCTATGTTATGTATTTTCCTTTCCTGAACCAGTAGTTGTGAGCTTAAACCTTTCTTCTTTCATCCCCAGCTGAACAGTTAATGAATTAAGAAATCAGTTAGAGAAAGAAAGAGACTTGAAGTGTGAGGAGGCTACCTTAGAGTTCAATAATGTGAGCTTGGAGGTGGAATCTAGGAGACGTGAGCTGGAAGCAAGGCAAAAGAATGTTGAAGCTGTGGTTGTGGAGGTATTTTGCATCTCCTCTTCATTTGTGGAGTTAGCCATTAATACAAAGTTGCCTAAATTTTAGTTTTCCTGTTCTGCAATTAATAGGTGGATGCCAAAACTTCAAAAGCTAATTCAATAAAAGAATCTAGGGCAGCTAAAGTGCAGGCGTTAATTCAAAAATCTGAAGAGATTGTGAAAGAGGTGAACTTAAATAGATTCCCTTCTTGAACCTATATGCATATGCTTGTCTCTTACGAAATTGAAATTTCAACTTTACCCTTGCAATGCACAGAAACAGATGAACACTGGCTGTGAAAATGCTTACCACGTCTCATTAAATACACTTGTTAGTATCTTACACCACATTATGTGATTCACATTTTTTACCAATTTGACATGTATCTTATAAGTGTCTCATAAATCTTAGTGTATCACATGATACAACATATGCATCTTACACTATGATAATTTTGATATGTAATGTTTCAGGCAATGCACTTGTCATGCTTAGTCTGGTGATTTCTCTCTCCATAAGGTCCACATGATGTAACATGGAGTAGCTTGGTTTACAAACCTGTTTCAGTGATGTATAAGCACCCTCTCCAAAACAGTCAACAGATTAATCATCTGGCTTGGAATTGCCCAAGCTACCTCAAAAGCTGTAACAGCAAAAGACTACAGCTTTCTAGCTGTTGGACACTGTAGTAATAGATGCTCAACTGATTCACAACTGCTCTTACACATTATACATCCATTAATAAGTATTAACTTCCATGGTTTTATGGACTTTTGTACTTTATGCACTTGATTTATTTTTGTCCCTGCTGTATACTTCCTGTATACTTAGGTGACACGCTTTTTCTTTTTAATATATTTTTATTACTTATCAACAAAAGAAGAAGAAGCAAGTATTAACTTCCATTTAAAAAGGTTATCTAAGGGTTAGTATGGAATTCAAACATACGTAATAGGATTGAACACTGAACTGCCACTTCCTTTGAATTAATTTATCTTATCAATTCATGCTTCAGTTATCTCCTTTTTTAAGAAAGCAAATTTATAACTAATTAATTAAAGAGTAATAAAAATGCATAAATAATCAAACTACAATATTGAAAACATGATAATCATAAACTTTGATTACAATGTTGAGCCTTTGAGTCTGTTATAATCATTTTGGTGGAGTTCATGGATAATCTAATGATTTCTATGTAGGGGTCTCCCGGTGACTGCCAATCTGAAGATAAAGCCAAAAACTTTGTAGACCACTTCCAATCTGAAGGCGATGCTGATATTAAGGACTTTTGTCATGTTTTTCAAGGGAAATTTTATTTTTGCCATGGTGCACAAGAGTGAATGAATACTGTACTGTCATTCAGTAGATGATGTATGCACTCCTTTATAGATTATTTCCTTTTCACAATGTGTCTTCTACAAATTAGTATAACTTAAGTTGATTCGAAGTTTATTTCTTAAATTGGGTATAACAGGATATTGAAATCATTAGCTATGCCCTCAATAGTAATTGTCTATACTGTGGTGATTTCATCAGACTGAAAGGAAAAAAGAAGAAGAAGAAATCGAGTCTATAAAACTCGACTTCCTACTGGAACTTGAGTCCTTGAAACTCAAGTTTCACTGGGAATTTTTTTCATACTAGCATGCTCTGTTTCAGGCAGATTGAACGCTCTGTTTTCGGAGTGTTCACACTAGTGGAACTCGAGTCTTTAAAACTCGAGTTTCACTGGGAAAATTTTTTCTTTAAAAACATCTAGCATGCTCTGTTTCACACAGATTGGATGCTCTATTTTTGGAGTGTTCACACTAGTGGAACTCGAGTGTTTGAAACTCGAGTTTCACTGGGAAACAAATTTTTTTTTACTGTAAATAGCAAATCAAGTTTTTGAAACTCGAATTTTGAAGAAACTCAAGTTTTTGAAACTCGAGTTTCACTGGAAATTTTTTTTTTTCCTCGAGCATGCAGGCATACCAGAAACTGAACTGTGTGCAATTTGCTGAGAAACAAAGATACAGAAGCTGGGAATGTAATCCATAAACACTGAATGAAAGGCAGAGAAGCTGAGAATGTAAATGCAATTAAAGCACATCCAAAGGCAAACTTCAAGATGCACCAAACTATAGAAACTATTACGCTCTTTGCATAAACATAATTTTGCAATGTAACTGCACTTAAATCATAGCAAAAGGCATTCTCAATATATCAACATTCTAAACATGTCCAACCACGCTTAATTTGCAGTTCTAACCATATTACTCAAATTACAATCTTCATAGAAGTACATTGGATAGAGAATTACAAGTTCATTCAACAAAAACCAAAATGTCAATTGTGCCGATACAACATAATCACTTTTCCTAAGATCGGCAGTCCGCACAACAAAAACGCCGTCCATGGAAGCATGCCTGAAAAACGTAGATGATGGTTGTTAGGAGACAAGATAGTAAATATTACGTAGACATATAATGAACAACCCGATCTAAAACATTTTGCCATTTGTCATCTACCTAGTTTGGAATATGACCGCTTGTGGAAGCGCCAAGAGACTGCGGACATTTTCTACGGTTATGCCCGGAAGCGTGACATAGTCCACATGTCTGCTTGGGTTGACTTTCTATCAAATCTGCATCCTCCCTCTACCATCCCGATTCTCGATCTTTATTCCTCACTCCATCCATCTCATTCCTTATTCTGGATTTCACTGGTCAACCTTTGCCCCGCACCAATGCTGAATTAGGCAACCACTTTGGCCCCATAGGTTCCCTCCACAATGATTGTGACTTAGGAACCACAAATGCATGTGAGTAAGTGCTACGGGCATAGTTCAAACTATAACATGGGTGAATATATATGGTCGAATCAATTTGTGTCGCATCATATACTCTAATTACATGTGAACACGGGATCCCTATGTTTTGCCATTTTCCACAACTGCATGTTCTTTCCAGTAACCGAACTTCATAACTGTGGTTTCCCCTTCCTGCGCTACATGGGTTGTGTGAAGTAACTACCTGATATCGCATCTCTTGTGCGCTAAATGCCTTGACATAGTGTTTCTCAGATTTACGCCTATTTTCCTCCCACGTGGAGAAGGCATATGTACTCCATTTCTTACCTTCTAACAACTCATTCGTAATTTCTTTGTGCCGGTCGTGGAAATATTCAATAAGTTTGGACCAAGTGAACTCAACCATTGCGGCAATAGGAAGGCCCCGTGCACCTTTCAGTACACCATTGAAGCACTCTGATATATTGGTTGTCATTGCCTCAAAACGTCTCCCACCATCATGTGACTGGGTTCACATATCCACAGACTTGCTCATTAGGTATGTGTATGGAAGAAAATCCTTTTCCTTGCCATCCTTCCCCGTCACCTTCTTCTTATTCCTAATGGTCTCAATTTCCACCTGCTTAATGGACTTCATTATGGTATCAAATTTTACTGCCTGAGTAGCATATCCCGCTTTCAACGCCGCTGACTTTAGAGTCAAGTTCTGAAAATGTGTGTTGAAGTTGCTAGCAACATGTCTCAGGCAATATCTATGAAATACCCGTGGTCTTCCATCATCCCCTCTAGGCCAGTTTGCAATGGCGTTTTTGATACCAAGAGGTCGGTCAGAAATTATGCAAATGCCTTCGTTAGGTATCATGTGGCCAATCGTATCTCTGAGGCATTTTAAAAACCACCTCCAACTGGACCCTGACTCACAATCCACAACAGCGAAGGCGAGAGGGAATACCTTGTTGTTAGCGTCGGTTGCCATTGCGACCAACAGCTTTCCCTAATATTTACCATAGAGATGGGTCCCATCATTACTGATAACCGGCTTGCAATATCTGAATCCATCAATGCTTGGACCAAGATCAATGTCCCTCTCGAAGTCCCCAAAGTCCCCTCGATCAATCCTCTCTTCAAAGTTATCTCTATCGGGAAGATCTTCACCATTAATGGCAGTAGTCTCATCAACATAGTCGTTGTCATCATCATCGTCGTCATCATCATTGTCATCATAATCACTATCATCATCATCGTCATCGTCGTCATCATCGGCATGAACATCATTATTGGCATGAACATCATCATCCTCTACATGTGTAGAATACTCATATTGAGCATCCGGAATTGTAACTTGTAAACTTGTGGCTGTTTGTTGGATTTCATCATTTGCACGCAGCTCCAACTGTATGTACAACTCAATACCACTGACTTCAGGTATTCTCTCCAACTTATCAAACATGATCTTTACATGTTTATTTGTTTCTATCACCATATACTTGTAATTAATCTGGTGCTTCAGGACTTCATATGACATACGATAAGTAATTTGTATGTTGTGTACAGCAGGATTCGCACACAATTCTTCAATAACTATCATCTTCAATTCATCAAAGGTCTTCAACTTACGATCAATTTGGGTATAACATAACTTCATACCCGGCCCTTCAAATGGCAATCCTTCGTTCGCATTGACATTCTTAAGCGGACCACCGTGGTATAGGATTAAATCAATTTCAAGCATTGTAAACCTGTTAGAGTCAAGTTACTATATTAGTTAACAAACATTTTATCTATTCAAACTACATAAAGTAGAAATTCCAATTCATTCAACTGGTATGAATTTCATATATCTTAGTAACATTTCATACTCAAATCATTTTTTTGTCATGCTAAGACTATCCACTTCATACCCAATACAAACAAAATAAGGCAAAATCCTTGTGAAAGTAATCAGAGTTTTATCATGTTACATATTTGCCACATTTACATACCCATTTCATACCCAATACAAAAAAAGTCATTTCATTACACATTCAAAGGCATGAATGACATACCCATTTTATTACAATTCAAAGAGGGGGGTAGTCACTCATTCCATTTCATACCCATTCATCATAATTCATTCACTACCCATTTCATACCCATTCATCACAAAAACCATGCAAATAAATACTCAAAAAATTAACACTAACAAAACAAAGTTTTATAATTCACAATATTGGTAAGAAACTAAGTTATTAACACTATCTACAAAATAAATAGTCAAATTCTTTAACCCACACCCAACAACCAATACCCAACTACAATGACAATTAAATCAAAAAACTTACCTGAGATATGAATTTGTTGAGGGGGAAGAGCAGTGAGAGATGCAATGGAGTTGTGAGAGCCAATGTGGTGTGGGGAGAGATGCAATGTGGTGAGTTGTGAGAGGCAATGTAGTGTGGGGTGAGTGAGGCGTTAGTGAGGTCAGTGTGTATGGGTGAGAGTGTGTTTGTATCTCAGACTGAACATTTTGATCTGCTGCGTGTTATATAAAATTTTCCCAGTAGAACTCGAGTCTTATAGACTCGAGTTCTATTCTACATTTAAGAAGATATCGAGTTTCTAATACTCGATAGCCTTCTGTTTTTTTAAATTAAAATCGAGTCCTAAAGACTTGATTTTTTTTGGGCAGAAATCGAGTTTTAAACATTCGAGATCTGTGTGGCATTTTTTAATCCAGTCAGCAAGTGCGTGCAACTAAAAAACGAGTTTCTAAAAAGAGGATCTCGAGTTTTACAAACTCGAGATGCTATTTTTCATAATCATTCAAAACATTAGCTAACTTACTATATATACCCCTTCCACACCGTCACTATGCACATTTCCCCCTCTTGGCTGCATCAGAAGACTTCTTTGGTTCAACTTTTCTTTGCTCTTTTGCTTCTTTCTTCTCCCTTTCTTACACGGCAACATCTCTCTCACTCTCTCACCAAAACCACAAACCTCTCTCTAAGATGAAATTAAGGGCCTAACACTAAGGTTTCAGCTTCAAAGGTTGTGGGTAAGTAGAAAAAACTTTATCTTATTTGGGTTGTGGGTAATTTTGAAATTCGTTTTTCCAAAATTTGTGTTGCAGTGCATTGGAACCGAGTTCCCTTCTCCGTGCCGTGTATCCAGTGCTGATGTCATATTCTACTACAGATAAACAAGCATATCCACGCCACTCATTGAGTCGTGCTGCACTGATTACCAGTGGTAGTCCGATATTTTTCCTTGATGCATTTACAGCTCTTATTGTGTTTTATTCTTCAACAGCGGACCCTGCACTACCTTTCCCTCCACCTCATGACTGTAAGTGTATTCTATTTGTTGCGTCTGTAAAAAGGGTGATAGCTGCTCTAAGTTAAGTGAGTTGTGGGTCACTTAAAAAAAAAATTACGAAATGACTTACAGGTTTGTGGCGGACTAGCATTAACAAGTTAAAGCAAGACAGATGTATCACCCCCAAACTCATATTTATCAGGGGAGGGCATGATGATGCCACAGTTTTTGAGAACTATCTTATTGAGGAACAGGATGTTGATGGAAGTGGCCTCACAAGTGTCATGGGTTTTGTCTCCTTCCTAGAAGATATTTCACGGGGTGTCTTGGAATACTTGAAGTAGAAGACAAGTTCAGAGTCCCAATCACAAATTACAACTGCCGGAAAAGGTACATATTATACAGTCATCATGGGTGCTATGATCGGAGGAGGAACTATTAATTTTGAGTTGGACAACTGCTAGTTCAAACTGTCTTTGGGTTATTAAGATTTTATGCTAATCCTGGAGTCTAGTGGTGGTGGTTTTCGTGCACTCTTTTTACCTGTTGGAAGCTCTCCAATGCAAATTTATAGCAGATCAGAGCTGTACATACCGGTATTTTTTTTGTAAAACAAAATCGAAGCAGTGAGAGTTGTCAGTGTTTTTGTTCAAAACACAGAATATAGTTTAATGAAACTGTGCTGAGACGAGTTTAATCCAGCATTAATAATCCAATCATATAGAGGTATAGTTCCCAATAGATGGTAGCCATAGTGTTAAGATAGAAGTAGATGCATCCTGCATCTGGACCATATTTATAGAAATTGTAGATTGATAAAGATATTGAAAGAACTGAAAACAGAAATGGAAGTGAAACAAAAAGAAAGATTATTTGACCAAAAGATAACAATGAAAGAGAATAAAAAAAAATGATGAGGTAATGGTGATAACTCTGGTTACAAGACAATCTGGTCATAACAACCGACCACCCTAAAGTTACTGATGAACATTTTGGCTACCATAGGTCATAATAATGGACCTCCTATGGTTCAAATCTGTAAGAGTTCATCTTCTAGCTCACATCTGAGAGGAGCATCTGCCCTCAATTTAACTCTTAATGCCAGATGAAGGTTGTTGATAAGGTTCCATTGTTCCTTTCCTCTTTATAAAGTTCTTTTCAGTATCATCGGCCTTGGTGTCCCGGCAAACAAGAAGTTCTGATGCTTTCCCCACCCCCTTCAACATGTAAGGAGCAACGCTGGAGGGAACCCAACAAATTATTCTCAATGCATTCATACAATTTCTGCAGAAATCATTCTTTGTTCCTGAACTTCATCCTCTGCATATTGGTCAAAAGATTGAAAACGCTGCTCTATTATGATCGTTAGCTTCTCAACATTTGTCTCAAGCTGCCGCTGTTGATCCTCAAACAAGCTCTGCTTTATTTCTCTTTCCTTCTCTGTCATTTCATCTTTTAAAATAAGTCAACCCCAAACATGTAATATGCAAATACATTGGAACATGAAAGAACCCTCCTGGACTTTTAACAGTGTAGAGTCCATTTGTTACCCAACTGAAATCTTTCTAGTGTCAGTTGTCTTTCTTCCATGTAACGTATACTTTCCTGTATGGATTTTTTAAGCATAGTTTCGAGCTTTAAAGAATGGGTATGAGCTTTGTATCGGTTGTAGCAATGAGGGTACGGCAATGAGTCAGTATTTACATGCATAATAATCTTCTTCTCTCATGGTCTTCTACGTATGGTCGACAACTACTATGAGAGTGGAGACTGTCCGTAGTAGAATGGTGCTTACCAAGTAGTGCCACTGCGGATCCAACAAAATCCTTCTCGACAGGTACACCTTACAATGCATCCTCCATCTTTTTCGAGCACAGAGCCAACTGAACCTACAGGCCATTTAAGGTTAATTGGTTCTCTTATGGTCTTCTACGTAAGGCTCACTAATTGAAAGCTGAGAGGAAATAAGCTCTTTCTAACCGGTTAAAGCCTATCTCACAAAGTAAAAAAATTGAAATGACATGAAGGTCTAATCAAATCGTTGTTTTTTTTTTGGAGAAATTACATTTTATCCACCTATGGTTTGTCCAAAAAACACTTTACCCACCTATGGTTTAAAAAATGACACTTTACCTAGCTGTGGTCTAATCTGTTAACCAAACGTTTACCCACCTTACTCCTGCCGTTACTCTAACACTATTCCACTCAAAAAAACAAAATGAAGTGAATCAAAACATGTTCCTGAGAAGGAAAAAAAAAAACTTCCTCTTTCCCGTACCCTCCTATTTGAGATTGTGATCCACCCCATCAAGATCAACCCGTGAAACTCTCAGCATCAAGAGAAGAAGGCAGTCCTATCAAAACCCATGTGAAGGATATTTAAGATTTTCTCTCTTGATTTAAACAACAGGTACGATTTTGATAGTTAGGGTTCTTTATTTCTTATTCAAAAATTACTGGTAGAAATTTTTTTTTTTTTTTATTCATTGCTGGTAGGTTGCTTGATAGATTGCTGGAAGATTACTTGATTTCTTGGTTCCTATTGCACCACGAAAACCAAACATTCATAAGCTCCTTCATATTTGTCTTGTTAATAAGTCAAAGACCAATTACTGAATTGCTTTCTCATAAGGCTCTTGCATTGGTCTATTTGCAGTTGTCGTCATCTACTGAGAGCAAATTTGGAAGGACTGAATTAGGTAACATTATATTTACTGATATTAACCTAGTAAGTCAAGTCTCTGATTTCCTTGCTAGTTTTGTTATCCGTATTGATTCTTGTTAGGCTTTCCATATTGATCTTCGTTGTACATATCAGATCAGTGGAATGGATCAGACCAGCTTTTTATTTCAGCAATCTTCAAAGGTAGTCCTGAAGCTAGTTATATGAAGTAATGAGATAGGAAGCTTCTAAATGATTTCAGTGATAGGTCCTAAAATGTTTTGATGCTTGACTCAATCTTGCCAATCTTTTTAATTCACAAATTTCAAGCTAAGTGCTTCTGAGTTGCTTGATTTGAGTTTTTCTGTTTAAGATGGTATGGTGCTTATTGTACTTAGGTAAGATGGTATTATACTCCTAAGTTGCTTGATCTATGATTTCTATTAGTGATTTTTAAGGGACTTAAATGTGCTTGAACTTATGTAGCTTTAAGTGATTTGCTTGTCACATTGGCAAACAAAATAAAATGATATTTTCAATTGCATAACTGTTAGGAATTTACTTAGTGCTTCCTCAGTTGTTCACCTTGATACATAATGATCTTATGTACAGGTTTTAGCAAGGGGTGTTGATTGTGACATAGCTCTGCTTTCAATAGAAAGTAAGAAATTTTGGGAAGGGGCAGAACCACTCAATTTTGGGCACTTGCCACGACTTCAGGTCCAAACTACCCCTTTTTATTGTAGGAACGCTACCATATGTACTTCTTATTCTTTATTTGTCTATTTGGGTCACTCTATGATTTTGCAATGCCTTAGTCAAAGATTTCAAAAGCCATCAATGTGGTAATAACCTGACGAATCTAGGTGGCTAAGGAATTAATATTTGCACAATTAAGAAGTTTTCATCAATCAAAAGGCATTGGGTTAAGTTCTTCATCTTAATTGAGAGGATGATTTCCTGTAGTTTAACCAAACAACTGTTAACTTCATTACATCACAATTTTTTTTGAAAACCAATATTTAGCATCTACTTCATGACCCTCTGAACTTATAGAAAACCATTTTTTTTAAATGTGCATATTCTAATGGAAATTTTTTTTTTCAAATTGCAGTAATTTCAGTGAAGGCTTCTTGAGCAACTTATGCAATGTATTCATCAAGTGACACTTATTCTACAACAACTCATTTTTACCAATGCTTCAAAGGGAAAAGTCAGCTAGGGAAATGGAAGAAAAAACTACTAAGAGGGAAATAAAAGCACGTGAACAATATGTAGAAGCTAGGGAGAAAGCAATGAAGGCAAGAGATAATGAGAGATTGTGCAAGCTTGCACTAGTGGTGTCATGGGGATTTTTTGTGTTTGTAATGTTGGTTTTTTGTTTTGCTTTACGTCAACAAAACAAAGTTTAAGAGATTTAGGTCTAGCATGATGATTATGTGTTTGTTTTGTTGAGGTTGGCCAGATCATTGAGCTTAGTTCAGTGTGTAAGTTGTATTGTTTTGTAGGTTGAACGCTCAAATGGTCATTTTATAAGTTGTATTGTTGTAATATAACAACTTTGGTAATAGAATCACCTGATTTGATTGTTGGTAATAAATTGATGGAATTTGTAAATTGATGGCACTCAACTTTCATAACCAAACATTTTGGAATGTTCATGACAGTACAATATTGGCACTCTTTCATATTAGCTAACAACACAGCCACTCTGTCACTACCTGGCACATTGCCAAAACCTAATAAATGCAATATATAACCAAAATATAAGTAATTCTTCCATATCAACTATCAACACAGCCACTCTGTCACTACCTGGCACATTGCCAAAACCTGATATATGCAATATATAACTAAAATATTAATAATTCTTCCATAACAGCTAACAACACAGCCAAAACCTGATAAATGCAATATATAACCAAAATATAAGTAATTCTTCCATATCAACTATCAACACAGCCACTCTGTCACTACCTGGCACATTGCCAAAACCTGATATATGCAATATATGACTAAAATTTTAATAATTCTTCCATAACAGCTAACAACACAGCCAATCTGTCATTACTTGGCACATTGCCAAAAGCTGATATATTACGAAAATATTAATCATTCTATCATAAATGACACATGCCAAAAAATAACACAACAATATATTACCAAAATATTAAAACCTTTCCACCTTAATAACAAGATTACAACCAAAAGTAAAAACATTGTTTGACAAAGATAGAAACACATCTCCTAACCAAAACATAAAACATTGATTTTGGCACTTGACCATTTAAACTACTAACTATACTCGATACGTGGACCACAAAAAAAAACAAAACATCTCATCTAGCTTCCTTCTAGTTTGTTGGTCATCATTTACTGCCTTTACCACCAACCGGTTGAAACTTTGATGATCTTGATGTTCTGCCCTTACCACCTACTTCTTTGGATTTTGCAGCACTTGATATATTGCCCTTTCCTCTAGTACCCATAGTAATATCTCCACCATTTATTTGTCTAGCTACACCAGCAACAGCAGATGCACCAACCACACTAGCTACACCAGCAACACCACTTCTTGGCTACAAAATCATAATCACAGACAAGTTAATTGATGGTAAGGTAAAATATATATATATATATATATATATAAAGCTACAATACCTGGGATGATGATGGTCTAGAATCTCATGTCTCTCTAGGTGCATGAAAGTTTGGTTGACTGGATGAAGAGTACCAATAGGCCCTAGAGGCAGCTTGTGGAGTTGAAGCTTTGTTAGCTGGTTGTGAGAATGAAGGCTGAGATCTAGAGGTGTCAGCAAAAGGTTGATATGCAGGCTGGGATGCAGGTTGAGTTATGGTTTGAGGTCTTCCCTCAGTAACATTTTTGGGAGACAACCACATGAGAATGGACCACAAAGTCCACATTTACACATTTTTTTCTCAATACAAAAAGATTCCTAGGGTCCACACAGAACACAACACAGCAAAGGACCAAACCACTAGCAACTTTTAGCTCATTAATCAATATATAAATTTCAGCAGTTGAAAATTTCTACGGGTTCCAAACGGAATATGCATATTAAAAAAAAAAATCTTTGTTTTGTATTTGGGAGGCAACCACATGGAAATGGACCAATGTCTTTTATAATTATCATATAAATTGGAAAGTTCTACAAGAAAACAGTTGCAAATAGACCAATGCAAGAGCCTTATGAGAAAGCAATTCAGTAATTGGTCTTTAACTTATTAACAAGACAAATATGAAGGAGCTTATGAATGTTTGGTTTTCGTGGTGCAATAGGAACCAAGAAATCAAGTAATCTTCCAGCAATCTATCAAGCAACCTACCAGCAATGAATAATAAAAAAAAAAAAAATCTACCAACAATTTTTGAATAAGAAATAAAGAACCCTAACTATCAAAATCGTACCTGTTGTTTAAATCAAGAGAGAAAATCTTAAATATCCTTCACATGGGTTTTGATAGGACTGCCTTCTTCTCTTGATGCTAAGAGTTTCACGGGTTGATCTTGATGGGGTGGATCACAATCTTGAATAGGAGGGTACGGGTAAGAGGAAGTTTTTTTTCTTCTCAGGAACGTGTTTTGATTCACTTCATTTTTTTTTTTTTAGTGGAATAGTGTTAGAGTAACGGCAGGAGTGAGGTGGGTAAACATTTGGTTAACAGATTAGACCACAGGTAGGTAAAGTGTCATTTTTTAAACCACAGGTGGGTAAAGTGTTTTTTAGGCAAACCATAGGTGGGTAAAATGTAATTTTCCCTTTTTTTTTTGAGCAAATCTTAGTATCCTATGGATCAAATATTTGTACCACAATTTCATTAAGAAAACCCAAGTTTATTTCCTTATATATATATATATATATATAGAGAGAGAGAGAGAGAGAGAGAGAGAGAGAGAGAGAGAGAGAGAGATTATCTTAATAGACAAGTAACAAAAGACAGAAAAATACTCACTCTCTTCATCTTGATTCTAAAAAAAACACTTCTTTTTAGTATAGGTAGTAGGCTTACTGAGTTTCACCTTTTTTGGTTTTTCTTAGTGCTGTGTTTTTGCACATTGCTAAATTTAATCCATATATATATATATATATTTTCACTTTTCTTTGTCTTTAGGCTCTTTACTCTTTTCATTGCCTTTAGTCTTTTTTAGAAAACTATGGAACCCACTTGAAGCGTGTAACCAGATCCTATGCGTATTTTACTTAGAAGTATAAAAAAAGAAGAAAAGAAATGTCAGCTGAAATTGAATACAAAAACTTAATTAGTAATTTTGAAAAAAATAAATTTTAATTAAAAAAAATATATATCAAAAATTAAATTTATAATCAAATATAATTAAATACCCTACTTAAAATTTTCTCCTAGGGCCCTCAAATTCGCCTAAGCAGCTTGTGACAAATTCTGTCAAGGCTTCCAATTAGGTGTCTCTGATTCATCCTTGTAGTCCTTGGTCCAAAGTTTCCACATCAGAAATGAAGAAGGAGAGAGTACTTCAGATGAGCAACCCAAACAGAATTGTAGACCACAAGCACATTCAAACCCCCCTTAATTTCTTCATGGTCCTCAAGGCGCATAGCATTTCCCCAATGTGGAACACTGGAACACCAATTAACCTTTTATTATCCTCAATATAGGTTTCAAAAAGAATACGATCAAACTTCTTTGCTAGACTCCGATCCCTTGCACTTACTAGGCTCGGACCACATATCTTGGGTAAATTAATGCTTTGATTCATTTTCACTAAGTGTTAATCAGAACCTTGGTGATGCCTGGCCTCTCAGACCACATACCTTAGGTAAATTAATACTTCGATTAATTTTCACTAAGTGTTAAACAGAACCTTGGTCATGCCTGTCCTTTTGGACCACATACCATACCTTGGGTAAATTAATACTTTGATTTATTTTTACTAAGTGTTAAAAAGAACCTTGGTCATGCTTGGCCTCTCGGACCACTTACCTTGGGTAAATTAATACTTCGATTCATTTTCACTAAGTGTTAAACAGAACCGTGGTCATGCCTGGCCTTTTGGACCACATACTTTGGGTAAATTAATACTTTGATTCATTTTCACTAAGTGTTAAACAGAACCTTGGTCATGCCTGGTCTCTCAGACCATATAACTTGGGTAAATTAATACTTCAATTCATTTTCACTAAGTGTTAAACAGAACCTTGGTTATGCCTGGTCTCTCGGACCACATACCTTGAGTAAATTAATGCTTCAGTTCATTTTCACTAAGTGTCAAATAGAACCTTGACTATGCTTGGTCTCTTGGACCACATACCTCGGGTAAATTGATAACTTTTTATCATTATTCTAAGTATTAAACAAAATCTTTACTATGCCTAATTCTTCGGACAACATGCTTCAAGTAAATTAGCACTTTCCATTTATTTCCCTAAGTGTTAAAAGAGATCTCATGTTGTACCTAGCTTCTCGGATCGGGGCTTTGAGTAAATTAATATTCTTGCATATTTATACAAGTATTGAGCAGGATGAAGTTTGTCCACCCCACCTATCTTTTACAAGATATAGTGTAAGTACAGGTATGTGATAACTCTCCTTATTGCTGGCACTTATTCAATTTATTTGGATTAGCAATAACGTACTACTATTAGATTTTATTAAGGCATGAGTAATAAGAATCCACTATGGAGGAGTAGAACAGTAACAAAATCAATAAGAGAATAAAGGTTACAACAAAAAATTTTCATGGCATGAAAGGTAAAGTCTGTTCATTAATCAAAAGATGAATACATTACAAATAGTGATAAAATACTACAATTAAAAAAAAAAGGGGAAAAAATCCTATAACTAGGCCTTTGTTTTTTTAGGGTCCTCTTGAGAATCAATGGCCTTATGTTGGGTATCCCCAGCTTTGGACTTAGACGCTGCATCTTTGGCCTCGGAAACAACATCCTTGATCGTGAGGGCATCTTTGGAGAGACTGGTCTTGCTCGGTGGCTGGACCTCCTTACCCTTCATAGCTCCTACTGAGACTTCAGTGTCAGGAGAAAGGGCTTGAATGGATGGGAGTTGCTTAGGAAGGGGAAGAGGATCGGCATCAGCTGGAGGAAGCATTGATGGGACTTCCCGGATGTCTTACCGGAAGAAAATATTCTCAGACCTTCTCAGCTCGGAATCTTCAGGGACTCCTGCCCGGGTGAGCGCTTCAACCCATACCTCGGTGCAGTAATCCCTGCACACTCCTGCCACCTCCTCAGCCAATCGCGCTTCTGTTTCTTGCACCTCGCATTCATAGGATGCTCCTTTCGCGACCAAGGAAGCTTTTCTGACCGTTCGAGCTACGTCTTTGGCTTTCTGAAACTCGGCCTTTAGATCCACGACTATTTGCCTCTGCGTGACCAGCTCTATCTCGGTCATGTGAAGCTGCTTGCGCTGGTCCTCAGCCTGGGTCTCCAAACTCTTCAAACCCACCTCGGCGCTCAGGCGTCTGCTCTCTGCAATGGTCAGCTTTTGGGCCAACTCTGTGTTTTCATGCTTGAGGGCCCCCAAAGACTTCTTAGCCTCAGTGCGAGAGTGGGCCTCAGCCTTCACTTCATTACGGGCCTCCCTGACCCACTCCTCAGCCACAAAAATCTGCTGAGTAACTTGCACGAGAACAATGAAGGAATCTTATTAGAAGAAAAGGGAAAATGATGCTGCAATTTAGTATTCAATTCAAGGAGGTGTCAGTTAGCTTACCAAGGCGAGGTCCCTCTTCAGGGACATGAAAAGATCAGGTTGCCTCATGTGCCTGAGGGCCTCCATATCTTTAGGGAGGAGTAGAAGCTGTTCTAAGGTTTCAGCAATGTAGGTTGAATGCCCTCTCTAGAACTCCCTAACTAAGGCATCCTAAGGGATGGCACTGCCATCCAACTCCAGCCTTAGAGCCCAGGTGCGCTATTGTCGGTGTACCTCGGCCTCAAGGGAGTCCTCTTGGCTCTCCACTGAAGCACCTTGTTTATCTTTAGTAGTCTTCTGCTGATTTAGGCCCTTCGACGGAACAATCTCCTTCTCCTCCAAGTCTTTCCCTTTTCTTTTGTTCTTTTGCAAACTAGGATCGGGAAGCAGGCCGAGAGGAGAAGGAAGAGGGGGAAGGGGAGGATTGACAGGAAGCTGAGTTTGTGGGGCATTCTTAATTGATGACCCTTTATTTCTCGCGGCCACCAAATCTCTAAGACCCCTCCTCGGATTCAGAGCCATTTCTCTCTGTTCTTCGGAACTGGTGTCAATCCGAGTAGTGACAACTCTGGGGGAATGGGCCACAAAAAATTTGTCAATTTCACTTGCAGAATCCGAGAGCTCCACGGGTCTTGTTGGTGCTTCTTCTTCTTCGAAGTGAAATTGGTCAATCTTAACCTCAAGGGATAAACACGAAGAGGCTGTTTCTTCCCTCGGAGCGGCTACCTCTTGAGGGGGATGTTGAAGAGGAAGTTCAACCAGTGAAAGGACTCTTCGGGCCAAAAAGCCGAGTAGGGGAAATGTCTATACGAGCTAATTTGGGGTCACCGGCTTTTATTGACTGACCCGTATCTTGGAATATGTTTGATAGAGGCTTGTAATCAAGTATTAAGTGTACGGCTCATAGCTGCCCGTTCGCACTTATAAATATCTCTGACCTCAACAACTTGTTGAGGCCTTGTGCGTTGATCAAGCTGAGTCTCGAAGCAGTGTGCCTCTTATCTGCAAAAAATCCGAGGAGCACATCAGGATTAGAACAATGAAACTTGTCACTAAAAGAAGACAGTATGTAAAGGGGGAAGGGTAAAAAAAAAAAAAAAAAAAAAAAAAAAAAAAAAAAAAAAAAAAAACTAAAAGGGCTAAATCCCATGTCGAGAAACCTAATCCTAGGGTACCCCACCTAGTTCTCCCTCCAGAGTTGGGCAGTGAAGACTATCGTGCCACTCTCTGGACGCGATCATGTAATCATCCTTCATACCCTTATTGGACTTAGGAAGGCATGATACTATTCTAACGATGTTGGACCGAGACTTGAGGTAGAATCCCGCATCGGCAAAGGAATGCCATTCGTACATATGGACGACGTCATGCTATGTGAGCCCTAAGTTCATATGTGCGTTAAGAGCATCTACAATTCCTAAGACCCTAAATAGGTTGGGTGCCCACTGATGGGGACACAACCTATGATTAAAAAGATAGTCTCGGGTCACTGTGCCCATAGGGAGTGTCATTCCCCCTTCTATAAAGACAATTACAGGAATGACCACCTCACCCACTTCCCTATTGGTGTGTATCTGGTCTAGTGGGCAATACCTCAGGATTACTCCTCGAGGAATATTATACTTAGCCCTAAAAGCCTCCATGGTAGAAGAAGAGTCTACAAGATATTTGAATCTACCCATTTAGGCGAACTAAATGGATGCGAAAGAAATTTTCAAAGAAATAAAACGAAGAACAGAAGGCCGAGAAGCTTGGCTAAGAAAAAAAGAACTTAAAGAAGTAGAAACTTATGAGAATAAGCACGCGTATTAGTCCTTGAGCTTTTAAAGAGTCGAAGATTTTTTAAGAAAAGAACTTGGGAAGTTTGAGAACTTAGAAAATCTTAAAGGTTGGAGTGTTTGGGATCTCTCGAGAACTTGAAGACTTGTGAAATGAGGAAAAATGATTTCCCTGGGTGCCTTATATAGGAAATGGAATTGAGTGGGAGTTATCCTGCTCAAAATTCAAGGGGCAATGTCAACTGCTAGATTTGTGTCTCACCGTTGGATGAGGAGAACAAAGCGTCGCCTGGAGCTATTAATGACGCATCGCGGGTTCCGAAGCATCAGTAACAATTATGGAGCGCGTGAAACAGTACTCCCATGTGTGTAAACCAAAGAAACAATTGGTCTTAACTCTTAAAAATCAAAACCCCACTTTTCTTCTCGGATAGGAGGAGAAAACCAGAATTTTGAGGGGCTATTGTAGGGATCAAAGGCCCAAATACGTGTATTGGGCCTTGGGCTTGTCCGAGGAGGTTCAATTGTCCGAAAATGGATCAATAGTGTAGAAAACACAGGATGGTAGACTTCACAAGTATATTGCAACAATGTAGACTGAGGAATGTGGTCTGAGGAGGAATATATCCTCAGCTAAGCAAGGCAAAGGTCGAAGTATGTATTTTTGTTATCTAGGATGATACACTAAAAGGTTCTACTGATAAGTGTATACCCTGTGGGCGTACAGGACAGGTGAGAGCTAAAAAATATCTAAAGGAAAGCTGTTACTACAGCATTGAATGCTCTGGAGCTAATACTCTGGCCGCATTAATGAAGAAGTGATGTCCAAACAGTAACTTTCAGCCTTACAGCTATCATCTGAAGACTTTTTAGGAGGGTTGATGGGATAAGGGTGAAAGGGATGATTTGGACTGCACGTGGAGGGTGGTGATGCAAGTAGAAGGAAGTATAAAATAGGGGAAGGACCCTGAGAATGGGGGATCGAGAAATCAAAAGAAAAACATTGTAGTAATTAAGAGTTGAACTTGTAGTCACACTTGAGAAAAATATATAAGAACTGATCTTCTTGGATTGTGCCAAGGATGATTTTCTTTAGGTTAAATTAGTCTATCTTCATCTTCTTGTCATCTGGATACGCTTTGATTGTTGTTTGATTTATTAAATCCCAGTTTTCTGACCCACTCTCTACAAATTCATTGTTTTGGGCTTTTTGGGCCTAAGTCCATCCAAATTGTGGGCCAGGCATTCAAATTGCGTCCTTACATTATCCATTGATCCTTTTTGAGACTCAATTAGTTTTTCTTTTCTTTTTTTCTTTTTTTAAGTTTTCCATATCCAAATGCATATTTTCTAGAAGACATTTCTAATCAAACAATATATTTATAAAGACTAAAGTAAAAAATAACTTTCAAGTGTAGAGAAAATGAGAAATAGAACCTGATTTATATAAAAAGTATTGTTGTAGTTTCACTGAAAAATAACAAATTTCTAGCAATCTCAACCTGCATAAATAAAGATTTATTCATTATATTACCAATAACTATAATATATATATATATATATATAAAAGATTAAAATTAAAGAAAAAAAATTAAGTACAGCCATAACAAAGTACAAGCCCAGCCCAACCAAGAAGATGCCAAGATGGCCACACAAGTCTTATTAATAAGACCCACCCACAAAAAACACAAAACAAATCCGATTACACCTATAACAAAAAAAAAAAAAAAAAAAAAAAAAAAAACGCAAGCTTAACAAAAAAAAAAAAAAAAAAAAACGTTGAAGGCCCAAACGTCCAGCCATAACTTAATATAAACAAGCCCAATCTTAACAAATAAAAAAGTAGAGAAAACCAAGCCTTATATCTTAAAAGTCAAAACTCATCCATCTGCAGAATCAAAACGCAGTAGCGAAAAAAAAAAAAAAGGGCAGTTGGCGGTCCTGACTGCTCAATCAGTTTAGAGTTTTTCAGATTGGATGATTTAGATTGGAGGAAGCTTGATCCAGACTGATGAGAAAGAGAAACGGTAAAAATTTTAGGGATTTGAGGTTTTTTATTTGTTTTGATTTGTGATTGTTTTGTGATTAATTTCTTAGACCAGATTTGTAATTTATTTTATTGAATTTTGGTTTGTCTAGAGGATAATGACGTTATTTTTGGGACAATTGATTTTGTTTAGACCATTTTTTTTTTTTTTTGTGCTACCAATGTTTAACTGGATATAACAGAAATTTTGTTTTTTGGTCAAGAGGACATGCTGGATATTTTTTAGATTCATCTAAAACCATTTTTTTTTTTTTTTTTTTTTGCCTTCTATTCCTTCTTTTCTAAAATTTTGGAGTCTCCTTTCCACTTGGGAGCCTTAGGCAATTGCCTAATTGGCCTAATGGAAGGGCCGGCTTTGTTTGAATCCACTACTTAAATAACTTTTTTGTCCATCAATAATAGTTAGTAACAAACTGTCACATAAAATTAATTGTGAAAGTATTGCATGTGAAAATATTTTAAATATAGCATTTATTTATTTATTTATTTTCATTCGAAAAAAATTATATTTTATTTATTAACTAATATCTTAATTTAATAATATCTCAATGAAATAAGTCATAATCCCATTGGTTAAAATTTGGAAGTATTTTGACAGCCTTTTTCGCCCAGAGCCTGCCCTAGATACTTGTTCCCATCAACAACCAATATATTATATTTACTTTAAGTAGTTGTTGGAAGATACTTGGAAAACGAGGTTGTATCATTAGTCTCTTATCTAAAATTTCAGCAATGAGCCAACATATTCCTCCACACGGGATTTTCTTCCAATAAGATTGTTGTTTTTGTATTTTAAAAAGGTAATTAGGGTCTATTTTAAATTCGCTTATTCTATTAAAATTAAAATTTTTTTATTAAAAATACTATAAATAAAGGTAAATATTAATTAAAATAATACCTAAGAATATAATAAAATTTATAATTAATAATAAAAATAAATTAAATGGTAAAATAAATTGATAAAAATAAGTTAGCTAAACATTCGCGATTATAAATTTGTTTTTGCAGGGCTTCCTACTCTGTTTCTCACTTGATTCTGCTGCGATGTTTCCATGGTGCAAGAGTCGAGGTTGGACACCCACTTCAACCATATTTACACACGCTGCTTTGACTCAGAAGGGAAATTTACCCCACTTGCAAATTTTGTTTTTTATTTGGCTGGCCGCTTGCAAATTGATTATGTAGAAAAATATGACTACTCTCTGTCTCACTTTTCTCTCTCTCTATACGCACGGAACTTTCTTCCTCTCTTCCTATCAAACCATATCTACTCCTTCACAGACGACCCAAGTCAACTGTAGAGAGAGAGCTCCGATCTGTGAGCTTCTATCTCAAAGATAAATTTGCTCTGATCTGTAAGTCTTAGTATCAATATCCTTCATGCACTAGTGCTCTGTCTCATGTCTGTCACTAACAAGCACTCAAACACTCCATCCAGATCCAGTGTTCTGCTTTCTTCTTTCCTAACCTTTCGTGTGTCAATTCTTTAAAACTAGTTGTTATTTTTTTTTGATACGTATCTTTAGTATATTTCCCTGTAGCAATTCTATGGGCACAGAAAACGCCTCCTCCTCTTCATGTTTTCCTTCTTCTTCTTCTGTTGTGCCTGGATGGAGGTACGAATACCACGTCTTTATCAGTTTTAGAGGCTCCGACACTCGCAAAAAATTTGCAAGCCATCTTTACGAAGCGTTGAAACAGAATGGCATAACCACATTTAGGGACGATGAAAGTCTCGAGAGAGGAGAATTTATTTCCCCAGAGCTCATGAGAGCAATTGAAGAATCGAGATTTGCTGTCGTCATTTTCTCTAAAAACTATGCGTCATCGAGTTGGTGCTTGACTGAACTAGCAAAGATCGTCGAGTGCATGGATAAGAAGAAGTTGACAGTTCTACCTGTATTCCACGATGTGGATCCTAGTGATGCGCGCAAACTAAGGGGGACTTTTGAAGAAGCTTTTGCAAAACATCTCCATGATAACACTGAGAATGTGCAAACTTGGAAGGCTGTTGTGACAAAAGTTGCTGGCATCTCTGGATGGGATTTACAGGATGAGTAAGATTTTTTTTTTTTCCTAATATTATTTGTAGTTACCTTCTATTGAATGTTTTTAAGGCAAGAAACATCATTTTGGTCTCTATATTTTAGGCTTATTGTCAATTTAGTTCATACATTTTGGCAGTAGACAATTTAACCTTTGTTATTTTCAACTTGTAGTCAATTTGGTCTCTAATGTCAAATTACAGCTTTTCTTACATCTTCTGGGCAATCAAACATTAAAATGCAAATCAAATTTACCAATGTCTAACTCCAATAAATACATATATCAACTCAGAAACTATAAAAAAAAAAACCAATATTTGAACCCATAATGAACGTAAATTGAAAATAACAGGGATAAATTTGGTTAAATACAAAATCAAAAGTTCAAAACTTCATTCACTTCACCGTCTCACACTCTCACCCTTCTCTCCCAATACTCTCTCTCTCTCTTAGTATGCATCACTAGTGTATATGGTACAGTGTTATGGACCTTATGATTGTTGTTTGTTAAGCATTTTTGTGTTACAAGTTATATTTGTTTAACATGTATAATTGTGTGTGGTACTTTTAGTTTACTGTCAATTTGTCATGAATTTTTTTTTTGTCTTGTATATATTTGTGTTACTTTTTTTGTTACACAAGTCATATATATATATATATATATTATTTTGACACTGTCATATTGTCGTGGTTATTAATAGTAAACTAATAATTGGCCATGAAATCTTGAAAAATATACTTGTCGTGGTTATTAATAGTATTGTACACTGCATTACACTGCACATGTGACTGCAAGATTAAGGTGTGGTGCAAACTGTGCGGTGATGGTTTTGGCCAAACCGCACCATAAAATGCAGTGCTAAAAATAACCAAAAATTGCACCGAACTACATCACGAACATCCCTACTACTAACGCTATGTTGATGCTAATAGATTTACATCTCTTGCTATACAAATATGAGTTGAGAAATGATGAAAAAATAATTAGAAGTTTGCAAACAATTATCCACAAAGGGCAAGAGTGATTTAAGAATATATGATGGCTAAATGTGCTGTTTTGAGATGGTAAATATTTTTTAGTTAATGTGAAATATGAAGGGTCCTTGTTAAATCCACCAAAGTGGCCAACAAAAAAAAAGTTGGTGGTACAAAAATTATAAATTTTTAGCAATTGTTAATACCATTATAGTGTAGACCTTTTGTCAAGTTGTGTATGAGAAGAAAAAATCTATAGCTATGGCCAAAGGTCTAGATGAACGTTGAGGAGAAAAAGACTAATAAACTGCCTATAAGGATACCTTACATAGGACTAGAGATCCAAAGAGGCAAGAGCTAAGTTCAAAGGGAAGAACAAATCATAGAGTAGTTTGAATAATATGCACTTAATTTAGTTTCAAGTACAAGTACTCTTTGTCACTCCCTATGGTGAAGTGTTATATCTCAAAACATAATAAAGGATGAGTTTTTCTATTATAATGAAAAAACTCTTAAAGTGGGTCTATATCTCTTATGAATGAGATATTAGATTTACGAGAGTATCCTTGATAGATCTACTTAAGTGAGCATGGAAATGAGGCTACTTAGTATGAGAATAGGGCTAATTTTCTAAGTTTCTAATGATAGCTGGAATCAAGCACAAGGCTGTAATGTGTGGGTTTAGAAGCTCATGACAGAATACTAGAATATTATGTGTGTGATGAAATGTTTAATGTCACTATTGACTTTGAAATAACATTGTTGAAGCACTAAGTGAGGGTTCAAGCCATTGACACTCTCATTATGCATATTATTCATCTTGATCTAGAAAATTTGTTTTATAACATTTTTATAAAAATAAGTGGAGAATTGTTGGAATATTTTTATAAAAATTATTATGTATTATTTAAAATCCGAATTTTTTTTGAGAAAAAAAATCCAAATTAAATGGCCAATTAAGGGGAAAAAAAAGGTCAGCTTTTTATTGATGGATTTTACGTTTTCTTTCCTATTCTTTAATTGAAATACAAATTCAGTAATTATATATAATCTCTTTGATATCAATTATGAGTTGAGCACTTTTTTTTTTTTTTTTTTTTGAGAATCATTATGAGTTGAGCACTTGAACGCTGGCATTAGTGACTTTAAAATCTTTCCCTATCAAACATATTCTTGCCCTTACGTTTTAATGTTTTATGACTAATTAATAGTTAATATTGATTTTATCTTAGAATTCGTTTAAAAAAAATAACAAGTTCTAATACATGAATAACGTTACTAATATTTATATGAGGGTTATTTACTTGTTTGGACAAAACTTATGTACAATACTTTAAGTGCTGTTTCTTAGGTTCCCCTCTAATGATTTTGTCACGTGGCTACTTAACTTTAAAAATACACTTTCATTTATGAAAAAAAGAGCCACATGGCAGAATTTTAAGAGAAAAACCTAAGGAACAACACCTAAGTATTGTACCTAAGTCTTGCTCTTACTGTTTTGATTTATGAGGATAGTCAGAAGCAAAGCCACAGAGCAATTAAAGGAGGAAAAACGGGAAGTCATTTATGAACTCGTTATCATGATTTTAAATGGAATAGATTCATTACAATATTACAAGAGAACATCATGTCCGGCCATCGGTGTGGAGAAGAAAGAAAAATATCAGTTTTTTGTTACTGATTTTTCACGTAACATGAAATTGTTAAAATACTTGCACAGTCAATATTCTCTACTTTTGCAATAATATTACTATTGAGAGTTTCTTATCATACAAATGGTGTAGGTTTGTAAGGATAACCAACAATTTAATTTTACCGTGGGGTGGCACGCATAATTGCTAGTCTACTAGATGACTTTATCATCTCAATTGAGTGACCTAGTCCGTGCCTCAATTCCACCACCTCAAACTCATGAAATTGATGATATTATATTTTTCTTTATTATAAGATATTATGATGCACACCAACTAGGTAATATCTTTTTTATTTGTTATTTAATTAGTGAAATATCATTGTCTAAATAATTATTCTATAAATTATGAGATGTAATTTATATATTAATTTATGTTCTTAGTAACCACACTTTCTTTCCTTGGCCACATGACAACTTTCTTTGTCCCCTATAGAATTGGACTTTGGTTTTATTTTAGGAGTATTATTTTGAGGGTAGAATTGGACTTTGGTTAAAGAACATTGCACGTATAGTTTGTGCCACGTATATATTATACGCTTTTAGAGTTCCCCGTTTGCTAATGAAAAAAGCTAAGATTGTACTTTTGCTGAATGTTTTGCCCCTAAATTAATGTATCTAGCTCAGCCTCATCAAAACTATTGTTCTGCTATATTCTTTGCAGGAGTGAATCAATAGTTATCAAAAAAATCATTCAAAGGATATCTCTTGAATTGGATCATAAATTCTCACGTGTTTTCGAGTACCTTGTTGGAATGGACTCCCGTGTGAAGGAAATGTTGGATTTATGCATGGATGAAGGGTTGGATTGTGTCCGCTTTCTTGGCATTGGTGGGATGGGTGGAATCGGCAAAACAACTCTTGCTCAAAAAATTTATAGTAGAATTTATAGTGACTTTGAAGCTTGCTGCTTTCTTGATAATGTTAGAGAAGATACCCAAAGTAAAGGTCTAGTTTCTTTGCAAAAAATACTTCTTTCTAAGATCTTCATAGGAATTGAAATAAGTATACATGATTTGTATGAAGGAATTAATGTCATAGGAACTAGACTACGAAACAAAAAAGTTCTTTTCGTTCTTGATGATGTGAACGAAGAAAAACGACTAGAAGCATTAGCAGGGAATGATGGTTGGTTTGGTCCAGGGAGTATAATCATTGTAACAAGTAGAGATAGGTATTTGTTGAAAAGGCATGGAGTGAAACATATATATGTAGCCAAGGAGTTGAATAAAGATGAAGCTTTGAAGCTTTTTAGTTGGAAGGCCTTTAAGAAACCTCATCTTGAAGAAAATTATGTGGATTTGTCTATGAATTTTGTGAGATATGCTAATGGCCTTCATTTAGCTCTTAAAGTTTTAGGTTCTTCATTGTTTGGTAGAAAACTTGATGCATGGAGAAGTGCTCGAGATAAATTGGAAGCAAAACCTAATAGAGGCATTATGGAAATACTTCAAATAAGTTTAGTTGGGCTAGAGGATACACAGAGAGAATTGTTTTTAGATATTGCATGTTTCTTTAAAGGAGGCAACATATATTGCGTAAGAGATACTTTAGAAAGTTTAGGTCACTATCCTAACTACGATATTGAAGTTCTTATGGACAAATCTCTCATAACCATTGTATCAAAAGGAATTTTGTGGATGCATGATTTGCTACAAGAAATGGGTCAAGACATTGTTCGTTGTGAATCTCCTAAAGAGCCTGGTAGACGTAGTAGGTTATGGTGTTATAAGGATGTCTTGCATGTATTGAAAAATGATACCGTAAGTTAACAAGTCTAAACTTGAATTTAGAGTAGTATATATATTCTTTCATATTCTTTTAAGATTTTTCCTAATTTTATTGTTCTTGGTTACTAGGGAACAAAGTTTGTTGAAAGTATAGTCTTAAAGATGCCGGTGGATAAAAATGAACGCTTGAGTGCTAAAGCCTTCTCAAAGATGAAAATTTTGAAATTTCTTAAAATTGGTTATGTTAAACCTCCAAAAGGCTTTAATGGAGGTCATGTCCAACTTCCACAAGGCCTAAGTTATCTTTCTAATGAGTTACGCGTAATAGATTGGCATGGATATCCTTTAAAATCCATGCCAAACAATTTCCAACCAAATAAACTTGTTGAGTTGAGAATGCATTGTAGTGGCATCAAAAAATTATGGAAAGGAATTACGGTAAGATTTTCACTTCTGCTAATTTGTATTTCCTTCATTTTGATTAAGGCTTGAGTTTATCTAATTTTTTATTGGTTTATAACAGATTTTAAATGAGTTAAAACTCATTGACTTGAGTGGCTCTCAAAACTTAAATAAGATCCTAGACCTTACTGGAGCCTCAAATCTTGAGAAATTAATTTTTCAAAGTTGTACAAGATTCATGCATCTATTGGATATCTCAAAAAGCTTATTCAATTGGATTTGAATGGTTGTAGAAATCTTTCAAGTCTTCCTATTGCAATTTGTAGTTTGATGTCTCTAAAAACTCTCAATTTATCTGGCTGCTCAAGACTTGTGAAATTGCCAGAGAACCTTGGAAATCTTGAAGGCCTAGAGGAGCTAAATCTGAGTGAAACTGCTCTAAGAGGGCTATCTCCGTCCATCATTCTCTTAAAAAATCTCAAAAAACTATCTCTTGGTGGATGTGAGTTTCTATTATCTAAACCATCCAATAAGCTTCTTAATTTTCCTTTATTGCAAAGGAGTCCAGATACCACGGACATGTTAATGTGTACTTTATCAAGCTTATCCTCTTTGACAGATCTTAATCTAAGTTATTGCAAGCTTCGGACAGTCCCTGATGCTATTGGCTGTTTGCCCTCTTTAAATTATTTAAATTTGAAGGGACATAATTTCGTTTGCCTTCCTAAAAATATCATTCTATTATCTAATCTGTACACTCTTTTCTTGAGTGGTTGCAAGGATCTACGATTACTGCCAGAGCTTCCATTAAATATTAAGTATTTTGAGGCAGAAGGTTGTACCTCGTTGGAAACATTACCCTTTAGACAAGAAGATGTTTTTCGTCCCCATCTCTATCTTATTAATTGCGTCAAATTGATCGACAATCAAGGTTTCGGTGACATGTTCTCAACGATGCTGGCACATTACATTCAGGTCTCTCTCTGTCTCTCTCTCTCTCTCTCTCTCTTGAAGTTCTAAACATCTTGATTTATGTGTTTCAGAGACCTAGTTTACGTTACCAAAATTTTATTATACCCGGAAGTGAAATTCTGAAATGGTTTAGCCATCAAAGTGAGGGGACTTCACTGAATCTACATGGTCCTTCAAATTTTAAGGGAATTGCTGTGTGTGTTGTTTTTGTAATCCGCCCCCATTGTACACTTCGCCAACCTCCTTCGGAATTTTTTAGAGCTACACATTGGATTGATCTTTTCTGTTATGTTAATAGATCTCAAATTCGACATGACTTAGGCATTGGTCTTTCTGAACAATTTGGTAAGATTGATTCATATCACCTTTGGATAAAATATTTTCCTTTCAAAAGGAAAAGGAACAAGAAACTGCGTCAAATCGATGCTAATCAATTGAGTCAGATTCATATTAAAATAGGACCTGCGGGTTCAGGCTTGGTGGCGACGAAATGTGGAGCCCGTATGGTATACAAGCAAGACATTGTTGATCTCAAACAAAACATGCCTAGGTCTAGCAGCTGCAGCATCACTCCTTATGAGGATAATTTAGACGATTCAACAAAAGATACCAAAAATAAGCGAAGTTGTGATGACTCTGATGGAGATTGGGCAGGACCTAGTGGAGAAGGTGCCTCTAATGAAGTAGATGACCCACGACCAAAGTGGATTCAACACCCTAATCTAATTGAAAATTGGATTGGGAATTTATGCACACAAGGACAAGGTGATTCAAATTGTGAGGAAGAGGAATCCCAGTGACAATGGTAGCGTTGATGACTCTTCAAGGTTGATAAACCTTTTACCTTTGATCTATTGTAAGTCACCATCCTTCTCTCTCTTACGAACCTTGTAGTTGTATTTTTAATCATTTATTTATTATTTTTAAAAAATTTCATTTGCTTGCATTTTTTTTTTAATTTAAAATATGTGACAATATGAGTTTTAAGTAATTTGGTCCTTGCTTAATCATCCAGTTTAGAAAGTTTTTAAATGTGAAATTGAAAAATCTTCTTTAAAAGTTAGTCACTTTATCATTTTTCCATAAAAAGTTTCTTAAAATGATTTCTTAACATATGCCTTAAAATGGTTGATGTTTCTATCTTTGATCATTTGTAACTTGTAAGTCACCATCTTTCTCTCTCTTTCAAATCTTGTTTGTTTGTAGCTGTATTTTTAATCAATTATTTATTATTTTTTAAAAATTCATTGGCTTGAATTTCTTTTTCTTTTTAATACGTGACAAAGGCCATATGAGTTTAAGTAATTTGGTCCCTTAATCGTCTAGTTTAGGATTTTTTTTTTTTTTGGGAAATTGAAAAATCTATTAAAAAATTTGGTCACTTTTTTTATTTTTTCATAAAAAGTTTTTTAAAATAGTTTATTATTGTATGCCCTAAGAAGTTTCTTAAAATAGTTTACTAATGTATGCCCTTAATAAAGCCTTGAGCACTAGCATTAGGGATGTAAAACCTCCCAAATTGCTATTTTACATCCAAAGAAATTGCACTTTTACCCGGGTTGCTATTGCTAAAACTTTTTAGCAGCTGTGAACAATAAGTTTGTATATTTAAGAACTATTGTAGCAGAGTTTGTAAAGTAATATATATTATTTTATTATCTCTCCTCTCTCTCTCTTTCTTTATTTAATGACTTTTCTTCTCTTTCCTTTTTCTTTATATTATTTTATTATTTTGGATGTTAAAATAAAAATTAGAATATTGAATGTGATATAAAGCGAGATAAGATAATAGATAAAGTAATTTTTAAGTAGTAAAATAATAATTTTTATATTTTTATACAAACCCGGAAGTGAATGCTAAGTAATTTGCATTGTGATTTGTGATTCTGTTTCTGCTAGTTGCCTTATACTGGGTACGAGGAAGTTTTCGGACTGCGTTTGTAAGGAGAAACTGTGTCACACTGCTTGCTGGCGGGAAAGCATGTACAGCTGATTGCATGGTAGTCGTTTTTGCTCAATTGTGTTGGAGGGTAAATTCGGCACTCTAGTTGGTTGTGGCCATTCTATTGTGAACCTATCTGCTCTGTTTCCCCTGTTCTGTTGGTTGTGGCCATTCTATTAGGTACCTTCTCACTGTTGCATGATGGATGGATATCTGTTTATCCTGTTATCCATATTGTCCAGAGGATAGCACTACGTTCTTTCCTGTACAAGTGACATTCCATGAACGTGATCTGCTTTATAGTCCTCTAAGATCATCTTCAGCCATTGATGTACAGATGGAATTGAGTCTGCTCTGATATTCAAGGGTGAAGCAAACCGCATTGCCCTTGCAAATGGACATTTGGTAAATAAGTGGTCCAATGTTTCTTCTCCTTCTTCACACATTACACATCCTGAATTGACAGAAAATTTTCTTTTAACAAGTTCAGTCTTAATGGGGGAGCCCATTGCTTAAAAGTCACCGTCTTTCTCACTCTAAAGAATCTTGTTTGTTTGTAGCTGTATATTTATATTTTCTTCTTACATTCATTGGCATATGCTTGTATTTCTCTCTTTTTAATCAGTGACAAGGGCCATTTTATTGGACTTTGTTGGTGAGGACAAATCGCACTGATAGCAGACAAGAAAATAGGTGCAACTGGTTGTGTGCTCATCATTTTAGTTCAATTTTGGGAGGGTAAAATCCACACTCTTTTTAGTCTCTCTTTATTGTATTTATTACAATTTTCCATAGGAGAATGCAATTGATGCTTGCAATCCCAGTGTTGTTGTAAAATCAAATGGAAAGAAGAAAATTGCAAAAATCTGCACTCTTGTTGCTTTCGATGAGTATTATTAATTTATTTCTGTAAAATATTTGTAGTTGAGGGATTATCTACTATCGATTTAAGGATTCATCTTTATTGAGGAATCGATTGCTAGAAATAGGCCAAGCTTGACAGTGCAGAATTGTTGGTTAGTCTTGTAAGTTCTAACATGCTGATATGTAGAGTTTACCTTGTATGAAATTCTCAGATTATTATTATTTTTTGTTTTTTGGAGTCAGTGCAGTCACATTAAGGTTTCAGTTGTAAGCTACTTCCCACTTTTGATGGTGCTGAAGTGTGGGAGAGGTTTCATATTCCCTCCAGGGCTTGAAGAGTTTGGGCAAACAATTATTGAGTGCTCTACTGATGAGCCTTCTCACAATATGGATTTCATCCGTCAATCAGTAGCAAGTGATACTCCAAATAATAAGCAAAAGAGTGAAACTGGTTGCTCCTATGAGGACCCATATCCTGGAAGGTTGAGAAGACTTCTTTATCCGGAGCAGATCATTAGAAATAACATATATTTTGAGGACCAACGCCCTGATAATCAACTCCACCAAAATGATTTATTGGTAATAAATGTGTGTATTTCCTATTAAAATACTATCAATCTCTCTCTCTCTCTCTCTCTCTCTCTCTCTCTCTCATTGGATTACATGCTTCTGTTTTACAGGACTTTGATTATTATATAATTCTTGTCAAATTCTAGAGTGGTTCAAACATTTTAGTGGTGAGCCACCTCAAAACCTTGCCTTAGCACCATCATGTACTACTCTGTAACCGTACCTGTTTTAAACTGTAAATAATATCATCAGCATGTCACCAATCCAGCTACAAATTTTTTCCATCCCCCATAGATCTTATTTATTGTCTTGTTCGCTCTCTAAGCTTAAGGAGTTTCCTTTATCCCCAAATTTTTTTTTGAGAAATTTTAGTTATCCAAAAGGATCTTTCTCTCTGCAGATTTTCTTTTACCCAAGCCACCAAAATTGAGCCAGCCTGAGCAAAAACATTTCATTTATATCTCATGAATGTTGACTTGTTACAGTCCTCAACTCTCTTGAGCCCCACACATATTGAATTCCAAGCTACTTAGGACATGAGTTGTCACTTCCCGTCCATAGGAATTTTCAAAATCGCTGCTCAATCATCTTAATGACTTTCTTAGGTAGTATGAAGATGTTAGATCAGTATACCTGTATGCTCTAAAGCACTTAAGGATAGAAATTTCAGCATCCAGCAAAGGAATATTTCTTAGTTCTCTAGGAATTGGTTCTTGCATCTCAGACTTTGTTTTCATTGTTTGGTTTCATATATATGTCATTTTATTTAACAAGATGTAATAATTGTCTTAGGATTTAATGCTGTTGTTTTAATATTGAATTTCTGAATCTGACATTGTATCTCTGCTTTTCAGTATGCTCGAATTATACAGAAGCTTGGTTTTCCAGCTAAGTTCAGGGTAAAAATTAATTTCAGTGCAATTCTGTGTGTCATTTATATATGCATATGTGATAAAACATACTGACACATGCAGCTTTGGTATTTTACAAAGAATTACTATTTGTCTAACATTGATGCTTTTCACTGTTATAGGATTTTAAGATTCAGAACATAGCTGGTTCATGTGATGTTAAATTCCCCATCAGGGTTAAGGACTGGCATATTCCCATGGTGCTTTTTCTAGTGTAAGTGATGGCTGTGTGTCCATCTGTGTTAATTGTTCTTACTGTTAAATATGAAGAGCCATTATTGGTATTTGTGTGTGATTTATCAGACTTTGGAATGTAATTACCAAAAAATAGCCTGTGCAATGTTCTCCTTTTCCTTCCCTGACCATTGAAGTGGCCATGATTGGAGGATAGGTTGTCTTATGAGGCCATTCTTGGAATTAAACACTTCCATTGAACCTATGATATGCATACCTGCATACACGCATACTATGGAAAATGAAGTTACATGTAAATTGAGCCTTTCAGAAGTTAAAATTATTGCAAACATTATTGTCTGGACACCAAATAGCCAGTTGTAATACGGACTTGGCTGGAAACAGTAGAAAGATTGTTTTGTAGTAATGATTCTAAGAAATTGGTTGGTGCCTGCGACATTTGAAATTTATTTTAGAAGTATCCCATTGTTTTTAAAAATTACTTGCCAGTGAGCTCTAGCCTAAATGGCACCTCCTACCCTTGTAGGAGTGGGTGAGGTCATGGGTTGGGCGAGTCTAAGAAATACTCAAAAAAGCATTTGATAATTGTTGAGTCATAAATGATTCTGTTTAGGTATCTTTTTGGTCTAGCAAAGTTTCAACAATGTTTTGTAACAATTTTAAAACTTTGGGAATTGAAATTGATTGTGTTCTCATTCTGGTGGTCAGTATGAGCCAGAGCTGTTCCCAGGGTTGACCTATCGCATGAAACAACCAAAGATTGTGCTGCTTATTTTTGTGCCAGGAAAAATCGTTCTTACAGGAGCTAAGGTGATATCACTAGACTCCTTTTTTTTGTTTTGCCCTCCCAGGTTTTATATGCTATTCTGGCTGGATCTGATCAGCATTGTTTCATTTCGAATCTTAAGGTGAGAGATGAGACCTATACAGCCTTTGAGAACATATACCCGGTGCTTACGGAGTTCAGGAAAACCAGCAATGGTATGTTGCACAATTGTAATATATTTGTTAAGATCCATGGTGGAGGGACCAGATTATTTATGCTAAATCCAACTCTTATTTACACATTCCATGCTAAATCTTTCAGTAAGGGGTATTTATGTTCATAAGACCCTTTAAAGTCAGATTTCTTAGGTTTCTGGGGAAAGGTTGGCTTCATAAGTTATTGGGGAACGAGTTTGAGTCCCTAATTTCATAACCCTTTTAAATCAGATTTGTTAGATTAAAATTTGGAAATTATGACTGGTTGGGACTGTCATAGATTGTAGTAGCACAAGTATTTTTCATTTCACATGAACTTCTAGACTATTAAATTGAGCGCTGCAGATTAAAAGATAATTCTGGGTCCCATCATATTTTGAACTTGATTATTTCAAGGTGTTGAGGTTCCATTTAGAGTTCGTTTACTGTTAAGGGTCGGAAGTAGTACACATATCACTAGTGTTGGTAAAGGGTCAAGCACACAGGTCTCTTGGCACCTAGGACCCCAGGCGCGAAGAGCAAGCGTGCACTTGATTGAAGTAAAGTGAACCGTTTTCAAATATAATATCTTATATCCTCTAATAGATATTCATGATATATAATAAAAATTAAGTAAAAACTCAAGTTTTTTTATTTTTTTTATTTTACCTTTTAAGTAAGTGCAATTGTATAATGTTTGTAAGTTCAAATTTTACTTAGTTATTTCAATATCTTAAAATTTTAATATAGTAAGTTGAATACAATTATCAATGTACCATATGATAATACTTTAGTCATAGGAAGTTTAAACATAAAATTTTATATAATTCTCCTGTGCTTATAAAATACATGTACATGATAGTTATGATCAAATGATGTATATGGTTACATCAACATACATCTAAAGGCCAAGACCAAAAAGCATAAGAGAGAATAGTATATTAGCCTTGTTTGTATCTTTTGACATGTTAATTTAAAAAAAAAATTCTTTTATAATACATCACCTTAAGAATAGTGTTTGTATGATAAATCAACGGTCCTGTCCATTCCATTTTCTTCAAGATCAAACAATTAATTTTATAAATATATATATTTTTTAGCAATAAAATAGAAAAACATGTCTAGACATGCTTTGTGCTTCTTCAAAAAGTGCCAAAAAAGCGTGTCTAAGGCGCGCTTCTTGAAACGGGCTTTGCTTTGGCCAAGCAAAGCGCTTAGACTTTGGGACTTCGTGCTTTAAGCTTCAAGGCGCACTTGGTGTGCTTTTAACAAAACTGTATATCACCTCTGATAGGATTCGGGGGATTTGATGGGGGGATTGAGGTTGTTAGGAGAGTCCTGTCTTTGGCTCCTCCCCCTCTGTAGAGTACAATTGAGGATGTTGATTTTTTCTCAGACCATGCTGACAACAGACCGAGTTTAATGCCCTTGATTTTACAGGGGCATCTTGTTGGCATTCTTTGGCTTGTGAGGAATGTTGTGGGAATGTTTTTTTTTTTTTTTTGGAGGAATGTTTTACAGGTATTCCAAGGTGAACTCAGATAATTTGTTTTGAATTTGATGCAGATTTTGTTGGAAGAGAAGCCAGATCTTGTTTGCAAAAGTTAGGAGGTGGAATACCTGGCAATGTAGCTGCTGAGCCTGGATTGAACTGTAAATATAAAAGCAAATTGTGCATTGGTTCTCTGGTTTTTAAGTTAAAAAAGATGTGTTCAGTGTCTGCATTTAAATTTCTTGGCTCTGATGTAGTAGAGGGAGAAGAACCATATATTCTACAGAGTTGTTGACGAAAAAAGAAACAGATGGGGAAAAGAGAGAGAATAAGAATTTTTAACTTTCTGTTGGACTTTTGCTTTTGACTGTTTGGATAGAATGTAATTTTGTGAAACTTGAATCGACTCTATTGTGCTATGATGCCCTCTGCTGGTGCATTTGGATGTTGTAATTGTAGTGAGAAAAGGGAAAAAAAAATGCTTTAAAAAAGCTGTACATAAACAAATAAACGGAAAAAAGTTAATCTATCCGAACGTACTAGCACTGCAAACGTGGGACATTACTGAAGTGAATGTGATCACCAGCCCTTGATTGAATTAAGGTCTCATACAGATAATTGAGAGAGACAGTTTAATAGATAAGATAGAGTTTCAGCCTACATGAGATATATAATATATTAACTGTAGTTACTTGTGTGATTGAAAAAGAAAAAAAGACTCATTCAAAGTCAAAACTGGAAATGTACAGGGAATTAATATTAGGCACAGTCCTTTTGTCTTTTGCAAACCCTCATTGTTTGGAAGTAAGACAGTACAACCTTGTGAGTTGTGGCACTGGCATATGGCATTTCAATTCGAACTACATGCCACTTGATCTCCTCTTGGCAATTCCTTGAGCTAACCAGAGTGTGAAAATGAGAGTGCATGAATCTGGACCGACAGAAGCCAGCCAGCTCAGTATTCAAGTTGGCAATGCGTGTGCACTGCGACAGTTGCAAATGCAAATTGCAATGCATGTTGGGTTGCAGACATTTTTTTGTTTTGCCTCCTGCATATAATAGGCACACAAGTGTATTTGAGGAGAAATTATACCGTTTTTGTGATGGACCACGTCATTTATTTATTTATATTATGGTTTTTTTGAAGGAAATTTTTAAAACACTGTGTTTAATTTAATCAAGGGGTTTTAAACTACGAGTTTAATGTTTGAGGTGTTGTTTGGAATATTGAAAAATTGTGGAGCTTCATCCTTTGTTGTATACTCTAATGGCTGTCTGCACACAAATCGGTCTTCCATTTTGCCTCACTAGTATTGCCTAGTCTGTTTTCAGATTCAGTAGACTAGCTAGTGTCTGAAACATGTGAACTTAAATGTTCTACAGTTGCTGTGGACTAGTGACTCCAAATGATGTATAATTTAATTTGATTCTTGCTATTTTCAAACGATATTTGCTATTTTTTGTGTATAAACTCAACTGTTGTATAAAATCTTATAAATTTCTATGTGTATGGAACATTTTTTTTTTAAGAAGTGCAACTTTCACTACGTTAAGTTTTTATTAGTTCTAATTTGAACTTATCATTAAAATGATTTTTTTATCTATTAATAATAGTTAATAACAACTTGTTAGTTAAAATTTATTGTAAAAATATTTTAGATGTAGCATTTATTTCTTCTTCTTTTTTTTCATTTTTTTATTCAATAAAAAATTATTATTTTATTTATTGAATAACATTTGGTCATAATTTAATACTATCTCAATGAAATAAGTTAAAATTTGGAAGTCTTTTGACAGGCTCATTTGCCTAGAGCCCGACTCATCAGACTTACCAAAACAGTGGGCGGGCTGTGTGAAATTTTTTAAGGGTAAAATAGTCTTTTTGTTATTTGGTGAGGTGTCAATGATCTAAGGCATTAGATTTAACCCATGGCTGATATTGCAGTGCTCTGTCTCAAACACTCCATCCAGATCCAGTGTTCTGCTTTCTACTTCCCTAAGCTTTCGTGCGTCAATTCTTTAAAACTAGTTGAATAATTTTTTTTAATACATATCTTTAGCAAATTTCCCTATATCAATTCTATGGGCACAGAAAACGCCTCCTCCTCCTCCTCATGTTTTCCTTCTTCTTCATCTTCTATTGTGCCTGGATGGAGGAACGGATACCACGTCTTTATCAGTTTTTGAGGCTCCGACACGCGCAAAAGATTTACAAGCCATCTTTACGAAGCGTTGAAACGGAATGGCATGACCACATTTAGGGACGATGAAAGTCTCGAGAGAGGAGAATTCATCTCCCTAGAGCTCATGAGAGCAATTGAAGAATCAACATTTGCTGTCGTCATTTTCTCTAAAAACTACGCTTCCTCTAGTTGGTGCTTGACTGAACTAGCAAAGATTGTCGAGTGCATGGACAAGAAGAAGCTGACAGTTCTGCCTGTTTTTTATGACGTGGATCCTAGTGATGTGCGCAAACTGAGGGGGACTTTTGCAGGAGCTTTTGCAAAACATCTCAACGATAACAATGAGAAGGTGTAAACTTGGAAAGATGGTGTGACAACAGTTGCTGGTGCCTCTGGATGGGATTTACGGGATGAGTAAGATTTTATTTTTTTTGTTTACCATTTTTCCTGATATTATTTATAGCTACTTTCTGTTGGATGTTTTTAAGACAAAAATTTCATTTTAGTCTTTAGATTTTGAGTTTATTGTTAGTTTGGTCCATATATTTTAGTAGCAGACAATTTGACCTTTGTTATTTTTAAATTGTAGTCAATTTGGTCTTTAACATCAAATCACAACTTTTCTTACATTTTCTTTCACTTTCTTGGTAACTAAACATCAAGACACAATTCAAATTTACCAATCTCTAACTTTGATAAATACATATATCAACTTAGCAATAAAAAAAAAAACCCAGATTTGGACTTGACTATAAATTAAAAATAATAGGATCAAATTGACTTCAAGTTGAAAAAAAAAATAAGAACCAATTTGACTGTTTCCAAAATGTAGAAACTAAATTGATTACGAATTAAAATCAATTGTTATCAAAATTTAGGGTCCAAATTTACGATAGCCCCAAAACATAGGGACAAAAATAGTATTTATTTCGCTTATTTTTAACTACCATAAAAATTGAGAGATACACTATTAAGAAATACTATTGTACTTCATTTAAAAAAAAAATGCTTATGTGAAGTTGAAAAATCTCATGATTTTTTTTATTTATTTATAAACCTCATGAAATGTAGTGTTTCTATTTTATGAAACTTGATCATTTTGAGAAAAGTTCCCATGTCTTTAATTTTTGTAGTTGGAAATTACGAATTTTATGTGACACGTTTTAATTTAAATTTTCTCGAATAGTAGGGGTATTGAAAATTATGGAACATAAGATTGAAAAAAAAAGTTATTTGAGAAATATTTTTTGAGACTCATAAAAGAGTAGATGATAAATTTCAACTATGTTAATCCTCTTGAGAATTAAAAATAAAAAATTATTTTTGGCCAGAGTATGAAAAAAGTAGAATTATTTAAAAAAAACAGCATTCCTATTGTTAAGTGAGAATAATGTTGTCAATTGAGGTTGGTTTTCCTATTGTATGATGGAGATACAATAATACCACAATTTAATTTAATATAATCTTTTGTGCCAAGGTACTCAAGTAGACACTTAAATTTGTGCTTGAAAAAATTTGAGAATGTGTAGACATTCATATTATACAATTGTGGTATAATGATGCCAAGTTTTATAAAATTATTGAGTTCCTTATTCTTGTGAAATTATGAACATTTTTTTTGTTCCTAAAAGTGGTTCCTAGTAATTAGAGACTATTAACTAGGTGTGTTCACCAAACCGCTCAAACAACACGACCACACCCAAAATGACTAAAACTGCCCATCAAATGGAATAATTGCACCACGTTGCAAGTGGAAATGAACTGCACTGCACCAGACTATGCGGTGCGATGTGCGTTTTATGATAATAAACCGCACACAACTACACTGTACCGCACCGCACCGTCCCCTATATATATATACACGCACATATATATTATGTTAAATATATATTAAAATTTTAATATTATATGAATTAAGTGGCCAACCCAGCATTAGTGCATTCATGTTTCACGTTAAAAACCACTTTGTTTTGATTAAATACAAAATCAAAAGTTCAAAACCTCATTCATTTCTCCTTCTCACACTCTCATCATTTTCTCCCGAAATTCTCTCGCTCTCAGTAGGCATGACTAGTGTAAATGGTACACTATTATGGACCTTATGGTTGTTGTTTGTTAAGCATTTTTGTGTTACATGTTATATTTGTTTAACATCTACAATTGTGTGTGGTACTTTTTGTTTACTGTCAATTTGTCTTGGATTTTTTTGTCTTGTATATATTTGTACTACTTTTTTTGTTACACAAGTTTTATATTTCTTTGACACTTATTATCATATTGTTTTGGTTATTAATCGTAAACTAATAATTACCCTTGACATCTTGAAAAATGTATTGTCCTAAAACCAGCCAAACCACACATTGTACACTGCACCACACTGCACACGTGATTGCAAAATTGAGGTGCAGTGCAAACCGTATGGTGATGGTTTTTGCCAAACTGCATCGCAAAGGGATGTGCTAAAAATGACCCAAAACTACACCAAACACCCCTACTACTACCTAGATGCTAATAGATTTAAATCTCTTGCCATATGTATACGAGTTGAGAAATGACGAAAAAATAATAAGAAGTTCGCAAACAGTTATCCACAAAGGGCAAAGTGATTTAAAAAAAGTTGAGCATAAAAAAAAAAGTTAGTGGTACAAAAATTATAATTTTTTGCAATTGTTAATACCATTATATTCTAGACCTTTTGCGTCAAGTTGTGTATGAGAAGAAAAACTCTCTAGCTATAACCATATGTCTAAATGAACATTGAGGAGAAAAAGAAGAATAAACTGTCTATGAGGACACCCTACATAGGATTGGAGATCCCAAGAACTAAGTTCAAAGGGAAAAACGAATCATAGAATAGTTTGAATAATATGCACTTAATTTAGTTTTTAAGTACAAGTACTCTTTGTCACTCCTTATAGTGTAAGTGTTGTATCTCGTAACGTAATAAAGGATGAGTTTTTCTATTAAAATGAAAAAACTCTTAATGTGGTCTATAGCTCTTATGAATGAGATCTTAGAATTACGAGAGTATCCTTGATAGATCTACTTAAGTGAGCATGGAAATGAGGCTGCTTCTTATGAGATAGGGCTAATTCTCTAAGTTTATAATGAAAGCTGGGATCAAGCACAAGGCTGTAACGTGCAGGCTTAGAAGCGTGTGGCAGAGTACTGAAATATTATGTGTGTGATGAAATGTCTTAATATCACTATTGGCTTTAAAATAACATTGGTGAAGCACTAAGTGAGGTTTCAAGTCTGACACTCTCTTATGCATATTATTCTATCTTGAGTTCCGAGAAAATTTGTATATATATTTTACATACATTTTTATAAAAGTAAGTGGAGGACCATTGGAATATTTTTATAAAAATTATTATATAATCCGAATTAAATGGCCAATTAAGAGAAAAAAATAAGATCAGCTTTTTATTGATGGACTTTACGTTTTCTTTCCTATTCTTAAATTGAAATATAAATAGTAATTAACTAATTATATTCTTTTTGATATCAATTATGAGTTGAACGTTCACATTAGTGACTTTAAAATCTTTTCTTATCAAACATATTCTTGCCCAACGTTTTGTACTCTGTTTGGATTGAGGGGGAGTAGAGGGGATGGAGGGGGAATGATTTAATTTACCATGTTTGGATGTTTGTTTTATGACTGATTAATAGTTAACACTGATTATATCTTAGAATTCGTTTCCACAAATAATAAGTTCTAATGTTCTATACATGAATACCGTTACTAATATTTATATGACTTTTTACTGTTTTGATTTGTGAGGATAGTCAGAGGCAGAGCAATTGAAAAGAGGAAAAACGGGAAGTCATTTATAAACTCATTATAAAGAATTTTTAATGGAATAGATTCATTACAATATTATAAGAGGATCCCATGCCCGGCCATAGGTGTTGAGAAGAGAGAACAATATCGGTTTTTGTTACTGTTTTTTCACGCAACATCAAATTGTTAAAATTCTTGCTCAGTCAATATTCTCTTCTTTTCAAATAATATTATTGTTGAGTGCTTCTTATCCTATAAGTGGTGTAAGTTTGTAAGGATAGTTAGTACTTTAATTGTATTGTGGGGCGGCATGCATAATTGCTAGTCTACTAGATGGTGTGTATTGTCTCAAAAGAACGACCTAGTCCGCATCTTAATTCCACCACCTCAAACTCATGAAATTGACAATATTTTATTTTTCTTGTTATAAGATATTATGATGCACACCAACTAGGTAATATCTTTTTTATTTGTTCTCTAATTAGTGAAATATCACTGTCTAAATAATTATTCTATAATTATGCGATGTAATTTATATATTAATTTATGTTCTTAGTAACAACACTTTCTTTACTCGGCCACATGACAACTTTCTTTGTCCCCTGTAGAATTGGATTTTGGTTTTATTTTAGGAGTATTATTTTGAGAGAAGAATTGGACTTTGGTTGAAGAACATTGCATGTGTAGTTTGTGCCATGTATATTTTATATTATACACTTTTAGAGTTCCCCTTTTGCTAATTAACAAAGCTAAGATTGTACTTTTGCTGAACGTTTCGTCCCTAAACCTAGCTCTGCCTCACCAAATTATTGTTCTGCCGTATTCTTTGCAGGAGTGAAGCAACCGTTATCCAAAAAACATTCAAAGGATATCTCCTGAATTAGATCATCAATTCTCAAATGATTCTGAGCACCTCGTTGGAATGGACTCCCGTGTGACGGAAATGTTGGATTTATGCATGTGTGAAGGGTTGGATTGTGTCCACTTTGTTGGGATTTGTGGGATGGGTGGAATTGGCAAAACAACTCTTGTCCGAAAAATTTGTTGTAGAATTTGTAGAGACTTTGAAGTTTGGTGCTTTCTTGAAAATGTCAGAGAAGATGCCAAAAGTAAAGGTTTAGTTTCTTTGCAAAAAATACTTCCTTCTAAGATCTTCAAAAGAGCTGAGATAAATATACATGATTTATATGAAGGAATTAATGTCATAGGCACTAGACTACGCAGTAAAAAAGTTCTTATTGTTCTTGATGATGTGAATGAGGAAATACAACTAGAAGCATTAGCAGGGAATGGTGGTTGGTTTGGTCCTGGGAGTATAATCATTGTAACACGTAGAGATAGACATCCGTTGAGAAGGCATGGAGTGAAACATATATATGAGGCTAGGGAGCTGAATGAAGATGAAGCTTTGGAGCTTTTTTGTTGGAACGCTTTCAAGAAACCTCATCTTGAAGAAAATTATGTGGATTTGTCTATGGATTTTGTGAGATATGCTAATGGCCTTCCTTTAGCTCTTAAAGTTTTAGGTTCTTCATTGTTTAATAGAAAACTTGATGAATGGAGAAGTGCTCGAGAGAAACTAGAAGCAAAACCTAATAGAGGCATTATGGAAATACTTCAAATAAGTTTAGTTGGGCTAGAGGATGCACACAGAGTATTGTTTTTAGATATTGCATGTTTCTTTGTAGGAGAGCAAATATATTGCGTAAGAGATACTTTAAAAAGTTTAGGTCACTATCCTGACTTCGATATTCGTGTTCTTATGGACAAATCTCTCATAACCATTGCATCAAATGGAACTTTGTCGATGCATGATTTGCTACAAGAAATGGGTCAAGACTATGTTTGTTGTAAATCCCCCAAAGAGCCCGGTAAATGGAGAAGGTTATGGTGTTCCAAGGATGTCTTGCCTGTATTGAAAACTAATACTGTAAGTTGACAAGTCTAAACTTGAATTTTGAGAAGTATATATATTATTTCAAATTCTATCATGATTTTTCCTAATTTTATTGTTCTTGGTTTCTAGGGAACGGAGTTTCTTGAAGGTATAGTCCTAAAGATGCCTGCGAATAAAAATGAACCCTTAAGTGCTGAAGTCTTCTCAAAGATGAAAATTTGAGATTTCTTAAAATTGGTTGTGAATTACCTCTACGAGGCTTTGATACAGGTCATGTCCAACTTCCAAAAGGCCTAAGTTATCTTCCTAATGAGTTATGCGTAATAGATTGGCATGGATATCCTTTAGCATCCATGCCAACCAATTTCCAACCAATTAAACTTGTTGAATTGAGAATGCATTGTAGTGGCATAAAAAAATTATGGAAAAGAATTATGGTAAGATTTTCACTTATGCTAATTTGTATTTCCTTCGTTTTCATTAAGGCTTGAGTTTGTCTAATTATTTATTGGTTTAAAACAGATTTTAAACAAGTTAAGACTCATTGACCTGAGTGGCTCTCAAAAGTTAATTGAGATCTCGGACTTTAGTGGAGCCTCAAATCTTGAGAAATTAATTCTTCAAAATTGTACAAGACTATACAAGATTCATGCATCTGTTGGAGATCTCAAAAAGCTTATTCAATTGGATCTGAGCGGTTGCAAAGAACTATCTTTTGGTGGACGTGCTTTTCTATTATCCGAAAAGATCCTCAATTTTCCTTTATTCCAAAGGAGTCCAGATCCCATGGGCATATTAACGTGAACTTTATCAAGCTTATCCTCTTTGACATATCTTAATCTAAGTAATTGCAATCTTCAGACAGTCCTTGATGCTATTGGCAGCTGTTTGTCATCTTTAAATCATTTAAATCTAAGGGGAAATAAATTCGATTGCCTTCAAAATATCATTCGATTGTCAAATCTGGGGTCTCTTTTCTTGAGTGGTTGCAAGGATCTACAATTACTGCCAGAGCTTCCATTAAATATTAAGTATTTTGAGGCACAAGGTTGTACCTCGCTGGAAACATTACCTTTTAGACCAGAAGATGTTTATAGTCCCAATCTCTATCTTATTAATTGCGTCAAATTGATCGAGAATCAAAGTTTCGGTGACATGTTCTCAACAATGCTGGCACGTTACATTCAGGTATCTCTCTCTCTCTCTCTCTCTCTCTCTCTCTCTCTCGTGAATCTCTGAACATCTTGATTTGTGTGTTTCAGAGACCTGATGATTTACGTTACCAAAATTTTGTTATACCCGGACGTGGAACTCCGATATGGCTTCAAACAAAGGGGGATTCACTAATTTGTGTGCCTTAGAGACCTGATGATTTAGGTTACCAAATGAATTTTGTTATACCCGGAAGTGAAATTCCGAAATGGTTTAGCCATCAAAGTGAGGGGGCTTCAATGAATCTACAAGGGCTTTCAGATGTTATGGGAATCGCTGTGTGTTGTTTTTATGATCCCCCCCCATCCTTCAATTCACAAACTTAATTCGGAAAACATAATTTGGATGTATCTTTCATGTTATGCCGATGGAACTCAAATTTCAGAATTATTAGGGGATTATGTTTCTCAACAATTTGGTAAGATTGATTCATGTCACCTTTGGATAAAATATTTTCCTCTCAAAAGGAAAAGGGGCAAGGAATTGAGTCAAATCGATGATAATCGATTGAGTCAGATTGATGTTAAACTTACAGTACAAATGGCGGGTATACCCTTCTTGAAGGTGAAGAAATTGAGAGCCCGTTTGGTATATGAGCAAGACATTGAAGATCTCAAAAAAAACATGCCTGGGTCCTGCATCTGCAGCATCACTCCTTACGAGGATAATTTAGACAATTATCGTGATGACTTTGAAGGAGATGGGGCAGGACCTAGTGGAGAAGGTACCTCTAATGAAGTAGACGAGCCACGGCCAAATTGGATACATAACGTTCTATCTTTGATTGGGAATTTATGCACAAGGTGACTCTAATTGTGAGGAAGAGGAATCCCAGTGAAAATGGTAGCATTGATGACTCTACAAGGTTCTATCTTTGATTTTTTGTAAGTCATCATGTTTCTCTCTCTTACTGATCTTGTTTGTTTGTAGCTGTATTTTTAATTGTTTATTATTTTTTAAAAATTCATTGGCTTTTGCTTGCATATCTTTTTCTTTTTAACCTGTGACAAGGCCATACGAGGGCCATATGAGTTTAAGTAATTGGGTTTGGTTAATGTATGCCTTTACTTATTTGGTAATTCATTTTAGAAAATTTTTTTATTGAAATGAAAAAGTTAATCACTTGTTCAATTTTTAATAAAAAGTGTTCTAAAATGGTTTACTAAAGTATGCTCTAAGAAGTTTTCTAAAATGGTTTATTAATGTATAACATATGCTTAGTAAAACCCTAAGTAATTTGTGATTCCTCTTTCTGCTAGTTGCCTTATATTCGGTACGAGGAAGTTTTTGGACTTTGTTGGAATGGAGAAACTGTGTCATACTCACATTGCTTGCTGATGGGAAAGCATGTACATCTATTGTATGGTAGTCATTTTTGTTCAATTGTGTTGGAGGGTAAATTAGGCACTCTTGTTGCTCCTTATTTTTAATATTATTTACTACAATTTTATTCTGATTTTTCAAACTTCTATTGTGAACCTATCTGCTCTGGTCCTCCTGTTGGTTGTGGCCATTCTATTAGGAACCTGCTCACTGTGGCATGATGGATATCTGTTTATTAATATTGTCCAGAGGATAGCACTACTTTCCATGAACATGATCAGCTTTATAATCCTCTAAGATCATCTGCAGCCATTGATGTACAGATGGAATTGAGTGTGCTCTGATATTCGAGGGTGAAGCAAACCACAATGCCCTTGCAAATGGATATTTGGTAAATAAATGGTCCAATGCTTCTTCTCCTTCTTCACACATTACACATCCTGAATTGACAGTAATTTTTCTTTTAACAAGTTCAGTCCTAATGAGGGAGCCCATTGTGTAAAAGTCACCATCTTTCTCACTCTAAAGAATATTGTTTATTTGTAGCCGTATATTTATATTTTCTTCTTAAATTCATTGGCATATGCTTGCATATCTCTCTTTTTAATCAGTTACAAGGGCCATTTTAATGGGCTTAGTTGGTGAGGACAAATTCATTGGCATATGCTAGCAGACACGGCGATAGGTGCAACTGATTGTGTGCTCATCATTTTTGTTCAATTATGGGAGGGTAAAATCCACACTCTTTTTAGTCTCTCTTTATAGTATTTATTACAAATTTCCATTGGAGAATGCTATAGATGGTTGCAATTCCAGTGTTTTTGTAAAAACAAATGGAAAGAATAAATTGCAAAAATCTGCACTCTTGTTGCTCTCAATGAGTAATATTAATTTCTTTCTGTAAAATATTTGTAGTTGAGGGATTAAATGCTATCAACTAAGGATTCATCTTTATTGAGGATTTGATTGCTAGAAATTGGCCAAGCTTGACAGTGCCGAATTGTGGGTTAGTCTTGTAAATTCTAACATTCTGATATGTAGAGTTTACCTTGCGGGTAATTCTCAGATTATTAATATTTTTTGTTTTTTGGAATCAGTGCAGTCACATTGAGGTTTCAGTTGTAAGCTACTTCCCACTTTTGATGGTGCTGAAGTATGGGAGAGGTTTCTTATTCCCTCAAGAGCTTGAAGAGTTTGGGCAAACAATCATTGAGTGCTCTATTAATGAGCCTTCTCACAATATGGATTTCATCCACCAATCAGTAGCAAGTGATACTCCAAATGATAAGCAAAAGAGTGAAGCTGGTTGCTCTTATGAGGACCCATATCCTGGAAGGTTGAGAAGACTTCTTTGTCTGGAGCAGATCATTAGAAATAACATCTATTTTGAGGACCAATGGTAATGATGTGGATTCTGATGTGGGTCACTCGCTGTACAATGTTGATGTTATGGTGTGGCTGTATGTTTGTTGTGATTGACAATTTGTACCCAGCAATATGAAATTACAGTTGTGCTCTGGCTACCGTGGGAATGAGCGTGAATGTGTTTTGGTGTTTTGAATGTAAATGCTGGGGTTTGCCTAACTCTTAGTTTGGGTCCTGCATTCGCTATGATTTTCTGTCCCTCCTGTCTCGAGAATGGATGTGTGACTAGAGCCTAACATTTCAACCCTTTTTTTCTTTGATTTTTGCTGGTTTCTGAATAATTAGATACTTTATGATTCAAATAAGTTTAGCGCGTGCGCGCGCACACGCACACACAAAAGACATAACTTCTTGTACTTGGGTGGATTCTAGTTGCTTATTCTTGATAGATTTTATTACTTTCTTACTCTGATTTAATTAAAAAATGAGCACTGAAGCCTAGAGATGTATATTGGTGGAAGAGTTGAATATTAATTCTGCTTTCTGATGGATATGGATCTCTTGGTTAGATAGATTTGTGTCCTCATGATCTTCAGATTATATAAAATAAAAGACTAGTTTATTACTTTGTCCCTTCCTGTCTGTGGCTTTGTTAACGAATTGGACATTGCAATAACTCACTTATGTTATTTACTCCCAGAATTTGTAGCCTATAACATGGTAGTGTTGTCACTTGAGGAACATTGTGTCTATTTATCCTTTGTTGAATCCAGTCGACATTGGAATATATTTGCTTACTCTATGAAAGCTTGGTTTAAGCCATTGATTTTCTATGAATTCAATGACTCTGAAAAGATATTTTTTCTCCGATTAAAAAAAAAAAAAAAAATTTAATGGTTTTGATTTGACAAAGATGGCTGCTTGTTTCTTGTTTCACTTAGAGTTGTGTTTTGGGTTATATATCAATAACATTTAAATTTGAAAAATGATACGTGCACAACATTTTCACAACAAATTTAAAGTGGTAGGTTGTTACTGGTTGTTATTGTTGAGACAAAAAAAGTAATCTCAGTGTTAGGTTCAAATTTGAACCAATAATAACTAACCACTTATGATTTGTTGTAAAAATGTTGTGGACGTAGCACCTCTTTTTAAATTTTACATTTGTTGTGTTCTTGCAACGTTTTGCTGCCGTAATTATGAGGATAAGGGAACCAAAAACCACAGCCTTGATTTTTACCTCTCGGAAGATGGTAAGTTTTGACCAAGCATTTGGTACCTTTCTAAGTACAACAGTAGAAGTTCTCTTTATATGCTGTTTTATATGCCTTTAAAGTGCCATCTGGGTTTGTTTTTGTTGTCATCCCTCTCTCTCAATCAAAAATCTCTATTCTTGAAGATTAACATGTATGGTTCATTGATCTGTACTAGACTGATAAGTGAAAAATGAGCCCATCTATGTGTCATTTACTAAGAAATTTGTGACGAGAAAAATTGTTTTTCAATTTGTGGATGGATGAGGCCAATAAGTGCTACCTGTTCCTCCTGTTGTTAAATGAATCCACTATTTTAGTGAATTTTCTTTGTTTGGAATTTTAAGTTGGTGCTTTCTATCTGAAAGCTTGCTATGTTGTTCTCTTTAAAATAGACATACATGGTTTGGCATCTTTGCTGTTTTTTTTATATCTAAGATTTTTTAATGATTATGTGAATACCAAATGTTTAGGTTTGTACCGGATCTAAGAGTGAACAACAGTTGAAGTTGGCAGTACGGAAGGTAATGGATCAAAGTTATAATATAGCTTTGGCAGCCAACTTGGTGTGTGTACTGGAATGAAATATTTCGGTGTTGGTGCATTCCAATGTACTTTTCTGGGATTATCCTTTGTGTGCGTGTGTATTCCCTGCATTACCTCATTCCAATATTTAGGGCATACCCATTTTATCAAAATAACCTTGTCAGTCTGAAAAGTTTACAAAATAGAATAGGAACTGGTATCTGCACAAAACAGTAAAATTAGCTGAAGCAATTGGAATTGGAACAGATTAATGCCTCAAATCTTTGGCAAATGTTACCTTAGGGTTGTGTATCAGTGTGGTAACCAGTACAAATGTACAATATATTCAGCTGAAATAGTACAGTATTCAACTTTATAATGCATGCCTTTAAACCTTCAGGCAGCTGCATACATAAGTTTTTAAACACAGGGTCATCTGGGAGATGCAGAAGAGTATCCAGAACCCTATAGCTTGTTGTTTGTAGTTTGGCTTTAATTTTCAGCTATCTAGTCTCTTCAAACTAGCACTTAAATTCATGCAAATGTGGACACAGCTGAACGGTGAAATTATACATGCCCATACGCTTTACAAGCAAACTGTTCCTTGTTTTACAAGAACGTGATTAAAAATGGTTAATTCCCTGCTCACATCATGTTGTCACTAAAAGAGATGCAAATTGTCTAGATCTTTAGGATTTAATGCTGTTGTTTTAATATTGAATTTCCGAATCTGACACTGTATCTCTGCTTTTCAGTATGCTTGAATTATACAGAAGCTTGGTTTTCCAGCTAAGTTCAAGGTAAAAATTAATTTCAGTGCAATTCTGTGTCATTTATGTATGTATATGTGATAAAACATACTGGCACATGCAGCTTTGGTATTTTACAAAGAATTACTATTTGTCTAACATTGATGCTTTTCACTGTTATAGGATTTTAAGATTCAGAACATAGTTGGTTCATGTGATGTTAAATTTCCCATCAGGCTTGAAGGACTGGCATATTCCCATGTTGCTTTTTCTAGTGTAAGTGATGGCTGTGGCCTGTGTGTCCATCTGTGTAAATTATTCTTACTTTTAAATATCAAGAGCCATTATTGGTATTTGTGTGTGATTTATCAGACTTTTTTTTTTTTTTTTGATAAGTGTGATTTATCAGACTTTGGAATGTAATTACCAAAAAATAGCCTGTGCAATGTTCTCCTTTTCCTTCCCTGACCATTGAAGTGGCCATGATTGGAGGATAGGTTGTCTTATGAGGCCATTCTTGGAATTAAACACTTCCATGGAAAATGAAGTTACATGTAAATTGAGCCATTCAGAAGTTAAAATTATTGCAAACATTATTGTCTGGACATCAAATAGCCAGTTGTAATACGGACTTGGCTGGAAACAGTAGAAAGATTGTTTTGTAGTAATGATTCTAAGAAATTGGTTGGTGCCTGCGAAATTTGAAATTTATATTAGAAGTATCCCATTTTTTTTAAAAATTACTTGCCAGTGAGCTCTAGCCTAAATGGCACCTCCTCCCCTTGTAGGAGTGGGTGAGGTCATGGGTTGGGTGAGTATAAGAAATACTCAAAAAGGATTTGATAATTGTTGAGTCATAAATGTTTAGGTATCTTTTTCGTCTAGCAAAGTTTCAACCATGTTTTGTAACAATTTTAAAACTTTGAGAATTGAAATTGATTGTGTTCTTATTCTGATGGTCAGTATGAGCCAGAGGTGTTCCCAGGGTTGATCTATTGCATGAAACAACCAAAGATTGTACTGCTTTTTTTTGTCTCAGGAAAAATCGTTCTTACAGGAGCTAAGGTGATATCACTAGACTCCTTTTTTTTGTTCTGCCCTCCCAGGTTTTATATGCTGTTCTGGTTGGATCTGATCAGCATTGTTTCATTTCGAATCTTAAGGTGAGAGATGAGACCTATACAGCCTTTGAGAGCATATACCCGGTGCTTACGGAGTTCAGTTCAGGAAAAAACAGCAATGGTATGTTGCACAACTGTAATATTTTTGTTAAGATCCATGGTGCAGGGACCAGATTATTTATGCTAAATCCAACTCTTATTTACAGATTCCATGTTAAATCTTTCAGTAAGGGGTATTTATGTTCATAATACCCTTTAAAATCAGATTTCTTAGGTTTCTGGGGGAAGGTTGGCTTCATCAGTTCTTGGGGAACGGGTTGAGTCCATAATTTCATAACCCTTTTAAATCAGATTTGTTAGATTAAAATCTGGAAATTATGACTGGTTGGGACTGTCATAGATTGTAGTAGCACAAGTATTTTTCATTTCACATGAACTTCTAGACTATTAAATTGAGCACTGCAGATTAAAAGATAATTATGGGTCCCATCATATTTTGAACTTGATTATTTCAAGGTGTTTAGGTTCCATTTAGAGTTTGTTTACTGTAAGGGTCGAAAGTAGTACACATATCACTAGTGTTGGTAAAAGAGTCAAGCACACAAGTCTCTTGGCACCTAGGGCCCTAGGTGCAAAGAGCAAGCGTGCACTTGATTGAAGTAAAGCGCACTGTTTTTAAATATAATATCTTATAACCTCTAATAGATGTTCATGATATAAAATAAAAATAAACTAAAAACTCAAGTTTTTTTTTTTTTTAATATTTTACCTTTTAAGTAAGTGCAATGGTATAATATTTGTAAGTTCAAAATTTACTTAGTTTTTTCAATATCTTAAAATTTTAATATAGTAAGTTGAAAACAATTATCAATGGACAATATGATAATACTTTAGTAATAGAAAGTTTAAACATAAAATTTTATATAATTCTCCTGTGCTTATAAACGTCATATGTTAAAACCTTCTAAAAAAAATATCACGGACTCATGGGGCACAAAAAATCACTCATTTTACAGCAAGACCCAAATACCTTTTTTGAAAGTTACTTCCTCTTTTTTTCCTTTTCACGGACTTTACTTTTCCATATCTACAAAACGATCGCCCAAATGCCCCAAATTTCAAAACCAAGCCAAATTGTCAAGCTTTTTCACATCCCAAATTGAGCTGCCAACAAAACAACCAATATATTATATTTACTTAAAGTAGTTGTAGGAAGTTACTTGGAAAACGAGGTTGTGTTGTTTGTCTCATATATAAAATTTCAACAATGATTAATGAGCCAACATATTCGTACACAAAAAATCGATTTATATCTTGGTCTGGTAATAGAGAATCATTATCAAAAGGGAACGTCATATGTTAAAACCTTCTAAAAAAAATATCACGGACTCGTGGGGCACAATAAATCACTCATTTTACAACAAGACCCAAACACCCTTTTCAAAAGTTACTTCCTCTACTTTTCCTTTTCACGGACTTCACTTTTCCACATCCACAAAACAACCACCCAAATGCCCCAAATTTCAAAACCAAGCCAAATTGTCAAGCTTTTTCACATTCCAAATTGAACCGTCATCAAAAGAACCAATATATTATATTTACTTCAAGTAGTTGTTGGAAGATACCTGCAAAACGAGGCTGCATCATTTGTCTCTTATATAAAATTTCAGCAATGATTAATGAGCCAACAAATTTGTACACAAAAAATCGATTGATGTCTTGGCCTGATAATAGAGAATAATTATCAAAAGTGAACGTCAGACGTTAAAACCTTCTAAAAAAAATATCACAGACTCGTGGGGAACAAAAAATCAATCATTTTACAACAAGACCTAAATACCCATTTTAAAAGTTACTTCCTCTTTTTTCCTTTCCACGGACTTTACATTTCCACATCTACAACACAACCACTCAAATGCCCCAAATTTCAAAACCAAGCCAAATTGTCAAGCTTTTTCACATCCCAAATTGAACCGTCACCAAAAGAACCAATATATTATATTTACTTCAAGTAGTTGTTGGAAGATACTTGGAAAACGGGGCTGCGTCATTTGTCTCTTATATAAAATTTCAGCAATGATTAATGAGCCAACATATTTGTACACAAAAAATCGATTGATGTTTTGATCTGATAATAGAGAATAATTATCAAAAGTGAACGTCATATGTTAAAACCTTCTAAAAATAATTTCACAGACTCACGGGGCACAAAAAATCACTCATTTTACAACAAGACCCAAATACCCTTTTTGAAAGTTACTTACTCCTCTTTTCCTTTTCACGGACTTTACTCTTCCATATCTACAAAACAACCACCCAAAAGTCCCAAATTTCAAAACCAAGCCAAATTGTCAAGCTTTTTCACATCCCAAATTGAACCGTCACCAAAAGAACCAATATATTATATTTACTTCAAGTAGTTGTTGGAAGATACTTGGAAAACGGGGCTGCGTCATTTGTCTCTTATATAAAATTTCAGCAATGATTAATGAGCCAACATATTCGTACAGAAAAAATCAATTGATGTTTTGGTCTGATAATAGAAAATAATTATTAAAAGTGAACGTCATACATTAAAACCTTCAAAAAAAAAATATCACAGACACATGGGGCACAAAAAGTCACTCGTTTTTCAACAAGAAACAAATACCCTTTTTCAAAGTTACTTCCTCTTCTTTTCCTTTTCATGGACTTTACTTTTCCATATCTACAAAACAACCACCCAATAGCCCCAATTTTCAAAACCAATCCAAATTGTCAAGCTTTTTCACATCCGAAATTGAACCGTCACCAAAACAACCAATATATTATATTTTTTTCAAGTAGTTGTTAGAAGATACTTGGGAAACGAGGTTGCATCATTTGTCTCTTATATAAAATTTCAGCAACGATTAACGAGCCAACATATTTGTACACAAAAAATCGATTGATGTCTTGGTTTGATAATAGAGAATAATTATTAAAAGTGAACAACATATGTTAAAACCTTTTACAAAAAATATCACGGACTCATGGGGCACAAAAATCACTCACTTTACAACAAGACCCAAATACCCTTTTTGAAATTTACTTCCTCTTCTTTACCTTTTCGCGGACTTTACTTTTCCATATCTACAAAAGAACCACCCAAGTGCCCCAAATTTCAAAACCAAGGTTGTCAAGCTTTTAAACATCCCAAATTGAACCGTCGCCAAAAGAACCAATATATTATATTTACTTCAAGTAATTGTTGGAAGATAATTGGAAAACGAGGCCGCGTCATTTGTCTCTTATATAAAATTTCAGCAATGATTAATGAGCCAACATATTTGTACACAAATAATCGATTGATGTTTTGGTCCGATAATAGAGAATAATTATCAAAAGTAAACGTCATATGTTAAAACCATCTAAAAATAATTTCACGGACTCATTGGGCACAAAAAATCACTCATTTTATAACAAGACCCAAATACCCATTTGGAAAGTTACTTAATCTTCTTTCCCTTTTCACGGACTTTACTCATCCATATCTACAAAACAACCATCCAAATGCCCCAAATTTCAAAACCAAGCCAAATTGTCAAAGCTTTTTCACTTCCCAAAATCAGCCATCCCCAAAACAACCAATATATTATAATTACTTCAAGTAGTTGTTGGAAGATACTTGGAAGACGAGTTTGCATCATTTGTCTCTTATATAAAATTTCAGCAATGATTAATGAGCCAACATATTCGTACACAAAAAATCAACTAATGTCTTGGTCTGATAATAAAGAATAATTATCAAAAGTAAACGTCATATGTTAAAACCTTCTAAAAAAAATAACACGGACTCATGGGGCACAAAAATTCACTCATTTTACAACAAGACCCAAATACCCTTTTTCAAAGTTACTTCCTCTTCTTTTCCTTTCCACGGACTTTCCTTTTCCTTATCTACAAAACAACCACCCAATTGCCCCAATTTTCAAAACCAAGCCAAATTGTCAAGCTTTTTCACATCCCAAATTGAGCCGTCACCAAAACAACCAATATATTATATTTACTTCAAGTAGTTGTTGAAAGATACTTGAAAAACAAGGTTGCTTCATTTGTCTCTTATATAAAGTTTCAACAATGATTAATGAGCCAACATATTCATACACAAAAAATCAATTGATGTCTTGGTCTGATAATAGAAAATAATTATCAAAAGTGAACGTAATATGTTAAAACCTTCTAAAAAAAATATCATGAACTCATGGGGCACAAAAAGTCACTCATTTTACAACAAGACACAAATACCCATTTTCAAAGTTACTTCCTCTTCTTTTCCTTTTCACGGACTTTACTTTCCCATATCAACAAAACAACCACCCAATTGCCCAAATTTTCAAAACCAAGCGAAATTGTCAAGCTTTTTCACATCTGAAATTGAACCGTCACCAAAACAACCAATATATTATATTTTTTTCAAGTAGTTGTTGGAAGATACTTGGGAAACGAGGCTGCATCATTTGTCTCTTGTATAAGATTTCAGCAATGATTAATGAGCCAACATATTTGTACACAAAAAATCGATTGATGTCTTAGTTTGATAATAGCGAATAATTATCAAAAGTGAACGTTATATGTTAAGACCTTCTACAAAAAATATCACGGACTCATGGGGCACAAAAAATCACTCATTCTACAACAAGACCCAAATACCCTTTTTGAAATTTACTTCCTCTTCTTTTCCTTTTCACGGACTTTGCTTTTCCATATCTACAAAAGAACCACCCAAGTGCCCCAAATTTCAAAACCAAGCCAAATTGTCAAGCTTTTTAACATCCCAAATTGAACTGTCACCAAAAGAACCAATATATTATATTTACTTCAAGTAGTTGTTGGAAGATATTTGGAAAACGAGGTTGCGTCATTTGTGTCTTATATAAAATTTTAGCAAGGATTAATGAGCCAACATATTTGTACACAAAAAATCGATTGATTTTTTGGTCTGATAATAGAGAATAATTATCAAAAGTGAACGCCATATGTTAAAACCTTCAAAAAATAATATCACGGACTCATGGAGCACAAAAAATCACTCATTTTACAACAAGACCCAAATACCCTTTTTGAAAGTTACTTACTCTTCTTTTCCTTTTCACGGACTTTACTCATCCATATCTACAAAACAACCACCCAAATGCCCCAAATTTCAAAACCAAGCCAAATTGTCAAACTTTTTCACATCCCAAATTGAGCAGTCACCAAAACAACCCGTATATTATATTTACTTCAAGTAGTTGTTGGAAGATACTTGGAAAACGAGGTTGCGTCATTTGTCTCTTATATAAAATTTCAGCAATGATTAATGAGCCAACATATTTGTACATAAAAAATCGATTGATGTTTTGGTTTGATAATAGAGAATAATTATCAAAAGTGAACGTCATATGATAAAACCTTCTAAAAATAATTTCACGGACTCATGGGGCACAAAAAGTCACTCATTTTACAACAAGACCCAAATAACCTTTTTCAAAGTTACTTCCTCTTCTTTTCCTTTTCACGGACTTTACTTTTCCATATCTACAAAAGAACCACCCAAGTGCCCCAAATTTCAAAACCAAGCCAAATTGTCAAACTTTGCTACATCTCAAATTGAACCGTCACCAAAAGAACCAATATATTATATTTACTTCAAGTAGTTGTTGGAAGATACTTGGAAAACGAGGTTGCGTCATTTGTCTCTTATATAAAATTTCCGCAATGATTAATGAGCCAACTTATTTGTACAAAAAAAATCGATTGATGTTTTGGTTTGACAATAGAGAATAATTATCAAAAGTGAATGTCATATGTTAAAATCTTCTAAAAATAATTTCACGGACTCATGGGGCACAAAAAGTTACTCATTTTACAACAAGACCCAAATACCCTTTTTGAAAGTTACTTCTTCTTCTTTTCCTTTTCACGGACTTACTCTTCGATATCTACAAAACAACCACCCAAATGCCCCAAATTTGAAGACCAAGCCAAATTGCCAAGCTTTTTCACATCCCAAATTGAACCGTCACCAAAACAACCAATATATTATATTTACTTAGTTGTTGGAAGATACATGGAAAATGAGGCTGCGTCATTTGTCTCTTATATAAAATTTCAACAATGATTAGTGAGCCAACATATTCGTACACAAAAAATCTGTCGATGTCTTGGATTGATAATAGAGAACAATTATCAAAAGTGAATGTCATATGTGAAAACCTTCTAAAAAATTATCACGGACGCAAGGGGCACAAAAAGTCACTCATTTTACAACAAGACCGAAATACCCTTTTCCAAAGTTACGTTCTTTTCTTTTCCTTTTCGCGGACTTTTCTTTTCCATATCTACAAAAAAACCACCCAATTGCCCCAATTTTCAAAACCAAGCCAAATTGTCAAGCTTTTTCACATCACAAATTGAATCGTCACCGAAACAGCCAATATATTATATTTATTTCAAGTAGTTGTTGGAAGATACTTGGGAAACGAGGCTGCGTCATTTGTCCCTTATAAAAAATTTCAACAATGATTAAAGAGCCAACATATTTGTACACAAAAAATCGATTGATATTTTGGTCTAATAATAGAGAATAATTATCAAAAGTGAACGTCATACATGAAAACCTTCTACAAAAAATATCACGGACTCATAGGGCACAAAAAATCACTAATTTTACAACAAGACTCAAATACCCTATTTGAAAGTTACTTCCTCTTCTTTTCCTTTTAACGGACTTTACTTTTCCATATCTACAAAAGAACCACCCAAGTGCCCCAAATTTCAAAACCAAGCCAAATTGTCAAACTTTGCTACATCTCAAATTGAACCGTCACCAAAAGAACCAATATATTATATTTACTTCAAGTAGTTGTTGGAAGATACTTGGAAAACGAGGTTGCGTCATTTGTCTCTTATATAAAATTTCCGCAATGATTAATGAGCCAACTTATTTGTACAAAAAAAATCGATTGATGTTTTGGTTTGACAATAGAGAATAATTATCAAAAGTGAATGTCATATGTTAAAATCTTCTAAAAATAATTTCACGGACTCATGGGGCACAAAAAATCACTCATTTTACAACAAAACCCAAATACCCTTTTTGAAAGTTACTTACTCTTCTTTTCCTTTTGATGGACTTTAATATTCCATATCTACAAAACAACCACCCAAATGCCCCAAATTTCAAAACCAAGCCAAATTGTCAAGCCTTTTCACATCCCAAATTGAGCCGTCACCAAAACAACCAATATATTATATTTACTTCAAGTAGTTGTTTGAAGATACTTGGAAAATGAGGTTGCGTCATTTGTCTCTTATATAAAATTTCAACAATGATTAATGAGCCAACATATTCGTTCACAAAAAATCATTTGATGTTTTGGTTAGATAATAGAGAATAATTATCAAATGTAAACGTTCTATGTGAAAGCTTCTAAAAAAAATATCACAGACTCATGGGGCACAAAAAGTCTCTCATTTTACAACAAGACCCAAATATCCTATTTCAAAGTTACTTCCTCTTCTTTTCCTTTTCACGGACTTTACTTTTCCATATCTACAAAACAACCACCCAATTGCCCCAATTTTCAAAACCAAGCCAAATTGTCAAGCTTTTTCACATCCCAAATTGTGTCGTCACCAAAACAACCAATATATTATATTTACTTCAAGTAGTTGTTGGAATATACTTGGAAAACGAGGCTGCGTCATTTGTCTCTTATAGAAAATTTCAGCAATGATTAATGAACCAACATATTCGTACAAAAAAAAATCAGTTGATGTCTTGGTCTGATAATAGAGAATTATTATCAAAAGTGAACGTCATATATTAAAACCTTTTAAAAAAAAATATCACGGACTCATGGGGCACAAAAAGTCACTCATTTTACAACAAGACCCAAATACCCTTTTTGAAATTTAATTCCTCTTCTTTTCCTTTTCACGGACTTTACTTTTCCATATCTACAAAAGAACCACCCAATTGCGCCAAATTTCAAAACCAAGCCAAATTGTCAAGCTTTTTAATATCCCAAATTGAACCGTCACCAAAAGAACCAATATATTATATTTACTTCAAGTAGTTGTTGGAAGATACTCAGAAAACGAGACTGCGTCATTTGTCTCTTATATAAAATTTCTGCAATGATTAATGAGCCAACATATTTGTACACAAAAAATCGATTGATGTCTTGGTCTGATAACAGGGAATAATTATCAAAAGTGAACGTCATATGTTAAAACCTTCTAAAAAAAATTTCACGGACTCATGAGGCACAGAAAATCACTCATTTTACAACAAGACCCAAATACCCTTTTTGAAAGTTAGTTCCTCTTCTTTTCCTTTTCACGGACTTTACTCTTCCATATCTACAAAATGTACCAAATGCCCCAAATTTCAAAACCAAGCCAAATTGTCAAGCTTTTTCACATCCCAAATGAGCCGTCACCAAAACAACCAATATATTATATTTACTTCAAGTAGTTGTTGGAAGATACTTGGAAAACGAGGCTGCGTCATTTGTCTCTTATATAAAATTTTAGCAATGATTAATGAGCCAACATATTCTTACACAAAAAATCGATTGATGTCTTGGTCTGATAATAGAGAATAATTATCAAAAGTGAACGTCATATGTTAAAACCTTCTAAAAGAAATATCACGGACTCATCGGGCACAAAAAATCACTCATTTTACAACAAGACCCAAATACCCTTTGTGAATGTTACTTCCTCTTCTTTTCCTTTTCATGGACTTTACTTTTCCATATCTACAAACAACCACCCAAATGCCCCAAATTTGAAATCCAAGCCAAATTTTCAAGCTTTTTCACATCCCAAATTGAACCGTCACCAAAAGAACCCGTATATTATATTTACTTCAAGTAGTTGTTGGAAGATGCTTGGAAAATGAGGTTGCATCATTTGTCTCTTATCTAAAATTTCAGCAATGATTAATGAGCCAACGTATTCCTCCTCACGGGATTTTCTTCCAATAAGATTTTTGTTTGTGTTTTAAAAAGGTAATTTGTCTCTATACGCACTGAACTTTCTTCCTCTCTCTTCCCATCAAACCAGGGACGGAGCTAGGACTTCGAGATAAGGGGGGTTGAAGTATAATTTTTTTTTTTTTATGAAACTCCAAATTTTTTTTTTGATTGAATATTATGAAACTTCAATTAGTATTAATAAAACAAGATGGTCAATTTGACTATAGAAACAAAATATTTATGTATCAGTTAATACCCATATGCCGTTTTGGAATTACCATTACTTTAATATATATATATATATATATATTGATATTGCACATTATATAATATCAATATATTAACCTAATATATAGTAATATAAAAATATATTATATTTGAACTAGAATTATATTATCTTTACTTTAGTTTTCCGTTTCCCACACACTGACCCACCTACAAGCCAGGTTTTTTGTTTATGTTTTCATCTGATTTATTCTCCTCCACCGATTCCTTATCTTCTAGACATTTCTTTTTCTTTTCTTTTTTTTTCTCTACCTTTTCCATATCCACACAATTAATCATTTTTATTTATCCCCTCCCCTTCTTCAGCTTGTTTCTCTTTCTTTGTTTCATCTTCTTCATTTTTCTTTATTTCATCCACTGTAAACCCTCTCTCTCTCTCTCTCTCTCTCACAAGTGTCCTTCAAAACATCAATTATGCACGTAGATGTATGCTCAATTTGCTATTGTGTTGTGTTGTAACGACTTACCTCTTTGCATTTCTTTTCAGTTCAGTGTCTCTCACTCTCTCTGAGTAAGGGATTTTTATTTTATTTTTTCCTTTGGGAATTTGATAGAAGGATCAAAACTTTAAATTTGTAGATTAGTTTTGTTCCAAATATTTTTAAGGGTTGGGCTTTTTTTATTTTGGAAAAATTGGTAGATTGAGCTTAATTATTTTTGTAACTTTGCTATTGGTGATTTTGTTATTGGGATTATTTTTTTTGGAGCTTGCTATTTTTAAGGGAGCCTAATTGTAATTTTGTTGAAAAAAATGCTAAATTATTACCTATATATATATATATATATACTATTTTTTATTCCAAATTCTAGGGGGGGCTGTTGCCCCCCAAAGCCAAAGTATGGCTCCGTCCCTGCATCAAACCATATCTATTCCTTGACAGACGACCCAAGTCAACTGTAGAGAGAGTGCTCCGATCTGTGAGCTTCTATCTAAAAGATAAATTTGCTTTGATCTTTAAGTGTTCGTATCAATATCCTTCATGCACGTGATTGCAAGTAGAAGATGTATAAATGCACCAGTGCTCTATCTTTGTCTGTCGCTAACAAGTACTCAAACACTCCATCCTGATCCAGTGTTCCGCTTTCTTCTTCCCTAACCTTTCGTGCGTGAATACTTTAAAACTAGTTGAATAATTTTTTTTAATACATATCTTTAGTATATTTCCCTATAGCAATTCTATGGGCACAGAAAACGCCTCCTCCTCCTCATGTTTTCCTTCTTGTTCTTCTTCTTCTATTGTGCCTGGATGGAGGTACGAATACCACGTCTTTATCAGTTTTAGAGGCTCCGACACTCGCAAAAATTTTACAAGCCATCTATACGAAGCATTGAAACAGAATGGCATAACCACATTTAGGGATGACGAAAGTCTCGAGAGAGGAGAATTCATTTCTCCAAAGCTCTTGAGAGCAATTGAAGAATCCAGATTTGCTGTCGTCATTTTCTCTAAAAACTATGCTTGGTCGAGTTGGTGCTTGATTGAACTAGCAAAGATCGTCGAGTGCATGGACAATAAGAAGTTGACAGTTCTGCCTGTTTTCCACGATGTGGATCCTAGTGATGTGCGCAAATTGAGAGGGACTTTTGCAGAAGCTTTTGCAAATCATCTCAACAATAACAATGAGAATGTGCAAACTTGGAAAGATGTTGTGACAAAAGTTGCTAGTATCTCTGGATGGGATTTACAGGATGAGTAAGATTTTATTTTTTTGTTTATCATTTTCTTAATGTTATTTGTATTTACTTTTTGTTGAATGTTTTTAAGATGAAAATATCATTTTGGTATCTATATTTTGAGTTTATTGTTAATTTTGGTCCATATATTTTGGTAGCAAACAATTTGACCTTTATTATTTTCAACTTGTAGTTAATTTGGTTTTTAACATCAAATCACAGTTTTCTTACATTTTCTTTCACTTTCTTGGTAACCAGACATCAAGACACAATTCAAATTTACCAATCTCTAACTTCGATAAATACATATATCAACCTAGCAATTAAAAAAAACCTAGATTTGTGGTAGGGGTATTGAAAATTATGGAACATAAGATTGAAAAAAAAGTGATTTGAGAAATATTTTTTGAGACTCATAAAAGAGTAGATGATAAATTTCAACTATGTAAATTCTCTTGAGAATTAAAAAAAAAAAAAAATTGGCTAGAGTATGAAAAAAGTAGAATTATGGGAAAAAATAGCATTAATATTGTTAAGTGAGAACAATAATGTCATTTGAAGTTGGTATTCTTATTGTATGATGGAGAGACAATAATACCACAATTTAATTTGATATTATCTTTTGTGCCAAGGTACTCAAGTAGACATTGAAATTTGTGCCTCAAAAAAGAAAAAAAAAAAAATTGATAATGTGTAGACATACATATTATATAATTGTGGTATAATGATGCCAAGTTTCACAAAAATACTGAGTTCCTTATTCTTGTGAAATTATGAACATTTTTTTTTTGTTGCTAAAAGTGGTTCCTAGTAATTAGAGACTATTAATTAGGGGTGTTAACCAAACTGCTCAAACAGCAAGACCAAACCCAAAGTGACTAAAATCGCCCATCAAATATGTTAGGTTCTAAGGAATTAGGAACTAATGTATTATAACTTCATTTTGTAATGTTGGCAAACCATGATCAAAACGGTTTTAGTTTTGTTAAAACTTGCTCACAGTATGTGCTTATTGTGTAAGGTTGGAATTGAGTTACTGCAGAAGTTACTGTGCAAATTTGCCAGGCTCGATCGATCGAGAATTAGACTCAACCGATCGAAAGTCGTGCAGATTTTTTTTTCTATAGAATTTCCAACTCAGCCCAAGCCCGTTTGACGTGTAGGGTCTTATGTTTGTCCCTAAGTATAAAAAGGAAAACCCTAACCACATTTTTAGTGTTCTGAATGCTGTGTGTGTGAGTCTTTTTTTGAGATCTATAGGTGTTTACCTTCACATACACTTAGGGTTTCCAAACTCAAGATTGATGTCAAGAGCTTGGTGATCGTTCAGTTGCAGATTCAAGAACTTTAAGATATACAAGCAGGAGTGCCTATGCTTTGCTGTGAATTCAAGAAAGAAGTAGTCCGTGGACTCGGAGCTGTCACGTGGTCGTGGTAGTAAGTTTCCTACTCGAGGTAGCAATAGGATGTTAGTGGTCTAAGTTGCTATTTTGTAAACTTCAATTCTTTCATAGTGAATTCTGTTTAACCTTGAGGATAGTTAGGTTAAATCCTCCCCAAGTTTTTTACCAGTTTGGTTTCCTGGGCTATCATATCGTGTATTTTTTATTTTTCGCACTTTGCATGATATGATATATTTGTGTTAACTTAGAATTGCTTAATTTACCTAAGTTAATCACTTGGCTAAATATCTAGGTTAATCTGTTTGGGTTTAAAGGATCTAAACTTCTTACAAAATAGAATAATTGCACCACACTGCAAGTGGAAATTAACTGCACCTGCACCAAACTATGTTGTGCGATGTGCGGTTTTATGATAATAAACCGCAGTTGTCATAAAACCGCACACAACTGCACCACACTGCACCCATATATATATATATATATATATATTAGAATTTTAATATTATATGAATTAAGTGGCCAACCCAACGTTAATGAATTCCTGTTTCATGTTAAAAATGACTTTGTTTTGATTAAATACAAAATCAAAAGTTCATAACCTCATTCATTTATCCTTCTCACACTCTCACCCTTTTCTCCCAATACCCTCTTACTTTTAGTAGGCATGACTAGTGTATATGGTACACTATATATATATATATATATATATATATATGTAAGATGTTTAGACCCCTTAAATCCAAACAAATTAACCTAGATAATTAGCCAAGTAATTAACTTAGGTAACTTAAACAAATCTAGGTTAACACAAATATATCATATCATGCAAAAGTGCGGAATAATAAAAAACACATGATATGATGACCCAGGAAACCAAATCGGTAAAGACCTGGGGAGGATTTAACCTAGCTATCCTCAAGGTAAAACGAATTCACTATGAAAGAATTGAAGTTTACACAATAAAGACTTAGACCACTAACATCCTATTGCTATCTGCCTGTAGGAAACTTACTACCACGACCACGTGACAGCCCCGAGACCACGGACTCCTTCTTTCCTTGAATTCTCAGCAAAGCACAAGCACACCTGCTTGTATATCTTGAAACTATTTTATTCTGCAACTGTATGATTTACCAATCTCTTGACATGAATCTAGAGTTTGGAAACCCTAAGTGTATGTGAAGGTAAACACCTCTAGATCTAACAATTAAATTCACAAACACAGCATTCAGAATTCTAAAAACGTGGCTAGGGTTTTCCCTTATATACTTAGGGCAAAACATAAAACCCTACACATTAAATGGGCTAGGGCTGAGTTGGAAAATTTTGCAGAAAAACGATCTGCACGACTTTCGATCGATCGAGTCTAATTTTCGATCAATCAAGCCTGACAGATCTGCACAGTGAATTCTGCAGTAACTCGATTCCAACTTTACATAATAAGACATACTTTAAGCAAGTCTAAAACAAGACTAAAGATTGTTTTGATCATGGTTTGCTAACATTACAAATTGAAGTTCTAATACATTAGTTCCTAATTCTTAGAACCTAACAATATATATTAGAATTTTAATATTATATGAATTAAGTGGCCAACCCAACATTAATGAATTCCTGTTTCATGTTAAAAATGACTTTGTTTTGATTAAATACAAAATCAAAAGTTCATAACCTCATTCAATTATCCTTCTCACACTCTCACCCTTTTCTCCTAATACCCTCTTACTCTTAGTAGGCATGACTAGTGTATATGGTACACTATTATGGACCTTATGATTGTTGTTTGTTAAGCATTTTTGTGTTATAGGTTATATTTTTTTAACATGTATAATTGTGTGCGGTACTTTTTGTTTACTGTTAATTTGTCATGGATTTTTTTTGTCTTGTAAATATTTGTATTACTTTTTTTGTTACAAAAGTTTTATATTTTTTTTCACTTATTGTCATATTCTAATAATTGACCATGACATCTTGAAAAATATACTAGCCTAAAATCGACCAAACTACACATTGTACACTGTAGCAGATTGCACATGTGACTGCAAAATAAAGGTGCGGTGCAAACCATGTGGTGATGGTTTTGGCCAAATTGCATTGCAAAGTGCAGTGCTAAAAATGACCCAAAACCGCACCAAACACCCCTACTACTAACCGTATGTAGATGCTAATAGATTTAAATTTCTTGCCATACGTATATGAGTTGAGAAATAATGAAAAAAATAATTAGAGGTTTGAAACAATTATTTACAAAGGGCAAGAGTGAATTAAAAAAAGGTTGAGCAAAAAAAAAAAGTTGGTGGTACAAAAATTATAAATTTTTAGCAGTTGTTAATACCATTATAATCTAGACTTTTTGTGTCAAGTTGTGCATAAGAAGAAAAACTCTATAGCTATAGCCAAATGTAGATGAACATCAAGGAGAAAAAGAAGAATAAACTGCCTATGAGGACACCTTACATAGGATTGAAGATCCCAAGAACTAATATCAAAGGTAAAAATGAATCATAGAGTAGTTTAAATAATATACGCTTAATTTAGTTTTGAATACAAGTACTCTTTGTCATTCCTTATGGTGTAAGTGTTGTATCTCATAACGTAATAAAGGATGAGTTTTTCTATTAAAATGAAAAAACGCCTAATGTGGTCTATAGCTCTTATTAATGGGATCTTAGAGTTACAAGAGTATCCTTGATAGATCTACTTAAGTGAGCTTCTAAATGAGGCTACTTCCTATGAGGATAGGGCTAATTCTCTAAGTTTCTAATGAAAAATGGGATCAAGCACAAGGCTGCAATGTGTGGGCTTAGAAGCTCAAGGAAGAGTACTGAAATATTATGTGTGTGATAAAATGTCTTAATATCACTATTAGTGGCGGAGCCAGAATTTCAGTTTAGGAGGGGGTGGGGGAGGAAGATCAAAAGACAATAATTAAAAGAAATCTTAAAAATATTAATCGATATTACTAATAAAATTATAAACAACAATAATTGTCATAAAAAATATATTAAAATTTAAACAACTTTAAAATAATTAAAAATTTGTAAAACAGCCAATTCATAATTACTAACAATTAAAGTGATTAGTCTATATACACAAATTTTAGACATCTAATTTGATTAATTATAATAATTTGAGAAAATAAATTTTCCACTTTCTTTCTATACACTTCTAATTATTTAAAATTTAGATTTATGGTAAAAACTCAAATTTTGAGACTATGAAAAAAATAAGAGATGGAGATGAAAAAGATAATGGATGCTTTATTACTTTAGTGCCGTACAAGAAATTATTATTATTATTATTATTATTATTATTATTATTATTATTATTATTATTATTATTATTATTATGTGTAAAATTTGAGTTCCATGAGTGGTACTTGAAATGAAAGGAAGGAATTTGGATAAGTGAAAAAAAAAAAAAAAAAAAAACCTTGAATGAAGGTCAAAAGTGTTCACAGGCTTTAACTGAAGGACAAAACTTAAGTACTATACCTTAGGTATTGTTCATTAGGTTTCCTTTTTAAGATCCAGTCATGTGGCTACTTAACTAAAAAATACACTTCCATTTCATGAGAAAAAATTCACATGACAGAATATTAAGAGAGAAACCTAAGGAACAATATCTAAGTACTATACCTAAATATTGCTCTTAACTTAAAATAAAAGGTGATAGATGGTGGCCATTTATTTCAGTATCAAGTTAATTGATAAAAGTGGGAGTAGTTCTTTTAGTAACATTATAAAATCTCACAATATTTTTACAATAAATTGAGATGTTAGTACATTATAAGTCAAAAATAAAATAAAATAAATTATTCTAAGATCCATTCCAACTAAAAGCATGAGTGTAGTGAAAATATTGTGAAATTTTGTTGTGTTTGTAGACATACTTAAGTGGTGTTTATATATATATATATATATATATTTTTTTTTTTTTCATATCATGGTACAATTTGTGTCTAGTAGAAATATGAAGATATTTCTTTGTTTTACACTTTAAGTACTGTACCTTAAGTGTTGTTCATTAAGTTTCCTTTTTAAAATCCAGTCATGTGACTACTTAACTAAAAAATACATTTCCATTTCATGACAAAAAATTCACATGGCGGAATATTAAGAGAAAAACCTAAGGAACAGCATCTAAGTACTATACTTAAACATTGCTCTTAACTTAAAATAAAAGGTGATAGGTGGTGGCCATTTATTTCAATATCAAGCTAATTGATAAAAGTGGGAATAGTTCTTTTAGTAACATTACAAAATCTCACAATATTTTTACAATAAATTGAGATGTTAGTACATTATAAGTCAAAAATAAAATAAAATAAATTATTCTAAGATCCATTCCAACTAAAAGCATGAGTGTTGTGAAAATATTGTGAAATTTTGTTGTGTTTGTAGACATACTTAAGTGGGAGATGTGTTTTTATATATATATATATATATATATATATATTTTTTTTTTTTTTTTTCATATCATGGTACAATTTGTGTCTAGTAGAAATATGAAGATATTTTTTGTTTTACACTTTTACTATTCTAATGTCAGGAGGGGCAAAAATCTTCACTAAAAAAAGGTATGTATAAATGGTTTTTTAGGTGGAGTCAGAGGGAACAGTTGCCCCCTCGCCCCCACTCTGTCTCCGCCCCTGATCACTATTGACTTCGAATAACATTGTTGAATCACTAAGTAAGGTTTCAAGTCTGACACTCTCATTATGAATATTATTCTATCTTGGCGTAGAAAATTTGTATATATATTTTACATACATTTTTTATAAAAATAAGTGGGGGATTGTTGGAATATTTTTATAAAAATTATTATATAATCCGAATTAAATGGCCAATTAAGGGGAAAAAAAAATAAGATCAGCTTTTTATTAATGGACTTTACGTTTTCTTCCCTGTTCTTAAATTGAAATGCAAATGGTAATTATATTCTTTTTTATATCAATTATGAGTTTTTTTTTTTTTTTTGAGAGAGAGAGTTTCAACCTATAGCGTCCGCTCCTGATAATAGCTCTTTATTATCAGACCAAAACACCAATTAGTTTTTGGTGTAGGCGGGAATTGAACTTCAGATCTCTTATTCAACCATTAGAGATTTTATCAGTTGAGCTAGCTGGAACCCACGATATCAATTATGAGTTGAACGATGGCATTGGTGACTTTAAAATCTTTCCTTATCAAACATATTCTTGCCCAACATTTAGTGTTCTGTTTGGATTGAGGGGAAGTAGAGGAGAAGGAGGGGGGAATGATTTAGTTTACCATGTTTGGACATTTGTTTTACGGCTGATTAATAGTTAGTACTGATTATATCTTATAATTCGTTTCCACAAATAACAAGTTTTTTTTTTTTGAGAAGAAAATGTTACGTTTACAATATTTTGATTTTCACAACAAATAACAAGTTCTAATTGTTCTATACATGAATAATGTTACTAATATTTATTATGAGGGCTTTTTTCTGTTTTGATTTGTGAGGATAGTCAGAGGCAGAGCAATTTAAAAGAGGAAAAACGGTTTAGTTAAAAAAAAAAGGAAGAGGAAAAACGGGAAGTCATTTATAAACTCATTATAAAGGATTTTAAATGGAATAGATTGATTACAATATTATAAGAGGATCTCATACCCGGCCATAGGTGTTGAGAAGAGAAAAAAAAAATCAGTTTTTTGTTACTGATTTTTCACGCAACATCAAATTGTTAAAATATTTGCTCAGTCAATATTCCCTTCTTTTGAAATATTATTACTGTTGAAGGCTTCTTATCCTATAAGTGGTGCAAGCTTGTAAGTATAATTAGTAATTTAATTGTATCATGGGGAGGCATGCATAATTGCTAGTCTACTAGACAACATGTATCGTCTCAAATGAATGACCTAATCCATGTCTCAAATCCACGACCTTAAACTCATGAAATTGACGATATTTTGTTCTTCTTGTCATAAGATTTTGTGATGCACACCAACTAGGTAATATTTTTTATTATTTGTTCCCTAATTAGTGAAATATCATTGTCTAAATAATTATTCTATAAATTATGAGATGTAATTTATATATTAATTTATGTTCTTAGTAACAACACTTTCTTTACTTGGCCACATGACAACTTTCTTTGTCCCTTGTAGAATTGGACTTTGGTTTTATCTTAGGAGTATTATTTTGAGAGAAGAATTGGACTTTGGTTGAAGAACATTGCATGTATAGTTTGTGCCATGTATATATTATACACTATTAGAGTTCCCCTTTTGCTAATTAACAAAGCTAAGATTGTACTTTTGCTGAATGTTTTGTCCCTAAACTAGCTCTGCTTCATCAAAACTGTTGTTCTGCTGTATTCTTTGCAGGAGTGAATCAACAATTATCAAAAAAATCATTCAAAGGATATCTCTTGAATTGGGTCATAAATTCTCATTTGTTTTTGAGCACCTTGTTGGAATGGACTCCCGTGTGAAGGAAATGTTGGATTTATGCACGCGTGAAGGGTTGGATTGTGTCCACTTTGTTGGGATATATGGGATGGGTGGAATTGGCAAAACCACTCTTGCCCGAGAAATTTATGGTAGAATTTATAGTGACTTTGAAGCTTGTAGCTTTCTTGAAAATGTTAGAGAAGATACCAAAAGTAGAGGTTTAGTTTCTTTGCAAAAAATACTTCTTTCTAAGATCTTCAAAAGAGCTGAGGTAAATATACATGATTTGTATGAAGGAATTAGTGTCATAGGCACTAGACTACGCAATAAAAAAGTTCTTATTGTTCTTGATGACGTGGACGAACAAAAACAACTAGAAGCATTAGCAGGGAGTGGTGGTTGGTTTGGTCTAGGGAGTATAATCATTGTAACAAGTAGAGATAGACATCTGTTGAGAAGGCATGGAGTGAAACATATATATGAAGCTAAGGTGCTGAATGAAGATGAAGCTTTGAAGCTTTTTAGTTGGAAGGCTTTCAAGAAACCTCATCTTGAAAAAAATTATGTGGATTTGTCTATGGATTTTGTGAGATATGCTAACGGCCTTCCTTTAGCTCTTGAAGTTTTAGGTTCTTCATTGTTTGGTAGAAAACTTGATGCATGGAGAAGTGCTCGAGATAAACTAAAAGCAAAACCTAATAGAGGCATTATGGAAATACTTCAAATAAGTTTAGTTGGGCTGGAGGATACACAGAGAGAATTGTTTTTAGATATTGCATGTTTCTTTAAAGGAGAGCATGCATGTTGCGTAAGAGATACTTTAGAAAGTTTAGGTCACTATCCTGACTACGATATTTATGTTCTTATGGACAAATCTCTCATAACCATTGCATCAAATGGAACTTTGTCGATGCATGATTTGCTACAAGAAATGGGTCAAGACATTGTTAATTGTGAATCTCGTAAAGAGCCCGGTAGACGTAGTAGGTTATGGTGTTATACGGATGTTCTGCATGTATTGAAAAATAATACTGTAAGTTGACAAGTCTAAACTTGAATTTAGAGATGTATATATATTCTTCCAAATTATTTTCAGAAATTTTCTAATTTTATTGTTCTTGGTTAATAGGGAACAGAGTTTGTTGAAGGTATAGTCTTAAAGATGCCAATGGATAAAAATGAATGCTTGAGTGCTGAAGCCTTCTCAAAGATGAAAAATTTGAGATATCTTAAAATTGGTTATGTGGAACCTCAAGAAGGCCATAATAGAGGTCATGTCCAACTTCCACAAGGCCTCATTTATCTTTCTAATGAGTTACGCATAATAGATTGGCATGGATATCCTTTAAAATCCATGCCAACCAATTTCCAACCAATTAAACTTGTTGAATTGAGAATGCATTGCAGTGGCATCAAAAAATTATGGAAAGGAATTTTGGTAAGATTTTCACTTATGCTAATTTGTATTTCCTTCCTTTTTATTAAGGCTTGAGTTTGTTTGATTATTTATTGGTTTATAACAGATTTTAAATGAGTTAAAACTCATTGACTTGAGTGACTCTCAAAAGCTAATTGAGATCCCAGACCTTAGTGGAGCCTTAAATCTTGAGAGATTAATTCTTAAATGTTGTACAAGACTATGCAAGATTCATGCATCTGTTGGAGATCTTAAAAAGCTTATTCAATTGGATCTGAATGGTTGCAAAAACCTTTCAAGTCTTCCTATTGCAATTTGTAGTTTGATGTCTCTAAAAACTCTCAATTTGTCTAACTGCTCAAGACTTGTGAAATTGCCCAAGAACCTTGGAAATCTTGAAGTCCTAGAAGAGCTGGATGTGAGTGGAACTGCTATAAGAAGGCTATCTCCATCTATCATTCTCTTAAAAAATCTCAAAAAACTATCTATTGGTGGATGTGATTCTCTATTATCTAAATCATCCAAAAGGCTCCTCAATTTTTCTTTATGGCAAAGGAGTCCAGATCCCATGGGCATGTTAACGCGAACTTTATCAAGCTTATCCTCTTTGACAGATCTTAATCTCAGTTATTGCAATCTTCAGACAGTCCCTGATGCTATTGGCTGCTGTTTGTCATCTTTAAATCATTTAAATCTAAGGGGAAATAAATTTGATTGCCTTCCTAAAAATATCATTCGATTATCAAATTTGGAGACTCTTTTTTTGAGTGATTGCAAGGACCTACGATTACTGTCAGGGCTTCCATCAAATATTAAGTATTTTGAGGCAGAAGGTTGTACCTCGCTGGAAACATTACCTTTTAGACCAGAAGATGTTTTTAGTCCCCATTTCTATCTTATTAACTGCGTCAAATTGATCGAGAATCAAAGTTTCAGTGACATGTTCTCAACAATGCTGGCACGTTACATTCAGGTATCTCTCTCTCTCTCTCTCTCTCTCTCTCTCTCTCCTGTGAAGTTCTAAACATCTTGATTTATGTGTTTCAGAGTCCTTATGATTTTAGTTACCAAAATTTTATCATACCCGGAAGTGAAATTCCAAATTGGTTTAGCCATCAAAGTGAGGTGACATTTCTAGATCTAGAAGGGCCTTCAGATTTTATGGGAATCGCTGTGTGTGTTGTTTTTGTAATCCACCCCCATCTTTCACTTCACCGACCTCCTTCGGAATTGTATGAAGCTACACATTGGATTCGTCTTTTCTGTAATGTCAATGAATCTCAAATTTCAGATGAATTAGACGTTGGTCTTTCCGAACAATTTGGTAAGATTGATTCATATCACCTTTGGATAAAATATTTTCCTTTGAAAAGGGATAAGGAATTGAGTCAAATCGATGCTAATCGATCGAATCAGATTGAACTTGAAATATTTCCCGAGGGTCCAAGCTTGGTGGTGACGAAACGGGGAGCCCGTTTGGTATACGAGCAAGACATTGAAGATCTCAAACAAAACATGTCTGGGTCCAGCAGTTGCAGCATCACTCTTTATGAGGATAATTTAGACGATTCAGCAAAAGATACCAAAATTAAGCAAAGTTGTGATGACTCTGATGGAGATGGGGCAGGACCTAGTGGAGAAGGTACCTCTAATGAAGTAGACGACCCACAGGTGGATACATACAACACCCTAATCTAATTGAAAATTGGATTGGGAATTTATGCACCTGAGGACAAGGTGGCTCTAATTGTGAGGAAGGGAATCCCAGTGACAATGGTAGCATTGATGATTCTACAAGGTTCTGTCTTTGATTTTTTGTAAGTCACCATATTTCTATTTGTTGTGAACCTATCTGCTCTGTTCCTCCTGTTCTGTTGATTGTGGCCATTCTATTAGGAACATTCTCACTGTAACATGATGGATATCTGTTTATCCATGTTGTCCAGAGGATAGCACTACTTTCCTGTACAGGTGACATTCCATGAACATGATCAGCTTTTATAATCCTCTAAGATCATCTTCAGCCATATCCATCGGTACATATGGGCCATATGTACCGATGGAATTGAGTCCGATCTGATATTCAAGGGTGAATCAAGCCACAATGCCCCTGCAAATGGACATTTGGTAAATAAGTGGTCCAATGTTTCTTCTCCTTCTTCACACATCACACATCACATCCTGAATTGACAGTAATTTTTCTTTTCACAAGTTCAGTCCTAATAGGGAAGCCCATTGTGTAAAAGTCACCATTGGGCAAACAATCATGAAGTGCTCTACTGAGCCTTCTCACAATATGGATTTCATCCATCAATCAGTAGCAAGTGATACCCCAAATAATAAGCAAAAGAGTGAAGCTGGTTGCTCCTATGAGGAGTTGAGGACCCATATCCTGGAAGGTTGAGAAGACTTCTTTATCCGGAGCAGATCATTAGAAATAACATCTACTTTGAGGACCAACACCCTAATAATCGACTCCACCAAAATGATTTACTGGTAATAAATGTGTGTATTTCTAATTATTAAAAAAAAAATTGTGTATTTCCAATAAAGTACTATCAGTCTCTCTCTCTCTCTCTCTCTCTCTCTCTCACACACACACACACATTGGATTACATGCTTCTGTTTTACAGGACTTTGATTATTATATAATTCTTGTCAAATTCTAGACTTGTTCAACCATTTTAGTGGTGAGCCACCTCAAAACTTTGCCTTAAGACACTTGCACCATTATGTACTACTCTGTAACCATACCTGGTGTAACGAATATCATCAGCGTGCCACCAATCCAGCTACAAAATAATTTTTTCCATCCCCCACAGATCTTATTAACTGTCTTGTTCACTCTCTAAGCTTAAGGAGTTTCCTTTATCCCCAAATTTTTTTGAGAAATTTTAGTTATCAAAAAGGATCTTCCTCTTAGCAGATTTTCTTTTATCCAAGCCACCAAAATTAAGCCAGCTTGAGCAAAAAAATTTGATTTATACCTCATGATTGTTGACTTGTTACAGTCCTCAACTCTCTTGAGCCCCACACATACTGAATTTGAAGCTACTTAGGACATGAGTTGTCACTTCCAATCCATAGGAGTTTTCAAAATCGCTGCTCAATCATCTTAATGACTTTCTTAGGTAGTATGAAGATGTTAGATCAGTATACCTGTATGCCCTAAAGCACTTAAGGATAGCAATTTCAGCATCCAGCAAAGGAATATTTCTTATTTCTCCAGGAATTGGTTCTTGCATCTCAGACTTTGTTTTCATTGTTTGGTTTCATATATATATCATTTTATTTAACATGATCTTTGTAATTAGATGTAAGTCTTTTTTTTAGACCCACTTTTGTCTATTAACTTGTTTTTTTTCTCTTGGTTTTCCAAGAGGGGGGGGGGGTTGAAGACATAGCAGTTATTGGTGTTACTAGCAAGGACTATCATTGGATTGATTGGACGCAAGAATGGCTTTGTCATTGATTTAAGAACTTCTATACCTTTAGTTTGTGTACTTTTAATTTGTTAGAATGGACTTAGATAAGTGATACCACCACCTTATTATAATGCAAAATGTCCTTCATTCGACGATAAAAAACTTTATTAGTTGACCAAAGAGCATCCCCATCAATATGTGCAAAAAAATTTCCATTTTAGACATCTAAAACCTACTTTTTCTACTTTATACTCCCACTTTTACAAAACACTCACATCAGTTTGTCTATTATACACATTTATTAAAAAAAAATATTCAATCCACATCCACCATCCACCCATCCAGCCACCATCAACCCACCCACCCAATTGCTGAGAAAGAAGAAGTACAATGAGATCAGCGGCTGAATATCGGCGACTGAATATCAGAGATCGGTGGCTGAGGAAGAAGAAGAACCTGAATGACAGCAAAAACCAAGTCGTGCAGCTTGAAAACCCAATCAGAGGGCTCTAGTGAGCAGCATGGAAGGGTTTTAGGGGTTGGGTTTTGGAGAGAGGAAATGGGAGAGGGAGAGGGAGGGAAGGGAGAGATGGGTTTGTGGAGAAGAGGGCTGAGGAAGAAAAGTCATCGACGGCAGTGGAGAGTGAGGTGAGAGTGAGAGCAACATCGAGGAGAGAGAAAAAATTATTAAAATACTAAATACACGAGCTACAGTAACCACGCATATATGCACGGTTACTGTAGCAATTGTGCATAAATGCATAATTTTATAGAAGCTGATGTGGTGATTTTTTGGGCCAAATTGTGTAAAAGGAGTAACATTTTCTATTTTGCAAAATTATCCACAAGCTGACGTGGTTGCTCTAAGTCATTGTTTTAGTTGTTGTCATCTTTGTCTTAACCTTTGCAAGCTACAAAGCGTGGGTGAGATGTGTTGTATATGTGGTAAGCATGGAAATGTTTAAAACTATATGCAAATTTGACACTAATGTTAATGGGAGTATATTTTTTGTGTGGATTAGTGGTTAATATAAATGGATTCAAGTCAAACGGATCAACTTGCTTTGACACAATTAACAAATAAGTCAATTTAATGTTAATCTACTTAACACATAATCGACTTGAAATAAATTAGCTCATTATTCGTGTCAAAATGAGTTAATGCGCTTTGTCACAAACTCATTTAATCCATATAAATAAACCTCATTGTTGACCAACATAAATTTGAAAACATTTAAATGAGCAATTGAGTAATGAAAAGAAAATTAATGATTATATTGAAATTTTCTTCTATAAAAACCTAAAGTCCCGAAAACTTTTTTTTTAATACCAAAAAAATTAAAAATATCATTCAAATTGCTAACCTCAGTGAAAATGAGAGTGCATGAATCTGGATCGACAGCAGGTATTCAAGTTGGCAATGCGTGTGTTCAAATTACTGCGACAGTTGCAACTTGCAAATGCAAATGCAAATGCAAATTGCAATGCATGTTGGTGTTGTAGACAGTTTTTGTTTTGAGCACACAACACAGTGGGGTCCATTTGGGATTATGATCTTGGTGGGACCGGGTCTTTGGAGAGTACGTGGCAAAGGCGTGTGGGTCCTGAGGAAATTATTGAAATTGAAAGTCGGAAAATATGAAAAAGACACTGTAGTTTTAGCCTCTCTTTTTTTAACAAAAAATTATACAATATAAATACTAATATATCTTGAAATATTTATTCCATATAGATATTTATGTCTTATAATAATATAAGTATTCTTTTAAGCATTTCTAATTTTTAAATTTTATTATTATTATTATTTTATATTAATGAATAAAAATATTATCACAAATTGAATTTTGATCTAATCTCATAATTTTGAATCTCTCTCTCTCTCTTTTTTTTTTTTTAGTGATTTGAATTTTTTTTTAATATTGGATTTAAACATTAAATATAGTGAGTGTTTGATCTGTTTACGGGACTCACAAACTTTTTTTTTCAGTAACTTTTTCATTAAAAGTAAGTCTTACGGCACTATTCACACATTTAAAAATAAGCCCCATAGTGTGAACATTTAGTATGTATGCATCATTCTAATAAGGGCAAAGCAATTACGGTTTTTTAGGTGCAATATATTAGGTTTTTAAATTAAATTAAAAAAACATAGTTGTATTTGCCAATGAAGTACAAACAATATTTTCTTTTTCAAAGGACAATTATATTCAATGATGCTATGTGTTTCAATTTGATGGGAGAAATTGAGGCATGTTGGTCTAAGATTAATACCTAAGTTTTACCTTTATTCAAAAGTAAATACGGTAGTGATACCAATGAATATATCTCAAAAGAGCTTTTTCATAAATAAAACTTGTGCATGAACCAAAAGTAAAACTAGAAGTATAACATTATTTTTTTTAGTATGATATTTAATGGAAGCAATAAGTATAGAAACACAATTTTGCACGCACTTCACCACAACTAGCATATGTGTGAAGTTATAATTAGATTAATTTTCACAAGTACAAATGGTGGCGCCATGTATAAGCGATGACATCCAATCATAAATTCATAAATATGGTAAAATGTATATCCAATGAAAAACTCTCAAACGAAAGACTAGATTTTAAAGGGCTTTTTATCCTATTGCTTCAGCTTCACCCTATGTTTGGATGGGAGAGATTGCGGTCAACATATTTTAAGCCATTACACCAGCAACCTCCACATACATGAAACTCCTTCATTATACCATGGAGTCATCATTGCACTCCAAGAATATTTAAAAAGTTTGACCCCTACAAATTACATCCCCAACAATCTTTTTTTTTTTTTTTTTGAGGAACACATCCCCAACAATCTAATTGGCCCAAAAAGGTTTAAGTTAAAAAAAAAAAAAGTAAAAAGATTAGTCGGCCCATGACATCTGATCATTCTTTACAAATAGACAATGATCACATGTACATGTTAACATATAACATTTTTTTAGTACATAAACCTCAAATTCTATATCCTTGACAGCAAAAACAAATTCCTAGGTTTCCATTTGTAGTTGTTCAATGACAAATTATCTATTTCCTCGTAGGTTCTTAAATAAAAAAACTAAAAATAAAAATCGATTTCCTCAACTTCGAAAAGGCATCTTCTATCTTTAGTTGTTGTAAATGCAATTGATCGTTCAAAATAAGATGTATGAAATTGTAGAAACTATTATTTAGTTGTTGGAATAAGCAATAAAAATTTGTCGAAAGAGGTGTGGATTTTGTTGTGTGTCCGAAATGGGTAGTTTTTCTTATCTTGAATAGTCACATTTTTTTTTTCTTTTTCAATTTATTGCATGACTCTTTTCCTCTCCTTTTATTCCCCTAGTATTTTTGTTGATCTTCGGGGTAGGAAAGAATGAAAAATCCCATGACCCAAGGAATGTCAATAGAGAAGAGATCAATGTTTTAAAAAAGATTGATTGAAATGATACCCTTTAAAAATGATTCTTAATTGGTGAATTGCTTCATTATTTTTGAGTTGCATATTTGTTATGTATGCTATATATTTAGTATATTTCACAAGTCTGTTAGAATTGTTAAGTGTTAAAGTAGTCACTCTCAAAGTAAAAGTTAAAAGAGCAAAGAAAGAGTTTCGAAGGATGGACTTTTCAATCAAACGCATGCATAACTATGTACATGTGTGTATATAGTATATACATTTGTGATTGATTTTCATTTATTGCAACTTGGCTGTTGGCGCTATACATAGCTCGGCCCCTCTAAGAAATAATATTGGTACCACCACTGACTTTGGTGCTGTTACAGAGCAAGTGGGTGTGTTGCAACTTGAAGTTCGGCGCTACATCTTGTATTTAAAGGAAGAATGGGGGCCTTGTTTTGTTACTGCATTCTTCTTCCTCCTTTAAGATTAGAACAGAGAAAGATGGATTTCTTGAGCTCTATAATATTTCTTTCCGTCATTTGGATCATAGTCCAAGCCTTCCATATAATTTCAAGAAGCAAAGCAATTCCCAAAATGCTTCCTCCAGGTCCAAAACCTTTTCCAGTAATAGGAAACCTCTTAGACCTTGGTGACAAACCCCACAAGTCCCTAGCTAACCTTGCCAAGGTTCATGGCCCTATAATGAAACTGAAACTAGGCCAAGTAACCACAATAGTCATTTCCTCAGCAACCATGGCCAAAAAAGTCCTTCAAGCACATGACCAACTCTTGTCCAACAGATGGGTGCCAGATGCTTTTCACGCCTGCAGACACCATGAGTTTAGCTTGCCATTGATACCCATCTCTACTCGATGGAGAAACCTTCGTAGAATATGCATAGAACAATTATTCTCCAACAAGATACTATATACAAACCAAGCTATCCGCAACAAGAAAGTGCAAGAACTCCATGTTGATACTCAACAAAGCAGCCTAACAAGTGAGGCAGTAGATATTGGCAGAGCAGCTTTCAAGGCTACGGCTAACATGTTATCAAACACAATCTATTCGATGGATATGGTGGACTCCAAATCTGACCAAGCTAAAGAGTTGAAGGAGCTGGTGTGGAATATCATGAAAGATGCAGGGAAACCAAACTTGGCAGATTATTTTCCTGTGCTTAAGAAGATTGACCCCCAAGGATTAAGGCGAAGTGTAGCAGTGAACTTTGGAAGGATGTTAGACCTCTTTGACCACATCATTACCCAAAGGCTGAAGTTGAGAAAAGTGTCTAGTTCTAACATGAACAATGTTAGATACCCTTCTCAACATCAGTGAAGAAAAAAGTGAGGAGATGGACAAAACTAAGATAGAACGTCTATTGCTGGTTAGTATTTTTACTCTCTCTTTGTCTTGGATTTCTTTTCTATCAGATTAAGATGATGGGGTGGGGTAAGTGGTAGTTTAATTACTTGGAATCAGATCGAGTAAGTAAAAATCCCACAAGTTGGCCTTGGCTCCCACTTAAACGTTTGGGATGAGTAGTAGTTAATTGCTTTCATAATTAGTCCTATTTTATTTTGATTTTGATGGACAATGAATAATATTGTTTATGATCTACAAAAAACTCTTCACTTAATGTTGTTATGAATTAGGACCTATTTGGTGCTGGCACGGAAACAACATCAGCCACAGTGGAATGGGCAATGGCAGAACTACTCCACAATCCAGAGGCATTGTCAAGAGGCAAAGTAGAGCTGGAGCAAGTCATTGGCAAAGGCAACCAAGTTAAGGAATCAGATATCCCTCAGTTACCTTACTTATAAGTAATAGTCAAAGAAACATTGAGGCTGCACCCAGCAGTCCCTCTCTTACTCCCCAGGAAAGCTGGAGCAAATGTAGAAATCAATGGCTACATTATCCCAAAAGGGGCACAAGTGCTAGTGAATGTATGGGCTATAGGCCGAGACCCAAGCTCTTGGGACAATGCAAAATCGTTTATGCCAGAGAGGTTCTTGGGGTTGGAAATTGATGTCAAAGGAAGGAACTTTGAGCTTCTACCATTTGGTGGTGGAAGAAGAACATGTCCTGGTTTGCTATTGGCTGCGAGAATGTTACACTTGATGTTGGGTTCACTTATCCAGGACTTTGATTGGAAACTTGAGGGTGGGGTTAAACCTAAGGATTTGAACATGGAAGATAAGTTTGGCATAACCTTACAGAGAGCTCATCCTCTAAGAGCTGTCCCTATTCAAGTTTAAAAACAGTTGAAGATTTTCTTTGGTTGCAGCTGAAAACTGGCCCTTATTATCCAATTCAGGTTGTGACATCAGTGGAGGAAAAGTGTTGTAGGCTTGTAGCTTAAATTAGTAAATTACTACTGGCCCCTCTAATTTCCAATGTTTATTTCTAGGGTTGACTATATATATATATATATATATATATATATTTTTTTTTTTTTTTTTGAGGAAAATTCTAGGGGTGACTATGATAATTGCTGTCTTTGTTATCTTTGTAATTTCATAATTTTGTTGGATCCAAATAATATACATACATTGCTTGTCAATGGTAACCCATAATGATAGTTGGTACTTGAAACATAACAATAAATCTAGGGTTTAATGTAAAAATAATGTTCCAATAATAATTTATTAACTTAATAAATTGTGACAATAACCTAAATACATTTCCATACGGTCCATTAAATATGATCCAATTTTGTTGTGACAATGGCACTCATAGCCTAAGCTTCACAACTGTCACCTCCATAATCTTCTTCTTGTTCTCTTTTTAGGTCAAACCATAATGAAAAGTAGTAAAAGTAAATAAATAAATATTTTTTAACTAACTCATGTGTGACTTCTCCAAAAAAAATTATTAGAATAAAAATTCAACATTAACTGTAGCCTTCATGGCAAGCACTCGTTAACGAGATTCATATTTAAATTGAGTAATGTTATAAACGCAATAATCTTCATAATAGTTGAGTTGACAAGTTTTTTTTTTTTTTTTTTTTTTCATTTGGCTCATTACTAATATCATTTTTTTTATAAGTAATAAATGATAAATGATAAATGTTACATCAACATTATTTTTAAAACAAATCTTAGGTGATAAACTGTTACTGATAGGCAAAAAAGTAATTTCAGTGATATGCTTAAATTATAACTAACTAGTCGTAGACCTGTGCATTGTGTGTGATAATTTTTAAGATAAAATATTATTTTAGTCTCTAGATTTTATAAATAGTTTTATCATATTTTTCATAATTTTGTCTATAACATTTTTTACCATTATCATATATTTATTGGTTGATGATTTGTATAACATAGACATTAAATAAGAGGTAGAACTATTCATTAAATTTTTTTAAGTCATGGTGTATGAAGATTATGATTTCATATATATATATATATATATATATTATTTCCCTAGTCAAAGTTTGATTGGTTTTTGTTAAAAAATTTAGACCCCGGTTGATAGAATTAGCAAGTTTTAAATCCAAGTTGTTAATTAGATTTATTATGAATAAAACTTGTTAAAACAAACAAACATCAATATCATGTCAAAATCATGCATAGCCAAAAAGTAAATAAGACAAAATATGATGACCCAAGAAAACCAATGAAACAAACTAATTTCATAGTAAAAAACCTGTGAGAAAACCTTCCAGAACAGCAATTCACTATAGTAAAGAGAAGTTTCAGATCTAGTACAAAACTTTTGTCCCTAGACTCTACAATCCCCATAAATGAACTTACAGTTGAAATCTTCTACCGCTTCAGAACCTCTGAACTCTTCAATATATGAACGTCACTCTTTTGCACGGATCCTAATACGTGACTAGCACACCAATTAGAAGAAGATTGTTGGCTGCAAAGTTCTTCATTTCATCAACAATGAAGATCAAGAAACACTTGGTTAGAAAACTCTAAGGCGCAAAAGGTGCAATAACTTCTTTCAGAAAGAATAAGGTATCGGTCACCTTTTATGTTCTCCTCTTGTATTCTCTTATGTGACGACCTCTAAAATAAGTCTTATATATATATATATATATATATAGGGTTGTGAGAAAAGAAACCCTATACAAATACATAAACATAGGCTGAAAATCAGATCTGAAAAATTGATTTTCGTAATTCTCGATAGATACCTCGATAGATAGTATCTGTCAAGCCTTATTAAATCTCGATAGATAGTTATCTGTCAGCAGCTGTCGAACTTTAATGAATCAGCACTTCTTCACTTGTTTCTTAGACAGATTTGCATGACTTCAATACTAAACATGAACTCTTGTTTTTTGAAGTATTAAACACATCCAAGATCTACCCAATTACAAATAAAGTACACTTTGTTAAAGGATTAGTCAACTACATAAAATATTGACATATGTTCCTAACATTGAATCATAAATGTCCTAACAATCTCCCCCTTTGGCAATCTGTGACAAAACCACAACAAACAAATGAACATATGAGAGAAGTCATAAATCACTCAACTTATTTTTACTTGTTGAATACAATAAATCTATCCTAACACAAACTCTTGAAAAACTTTGCAAGAAGGGAGTTTATGGCAAGAAGACTTTGACAACCTGTATTTCTGAAACACTTTAAACAGAACTCATTACGACATCTTAGTGTGAAACAGAAATAAAAGATTGCATACAATAAAGAAACATGTGTATAAAGAGAGAAAAAAAACAACACATGTAGAGGTAGGTGAAGAAGAAATACAACATCATATATATATATATATATATATCAAAGATAAGCACAATGTATGTAAACATGGTCACAAGACTGGTGTACAAGAAGAAGAAAATAAGCACTCCCCCTAACAAGATGAAACACAACTCCCTCTTACAAGGCCATGTATTTCTCCCGTTAACATGCAGAATCTTAAAAAGAAATCACATATTTTCCACAATTTCTCCCCCTTTTTGTCATGATTAACAAAGGTTACAAGAAGCTAGAAAGCTTCACCTAAGAAACATAAAGGTGATCAAGGATGATCAAGGGGGTACAAGAATCCATATAAATATGCATGAATATAATAAAACAAGATGCTATGGATGACAAGATAAAAGAAACATGCAAAACATGTGAAAAACAATGCATGCAAGAGGATCTCGATAGGTCGAGAGGTGTCGAGTAGCTATCGAGCAGACCTCGAGGGATTGAATAGCTATCTAGCATACAGAAACTTCCTTGATAGATCGAGAATCTATCGAGAAGCTATTGAGACTGCGATAAAGAAAACATAAAAAGGCTCGATAGATAGCCTAGCTGTCGAGAGGTATCGAAAAGCTGTCGAGATTGCTTAAAAACAGTTTTTCAAAGAGGAGAAAAATACAGACATGAATGCAACCAAACATGCAACTCAACCAAGAATCCAAATAACATTTTGATCTCTAAAAAACATCTCTCAACAAAAATTGTTAAGCACATAGATCCCAAAACACACACATCCACTAAACAAGTCTAACCAATTTTATATTTCAAAAACAAGTTAAAAGTTTAGTGAGCATACATTAACACGTATATTCCTTGTGATGACCAAATCACATTGTACCTTCACATGTATCAAGAGTAGCAAAGAATATTGTGTGTTGTGTGTGAAAACATCACAAGATTGCATAAGTGTATACATGTTATGACGATTTGAGATATAAGAAAATCACTTTAACTCACACACAATTATAACTGTTTGATAGGGACTATCTCCTTTGAGGTATATCCTATAACTCCCACATCTCCTAGAATACACGCTTGCAATCATATATAAAGCATTTTGTTCTTTTGCTTTTATTTTTCTTTGCATATTTTTCTTTTAAGAAAATCATGCATGGGCATATAAGAGAAAGAAAAGAAATACCTAATGATGTTAAGTATTTAACATTGCATTTTTGCTATGCCGAAGCATACAAATGTCATTTTATGATTGGCAGGCAACAGTTGTGAGATAGTTATTTACAGTAGCAACGCCACGTATAGCTCAGGGTGTTCCCAAGAACACCCTGACCTGAAAAAAAAATATATATATATATAATAAAAAAAAATTTATATTTACTCAGTACAAGGAACACCCTCAACACAAAATTAGGAACACCCTCAAATTAAAAAAAAAAATTTATTTTTTCTACTTTCAAGCAAAAAAAAAAAAAAAAAAAAGCCCAAAAAAACAAATTTGAACTAAAATCTGAAAAAAAAAAAATGTAACAGAGGCAAGCCCACGTGCCCAACAGATTACAAACAAACCCACTTACCCACAGATTCTCACTAGTCTAGTCACTAAAGGCTTTATCAAAAAAATAAGAAATCACTAAGCTAACGCCTAACCTGAAGATAGAGAGGTCACAGAGTATTAAGCTGTTGAGCAACGCTGCTTGTTGAGGGAGGCTTATCCAAGCCAAGTAGCCAACGCCGCTCCGCTCATCATCGCTCATCAGATCGGAGGACGAAGATTGCCAATCCAGTGCTAGATCGGCAGATCACAGGCCCGCCGGCTCGTCCGCTCGTGCCCAGTCTAGTTCTGGCCTAACCGCCTCCCTATTCGCTACTCTGGTGCTCCCTCCAACCCTCCCTCAAGGTATTTCATTTTTTTTCTAAGCTAACTTCTCTCAGTCTCTCTCTCTCTCTCTCTCTCTCTCTCTCTCTGACGGTCTCTCAATCTCTCACTCTCTCTCTGACTCTCACTCTATCTGAACTGAAAAGATGAAAATAATGAAATGAGTCAATGACTCTCTCTCTCTCTCTCTTTATTCTTTAAAAAGACCAACTCAGACTCAGTAACTCTTTCTCTCTTTTGATTGGCCGAACTAAACATTAGTCTTTAGCTTTATTAAATTTTGTCTGTTTTTGACTTTTTGAAAATTGAATTTTGCTTTATCAGTTTATCCTATTTGTTGGTGTTGGTATTGTTAGTGTGTAGTGTGTTGGTGCAAATTTTATGTATTTGCGTGTTTTTTTATTGTTGTTGTTGTCAATATATAAAATTTTCTTTTTATTAGATTGTGTGATTAATGCTTGTAGAGGAACACCCTGAAAAATTTTTCTGGAGTCGCCACTGAACATTTATGCCTTTCTCTTAGGATTTTCTAGTCCTTCCCTTCAAAAAGAGTGATATAAGTGTTAAGTACAAGAGATTACTTAATCTTACTCATCACAAACACAAGCCACAAAACTCACTTGCTTAGTTATGCATAGAGATGCTCATCTAAGTTACAAAAGATACAAAGTTTAGAAGACTTTGTTTTAATGGCTATCCAAGGTACACAAGTACCAATGTACACAAACACACATTATTTTTGTATTTTTCTAATTTTTCTCTTTTTATTTTGAAAAAAAAAAAGACTAAACAATCAAACCAAAACAGACAGACAACATGAAATCATGAAAGAAAAATGCATATGCATGAAGGCATGATAAAAAGAATTAAATAGAGGACAAACAGAAAAGACAATTAAGTGTTAGGCTCCTTTCTTATCCACACAGCATGAGTCTTTGGCCGTGAAGATGAAAAGACACGTGTCCTAGTATGTTTACTAAAGGACATGAAAGAATTAAAATTCTCTTGAAATTGAGTTAAAAAGTTCAAAACTTTTAATAACTCTCCAAACAAAGGTGTAGGTCCCTGAGAGGAAACCTGTGACCGTTTGGACACTTGCTTTTGAGGATATAACTTAAAGCAATTTGGACGAATGTGTCCAGAAACACCACAATGGTGATAAACATGAGGTCTAATAAATAATTTAGAATTAGCCAGATCAGTTTTGGATTTCATACCTTTATTACCTTTCTCAGATTGGGGCACAAAGATAGTCCTTGATCCAGAAGCCGTGGAAGAGTAGGGACCGGAGGAAACAACATATCCTACGCCAGTCACATTTTAGTCCCTACATTTTCAAGCGATTCCCATTTTAGTCCCTACATTTTATTTTTACCGCTTTTAGTCTCTACCCTAAAAAAACGCTTCCCGTTTTGGTCCCTGCCGTTACATTAGAAATGGAGAACGCTGACGTGGCAAACGGCAGGAATAAATAATATTAAACTAATGTCCACGTGGCCTATTTAGTTACATCCCGGCCCTTATTTCTCACATGGCCCTCACGTGACAATCCCTAACCCAAATAATACCCCAAATCACATGACCACACCAGAAATCCCATGACAGCAGAGTTACAGAATCCCTAATCTCTTACCCTACCCGTTGCTCATCACATGACCATAGAATCAACAAGCACAAAAAAACCACAAATCGGCAAGCACAATCACAAATAGCTTCAGAGTGTTTGTGTTGAGCAAATTGCGAAGGTTGTGTTTCTCTCCAACGCTCTCTCTCTCTCTCGTTATGTCTCACATGACCACACCTGACCACACATGACGGCAAAGTTGCAGAATCCCTAATCTCTTACCTTACCCGTTGCTCATCACATGACCATAGAATCGGCAAGCACAAAAAAACCACATATCGGCAAGCACAGTCACAAATAGCTTCAGGGTGTTTGTGCTGAGCAAATTGTGAAGGTTGTATTTCTCTCCAATGCTCTCTCTCTCTCGTTATGTCTCACTCTCTTTGTGTTATGAATGCCATTTTTAAGTGCTGGGTAATCGTTTTGGGTCTGAATCTCAGCTGTTGGGTTTTGAGAATTTGGGAATTTTAAGATGTTAAGTTTTGTTATTGCTCTGGAATTTCAATCTATCTCTATTTCTCTCTCGTTGTATCTCACTTTATAGCTTTTGTAGTGGATATAATACTAACCGTGATAGTGGAATATTTTTGGGATTTGCATTGTTTAGCTGTTGTGTGTTGCTTTTGGTATTTGCAGCTCTGTTTGTTTTACTTTTGTTTATTAGGGACCACAATACTGACTGTGATAAACAATGGGATATTTTTGGGATTTGCATTGTTTGTTGTTGTGTGTTGCTTTTGGTATTTGCAGCTCTGTTTGTCTTACTTTTATTTATCAGGGACCACTATACTGACTGTGATAAACAATGGGATATTTTTGTTGGTAATTGCATTGTTTGTCTATATTGTGTGTCGCTATTGTTTATCAGGGACCACTATATTGACCTTGATAAACCATGGAATCTTTGTGTTGGAATTTGCATTGATTGTCTGTATTGTGTCTTGCTTTTCAAGAAGTGGTTGGGTCCCTTTTTCTATATTGTATGCTTTTTTATTTGTTTATTAGCCTAACAAAGTATTATTAATTTCAAAAAGTGGATATCTATTTTCATTCTGTTTTCTTCCCACGACTTGCATGCAGGATGGATGAGCTTTTTACTCTGCATGTCCACCATGGTGGGCATTTCATGTGGGACCCTCACGTGTATGTGGCAGGGACAGTTGATATAGTGGATAATTGTGACCCAGATAAATGGTCAAAAGTATAGAATGAGAGTATTTGTAGAGAGTTTGGCTACACTGAAGTGGATAAGCTATGGTTTAAAATGCCTGGTGTGAACCTAGAGCAGTCAAATTTCCATCAAGTGGTTGATGATGATGCTACTATGTTCATGACTGACTTGGTGAAGGGATATGGGGAGATTCATGTCTTTGTGGAGTATCTAGTGCATGAACCACTTGAGTTACCAGTGGAGGATGTTAAGGCCTTAAAGGTTTTTGTTAGTGACAGTGAGCTTCAGAGTGATCACTATTATGAGTATGGTGATGAAGAGTATAGACCTGATTTTTCATAATTTGGAGGCCATGATAATGCTGAATTTACTAATGTTGACCATGGTGAGCCACATGAGGTAGATGCTGAGCAGGTTTGTGCTAGGAGGTCTGGTAAAGCACCAGTTGTTGATGACCAAGTTGAGGAGAGTAGTGAGGATGAGGGGAGTGACTTAGAAAAAGAGCCAGAAATGCAACCAATGAACATTGGTGAAGATAGTACTGATAGTTGGGACAATCAAGCTGAAGATAATGAGGTTGAACCAAGATAAATGGGTGGTGGTGTCATGAATTTTGACTATGAGAGTGAGGAGCTACTTAGCCTTAACGAATCATCATCAAGCAGTGAGGAGGGTGATGATTCAAGTGATGATGACATCTCTATTGCTGAGGTTGAGAATTCTATTAGGAGGAGCAAATACCCAATCTTTAGGCCAATAGCCAAAGCTGAGCACCTTAGGTTTGAGAAGGATATGTTGTTCATCTCAGCTAAACAATTTAAAGATGCCGTAACTGATTATGCAGTCCATGGTGGGTGGGGTATAAAATTTGTGAAAAATGACTTGGTGAGAGTGAGAGCCCGATGCTAGCCAAGGTGCAAGTTTGTTGCCTACCTTACAAAGGTGCCAAAGGAGAAGAGTTTTAGATTGAAAACACTGAACATGGAATACACATGCAGCAGAAGTTATAGAAATCCAAGGTGGACAGCATCATACATCGGGAAGAAGTTAGTGAAGACGGTTAGGAGACAGCCTAACATAAAGCTTAAGGGCATTCAGGAAGCTGTGCATGAGAAGTATGTGGTTGACATAAGTGCAGGCAAGGCAAGTAGGGCTAGAGAGAAAGCTCAAGATGCTGTTGATGGGGCCCACACTACACAATTCAACTAGCTACGGGAGTACTGTGATGAGTTAAGAAGGTGCAGTCCTGGGAGCACAGTGTTGATGAAGGTGCATACTTATAATGATGGTGATTTGGCAGCTGAGCATGCCTTAGCAACTGGGTTGCCATATTTTGAAAGAATATACATCTACCTAGAAGGTTACAAGAAGGGCTTCTTGGTAGGGTACAGGCCAATCATTGGTCTAGATGCATACCATCTGAAGACCGAGACAGGTGGTCAGCTGATGTGTGCTATTGGCAGAGATTCCAATGATGAATACTTCCCCTTCGCATATGCAGTAGTCAAGGCTGAAACAATGGACACTTGGACCTGGTTTCTTAATTTATTGCTTGCCGACATAGGACCTGGTCAGCTGATGTGTGCTATTGGCAAAAAATGGTGTTCATATCTGATCAACAGAAGGTATGATGGTAGCTTTATTGCTTGCTGAATTAATTGTAGTTGATGGTAGCTTCATTGCTTGCTGAATTAAATGATTGTCCTTTGCAGGGGTTGGTGAACACCTTTGTTGACAATTGGCCACAGTATGAGTACAGGATTTGCTGCAGACATTTAGACAATAATTTGAGAAAGAATCATCCTATTGTCCTTATTAGAGACCTTTTTTGGAAAGCAGCCAAGGCTACCTATCAGCAAGCATATGAGAGGGCAATGAATGAGCTAAAGGAGGTGGGTGAAGATGCATTCAAATGGCTGTAGGCTCACTCAACAATTATCTGGGCTAGGCACATGTTCAAAAGTGATGGCCAGAGTGACATAGTCCTGAACAACATGTGTGAAAGCTTCAATAGCATGATAGTTAAGTTTAGAAGCAAACCTATAATCACCATGGTATGCATAAATGTGCATTTTGATCCATAGACCTATGTGATTCATGAATTATTAATTCTCCCTTTCTCTCTATGTGCTTGCAGCTTAAGTGTATTAGGCTATATCTGATGACTAGATTTCAAGCAAATAGAGAAATGATTATGAAGGTGGAATCTGAGTTGTGTCCTAAGATAAGGAAAAGATTGTACAAGGAGAAGTTGGCATGCAACAAGTGGCTAGAACATTGGGCTGGTCGTACCAAGTTTGAAGTGAAGAATGGAATGGAGAGTTTCATTGTGGACTTGGAAGAGAAGAAGTGCAGCTGTAGGAAGTGGGACATAATTGGCATACCATGTTGCCATGCCATTTCCTGTATCGTTTTCAACAGAGAAGATGCTAAATAGTATGTCAATGCTTGCTACAAAAGGACTACCTACATTGATTGCTATGACCCCATTATAAAGCCCATCAATGGCCAGAATACGTGGAGACCTAGTGGACTGCCACCTGTGCAACCCCCTACCAAAAGGAGACCTCCTGGCAGGCCTAAGAAGAAGAGGGCATTAGAGCCTAATGAACCTAGAAGTCACAGAAAAAACAGAGGTCTAGGCATCTCAAAACAATGCAAGTTATGTGGGAAATTAGGACACAACAGGCGGAGCTGTAAGGGAGAAGTAGGAGGGAACTCCTTGCCTAGGAGTGCATCGCAAGCCAGTAGAACCAATAGAAGGGTAAATATACCACTTTGACTTAGATATCCCCATTGTTTTGTTTATTAGTTGGCAGACTGTTAATTGTCATTGTGCTTGTATTTGCAGGCAGCCAAGGATGGTGCACAACCAGGCTCCAATGCTCAGCCAATGGTACATAGGGCACAACCAAGCTCTAATAATGATGTGACCACAAGACACCTCCACCCCCCACTGATAACCAGTCCAATCTAGACCAAAAAGACAAAGGAAGAGAAGTGCAGTCACCACTGAGACCTTGAATGCAACTGGGAATGCAGCAAGGTATATGGCAGCAATGAGATTTGCTGGAAGATAGCAAGCTGAAGCAGGACCTTTTTTTTTGTTTTTTGCTATATGTTGAAAGCACTCTTCATATGTTTATGTAACTGCCAGAACAATTGGCATTTTGGTATACTTATATAATGGCATTTTGGTACACTTATATATATGCATGTATGAAATTGGGTGTTTGACAATTTTAGCTTAGAACTTTCTGCTAGAAACAAAAAGTAATTTGAGTGAAGAAATGATATCTGAGAGTTGCTTTTTATCTTTGACCAAGTGTTTTGCAGGTTTTGTGTGGTTGTGCAGGTTTAGTTATGCAGGTTTTGTGTGGTTGTGCAGGTTTAGTTATGCAGGTTTTGTGTAGTTATGTAGGTTTGGTGTGGTTATGCAGATATGGTTTATACTACTAAGGAATTTAAAACATAAATGTTGTTGATGCTATTGGTTTATACTACTAAGGAATTTAAAAAGATTGTTGATCTGCAATCAACTCAAATTGCTGTCAGCTCCATTTTCTTGCTTAGCAATTAGCTCCATTTTATGCAGTCAGCTCCATTTTGTTGCCTGAGAATGTATTAAGTCAAATTTTGAGACCTTTTTGTTTTTCTTGATTGGAAGAATGGAGATTGTGATGATGTCCATCCTTTTTTTTCTTTTGCTTGGTTTTAACAGTGTTGCTAACTCTTTGCTTGATTTCAGTTCTCCTATGAAAAGCCCATTCTTAGAGGGGAGAATTATAGTTGTTGCAAATTCCTTCCAGATCCATGTTGGAGGCATTGCTTAAAGAGTGTAGTTCAATTGATGTGATTTTTACTGGACTTTAAGATAATGTGATACTACCTCATCCCATCTATATTTGATATTGTTTCTGTTGGTTTTAATTTGCACTGCTATTTTCTTATTTTGCAATGGTTTAATTTAACTGCTGTTTTTTCCTTTGCACTGGTTTTTCTACACTGGGTAGCTGCTGGATTTCTGTATTGGATAGTTGATGCCTGTAGTGGAGCATCAATAGCTAATGCAGCAACTCAAGAAGCCATGGTGGAAGATTCTATCAAAGCTAAATGGCTTGGTTGCTGCAGAATTTTGTTTATGTGTAATAGTAAAAGAGTAGCTCAAGTCTGTAATTTTAGTTGCACACCAAGTTGGCAGGAAAAAATTATGGTTGCTGACATCTCAAACTTGATGCAAACTTTCAAGAATATAAATGAAAATGGATATGTTCCATTTAATAAGTGATCATCCTATTATTGTTTCTTTGATAAATGATGCTAGTGTTTTATGGATTCTTATCAATTATTGAATGCTAAGAGAATGAATTCCCAAAAAAAAAAAAAAAAAAAAGTAAAGAATGATTCGCTCCAATACTACTTTGCAGTAGTTATAGTTTTTTTTTTTTCTTTTCTTTTGCCATTGGTTTGTGCTTGGCAGACATTGCTGCCAGCTCCATTTTCTTGCTTGGCAGACACACATGATGTTCCTGCAGTCTCAAATTGCTGTCTAAAACAAGAAATTTAAACCATTCAAAATTTACAGTTGATGCACAGTTAATATCACAAACACTTCACAACAATGCAATAAATTGATACACAAGTCATAGCTTAATTAAAAAGACCATGTTCCATTGCTAAAGTATCGGATTACAGAGAGAATTACACCAAAATTCAGGCATTTTCCCACTAATACATACCAACACAAATTATGGCCTTTTTCCACTAATACCTACCTACCTAATGACCCATTCCCCCCCCCCCCCCACCTATTTAGCCAACCAAAAGAAGCATCAAACAGAGTAGCATCCCACTTATCACTAGAGACAGCCCCAGGCAGATGAGCAGCCTTTTCTCTCTCTTCCTGTAGCCTGCAATGGCAGCTTCAAGGGTCAAAATCCTTTGCCTCTGCTCTAGAATCAGCACCTTGCCACACTCGCAAATTTCATCATCACACCACTGAAAAAATTTACACTTGCGTCCAACCTGACACCCAAGAGCCAGATAAAACCCATTATATCTTCAACCAAAATCATGAAAAACAAATTGAGAATGAAATGAGTATATCATCCTCACTCCCGCAGTAAAAAGTAAATGAATCACTTGGATGAGACTTTATCAGATTGATTGATTTTTCCTTTTAAAAAAAAATTATTTTCTTGTTTCTTTTAATTTTCTTTTCTGCAAACAGAAATGAGTATATCATAAATGGTGGATGCAGTAATTTTAAGCAACTCAAGTTGAAATTTTTTGGCCCCTTACCATAATGATAAGGGTTTGCTAAAAAAAGCCCCCATATAAAAAGAGAGAAGCAAGACATAAAAACAAACAAGAATCTACTCAATCAAAATCCAACTCTCATGAACATTTACCATGATTTGAGAAAACCTCAAAGTGTATCAGACAAGACTCACTATACCAAAAGACAATGATAGAATCATATCTAAACTAAAAGCCATAAGTGTATCTGAGCTTTTATACAGGCCATATGCTAATGTGCATATCATATGCCAAGAGACCTTTAGATGCAAGGAAAACAAACAAAAATCCTATAGACAAAAGCTAATAGAGGACAAGGAACATTGATGTGGGACCATAACTATAAATTATCTGGATTTTCAATGGATTATTTCATATTTTAAGTTTTTATTTATTTAGATAGGGATTAGTATTTTGAATTCAACTAGGATTAGTTAATCCTTCGTCTCCTTATTTCATGGAGGCTTTATAAAAAGCTCAAGATAGTTTATTTGTATTCAAACTATTTTGATTAATAATATTTCATTGGTGAAAATTGTGCTTGTGTTTGATGGTGATTCCAAAGCCAAGTAATCAAATTGACTGATTCCATAATGGACTTAGAACTCTACGAATACATTCATTGGAAATGATGTCTTACAATGAACCATATACAACAACAATAACCAGCCTTTAGTCTTAAAAATTTGGGGTCAGCTACAAATCCTGAGCAAACAAACTAGTCAGAGTCAGCCACATGCACTCTTTTCCATCTTTTTATTCTATCCAAATCATATTTCTTCAAGCCCAAAAAAAAAATTATAATTCATGTAAATACCAACCAAATATAAGAACAAAAGGTCCATGCTTATATCAACACATGGAACCACAGATGCCAGGAAGCATAAGCAACACTTATGCAATGACTCAATGACTCTACATCCTCATACTAATGCAATCACAAGCACAAACACACACACACACACACACACACACACACACACACACACACACACACACACACACACACACAGATCTAGATACCCAAAAAAACCCATGTAACTCCTCTAGAATCTTGTTATGTGCCTAACTCCATATCTCTTCCAAAGTGAAATTCATGCATTAACCCCGAAATTTCTTTCAATACTAAATAAAGCTTAACCTACAGGCTTCCAAAAATGTAATTAAACTGATACAGAGAAAAATTCATTAATTCATTCTAAAAATAGAAAATTCAAAAAACACATAACAAAAGAAACATATTTACCAACAAAAGAAAGAGAACCCCTCCCAAAGCTCAGAAAAGCTCAATTAGAGATGAATTTACAGAGCAAAATCCCTCCCTCTGGCCTCACCAACAACAAGCCTCTTTACAATCACCAAAATTTGATAGAAAAGGCTAAAGGGAAATGAAATTGGAACCTAAAGTGCTTCCAAAGTTAAAAACCCAGAAACTGAGTAGAAATTTAAAAACTTTACCCAGTAATTTAGAGAGATACTACCTTACCCAGTAATTTGGACACCCGTAGAACCTTCTTCCAGGGTTGTCAGGTGTCTACAAAATGACCAAAACGGGTTTCTCAGAGCAGAAGCATCGAGTTGGGTCCCTTTTCCTTAAGCTTCCACTCGATGACATCGAGCTTGAATCCATGGAAAGCAGTTGATTTGAAGATGTTTTTGGGCTGTGTGGTGAGCGAGGAGCAATTGAGTTGAAGATGTTTTTAAGTTCGTGGGTTAGGGACTTCAATCTGTGTGGTGACTGGTGAGCGAAGAAGTTGAGGAAATTTGGGGGTTAGGGATTTTAGGTGTGGTCATGTGATTTAGGGTATTATTTGGGTTAGGGACTATCACGTGAGGGCCACGTGAGAAATAAGGGCGGGGAAGTAACTAAATAGGCCACGTGGACATTAGTTTAATATTATTTATTCCTGCCGTTTGCCACATCAGCTTTCTCCGTTTCTGATGTAACGGCAGGAACCAAAACTAGAAGCGTTTTTTAGGATAGGGACTAAAAGCGGTAAAAATAAAATGTAGGGACTAAAATGGGAATCGCCTGAAAATGTAAGGACTAAAATTTGATTTTCACCAAACTTTTAATAACTCTCCCAACAAAGATGTAGGTCCTTGAAAGGAAACCTGTGACCGTTTGGACACTTACTTTTGAGGATGCAACTTAAAGCAATTGGGACGAATATGTCTAGAAACACCACAATGGTGACAAACATGAGGTATAATAAATAATTTAGAATTAGCCAGATCAATTTTGGATTTCATACCTTTATTACCTTCTCAGATTTGGACACAAAGACAGTCCTTGATCCAGAAGCCGTGGAAGAGGAGGGGCCGAAGGAAACAACATATCCTAAGCCAGTCTTATCAAAACTAGGCTTTTGAGCACTCAATACCTCATCAAGCTTTGCACTAGACATCCTCTCTATTTGAGTTCTAGCTTGACTAAGCTCAACCTCAAGATTCTTGACCTTTTCTTCTAATAAGGCGTTATTCATAACAGGAGTCTCAACTAACCTTGTAGTCTTATCTAGTTTGACTAACAGATCAGCTTTTTCTATTTTTACCTCATTGAGCCCTTTTTTATAAAGATGAGAAGTCTTTTCAGATTTATGAATTCAGTACATAGCTTATTATAGGCTTCTTGAAGGGTTATCTTTTTGGGTTCTTCATCATCAGAAGAATCCTCACTGTCACTAGCACTCTCCACAATCACCTTATCGGTTGTGGCAGCAAAAGCCATAAAGTGACCACATTCATCCACAAACTCATCGGAAGATTCATCCTTAGTATCACTCCAGGTAGCAACCAATACTTTATCTTTTGAATTCTTAGTCTTTTCCTTCATAAGGTAGTTTGGGCACTCTATTCTTATATGACCAAAACCTTTACACTCATGGCACTAGATGAGAGGTTTCTCATTCTTGTCATTCCTTGAGGATTTAGATTTCCTAGAAGGTTTGCCCTTATCCTTTTTCCTAAATTGAAGAAACTTGATAATCTCATCAGTTATAAAAGTTAGATCCCCATCCTCATCATCATCTTCATCTTCATCTTCAGAGTCCTCAATCTCTTCCTCTATACCCTTAAGAGCCAAGTTTTTACTCTTTCCACCTTTTCCCATTGAGCCTAATCCCATCTCATAGGTTTGAAGGTTCCCTACAAGCTCAATCAAAGGAAGTTGATCAATGTCCTTCACTTCTTCAATGGCAGTGATCTTGGCATGGAATCTTTAGGTAAGGACCTAAGAATTTTCCTAACAATTTTGGATTCTGCTATAGATTTTCCAAGATTGAAGACAGAATTCACAATATCCTTGAGTTTAGCATAGAACTCATCAAATGTCTCATCCTCCCCCATCCTTATTTCTTCAAAACTATTAGTGAGTCTTTGAAGCTTCACAGTCTCTACTGCCTTAGTACCTGCATAGGTGGTCTTAAGAATAGTCCATGCTTCCTTGGCAACTTCTACGGATGATATTCTCTTGAATTCCTCATTGGTCACTCCACAAAACAGAGCATTCAAGGCCCTACTGTTGAAATTTGTCGCTTTGATTGTTTTTTCATCCCAATCCACCGGCGCTTCCTTTGGCTTAATCTAGCCAACTTCAATAGCTTACCATACCTGTTCACCTAGAACTTGCAAAAAGACTTTCATACGAACTTTCCAGTACCTATAATTAGTACCATTAAATAAAGGAGGAATCAAAAGAGATTGTCCACGATCCATGAAAACGAGGGTCAAGGATCACACTCAAGAATTTACTCCAATCAGGGTATACTCCCTCTGATACCACTTGTTGGAAAATCTAGACCTCGGTTGATAGAATTAACAAATTTTAAATCCAAGTTGTTAATTAGATTTATTATGAATAAAACTTGTTAAAACAAACAAACATCAATATCATGTCAGAATTATGCACAACGAAAAAGTAAATATGACAAGATATGATGACCCAAAAAAACTAATGAAACAAACTAGTTTCACGGTAAAAAACTTGGGGGGGAAACTTTCCCGAAAAGTAATTCACTATAGTAAAGAGAAGTTTTACATTTAGTATAAAACCTTTGTCCCTAGACTTTACAATCCCCGTAAATGAACTTGCAATAAAAACCTTCTACCACTTCAGAACCTCTGAACTCTTCAATATATGAATGCCATCCTTTTGCATGGAGCCCAGTACGTGACTAACTAAGGATGCACGACTCCCAGTACGTGACTAACACACCAATTAGAAGAAGATTGTTGACTACAAAGTTCTTCACTTCATCAACAATGAAAATTAAGAAGCACTTGGTTACAAAACCCTAAGGTGCAAAAGATGCAGTAGCTTCTTTCAGAAAGAATAAAGCATCGGTCACCATTTTCATATGTTCTACCCTTGTATTCTCTTATGTGACAATCTCTAAAATAAGCCTTATACATATCTAGGGTTATGAGAAAAAAAACCCTATATAAATACATAAGCATAGGCCAAAAATTAGATCTAAAAAATTGATTTTCGTAATTCTCGATAGATACCTCAATAGATAATATATATCGAGCCTCATTAAACCTCGATAGATAGCTATCTGTCTGCAGCTGTCGAGTTTTAATGAATCAGCACTTTTTCACTTCTTTCTTGGACAGATTGCATGGCTTCAATACTAGACTTGAACTCTTGTTCTTTGAAGTATTAAACATATCTTAGATCTATTTAATTACAAATAAAATGCATTTTGTCAAATGATTAGCCAACTACATAAAATATTGACATATATTCCTGACATTGAATCACAAATATCTTAACAATTTTAAGTTTAAATTTTGTATTATTATATTTAATTGTTGATTTTATTGCACTATAAAGTTTTCAATTTCCTTTGTATAGCCATCTCTATTTTATTTTTTACTCCTCTTGACCACAGTTTTATTTTCCAAATAATTATTAATTGACATTTGATTTCATTTATATTTTTCTTCCTTCATTTTTTCTTTATTACTTTGCATGTTCCTAAGCTAGTTGTAAATTTTATGGTTTTCAATAAGAAATAGATATCATGCTTAAATAGTTATAGATATAGTTATGTTAGTGGTATATCAAAGGGGTTTTTTTTTTTCTTTTGAATTTTCCAGGAATTATGAAAGACATTTCTCTAGTTTAGTCTCAATCAATTAAGATATCCATAATATATTAACGAAAGTAATAATGAGCCTTAAATTTTTGTTAATATATGAAGTGGTTAGGTTAGTAGTATGTCAAAGGTTTTATAAAAAAAATTTTAAAAATAATTCCAAGGAAATGTAAAAGGCATTTTTTCAAAAAAAAAAATATGACTTTTTGAATTGTAGAAATATGATTGTTTTAATTACCTTGTTTATAGATTTCATTATTAAGTTATAAACATCTAAATTAAAGTAGATGAATATATAAATGCAAAATTATATGTAAAGTTACAACCGTACAAGATAAATATGTATATATTATTATTATTATTATTATTATTATTCATGAATCATTATTTTATCATTTAATTATGAATATCTAAATTAATAAAGTTTTTTTTTTGAAAAAAAAAATCTAAATTAAAATAGATGAATATAGGTAAAATTATATGAAAAGTTAAAACAACCCAAAATGAACGTTTAACCACTAGTAAATATGTGTTTTTTGAAGACTAAAAGTATACACAATTTCTTTAGCTGTAACTATATAACTATGCAAATATTGTTGCGAGTGGTCCCATCATTTGCAAATTATCAAGTTTGGTGACCTTACAAAACAGATTCATTTTGCAAGAAATTTTACATGAACTCCTCTTTTGTGACAACTTTTTTTTTTTTTTCTTTTTGTAGAAACAGCCTAAGAATATTAAGACTTAAATTAACACATGTGGTGATTATTAATCACGTCAGTGATATGAAAAATAAAAGGGTTTAAATATTTCAAAAACATTTTCAGTAGATTGTAATATAAAAAAAAAATTCTCAATATTTTTTGTAACTTTTCCCATAAGATCAATATTGTTGGTATTCTTTAAAGATGATACATAATATTTTTGAGAAGAATAAAAAGAAGCAGAGACGATGCTAACACATAATATAAAACTATTAAGTTTGTGTGATTTAAATTGATTTTGGATTCATCACAAATAGTATCGCTATTTGAGTTCCATACACCAAATGCGTTTTGCTTTGTCCTTCATTTATCTTCACAATAAAATAGCCTGTCCAACAATCATTGCAAAAGTAGTGGCTACAAGCCATGATGGTCACATTGCTTGAAAATACTTGTTCCATGCAAATAATGCTGTAATCTTGGTGTGTTTGGATTGCAGGATTTGGGTATACATATTTAAATTTAAGTGATTAAAATCTAAATATCTTGTTTAGATAGTTTACAAATAGTCAAGGATTTGAATTTGACAAATCCACTAAGAATTTTAAACCTTAAAATCATTGAATTTGAAATAACTTTTAAACCTATAGAATTTTACAAATTTATAAGACATATTTCAATATTTGTAGATTTAGAATTAAGGCATTTCAAATCCATCACTTTTAAATTCAAGTCCAAATTCAAATTCAAAATCAAGTATCCAAACACAACTTAAAAGAACCTAGAAGAAAACTTGGGCGAAAGATTTGTCATTCTCATACTGATTATAAGAGTGAAGAATCCTTGTGCACCAAGAAATAGGTATTATAACCTGGATAATTAAAAGACCTATTTAGTAGAAAACAAAAACCCCAAAAGAAAAACCAAAAATATTAATTATATTAATATTATATATTATAATATTCCATTCGTTTTATGAAGGCGGTTTCCGAGATTAGGAAGGACTCTATTAGGATTAGAGATAAAGAAGGATATGATGTCAAAAATATATAAAATCTTTCATTGAAAAAAAAAAAAACTTACAAACTTATCTTCCAATTTTCCAAAAAGGAAAAGAAACTTAGTCTTCAAGAAAGCCAGTTAAAATTTATTCTATCTTCTCCGAAATTAAGTCGGAGAATTATTAAAAATCGAAGTTTACAAGAAATTAACCCATGCCACTTCCAACGTAACTTTCTGTATAAATTATACAAGTCCAAAACACACTTCTCTCTCACAAAAACCTTGAACCAGAGAGCACTACTACTCTTTCCTCTCAAGATTCTTTCTTTTGTTGTCAATGGCTTCCACCACCGAAACCTACTGCACCTTTGCTCTCTACGAAGCCAACCCAACACTCTCTCTACCAATCTCTAACATGGGCATCATCGAATTGCGCATAACACAGCGCAACCAAATACAAGTCCAACTCAACCCAAGTTCCAGCAACGTTGACATTGAAGACATAGTAAGCCCAACGTTCCATGCTTGTCTCGAGATTCCTCTCCTCGCCATGGCGTTACCGTCTTTTCGAGAACTTTACGTGTCCCATGAGTTGAGCGGGTTGAACCTTGATCATAACTTGTTGGAGTACGTGAAGGAGCCGATTGAGACTAATGTGTTTGGTGAGCTTGAGCGCAGTGGGTTCTGGGGAGGGTTTGAAATTGTGGCTGAGGTTGGTGTTTTCAAAGTTGAAGTGCTTGACAGAGACGAGGTAGATAGGATTGCATGCAAAGTTTTCCAGATGAATGGTACTACTGCTGATTCTTCACAAAGGGTCTTGCAAACTTAGGAATTTATTGAAATAGATTGTGAAATCAAATAATCACTCTCTATACGTGATGTCTTTTTTTATCTTACTTTGATGTTCTTAGATCTATATTTGTTGGCATTAATTGAACAGTGTTTTTGCACTAGTGTAGCAATTATTTCCTTAATTGATTGGTTCTTCTCCTTTTTTTTTTTTTTTTTTAAGATTCTTTTCTGTTTTCAAGATTGATTTTATGGTTACAATTGTTCTGAAACTTAAATCAGATTCCAAAATATGTAAAATTAATGTTTAATTTTCATCAATGGTGGGAATTGTGAGTGTGAAGATACCAATAAATCCGGAGGCATAGTAATTTTTTTACTGCTTTTGTGGGCTTGTATCTGTTTATGGTGGATTTTAGCTTTGTGCTTTACTGATTTTACTGCAAATTAAGAAAGGAACACTAACTATAATATATTAACAACAAAAAATAGTAGAATTTGATATGGAATTTTGGAAGTGTAGGCATATTGTGGCTTGCATTTGGGATGGCTAATTTCTTTATGGGAGCATTTGATATCAGATTTAAGTTTATTTTTTTAGATGAATATCATATGCTAGTTAAAAACTACTATTGCTTCTGTTTTGATATAGACAGCCCCACTAATTCTTAAATGCTGCCTTGGCAGATATATAAACGTTACTCTACAAATTATCAAAAAAAAAAAAAAACCGTAATATCCAATCATAACGTATGAACTATGAACTACCAATTTATGCATTTTCCATAAAATCTAAATTTCTCTTCTCAAAATTCTTCAACGGGGAAAGTACAAAAATTGTGTTTTTTTTGGAAACATGATAAGATTTTTGTAAAACTTTTTTGTAATAACTTCAAGTTTATTATGTTTAGGATAGGAAGTAGATGTTGTAGGCTGAATTTGAGTCCAGATTCCAGAATGTTGTTTAGGCTGTGTTCGGCTTGATGTAAAATGTTTTCAAAGCGTAAAATATTTTCAAGTGAAAATATTTTCAGGTGTTTGCTAGTTGCATCACAAAAAAATGCTTTGAAAAATATTTGAAGTGTTTGGTTGCCTAAAATCCTCTAGAAAACACATTTTCTATTAGTTTCTCACATTTTCTCAGCTTCCAAACAAATATTATAACTAGAAAATCCCAATATATAAGCCAAAGAAAAAAAAAATCAATCTTTCTCAAACTAAACAACAATTGTGTGAGAGGGAGAGAGAGCGAGGTCAGATCGTGACATGGTGGCAAAGGGAGGAAGAGGGAGAAAGATGGAGGAAGAGGGAGGAAGTTGGAGAAAGAAGGAGGTAGAGGGAGAAAGAGGGAGGAAAATTTTACCTTGATCAACGGTGAGAGGACCGGCCACGGATGGTGGTGGAGTCAGGCTAGAGCGGCAGTGAGCTCTCTCTCTCTCTCTCTCTCTCTCTCTCTCTCTCTCTCTCTCTCTCTCTCTCTCTCTCTCTCTCTCTCTCTCTCTCTCTCTCTCTCTCTTCAGGTAGAAGCTGAAAATTGGTGTAATTTTCTTAAAGGTGAAATATAAGTGTAAATGGTTTTACACTGAAGGGGGTGAAATTTTACAGTCAATTGAAATTCGTTTTCAGTTTGACTGAGTTTTCTGACAAACCTAAACACAATGGATGGTGTAAAATATTTTCTGTATTTCTTTTACACTTGGAATAAATACAACCTAGTGTCTCTCCACTTGTCCTTTTTGGGTGAGTATACCATATTGGCCTTTTAACTTACCTAATTTGGTCAAAGAGTGAGTTATACTCTAAACTAAATGTGGCCCCCATGAAGGCTTGTAAGGAACCCTTATTATTTTCCATATTTCTCTCTCTATGTTGAAAAATAAAGGAAATAAAAAGACAAGAAAATGGAAATAAAAGCGTAAGACTATATTTGAATTATTTCTTTTCAATAGTCATCCACCACATTATATTATTTATAACACTGAAGACATATATCTCTCTTTTGTTCATTGTCTATCAATATTTCACCGTTTCTATCTATCATATAATGTCTCTTGAAGTACCTATTTATAGAAGAAAAAAGGAGGAACAATGCCTTAATTGAATATCTGAATTTCTAATCCTAGTGAGGATAGCTCTTGCTTACCCTAGAGAATCATTTCCCTGGAATGCAATTGGGGAAACATATTCAAGGAGTTAACGAGTTATTGGATAATCCATATATATTATCCCTCTATTTAGCCTTGGGTTTGAGCCTATTGATAAAGATATCCTTAATATAAAAGTTAAGGGAGTGAGCCTTAGTTAAAGGCTATTATTTTGTCTTGCCTTAAACTTTTTTGGTTTAAATAAGACGAAATATAATAACTATATTTTTTTATTTCTAAATATGCATAAATTGTATATGTTTATAAATATATTTAATATATTTATATGTTTATACATAATCTTCATATGTTTATAAACATGTTTAAGATTTTTTGTATAATATTTTGGAATTATTTACTTGATTAACCTTTTATATAACAAACTATATATCACATTGCACAACAAAATTTTTTTAAAAAAATTTATATTAATTAGAAGCAAACTTCCTATACTTAAAAAAAAAAAACTTTTATGTCATGCCTAAAGATTACAATGCTTCTCTTTTATATGTTGAATAAAATTTTCAAATTAATGATATAGGACAATTTAATACCCAAACCAAACTATATAGGACATCAATGCTTTTGAACAGTAATGACACCCCTAGTATTTTTCCCATCCAAAATTGATATTTCCATACAAATAACGACAACCTTCGATTTCACATAAACTTCAAAATTCATGCGTTATTGCCTTCTATTTATATTTTAATTTTAAAAAAAATTATTAAGATTTTTTTTTTAATTTTTTGAATTTCATATTGTTAGTAGTTAGAAATTTGATTGTAGCATTTATGTTGAAATTCGAATTGTGTAGTTAATGAATTATCAATTGCAACAAAGTGAACATGACACTTACCTTAATGAAATTTTGTACCTTTTACTTGTACAATAATTGGCTAATATATTAGATAATTTTTTATAAACGCTACATTTGCTGCTCTATCTTTTCTAATATATGAGTACATGAGCATGGTTGCCCCTTCGTATAATAAGGCAAATTGTCTATAATTAGCTCTTTATATGACAAACGAATTCAACTACTATTTATTTCTTGATAGTATACAGAATCACAACTATAATTATCTCACTACATTTGGTCATTTTTATGATAAAGAGGTACAATGTCAATTATTCTATTAAATGAAATTATTGAAGCTTTTTAGGTAGCAACCAAAAAAAAAAAGATTGACTATACTTACCAAATTTTATGTCTGTCAATAATTTTCAAGCAAAAATAAAAAATCTTTACCAATAATTTTATGACACATTTAGTTGTAGTTATTATCTAGTTTTCAATATTAGAAACTACCATCAAAATATTTTCATTGTGGGTATATCTTCCCTCTTATTGTTGTATTTATGTTTGAAAATATGTTAACCATTCTCTTTGAAAATAGTATTTTTATTTGGGATGAAATTTTACAATGTTAGAAATTTATTAGATATTAGAGACAATTTCTAGTCATATTTTCACTCTTTACCATTATAATTTGATTAATGATATATTTAAGAGAATAATTTCTAACAAAGAAAAGCTCAACTTGAGTTTCAATGATTTTATGGTACTTTTAATTGTAGTTGTTGTATTGCTTTTAATATTGGAAACTAAGAACTAAAATATTTTCATTGTGGTTATGTTTTCATTCTTATTGTTGTTTCCATGTTTGAAAATATGTTGACCATTTTGGTTGAGGTTGGTGCTTTCAAAGTTGAAGTGCTTGAGAGCATGCAAAGTTTTCCTAATGAATGGTACTACTGCTGATTCTACAAAGGGTCTTGCATCTTAGGAATTGATTAAAATAGATTGAAAAATCAAATAATCACTCACTACATGATTTTTTTTTTTTTGAGTAAATTAACAGTAATTTGAGTAAGCAGTTATTTTTCTTTTTTCTTTTTTCATCTTAATTTGATGTTCTTAGATCTATATTTGTTGGCATTAATTGAACAATGTTTTTGCACTAGTGTGGAAATTAATTCCTTAATTGATTGGTTCTTCTTCTTCTTCTTTTTAAATTTTTTTTTTATCTTCTTTTCTATTTTCAAGATTGATTTTATGGTTACAATTGTTCTGAAACTCAAATGAGATTCCAAAATATGTAAAATTTGTGTTTAATTTTCATCAATGGTGGGAATTGTGAGTATGAAGAAACCAATAAATCCAAAGGTATAGTGATTTTATACTACTTTTGTGGGCTTGTACTTGTTCATTGCGGATTTTAGCTATGTACTTTGTTGATACTAGTGTGTAGTCATGTGCATATGCATGGGTTCAATTAAAAACAATCATAATTATACCGTTTAAATTATACATTTTTTTTTAAAAGAAGTTCAAATTATATATCGTATTAGCTTACACTTTTTCTAAACCATACATTTCTAAAATATGTAACTATTTCTCATTGTGTATATATATATATATATATATATTTAATTGGTTTAGACTCTTCGATTTTTGCACCCAATAATTCACTAATCACAAAAATTAAAAACTTAGAAAGACACGTGGCGAAAAATTGGACTCCAATTGAAATCCAATTTAGAATCTAATTGAATTTAGACTCTCCTATTTTTATACTCAGCTAGTATGTAACTTGTACTTATGCACATGAATGATAAATTATAATGGTACTATTGATGTTAATTTGGGTTATAAAATATATTTAAATTATACATTTTTTTTTTTTAAAGAAGTTCAAATTATATATCGTATTAGCTTACACTTTTTCTAAACCATACATTTCTAAAATATGTAACTATTTCTTATTGTGTATATATATATATATATATATATATTTAATTGGTTTAGATTCTTCGATTTTTGCACCCAATAATTCACTAATCACAAAAATTAAAAACTTAGAAAGACACGTGGCGAAAAATTGGACTCCAATTGAAATCCAATTTAGAATCTAATTGAATTTAGACTCTCCTATTTTTATACTCAGCTAGTATGTAACTTGTACTTATGCACATGAATGATAAATTATAATGGTACTATTGATGTTAATTTGGGTTATAAAATATATTGAATATTAGTTTGACCAGGACATTTGGAGATACTAAAATAGTTTTTTCTTGCAATTTTCATGATATTGGTTATGCCAAGTTTCTCATTACACTGTTATTATGTATATAATTTTAAAAATCACTATTGGATACTACATATACAATATCAATTCACAATCACTATTCGTGAAATTCTACTAAATATTGTTGGAAAATCTGGTTTTGTATCTCATACAAAACACACAACGAAAGTAACAAACACGGATCTAGCTACTTCATTCATAAGAGATAACAAATAACCTTAAATTCTAGAATAAAGAATAGAAAGTGTACCTTGATGCGGTAAAATTCAAAACAAAATATTAGAAGTACTTGAGAACACTTTTAATCTTTACTCCAATTTTACTTAATGCCCAAGAACTGTGGTCTCTCAATCAATTTCCAAGAAAAGAATAAAAGAGTGTCCAACACTCACATACACCATTTCATTCCTTATATGATCTTAATCAAAACCACTTAAGAAATTTTGTATGTTTCTCTTCTTATATATAACTAAATATCTAATCGGGCTCTAGTATGTGGCTTGGAGTGAGACCAAAAGGGAACAAATAAGACTCTAACTCCAATGAGCCTTGGGCTTTTCTATCAACTCTTAACAAGTCCAAAATTACCATTAATTATATTCGATACCACTATATAAATATAATTGCGCTCTAGGCCTTATTAATAAATTATATCCCAAGACTTTATTATACATGCAACCCCTTCATTAAAATATTCATAGTAATACAAAGTCATGAATGTAGACTGTCACTTTGAAGATTACTATATCTTAATCATTTATGTTATTCATCATATATTTATGAAATCCAATTCCATAAATATATACTTTAGTAACTCCTTACTAAAGTGGTTAGGCCCAACACTCTGAATAACCAAACTCATTAAACTTATCTCAATGGAATATTTTATATCTCCGTTAAGAGATTATGAATTTCATCTTGAAAATATATGTTCCATCAACATTAAATGCGGCTGCCCCACATATTGAAGTTTTGATCGTAACTTATAGATCTCACTCTTGATATATCAAAGTAACATATACCTCATGAACATGTCCATTATTCTCTCAGGATTTAGAGTTGATGTAAATAGAAGTCGTGAGATTTATTATTTATTTGACAATCATTAGGAGAATAATAAATCTCACAGCGGTCTAGTTCAATATGTTTTAACTCTTAAAACATATCAATATATCAACTAGAATTCTCTACTTCCATGATCAAGACAAATCATCTTAATTGATATGTTATAGTCTTCGCAGATGAAATGTCCAATTTCATTACCGACTACGAACCAAAATTCTGAGTTTACAAAGAACTTATGATTTATATCTTCTGTGACTTTTTACATAAATCGCATACTATGCATCTCATGGATTAAGATAATGTCTCATTAGTTCATTTATAGGTAGTCTCATATAATTAAACAATTTAATTATTTATGACATGTCAATAAATTGGATTTTAGGGCATAAACTCCAACAATCTCCCACTTGCCTTCAAAGACAATTCATCATATATCCGACACTTATCTCCTTTTAGAGTAATTCATAGTCACTCTAAGGCAAGGTTTGGAACAAGTTTCAGCTAGATTTATTACATAAATTATCTTTTCAACTACTACTTCTCGAGTACTCATATCTCTCTAATGAGATAATACTTACACTTAATGTGTATCTTTACCACCTAGGATGAACACATTTCTTGAAGTCCAATTTCATGAATCACAATCAAACTACAAGTTAGTATTTGCACATCCAGTAACTATCAAACTTCACTTTTGTGGACAAGTATATAATTCCTCATTCTCATAAGATATTTGAGTATATGATTTACTCCCACTAAATTAAGTGATCTTTGATTCAATTGATATTTGCTTATCATGCTCACCGCAAAATAGATATTTAGCCTAGTATTTAGCATACTATAAAGACTTTCTATTAATTTGATATAAAGAACCGTCTTAATATGCTTCTTCCTTTTATATGCCTTAGGACCATAGCCCTATATAAAAGAACTTCAAACTTAAAAGGAAAGAATCTTTTCTTGAAGTATTACATGCTATACTTGGCTAGAATCTAATCTATTTAAACAATTTGAGATAGATCTAACATCCTAATTTCAAAATTTTAACAAAATTTAATTCTTAGGATGTGACTAGTCTTTCCCAAGTACTTTATATCTGTTAGGGTACTTTTTTATTACACTTGGTTTTATTTACACACACCATTTTATTTAAAACCCAAGAATACTTATACTTGGTAATATTCGAAAAGTCCATGATTCAAGTCCATGGCAAAACAATTTTATCAATGGAATTCAAACCCATAAATCAAAGCCCATGATTTAAACTCATGGCAATTTATCTAAAAGCCCAATTCTCATTGGCAACATCGAAACCCAATTCTCATTGGCAACATCAAAGCCCAATTTCTATTGGCAACATTACAGCCCAATTCTCATTGGTAACATCAAAGCCCAATTTCTATTGGCAACATTAAAGCCCAATTCTCATTGGCAACATCAAAGCCCAATTCTCATTGGCATTACTTTATCAAAAAAACACTCAAAATTATCAACACTTGGCAAATATATATCATGGTAAAATGTTATTATGGCAAAAAGGACCATGGTGATCATCCTCTCGTATTATAAACTCGCGAAGAGCATAAACACCATTTGCATCACGACATATATCTTCAACACTCGTGGTAAAACATTCAAACCTACAAGCTCATCATTCAAATTATGATGCGACTATTAGAAGCCATGAACATTGTTTTATGGAATTCATCATAGTAAATAATGCTTACAAAAGAATTCCGAAAAACTTGTCTTGTTATTCCAAACACTACAACTAATTGCCCAAAGGCCCATTGCAAATATTTATGAAAAACCCAAAAAATATTTACTAATAAAAATTCATGGCAACGTGTGCATACAACCCAGCCCAAGGGAACTAGCCCATGTGAGCAAGCCCAAGCAAAAAAAGGACATGTGGCCTAACTAAAAGTGGTGAAATGGAGCAAAGTTCTAGCCCAAAAAGTTTTCAGCAAGAGTCTTAAGAGAGGGTAACCAGCCCTTGTTCATCCTTAACCAAAAAACAACTAGAGACCCCAACAAGAAAACTAAGCCTTTGAGAATGAACTAAGGGCTGTCCTATCAGGTTTTTGCCACCCTCTGCCTGACGTGAATAGTGCCAAAGGGCGGTCATATCAGCTGAAGCCTAAAGGGTGATCAAACTCCATCATCTTCCTCAAAGCTGTACCTCCAGCGGAAGGGGGTGCAGAAGCCAAATTATCCAAATTTCAACAGATTGATGCTATAAATGGTAAAAACGTTCAAGACATGATTCATGTACCAAGCCCATGAATCCTAGAAGGGAAAAATTGGGAACATGTGGTTTGGAGGGCATAAAGAGATCTCCAGCGGAACCCCCTGAAGTAGACTAGAACTTGGCACCTGGCTTGGGGTGTTGAATCTTGCTTTTTAGGGGACCAAATCTTGGTTGCAGCATTAGGATTCTCTCTTGATACACATCCCAAACACAATAATCAAGCTCAGCTCAAGAATCCTAGCATTTAATGCAAAAAGCTCTAAAATCCCATCATTAGTCAAAGAAGCAAGGCAGCCCCTTAAATGGTTTTTTCTACTTCTGATCAACCCCAGGAAAGTTTGACTCTGATTTCGTCAGCCTTGATACGTCATACGTTTTGGATCCTTGTCAATTAATGCATTTCTTCAGCTCCATTATAAATAGACCAGCAGATTAACCCCAAGGGCAAGCTAACTACCCCTCTGAAATTTTGAGATTCGTTGGTCATTCTTTTTGTTAGTTCAGCTTTCTTGTAGCTCATCATCCATCATCTTCAACCTTCACCCATCTAATCCCAGATATCCTTCACCCCCTTTACACTACCACAGTTCATAGATGTCTTCCAACTAGTCAAAAACAGCCCTTTACTCATAAAAGACTTCAGTCCCAGCATCTGTCCCATACCACTCAAAAAACAGACCTCATTTATCTCGTCCATACCTTATAAACACACACTCATCAAAGTTTTAGCTTAGTACTTGCTGCTCCGAGCTGGGATCTTTCTCTCCCTTCACACCATGCCAATTAATCCTCCTTTTTTTCTTCCTACGGAACCTTTAATCTTTACTTTTTACTTTACTGTTGAAGGATATGATGTATTTGTAACAATTGAACTCTTCCCTCACATTGATGTAATGGTGGCTGAAAGTGCAATAAATTCCTCTTGAACAAGACACATAAGTACCTAAAATTTACCTTAATTTGTCCAAATACTAATTGCTGGACCATGTACTTCCATCCCTACTGTTGGACAATTTATCTTTTGGACTTAAATGTAACTTTACCCTTACCGCTGGAGAATTTATTTCCCTTGAACTATGAGGACAGGACCATTAATGTACTAACTAAGCATTGTAAAGTATTCTTTTATTGGGCTTTTGTTGTTGTTTTGTTGAATGCAGCCATTGTCTCCTTGCTTGGATAGGCTTGTCATCACACCGATAGCCTTTGGGTGTCCGCTTAAGAGCCCATAGTTGAGTTTCGGTTTGGTTCCCCAACATCTCATTCAGAAGCATCAATTTTCCCCCCAACAATATCAAACTAGACTAGACAACAAAAAATTCCATTGATGACAATAACTTTACATCATTCTAAATTATTAGAATGTCATTAACATACATTAAGAAATTTATTATTCTATATAGTTTTTACACACATAAGGCCTTTTAGTACTTGATCAAAATCAAACAATTTGATTGCTTGATCAAAAATGATTTTTTATGATTCAGAGACTTTCTTTAGTCCATAAATAGACCTTAAATAACTTGCATACTAAACATTACTGTTTCTTTGTTATGTACAAGTCTAGTTACATCATATAGATATCTTCCTCAAGATTGCTACCAAAAGAAACTTTCTTGATATCCATCGTCATATTTCATCCAAATGAAATATAATGGATAAGAGAATATAGATAGTGTCAAACTTGACTATTGGTGAAAAAAAAAATCTTTTCATAGCCGAATCATTTCTTTCTGAATAAATCTTTTCACCACTTGTCTTGGCTTTGAAGGTTTGCACCTTTAAATCTATCAATCTCATTTACTTGTAGACCTATTTGAAAACAATAGGTTTAATGCCATTAGGTGCCTCTACAAGTTCTAGACTTTAAATAGAATCTAATTCTATTCACATAACTTTGATCCAGTAATCCATATTCATATCATCTATTACCTCTATGTAGGACCGATGATCAAATTCATATTCTTGTAAAATGACTTCAAAAGTTTATTCCAAAAGTATGAATTTATTTAGTAATTGTTAATCCTCCCACAACGGTATTGTACCAGTGTAATAATTATTTATAGAATAATGTCTTACGGTGTATGTAATGCAACCATCTTATTTCTAAATGTATTTTATAGTTGTCCTACAACAAATTCTGACATTTTTCTTCTAGAACAATCTATCTTTAAAAGAGCTTTATTCCTCTTTTATGTATGCACTGACTAAAAGAAGCCATTGAAACTTTATTCCTTTAAGAAAAAAAGCCCTAGACCTTATTATCCTTTTAATAGAATTCATAGACTAGGAATATAATAAAATAATGGTTATAAAAGCCCATCTTTCACTAATCTTGAATATCATTTAGATTAATAAGATCTAGACATAAGTGCCAAAACATACAATTACAAAGGATAAAAACTTTCTCTTTAAAAAGTAAAACATGTAAATTTCCATCTAGAAGACAATCATGTACAAGGCTTAGCTTTACCAAACAGAAACACTTTCCTGTTGGTTATACTTTTGAGTCTAATTTCCTTTTGGCAATTACTAGGGCATCTAGTCTGCCTAATTGTTTTTTATTATAATTTCTCTTCTTATCACCCTTAACTTTCGGTTTAGGATGTCTTCCTTTGTGTAGAACTCACTCATCAACTCATATAATATATAAATAATTTATTTTCATAACAATCTAAATTGATCAAATTATTCTAACAAGGACTTGTGGATCATATCCAAATGAGATTAACATTTAATCTCTACATCCAATAATTCCAATTCATTTAAAAAATAAATTATTTTTATTATATGACATAGAATTAGAACTTCTTAAGCTTTTCTCAGCACTTAATATGATTTATATCGAATATCGTCTAGTAGCACGATATTTCATACCAAAACGTCTCATTTAGATTTAATATAAAGTCTAAGTCTAGTACTAACTCTTACATCTCATGCAGTAGCACAATTGACCTAGAAGCCAATGAAACATTATAGCATTTTAATGGAGACTATGATCATATCGTAAGCTATTTTCCATCCATGCATCATGTATAGGAAATTATGACAATGCTGAATCGAAATATATATATGTTCTTCAGCTCCTTTAAGCACTATGTCCAAAATTATTTCTTAGTTAATGTGATTCATTTAAAATAGCAGTTAGACAACAAAAATTATGACAACTTTATTTTGAGACTATAAACATAATTACAGGGACATTATATTTTGCATCTATAACCATAAAATATGGAACCTAAAAACCATACTATACTAGGTGCAACGACAACCTAATCTCACAATTAATATTTCTCAGCATAGAGTGAATACCAACCACCATGATTAGGCAAGAAATATTCTCATTATTAATGCTATCATGGAAACTCTTACCAAACAAAAATAATTTGCTGCTTTTCCTTCAACCTCTAAGTAATAATATCAAGAACTCAGCATAGAGGATACTATCAAACTTAGTTTAGTGTACACCATTGCCTAGACCCATGTGTAGCCACACAACTCTACCCTTATAAGGTTTAATCTTGTAGTACCATGATACAAAATACCCTTCGCATGGAACGCAAGGCTTGAGGCCAAGATGAGGTGCTTGCCGACACCACTATAAACTGGAAAGTTCAATCTTGTAGTACCATGAAACAAACACCCTCCGCATGAAACGCAAGGCTCAAGGCTGAGACGAGATGTTTACCCTACACCACTATGAACCCATAATGGAAGCCGTGAGATCTAACCCTTTGTATCTCTCTCCCACTAGAAATTTTAGAACAAGTGGATTATATTGAAATCATTGTGATCTCATCACAATTTTAACCATACATATCAAATGTGTTTAATTGTTTAAATTCGATGTGATATTACTAAGTCACGTCACAATAGCGTAACGAACATTCGCGCAATCACAAAAAAGTTTAAACATGTAATTCGTGAAGTAAATACCCTTCGCTTGGAATGCAAGACTCGAAGTTAAGACAAAGTATCTATTTACACTACAATAAACTTAACAAAAAGGGTTATTTCAGCACTCCCACTCATTATTTGGGTTTTTCTTAAATAATTGTAATCCCATCACAATTAATAACCTTGCACTTGACAAAGACTCTAATCTCATAAGAATTACTAACTAAAATGGAAATCCTAAACTATTTAGGATTCCTTAAACACTAATGAATCAAAAATTAGTTATATAGAATTCTATCCTTAATTTACTAGATAAAGTATTCTAATCTCATTAGAAACTATATAACTTTAATTAGAATTTTAATCTCATTAAAAACCTCTAATTAAAATAAATTAAGGACTTTTAATCATACACAAATTTAAGTCTAAGAGTTCTATTTGACTAACATCTTTGATCTCATTAGGTCTTTTAGTTAGATAATGATTATTGTATGTCCTTAACTTTTAAGGACTATAAAATTAATCACATAACCTTACTTTTAATTAAAGTTTTAACACTTAGACAAAAACAAGTGCAAATTCAAAGTTCAGTGCCTTCGATCGGTCAAACCTATTACTCGATTGATCGAAAAATGAAGAAATTCATCAAAAAGGTTCTGCCTCGTACGATTGATTCCCAATTCATGTTTGATCGATTGAAATCAACATTTGATCGATCGAAAGGAATTCTCGATCGATCAAGACAATGAAGAATTTCATCATGGAGTTTTTGCTTGAATCGGTCGGTTCTCGATTCCTCTTCAATCAATCGAAAAGAACATTCGATCGATTGAAACTCGCAAAACTGAAATTTTTCTCAGAATTTTCTGGTAACCGTTTTTGCTATTTTCCATCAAAAACACTTTTTGATTTTATGAATGAAGATTCACAGATTAAACATTAAGGTTTTTAAGATTAAGAACCATAATAATGCTAGAAACCTTGAAAACATAATCCCAATCTCATTAGGAATAAATTTCATAACCCTAGCATTAACATGAGAGTATCTTTATTAGTGATTTGTATTAAAACTGAAAAAGAGAATTCCTTGTATATATACATAGTTATCTTTCTCAAAGTAACATCATGCATATACAAAACACCAAGAACCAATTTCGAAAGGAACATCACGTGAAAATCTATAATTTAGACTTATGTACTCACATGAGTTCACATATGTATATTAATAAACAATATCAATGAAAGAACGTTAAACATCAGAAGATAAACGAACTCACTGATACAATATTAATATAACATAAAGTCAAGAAGTCAAACCATTATTCTATATATAGATAAAGTGTAATCAAACACGTAACCAACGGTGTCAGGGGTTTGTCATTTCTAAGAATTGTATACCCATCTTGACGATCTACGTTGATAAGAAACGTAGAAATTCTTAACCACCGTGTTCAACTTAATACAAAGATTAGAAACACACGGCATCTGGTTTTAATGAACAATAGTTCTAAACAAAATTATGCAGAAACTTTACTGCATTAATTTTCAAAATACCAAGAAAATGGTTTTCTTTAATTCTAAAACTCAATCGCATGTTATACAAGCATGATATTGAAGAAGGCTCTGATACCAATTGTTAGATAATCTAGTTTTGTATCTCATACAAAATATACAACGGAAGTAATAAATACGGATCTACTTCATTTATGAAAGATAACATGTAACCTTGAATTCTAGAACAAATAATAGAAAGCGTACCTTGATACGGTGAAATCCAAAAAAAAAAAGATTAGAAGTACTTGAGAATACGTTTAATCTTCACTCAAATTCCATTTAATGCCCAAAAAGTGTGATCTCTCAATCAGTTTCCAATGAGAGAATAAGAGAGTGTCAAATACTCACATACACCATTTCATTCCTTATATGATCTTAATCAAAACCATTTAAGAAATTCTGTTTATTTCTCTCCTTATATATAACTGATTATCTAATTGGGCTAGCCTTTTGAGCCTTTCTAATTGGGTTTTAGTATGTGGCTTGAAGTGAGACCAAAAGTGAACAAATAAGACTCTAGCTCCAATAAGCTTTGGGCTTTTCTGTCAACTCTTGACATGTCCAAAGTTACCATTAATTATATTCAATACCACTATATGAATATAATTATATTCTAGGCCTAATTAATAAATTAAATCCCAAGAATTTATTATACATGCAATCCCTATATTAAAATATCTGTAGTAATACAAAGTCATGAATGTAAACTGTCAGTTTGAAGATTACTACATCTTAATCCTTAAATATCCGATTTAATCATTTATGTTATTCATCATATATTTATGAAATCCAATTCTATAAATATATACTTTAGTAACTCCTTACTAAAGTGGTTAGGCCTAACACTCTGAATAACCAAACCCATTAAACTTATCTCAAGTGAATATTTTATATCACCGTTAAGAGATTATGAATTTAATCTTGAGAATATATGTTCCATCAACATTAAATGCAGCTGCCCAACATACTGAGGTTTTGATCGTAATTTATAGATTTCACTCCTGATATATTAAAGCAACCTACACCTCATGATCAGGTCCATTATTTTCTCAGGATATAGAGTTTATATAAGTAGAAGTCGTGAGATTTATTATTCATTTGACAATCATTAGGAAAATAATAAATCTCACAGCGGTCTAGTTCAATATGTTTTAACTCTTAAAACATATCAACTAGAAGTCTCCACTTACATGATTAAGACAAATCATCTTAGTTGATATGTTATAGTCTTCGCAGATGAAATGGCCAATTTCATCATCGACTACAAACTAAAATTTTGAGTTTACAAAGAACTTGTAATTTATATCTTCTATGACTTTTCACATAAATCACATATTATGCATTTTATGGATTAAGATAATGTCTCATTAGTTCATTTATAGATAGTCTCATATAATTAAGCAATTTAATTATTTATGACATGCCAGTAGATTGGATTTTAGGGTATAAACCCCAACAAATACAACATAAAAATAAAAAAATAAATTGATCCAATAGTATCTCTTAAATTGAATGGGAATATGTGCATGGAATCATTTAGCTAAATTATAATTTGTTACGTTTAAGATCCTGGTATACAAAATATCTAAATAGAAACAATATTAAAGATATACTCATTAGTTCAAATAAAAAATAACAGTAAAAATTTAAAATAATTTAATTTGTATATAAAGCTAACAAAAGTAAAATTCAAGTTTGAATCTAATTAATTTTTCTTTAAATATTGGTTATATATATATATATATATATATTATAGTTTATTTATATTGAACTCTTTGTTTTCTACATTGAGACTCACTTGGCACAAAAATTAAAAAACTTACATTAGACTTAATTAATTAACCTGACACAAAAATTTAAAAACTTAGATTAGATCAGGCACATGACGCAAAATTAAACTTTAATTGAATTCTAATTTGAAATCAAATTGGATTTTCTCTTACCTATTAATATATACTAACTTGTAACTATATGCATATACATGAATATACTTAAAAGATACACATTCAGATGCATAGTATAATTCTTATATATATGATTTAAATATTATTAAATTTTATTTTTTTAACTCTTTAAAAAGTGTAAGTTCGTTTAGACCCCTTAAACCCAACAGATTAACCTAGAGAATTAGCCAAGTGATTAACTTAGGTAATTTAAGCAGAACTAGGTTAACACAAATAATCAAAAACAGTAAAGCAGCGGAAATTAAAGAACACAAAGATCTGATAACCCAGGAAAACAAAACCGGTAAAAAACCTGGGGAGGATTTAACCTAACTATCCTCAAGGTAAAACTGAATTCACTATGAAAGAATTGAAGTTTACACAATAAGACTTAGACCACTAACATCCTATTGTTACCCAAGTGTAGGAAACTTACTACCACGACCCCATGATAGCTCCGAGGTCCACGGACTCCTTCTTTCTTTAATCTTTGCAAAACACAAACACCCACGCTTGTGACTTTGAGATCCCACTCAAAGATTTAGCAACACAAACTCTCCTGTTTGTGACTCCAAGATCACCCTTGAAGGTTTAGATCATCAGCTCCTTTGATGACTAGAGAAGGCAGCAACTTCAGCAATACCGGATCTTGAGATTCTTCAAGGAACAACACCGGTAGAAGTAATAAGAGAGGTTTTAGGAACAAAACCCTAAATACAAAAGAGGCACACTCTTCTCTCTCTCAAAAGCCTTGTAAAAAACGTACTTAGGGTTTCCTTTATATAGTGGGAGAAGTAGATCTGAAACCCTAATCCTTAATGGGCTAGAACTACTGTTTGGGCTTAATTAAAATTCTGCAGATACGATTCTCGATCAATCGAGCCTGTTTTTCGATCGATCGAACCAGGCAGATTCTGAAATCTTCTTTCTGCAGCTTGTATGTTCTTGTGTGCTCACGATTTGCCAATTATTCTAAACTTTTAGAACCTAACAAAAAGTATTGTAGGAATGTTATTAGGTGAAAAATGTAAATTGTCCATTTTTTTAAATAGTTTATGCTAATTAATTCTAGACTTTTTGGTTTTTGCACACAATAACTCACTTGAATGGATATTTATGATATGATCTCATATTTAATTCCAAAATTAAGAAATAAAACTCTCTCTAAAAATAAATAATTAAAGACACATGGCGCAAAATTGGATTTCAATTGTAGAATCTAATTGAAATTTCTCTAAGTTTTACCTATTAATATATATATATATATATATATATATGACTTATAAATTTGAATTGTTTTTACTTATAAAAAAATGCTCACAAATATAAAATCATTCAAACTCTCTCTTCCTCTAATTTTATATATAGTGTTAGATATATGACTATATTTTTTTAAGATTTATTTATTTTGAACTCTTCGTTTTCTATTCTAAATTAACTCATTTGGTACAAAAATTAAAAAATTTAGATTAGATGGGACACATGTCGCAAAATTAAACTCTAATTGAAATCCATTTTTTACATTAAATTAACCCACTTGGTATAAAATTTTAAAAACTTAGATTAGATGGAATACGTGACACAAAATTAGACTCTAATTAAATTTCAATTTAAAATCTAATTGTATTTTCTCTCAGTTTTATCTATTATTATATATATAGACATAGATATTTATATATATATATATATATATATATATTGAAATCTAATTGAATTTTCTCTGAGTTTTAACTAGATTAACTTACTATATACTAATAACAAAACATAGTAGAATTTTGTATGGAAATCTGGTAATGGAGGTATATTGTGGCTTGCATTTGGGGTTTGCTAATTTCTTTAGGGGTGCATTCGTTTGGAAGGAAAATAGGGAGGATGGAAAATAGAGGATGAAAAATAGGGTGGAAAATGCTGTTTTCCACTGTTCGTTTGGGGAAGGAAAATGAGGAGGATGGAAAACTCGAGAGACAGTTTTCTCTCCGGGCCCACTTTTTTTTTTTTCCTTCCAAATCGAAATGAAAATCTAGAGAGAAAAGTTCTATAGTAACACTTGTACAAAAATACCCTCGTCCCACCTATTTTTTTCAACGTTTTTTTTTTTTCTTTTTCTTTCAACTTTGACCTGAAGTTATTTTATTTTATTTTTTTTCTTTTCTTTTCAATGTTATTGAGCAATGTTGGTTTTTTTTTTCTTCAACGTTACTGAACAACGTTTTTTTTTTTTCTTTTCTTTTCAACTTTACTGAACAATGTTGTTTTTTTTTTTTTCTTTTCAATATTACTGAAAGTTGTTTTTTTTTTTTTTAACGTGACTTGATCTAATTTTTACATTATAATAATATAAATTTATATATATGATGTGATAAATTTTATATTATTTAATGATTAGAAATAAATTTATTTCTTACATATTATGTAACAAAGGTATAATAGTCAATTTATATAAATTACATTTTCCATCATTTTCTTTTTCTCTCCAACCGAACACAAGAGTTTTCCATCCTCCCACTTTTTCACTCCTCCAACCGAACATACAAGAGGGAAAACTAAATATTTTCCATCCTCCCACAATTTTTCATCCTCCCACTTTTCCACTCTTCCAACCGAACGGACCCTAAGGGAGTGTTTGATATCAGAAACAAGTTCAAAATTGTTACTTCTATTTTGATATTGATAGCCCCACTAATTCTTAAGTGCTGCCTTGGGTAGATATATAAACGTGATCTCCAAATTATCCCCAAAAAAAAAAAAAAAAAACCTAATATCCATTGTGCTATTTTTAAAAAAACCTAATAATTTAAAAACCTAATTATCAAAAAAAATAACCAAAAATTGTGTTATTTTTTGAACCATTATAATATTTTTATAAATTTTTTTTGTAATAACTTCAAGATTAGTTTAAATTTTTTATGTTTAGGAGGTAGATGTTGTAGGCTGAATTTTTAAGCCTAGAATGGTATTTACTGCTTACTTTTCCTTTTTGTGTGAGTAAACCATATTGGGCCTTTAACTTACATAATTGGGCTAAAGAGTGAGTTATACTCTCCACTAGATATGTGGCCCACGATGGCTTTGCTAGGAACCCTTAGAGCATTAGCATCGGGAAATTCCAATCCTACTCTATTTTACCATTTCAAACACCTATTTTATCATTATACCATTCCATTTTACCATTCTTTCAGTATCCCAAAAATCTATTTTTATTAAAATATTATTTTCCATTCTTTCTTTATTATTTCTTTCCAATTGCCACTTGTTTTTCAGAGTTCAGCATGCTTCCAACGCCGAACACAGACATATATACTAGCAACCCCAGAAAGCCACCGCCACCACAACGCCGATCCCACCACCAGCAAAAATAAAAATAAAAAAATAAAACCATCACGCCGTTTACAACGCCACAGCCACCACGAACCGATCACATATACCAGCAAACCCAGAAAAAAAAAAAAAAAAAAAAAAAAAAAAAAAAAAAAACCCAGAACATTCCAATCACGCCACGCTAGAACAACGCCGATCACACAACGCCATAGCCCCCAAAGCTCCACTGTCACGCCGTTCACAACGCCACAGCCACCACGATGCCGATCACATATACCAGCAAACCCAGAAGAAAAAAAAAAAAAAAAAAAAAAACCCAGAACATTCCGATCACGCCACGCCAGAAAAACGTAGATCACACAACGCCATAGCCACCAAAGCTCCACCGATCTCGCCACCCACCGATCTCCGCTACGCCGGACGCATGCCGATCTCCGCTACGCCGGACGCATGCCGATCTCCACCAGACCCAGTGACCCACACACGCTGATCTCCACCAAACCCAGTGACCCACGCACGCCGATCTCCACCAAACCCAGTGGTCCACGCCAATCTCCACCAAACCCAGTGATCTCGCACTCGTACTCGCACTGCTTCGGTTGTGGGTTTCGCTGTGCTCGCACTTGTACCCATCCACGCAACAACCAAAACTTCGTAATTGCATTGCTTCGGTTGTGGGTTTCGCTGTGCTCGATGGCGTCGCCGTCCTCGATGGTGTGATATGGGTGAGAAATTTCGGAGTGATGAGAACAGAGATGAGAGAGCAGAGAAGGAAGAGAGAGAACAGAATAGAGAAAATGAGAGATGAGAGAGAATCACGGGAAAAAAAAGTAATAAAATATAGTGTTTTTTTTACAATACTTGCTATAGTGCAATTCTATCTTTAGAATTGCACTGTAGCAGTATTGCAAAAAAATTTGCAATACTGCCGTTTAGAATTCCCCAATGGAGTGCATTTTGAGGTCTAAAATGTTAAATTCACCTTAGATTTGGCATTAGCATTCTCCAATGCTAATGCTCTTATTTTCCAGATTTTTCTTTCTATATTGAAAAATAAAGGAAACATGAAGACAAAAAAAGAAAAAAAAAAAAAGAAGGGAAATATGAAAGTAATATTATTTTTGAACTATTTTTTTCTTTAGTAGTCATTCACTACGTCATATTATTTTTAACACTGAATACATATATTTCTTTTTGTTCATTGTCTCCTACTATTTCACTATTTTTTTTTCAGTATCATACAATGCTACGTATTTATAAAAGAAAAATGGAGAAACAAAGCCTTAATTGAATGACTGAATTTATACTTCTAGTGAATAGCTCTTGCCTACCCTAAAGAATTAGAGTGTCTTACAAGCCGCCATGTAAAAACATTCTAGTTTTTTTTATCTCTACAACTTTTTACAAAACAAATCAACTTCCATTTTATTTTATAGTAAATTTCAAATATGCAAGTATTTTTTTAATTAAATTCTAATTTTAAGAACTAAAAATCATGTGGTTGATTTTCTTAATAATCCCCTCCAAAATTCAAGTTATTGACAACCTAGTGTGAACAATCTAATTTCAAAACCCAATCCTATAGCTAGGCAAATCCAAATATTTTTCCACTTTAGATATCAAACCCTTAAAATCAAGCTCCAACAATCTTTCTATCTTAGGAAAATTGTTTGGATGAGCTACGGTGACTCTCTTGGTGTGGTGAGCACTATAGCTTCTCTAAACACATATTTGGGATTTTAAATATTTGGTTCACTCTCTCACACCAATAAAAAAAATTATATTATCTCTCACACTCTACGCTCTTTATTTTAGGAAAACAAAATTTAATAAAATAGAAAAAAGAAAAAAAAAGATAAAATATCTGTTAGAAAATATATTTATAATCTAACCATTAGACTGAATACAATTGGACCCAAATCCGTTAACTTTCCCCAAATCGAAGGAAAAACATGGGCATGGACCAAAAAAGGGTCAACAGTCAGGTCAGGTCGACCCGCAGATTAGCCTGGTCTATCGGGTGTATGGGTGTGTAAAATAGTGTGGACCTTGCTCATGAAATACCAAAGCCCATTTCCCAGTTAATTTCCTTTTGGGCTCTTCTCCATTGACAGCAGGAACACACGAGCGTATTGGTCTCAATTCTCAAAGATGTGAGCTTCTGGTTCATAGACGCGCACTGATGGGTCTCGGTGATGAATGAAGCATTGCTTTGCAGCGAAGTGATTGATCTGGTGAGAACTATTCAATACTTCACCTAAGACTCACAGACACAGCTGCCCTTTACTTTACACACACTCTCTCATTGACACACACTAATGGCGGCTTTAAGAGGAATATCCCACGACCTATACACCCATATCTCACATCCCAACCCTCAACTATTCTTCTTCAGAGGATTCTCTTCTAAGCTTTTCGTCAAAGGTATGTACCACCCCTCTCTCTCTCTCTCTCTCTCTCTCTGTAACTAAGATTTTTCTTTTTGAGCGTTATATACCTCCATTTGATACTGAGAAAACGTGGGGATTGAGAATCATAGCATTTTACACCTGATTGACAACATTATGAAACCATGTACTACAAAACTGACTAAACTATTCACTACTTGTTATCATTACTTTGCAATTTTTTTATCCTTAAAAAAAGGTGATATGTAAAACAAAAGGGAGGGATTTCTCGGCCTTTCCAAAGAGGTTGGACATTGGTGCGATGGCAAGGGCCTTCCACCAAAAGGGTCGGGTTGCGGGTTTGAGTTCGGGAATCAGTCTTTCCAAACAAAAAAAGAATTGGGTAAGGCTGCAAAAATGGGAGCTTTGTACAGTTGTTGAAATCTACTGTAATGCTAGTATGTTTTGCCCTTGCCTCTATGTATGTTATTAGCAAGCTTTGATTCAATATCTTGGTAATTATGCTTTATATCTGGCTTTTGGGTTTTAGGTTTTGGAAAATTAGGTAGGACTAAATAGAAAATAAATCTTTTCAGTCCTTTTTACTGTTATGAGTGTGTATGGATTGAGTTCTGCCCAGTTGTAAAGTGGAAGTGAATAGAATTATAGCAACTTGTATGGATTAGAGTCCTCATCAAACAATACCTGGCAGAGCTACAACCTCGTCAATTTTTTAACCATACAATTATGGATTTTAAGTCATCAAAAGAAAAGGGTTGAGCTTAGATGGGAGCAATTATCATTTATGACCCTCAACAAAGGGTTTCTATTGTGTTATGTTCCTAATAGAGATCGACAAATTCTTCATGTTTTGCTTACTTGTATATGATAAGATTCCAAGACTTCAAAACCGCACTCTTGATTCATTGGTAGAGTTATTTGGTGGTTGTACTGCAGACCCTTGTTCTTGTATCTGCTGAGGATGTACTACTACTTCGTCTTCTTGCCTATCTGATGAAAATATGACTGAAAATTTGATGCTTGAGGTTCATAATGGTTGAACCTCAATCAGAATTAAGCTTTATTGCAATGCTTCAGGAATTATATTTTTCAGATAGGCACAAGTGATATTGTTGAGTCCGAATTTTGATACATAGTTAAACAACCTACTGCAACCCCTTTTATCAGATTCTCATTATAAGCATCTATTAATCTGTTGAAGGATGGCTGCTGAGTGTGTATCTGCTTAGGGCCATTTTCAACTTATTTCTAAGCTGGATACAGGGGTATAATTTGTTTAGTTGTCTACACTGTACAACATACCCATTGTCAAACAGGGTTTTGCTTATCAAAGTTTAATTTCATTTGATAACTTTTTTCTGTCCCGTTTGAGCTTAATTCTGATACATAAAGAAACTATGTTATTGCAATATTTAAATTGGGAAAAGCAGATGAACTTTGCTATGATATTTCGATGGAATATCTTGAATGTCATACATGACACGCGCTTACACATGTATGTGTAAGGTATCTAGAATATTTAGGCCATACAGTATTACTCTTTGAGTAAACAATATTACAGCATGTTCTTTACTCTTGGAGCTATATCCTTTGACACCCAGCTTTACAACTCTTTTGCTATTCATAACTCACGAAATTGTTGCATGTATGCTTCTAATTTTTTTCTTTTTTGGTTTTGAATTTGTTGCAGATATATCTTTCTCCACCACAGAAGAGACATTAGCTGAAGCCTTTTCAAAATTTGGTGAAGTTACTGAAGGTAACTACTGTTGCTGCCAACCCTAGCATCAATGTATTTTTCCATATCGATACTCTTTAGACATCCAGCTCTTCTCCTTTTCCAGCTAAAATTATAAGGGATAAAGTCAGAAACAGATCAAAAGGTTACGGTTATGTGAGTTTTGCTAAAGAGGATGAAGCCAAGAGGGCCTTGATGGACATGAATGGGAAGGCAAGATTACATGATCTCCTCCTCCGCCTCCTCCTCTGTTTATTTTCCCAGTTCATTTAATAATGTGAACAGTGATAATTTTTGCAGTTTCTAGATGGACGTGCCATTTTTGTAGATCCTGCAAGGCCAAGTAGACATTTTGATTCTGTTATGCGAGTAGCAAGAGGGCCCCCAGAGCCAGCAGGTGATAGCTGATTTAAACTTTCAAGTCATACATGCAATAATGTTGGAAAGACTAGCACATGAACGGTCAGATATTTTGTGTAGCTTGTTTAATTCTATTGCTTCAGTAAGCTTTTTATCTCTCCTTGCCTATGGAACTTCTGGACATCTCTTTTAGAACCAACTCTTTCCATTGAGTCCATAGCATTTGATGGCAATTTATCCTTTGAAATGGGATGCAAATCACTGCAAAGCATTTAACTATTTATGGAGTCTTGAAAAAGCCATTGAACTTAAAGAGATGGATGATGTTGTTACATATTTCCCCCCTATTTGGCATTGGCATAGCTGGAATTGTGTACATATGAAAATGAGTTTGCTAGTCTGGACTGTTTCTACTTTCTGTACACTTCTGCCAATTACTATTTAAGATTTGCCTTTTGGGGTATTTGTAACTTTTCAACTCACAGAATAGTTTTGCTTTAAAACTATATTGCTGATGAATTTACATGATTATATTCAAGTGATTGAAAAACCAAAAAGGATGGTTGAGGTTCGGATAAATTTACATGGGGCCCTAAGCTTTTGATTGAAGTCATTGCTCAAATGAAGGGCACAGTACATTCAACACCTTAAGGTGGGTGTTGATGCAGGAAACTACTTAAGTACATTAGTTCCAATTTTTTTGAGATTAGTTAGGAGGGGAGTATCATTCACACAAATGAATACTTATATTGATTTAAGAAAATTGTGGGAGCCCTCAGCCAAGCAAGAAAATGGGCTGTGGTTAGTGAAGGAGAATGATGGAAATCTATCTAGTGAGGTTGGCATATAAATGGTTGCCACTTGCCAGAGAGTTGTGTCCAAGACCACAGCTAAGGGAGCACAGGGGTGAAAGATGAGTACATCAAGAGATGTCAGTCTTGACCCTTTTTCTTAAATCAATCTAACTATTGATTTAAGAAAGAAATGTCGTAGCCATGCCATGGAGATGGAGGGCAAGGGTGTGTAGTCAGCGAAGGAGGTGAGAGAGAAGCTAAAAGAGGACCCTTTTCAAAGACAAGCATGTCATGAGAGGTTTGACCCCCGTTTATTGTAAGCTTATGGATTATAGGGAGGTGATGAAATGTTTCATAATTAAATTCATGGTAAGATTTATCATTCATGCGAGAAGTAAAAACATTACTAATGTTGGGATTTTTTTGGGATTTTTTTAGCTCTTATGCGGGTTAGAAAATACATATTTCAGATATTTTGGTAAGAAATAATCTCCTAGTAATGAAAACACCATCAAACAACTGAATGGCGATAAGGAATTTTTCATTTCTAAATCTATTCTTGCTTGCTGGCTATAACCGTGTCTAAACTCTAAAGGGTAAAGATCCTATAAAAAAAATATGCAAAGATGTTTGTCTTACTTGGGAGTAAAACCATTTTTATGGACGACTTGGCAGCTGGCATCTGAATTGGATAATATACTCATGCCCAATAATATTATGATAATCCTCCCTAAAAATAAAAATGATAATATGATAGTCCTTTCATAAAGGCAATCACATGTGGGTTGGTACAGAAATCACGGACGTTATTGTAAGTAAAGGCAAATGTTAAGTAATATAGCAAGTCAGATAATTAAGTACACTTTCTAATTGTTTAGCTAATTCGTGTCATTAAGAGATAAGAGGTTGAAACACCGCCCACACCAAAAACTAACATGTGTCTTAGTCTGATAAAAAATAGCATTCATCATAAAGTAGACTTCATATGTTTCAAATTCTATTTCATCTATAATTTTTTTTTTCTAACCTTTCACAAAGCCAAGGAGACAAAATGTGTGTAAAATAAGTACTAAAATGGGGGAGCTCAGCCCATTTTTGCTTATTTATCAGAGAGAGGCCTATTAGCGTACAACTGAGTCCCCCTATCACAAAAACGAGCTATGTGCATCTCGCCTTCGAGGAATAGGAATAGCGTTTGGCAAAGAGAAAAAGGTGTATGAAAAGTTTGCACTATTTACCTTTAAATAAATCTAATAAATAGGGATTTAAATCCTGTGCTTGAAATGCGTAATTCAGATGCTAAACAACTTTTTATTGGCCATAAAAAAAATAAAAATAAAAACTTTGATAGTACATATATATAAATAATAATTTGATAGTATAATGGGGAGGGGGATTTAGAATTTGAGTCTATTATTAAAGGAAAATGAGTTAACTATTGATATGGAACATTACAAAAGATTTTATTATCATCGGGTTATAATATAGAGGTTTGCTTGAGATTCGCTTATTTTGTTAAAACTAAAAACTTTTTGTTGAAAGTATTATAAATAAAGGTAAATTTTAGTTAAAATAACACAGTAAGACTCATGAATACTATCAAAAGGTATAGTGGAACTTATGAATAGTAAAATAAGTTGGCAAAAAATAAGTTAGCCAAACAAATACTTGGTGTCAATTCGGGTTAGCGTGTCATGTTTGTATTATGTCAAGGTAAGAGTATTAACTAAATGACTTAACTTGAATCCGACTCATTTAATAATTGTGTCATGATCCTTCAATCTTAACATGACTTACTAATGAAGCGGGTTGATACAAAACTTCTCATTTGACATGCTTAGTGTGTGTTTGGCATTGGCTTAAAAAACCAACTTATTTTTACTATTTAGCTTATTTTTACTATTATTTATAAGTCCCATTATAGTTTTTAGTACTATTTATGGGTCTCACTGTACTATTTTAGCTACCTTTAAGTTTCATCTACAGTACTTTCAACAAAAAGTTTTCAATTTCAGCTAAATAAACTATTCCTAAACGGACTCTTAATAAACAGGTCGCGTTAGATTGATATGAATGTGACATGATTCATTTCAACCTACGTAACATTAAATATATTGGGTTAACACAAATTCAAGCCACTTAAACCGCTTAAAAAAAATACATGATTTATATTGTTATTGCTATAAATTTAATACAAACTCATAATATAAAAAAAACCCATATTGCTTAAATTAAAAAAAAAATTAATTATTTATACAAGGGTCTAGAGATTTAAGGTTTGTAAAGTTTCAAATGAAAAAAGAGAAAAATTAAAAGAAAACAATTCCTGATCATTTGTCATTTGACAAGAAAATTACACTTGCTTTTTTATAAGTAGAACATATAGTACGAAATTACCTTGAATTGAGTTTTTTTTTTTTTTTTTGTTATTATTTTTTTTATAACTAAGAATTAAGATGGTAAAAACTAAACAACGATCATTTTGAATCAAATACCAAAAAGTTGAAAATTTTGTTATATCTAAAAAATAAAAACCATTAACCGGACCATGATTTATTATAAATGACCCATTATCCTAAATTCCTATTATTATTATTATTATTATTATTATTATTATTAATATTGAAACTTATATATGTTTGGAAAAGTATTCCAACAACATCTCTCTATATTTTACCGTTGAAAGCATACCCGAACCAATAATTACCGCTCACAAAACCCAATTTCTGCAATGAAAGACCTTCAATTTTTGGTCAAAATTGTAAAATAAAATAAAGGGAGCCCCAATTTGGCAAAAAATAAAAGTTAATAAATCTTCTGCATAATTAATAATCATTACAAAATCCCCTTCACAATAATTGGGGACCCTCAAAATTTACATAAAACTCTCTCTTTGCATTGGGCTCATAACGTAATTACTGTTAGTCTAGGGCTTCCTATCCGTAAATAATAAAAAATAAAAAAATAAAAAATAAAAAGCAATAATTATTTTTATTACATACTAAAAATAGTTGGATCTTACAGTTTTTCCGAGTTTTCGCTGTTGAAACTTTAACATTCAAAAAAGTCTCCGCAGGTAGCTTCTCCGGTACACACTCTCTCTCTCTAAAACTCTCACTTTCTCTCTCTAGAATTTGCCTTTTCTGTGATAAAATCTTACCTTTTGTCTTTTTCCTTTTTTTTTTTGTTTTTTTTTTTATGTGTTTGATTTGTTGGGGTGTGAATTTCATAGTGGCAACATAATGTGACTTTTTTCTGTTGAAATTGAATGCAGATTGAGCTTAGTTTTGTTATTTAAGAGATGGGTTTTTGCGCATTTCAACTTGGGTTTCCAAAGTTTGGAGCTTTTTTTGGTTTTTAATTTGTAGGGTGTGGTGTGGTGTGGTTTGGTTTGGTGTGCTATTGCATGAGCTTTTTGAGATACATGAATTTTTAGCTCCTTAAGTATGAAGAACTTTGGACTTGAACTTGATTGGAATTGTTCCTGTTATGATTCTAAATTTTTTGTCTGTGTTAATGGATATATAGTTTGTTTACTCTTTTGGGTAGGTTGAATTTGCTTATCTAGCTTGATAATAATCAAAAAACGATTGAGGGGAAATTATAGTGGCATTATATTACTGTTTCTTACTTGTGACCTGGTAGTTAGTGGGGATTTGTATTCTATATGGATCTTCTGAAGAGGTCCTGTTTTCCAAAAAATATGTCATTCGGCCATATCAATAATTTCTTTAAATGGAAAGGCTTATGGAACCCACAAATTTATAACCAATTTTTAGATGTTTGCAGAAGAAAACATCTATTCATTCTGGTTTTAAAAATGGTATAATAAGATGTTTTCATCAAGGAGCTCGAAATCCTTATTATATGAAAAAACATGTTTACTGTTACATTTTTTTTTTTGATAAGTATGTTTACTGTTACATTTATAATTCTGGATATGTAGAGAGGGATATTGCATGTTTATTTATTGCTCTCTCACATTTTAAAGGAACTTGCTGGATATGAAAATTTTGCAACTTTTTTTTTATATACATAAATGCGTGAAATTATTTATAAACTTTCTTAAGGAGTGTCAATGTATGATCTGATGATATGGTGGAAGAATATAATGTTCTGAAAAGGAAATTTTACAGATAACCCTTTGTCGGTATCAAGTTAAAAAATAAAAGGTCATGCGTCTAGATTTGTTTGAGTAATTGGGTGAATTTGGTAAATGATTGTTATTGTGTTTTGGTGGGACATATATTTGACTTGGATATTCTGGGGTTTTGAATTTTAGATTGGTTCTTATAATTAAGGGAAGGATTTGGCTTAATTGGGTTATGGTAGACAATTGAATATTTCTTCTATGTTATATAGTCCTAGGATAACAGTTTGGTATCATATACTTCATGTATGCTATTTGAGATAGTCCGTAGTTGCCTTAAATAATGAAATTAATTTATAGTAGATTTATATACCTTCTCTGCTTTATCAAGAATGTACTGTGTAGTCTGTAAATGAAGATGGCACGCTATTGTTTATTGACTGTCTTGTGTCTTATGAATTGTAGTCTAAGTATTGGGTTATGTTACTTCTCAGGAGATATTGTAAGAATTTAATTGTTTTTTTTAAAATAAAATGTTTAATTATTGATACTGTGTGTACTGTACTGGTTATGTAAAACATGTCTATAATGTCCATCCCAAATACCTGATCTCAACTTATATGTCTAAATTTATTGCAGGAAGGTGCACAAAATTGGTACGTTTATTTGGAACTGTATTATTTTCTACAATTGTACCATTTTTGTGGCTTTTTTCTCCTTTTTGTTTGAGCTCTCTCGATCCTTTAATATCTGAATGACTCTTAAGCATAACCCCGGAAACTTCTTTTGAGCATGGTGTGTCGCCTTGGATTACCGTGAAGCATTATAATTGTCTCCATATTTAATTCAGTTATCCTTAATTTATTATTATTAATTTTTTTTTTGGTTACGTTTTGTGCTTCTTTGCTATTCTTAAATTTTATGGGGTTATGTGCACCCTTTGGGATGAAGATAGTGAAAGGCTTTTTTTTTTTTTTTTTTGGCTTTGGCCTATATGTTTTTTTTACAGCAGCCTAATTCTGATTCAAGAAATTCATGATTTGAAAATTTGCACCACCTTCATGATCATTATAAGTATCATTCAGAAATCTCTTTTACCAGTCTTGTTAGTACTGCTACTAATGTTATCATTATCCCATTGGTAAAAGTCTTTCACATTGCAACCCCCTTGAGTCTTTATCTCATAATGTGGGTTCAGTTGAAATTCATACCCTGTTGACCAAAAACACTGAAATTCATACTCTGCAACTCCTTTTGGCCTTTCATTTTGTTTCCTCCTTTCGGCATGTGTATACTTCTTCCCATAAATTCTTCTGGCCTCTGTGCCTTCTTCACAGTTGCCTTGCCAGCGTGTTTAATTAGATACCTAAGATGCCACGGACAAGGGCAAATGCTAAGCCTGTTGAAGTGGAAAAGCCAAGTGAGCCTGAAAAGCCAGTTGAGTCTGATGAGAAAGTTGATCTTGATGAGGACAATGATCCTGAGGAGGTGATAGAAGAAGAGGTTGAGTATGAAGAAGTAGAGGAAGAAGAGGAAGTTGAAGAAATAGAAGAAGAGGTGGAAGAAGTAGAGGAGGAGGAAGAAGAGGAGGAGGAGGAGGAGGTGGAAGAAGTAGAAGAAGAGGATACTGATAATGCCAATGTAGCTGATGACGAGATGAAGGTTGAAGATGAGGACGAGAAAAAAAAACATGCTGAACTTCTTGCCCTTCCTCCACATGGTTCTGAAGTGTACATAGGTGGCATTCCCCATGATGCTTCAGAGGAGGACTTGGAGCTTTTTTGTGGATCTATAGGGGAAGTTACAGAGGTAAGCTCCATTTCTATAGAAAGCAATCTTGTAAGTTCCTTTTGTGAAAGTTTATATCAATGCCACTATGGTCTGTGGCAACAGGTTCGAATTATGAAAGGCAAAGATTCTGGTGAGAACAAGGGCTTTGCATTTGTGACCTTTAGAAGTGCAGAATTGGCTTCTAAAGCCATTGATGAGCTGAATAGTACTGAATTCAAGGTAACGTAACCTTTTGTGCATCGTTTCTTATTGCCTTTTTCCCCACATAAGCCGAGGACTTGTTGGCAAGTTTTAAATTTGACGTAAAATTATTGTTGTTAGCTAAAGGATTAAGAGAAGTATTTCTTAGAGCTTTTTAAAGGTTTCTATTATTATTATGGCCATTTGCTGTTATTTATGTATGCTGCAATTGTTGAATGCTTTTGTGTAAACTCTCTCTCCAGGGTAAAAAAATAAAATGTTCAACATCTCAAGCAAAGCACCGTTTGTTCATTGGTAATGTTCCTAGAAGCTGGGGAGAGCAGGATCTAAGGAAGGTTGTCATGGAAGTTGGGCCCGGAGTTACTGCAGTGGAACTTGTTAAGGTCAGTGTGAACTAGTTATATGTCTTTAGGGTAGTTATTATTAATAGTTGAGATCATTTATTTCATTTTTGTTTATTTTCAGAATTCCCAGTACCTTTAAAAAATTTATGTTTTACCACAGCCAGTGGTTTAGTTCTTTTGTGCCAATTACAAGTGACTTGTACTCAATTTATTAAACTCTTGGTCACAGGATGCAAAGAATCCAAGCAATAACCGGGGCTTTGCTTTTGTTGACTACCATAACCATGCATGTGCTGAGTATTCAAGGCAGAAGATGATGAATCCCAAATTTAAGCTAGGTGATAATGCCCCAACTGTGAGCTGGGCTGACCCTAAAAATGCTGATTCTTCTGCTGCTTCACAGGTCTTGTAAATTTTTTCCTTTGTTTATATAAAAGTTATAGCTTCCTGTCCATATTGAGGACCAACTATTTCAGTTAAAGTAACAGGAACTGAGCCAGATTTTTTTTTTTTTTTTTGGGGGGGTGGGGGGCATGCCTCCCCCCCTCCCTCTGCCATTGGGAACATCAATGCCATTGTTAATGCTTGACATTGGTGACAGGTTCAAATATGTCAGACTCTTGTCTTCTTTTGTTCTAAACTAGTTTTCAGGATCTGGTGGTAGTTGAATTTCATTGCAGTCTATTGTTGGGGCATTGCTCTTGAAGAACTTAAGCTTGTATTGTACAGGTGAAGGCAGTATATGTGAAAAATTTACCGAAGAATGTTACCCAAGACCAGCTAAAGAAGCTATTTGAACATCATGGGAAAATCACAAAAGTGGTTCTGCCACCAGCAAAATCTGGACAGGAAAAAAGTAGAATAGGTTTTGTACATTTTGGGGAGAGGTCAAGTGCCATGAAGGCGCTGAAGAATACAGAAAAATATGAACTTGATGGTGATCATTCATTTGTTTCTTAATGCATTTTACTTTTTTCGAACAAAATTAAATTAGTCATTCACATTGCTTGGTTTGATCTGATTTGCAGGCCAAGTTTTGGAGTGTTCTCTTGCAAAACCACAGGCAGATCAAAAGTCTGGAGGATCAAATTCACAGAAGGCAGGACTGCTTCCAAGTTATCCACCTCGTGTTGGTTATGGTTTGGTTGGTGGTCCCTATGGTGCTCTTGGTGCAGGATATGGTGGTGCAGGATATGGTGCCACGGGCTTTGCACAGGTGAGTACTGTTTAAATGTGTCAATCTACTCATTTATATATGTTCTTTCTTATAAAGGGAATATTTATGTACATAATATCAGTTCTGAGCCTTGTTCAGTAACTGTCATGATTTTGGTGTTTTACATGAATATTAATTGTTGCTTTTGTACATTACTTTTAGGTCATAGCATGATAAAATATGTTGGTAGTTCTGATTCAAAAGTTGCAGTCTGTTTTATTGATTTTATTTACATTTTGCATCTCTTTGTGAGGTGGGTGGAAACTCTTAGGGTGAACGTGCTAAAAAACCAAATGCTTTCATACAATCCTAATGTGCTCAGTTGTGATAAATATTATTAAAAAAAAAAAAAAAAAAAAGATTGAACTTTCCATTTTTTTTTTTGATAGGTAATAAAACTTTTATTGAAAAAATGAACATCGTGTTCATGATGATGAACACTTTGGACATGAAGAAAATACAAAAAGCTCAAGAGCTAAAGCTAACAGCTAACAGATTGTAGAAAGCAGAAATTGAAATACATTGTGTAAGACCCCAAATACAAGTCCACTGAAATAAAATACCAAAAAAAAGATGTTTTAAAAGATCTAAGGATCTCTTTTGTGAAGCGCTCTCTCAGAAGTTTCCACTCCCACCCCCTCAAGCAAAGAGAAAGATACCAGCTGATTAAGTTAAAGTGAACAGCCCCGGGCAAATCTTCTAGAGTACCCTTTGTTTCTATCTATGCATGCTTGTTTTCTTGCGTTGGCTTCAAGCCTTAGTAGGGTCTCAGAGTGCCTTGGACAACTTTATATATGAAATGAATACACAAATACTCTGAAGTTCTTAAGTATTATTATCTAAAAAAAAAGTGTGATAACTGCCAATGACCTTCAGCTGGATGGCACATTTTTCCTCCTACAATAATGGGATCAAGGGTGAGTTGTGGATCAAGTTCCACTTGGTGAATATAACTTTGCAATTAAAAAAAGAGTAAGTGAAGTGAATGAATCATCATGAAAATGTTTTTCATATGGTCAAGAAGGGCCTAGACACATTGGGAAAGCTTGTAATATCTACTTTTTGTTTTTGATAGGTAAGAAAAAATATATTAAAGACACTACAATACAATATGCAGGAAAAGCTTGTAATAACTACTTTGGAAAATGAGGGCTTTTTTCGTTTGGTCTATGTAAAAGATATTTATAGGAACTCCATAGAAACCAATATGTACCTTCTCCAAATGAGGTTTTTCATGTTATTATAAAAAAGTATAGGGACTTTATATATATAGAGAGGGGACCTCTTAGAAAGGAAAACAGAAGACTAGGATAAGAAGAGAGAGAGAGAGAGAGAGAGAGAATGAAGGAAGAAGTTTCTGTTTTTGTCTTGCATTCTGATTAATAAAACTGCTTAAGGAATTTGTTGGCATACATATTATAAATGTATATCTCTTTGTCTCCCCACCATATTCACGCTGTGTTGTTTCCTGAATCGAATGTCCATATCTGTGCATCCAAGGATAAGAAGTAGGAATAGGAAAAAATGGGAGAGTGATGATGCAATGCAGTCTTCCAAGACGATTGGTGGTGGGTATGAGGAAAAGAAAAGGATGTTAGAGAGAATAGCATGTAAGAAACAATGGTGGCTAATAAGGTCTTCTGATTGTTAATGAACTCTAGCTTAAATGCCACCTTCTTTACTTGTAAAAGTACGGTGGAGAATTACATTGTGGGCTCAACACTTGCTGGGTGCATGTGTAACTTAACAATAGAAAAGTCTTCCAAGAACCTCACTATCTTTTTTTCCCCCTTGCTTTTTGGTAATTATGCCTCCCATTATCATGAGAGTTGAAGATAGAAAATAATTACAGACAAGAAGAAATAAGATGATGGTTTGGGAAATGAAGCAAAGATAAGAAGAGCACGTGGGAATAAAGAGGCAAAGAGCAATGTGTCTAATAACCATCATCATGACGGATCTCTCTTATGTGCCCAAAACACCCTTTTGTAGGCTAGAACCAAGGAACTTCAAGAAAATGTTCCAATGAATATAGTAAATACTTAAATTGTATTTCATTCAAAAAATTCCCAAAAATATCTAGTAGCTCATCAATACGCTCCTCATGTATTTACATTGATAAATTTAAAGTAAAGTGATGCAATTTCTGTTCTAGGGCTCTTAAGCAGCATTTCGAAAGTGTGTTCTAGCCAGGTCCCTCTGGTTGAATCCCAAGAGACTTGTTATTTGACATAGCAGCAATTGAGAAAGTTTGGGGTGACAGTTGAACCACAAAAAAGAGTCAAGGGGATAACAATTTGGAGTTTTCGTAGGAATTAAACTCTGCCTATATATACTAGGCCTGTAGTTGAGAAAATGTGCTGGTGTCTTCATTTGGTCATTTTAAAGTTGAGAAGTAAGCCTGCTTAACCGCTTCTCCTATGCTACTTATACATGCATTTATTTATGTATACTTGTATCATATATCCTTTATGTTGTTAGAGTTCTCTTTGAGTCTGGGCGGGGGGTTTCAGTCCTTTTTATTTTTTTGGTCTTGGGTGGGTGGGGGATTACACTCTACCACACACATAGCGACACACATATGTACTTTATGTTGTTAGAGTTCTCTTAGAGGCTGGGTGAGGGGTTTCATTCTTTTGTGTGTGTGCGTGCGTGTGTGTGTGTGTGTTGGGGAGGGGTTCTCTTTGTTTGGGATGAATTTGCAAAGACTCAACCCAAGGACTTCCCTTGTAGTGTGTGGCGTCTTTAGGATGGAAATTTCTATCATATATATAATATGAAATAAAAAAATGAAATCACTTGGGTCTTTAAGCTGTGCTAATAGCCTATTACATATTATATATGTGCTTTGCTGTTGAGTACCACTGCAATAAATTTTGCTCATCTTGTTTACTTTTTACACTTGTAATTGACAAATCTAGATTTTTGCTGATACTTGGACATGTTTTGCAGCCCATGATGTATGGGAGGGGACCAACTCCTTCTGGTTTGGCAATGATGCCAATGCTTTTGCCTGATGGACGGATTGGATATGTTCTGTAAGCACATCCATGCTATAGACAGGCTTATTCTTACAGATATTACATTATTAATTATGCATCTGCAATTTTTTTCATATAAATTCCTTCTCTCTTGTCCAATTTTAACAGCTTTAGTATCCATTGAGATTCACTGCTTGAGCAAGTAATCGATTTATTTAGCGATGCAGATCTAAGAAGCCTAAGAAGGCCCAATGGGCCTTTGGTTTATTAGATTTGGTTATCTAGTTATTATGAGTTTAATTATAATTGTTTTTACACACACACCCACAAACGCACATGCTCGCACAGCCCACCCGCACACACGAAATTATCGATTGGTTGGTAAATGAGTAAATGACATTTGATTGATATGAAATCTGATAAACAGACATGCAATGGTAAATAACATCTAATTGATATGAAATTTGGGGGTCCACACACACAAATGCGTGCACGTGAACACAAGCAAACACGAATTTATTGATTGGATGGTAAATGGCATGTGATTGATATGAAATTTTAGGTGCATGTTAAGCATGAGGAGATTATATAATTTGATTGTGGGATTGTCACAGTATAAATCCCATATATGATTTCTACATTCTACTTATCAAAAAGAATATAAATATAAATCCAATATAAGAAGTTATTGACTAGTGTAGTATTAATAAAGAACTATACTAGGTAAAACTTGACTGTGACCCACTTGGAAATTTTTGTTTATATATTTTTCTCTATTATACAGTTTAATAGAGAGATCTACGTTTTTGGTCTCCTTAGAAGGTCATGTGACTAGGGTTTTGATTTCTAATTAGATGAATTCCTAAGATTAAAATGATGCATAATTAAGTGCTTGGATTGTCCCTTTCCTCTCCTCTTGGGACTAAATGAGGGTTAGGATTGTAGCATTACAATAAACCTCATGTGAGAGGTTTTTTTTTTTTTTTGGTGGGGTAAGTTATACGCACACCCATTGAGTCTTGAAGCAACAATCTCACCCTCCACTAACACTTAGGGGAGGGGAGGGGGTTCTAGTGGAGGTAGAACTCATTTGCCTTGTATAAAGGTATCTTAAAACTCCTCTACGCAGATTCTGGTGTCATTACATCAGAAATTTGGACAGGAAGTCTTTCTTCGATCCATTGGACCCATAAACTAATGCTCTGAGTCTCAACTTCAGGTCTTTTGCTTTTGATATGATCTTCCTCTTAATGCCTAGTACTTGCATAGCGTATTGCGAAGACCCACTAGGCCAGTTGGTCACTTCATTCTTTCTGATGCTTTTTATAAGAAGCCTATATATACTTTGCATGAACTGATAGGCAATTTTTGGAGCCATTTCTCCTCCAGGATTAGGTCTGTTTATTTTCTCATGAAAAATTTTAGGCTATTTGGATCTTGGAAACAGCATAAAGAATAGGAAACAATAATATTTCTTTGATTAGCTCATTTTGACGATTTTGACAAATTTCCTCTCCTTTCCCCTCCCTTCTACAATCCAAATGGATGCTAGCTTTCCAATCAAACTTTTAAGTGCACTGTATGATTGATTTGCTACCAAACAGAGACTAGTGATGTGAATTTTAGGGGCTACAGCTGTTTATGGCCCAAAATAAGGTTTATTGAACCTCCACTTTCATGGTCTTTTTAATTCCATATGTTAGCAAAATAAATGGTTGGTTGGTATCAAATAGCATAAATTACAAAATTATTGGCTGATGCACCTTTAAGTGAGTTGATAATCGATATTTCAAGTGTACTTGTAATTCTCAAGATTGGGATATAAATGGAGAAATATGAATTGCTTTATGTGACATCCTAATTGTTGTACCTGAAGATTGACGGTCCATTTTCTTCTTATCCTTGCAGGCAACAGCCGGGAGCACAGCCACATACTCCACCTTCACATCCAAGAGGAGGTGGCAGGGGTGGGGGTGGGGGTGGGGGTGGTGGTGGTGGTGGTGGGAGTGGCAGCAAGAGTAGTGGCAGTTCAAGTAGGGGAAGGCACAGTAATGATGGTGGTCATGGGCGCAGGTATCGCCCATATTAGTTGCAGGTTAACTGCTAAAAATTATACATCAGAAAGTGAGCATTAATGTCAAACCTTATGATCATTCAAGATCTGAATTTAACAGTTTCATCTTCTTCATTGAAGCGTGTAGTGGTATTATTGCACTTTGTCAGTGATTATTACATTTGACATTTGTTAGTTTTGTTAAGGTGTTTTTTCTGTTTTAATTTTGATTTATAAGCCCTCAGTCCTTTCTGCTTATTATCATCTGTTTTACCTTTTTTTTTTTCCCCCTTTCTTTTGTTTTGCGTATTTTGTTAGCATACGTATTTTCTTTTATTTTGCGTTTATATATATATATATATATATATATATATATATCTATCTTGGATTCTGTCTTCCTCCAAAAGGTAGCGCATACCAATGCCCATTTTATTAGCATACGTAGTTTGCCAATATCAGTTTGGCTTAGGGCATGTGAACTGTTAACCTTGTTTACAGTTCAACTACAGAAGAATAGCGTAACAAGGGCAAAGCTTCTGTCCAGTACAGTAGAGCAATGGACAGGAAACGATATTGACGTGACCATTTTTGGATAGGCGTCATTTGTTTCCTATTTAATGCTCCAATTTACTGGACACAAGTTAAACCCTAACAACAATACAATGTGAAGTACGGATAATACAATGGGTCCATGGGGGCTTGGACATGTCTTTTGTCAATTCTCGTTTTCTTTTCAGTTGTAGTATTTTTGTTTGCTCATCAAGGCAATCCTCAAATTCCCCAGCCAAGAGCTTCTAGCATGATTCTGCTGACAGTCCATTTCTTAGAACAGGACTACAGCAGCTTGTGATGCAGCATTCTTGACAGCATCCATTGATGCAGTTATTTTCTTAGCGAGGGCTTTGATGTACAGACCTCAAATATTTCCTTAGAGCTCTTATGCCCTTTCCCTAATTTAAAATGGAAGACCTGATAGGGAGAATTCCTTATTGTTGCACCCTTTAGCTCTGCCTTATAATGCAAGTTTAATTATTGTTGCAATTTCCAAGTCCCAGAATTCCTGTTAAAGATCGACACAATTGGTAAGAGATACTTGATGGAGAATTTGAACTTTACCTGTTCCTGGGGACAGACTACAGAATATGAACTTTACCTCTTATATGAGGATAGAAAAACTCAAACATAGGGCACATCCCAATAATGGCTAGGGGATTAACGAAGCACTTTAAGATATTAACGAAGCTAAAGGAAATAGTTCGATACAATTCAGCTAAAAGAAAGAAAGAGAGAAATGGTTCAATACAGTCTTCCTACTACAACTAGTAAGTATTAACTAAAAAGATAACAGTGCAATTTATCTTTGCCTCTTACAAATCAACTAGTAACAAGAAAAAATCAATGTTTTCGCTCAGGCATGACCAGTGCCATCCTGGTTGTCTTCGTTTTCTACCCTTTCACCACCTCCACTATCATGTGCTAGCTCTTCCAATTTCCTTTTCTTTTTCTCTTCTTTTTCCTTTGCCGCTCCAGCCTTCTTTCCTGCATTTTTCTGCCTAAACTCTGCAAGGGAACCGAGAAGAATGATAAATGTTGGCCACATCGTGAAACCTCCCTAATATATCCAGCTACCACTGATTAACTTGAATGAAAAATTTCAACCTCTAAAGCATTTTTTTTGGGGGGGATATCTGTGATTTTCCAATCATTCTATAGATTAGAACGATCATCAATGCCTTACTTAGGTCGCAGCTTTTTGTCAACAGATATATTGCCGATAGTTTTGAAGCAACCAGACAATTAAGCTTGCTATACAAACAGATTAGAGATATAAACATTAAATACTAAATAATAAAAGTTTGGTCCTAGAAGTCGTCATTGCACCAAGATGCCAATTGGTTATTTCCTTTTTGCAGCAAAAGATTACACTCTCTTTGCACCAAGACTTGGATAAATTACATAATTTCTCTATAGTTTGGGGTGATTTCAAATTAAATTCTACATTAAATTAAAAAAAAAATTAAAACTATGATATTTTAAATCCTTTCAATTTACGCCCCCAATAAGTCTTTATTAACTAAAAGTAAAAGATATTCACATAAGTAGTGACTAAAACAGTAAAACCAATCTAAACACAAAAAAATCCTACAGCATGATCCATTCCACACGACAATCAAGCAGAAACCATGAGGATATTGAGCCAGTGAACAAAGGGGATAATAAATAAGTCTCTACCTTAGACTTGCAACTCCTGGTGTATTTACAAAGAAATTTTGGGCACACAATTAATTGGAAGCAAACTGAACTTACCTCAAAGACACCTCCACAGCTCAATCTATCTACTTTTTCAAGCTGTACTCTACTATGATACAGCAAAGTGCAGACAAATATACTAGGGACTCTAAAAATAATTCTCCTCTATAATCAGGAAGAAGCCATTTTACTTCAAGTTAGACCATAAAATTATTATTGTAATGCTTTAGTGCCTTCCTCAAGCTGTACTCTACTACGATACAGCAAAGTGCAGACAAATATAATAGGGACTCTAAATATAATTCTTATCTATAATCAGGAAAAGAAACCATTTTACTTCAAGTTAGACAACAAAATTCTTATTGTAATGCTTAACCAGGTGCTAATTAGACAACACTTGAAAGGGATACTAGAGTCTCAAAATAGGATGTCCATCCATACCTAGTTCAATCTCCCCCATTCATACCTGACAGTCGGCAGCAATTTTCAGATTGAGCCATCAACTCCATTCAAATCTCTGAAGTTACTTTGCAAAGAGCCTTTTTGATGTTAGAAAAACACGTAGGTGAAGTTTAGACTACCCATATCTATTGTTACAGGAGTTTCCTTCTTTTGAGCAAGTATCACATGCATTTTCTCCAAACGGACTAAACTCAAAAGTGACTATGCATTTAATATTGACCATATCCCTCATAGATGGGGAAAAAATGCATCTAGCCCACAATAGAAGCAAGACAAACCGTAATAAAATTCAACCTGATATCAGCCTAAGCAGATAACAAAAGCTCTTTGAGTGTCTTCACATTGCGAACCTTCTTGATAGGAGAGAGACTTATTGGGAAAAGATCCATATTCTTGAAAGATTTCATATTATCTTTGAAGGAGAGGAACTTCACTTAATTTATAATGGTTTAATCACAATGCCGAACACATTACTCCCCATTGAAAGTTGGATCCAATCATGTTTTGTGATCATCTTCCAAGGTTATATGATTGTGTTGAACTGATATGAACAAGGTTTATTTTAACATAAAGCACTACAGATTTTCTGACAGTGGGATTAATTTTAGAATTTGATCAAAAGTAGGACCTCCTAGAAATATAGAATGTTAACAACATTGCAATTCTTAATCCCATCCAGGCCATTCAGTGTCTTTTCTAATAACTGAATCATATTTAGTTATGCATAACATTTAAACTATTCCTTCTATCTATCCTCCACTTAGTTTAAGGGAGTCATCTCTTTAAAAAATTGTCGTCTCAAAAGGTAAACATAAGAAGAGAAGAGGGGAGAAAACCAATACAAGAGAAGTATAGTCGACGAATATCTAAGAAAAAAATTCTCATGTCCCAACATTCTACTTCTATTCTTCTAACGAAATTAAAAAAAAAAAAAAAAAAAGACCCTTTGAGTTGGACAAGAACCCTTCTTCGCCTTTAAGAATTCCCCTTTTTCTCTTTGTCTCTAAAGACTAGAGCAAAGCAAGGTAGCATAGAGAATTCACTTTTCTAAAATGTCCTTTTTTATCAATCTTCGAAACCCCCACTTCCCCCAACTTAGTCGGTCATCATTAGGCATTGAATTAACTTTCTGTTTGTCCTCAACAAAGAAATATACCTTAAAATAGCCATCTTCCTCAAAACTACATACATTTGAATAATGGTCATATATAGGTTCTAAATTCATCTTATGTTAATGAATGAAAGTAAGTGGTATAAAAATGGAGATGGGTGATAGAGATTTTGAAAGCTGACCATGAAGTGAGGCTTTAAGAGGACCGAGAAAGTGGGAAAACTCAATTTCTTGAAGAGCAGCGAGGACATCATCAGCATTGATAGTCTGCCTCTTCGATTCCTTGCATATGTCATTGGCACTGCAAATTCACATTCAACAATTAAACGCATACAAACCCTAAGTAAGAAATTGAGAGAGAGATTGAGAATGAATAGATACGTGGCAGAGAGGTAGTGGATGAAGATGCGAGCGCTTTCGGAGAAAGCAAGGAGGGCGTCCTTGTGAACGGACATGTCATCGCCGTCATTGCACAGCTTTTCCTTCACCACGCGCCGCACTATCGTTCTCGGCAGCTCCTCCGCCTCCGATATCACTTTCTCTTTCTCGCTCTCCATCTCTGTTTCTTCTATTTTTTATGATTTCTAATACGATTTTAGGTTTTGTTGTTTCCCTTTCCCGCCATTGGCTTTCTCTCTTGGTCCGCTTTTACTTTGGTTGCTCTCGTGTTGGGCTTGCTAAGTTGTTAATAATCATATCATATACTATGTATAAAAGCAGAAGCTGAGAGAAAGTGGGTTCCTACGATTAAGGAGGTGTTGACAAATAGAATAATTGCTTATCTAAAATCTAGACACAGGATACGTTACATTGTTTAGTAACGCTACAACTTCTTTTAAAAGTGATAAATTATAATGTATGACTGCACTAAAACACTGTTTGGGATTATTTTGCATAAAAAGAAACTAACTGCTAAAAAAAAAAATGCTAAGGAGAAAGGAGAGAGAGATCGAGAGAAAAGAGAGACAGAGAAATAGAGAGGCGATGAAATCGAGAGAGAGGTTATGAAACCCTCACCGTGTCCACCGTGTTGGACCACTCGACGACGGAACCCTCACTGCCGCCGCCTTCTTTGGAAGTCCACCACATGGCGCATCTTCCGGGCCAGATCCAATCACAACAACAACAATGGTGAAATAGAGAGGCAGAGATAGAGAGGAGCACGCCGCCAGATCTTCTGCCATCACCAGATTGCTTCCGACTCCTTTCTTTTCGCTTCCTTTTCAATTTTCTTAACACCGATGCTTGCAATCCAGAGATAGAAAAGGAGAAAAAATAAACATTGCAATACAGAGATGAGAAGGAGACAGACATTGAGAGAACTACCACCGGTAAGTTTTTTTTTTTTTTTTTTTTCCTGTTCTTTCTTAGATCTGGGTATGGGTATGAAATATGAATTAGTTTTGAGAAATTTGGTTGGATTGATTTTTATTTAGGTATTTGGGTAACATTAGGTTTTGATTTGATTTTTTGAAATTTAGGGTTATATATGATTTAGGTTTGGAGAGGGCAAAAACAAAGAAATAAGAGAGAAGGAGAGAGTTCTCCGTTCCCATTTATTTTTTCAATTTCTTGGGTTTTGTTTTGTCGATTATTGTTTTTTTGGTTAGAATTTTGTTCCTGTTTGGCAGTTTTTTTTTTTCCTTCGTTTGCCATTGAAATTAATTTCTGAATTGTTTTTTCCTTTTTCTTCTGTTTCTCCCTCCAGTTGCAGAATACTGTTTCCCTGTGCCAGATAAAGACATTGGGACTTCTGCAATAAAAGAATTAAAAGGTACAGTTGGATTTTAATTTCTTAATGAATGCAAAGATTGAGTGTTCTCTTTACAGTTGAACTCACATGATTCAATTTGGATTGTGACTTATCATATTTAAATGAGGAAAAATAAATTTTGAATTGTAACGTAATTAATATTTGCATTCATTGTTACTATTTTTCTTTTACTATATGCTTGTTTGATGTTTTTGAGTTACTTTCAAATTCTTGAGTGAATATTTGTGGTCCATTGGTATGTTGTTGAAAACCGACAATTTTGTTTTTAAAAGCAAGAGGAATTGAATAACACAATCCAAAAAAATTTAGAAGAGTCATGAAAGTTAGAAAAAAAGGAAAATCGAAATGTTACATTCTGATGCTTCTGTAATTATTCATTTGAAGTTCAAACCAGATTCAAAAAATTGGTTTGTGGTTTATAGCATTTCTATTTTTACTGATTGTGTGTTTCCCTGTACCCGTTTTTAAAATTTTGGTTTGTGTTGTCTTTCATTCTAGTTTTCGGTATTTGTGGATTTCTCTGTTTTTTGTTAGCTTTGAAACAATATTTTGCTAGATTTGGATCCATACTACTAGACTCTTCTAAATAAGAACATGAATGTTGCCTAAGAAGGGTTAGTAAGAAAAATGATAATCATGTCAGTTGAATAATCCCAATTATTTTGTTGGTAAACCTCATTGATAAATGGGTTTTCAGAACAGATAAAAATTGTTCATGTGTGTTTCATTATATTTATTGCAAAAATGAAAGTAGTGACATGTAATCTGTCTCTATCGTTGTTGGGCATGGAAAACACATATTGACTATGCTTCCAATGATCTCTACTTTCACTGGTACCTTCAACCTCTCTCTCTTAAGGATTTTCCATTATCTATTTTTTTTTCAAATCAATTTTTTCCTTGGTTGCTCAATTCCCATCAAACTATTCGAAGAAAGGCTTGAACTGAATTTTTGGTCAATTGTTTCTTAATTCTCATTTTAGTTTAAGGTGAGTAGAAGCATGAAGGCAAGCAGATGTAGAAGTTGTCTGGGAAGCCAGATGTAAGATAAAGCAGCACGACAAGCATTAGGCCATTGTGACTGAACAAATATGAGGTAATGTTTAGTACTGTGTAGTGCCATGTTATTGAGATATCTGCGACTGCATGAAAATTGTGTTTTCTCATGTAATCTTGATGTTATGAGTCTGATGTTGCATTTTAGATCCTCTTTATGATCATCAATGACTGATTAATATGGGTCCAGCTGTTAATGGTTGTTAAAATTGTTTGCCAATTGTAATGTTCATATTTACTTAGGTTGCATGCTTTTTCTAAGGATAGGGTTACCAAGGTTGTTAGTGCTCAAATGTAAGACTCAAGTAATTTTCCTTTTCCTTTTTCTTTTTCCTCGGGAATTGATATGGTTGCATGGAGTTTAAAGTGTTTGTTTTGATTTTGGATTTTTATTTTTTGGGGATAACTGAATTTGATTTTTCCTTTTATTTTATTTTTGGGGTGGAAAATGTAATTGGGCTATTTGCTTGCCTTTTTCCTTCTATATCACATAAGAATTACACATTATTTTGAAATTCATAAGTGTAAAGACACAAATTACAATTTGGCCTGGAAAGAGAGATGGACTCAAGCCCAACAAGTAAACAGTATCCTTACAATGTATTTGTAAGAGAGTGGGCTAAGTAAACTCGGTTGAGAGAAAGCTGGTTGATGGCCCAACCCTGGCTATGATTAGATTGGTAGAGACGGAATAATGTTGGAACTGTCTCGGATGCTGCTCGGCTTGGTCCAAGAAGATTGCCTTAGTAGTTGACTCAATGTTTCTCTTGCTCTTTCTCTCTTCTCCTTTTTTCTCCGGATTGTTCAATGTCCCTTCTCTTTGTTTCCCACTCTATTTATATGCCAATTTTACTTCCTGTGCCAGTTAGGTGAGTCTTCTTTGATACTTGTCCCATCAGCCTTTACCTGAAGTCTTCACTTGGCAGCTGTAAAAGATGAAGGTCACTGGTCAGGTGTCTTTTCCCCATTAATGCGACCATGATGTTAGCTGCAGGATTATAAATGCGGTGGCAGCAGTCTTTTGCTTAATATCTAATCTTTGCCACCTGTCCTTTTTGCCCATATAGGTCACGGAATGCTCCGGAAGAGCTAGGATTGGCATTGGAGCATTCATCTGGATCACCCTTTTGACAATCCGAACAGGCAAGTCTTCTCGGACCAGTCTTTTTTCCCGTGACTTACACTTTAGAATCGAGTTAGGCTGGGCACACTCCTTAGGATTGGTTGTCCTCGGATGTACAAGTCTCCTCGGACAGGCTCGCGGCCCATTACCTGATATTGGGCCTTTCACCCCTACAATAGCCCCTCAAAATTTTGACCTTCCCTCTTATCCGAAGAGAAGGACGGGATTTTGACTTCTCTAAGAGTCGATTCCATCAAACCTCTAAGCTCCTCCACGTGGAAGCGTCGTTTCGCGAGTCTCTCAATTTCTGATGACGCTTCAGAAATTGCAACGCGTCATTTATTGTTCTGAGTGGCGCTTTGTCTCTTTTATTAACGGTGAGATGCAGATCATATGGTTGGGATTTGTTTGTGAAATTTCGAGCGAGATAACTCCCACCCACTTTCGCCTACTATAAAAAGGGCTCTTATGAGGTAGTTTTGCTCATTTCGTACAGGTTCAAGCACTCCAGCGTTCTTAAGCATTCTTGCCAACATACGTTTTCTGGTTTTAAGTAGTACGAGGACATTCTAACAAAGAATCCTAGGTGTTTTAAGAAATTTCTGAACTAGAAGTACCAATTACTTCTGTAAGTACTTGGCCTCCAATTTCTTTTCTCCTCGGCCGAGCACCTCGGCTTTCTCCTTTTTACATTTTCTCATCTTAGGAGACTCCCTTAGCATTTCTTTACATACCAACATGGGTAGGTTTAAGAACTTAGTTGATACATCTGTGGTCGTAGAGCTCTTTAAGGCAAAGTGCCATATACCTGAGGGGGTTAGTCTTCGCTACTGCCCGCCGAAAAATATTACGACTTATAGGAAAACTGGTGAGGTGGTTATTCCCGCAATAGCCTTTTTGGAAGGAGGGATGACCATTCCGATGGGCACGGTGACCCGGGAATATCTTAGGAACCATAGGTTGTGTCCGCACCAATATGCTCCCAACCTGTTTAGGGTCTTAGGCTGCGTCGATGCCCTTAACCAGATGATGGATCTGCAGCTCACCTGGCACGACGTCGTACATATGTACGAGTGTCACTCCCAGGCCGATGGGGGATATTACTTGAAATCCCGGTCTCCCATCATTAAGATGGTGTCATGTCTTCCGAAGTCCAACAAGGGCATGAAGGACGACTACGTCATCGTCTCTGGGGCATGGCATGACGGTCACCATTGCTCGACCAAGGAGGGGAAGCCAGGTGGAATGCTTTAGGATTAGATTGAGTTAACCTAGAATCTAGGTTCTAGGCTTCACTTTTCCGTGTTGTTTTATCACTTGGTTTTGAAATGATGTAGCTAATTCCATGTTCTGTGGTCGTGATTGTAGATAGGAAGTTCGTCGCTCCCCGTCTCAGCCTCGTGAACGTGCCGGGACTTAACAAGCTTCTAAGGTCTGAGGTGTGGGTGCACACGGACGGCTAATTACGTGCTGTCCACCTTATACTGGACTTTACTCCTTTGACGGATAGCTTTCTGGACGTCGGCAACTCCATCCGAGCAGGCGATAAAAGAATCAACAGGATTGACATTTCGCAATCAGGCTTTCTGGCCAAGAGAGATCTTCCACCCATTGAGTGGCCAATTCGATAGGTTGCTCCTCAACTCGCTGTTCAAAGGGAAGAGTCTGCTTCACCTCTGCTGTCCTTGGAGGAAGAGATAGACAGATTCCGCTTCGACGGTGAAGAGGAGGTGCAAGGCGAGCTTCAGGATACTCCAGAGTTCGAGAGCACCGAGGAGGAGGAAGTGTTGGGAAATCATCATGTTTGTATTGCATACAAAACATACACAGCGGAAAAATAAACGGATCTACTTCATTCGCAATTGATAACATGCACTATGTAAATTTCAGATTATAAGAACAAGAGAGTGTACCTTGATGTGGTGAAATTCAAAACCGAATGAAGAAGAACTCGGGAATACTTTCAATCTTCACTCCAATTCCACTTGATGCCCAAGATGTGTGGTCTCTCAATCAGTTCTGTGTTTCTATAGAGAAGATTATTATTATATCTCTTATTCTTATTAAACACTAGCTTTTTAACCCGCACTACGTGCGGGAACCTTATTATTTATATTTATTAGAAAGAAATTTTTTTAATAATATATTTAAATACACTTTTACCACGTACTAAACACCCAACATACATCTCCTTCACAAATCCAATTACAAACACCATAGGCAAATACCAAAAACTAATTTAACTCAAATCAAATACAAAATACTCAAAACAAAATTTATTTTAAACCCAACACCATAATTAAAACCAAATCTAACTCAAATATCTAAATCTAAAACAATCCAACCAAGTGCATTTGAAGATGCTGATTCAGCATCAACTAACTTTTTTTCCTTTTGAATTCCAATGTGAGTCTACATTGCTTTTTGTGTGGTTATGTGCTCAATGCTCATTTCATATCTCAATTGTTCTTTTTGTTCTTGCTCCTTTCCAATTGGCCAAATATCGTTTCCTGTGAGGAATAAATATAGACATTTGTAGATTCCGTTCAACCCCAACATTTATATACTGCACAAAGCAAATGTATCTTAGAAGCTTGATAAGAAACCATAAAATTTATAATAAAAAAAAAAAACGAAACAAAAAATCATAAATGCATATAAACCACAAAGTTTGATCATAATCTACAGTAAATAGTACACCAATTTTTTTTTTTTTTACATAGATTCATTGCATTATTGAAAGTGTATGGGGAGTTGTATCAACAGGGCAGAATATGAAATTGCAAGAAGTGTACCCATATCTCCTTGCAATCAAAATCTATTGCAAGTTGGACTACAAATTTGGTTATACAGAACAAAGTAAGTTTTCTTATAACAATAAAGAAATGTTAGATCCAGATGGAAGTTTCTATACAAAAAAAAAAAAAAAAAAAAAACCTTAAGTAATACATGAATATTAACAGAAGTTCAAAGCCCTATAAAAGCTCAAATCTCTTAATACAGTACACCAATGTAAGAAATTTGAGTGGTTTATTCTATCTAGGCACAAAGTAAAAAGTAACCTCCAACTTTTTATAGCTTATCCAGACCTTCAAATGTTTTAAAATGTTTATAAGTCTCTCATCAAGCTCTTTGATCCGTTCAACCTCACCCTTTGATATTTTAAAATTAATATATGGCTGTCATTAAACAAATAAAAGCATTATTACTACCAGTTTTCTCAAAAGTAACATACTCAACATTCTTTTAAAAAAATGCCAAAGCTTTATTACAATCTAGTCAAATTGTAATATTAGTATCCAAAAAAATGGTTGTTGCATCTACAAAATTTTGATATATCAAGTGAAAAAATAAATCAAACAATAAGACAGCCCCTATATATGGCACATAAATAAATGAAAGAAGGAATATATTTTGTGCATTTTGGGTACTTATTTTTTATATATAGTGAAATTTGTAAGAGAGATAAGAGTAAGATAAAAGAATATGTGTTAATGAGAAAAGGCGGATTAGAAATCCAAAATATCAAACTTTGGTCTGTAAGCAATCATAGAAACAAATACTGGAGTATAAAATCTAATCTTATTAGAAGATAAGTATAATTCACTTATGCAAACCTGTATGCAAAAACCAAGTCCAAGTTCAATACCACTGCCACCACCAAATCAGTAAAAAATCTCCAATGTAAGATCACATTCATAGACCCACAATTTTTTTATGAATATAAATTTCAAAACACTGAGCCACCTCTAAATCAGACCCAAATTCACTGAACTAACAATTCATTCTCAATGGCAAATTAAAAAATTTGTAGAGAAATCCAAACTCTCTCCTTGCACAAAGCCACCAAGAAATAAATCATAAACAAACCAAACCTACATATCAGATTCCCCTAACTTTCAAATACATAATCTTAAAGGCCATTGTAATTCAATTTTATAGAGAAAAATATTGAAGGGTTCCAACTTGGGAGCCCTATAAGAATTAGAGTCTAAAAGTTCATTTTAAGATTAAGTTTCATATTCTTCCAAGAAGAGAAAAAATGATTATGAGGAGATAGAAATAGGGATTTACCACCAAACTTTCTATGGATTACACAGCCAAACTGTAGTGGATTTCAATAATAAATTTTTCTATTTTATTTACAAAGCAATTATATTAGAATTTCTGGAATTCTCATTTAACTTCATCCAGCAGAGATGCCATGGTTGAAACACATACACAAACACAGATATTAACCCAACACACACTCAATGTTGCAACTCTGTCACCCAAAACAAATCAAGAATTGAATTGAAGTGAAATGAACCAAATTGAGAGAATGCAGGGAGAAATGTTCTGATGTTTCTGACAGTGATGTTCTCTCTCTAAGAGAGTATGTGTGTTCTTTTTTTGTAATGCTATAATGATAAACTACAGGTTCTAAATGAGATTCATTGGGACTCTAAGTTGGTGTGCAGAATCATATTGCAGTTGTGCTTTTGCTGGTTACTCTAGTCATGGATGGATACCTTTTGTAATTTAAGTTGAGAATTACATAATAGGATTGTGAGTTTTCTATTCTTGCATATTAGCTATCACAAAACTTAGCTACATTGACTTGCTAAAAAGAATTGCAAAAAAACATACAACTGTAATTTTCTTTTGGTGTTCAAGTAATAACCTTCAAATATTTTTTATCATATGGTACAGTAGAGAAGGCATCAAATGAGGTAAATAACATAATGAAATAGATAAATAGTACCTAAAAGAAGCACTAAAAGGGAACACATTACTTTATAATTGTGCGCTATCTATTCTCTTTAGCAGTTCCATCTCCCCACTGGAAACTCCAGGATCAATATAACACAACTAAAATCCAAAACAAAGACAAAATATTATGCAATTAGAAAATTTTAAGAACTCAACACAATTAATTTTTCCTATAATTTTAACCCAACATCAGACAAAACATGCATAAAAGAAAATAACGATAAGACATGAAGAAACAATAATTGCAGCAGCATGTATATGACAAATTGACAATCAAAATCAAATTAATAAAATCAAACGTCTTCAATCTCCCTATCGCTCTCTAATGGAAGGAGATGTCTGTGTGTAGTTAAGGGGGAAAAAGTAAAAAAAGGAAAACAATAACTTTAAGCCTGTCTCTCTGATGGTGGCAGATTTTTCTGTCTATGTCAATTCCTAAAAGAGTTATATACCAGCCTAAACCCAATAAAATGGCACATTTATTCATGACCAATCTGCGGTTATATCCTATCAAAAACTGCCAACAACTGGCTACTCTTTCATTTCCTAGCAAGTTTTCATTTTAATTTTTGGTACTCTTCCCTCACCTTCACTAATTAGTCACATAATAGATAATCTTCATTTTGATGTTGGCCCATATGATTAATTTGAAAATATTAGTCTATGACTGTTAATTTGATAATCTTCATTTTGTTTTTGTTTTTGAATTTTTTTTTTTTTTTGTCATAAATCTATGTTTTGAAGTTAGGTTTTACTTCCCATTTGTTCAATTCCTTCTTTTCTTCTGACAACAGTTCCTCTTTTCTACCTTAAAAGTAAAACCATGAATGTACCCATTTTTTTTAAGTTCCAGTTAAGTTCATAAAATCTCTTTTTTTAAGATTTTCTTTTCCCATAAAACGTTTGCACCTATAGTCTTATTTGTGTTGCCGTTAAGGAATTTTTTGTTATAAATCAAAGCAATTGCAAATGGAAAAGAGATTTCATTAAACAATGAAATAAAGAGGAAAATTTATGCTATCATACCTTTCATTTTATTGTAGAGGAAAATAAAAACAGCCCATGGACATTCAACACAGAAACAGCAACAGATATTCCAATTATCCCCTGTAAGCACAGATTTTGCAGAAATCTTGAAACTGTTCTGTGGGAAACAAAATATGCAGCAACAGAAATACAGCCATGGACATACATCACAGAAAAAGCAACAAATATTACACTCAGCCCCCCTGTAAGAACAAATTATGCAGAAAATCCTGAAATTGTTCCGCAGAAAATAGAATATGTAGCAGTAGAAATACATAATAGAAACAGCAACAAATTTTACGCTCAGCCCCCCTGTAAGCACAGATTATGCAGAAAATCCTGCACCTGTTCTGCAGAAGCAGAATATGCAGCAGCAGAAATACAACAACATCACAGAAACCAAAACAGATTTTCAAGTTTGTTTCACGCATGTTTGTCTTTTAAGTGGGTATTTTTCCTACATGGCCGATAACTAAACGCAAATCTAAACCAATCCAACCAAGAAATTCAAACCTAAATCATATTCAATCCCCAGATTTAAAAACGAAAAATGGAGGAAACGTACCGGAGCCGTTTCGACAATCTGATGGTGGTAGATATGTGGCCGGTTATTTTGGATTTTCGCTTCCTCCTCACTCATCGAATTGCCCAAATCTCCCAAATCCTTCGCCTTCTGATCCATAACTTCGTCATTCTCGGCGTCCTTCAAATCCGACTTCTTCAATTTCTTGCTTCTATTGGTCGCCACAGCCTCGTTCCGGGTCTTCTTGGACCGAGTCGGACCCAAGGACCCATAGATCTCTAATTGCGCCTTCATTGCGAAGGCGAACTCGAGGTTGTGACCAGTCCGAACCTGAGATAGCAACACAAACTCCTTCGAATCCATACCGTTTTCCATACACACACAAAGATCTATTCAAATCTGATTTTCCAAAAAATTTAAATATGTGAGGAATTCAATAATAAAGAGAGCAAGAAACAAATATGTGAATCTTGAATTGAAAAATAATTGAATTAAAGAACAAACCTGTAGCCTGGATTGAAGGGATTGAACATTCTTGAAGAAAAATGTTAGGGTTCATGAGAAGAGAGAGAGAGAGAGAGTTTGGGGATATTGGAAGAGGCTGGATGGCTCTTCTTCATCTTGATTGGTCTCTGACGTTTTGGGTTTTAGTTTTTGATCTCTCGATCTCTTTCCTTCTCCATTCTCAGTATCGCAAGTTTTTTTTTGGAGTATTGTAATCCCTTTAATTGTATTTTAACCGGTATAATTTTCCTTTTATACCCAGAGGATCTTAAACGGTGGTGTAGATTGCCAAACAATGTAAAATTGGGAAAATTTTTGAAAGAAAAAGAGTAGGAAAACGTGGCAGAGATTTGGAAACGCTGTGACGTGCGAGTGTGCTACTTCAAAGCAGTGCACGTGGCAGCATTTGAGGGTGCCTTTTTTCTTATTTGTCAGCACCGCCTTAAATGTAGGAATCCACTTTCTCTCAGCTTCTGCTATTATATATAGTATATGATACAAACCATTTTATTCTATATAAAATTCTGTATGTTTCTCTCCACATAACTGATTATCTAATTGGGCTAGCCTTTTGGGCCTTCCCAATTGGGCTTTAGTGTGTGGCTTGGAGTGGGACCAAAAGGGAACAAATAAGACACTAGCTCCAATGGGCCTTGGGCTTTTCTGTCAACTCTTGACAAGTCCAAAGTTACCATTAATTATATTTAATACCACTATATAAATATAATTGCACTCTAGGCCTTATTAATAAATTATATCCCAAGACTTTATTATACATGCAACCCCTTCATAAAATATTCGTAGTAACACAAAGTCATGAATATAGATTGCCACTTTGTAAATTACTACATCTTAATCCTTGAGTACCCGGTTTAATCCTTTTTAAGTTATTCATCATATATTTATGAAATCCAATTTCATAAATATATACTTTAGTCTTACTAAAGTGGTTAGGCCTAACTCTCTGAATAACTGTACCCATTAAACTTATCTCAAGGGAATATTTTATATCTCCGTTAAGAGACTATGAATTCCATCTTGAGAATATATGTTCCATCAACACTAAATGTGGCTGCCTAACATACTGAGGTTTTGACCGTTACTTTAGATCTCACTCCTGATATATCAAAGCAACCTACATTTCATGATCAGGTCCATTATTCTCTCAGGATTAAGAGTTCATGTGAATACAAGTCGTGAGATTTATTATTCAATTGACAGTCGTTAGGAGAATAATAAATCTCACAGCGGTCCAGTTCAATATGTCTTAACTCTTAAAACATATCAACATATTAACTAGAAATTACCATTTCCATGATCAAGACAAATCATCGTAGTTAATATGTTATAGTCTTCGCAGATGAAATGCCCAATTTCATCACCGACTACGAACCAAAATTCTGAGTTTACAAAGAACTTGTGATCTATATTTTCTGTGACTAAATCACATAAATCACATACTATGCATCTCATGGACTATTTGATAATGTCCGAATATTCATGTTACCATTATTTTAGATAAGAATAAAACAACTTTATTAAACACAATATTAAGTCATACATCATTTCTCACATAATGTCATACATAATATCATACATAGCATCATACAATAGGATTTAAGGGCACATATCCTAACAGGAAGACGATATGCCTCTCAAGTCCAGGGCAAGACTAAAGGCCCTTATTGCTGGGAGGAGCAAGGGTGCACCTTCCACCGAGGCGCCTAGGGAGAAGACCACCGACCAGCTTCCTCCACCCCCTCTTCTCCCTGCCATCGGGGTTGGTCTTCTTCCCATGGTGGACTTAAAGAAGAAGAGGAAGGTGGTGGATGTTGATGAAAAGGAGGGTGAAGTGCCCCCTCCTCAACAGAAAGCTCCCAAGCAACACAAGGGTGGGAGAGAAGACAGAAGGGTTTCCCCGCCCGAGCACAGGAGCGACTCCCACTCCAAGGAGGTTCAGCTGCCTCCGGCCTGGAACCCAAGGCTGGACCTGGATGGCGCGCCCATTCCCTCCACGGCCTCCATTAGGGAATTCCAGAGGGGGTGCTCGGGCTACATTGCTGAGGCCCTGAAGCGCCCTCTCCTTTTGCCCAAAGACATGGAGACAGTGAGGTCGTGGAGGCAAGCTGACCTGTTCATGTCAATGAAGAGAGACCTGGCCATGGTAAGTTCCTGATCACATCGCTGCATAGCATACTAGGTTAAGTGTGTATTGTGTATTTTTCTTATACCGTTAGTGATACAATTTTGTCTCTCTTACTGTGCAGCTCACACAACAAGTCTACGTGGCCGAGGACTGGGTCAGGGACGCACGAAACTTGGCTAGGACCGAGACCCAGTCTCGCCTGGAAGTAGAGAGAGGCATGGAGGCTTTGAAAAAAGAAAAACAGGAGTTAGCCAAGAAGCTAACTGCGGAGGAGAGGGAGAGGCGGAGCGCCGAGGCTGGCCTCAAGAGTGCCCAGGATCAGGCCGAGGACTAGAGGAAAAAATTATATGCTATAGAAATAGAGCTGGCAACCCAAAGGCAGCTGGTTCTGGAGCTCAAGGCCAGCCTTGAGAAGGCCGAAGAGGCGGAAAAGGAGGCTCGGGAGGCCCTTGGAACTGCTGAGGCCGAGAAGCAGGCCGAGTATATCCGCGGCATCGAAGAGACAGAAACAAGGATGGCGGAAGACGTTTCTGAGGTATGCAGGGACTATTGCAAGTTCACATGGGAGGAAGCCCTAAACTTGGCAGGAGTCCCAGCTGACTCGGACCTAAGGCAGCCGGGGAGGATATACTATCATCCCCACATCAGTTTGACCCGGCTGACCTCGCCACCTTATCTTCTCAAGCTCCGGAGCAAGCAAGCTTGGCGCTTGTTCCTCATGAAGCTGCTGAGGAGGCTGAGGAGGGACAAGTTGCCCCAATTGAACAAATAGCTCCGGATGTTTCTTCTGCCGATGTGGATGCTGACAAGGCCAAGGACGCAGCCCCCTCGGAGGTCGAGGCTGGATCATCTGTAGTAGAGCCGAGCAGAACAGGCAGCCTTCCTTCTTAGACTAGATAGGCTTAGAATTAGGATTGTTAGTTGCTGTAGTTGTTATTGTTTGTTGCCTTTCTTTTTTTTTTTTTTTATTAATGTAACAACTATTTTGTGTGTTGGGATAATGTACTTCAATTTTTGATTCAATGAAAATATTTCATTTGCTTTCAACTGTTCCCAATTCTATTTATTTGCTTGTTTTGCCTCGTAGTTCTTAGGCCCGTGAAAAGACTAAGTCCACAGACTAGAGTAGCAGTAGAAAGCCTTAACAACTAACGATGAGAAAGTTTGTTCTCATGGAATGATAATGATACCATGATTATGATGATAGTAGCGTTACACGATCAATGACAAGAAAGCCTCAACTATCATATCGAAATCAATCGATTAACTCTAGCTTGCTTTAACAAGTGGGAATGAATTCAAACGAACACAATCGATCGTTTTACTGTCAGAAACGTTAAAATTGAATGAGAGTACTAACCCAAAGTATGCAGTCTGAATGAACATGCAAGACCAAGTTTCTGTAGAGTACTTATGAGTGTTAATTTACCCAAGGTGTGTGGTCCGAGGGACCAGGCACGACCAAGGTTCTGTTTAATACTTAGGAGCATTACTTTACCCAAGGTATGTGGTCCGAGAGACCAGGCATGACCAATATTCTGTTTAATACTTAGGAGCATTAATTTACCCAAGGTACGTGATCCGAGGGACCAGGCATGACCAAGGTTCTGTTTAATACTTAGGAGTATTAATTTACTCAAGGTACGTGGTTTGAGGGACCAGACATGACCAAGGTTCTGTTTAATGCTTAGGAGCATTAATAATATAATAGACTTCAATGAGAGAATGAAAGCTTTTATTAATAATAGTACCTTTTTAGATTATTTATATTCCAGGGGTGTGGTACAGATCTCTCATCTAGATCTTCCAAGTAAAAGGCCCCTATTCCGGCCACTAATAGGATGCGATATGTGCCTTCCCAGTTAGGTCCTAATTTTCCCCAGGCTGGGTTTTTTGTTGTGCCCACGACTTTCCGTAAAACCAAGTCCTTTGGTGCAAGTGGTCTTAGCTTGACGTTGGCATCATAACTCTGCTTGAGTTTATGCTGAGAGTAGGCTAGCTGAACCGCAGCGTTTTCTCTACGCTCGGCAACTAGGTCCAGATTGTCCTTTAGCAGTTTGTCATGGTCGGCCGAGGTAAATGAAATGGTTCTAAGTGTGGGGAACCCAGTTTCTATGAGGATAACAGCCTTAGCACCGTACGTCATTACAAATGGGGTCTTTCCTGTAGATCTTCGAGGAGTTGTTCTGTAGGTCCAGAGGACATGTGGTAGTTCTTCCACCCATTTTCCTTTGGCATTATCCAACCTCTTCTTAAGACCACTTACTATGACTTTGTTAACTACTTCAGCCTGGCCATTTCCTTGAGGATACGCAGGGGTGGAGTACCTGTTCATAATGCCTAGTCCACAGCAAAATCTTCTGAACGCTTTACTGTCAAATTGAAGATCATTGTCCGAGATGAGAGTATGTGGTAACCTGCAAGACTGGGGCATTATGAGGATGATCCTTATAAATCATATCCATATGAACACAATCCACACTCTAAGATGATGGCTCTTCCCTCTCCTCATGCAACACCACGACCACAACCACAACCACAACCATCAGCACTAGTGGTCGTCAGACATCGTGAAGAAAAGCCGGTTAATTGTTGTATGATGTGAGCTATTAGGGTATGCATTACTTGACTTTGGTTTGGTTTTTCTTTTTGAGTCAATTAAGAATCTTCATGTTATGACTTCATTTGGATTGGAAGTTGGGGTTTAAGGATGGTTTATATGTTTATAGATAGTTTGTCTTTTGTCTGTCTTCTTTTCCTGAATTTAGATGCTCTGATGACAGATTTTTGTGACACAATGAGTGTGTTTGCAAATTCAATAGAAATAGTTGAATATCTCCCCTGCTTGTGTTTGTATCACTATGTGGTGTACTAGTTGAATAATCTTTGTTAATGCTATGAGTCAAGGAGAAAATATACTAATTGTAGGATACATTTTAGGAGCTGTAAACACATTTTAAATTTCCCTTTGAAGTCTTGAATGCCACATTCTTTTTGCCACATTCTGATTTTATCCTAAACCATATTGTTTCCAAAGTACCTGCAAAACATAGCCAAATAAAAAGCATCATATGGTACAAAGAATGAATACCCATTAGCAATTAAAACTTAGAAAACCAACAAAGGCAATTTCTGGCTGCTCTTTATTTAAAGCAAGCTATAGGTGAGACTAATTTTTTACTAAATCATAATATATTAACTGTAAACTACAATTTAAAAAAAAATTATTTGTAATCAGATTCAGTCAACTTATCAGAGACTGAATTATGACAAAGTAGAATTTATGAAATTGCTACATGTTGCTGCAGTTACAATTTCAATAACTAAGTTGCTACAAAATTATGATAAGGAAACATCCCTCTGATGAAATCCAAAAGTACTTCATCAACAAAGGTGCTTCATGTTTATGGTTTCTACTTTAAACTGTACCCCACAAGATCCAATTCTGCTTCAAATTGTTGTCACCAGGCATAGGCATGCCCTTCCCTTCAGTGAGCAAGTGCTAATTCTGCTTCAAATTGTTTGTTCTCTTCTTGGCAGCTCCAGGTTCTAAGGGGGTCAATAAGAAGATGAATCTTGAGTAGGAGATTAATTTTGTGGTCTATATGCTTTTATTACAAATTTGCCCATAGTACTAAAAAGATAATAAAAGATAAACTATAAGATAATTTGGTATATTATTTCTTCATATAATGAACATACTAATTATGATTGCTAAGATTAAATTATGGAAATAATCTATTGTTTCTAAATACAATATCATTGCGTACCCTTAGCATGATAGTCACTTTATAAGTACAAGTTCTTCTCTTGGTCCGCTTTTACTTTGGGCTTGGTAAGTTGTTAATAATAATAGCTTAGGTGAGGCTCGATCGTAACAAATCCAATTGGATTCTCTATTTTTTTTATTACCAAATAAGTTACTAGTGCCAAACCCAAAGAGTTTATATAAAAAACTATACAAATGCTAAGCCAAACCTGAATAGTTTATATCAAAAACTGTATAAATGCTGCAATGGAGAAACTGGATTGTCACAAAGTAAACTCTTTGAATTCTCTCTCTTTAATGGAAACTATGAAATTGTCAAGTTACTTTGTTTTTACTCAAAGGTTTTAGAGAAGCTCGTTGTTTTCATTGCGCAATCATTTTCTATCTTAGGTCTCTCTCTCTCTCTCTCTCTCTAAGTAAATAGTTCTTTAAGTTCAATTATTGTCTTTGGATTTTTTTTTTCTTTCATTATTTTTTTTTTATCATTCTCACTAAGGTTTATATCTCTCTTTGTGCAAATTTCCCATTTAGTTTTGATTCTCTTATTTGGAATACTTATTGGTTTGTGTCAATTAAAAAATTTTGCGACTTCAATAGTTTAATTTTTATTGATTTTCATTCCTTTTTATCTCCATTGCCTAATGTTTCTGTGCATAAGCACATGTTACATGCTAGTTCTTTTAAAGGTAATCTCTTACATTCTTCTAGTGAAAAATTAGAAAAATAATAAATCCTACAGGTTGACACCACAAAATTCAACCCTAAAACCCATATTTTTTATATTGAGCATCGATTTTACTTGGGAAACGAAACCATTTATTCATGGGTTTCAATTAGCTCCATGAATAAAATTATTCTTGCCATTGAACAAGAGACCTAATTTCAAATCCCGTTCATACCAATCAATTTATGTATTGACTCTTTTTTTTTTGGAAATCAAAGTATCTGTGTAACTAACTAAGAAATATTACTTTTGGAATGAAAAATAAAAAAATGGAAAATATTATCAATTTAAGTGACATTTACGGTATAAAAATGTCAATTTATTGTGTCAGTAGCATTACTATGTGTCTTTAGATCCCCATGCTAAAGGGAGTTTTATTTTCTCAGTGTCATTGGTAAAGATCTATCAATAACGTTTTTTATTTTTTAAATTTTTATGGGTCTATAATGCTTTTGAACAATCGTTAACAAGTGATTTGAGCAATGTATGATTTATCTAATAAAAAAATTAAAAAGGACATGCACATTGATTTCAAAAAAAGAAAGAAAGAAATGACACGCACTTTCAAAAGGCAAAGACTTTAGAGGAGACTTTATTAAGAAAAAACATACTTTAGAGGGGGTAAATAAAGGGGCAATTACAGTTATAACTGTAAACCATATCCTTCATTTATATTTATCATCCTAAACTTTTAGAATGCACAATTATCACCATAAACTATAACTTGTGTTTCATGTTACATACTACCATCAATTGAGCTATTAACTTGGAAGGAAAAAGCATGTCAAGTGTAACTCATGTGACCTCTGCGTAAAAGATTGACATGTGGATCCCATAGTTATGGCACTTACAAATTAGTCTCACATAGATACTACTGAACACATCTAACATCCCAACTTTTATTTTCTTATACAACATATTAAAATAATATATTTACACAAATATACAGCACAAGTTTTATTTTCTAGAGAGTGAAGGAGATGAAAGAGAGAGAAGTGGGAATAAAATATATTAAAAACTTATACCATTTTACTACAGGACCTTCATAAATTTTAGCACTATTGTAAAAAAATTTGCAATTAGAAGACCGGGTAATGGGTTTGTTTTGTGCTTTAGAGCATCTCCAATAGATGCTCTATATCTATTTTTTGGAGCAAAAACACCACTGTTCACACTCCAACAGATTCTCTATCTTTATTTTTTATATTAGATTTGCTACAGTGCTTCTCTACAAATAGAAAACACTGTAGTTTTTACTATTCATACTTCAAATTTTTTTTTTCTATTATAATAATCAAGTATTGAATAAAAAAATGTTGGAAGATTTGTAGTTGTTAAAAAAAGAATAAATAATAAATGAAGAAATAATATTTAAATGAGATGGAGAAAATAATAGAGAATCTGTTGGAAAATGTAATTGAAAAAATAGGTAGGTAAAAGCTAAATATCACCATTTATTGTTCAAACAATACAAAAATTTGGCTAATCTGTTGGAGATGCTCTTAATGCTAAAATTCACGAACATATACCATTTGCAAGACCCAATGCCAATGTTTTTATAAAATGGTATAGAATAATTAATAAAGTAGTTTTTGAGATGATAAAATAAAATAGCTTAGAAATAGCAGATGTGAATGTTCTGTATGGTAAGGTCCATCGTTAGCTTTTTACCAGTTTTGACCGATGAATGATTCTTGTAAATACCATTTAGTTTTTTTAACAAGACTGATGAATGATCCTTGAAGATACCCTTTAGTTTTTTTAATGAACGGGAATATTTGATCAAGAGTAGATAGATGACGTACAACACATGTTTGAACAATAAAGCTACAATTGTTTTTGAATGAATAAGACTATAAGAGTAGACCGCGTACAACACATGGTTGAACGATAAAGCCACAATTTTTTTTTTTTTTAATGAATGAGAATATTTCAACAAGAGTAGACCACGTCAACACATGGTTGAACAATAAAGTTGCAATGTCGATGTTTCGTAATTCAAGGACTTTGATTGACTTAAAAGAAAAAAAAAAAAACTTTCTCAAAAAAGAAGAAAGACTGGAAAGAAAGATTGAAGCTTTTTATTTTTATTTTTATGAATGAGAATATTTGATCAATAGTTGGTAGACCACGTACAACACATTGTTGAACAATAAAGATAATTTTTTTTTTTTTTTAATGAATGAGAATACTTCAACAAGAGTAGACCACGTCAACACATGGTTGAACAATAAAGTTGCAATGTTGACGTAGTTTTATAATTCAAGGACTTTGATTGACTTAAAAGAAAAAAAAATACGGGAAAGAAAATTGGAAGTTTTTTTTTTTTTGGGATGAAAATACATTTTTGGTTTTTATATTTTGGGTTTATTTTCATTTTGGTCTCTAATTTGATTTTGCGCCTACCTTAGTCTCTAAAAACGAAAAATCATGTTCATTTTGATCCATGTCGTTAACCCAATAACGGAAAATGCATACGTGACAAACGAAACGCAGTGTTGGCATGTTAGATGCTGACGTGACCAATAAAATAATAAAAAAATTTAATTGGCATTTTAAAAATGCCACATCAGCATATAAATTAATTAAAAATAAAAAAATAATTTTAACTGAAAAAATTCAAAAACAAAACAAAACAAAAAACTTTTTCAATTTTAAATATTAATTTATAGTAATTATCTCAAATTTTCTTGAACTTTCTTAAGAAACAAACACTAAATTAACACTCCTTCTCACTCTATGTTGGTGTGTCTGTGTTTTTTTTTTTTTTTTTGACAACTTGGTGCATTTGAGTTTGAATCTATTTCATTTTCTTCTTTCTTTTTAAGATAAGCCAAAAAAGAAAAATAAAAAAAATCTTATGTGAATAAATTTGTGTTTTGATTCTCTTATTTGGAATACTTATGGGTTTGTGTCAATTTAGGAATTTTGCAACTTTAATAGTTTAATTTTTATTGATTTTCATTCCTTTTTATCACTATTGTCTATTGTTCTTATGTATAAGCACAAGTTACAAACTAGTTCCTTTAAAGGTAATCTCTTACATTCTTCTAGTGAATAAATTAAAAAAATAATATTTCCTATGGGTTGACACCACAAAATTCAACCTTAAAACCCATATTTTTTTTATTGAGCATCAATTATACTTGGGAAACAAAACCATTTATTCGTGGGTTTCAATTAGCTCTATTGATAAAATTTTTCTTGCCATCAAACAAGAGACCTAAATTCAAATCCCATTCATACCAATCAATATATGTATTGACTTATAAAATCAATACATATATTGATTGGTATGAAAATATTAAAATAATATACAACACAACTTTTATTTTCTAGAGAGTGAAAGAGATGAAAGAGAGAGAAGTGAGAATAAAATATATTAAAAACTTATACCATTTTACAACAAGACCATCATAAATTTTAGCACTATTGTAAAAATTGTTGCAATTAGAAGACTGGGTAATGGGTTTGTTTTGTGCTTTAATGCTAAAATTCATCAATATATACCATTTGCAGGACCCAATGCCAATGTTTTTATAAAATGGTATAGAATAATTAATAAAGTAGTTTTTGAAATGGTAAAATAGAATAGTTTAAAGATAGCACATGTGAATGTTTTGTATGGTAAGATCCACAGTTAGCTTTTTACCAGTTAGCTTCTTACCAGTTTTGACTGATGAATGATTCTTGTAAATGCCATTTAGTTTTTTTAACGAGACTGATGAATGATCCTTGAAGATACCCTTTAGTTTTTTTAATGAAAGGGAATATTTGATCAATAGTAGATAGACGATGTACAACACATGTTTGAACAATAAAGCTACAAGCCTACAATTGTTTTTGAATGAATAAGAGTAGACCGCGTACAACACATGGTTGAACGGTAAAGCCACAATTTTTTTTTTTTTTAAATGAATGAGAATATTTCAACAAGAGTAGACCACGTCAACACATGGTTGAACAATAAAGCTGCAATGTCAATGTTTCGTAATTTAAGGACTTTTTTATTTTTTTGATAAGCGTAATTCAAGGACTTTGATTGACTTAAAATAAAAAAGACTAGAAAGAAAGATAGAAGCTTTTTATTTTTATGAACGAGAATATTTGATCAATAGTTGGTAGACCACCTACAACACATTGTTGAACAATAAAGATACCAAAGTTTTTTTTTTTTTAATGAATGAGAATATTTCTACAAACGTAGACCACGTCAACACATGGTTGAACAATAAAGCTGCAATGTGGATGTAGTTTTGTAATTCAAGGACTTTGATTGACCTAAAAAAAAAAAAAAAAAGGGGGGGGGGGGGGGGGGGGAGGAAAGATGGAAGTTTTTTTTTTTTTTTTTTTTTGTGAATATACATTTTTGGTCTCTACATTTTAAGTCTATTTTCATTTTGGTCCCTAATTTGATTTTACGCCTACCTTAGTCCCTAAAAACGAAAAATTATGTCCATTTTGATCCATGTCGTCAACTTAGTAACGGAAAATGCATACGTAGTAAATGGAATGCAGTGTTGATATGTTAGATGTTGATGTGGCTAATAAAATAATAATAAAAAATTTATTTGGCATTAAAAAAATGCCACATTAGAATATAAAGTAATTAAAAATAAAAATAATAATTTTAACTAAAAAAATTCAAAATCAAAAACAAAACAAAAAAGCTTTTTCAATTTTAAAGATAAATTTATAGTAACTATCTCAATTTTTCTAGAACTTTCTTAAGAAACAAACACTAAATTAACACTTCTTCTCACTCTATGTTAGTGTGTGTATTTTTTTTTTTTTTTTTGACAACTTGGTGCATTTGTGTTTGAATCTATTTCATTTTCTTCTTTCTTTTCAGATAAGCCAAAAAAGAAAAAAAATCTTATGTGAATAAATTTGTGTTTTGATTCTCTTATTTGGAATACTTATGGGTTTGTGTCAATTTAGGAATTTTGCAACTTCAATAGTTTAATTTTTATTGATTTTCATTCCTTTTTATCACCGTTGTCTAATGTTCTTGTGTATAAGCATGAGTTACAAGGTAGTTCCTTTAAAGGTAATCTTTTACACTCTTCTAGTGAATAAATTAGAAAAATAATAAATCCTATGGGTTGACACCACAAAATTCAACCCTAAAACCCATATTTTTTTTTATTGAGCATCAATTATACCTGGGAAACAAAACCATTTATTCATGGGTTTCAATTAGCTCTATTGATAAAAATTTTCTTGCCATCAAACAAGAGACCTAAGTTCAAATCCTGTTCATACCAATCAATATATGCATTGACTCTTTTTTTTTTTTTTGGGAAACCGTAGTATTTGTGTATCTAACTACGAAATATTACTTTTGGAATTAAAAATAAAAAAAGGACAATAATATCATTTTAAGTGATATTTACGGAATAAAAATGTCAATTTATTGTGTCGGTAACATTACTATGTGGCTTTAGGTCCCCACACTAAAGGGAGTCTTATTTTCTTAGTGTCATTGGCAAAGATCTATAAATAATGCATTTTATTTTTTAAATTTTTATGGGGTCTATAATGCTTTTGGACAATCTTTAACAAGTGATTCGAGCAATGTATGATTTATCTAATAAAAAATTAAAAAGGAAGTGCACATTAATTTCAAAAAAAGAGAAAGGACGCGCACTTTCAAAAGGACAATCTTTAACCACTTTAAGTACTGTTTTAGAACATGCAATAAGATTTTAAAATCATCTAGGCTTAAAACAATCTTATACAATAGCAAATTTTATAGAAAACTTAGTTAAAAACTTGTTTGTTCACTAAAGATTGTTTAGTTCAAAACATCATCTTGTTAAAAGTCTTGTAGCTTAGTGGCATTGCTTGGTCTCCTTCATAAGGAGAACTAGGGTTCAAATCTCCCCTCCCCCACTTATTGTAACAGTTGAATTATTATTATTTTCAAAATATTTTCAAATAACCTCCACAAGTATGTGTGTAAGTCAAAACCTCCGCAAATATAGTTTTAAGCATTCTTTTGTGTAGTCTCATAGTGGAAGCTAAGAACTTCCCTTATAGAACTTTTAATTGTCCAACTTTAACTCCTAAAACACATGCATCAAAACTATCTAATAACCACCTTAGAATGCTCTAATTTGTTGTATTTGTACCACATTAAGACTTACCTATTTATATTTAAGCTTTTCTGGATACAAAAATTTAGAATATTGTTTTATCATATTGGGGATGACATCCTTGGGGAGGTACATTTTGAAGCTCTAAAAAATAATCAATTTTCGTGGTTACTAGCAAGTAGTTTTTCTACCTTAAACTTGTTTTTTCACAAAATAAGCTTGTCATGTAGAATTAGCCCTTCTTTGTGAAAGCTGTCTCTTTAATGCTGAGCATTCACAAATAACCTGAAATGCTAAAAGTATCATAAAATTTAAATCAATTCTTGGGCCTTGATCTAATTTTTGAATTGGTGTGCAGGAGTGATTTGTTAAGCGAAGACAATATCTAATTGAAGCAGTAGTTACTTGAAGTTCTTATATCTCTCTAAGATATTCTTTTTCAGGAGAATTGCCTGATTCTATTGGCAGCCTAAAGTCCTTAAAGCATTTGAATCTCTTTAATTGCAATTTCAAGGGAAATTCCAACATTGCTTGGAAATTTCACTCAAATTACTTATTTAGATCTATTAGGGAACAATTTTTTGTGTCAATTCCAACATCACTGGGAAACTTCACACAAATTACTTATTTGGATCTAAATGAAAACAAATTTAGTGAGTCCATTCTAACATCACTTGGGAACTTTACATAAATTACTGATTTGAATCTATCATCTAACAGTTTAAGTGTTGAGATTCAATTGCCATTTTTAAATTTTATGAGTTTTTTATTGACACCTCAAACTAACAATTTTTAATTATTGGGAAATATTTTAACAGGTTTGTTTCTGTTGTCAATATTGGACTTGCTGACTCTCTACCATTTATACCTTAAAAATTGTTTTTAAGAGAGATAGAAGACTTTGATTGACTTGACAGTATATATAAAATATAGATGTTAATCTAAAATTTTCATCCCATCTCATCATTTTTTTTAAGCCAATCAAAGTCCTTGAATTACGAAATTTTGTTGATAGTGCGGCACCCCCTCAAAAAAAAAAAAAAAAAAAAAAAATTGATAGTGCGGCTTTATTATTCAACCGTGAATTGTTTTTTCGATCGTTGTAGAAAAAATTGTTTTTTCGATTCCAAGAATCATTCATTAGTAAAAACTGGCGAAATGCTATTAATATTTTTGTCATTTGCATTTTTAATGGGTTAAAATATTTTAATATTTTTGTCATTTGCACTTTTAATGGGTTAGAATATTTGGTCAAGATGATGTACAACTCACGTTTGAATAATAATAAAAGCTTAATATCAATGTCGTTTCGTAATTTCAAGGACTTTGATTGACTTTAAAAAAAAAAAAAAAAAGTGAAAGAAAGATAGAAGACTTTGATTGACTTTAAACAATAATAATAAATAAAAAAAATAAAAAAAGAATTTTGATAACAAAGATAGAAGACTTTGATTGAAATGGCCGCCTATATAAATGTGAATCTGATATATTCATCCCATCCCATGCCTTAACCGATAACATCACCAAATATTTGCGTCTTTTGCTTCTTTCTTTTTAAGGGTATCAATTGTTAATTATCAAATCAAAATGGGCAAGTGTTTAAGTTGGAAGTATTTCAGTCTACTACTTTCCTTGCTCTTCTTGCATTCTCAATTCCCCTTTTCTTCTTCCTTGTCTTCAAACTCCCAATGCTCTGCTCTACTCCATTTTAATCACTCTCTTTCTCTCGATAGTTCCACTTCTAAGTGTGAAAATTCTTATCCAAAGACAGGGTCTTGGAAGGAGGATAAGGACTGCTGCACTTGGGATGGTGTCGTCTGTGACAATTCCACTCGCCATGTCATTGCCCTTGACCTTAGTTGCAGTTGGCTTTCTGGCTCCATTCACTCCAACAGTACTCTCTTCCTTCTTCGCCATCTCAGGACCTTGAATCTCGATGGGAATTTCTTCAATTACTTCATAATTTCACCTGAGTTTGGCAGGTTTCAGAGTTTGACTCATCTTAGCTTATCTCGTTCCGGTTTTGCTGGTGAAATCCCATATGACATCTCCCAGTTGTCTTCGCTTGTTTCCCTTGATCTTTCTTACAATGATCTATCAATCAAAACACCAGTTTGGAAAAGAGTCATTGGTAACCTTACCCAGTTAAGGGAACTTCTTCTGGATGAGACAGATATGTCCTCAATTACACCTAATTCTTCGGTGATGAATCTATCCTCCTCCTTGACAACTCTTAGTCTCCGTAGTTGTAGCTTGCAGGGAACATTCGACATAAACATCTTCCGCCTTCCATGTATACAAACCCTTGATCTTGGGGATAATCCAGATCTTGAAGGTTATCTTCCAAAGTCCAATTGGAGTAGTAGTTCCCTCAAGCTCTTATCTCTCTTTTCGACAAACTTTTCAGGAGAATTACCTGATTCTATCGGCAGTCTAAAGTCCTTGGAGTATTTGTATCTCTCTAACTGCAATTTTTCAGGGGCAATTCCAACATCGCTTGGAAACCTCAATCAAATTATTTATCTGGATCTGTCATTAAATAGTTTCAGCGGTGAGATTCAAAAATTGCCACTTTTAAATTTTAGGTGTTTTTGGCTGACACATCAAACTGACAATTTTTAATTATTGTGGATTCAACAGGTTTGCTGCCGTTCTCAATATTTGACTTGCCGAATCTCTCCGGTTTATACCTTAATTACAATCAACTTATTGGTCCCCTTCCTAATCACGTAAGTGGTTTGAATCTCCTAATTGAACTCTCTTTAAATTCAAATTTTCTAAATGGGACACTCCCATCTTGGTTATTCAGTTTGACTTCTTTGGAGTCTTTAACTCTTGATTATAATCAATTCATTGGTGAGATTGGGGAATTCAAGTATAATAATTCCTTGGTGATGCTTGATTTGAGCTATAATATGCTACAGGGCTCTATTCCTAGCTCAATATCTAGACTTGTGAACCTTAATTCTCTATCTCTCTCATCAAATAACCTACAGGGCTCTATTCCTAGCTCAATATCTAGACTTGTGAACCTTGATTCTTTATCTCTCTCATCAAATAACCTACAGGGCTCTATTCCGAGCTCAATATCTAGACTTGTGAACCTTTCTTCTCTATCTCTCTCATCAAATAACCTACAGGGCTCTATTCCTAGTTCAATATCTAGACTTGTGAACCTTTCTTCTCTATCTCTCTCATCAAATAACTTGAGTATTATGTTGGACTTACAAGTATTCTCAAACCTCAAGAATCTCAATTTTGTCAATTTTTCACATAACAATGTATTAGTCAGCATCAACAACAATCTAACATTTACCTTGCCCAACCTGCACAGATTGTACTTGTCTTCTTGCAACATTAGTGAATTCCCAACTTTCCTAAGAATGGCTACAAATTTAGAAACCTTAGATCTTTCCAATAACAAAATTCATGGTCAAACTCCAAAATGGTTGGGAGCTGTGGGGAGGAATTCATTAACATTTCTGGATCTTTCTCACAACTTTTTGACAAGTATAGATAAGATTCCTTGGTCCAGCCTATATTATGTTGATCTTCGTAACAACTTGCTTCAAGGACCATTCCCCACGTTAAATGCTTTTTACCTTAGATATCTTTTTGCCTCCAATAACAATTTAACTGGAGAAATTCCTTGTTTAATTTGCAATGCAAGTTCCCTTGAAGTTCTAGATTTGTCTCATAACAACTTTAGTGGCATAATTCCAAAGTGTTTGGTACTCTCTAATGTACTCTCAGTGTTGGATTTGAGAATGAATAGCCTTAATGGTACCATACCTGCAACATTTTCAAAGGAAAACCATTTGAGGAATATTAACCTTAATGGCAATCAATTGGAAGGGCCATTGCCACGATCTTTGGAAAATTGTACAAACTTAGAAGTTCTAGATCTTGGAAACAATAAGATAAATGACACCTTCCCTTATTGGTTGGGAAGTATTCTAGAATTGCAGGTTCTAGTCGTTAGATCAAATAAATTTCGAGGTTGTATAGGCAATCCTAAGACCCAATTTCCTTTCCCAAAATTGCGAATCCTAGACATCTCTAACAATGAGTTTAATGGTCCTTTGCCAAGAAAATATTTCAAATATTTGAAAGCCATGATGAATGTGGATGAAGGAAAAGTTATGTTGAAATATATGGAAGATATTTATTATCATGTTTCTGTGAATGTGACAATGAAAGGGTTGAATATTGAGTTGGTGAGAATCCAAACTATCTTCACAACCATTGATTTTTCAAACAATAGATTCAGTGGAGATATTCCGCAAATAATTGGAAGCCTTAATTCACTCAAGGGTCTCAACTTTTCTCACAATAACCTTACAGGTTGTATTCCATCTTTGTTTGGAAATTTGACTAATCTTGAATGGTTAGACCTCTCTTTCAACAAGCTCAGAGGGGAGATTCCCAAGCAATTGGCAGATATTCCATGGCTTGCAGATTTAAAGCTATCACATAATCAACTTACAGGACAAATACCTTCAGGGAAGCAATTCAATACGTTCGACAATGATTCATACACCGATAACTTGGGATTATGTGGATTTCCATTGATAAGAACATGCAACAACCACGAGTCAAAGCAACCACCACCTTCGACCTTGCAACAAGAAGACAACTTAGAGTTAGAGTCTAAAAATGAGTTTGGTTGGCAAGCTGTATCGATAGGTTATGGATGTGGAGTGATATTTGGAACATTAATGGGATATCTTATGTTTAAAATTGGAAAACCAAAGTGGATTGTGAAGATGGTCAAGCTAGAGCAACATATCTTGCTCAGAAGGCTGAAGAATAATGCCCGCAGAAGTGGTGGAAGAAAATAACAATTCAAAAAAATTTGTGGGTAGATTTGTTAGAGTTTTTGAAGAAAGTGTCAAAGGCATGTTGTAACTTTTTGTAATTCATGGAAATCACTTCAATTTCATGAAAAGGTTGGGAGTCCAAGTAGAACGCATCTCTTGTGTGTTTTTTCATTTCTAGATAATAGAATTTTTTTCAACCATGGAAGAAATTACGGACATGCTAGAATCTGATTCCAATGGAAAAGAAGAAACATACTCTGAATCTGACTCAAATGGCATAACCCAGCAGAAAATAGAGCTCTCCCCCAATTCCTTCCATATGTCAGAATTGGGATAAAGATGAAGCTTCCCTTTCTACTTGCCATCTTCATCATCCTTACTCACTCTCACCTTCTTCATCTTTCATGTTTCCCAAAGACATAAGACACCATTCATTGCCAAGGTATGCCTTCTTCTTTAGTTACATCTTCTCTCTTTGTCACTTTTTTCTCTTTTTTTCTCTAAATGTAAATGCTCATTCATAGGGAAATCAAGCTGCTGAACTTTGTTATTATTAAGTATAAAATAAGTATTTAATTTGTTTTTTTTTTTAATTTTATTTTAAGGCAGCTGGTTGGTATTGTTGCTGTTGAAATAATTGGTAGGCCCAAGATTCCTTTACGCCTTGCATTTTGGCTTTCAATTGTTATAATACTTGTATTTTAACTATCTGATTTTTTTTTTTTGCTTTAGGTGCACAGTTTCTGCTTTGCTTAGCATAAAATGCCCAGTAATGTGCAAGGTTACCTCTGATGTTTCGGAACATATCAGTAATGTGCAAGGTTACGTCTGATGTTTTGGAACATATCAATAACCTTTGAACTCTTTAATAGTTCAAGACCTCTGCATAGACAGTAAGGCCTCAGTCTCTCTTTCTTATTTTTATTGTTGGGTTTGGTACCATATCCTTATATATATAAATTTTGCTTTTGTTTTTCATGTCCATTTTTTGATTCTTTGGTGAATACATTTCTTAATATTTCAAAGCTGTGGAATTTATGATGGTTTTTAATTATACATTTTCCATCTGTGTTGAATGTGAGTATTGTCACTTTTTGACTAAAAAACGAAAAATGTGAATTCAATTTGATTGAAGATTCAGAATGATTTTGAGATTATATATAGAAACTGGGTGAGATGTAAGTCAACTTGTAGGTGTCGACTTGATATGATTTCTTTTCTTATTTGCAATCTTCTAGTTCTGATATATGAATGTGGAGTGTAAGTATATATAAAGTATCTCACTGTATTCTTTTTTTGGCTGAATAGTTTCATTGCATTCAGTTGTAGAGGAAACTTTCCTGGTTTCTTATGCCTTTTATTTTTCCCATTCCTTTTCCCTTTTGGGATTAGTTGGTATGCAAAAGGTTAGTTTTCTTCCATGTTTGATTTCAAGGTGTAGCCCCATTTTTCCTTGTAATTAATGTATAAAAAGATCTATGCCTTAAACCATGTTGTGAGTAGTGAGATTAATCACATTTAGAAGAAGCTGCTAAACTTTATTCAATCTAACTAAACTTCGCAATTCTCTTGCAAATCAGCTTGGGAGCAAATCAAGACCAAATGTACTGAAATGAAGAACTGGAAATTAATCCAGAATTCATATAGTATCCCTAGCATTCCACTTGTTGCTGACTTGCTTTGAGAAATTGACTTTCTACTCGAGACAAACTGTTAAAAGGGTTATCAAGGTGACGTGTTGTGTTTCTTCTGCAATACATGTCTTGAGGGTGGTGATCACTTGTTCCTTGAGTATCATTTTCCAAAGAGGTTATGGGAGCAAGTTAAGTCATGATGTCTAATAAAATCCAAGGTAAATGTTTTGAAAGTAGTTATGTGGATTAAAGAAAAGTTGAAGGCAAATGTTTTAAAAGAACTATAAGCAAACTTGCTAGGTCTGTAGTAGGTTATCATTTTTTATTAAAAGAAATGCTTGTGTATTCATCGGCAATGTCAAGTCTGAGGAGGCATAAAGGCCTGATTTGAGTTTGTCAAGATATAAAAATTCTTTCTTAGTGAATAGTCTTCTTTCTTTTTCTTTTTCTTTTTTTGTGGGGGGTGGGGGGGTGTGGGGAGGTCCATGCCTTTGATTTGGTGATAGCCACAATTGAGGGTTTTACTTTGATGCTTTGTAAGTTTAGTTGTAGCTTCTATTTAGTTTTATGCTTGCTCTGTAAGTTTGACTCTTTTTAAGTTTAGTTGTAGCTTCGTGTTTTGTGTCTTCTGCTGGTGTTTGCTGATTGTATGGTTTGTCTCATTGATAAATTCATTCAATCATCCCTTTCTCTATTTGCTTAGGAATCATCAGTTGTTATTTGGTATCCTTTATCAATGAGTCTTATGAGAGAGTTTAGTCTAATAAAATCCCAGGTATATATCTTGCGTAAGTGGTTCTGTGGGGTATGGATAGGTTGAAGGGTAAAATTTTTAAAAGAACCATATGCTGTGTTTAGCGGCAATGTCAAGTTTGAGGAGGCTATCCTGCTTTTGATCAGACGAAACATTGCCCAAGTTGAGTTTGTGAAGAGAGTGAAAAATTTCTTAGTGAATAGTTTTATGTCGTAATTCTTTGGAAGAAGGGGGGGGGGGGGGAATTGGATTTCTCTATCTTGTATGATAGCCATATTTGAGGGGTTTTACTTTGATTATTTTTAAGTATGGTTCCAGTTGCTATTTACTTTGCTTATTGCTCTGTTTAGGTGTTGCAGCTTTTAGCTGCTGGTGTTTTGTTGTTTGTATAGTTTGTCTACTTTAAAAAATTCATTCATTTAAAGAAAAAAAAAGTAGCTTTATCTATGATTCTCCTGAATTCCCTTGTAGTCAAACCTTAATGTTCTCGCTTAAGTAACACATTTTTGGCCAAACTACACTTTTGTTTTTCTTTTTAGGTTGTTTAAAGTTTTCATGAGTGTTTAAAACCTCTGAGGCAATACCATAGAGATGTTGATGTTGTTTTGTGGATCTTCTGCTCTAGTGATGTTCTAGTGAATATCCATGAATGGGAGGATCAACACCAAAATTAGTACTCTGCTTAAAAATATTTTAAATTGAATATTCCTTTCCATTCAATAGTAACAATATATATATATATATGGATATATTTGGGTGTCTAGTTTCAACTTCAACACTTAAGAGAACATGTTGGATTGTAAAGCAAAAAGCTCCTCTGCTATAGCATGTACTAAAATTTTATTATTAGCTTTCATTTATGATTAGGAATTTAATTCTTTTTGTAAAAACTAATTGTTCCAAATCTTTATATGTCTATCCATTTGACTAAGAATGCAGAGCTGCCATTACAACAGATTAATGTCAAAGTCATCAAGATGTTACTCTGCTGCTGCTAATAGGGTAGGTAACTCATTTTGGTTATGTTCAGAAAACCGTCTTTGGAAGTGCTCCTAGATTTTGAATTGCTAAAAATAAGTGCAAGTTTTGAATTCAAACATCCAGACAACAATTCGATTGATTAATCCAAAAAAGACATTTGGTCTTCTAGAATCATATTAATAGATTTTTAATATTCTATTGCGTTGGATAAGAGAAGAAATTATAATAACTTTTGGGCTTAACCTGATGAAAAAAAAGATAATTAGAACATAAGATCTATGCTACGTCGTACATGTTCTTTACCTTTGTTTTCTTGGCCAAAAAGATAGCTGATTGTTGAGATATTGGCTTTGTTGTATTACGATATTCAATTATTTTGGATCTAATAGATCCATGCTATGTCGTACTAGGAAAAGAAATGGGCCTAATAAGTTTTGTCATAAGACTACTCAAGCAGCTTGTTGCTGCAAATTTGGGAGTGCTTGCCAAAGGAAGATGATTTGCAGTTGAAATAATTGGGATTACTATAAGTTTGATCGTAACTCTACTCAAGTAGCAAAATCAATTAGTTTGAATGTTGCATGGCCTAAAAAGTTGAAAGTATTATTCAAGTTTATGTTTTGTATGTATTGGGAAACAATCTATATATATATATATATATATATATAAAGCCAAAGCTCAGATAAAATCCAATTAGATTCTAAATTGGAGGCCTAATTTTGTGCCACCTGTCTAATTCAATTTCTTAATTTTACTGCAACTATTTATTAGTCATTACAAATATTAAAGAGTCGTATTGTTTATAATGAGTACAAATGATTTTATTAACCAATAGGAATGAGTCTAGTATTGTAGTACTGAATTCTAAGGGAGTGGATTAATTAGATCTACTCGTCTAATGCTGGGATTAGGTGGTTTAAATATATCATTAAAAAAAAAGGGATTGAGAGTGTTGCGTTCTATGGGCAGAGACACAGAGAGGATTTTGAGGACTTCCAGCAATAGGTCTTCCTCTTCAATTTTCAAATTTGTATGTTTTTTTTGTTAATGTTATCATTTTCTTCTTTCTTCTTATTTTAAATTCATTATCTGAATTCTATTTGGTTTTTCTTTTCTTCTTTTTTTTTTTTTTTTTTTTTTTTTTCTGCAACTCTTCCATGGTAGGTGCTGTTTTGGCTAGTGGTGGCTTTGACGAACAGAGGGAAGTGTACTGTCGATTGCCTTAGTGGAATTATATTAGTAAGATTTCCCTAATTTCACGCTATTGTGATTTTTTTGTTTCCAGTGATGCGCTTGAAGCACGGAATTGCTTTATTCAGAAATTGATACTAGTTTGATATTTCTTCTTATTATTACTCTATGGATTATTTTCCCTTTACTACACAAACACAAACAAAATTCCAATATGTTTTTTATTTCTGGAGTTGTCCCAGATTTTTTTAAAATTTGGGTTGCCAACCATTGCAGACATAGGTATATATGATTTGGACTCAAACCTTAAATTACTACCATTTGTTGTGAACTTGTGATCGGATTGTATTGAAATTATGCACCATAAATGCGTATAATCCCTACTTCTAAGAGCATTGGCTCTGTTCCTTCTGTGCCTACTTAGATAAAGCGGATGTGGTTTTGTAAGGTGCAACTAGGTGTCATCATCAAAGGCTTATTTGAGACTAATTGTGAGACTCTGGTATAACAAAATTTGAAAAATAATTATTTTGAAAGCTAACACAAATCTATCTTTAAGATTTACTGGTTGATAAGAAATTTCTTCAAAATTGAGTTAGCACTGATAAGCAAGTGTTCAATGCCGTTGTTGGTCGTGTTGGAGCTAGAATTTGTCATGATATATGATTCACTAAACTTGCTGCATTCATGTCAAGGTAAGAAAAATACTAAAATTTTGAACTGTTGTAGAGATTAAAAAAAAAAAAAAAAAACAGAAGAGACATGCCTAACATGTCTTCAATTAAAATGTCATTGGTTTTTAGGCTTTATCTTGTGACTATACAAAGTAATTTCACCCTTTCATTTGCTTATACTACTCGGAAGACCTTTTTTTAGTTATTATTACATGCATGACGTGTTTTGTGAAATTTTTTTTAGACATGTGATATGTAATATTTAGTCTTGATTTCTATTTATTCTCATCCTATTATAGATTTGCATCTCCTATATAGGACTCACAAATCACATTGGACTCTTGCTTGTCATGAGTGTAGACTTTGTTGGTAAGGTTTTGCTTGCTTTGCAAAGCTAAGTTCCTTTTTTTGGAGTTCATGTATTTGTATTAGTGTGTGTGTGTGTGTGTGTGTGTGTGTGTGTGTGTGTATGTGTGTGTGTATGTATGTATATTTTTTAACTTCATTAGTCACAATTATGCATTGTGTGCTACTTGAACATTTGAGTTAAAAAATCAATATTAGTTTGGTTTGAGAAACCTAAGACCTTATCAAGGGTGGCCAAGAGCTTCCTTCGTCTCTGTACTATTAGGTGCACCAAGAACTTGCATGTCCATTTATTTCTCTTTTTCTAGGGAACACCATTTTCATTCTATGGATTGCAATTGTATTTTGAGCTTTCATTATTGTTTTAACCATTTCCAGGTGTGGATTTTAAGATTAAGCTGCTCACAATTGGTGGGAAAAGATTGAAGCCAATTAGGGACACAGGTAACTGCTAGAATTATTTTGAATTATAGTTTCATTTTAATCTTTGATTAATGATGCTTTTGAAAGTGATAGTTTATGGTAACATGTAATTTTTTTCTCTTCCTTCAAGTTAGTCACCGCTTTTGATGCATAAATAAATTGCAGAGCTATTAAAAAATGATGAAAGATATGTATATATGATGTTTAGTTAGGTCAACTTTCGAGTTTTAATTGAAACATTTGACCTTTGGATGTTGAAAAATCAAGAAGGTAAAAAGTTATGTTAATTTAAATTTCGTGAAACTGATCAATGGCAATTTGAACTGTTAAATAGACAACTGTGTAGACTTTGGCTTGAAGCATACTCAAAGATACACAAGGACAATGTATTAAAGGGAAAAGTGTTGTCTGATGGCGTCTCCACTAAAAACTGTGAATTCCAAGATGCTATTCACGTATTAAAACAAATGGTTGACGTTGTATTTGTATAACAAAGAGTTCCATAACACGGATTTTGGATTGCAGAGTGGCTTGATGCATTTGGGGGCCTAAGGTGAAAATTGATTATCTTGTTTTAGATACAAAATTACTACTAATTAACATGAACTATGTAGAGTTTTTTGTTTTAATTTTATAGACACAAAAATTTGACAAAATTTTTCATATTTGTTGATGTGACAGATTAATAGTGGTAAGTAAAAGAGTAGTATTAGTGGTAGACTTTGATGAGAACTAGTAAAAGTTTGCTAACTAGACTCTTATTATTATTCTTTTTTTTTTAAAGTGCAACATTCACAATATTTTTTTACAACAAATCCTAGGTTTTAAGTTGCTTTTTGTTTTCTATTTGAAAATATCACTATAATTATTTTTTTTTCCAACAATAACAGGTTGTAACAACCTGCTACTTAGCATTAGTTGTAAAAGTGTTGTGAAAAATATTGTGGACGTTACATTTTTCTCTATTTTTTTATTTTTTTTTTCATCAAGTAAAAAAATATTATTTTATTTATTGATTATAAATAACCATATTGGTTAAAATTTGAAGGCCTTTTTTTTATTTGGGGCCTTAGGCGACCACATCTCTTGCTCCACCATTCAGCCGGCCTTGATTGCAATGCACCAGAGAGTCCACATATGAATGAAGTTTTAATTAAAAGTAATCTTGCGTGCAATTGATTGTATACCTTTGTTGATTGTTGATAATAATAACACAAAAAAAAAAAAAAAATTGGGGAAGGGAGAGAGATACACGAGAGAAAAAGAGAGCGAGAGAAACAACTAAACTGAAGCTAAATGGGGGGAGTTTGCAGTTTTTTAATTGAATCTAAGTTTTTTCAACTAGTTGTAGAGGAAGGGGGTTGTTATTTCTTGTTACGAATTTATGAAAGGGGCAAATACTCTATGAGATCAGTCTTCATGAGCAAGAATGCAGCACAATGGTTGATGAATCATATTGATCACACTGTTGTTGGGGCAAGCTCCAGGCTGTTCTACACTTTTAGAGAAGGTGAAACTGCTTATACCCTCCAAAGGAGCTCCAACTCTTTTGGTCAGTTCTTACTTTTGACTGAACTCAAAGCTGGCGAGTCTAGGAGGTCAGTTATTATCCCTAAAGGTAAAGAGAAATATGGTTGGAGGGCTTTTGGCCTTGAACTAAGAAAGATGCTGAATCCCTCCCAATATGCTATGGGTGGAACTGGTCACCCAAAATTTATTCCTCAGGTGCTTAGACATAACTTGGGGGCTCAAAACTCTAGAACCTTTGCTGAAGCTGTGCAAGGCTTTCATGGAAGAGTAGAGGATGGAAAGAAGCTAAAGCAGCTAAGTATCAAAGTCAAAGGGAAGATGACTCAGTTAGGAGAGGAAAAGATGGGGGTGAACCAGCGAATCACAAGTGCCAAGGTGGGGGCTCCTCCGGTGGGTAAGCTTGATAAGAAGGTGGTGGGAGGAGGGGATAGGAGGGAGCAATGCATTAATGAGGAGGTAGAGGTAGGTGAGCAAAATCTGGAAGATATTAGGGTACATTTCCCAAGCTCCAGTTTGAATTCAAAAGCTGTTTAAAAGGGGAAGAAGAGTGTGGTAAGGAAACCGTGCTAGTCAGGAAGAGGTCTTGTCGTGGAGGTAGATGTGACAGGGAGGAGGCGGGTTTCCTGGGACAGAAAGAAAGGAGAAGTTCAGATGCTCAGATGGGTTCCACGGGATCGCAATAAGGAAGGACCAGAGGATTTTAATCATGAATCAAGGGGTCAAGTAAAGCCTATTATGGGCTTCAACCCATGTGGTGATACACCTGTGGGCCTTCCACTTTTAATGAACCCAGAGCCTTTGGGCCCAATCAGGTTTGAAGTTGGTGAGAACTCTATTTTGGCTGACCCAAGACCATTAACACACAAAGCCCATGAATTGGTGATGGTGGCAAGCTCCAAAACAGGTCACGATATTTCTGTTGCTCAGAATGAGGTGATGGGTCGACCTGCGAAGTCCACATGGGAGGTCGATAGCTATGTTTCCGATGGGTTTCACGCCGAGGAGCCACCGATGACACCGGGTCAGGCCGATACAGTGCTAACTCACTCTGTTCCTCAGACCGAGGTAATGGGTCGACCTGCGAACTCATCAAAGGTGGTCGACTGCCCCTTTTCTGAGGGGTTTTGCACCGATGAGCCTCCGATGACATTGGGTAAGGCAGAAACAGGGAGTTATAGGGAATCTATGGGTCTTTTTCTGTCCAACTTGTTTCTGAGTTTATGGAGAGTTGGAATAGCAGATTTGGGTGGCCAGGACAGAGATAGAAGTGGTTGGGTTGATTTTGCAAGTGTTACATAGGGGATAGATACTCTTCATCAGGGGAACCAGCTAGTGGTATCAGCAGATTGTGGTTATACTGAGGCAAGAGTATCGACGGAGGGAGAAGCGGGTAATGCAGACCTGGGTTTGGGTAATGTGGATAATCCCCCCCCCCCTCTGATGACTATCACTCTTTTGGGGTTGGATGTGTCAGCTGAGTCGAACAGTGGTAATGAGGTTATGGGGCTTGAAAATACTTTGGATATTTCTAATTGGGTGAAACATAGAATCAATGGTTTTAGTAAATTGATGGGGCTTTCTTTGGGTAATGCAGACCTGGGTTTGGGTAATGTGGATAATCCCCCCCCCCCCCTCTAATGACTATCACTCCTTTGGGGTTGGATGTGTCAGCTGAGTCGAACAGTGGTAATGAGGTTATGGGGTTTGAAAATACTTTGGATATTTCTAATTGGGTGAAACATAGAATCAATGGTTTTAGTAAATTGATGGGGCTTTCTTTGGGTCGACATAAAGAGATGTGTATTCAGCTTTTACAAAGGCTTGAGAGGGAGTTTGAAGCTACCAATCTGCTACACAGAAAAGATGCAACCCACCAGAAAGCTGTGTCTAAGGACAAAGGGAAGAGGGAGTTGAGGAATTTGATTTCCTCGGTTAACTATGACGGTAAATAGCCTCCTTTGATTGCAATACTGAGTTTGGAGTAGGGAGTTAACAGTTTTCTATGACGTTGAAAATGGTGTCTTGGAATGTTCGAGGATTGAATGACTCTCGGAAACGTTTGGTGGTTAGAAATTTACTACGAGAATGGAATTGCGATGTAGTTTGCCTTCAAGAAACTAAGCTTGCTAGTATGGATAGACAGTTGGTTTGTAATTTGTGGAGCTGTCCTTATGTTGATTGGGTGGCTTTGGACGCGGATCAGACAGCTGGTGGGGTTTTGATGATGTGGGATAGGAGGGCTTTAGAAAAGTTGGAGGTATTGGTGGGTTACTTTTCCGTATCGGTCTGGTGGCAAGGCGTGCGGGATGGTTTTATTTGGGCTTGTTTTGGGGTTTATGGCCCAAATGATAATAAATTAAGGAGGCAGATGTGGGATGAACTTATTGGAATTCAGCACCTTTGGGATGCTCCATGGTGTTACATAGGGGACTTCAATATTATCCGTTTCCCGAGTGAACGGTTGGGGGGATTGCGCCTTACTCCGGCTATGGAGAATTTTTCTGAGTTCATTGAGGAGCTTAGTTTGATAGATTTGCCTTTGGAAGGAGGGAGTTATACTTGGTCGAGTGGCTCGGATCCGCCTTCATTGTCCAGGATAGATAGGGTTCTGGTTTCTCACGATTGGGAGGACCACTATCCGAATGTGATCCAGCGGGTCTTACCTTGTCCTCTCTCAGACCACTTCCCCATATTAGTGGAGGCAGGGAAAATATTGAGGGGGAAGAGTCCTTTCAGGTTTGAGAATATGTGGTTAAAGTCAGAGGGATTCACAGATAGGGTTTGTTCGTGGTGGAATCAATACTCTTTCTCCGATACTCCTAGTTTTGTGCTTGCTAAGAAGCTGAAGGCTCTGAAAGAAGACATTATTTAATGGAACCGCAATGAGTTTGGAAACTTAGGTCGTCAGAAGAAAGAGTTGTTGGAGGCCTTGAACCTATTGGATGCTAAGGAAGGGGAGTTTGGCCTTTCGGAAGTGGAGATTGATGAGAAGGCTGTGTTGAGATCTCAACTACAACACCTTCTTTCTTTGGAAGAAGTGTCGTGGAGATAGAAATCGAAGATGCTTAACATTAAGGAAGGAGACAACAATACTAAATTCTTCCATAAGGTGGCTAATTCCCGAAGAAGGTATAATCATATTAGTATGTTGGACGTGGATGGGGTTATTTATGAGGATGAATCAGAGATGGCAGACCAAGTAGTTCAGTTTTATAAAAACTTATACAAGGAGACAGAGGAGTGGAGGCCTTCTGTGGAAGGTCTGGAGTTTGATCAGATTGCAGGGTTGGAGAGGGACTGGCTTGAACAGAGGTTTGAAAAGGAGGAGATTCTCCGTGTTGTTAAAGAGCTGAAAGGAGATAAAGCTCCAGGTCCAGATGGTTTTTCTGTGGCCTTCTATCACCATTGTTGGAGAGTTGTGGAAAGAGATGTTTTAGCTGTGTTCGAGGAGTTTCATCAACACAGTAAGTTTGAAAAATCTCTTAATGCAACTTTCATAGCCCTAATCCCTAAGAAGAATGGTGCCTCCAATATTCGAGATTTTAGACCTATTAGCTTGGTGGGGAGTGTTTATAAGATCTTGGCTAAGGTGCTGGCAAACCGCTTAAAAGAGGTTTTGGATCGGTTGATATCTGAGTCTCAGAACAATTTTGTGGGTGGCAGATAGATTCTTGACTCAGTTCTTATAGCTAATGAGTGTGTGGATAGTAGGGTGAAGAGTAAGATTCTAGGGGTTATTTGTAAGTTGGACATTGAGAAAGCCTATGATCATGTGAATTGGGAGACTCTTCTAGTTTTGTTAAAGAGAATGGGTTTTGGGGCGAGGTGGTGTAGGTGGATCCGTACATGCATATCTACTGTCTAATTCTCTATTTTGGTTAATGGATCTCCAGCTGACTTTTTTGGGAGTTTGAGGGGATTGAAACAAGGGGACCTGTTATCCCCAATGTTGTTTCTAGTTATGATGGAGGTTTTCAGTAAGATGATGAAAAGAGCTGAAGGTGTTGGTTTACTTCGAGGTTTCAGGGCTGATGGTAAAAGAGGTGAAGGGGTAGGAGTCTCACACCTTTTGTTTGCAGATGATACGATCCTTTTCTATGATGCAAATGAGGAGCAGATTTTACATGTTCAGATGCTCCTTCTTTGTTTCTAGCCAGTGACAGGTTTAAAGGTTAATGCTTTAAAGAGTGAGGTGGTTCCCATTGGGGGGTTCCTAATATTCCTGTCTTGGCGGAGATCTTGGGCTGCCGAGTTAGGTCTTTGCCAATGACTTATCTTGGTATGCCACTGGGGGCGTCCTACAAGTCTCCCACTATTTGGAATCCTATTTTGGAGAAAATTGAGCGTAAGTTGGCTGGTTGGAAGAAGATGTATTTGTCAAAAGGTGGAAGACTGACGTTACTTAAGAGTACACTATCTAGTCTTCCGACCTACTTTTTATCTCTCTTTACAATCCCTATGCATGTCGCTAACAAAATTGAGAGGTTGCAAAGGGATTTTTTGTGGGGGGATTCCAAAACTCATCTGGTGGGATGGGATAAGGTGTGTGCACCTTTGGAAAATGATGGGTTAGGTGTAAAGAAATTGACTACCCTTAATAAAGCCTTACTAGGAAAATGGTTATGGCGGTTTGGGGTTGAGGAGACAAGGCTTTGGAGAAGGGTTGTAGCCCTAAAGTTTGGGGAAGAATGGGAGGGTTGGACTTCCAAGCTCGATAGAGGGGTTCATGGGTGTGGTTTATGGAGAAGCATTTGGATGGGTTGGGAAGATTTTAGTAAAAATATTCATTTTGAGGTAGGGATGGGGGATAGGGTGAAGCTTTGGACGGATCAATGGTGTGGGGACTCTCCACTTCATTTGACCTTTCCGGTTGTGTATGGGATTGCCTCTAATAAAGGGGCTTCAGTGGCTTTTTCTCTTGAACGGTTGGGGACTGAGGTTCAGAGAAACTGGGATGTTCACTTCATTCGGAGACCAAATGATTGGGAAATGGGTGATGTGGATGCATTTCTTCATACTCTGGGCTCTAATTTACCTCCAAATGAGAATAGAGATCGTATGCGATGGAAGTTGTCAAAGAAAGGGGATTTTGATATCAGATCGTTTTATAATAAGTTAAGAGGTCCCTTGCCCATAATATTTCCTTGGAAAGGTGTTTGGAAGGTCAAGGCCCCTCGGCGTGTTTCTTTCTTTGTGTGGACTGCTGTTTGGGATAAAATCCTTACAGGTGACAATTTGAGAGGTAGAGGGATGGACTTTGTTGACCGGTGTATTATGTGTTATTGTAATGGGGAGACAGTGGATCATTTGCTACTACATTGTGTTAAGGCTCATCGGTTGTGGAGTTTGGTGTTTTGATCTTTTGGGATTTATTGGGTCTTGCCAAGATCAGTTGCGGATACTCTCCTTGGTTGGTGGAATTAGCTTGGAAAGCATTGTTCTAGTATATGGAATTTGGCTCCATTGTGCTTAATGTGGAGTGTGTGGAGAAAGCGAAATTGGAGGACGTTTGAGGACATGGAAAGTTTTGATGACCAGTTATTGGCTTCTTTTAGTGGCTCCCTTTTTGATTGGTCTAGGGCTTGGGGACTCACCTCTAGTGACTCTCTCCCTATATTCCTTAGCTCCCTTCTTTGTACTTAGTATCTTTTCTTTCTGTTTTTACGCTTTTTTCTGTATTTTTTTCACTGCCTTATGTTTTTCTGCATGAGGTAGTTTTTTTAATATACATCTTTATTACTTATCAAAAAAAAAAATCTTGCATATATCATAGACCTATAGGTAAAGGCATGTTTTCATGTTACTACTGCCTCTTGCCCATATTGGCTTTCTTTAAAGTGAAATCTATTATGACCCAAATCAATTGAAGTTCGTTTAGCAATAATTTTTTCTGGTTAGAAAATGACTACCTTAGTAAAATCTTTTTGTTATATGAATTGTTTTTTATACGTGCAGGTTTTTAGGGGGTCTGGGTGGGTTATGAGTGCTTATATTAATGGGTAGTAATTGTAAATTTAGGGGCTGTAATTTGATAGTTTTATGTCATTCACATTTTGTTTAAGCTTTTGATGATAGTTGGTTCTATTTCTACTATCAATTCTATTGGACAATAGAGTACTCTAAATTTATCAACCTATATACTTCTCTTTGTTTGGCTACGATTGGTGACTTTGGGGTAACAACCATATGGTTTAATTATATACCATTTTGTTCTACCAAAAAAAGAATTTATTTAAGTTGCCTTTCTTTGTCACAGGGATTATACAAAGACGGGGATTATACAAAGCTATTGATCGACTCTCATTGCTAGGCTACAGAATTTAAACTGAGGGTGATATACTGGAAATTCTCAAATCCTTATGGGACTGTAGTGATATCCAACCCATGTGCAATAAACTGTTCAGCTGGGTTAGATATGATTTCCCGGCCTTAAATTGCTTTTCAGACTTGGTTGAGCTGGTTGGGCAACGAAAGCAGAAATTGGACCTGTTTGCAGTAGTAGACTGTTATGTTTGGCAGCGAAGAAATAAATTGAGAGCAAATGAATCAATTATCCCTCTTCAAGACACTTTGATCTCGGCAGCTCAACTCCTGACAGATTTCCAACAGAGAAGACTAGTCATTCCATTTTGAAGCTTGATGTCAGATTCTAAGTGGAAGCCTCCAGATAAGGATGAGTTTAAAACCAACTACGATGGAGCAGTTTTTCAGGAGACTAATGAAGCAGGTATTGGTGTGGTGATCCGAAATGATGAAGGTGAAGTTTTGGGGGCTCTGTCCGAGAAGATAGCCCTGCCTGGGTCAGTTGTAATGGTGGAAATGCTTGCGGCTAGGAGAGAGGTCCAATTTGCTCTTGAAATTGGAATTACTCACTCGGTCTTTGAAGGGGACTCTGAGATTATTTACAAGGCTCTCTCTACTGACGTTACTCCCCTTTTGTCCTTTGGACACAGTTAAAAACACTTAGTCTATTGCTAGTTCACTTGTGAACTTTTCCTTCTCTCACACTGTTACTCATGCCTTAGCTAGGAGGGCTAGGTTTTCTTTTCTTTTGATAGTTTGGATGGAATCTGTTCCTCTAGATGTTTCTAAATTCCTATAGTTTTTTTTTTCAAGTAATAATAAATAGTCTGCTTAAATTTTTAGCCTAATCATATAATAGTGGTGTGGTTAATTAATTTTGTGGGATATCAAAGTCCTTTTGATTAGGTAAATATTATTGAATGTACCCAAATAAGAAATGTATTTAGTTAGAAATATAATTCTCAGATTTAAAAAAAATATACATTATTCAAAAAAGATTTTTTTTTTTTAGAATACAATATTTTTAACACACACACAGGAAGAGAGGAGAATGTTTTTTTTAAAAAAACTTACAATGGTGTATATCCAAAAGGGTCTAACTCTTGGATACACAGCATAGACTTTAAACCTCTTTAACTCACACTCATTTTCCAATGTGGGATTAATCCATAGTTTTTTTTTTTTTTTTTCTTTTAAGAATACTAAATATATTTAACACATACATACACGGGGAGAGGAGAGAAGGTTTTTTTAAAGAAACTTACAATGGTGTATATTCAAAAAGGCCTAACTCTTGGATACACAGCATAGCTTTGAAGTTGTAATAAATATTGTGTAACCTAATCATCTCTTTACCTGCACACTTATAGCTATTGTTATTTATCGGGAGATTGAGCCCCTAACTATGCAACACAAGGATTATGTATGATAATGATATACATCACTATCAATTTCTCTAAGATCTTCTCTCATTTTCCCTTGTGTGTGTGTTAAAATTACTAAGTATTCTAAAAAAAAAAAAAGGGATTATTAGCAACATAATATTTTTTTTTTCTTGGAGGGTAATCTTCCTATTAAATGAATTACAAGGATCGGAGAATAATTGCATAATATATTTTTTACGATGCATTAAAATTCGTAAGTAACCTTTTTATTTATTTATCATGTATGTACTAATTTTTTTATTAATATATTAAGTAGCTGTTAGTTACGAATGAAAAATACTTTCTGAAAAATGCTTTCATCTAGGTAAGACTACCTCATAATCACTTTTGTTGAATGTTTATATGTGTAAGCATGGGTTACATATTACTTTATTCTAATGTAGAGTCATGGATTAGTTTATTTATATATCTGGTTTATTTGATTTGTGTTTTCCATCATAACAAACATTGTAAAAACTTTACATAAAAAACAAGTTAGAAAAGAGAGAATAAAATTTTGTTGTCCATTAATTTAGTTGAATGTGCCAATGACATAAGTCAAAGTACGGTTGGGCGTATGCTTAACTCTATTTTCTAACTTCCCTAAGTTCCCTTATCTAATTCAAGTCAATGAAGGTAGAGATGATCTCTCACTCTTAAAAAAAAAAAAAGGCTCTCTATTTGGGTTTAGATTTGATTTTGACACTGTCAAATTGGTTTTTCACCTAGTTGATGATGGCTCATTGCTTTCAACTTGTTCACCTTTTGACTCCTCACTGCTTGATATTAAAAAATTATTTAACTTTCTTTTGTGAAAATAAGAAAAAATAAAATAAAAAAAGAGAGTATATATATAGAGCCAAATCCTTTTTTTATGATTATCAGTTATGATAATTTCAACTTATGGCTTCCGTTTTTTATGATTATTCTTTGTTATTAGATCAATACACCAATTGGTTATTTGACGATAAAAAATTTTATCAGTTAAGTTAATTGAAACCCACATTTCTTTTTTAAGACGTAGATAGTGATGCAAAATTCAAATTCCTTTATAAATTAATGGGATATGACATGGAGACAACAAGAGGCTTCCCCATCCTGCTAATGTAATGCATTACTTTAATGATATATAAAACAATGGTTACTATCCTTGTGGTAACCATCCAATGTTTATATGTGATTCTTTGACCAATAATTATTCCTCTAAAACAAGTAAATAGATGCAATACGTATGCATGTCTTATTTAAATTTTCTTGCAGAGCTATGTGTTGTTTTAAAAGATTTATATTGCCATTGTTTTTTTTTTTTTTCAAAACAAAACTAAATAAATGGCATTTCAAGACAATCCTTTATACATTTTTTTTAAGGATAAGTTACTTTTTAAGCTTTAGAATTTTTAATATGTTTCATTTAAATTTTAAAGTTTCTAAAGATGTTTCATTTAAATCTATTATCACATTTTTGTTTCCAAGTTAACACCATTAAATATCACTCCACTAATTGGTTAACATGAAATTAATTTCAAAATTTGAGGTTGAAATGAAACTTATTTATAAAGTTTAAATGAATTTTTTTTAAAGACGTTAAAATTTAAATGACACATACTGATTTTTTTTAATAATAGTATCATAATGTTGATCATGAAAAAAAGAAAAAAGAGAGAGTAAACACAGTTTAAGTTAAAATAATAAGGGTAATGCTACAGCTATATAAGTCATCAAAATCAAGAATTTAAATTTTGTAATTTAAATGTAATTTCTTCAGACATTACTATTTTACTAGTACAGTATTATTTTTACTATCAAATTATTAAAATAAAAAAACTATAAATTGTAAAATTTGTGTGCACTATGCAACAACAACAAGACGTGGTCATTTTGTTTTGTAAATAAAACACTGCATTTACTCCCCCCCAAAAAAAAAAAAAAAAAAAAAATCTGAACACTGTATGCTAAGCCGCAGCCATTTGAGAGTAATCTCGAATCAACACGCTGAAGCGGTGCCATACATCATGACTTCCACTCTTTTGCCTTCTGCCTTCTTCATAAAATGCTAATGCTGCAACAATTTACAATTTTTGTCATAACTTTCTCAATTTGCCCACATGATAAGTTGATTAGCCCAACTCACCCACGCTACAAGTCTTAATTACTTAAGAAAAAGTAACGGGCCGGGTGGGTCGATAACTCCAAAACTCACAACTCGACACGTAAAAAATTGTGGCAAAGGCAATGTCATCTGATGCGGTGGTAGCATTGTCGGCTTTGAAGACAACTACGACTACTAATACAAAAAGTCAAAGGAAAACAAAAGATAAGAACACACTCATTAAATATAATCATTCTTTTCACAAAGGCCAAACTTCTCAGAAACCAAAATCTCGAATTCTATATTGTTTTTTAGATGTCACCGCCCCAACTTCAAACGTTTACTATATCTGTATCTATCTATTTTCATTACTATAGTATTGTATAACTTTCTGAGCTATATTTCACCGTTACATATATCCTTTTTCTGCAACAAATTATTCATTCTCATGTATATACTTAATTTCTCACATCAATGGCGTACTCAAACAGACACAACAACAACAATTCTCAGTCTTATGCTCCTTCTGCACCATCCTTTCCTGGAGAACAATCACCATATACTTCTGCAGCAGCAGCCGCTCCAAATTACTATGCCCACCACTCCCAATCCTATCCTCATGGGACTACTACTGCTTCCTCCAATTCTGCTTATGGCTCATATGGGCAACAGTACCCATCATCATCATCATCATCAGAATTTCCAGCTGGGACACACCCAGATGTGATAAGGAGCTTTCAGATGGTGGATAGGGATAGAAGTGGTTTTATTGATGAGAATGAGTTGCAGCAAGCTCTTTCTTCTACCTACCACAGGTTCTCTCTTAGGACCATTCGGCTGCTCATCTTTCTCTTCAAGAATCCCAATGCTCCTCTAACAATTGGTCCGTTTCTCTTTCTTTTTCTTGTATTTGATTAAAAGATAAATATGGGGTTGGAGTTTGAATTAATGCAATTCATATCTTCATTTTCTTTGGTATCAAGAACATCTTCAATTCTTGTTCTTTTCTTCTGCTGGGTTTTAATTTTCTCAGCCGCCAAACGTGTTTGTTTGAACATAATTAATCGGGCACGTTTATTTTACCTGTCTACAATTATGAATTATGTGGACGTTAGTTGATTTTCAAAGGAGTTTGTGTGATTCAAATATACAACAATGGGTAAAGTACTATAGTTTCAAATTAGATTCTGACTTTACTTTATCAAATTTAGCTTTCCACACTATTTTCTTTGCCCAGTCAGGTTTTTCTTTTTGCTTTATGGCTCATTTGATTATGTACATTTCTTAAAAAAAAATTATTTATTTATTAATGCTCAGTCTATTTTGATGGAAAATTGTATGTAAAGGTAGTTTTCTATATTTTCCTGTTTGGTATTATCATTAAAAAAAAGTCAAAATAAAACTATTTATGATCCATTGGAAAACCCTATAAAAAATGACATGTTTTCTAGAAGTTGTTTTCTTCTAAATTTTTCTGGGGAAAAAAAAAATTCTATCTGCCAAACTAAATAAGGGAAACTAAAAGATAATTTTTCAATTCATTTTTAAGGTCGTTATCAAATATAGAAAAATGATATAGTTTTTCAAAAAATATTTTTTAGAAAATGAATCATTTTTCAGAAAATATTAATGTTGAAATAAACGAAATTTAAATATAATTATATTTTAACGAACTTTTAACAAATAAGCAAAAAGCTTTTAACAAACAAACAAAATCTTTAAGCAAGAAATTGCATCTGGCAAATATTTTGGTCTTATTGCAGTTACTGATTTGGGGTACACTAAATTGCTGTTACAGGGCCCAAAGAGTAAGCTGCGCTATGGAGTTGTCTTGGTCAATGGCAAGTGAGCAATCTTATCCCATTTCTTTCATTTTATGTAACAACTTGAAAAAAAAAAATTCAATTACATGGTCTTTGTATTAGAAACCTACAAATTCCTTTTTGGTTCATGAAAACAGTTGGTTAAATAAGGAAAACACTTCACTTGCCTCTCAGTTGTAATTCTAGCCATTTCCTCTCTTTTTCCTTTGTTCTTTTTGACAATCTAAACTATTTGGGCAGTGAAGCGAATCAATTTTCCTTTGCATTAATGGGATATATGGTGACAACAGTTGGCTAGATTCTCTATCCAGCTCATTCAATGAAATACTACAATGATATAGTACAAATTACTAGAAGATGCTCTATGGTAGGGGCATCACCCAAGATGCTCAATGCTGTGTTTGCAACAATGAAAGGGAGTCGATCATTCATGCTATCCGTGATTGTAGTTTTGCTAAATCTGTTTGGGACAACTTCAGCACAGCCTCGGATATTCCAGGTTTTTATAACTTAGACTTGTGTCCATGGCTAAAGATTAACCTAAACTTTCAATCCCTCAGATCAGACTTGATGCCGTGGAAGGTGTTGTTTTCCTTTGTGGTTTGGAATTTGTGGGTGCATAGAAATAATGTTGCGTTCAAGGGAGTAAGGTTGAACCAGAATCTTTGGTCTCACATCAAGCATGCTGCCACTGAGTTTCTGTTCTGTGCTGGTAAAACAGGTAGGGCGGTGACTAGGGAAGCCAGGAGTGTTCGCTGGTTGAGACCGAGCCCTGGTTGGGTGAGGTTGAACACGGATGGTTCGTCATTGGGCAATCCGGGTAAAGCTGGTGGTGGTGGTTTGATCCGAGATGAGAATGGAAGCTGGATTAAAGGTTTTATTCGTAATATTGGGTTTTCCTCTAGCATGGAGGCCGAGTTGTGGGCCCTTAGGGATGGTCTCTCTTTGTGCTTATCTCTTAATATATATGCTGTGGAGGTTGAGATTGATGCTAAGGTTGTATGTGGTTGGATGACCAACAGTAGTAGTTCTAATCTTAACCTTTCCCCATTAATTGTGGACTGCAGGACTCTTCTCAGTCGCATACCTCAGGTCAAGCTCAATCACTGCTACCGGGAAGCCAACCAGTGTGCTGATGCTCTAGCTAAGAAAGGTAGTGTCTACCAGCAAGATTTCATGATTTTTGATAGTCCGCCTGTGGACATTTCGATGCTTTTGTATTATGACAGTATTAGCATGTATTATGAGAGGACTAGTCCTCCAACTTCCTTCCCCAGTTAGGGGTTTTAATATATTTCCTGTTTTACCAAAAAAAAAAAAAAAAAAAAAAAAAATTACTAGAAGAAGTCAGTAGATTCTATATAAAATTGTCGTACCCAGCACACAAAAACATACACTTTTGCGGGGTCTAGAAGACATTATGGTAGGCTGCCTTATCTCTAATTTTGTTAGAAGAGGTTGATTACTAGGCTCCATGTTTATTTAGCTATCATTTTTTGTGGAAGACACTTGCTATCACACCAAGGCAATAGATTCTATATACAACTCAAAATTTAAGCGTGTTATCTTATTGAAATTTCCTTGCTATGTAACGTACATGACTTCCTCTTCAATTTCACCCGCAGTAATGTCTCTGCTCTTACAACATGGTCAGAGACACTCATTTTGACAAGCACTGTAATGCTGATCACGTAGAGACCATTTTGTCCAACCAATTACTTTATAGTTTTTTTTTTTAGTATTGCCTGATGCATGCATGTCAAATTGAATTATTGGACTTGCACTTGCAGGCCATTTTTCAGATATATGATAAGGATTGGAGTGGCAAAATTGACTTATTTGAGCTGACCCACTAACTCGACTAAATCCTTGAAAGAAAGAACACTAGGATAGTCTTTAATAACCCAACTGAAAGCCAAATCCCAGACTTGACAAAGAGCAGGGCATTCCCAAATGGCATGTAGCGTGGATTCTTGGACTCCTGTGCACAAGCTGCAATCCGTGATTTCCAGGATTTTCCTTCTCTTCAGATTTTCATTTTGTGGGTAAAGCAGTGGCACATGCCCTCCAGAGAAAGATTCTGACCTTGTGGGACACTTTGAGCTTCCAAATCCGAGCCCAGAAATTTTTTGTTGCTGCCACATCTGAGCTGGAAGCTGTCTCTGCACTGGCTTCTTCGCAAAGCAATTGATAACCTGTTTTGACCGTGTACTCACCTCCTCTGTGACGAGGCCAAGTCATGCAAGCATCTTGCCTCGTTGCACATATTGGTATAACTTTGATACATTGTGCATCAAAGGGGAGAAAACATTGATCAACCAAGTAGTTATTCCACCCTCCCAACTACTAACCTGTTCTCCAACTACTGGTTTCCAAGTATGATGATGGAAGTGGCAGGAGGGTGGAACTTAATTTTGACAGTTTTGTTGAGTAAGTATTATAACTAGGATACTGTATCACATTCATCATCATTTTTATTTTTTGTTGCTGAGATTGCTATGTGGTTATATTTCTAATGATATGTTTTGTTGGACATGCAGATGTGGGTTGATTGTGAACGTGAGACTGCAAATTCCTCTGGAGTCTTAATCTTTAAAATTTTCCTTCATCCCTTCACTTCCTGTTGTTACTTTCCCTGTCAAATTAAATATACTGGACAAATATAATCTGAAATAGAGAACTGTCAGCCTTGTTTGATGAGATTTTATGTACATCCATCTAATGGCTTATGTGACTCTGATTTCAGGGTTTGACGGACAAATTCAAAGAGAAGGATAGGCAGCATACCTGTTCAGCAACACTTTCTTATGGCATATTCATGTCTGCGGTCATTCCTTTTTTTGTATCTTATAATTAACTTGATGTGATGCTAATCGTTTTTGTGATCCTGATTTATTTGATTGTTTCGAACCAATTCTTTTGAGGTGGGCAAGCCGCGAGAGCTTGTAGATTAAAAGTGAGTTTTGTAAAGCATTTTCTTGGTATACTTTCCCCTGGGATCAAAAGTGTCTATGCACTTAGTATTGACCATATCCCGCATAGATGGAGAAAAAATGCATCTAGCCCAAAATAGAAGCAAGACAAACCATAATAAAATTCAACCAGATATCAGCCTAAGCAGATAACAAAAGCTCTTTGGGTGTCTTCATGCTGCAAACCTTCTTGATAGGACCTCCTAGAAAATAACAAATGTGAACAACATTTCACTTCTCAATTCCATCCAGGCCCGTCGGTGTATTTTCTAAAAACTGAATCGCATTTACTTGTGCATAATGTTTTAACTATTCCTTCTATCTATCCTCCATTTAGTTTAAGGGAGCTATCTCTTTAGAAAATTGTGGCCTTTTTTGTTCTGAAAAGAATACATAAGAAGAGAAGAGAGGGAACAAACCAATACAAGAGAAGTATTAGTCGATGAATAGCTAAGCACAAAGTCAAGAAATTCTCATATCCCAACATTCTACCTCTGTTTATCTGACGACATTAAAAAATATCCTTTTGAGTTAGACCAGAACCCTTCTTCGCCTTCTATAAGAATTCTCATTTTTCTCTTTTCTCTGTAAAGAGCATGGTGACATAGAGAAGAATCTACGCTTAATCGGTCCATCGCTGACTCAAGCATTCTCTCACATAAATGAAGAGAAGAATTTGAATCTGTAAAATATCTAAAAATCGTAGAAAAATGACGTCCACCAGCCCATCATCTCCTTAGCACAGAAAATCTATTGCAAGTGCACCAATGACCGGCCTCTACCAAAAAGGTTCATCTCCATTGGACATTGTATTAAGTTTCAGTCCTCAAAAGGAAATCTACCTTTAAAACCCCTTTTCTACTGTACTACCTACAAACTAGAGAGCATGATTTTACCAAAAAGAACAAAAAGGCATACACTTTATATCTTCTTAAAACTTATCAAAAGAGATTAGAGAGTTGAATAGGATTTTCATTACATTTGTCACTAGACGTTTGAATAATGCTCATATATATTTGAGTTCTAAATTCAGCCATTAAACCTGTGAATGAAAGTAAGTATAAAAATGGAGATGGGTGATAGAGATTTAAAACCCAATTTCTTCAAGAGCATTGAGCAGCACATCATCAGCATTGATAGTCTGCCGACATGTCTTCACCATCATTGGACAGCTTTTCCTTCGCCACACGCCGCACGACTGTTCTGGGCAGCTCCTCCGCCTCCGATATCAATTTCTCGTTATGCATCTCTGATTCTTTTCCTTTCTTCTATTTTTATTAATTCTATTACTTTTCTGGGTTTTGTTGGTTTCCCTTTCCCGCCATTGGCTTCTCGTGTTGGGCTTGGTAAGTTGTTAATAATAGCTTAGGTAAAGGCCATTTTAATAAAATGAACCAATTTTTTTTTTTTTTTTTACACGGTTTGATAACCTGCTACTAATTATTCTTCTACTTTTGCTTCACATAAATCAAAAGCTAATCTCTCACATTCTTCTAGTGAAATGAATTAGAAAAACGATAAATCTTAAAGGTTGAAGCCACGTATAAAATGGTCAATTTATTGTGTCAGTGGCATTACTATGAGGCTTTAGACCCCTACGCTAAAGGGAGTCTTATTTTCTTAGTGCCATTGGTAAAGATATATCAATAATGTTTTTATTTTTAAAAATTTTGTGGAATCTAGAATGCTTTTGGACAGTCTTTAACAGATGATTTGAGCATTGTATGATTTAAGTTTAACTAATCAAAGATTAAAAAGGACACACACTTTGATTTCAAAAAAAGGGAAAGGATAGACACTTTGAAAGGCAAATACTTCAAAAAGGGTTTTTTCAAAGTAAAAAAAAAAAAAAAGACTTTGAAAAGGGGTAAAAATATGGGTAATTACATTTTACTATCCTAAACTATGGTCTCTGTTTACACTTACCACCTTAAAATTTTAGAATGCACAATTATTACCCTAAATTATAACTTGTGTTTCACTTTGCACCTTACCATTAATTGGGCAATTAATTTGGAAGGAAAAATATGTCATGCATCACTAATATAACTTTTGCATATGTGGCACCACATTAAAGACTGAATTAAAGAGCAAGTAAAGTCTGGGGATTTTTGTTCTTTTGGGTTTGTATTTTTCTATGCTAAATCTTACTCTTGTCTGTAGCTAGTTTTGAGGAAAATGGCTTTTTAAGGTAAATTTCTTTGTTGAGGACATACAGAAAGTTAATACAGTGTATAATGATGAATCTTTGAGTCGGTGACAGACCGATCAAGTTAGGGGGGAGGGGGCCTTCGGAGATTGATATAAAAGAATGACACTTTTTTTTCTTTTTCATGATCAATATGATATTATTACTAATAAATATCACTATGTTTTATTAATTTAAAATTCAAAGTATTTAAAAACATTTCATTTAAACTTTTGAAGTAAATTTCATTTTATCCTCAAATTTTGAAATAAAATTCATTTAAATAAATTTTTTTCGTGTGATATTTAATGGTGTTAATTGGGACAAAAATGCGATAATAGATTTAAATAAAATTTTATAGAAACTTAAAAGTTTAAAGGAACAGACCAAAAATTATAAAATTAATTTATCTTTAATCAAAAAAATATAGAGAGGATTTTCTTGAAATGCCATTTATTTAGTTTTGATTTGAAAAAAAAAATACAATGATAATAATCTTTTAAAACAACACAATAGCTTTGCAAGAAAATCTATACATATAGTTAAGGGTCATGTTAACGAATGCTCTTAGAGTAATTGTTAATAAACGATAATAGGAAATTTTTGACATTATTTCTTGGGAAATATAAAAAGCTGTCAACATTATTTATTATTTTATCATTCTCCTAATAAAATATTTCTAAAAATAGATCATAAACTAATGCTCTTAGTTCATTAGTTAACATTTTCCTATAGTTAAAGTCAAAGCTTAGAGAATGTCCAATTAGGTTCTAAATTGGAGTCCAATTTTGCACCACGTGTCCCACCTAATTTTTAAATCTTTGTGTCAAGTGAATTATTAGATGTAAAAATCAAAGAGTCAAAATCCAATTAGATTCTAAATTGGATTTCAATTGTAGGTCAATTTTGCACCACATGTCCTATCCAATTTTTTAATTTTTGTGGTAAATAAATTATTGGGTGCAAAAATTGAAGAGTCTAAATTCAATTAGATTCTAAATTAATAATGTGTGTGTGTGTGTGTGTGTGTGTGTGTGTGTGTGTGTGTAATGATAAACCATTACATATTTTAAAAATTCATGACTTAAAAAATATGCATGTTGTAACTCTAACATTAAGTATAATTTGAACTCATATATTTGTAATTGTGATTATTTTTAAATGTATATACACTACATTGTATATGCATGGGATTATACATTAATCTATATATATAATAATAGGTAAAACTGAGAGAAAATTCAATTAGATTTCAAATTGAAATTTAATTAGAGTCTAATTTTGAGTCATGTGTCCCGTCTAATCTAAGTTTTTAAATTTTTTTGCCAAGTGAGTTAATTCAATGTAAAAATTGGATTTCAATTAGATTTTGATTTTGCGACATGTGTCCTATTTAATCTAAGTTTTTTAATTTTTGTGTCAAATAAGTTAATTTAGTGTAAAAAACGATGAGTCCAATATGAGTAAATCATAAAAAACATAATTTTTGAATGATTTTATATTTATGAGCCTTTTTTTAATAGAACTAAAAACAATTCAAGTTTATAAGTCATATATATATATATATATATATATATTATGTCCTATCTAATCAAATTTTTTTAATTTTTGTGCCTAATGAGTTAATTTAGCAGAAAATGAGGAGTCCAATATAAATATACCATAAAAAACATAATCATATATTTAATACTATATATAACATTAGAGGAAGAGAGAGTTTGAATGATTTTATATTTATAAGCCTTTTTTTGTATAACTAAAAACAATTCAAATTTATAAGTCATCTATATATATATATATATATATATATATATAGGTAAAGTTTAGAGAAAATTCAATTAGATTCTACAATTGAAGTCCAATTTTGCGTCATGTGTCCTAAATTATTTATTTTTAAAGATGATTTTTGTAAGGACACAAATGCTCGGATCGGGCCTTTGAACAGAATAGATTGGGGCCCAAGCATTATGTAGTCTTCTTGAAATAAATTTGTAAAGAGAGTGGGCTGAAGAATACTAGACTGAGCACGTATGGATCGAAGGCCCAAGTATGATTATGATCGGGTTTGTATTGATAAGATATTTGAGTGATTCAATAGTTTTCTCGGCATAGTCCGAGGAGTATGCTTATACAATTACTATGAGTTCTTCTCTTTCACTTTTTTCTCTCTCTCCTCTTTTTTTTTTTTTTTTCTCTTGATTGTCCCCCTCTTCTATTTATCTCCCTTTTTTCCATTACGTGGGCTTTTTTCTTGATGCTTGCCCCATCCGCCTCCATTTGGGCAGCTGTAAAGGATGAAGGTCACTGTTCAAGAGTCTTTTCCCATTAATGCGACCATGATGTTAGCTGCAGGGTCATAAATGCGGTGGCAGCAGCCTTTTGCCTAATATTTGATCTTTGCCACCTGTCCTTTTTGTCTATGTAAATAAGGGGATTCTCCGGGAGAGCTAGGATTGATGTTGGAGCACTCATCTAGGACACCCTTTTGACAATCCGAGCAGTCAAGTCTCCTCGGACAAGATTTTCTTTCACGCGACTTACACTTCAGAACCGAATTAGGCTGGGCAAACTCCTCAAGATTTGTTGTCCTCGAATGTATAGGTCTCCTCGAACAGGCCCACGGCCCATTACTTGATATTGGGCCTTTCGCCCCTACAATAGCCCCTCAAAATTCTGACCTTCCCTCTTATTCGAGGAGAAGGGCGGGATTTTGACTTCCTCAGGGGTGAACCCCATCAAACTTCTTAACTAATCCACGTGGAGGCGCCGTTTCGCGTGATCTTTAACATCTAAGGACGCTTCGGAACTTGTGACGCGTCATTTGTTGCTCTAGGTGGTGCTCTGTCTCCTAGATCAACGGCAAGATGTAGATCGTGCAGTTGGAATTTCTTCATGAAATTTTGAGTGGGGTAAATCCCACTCATTTTCACTTACTATAAAAGAGGCCCTCAAGAGGTGGTTTCGCTCATTTCATATTCGTTCAAGCATTCCAGCACTCTTAAGCATCCTTATCAACATACGCTTACTTACCTTAAGTAGTTCGAGGACATTTTTTACAAAGATCTCTAGGTGTCTAAGGGATTTCTGAACCAGAAATATTAACTCCTCTCGTAAGTATTTGGTTTCCTTGTTCATTCCACCTCGGCCGAGCACCTCGGCCTTCCTTCTCTTTCACTTTTTTGTTTTATCTTAGGGAACCTCCTTAGCGTCTTCTTCACACAGTCCAATGGGTAGATTTAAGAGTCTCGTTGACACACCCATAGCCATAGAGCTTTTCAAGGCGAAGTACAATATCCCTGAGGGGGTTGGTCTCCGATATTGTCCGCCGGAAAACATTCTGACCGACAGGCGAACCGGTGAAGTGGTCATCCCTGTAATCGCTTTTTTGGAAGGAAGGATGACCATTCCCATGGGTAATATAACTAGGGATTACCTTAGAAACCACAGGCTGTGCCCGCACCAGTGCACCGCCAATATGTTTAGGGTCTTAGGCAGCGTCGATGCTCTTAACCAGATGATGGATCTGTAGCTCACCTGGCACGATGTCGTACATATGTACGAGTACCACTCTCAGGCCGACGGGGGATATTACCTGAACTTCCGGTCCCCCGTTGTAAAAATGGTGTCATGCCTGCCGAAGTCCAACAAGGGCATGAAGGATGACTACATCATCGTCTCTGGGGCATGGCATGACAGTCACCATTGCTCGACCAAGGAGGGGAAGCTAGGTGGTCTGCTTTAGGATTAGAATGAGTTAATCTAGAATCTAGGTTCTAGGCTTCACTTTTCTGTGTTGTTCTATCACTCGTTTTTGAAACGGTGTAGCTAACTTCATATTCGGTGGTTGTGACTGCAGATAAGAAGTTCGCCGCCCCACGCCTCAGCCTTGTGAACGTGCCGGGACTCAACAAGCTTCTAAGGTCCGAGGTGTGTGTGCACATAGACGGCCAACTACGCGCTGTCCATCTTATATTGGACTTCGTTCCTTTGACGGACAGTTTTCTGGACGTCGGCAATTCCATCTGAGCAGGCGATAAAAGAATAAACCGGATTGACGTTTCGCAACCATAGCAAGAGAGATCTTCCACCCGTCGAGTGGCCAATCCGATAGGTTGCTCCTCAACCCACAGTTGGAAGGGAAAGGTCTGCTTCGCCTCTGCTATCTTTGGAGGAGGAGATAGACGGCTTCCGCTTTGACGGTGAAGAAGAGGTGCAGGGCAAGCTTAAGGATACTCTAGAATCCGAAAGCTCCGAAGAAGAAGAGGACGACATGCCGCTAAAGCCAAGGGCGGGGTTAAAGGACCTTATTGCCGGCAGGAAAAAGGTTGTTTCCTCCCAGGAGGCGCCCAAAGTGAAAGAGCTTGCTTATCTTCCCCCACCTCCTCCCCCACCTCCTCCGACTGGGCACGGTCTTCTCCCCATGCCTGATCTTAAGAGGAAGAGGCTAGTCGTGGAGCTGGATGTTGAGGAGGGCGAATTGCCCCCTCCACAAAAAAAAAAGGGCAAAGCAGCAGAAAGGGGGGAGAGACGACAGGAGGTCCTCCTTGTCCGAGCAGAGGGGAGAAACTCGTGTCACGGACGTCCAACAACTACCAACATGGGCCCCAAGGCTAGACTTGGACGGCGCGCCCATTCCCTCCACAGCCTCCATTAGGGAATACCAGAGGGGGCGCTCGGGTTACATTGCCGAGGCCCTAGAGCGCCCTCTCCTTTTACCCAAGGACATGGAGACGGTGAGGTCGTGGAGGCAAGCCAATCTGTTCATGTCAATGAAGAGAGACCTAGCCATGGTAAGTTCTCGATCTCCTTGCTGCATTGCAGATTAGTTTAGGTGTGCACTGTGTATTTCCTTCATACTGTTAACGATATGATTTTGTTTCTCTTTCTATGCAGCTCACATAACAAGTCTACGTGGCCGAGAACTAGGTCAGGGACGCCCGAAGCTTGGCTAGGACCGAGACCCAATCTCGCCTCGCAGTGGAGAGAGACATGGAGGCTCTGAAAAAAGAAAAGCAGGAGTTAGCCAAGAAGCTAACTACCGAAGAGAGGGAGAGGCGAAGCGTCGAGGCTGGCCTCAAGAGCGCTCAGGATTAGGCCGAAGACCAACAGAAAAGATTATATACTAGAGAAATAGAGCTGGCAACCCAAAGGCAACTGGTCCTGGAGCTCAAGGCTAGTCTGGAGAGGGCCAACGAAGGGGAAAAAGAGGCTCAGGAGGCCTTTGTGGCTGCTGAGGCCAGGAAGGAGGCCGAGTATCTCCGCGGCATCGAGGAGACAGAAATAAGGTTGGCAGAGGAGGTCTCTAAGGTATGCAGGGACTACTGCCAATTCACATGAGATAAGGCCCTGAACTTGGCAGGAGTCCTAGCTGACTCGGACCTGAGGTAGCCGGGGAGGATATACTATCATCCCCACGTAAGTTTGGCCCCGGCTGACCCCGCCCCCTTATCCTCTCAAGTTCCAGAGCAACCAAGTTTGGCGCTTGTTCCTCATGAAGCTGCCGAGGAGGCTGAGGAGGAGCAAGTTGCCCCAACCGTACAAGTTGCTCCGGACGTTCCCTCTGCCGAGGCGAGTGCTGAACAGGCCAAAGACGCAGCCCCCTCGGAGGTCGAGGCTGGATCCTCTGCAGTTGAGCCGATCAAAGCAGGCAGCCTTCCTTCTTAAGATATATAGACTTTGGATTAGGATTAGGATTGCTAGTTGCTGTAGTTGTTACTGTTTTCTTTTCTTTTTATTGATGTAACGCCTATTTTGTATACTGGGATAATGTACTTTAATTTTTAATTTAATGAAAACATTTCATTTACTTTTAAGTGTTCACAATTCTGTTTGATTTCTTGTGGAAAGTTTAAGTTCACAGGCTAAAACAGCAACACAATACTTTAAGGTTCACATCAAAGACCTTTAACTAATTTAGTTTTATCTTAGCAAATGAGTATGAATTCAAGCAAGCATAATTAACCGTCGTATTCTTGACTCGTTAAATTGAGTAAGAACAATAGCTTAGAGTGCGCAGTCTGAGTGAATATGAAAGATTAAACTTCTGCATAGTTCTAAGTGATACGTGTGTCTTGGTGATATGACTTTGATGCATGATCCGAGGGGTCAGGCATGCCTGAGATTTCGTACAGCCTTTAGAAAAGTGAAGGAAAATTGTTTATTTACCCAAGGCATGTGGTTCTGTGGAGCACTCATGAATGTTAATTTACCCAAGGTAGGTGGTCCGAGGGACCAGACCTGACCAAGGTTCTATTTAATACTCAGGGGTGTTAATTTACCAAAGGTAGGTGATTCGAGGGACCAGGCCTGACCAAGGTTTCGTTTAACACTTAGGGGTGTTAATTTACCCAAGGTAGGTGGTCCGAGGGACCAGGCCTGACCAAGGTTCTGTTTAACACTTAGGGGTGTTAATTTACCCAAGGTAGGTGGTCCGAGGAACCAGGCCTGACCAAGGTTCTGTTTAACACTTAGGGGTGTTAATTTACCCAAGGTAGGTGGTCCGAGGGACCAGGCCTGACTAAGGTTCTGTTTAACACTTAGGGGTGTTAATTTACCCAAGGTAGGTGGTCCGAGGGACCAGGCCTGACCATGGTTCTATTTAACACTTAGGGGTGTTAATTTACCCAAGGTAGGTGATCCGAGGGACCAGGCCTGACCAAGATTCCGTTTAACACTTAGGGGTGTTAATTAGTATAACAGACTTCAGTGAGATAATAAAAAATTTTATTAATAATAATACCTTTTTAGGTTATTTACATTCCAGGGGTGTAGTATAGCTCTCTCATCCAGGTCTTCCAAGTAGAAGGCACCTATTCCGGCCACTGATAGGATGCGATAGGGGCCTTCCCAGTTAGGTCCCAGTTTCCCCTAGGCGGGTTCTTCGCAATGCCGATGACTTTTCGCAAGACCAGGTCTCCTGGTGCAAGTGGTCTCAGTTTGACATTGGCATCATAATTCTGCTTGAGTTTATGCTGATAGTAGGCTAGCTGAACCGCAGCGTTTTCCCTCCGCTTGGCAATTAGGTTTAGATTGTCCTTAAGCAGTTGGTCGTTATCCGCCGAGGTAAATGAACTAGTTCTAAGTGTGGGGAACCTAGTTTCTATGGGGATAACAGCCTCAGCACCGTAGGTCATTACAAAGGGGGTTTCTCCTGTAGATCTTCGAGGCGTTGTCTTGTAGGTCCAGAGGACATGCGGTAGTTCTTCCACCCATTTTCCCTTGGCATCATCTAACCTCTTCTTAAGACCGCTTACTATGACTTTGTTAACTGCTTCGGCCTGGCCATTTCCTTGACGATAGGCAGGAGTGGAGTACCTATTCGTAATGCCTAGTCCACCGCAAAATCTTCTGAACGCTTTACTATGAAATTGAAGACCATTGTCCGAGATGAGAGTATTTGGTACTCCAAACCGAATTACGATATTCTTCCATACAAACTTCTGGATGTCTACATCCTTGATGTTTGCCAATGGCTCAGCTTCCACTCATTTGGTGAAGTAGTCTGTCGCGACGACCAAGTACTTCGTACTCCCGGCTGCTTTAGGAAAAGGGCCCATAATATCCAGGCCCCACTGAGCGAAAGGCCAGGAACTTGACAGAGAATTCAGAACTCCTCCCGGTTGATGTATATTTGGTACGGACCTTTGGCATTGATCACACTTCTTTACATATGCCTGTGATTCCCTTTGCATGTTTGGCCACTAGTATTCCTGAGTTAAGGCTTTGTGTGCTAGGGATCTTCCTCTTGTGTGGCTGCCACAAATCCCCTCATGTAGCTCTTTGAGAAGTAGTTCTGTGGCTTCAGGATGCACGCACAATAAGTATGGACCAGTAAAAGAACGTTTGTATAGCTTACTGTCTCCTGATAGCCAGAATCGAAGGGCTTTTTTCCGCACCTTGTCGGCTTCGGCCTTGTCTGTTGGTAAGACGTCGTCCCTTAGGTAGGTCACCATAGGATCCATCCAGCTTGGCCCTACTCGAACTTGAGAGATGTTGAGCCCTTCCTTTTCCTCGGCGTGCCTTTGTACATCTTTTACCAGGATAAGTCGAGGTAGTCCTTGAGCTGAGGTCGTTGCAAGAGTGGCTAAGGAGTCCGCATGCGTGTTCCCACTCCGAGGAACATGTTGCAAATGGAATGATTTGAACCGTGATTGCAGTTGCTTGACCTGCCTTAGATATTTCTGCATTCTTTCATCACGAGCTTCTAATTCTCCTCTGACCTAGCTGACGACCAGCCTTGAGTCCGAGAACGCTTCTGCCGTGCTCCCACCCATCCTTTTGACCATGGCCATTCCGACCAGCAACGCTTCGTATTCGGCCTCATTATCAGGGCTGTCCACGGGTCGAGCCGGGTCGGTTTTCGACCCAACCCGGACCCGACCCGCCGGCGTCGGGTTGAAGGCGGAGAGACCCGAGACCGACCGCCGGCTTCGATCGGTCGAGTCGGTTTCGGGTTCCAATGATGCTCGGGTCGGTTCGAGTTGTGGAAAGAGTCGCCGGATCCTGCAAACGTCGCCAGAATTTTCAAAACCGTCGCCGGAATCTTCAAAAACTTGCCGGAATCTGCAAAAACTCACTCTTTTTGCACCGAAAATCGCTGAGATCACTAGATCACCACCAGATCTGGACGGAGAACTCGAGATCTCCCCCCAATTTGGGCTGAAATCGCGAGATCTACACCGGATCTAGCTGAAGAACTCGGGATCTCCACCGGATCTGGGCATAGAAAGGGAGATCTCCACTAAAACCGGACTGATCTAAGAGAGAAAAGGAGGAAAATGAAACAAACTACCTATTCTTCGGTCGGGTCGGTTCCGGCGGGTTGCAGATTCGTGAAACCGAAACTCGAACCGACGAAGGTCAGGTTTCATTGGACAAAACCGTCACCGACCGCGGTGGTGCTCGGGTCAGTCGGCTGTCGGTTCGGGTGGCGGCGGGTCGAGCGGGTCCTGGACACCCCTACTCATTATTAGTAGCCGAGAATTTTAGTCTGAGGGATTTTTCGATGACAACATTCTCAGGGGATATTAAAACAAGCCCCACTCCGGAGCCTCTTTGATTGGCTGCTCTGTCCACAAATAACTTCCAAGGTGTGAACCCTTGCACAGATACGAGGCCAACTGAATTTTCTTCCATGTGTACCGTCTCGACAATCTTTTCCAATACAGGCTCAGCGAACTCTGCCACAAGATCGGCCAGTATTTGTCCCTTGACCGAGGTACAAGGCATGTACTTTATGTCAAAGGCTCCTAGGATGGTACTCTATTTGGCAATCCTCCCCGTATAGTTTGCACTCCGAAGCAATGATCTAAGCGGGAGTTGGGTAAGGACCACAACCGTGTGTGATTGGAAGTAGTGAGGAAGTTTACGAGTAGCATGAACTACTGCAAAGATGGCCTTTTCAAGTGGCAGATAACGGACCTCGGCCTCATGGAGGGATTTACTAGCATAGTACACAGGCTTCTGGACGCCACTGTCGACTCGTATAAGTACCAGACTCACAGCATGGGTGGCTACAGCGATGTAGGCGAACAGGACTTCGTCCGTTGCAGGAATGGACATGATGGAAGGCCGAGTTAGGTATTCTTTTAGTTGCTGGAAAGCTAGAACACACTCTTCATTCCACTCAAATCCCTTCCATTTGTTCAGCAACTGGAAGAAAGGCCGACATCTCTCGGCAGACTTGGAGATGAATCGGTTGAAAGCGACGGTCATCCCGGTCAACTTCTGGATCTCCTTTGGGTTCCGAGGGGGTTGCAGACTGTTGATCGCCCTAATCTGGTCGAGGTTGATCTCAATTCCGCGATGGGTGACCATATATCTCAAAAACTTTCCTGATCCAACGCCGAAAGAGCACTTCGAAGCATTGAGTCGCAATTTATGTTTCCTTAAGACTTCAAAGATGTTTCCGAGGTCTCCAACGTGGTCGGCCTCCAGCTTGCTTTTGACCACCATGTCATCAATATAAATCTCAATGCATTTCCCCAGTTGTGGTTCAAATATTTTTGTCATCATTCTCTGGTAGGTAGAGCCTGCATTCTTCAGACCAAATGGCATCACCTTATAATGGTAATTCCCAATGGGAGTTACGAAGGCCGTTTTCTCTTGATCGTTCAGGGCTAAGGGAATCTAGTGGTACCCTTGGAAGGCATCCAAGAAACTCATTCGCGGGTGCCCTACGGTTGCATCTACTAGTTGATCAATCCGAGGCATGGGGAAGGGGTCTTTTGGGCAGGCTCTATTTAAGTCCGTGAAATCCACACATACACGCTATTTCCCTTTCTTCTTCTTCACCACCACGATGTTAGCCAGCCATTCTGGATAGAAGACTTCCCTAATAGCCTCTGCCTGCTTGAGTTTGTTTACTTCATCCCTGATAGCGTCAGAATGTTCCCTAGATGAGCGCCAAGGTGGCTGCTTTTTGGGGAAGGCAGCCGGACTCACATTAAGGTGATGGTAGATGAATCCAGGATCCACTCCTGGGGCCTCGTAAGAGTTCCAGGCAAACACATCAATGTTTCTCCTAAGGAACGTCAGCAATTCTTCCTTTTTCTGAGGGGGTAACTGAGCCCCTATCTAGAAAAACTTATCTGGGTCCTCCCCGATGACAAGTTTCTCTAGTCTTTCGTACTGCTCCTCGGCCGGCTCTACGGCCTTTGGGGGAATCGGGAACTTTGACTGCTACGAGTACCCGACCATGGTGGTCGTTGGTTCGGTATCAGGCCGATGTGTAATAGCAGCTATGAGGCATTTTCTTGCCATGGGCTGGCTTCCTACAATTTCTTCCACTCGTCCTCCCGACAGGAACTTAACCTTTAGGTGCAAGGTCGAAGAAACGGCCCCCAAAGCATGGAGCCAAGGCCTGGCCACGATGGCCGTGTAGGGAGAGTATGAATCCACCATGATGAAGTCCACCTCGACCACTTCAGACCCTGCTTGTACGGGAAGCCTTATCTGACCCTTAGGGATGACGGTCTTTCCATTAAAGCTGACTAAGGGTGAATCATACACTGCCAGGTCTTCAAGCCGTAAGCCTAGTCCTTTGTATAGGTCTGGATACATGATCTCAGCCCCACTCCCTTGATCAACCATCACCCTCTTCACATCATACCCTCTTATTCTAAGGGTGATGACCAGAGCGTCATCATGGGGTTGTATTGTCCCCGATTTATCTTCATCCAAGAAGCTTAAAACTGGTCAGACCTCCATCCTTGCCCGCTTCGCCTCTTGATTGGCGTCCTCGGCGGGTGTCCTAGAAATGGACATTACTTTGGAAGGGTTGGACCCAGTCCTCCCAGGGGCCACGAAGATAACGTTAATCGTGCCTAAAGGGGGCCTTGACAAGGCAGTCCCCGAAGCCCCTGGCCTAATGTGATCTCCTTGGTTATTTGGTCGGTAGATGAATTGCTGTAGCTTTCCTTCCCTCGCAAGTTGTTCTAAATGACTCTTCAGAGTCCTGCAATCCTCGGTTGTGTGCCCTCGCTCTTGATGATACTGGCAATGAAGGCTCTGGTTGCGCTTCATAGGGTCTCCCCCCATCTTGTTTGGCCACTTGAAGTATGGCTCGTTCTAAATTTTCTCCAAAATCTGGTGAATTGGTTCTCGGAACACGACATGGACCGCTTGTGATGCAATAGACCCGGACTGCACACTGTAGTCTCTCCGTGGCCTGCTGTTACTATACCGGTCCGACCTGAACTCCCTCCTCTCCTGAGGAATAACCTTAGCCTTGCCCTTTCCGATCAGCTGATCTTCCTCGATGCGCTTATACTCGTCGATGCGGTCCATTAGTCGGCGCACACTTCTTACCGGCTTCTTGGTCAACGATTTCCTCAGGTCGTGCTCGGCCGGTAAGCCGACCTTAAAGGTTCTTACCGCCATGTCATCGAAACTCCCTTCGATTTCGTTAAACATCTCCCAGTACCTGTCTGAATACGTTTTTAGCTTCTCCCCCTCTCGCATGGACATGGACAGCAAGGAGTCTAGTGCCCAAGGGACCCTGGTGTTCGTCATGAACCGAGAGCAGAAAGCTCTGGTGAGCGCCCTAAAGGATCTAATAGAGTCTGCCACGAGGCCATCAAACCACCTCATGGCTATAGGCCCCAAGCTGGAGGGGAACACTTTGCACATGAGAGTCTCGTTCCGAGAATGGACAGCCATCTTCTGATTGAAATGGCTCACATGCTCCACGAGGTCAGTCCGTCCATTGTATGCAGTGAAGGTAGGTTGAGTAAAACGCCGAGGAGCGCTTCCTCCATCAATTCTGCGTGTGAAGGGCGACTTGGAAATTTGGTTGAGTGCCCTGGTCATGGCATCACTCCCAGTACCCCTTGAGTATGTGTTTTTACTCCTGCGGTCATGGTGATGTTCTTCCTCGTAGGAGAAAGACGCACTTGGAGGTGTCCTGGAGCGGGGTCTGAAACGGGCATCGTCATCATCATTATAAGAGTCATCTGTGCCGGATGGACTGCTAGACGGACTGCGCTTCCTTCGCGCACGGCGCAACTTCTTCTTGAGTTGATCAATCTTGCGTTGCATGCCCTCATGAGACTCGTCACTTCCATTTCGACGTCGACTTCTTCCAGTATGATTTGTGTGCACACTGCCTTCGCGGTCTCTTTCGCGCTCAAGGTACACAAAGTGATCAATATGCTGAGAGCCATCTGATTCCGCTCTGTTGGGACCTGATCTAACCATGGTTCGAGCCTCAACTCAGAGATACAATAGTATTCTTCCTACAGACGACGCCAATTGTAAGGACACAAATGCTCCGATCGGGCCTTTGAATAGAATAGATTGGAGCCCAAGCAGTATGTAGTCTCCTTGAAATAAATTTGTAAAGAGAGTGGGCTAAAGAATACTAGACTGAGCACGTATGGATCGAAGGCCCAAGTATGATTATGACCGGGTTTGTATTGATAAGATATTTGAGTGATTCAATAGTCTTCTCGGCACAGTCCGAGGAGTATGCTTATACAATTACTATGAGTTCTTCTCTTTCACTTTTTTCTCTCTCTCCTCTTTCTTTTTTCTCTTGATTGTCCCCCTCTTCTATTTATCTCCCCTTTTTCCATTACGTGGGTTTTTTTCTTAATACTTGTCCCATCCGCCTCCATTTGGGCAGCTGTAAAGGATGAAGGTCACTGTTCAAAAGTCTTTTCCCATTAATGCGACCATGATGTTAGCTGCAGGGTCATAAATGCGGTGGCAGCAGCCTTTTGCCTAATATCTGATCTTTGCCACCTGTCCTTTTTGTCTATGTAAATCAGGGGATTCCCCGGAAGAGCTAGGATTGATGTTGAAGCACTCATCTGGGACACCCTTTTGACAATCCGAGCAATCAAGTCTCCTCGGATAAGATTTTCTTCCATGCGACTTACACTTTAGAATCGAATCAGGCTGGGCAAACTCCTTAAGATTTGTTGTCCTCGGATGTATAGGTCTCCTCGGACAGGTCCACGGCCCATTACTTGATATTGGGCCTTTCGCCCCTACAATTTTATTTCTTAATTTTGGAATCAAATGTGGGACCATATCATAAATCTCCATTCAAGTGAGTTATTGTGTACATAAACCAAAGAGTCTAGAATTAATAAATATAAAAATATTTAAAAAAAATGGACAATTTACATTTTCTACCTAATAACATTTTTACAAAACTTTTTAAAGAGTTAAAAAAATATAAGAATGATTATTAATAATATTTAAATTAGTATGTAACCCCGTGAATATGCACGGGTACATTTAAAACAATCACAATTACATAATATATATATATGTGTGTGTGTGTGATTAGAAATCTAATTGAATTTAGACTCTTCAGTTTTTGCCTCCAATAATTCACTTGCCACAACAATTAACAAATTAGATGGAATACATGACGCAAAATTGAACCCCAATTAAAATTCAATTTAAAATCTAATTAAATTTAGATCTTTTGATTTTTGCACCTAATAATTCACATTGACACAAAAATTTTAAAAATTAAATGACAAGTGACACAAAATTAAACTCCAATTTAGAATTAATTAAATTTTCTCTTTGCTTTAGCTATATATATATATGTGTGTGTGTGTGTGTGTGTATATATGACTCATAAATTTGAATTTTTTTAGTTATATGATTATGTTTTTTTATGATTTATTATATTGGACTTCTCGTTTTCTACATTAAATTAACTAATTTGGTACAAAAATTTAAAAATTTATATTAGATGGAACATATGGCACAAAATTAAACTCTAATTGAAATTCAATTTTTACCTAAATTAACTTACTTGGCACAAAATTCTAAAATTTAGATTAGATAAGATACGTGGCATAAAATTAGACACTAATTGAATTCCATTTTGAAATTTAATTTAATTTTCTCTCTGCTTTACTTATTATTATATATATAGATATATAGATTATATTGGACTCCTCATTTTCTACATTAAATTAACTAATTTAGCACAAAAATTTAAAAATTTATATTAGATGGAACACATAGCGCAAAATTAAACTCTAATTGAAATTCGATTTTTACCTAAATTAACTCACTGGGCACAAAATTCTAAAATTTAGATTAGATGAGACACGTGGCGCAAAATTAGACACTAATTGAATTCCAATTTGAAATTTAATTGGATTTTTTCTCTGCTTTACCTATTATTATATATATAAGAATTATGCTATGTATTTTAATGTGTATCTTTTAAATATATTCATACGTATGCATGTGGTTACTAACTAGTTTAAAAAATACACGTATACATAATGCATTTATTGACTTGTTTTAGAGGAATAGTTATTGATCAATGAATCCCATATAAACATTGGATGAGTACCACAAGGATGGTAACGATTGTTTGTTGTATCATTAAAGTAATGCATTACATTAGTGGGATAGGGAAGCCTCTTGTTATCTCCATGTCATATTCCATTAATTTATAAAGGAATTAGAATTGTTTCACTCTTATAAATGTTGGGTTTTGTCGAGCTTAATTATGTTTGATCCGGTTAACAACTCGACCTGACCCGACCCGAAATAATGTTGCGTGGTTTTTAATGGAAGATTTTTTGAGGTTTAGTCCATAGAGCGCTACGGCTTTTTGGCTCGTTTTGTAACCCATTGTGAATCTTATGCGTAGGATATAAAAAACCGTTGTTTTGGTGATTAGGGTTTCTTGTTGTTGCTTTTAAGAGAGTGAAAAACTGTACAGCCGCATTTGTTTTTTTCCCTGATAATAGTGAAATTCCTGCAACTCCGTAAACGTAGGCAAATTGCTGAACCACGTAAATACTATCTTGTGCGTGTGATTATTTTTTCTTTGATGTGTGTTTTTTCTATTTTTATTTTTTATTGGTTGAGAATTTCATGTTAATTTCCTAAAATAAAGAGAGAAAATGCCCTATAAATATACTTTTTCCTTTTCTTTTCTTTTTTTGTCTTTTCATCATAAAAGAAAGTTAATGAATTTTTTAATATCAAAGAGTAAGGATTCATTCTCTCTCAAAAAAAGAAAAAAAAAAAAAAAAAAAGAGTTAGGATTCAAAATGCGAACAAGTCGAAAGCAGTGAATTACCATTAACTTGTAAAAAAAATCAGGTGAAAAGCAAATTTGACATAGTGTGTCAAAATCAAAACTAAACTACATCAATATTGCGTTCTTATTATTCAACCGTGATTTGCATGTTGTCTGGATCAAATATTCTCATTCATTAAAAATAAATAAAAAGTATTTCCAAGAATCATTTGTTAAAGAAGCACACTGGGTGGACGTGCTTTAACCATTTCATCAAAGCACAGTTGACGTTAAGACTTGACTTCCCCTTAACTGGTACACTACCATTTGTCCCTCTATTTGACGTTAAGACTTGACTTCCACTGAACCGCCAAGCTACCTCTTGACAAGTGGCTCTTATCACTTGTTTTTTTATACAAATAATACTACAATTACAAACTATTTTATAACATTTTTATAAACTGTTGATGTGACCAATTTTTTATTAGTTTTCACTAATAACTAATCACTAAGAGCCTGTTTGGATTTTGTGTTTCCATAACTCATAATTCTGTTTTCATAACTCATAACTCAAAAATGGTGGGACCCATAACTGAGTATCCGTTTGGAAGCATCATAACTCTGTTTCCATAACTCTGTTTCCATCACTCAATTCTCTGATTTTTGAGTTATGAGTTATGAAAACTGAAAACACATTTTAACTGTTTTCAGTTTTCAAAACTCATAACTCAATGGCATTTTTGTAATTAAACACACATAGGGGACCCACTCAGCCGCAACTTTTGACCAGTCAACCTTCTTTTTTTTTTTTCACTGAGTTCGGTCTGGGTTTTTTTTTTTTTTTTTTTTTTTCTTTTCTTTTCTTTTCTGGGTTCGGTCTTCACGTTGGGTTCAATCTTTTTTTTTTTTCCTTTTCTTTTCTTTTCTTTTCTGGGTTCGTCTTCAAGTCTTCAATCTTTTTTTTTTCTTTTTTTTTTCTTTTTCTTCACTGGGTTTGGTCTTCCTCTTTTTTTTTTTTTTTTTTTTTTTTTTTTTTTTTTCTGGGTTCGGGCTTGACGTCTTCATCTTTTTTTTTTTCTTTTCTTTTTTTTTTTCCTGGGTTGGGTTCCGTCTCACTCATCCTTAAAAAAAAAAAAAAAAAAAAAAAAAAAAAAAAAAAAAACAAAAAGAAGGAAGACAACGCAGACCGAACCAGTGAAGAAAAAAGAAAAAAAAAAAAAAGCAAAAAGTTGCACAGTGGCAGATATGGGGTCCACAAATAGTGTGAAAAATATTGAGTGATGGTAACTGAGTGATAATGTTGTTTGGATGTGATATTTTAGAGTGATGAGTGATGAGTGATAAGTGATGGATGAGGCGTGATGAGTGATGAGTGATGAAAATTGAGTGAGGAGTGATGAGTGATCAAAAAAAAAATCCAAACAGGCAGTAAATCTTTCATTTACTAATAATCAGTTACCATATTAGTAGATTGTAAATTTTATTGTAAAAAAGTTTGTATTTTTAACATTACTCAAATTATATATACACAAACCAAGGATAACGTCTACCTTTAAGTCGAGTATCATATTTTTTTACGGAAATTATACATTTATGACATTAGTATTTTTATTTTTTTCGAAGAACCATGACATTAGGATTTTAGGGAGATAGTTCGAAAACATCCTTAAGGCATATTGTAATATCAACATCATAAGAAAGTGTACAAAAGCGTCCTTAAGGCATACCGTAATTTATGAGTTTAATTGGATTTTCAATTTTACGCCTCTTGTCTCATTTAATTTTTAATTTTGTGTCAAATGAATTATTGAGTGTAAAAATCGAAAAAGTCTAAATCTAATTAGATTCTAAATTGGATTTCAATTGAAATCCAATTTTTTGCCATGTGTCAATCTAAGTTTTGAATTTTTGTGACCAGTGAATTATTGGATACAAAAATCTAAGAATCTAAAACCAATTAAATTCTAAATCATATATATATATATATATATATAGGGGCGGAGCTACAGCATGGCTTTTAAAAAATTATTTCATATTATGTATAAGTATTAAAACTTTAAATATTTAGTTACAAAAATAGAAGTTGGCCCCCTCAAATGTTTAAGTTAGTCCAATAATGCTCTTAAAAATCAATAGAATTTGTCAATTGGTCTAGTAGTTATAGAGACAAGGTAGTTTTTGTTTTCTCTAATTCGTTTTTTGTACATGTTTAATATCAAATTAGATAGTTTTTGTATACTCATTGGAGTTGAAAAGATGATAAATTTCCTTAAAAAATTATCTTGCGAATATACATATTTGAAAGTTGTTAATTTTATAAACAATATATTTATAGGTTATGATCTACTCTAGTATTAACATTTTATGTTTATATTTGTGTATGTACATTTACGCATGTGTACAATGGTTTATCTTGACTTGAAATTAATATATTATTAATACCAAAATTCCCCCCCCCCCCCTCAAACAAAAAAATCCTAGCTCCGCTCCTATATATATATATATATATAGTGAAAAATCATTGCATATTTTAGAAATGTATGGTCTAAAAAAAGTGTAAACTAATACTATATATAATTTGAACCGTATAATTGTGATTGTTTTTAATTGTACCTGTGGGGACGTGGGCTGAAACAAGCATTGGGCCGACAGAGACGATGGGCTCAGAGATTCCTACTTACCCGTATAGCGTAACTACAGGCCCAAGCCGAGGACTGGGGAACGGCCGAGGATAGTTCTCCTCGGAATCTCATTGCCGAGGTGATATTCGAAGCTCTGCCAACCAGAGGGCACTCCTGTGGACTCTCACTGGGCAAGAACGATTCTGTGGAGACGTACACCAGAAGAAAGCTCCCAAAATATCAGGGAGGGTTGCCAACACCGCATTAAATGCACCACAGCTAATCCCCTGGCCGCATTGATGTGGAGGGGACATCTGAACAGTGGTAAATAGTCCCATCATGAAGCAGGTTCTGGAGAAAATTAGGGGGACAGGTGTCCAAGGACAAAGGAGCAAATCCACACGTGGATGGTCAAGAAAGGAGGAAAAAGAAGTATAAAAGAGAGGAAAAGGAGGAAAAAATGGGAGGAAAAGAAAGGGAAGAAAGAGAGAGAAAGAATTGAGACGAAAGACAGTCATCCTCGGACGTAGAACAAGAACAATACTTAAAGATCCATCGTTGAAGCTTGAGCATGGTAGAGACTCTGGTCCCAACCAGTTGATAATCTCAATCACTCTTAGCCCAGTCCTCCTCAACCTACTCTCTACAAATTCATTGTTTAGGGCCTTTGCGGGTAAATCTATCACCTTTGGGTGGTAACCACGAAATTGTGTCCCTACAATTGGCGCCGTCTGTGGGAAGGGCTAGAGGACTAGAGTCGTAAGATTCTTCAACATGGCTGGTTCAGGTCCACACCATCCTGAATCTTTGGGGTCGCAGAGGGAAGAGCGTTTCCAGGACGACCAAGGAGGAAGTGTGCATATCACCTGCTCTGGTGAAGGTCAATCCAGGGGCGATAGCCATCTTTCTCGGGATAACCGCGCTAAAGCCATGCAGAAGGAGATTGACCATCTGAAGAGAAAGTTGCGACAGAAGCGAAGAAGGAGGAGTCCTTCAGGTTCTGATCCTTCCTCCGGTAGCGAGGAAGAAAGCAACTACAGGCGCAGGTCACGTACGCCCCCGAGCGAGACTTTTTCCTATGAGGAGGATGATCACCGAGAGCGCAGGGGAGGGGGCGCGTCTTCAGGAGGCTTAGGAAAAGATGCCATGAGCAAAGCGCTCGCTCGGATATCCAAATCTCCCTTCACACGCCGAATCGATGCAGGACGACTCCCCAAGCGTTACACCCAACCGTCGTTCACCCTCTACAACGGTCGCACTGACCCAGTTGAGCATGTTAGTTATTTTAATCAGAAAATGGCGGTGTACTCTCACAACGAGACTTTAATGTGCAAGGTATTCCCGGCCAGTCTGGGCCCGGTGGCGATGAGATGGTTTGACGGCCTCGGAACGGGTTCCATCGATTCTTTCCAGGAGCTCTCTCAAGCTTTTGGATCCCGTTTCATCACGAACAGCAGAGTTCCTCGGCCCTTGGATTCCCTGTTGTCTTTATCCATGAGGGAGGGAGAAACCCTGAAGACCTACTCTGACCGATATTGGGAACTGTTCAATGAGATCGAGGGTGATTTCGATGACGTGGCCGTCCGGACTTTTAAGGTCGGCCTGCCTGCCGACCACGGATTAAGGAGATCTCTAACAGGAAAGCCAGTCGCTACGGTCCGTCAGCTCATGGATCGTATTGACAAATATAAAAGAGTTGAGGAAGATCAGCTACAAGAGAAGGGGAAGGGTAAGGTTATCCCTCAGGAAAGGAGGGATTTCAGGTCGGACCGTTATGGCAATAACCGACCTCGGCGAGATTTTGGAGGAGAAGCTGGATCTAGAGCCGCCCAGATTGTTAACACCGTGTTCCGAGAACCGGTGCATCAGGTCTTGGAGAAGATTAAGAACGAACCATACTTCAGGTGGCCGAACAAAATGAGTGGAGACTCCTCAAAACGCAACCAGAGCTTGCATTGTCAGTATCATAGAGAGCCCGGACACACGACCGAGGATTGCAGAACTCTATGGAGCCATCTGCAACAACTGATCCGAGAGGGTAAGTTGAAACGGTTCCTACTTCATCCTGGTGGACAGGGAGGCCACGCCGGCACGGGGGCTCCAGGCAATAATTCCTCGAGACCTCCTCTAGGAACAATCAATGTCATCCTCGCCGCGCCGGGCAGAACAGGGTCACGTCCCTCAAGGGTAATGACGGTGGCTGGGGCTTATCTTGGAGACTCCGGGCAGGAGCCAAAGCGGCCCAGATTGACTCCCCTTCCAACGCTGAGCTTCTCGGACGAGGACAAGGCCGGGACCCAACAGCCCCACGACGATGCACTGGTGGTAACTCTCAGGATAGGGGGTTACGACGTGAAAAGAATTCTGGTAGACCAAGGCAGTGGGGCTGAAATTATGTACCCCGACCTATATAGGGGCCTCAATCTCAGGCAGGAGGATCTGACCAGCTACGAGTCGCCCTTGGTTGGTTTTGATGGAAGGGTGGTCGTTCCTAGAGGACAGATCAGATTGCCAGTCCAGGCCGGCTCGGTGGTGGTGGAGGTGGATTTCATCGTGGTGGACGCCTTCTCCCCGTATACAGCTATCTTGGCGCGACCTTGGCTACATGCCCTTGGGGCAGTCTCTTCCACCCTTCACCTCAAGGTCAAATTCCCATCCGGGGATCAAGTTGAGGAATTGCTTGGAAATCAAGTCATGGCCAGGCAGTGTCTGGTGGCGGCCGTCATGCATCAACCACAATCAGGATCTTCAGCCCTCACTAACGAGGACCCATAGCAATCAAAGTCAAGGGCCTCAACGGCCGAGGCTGAGGCCGAGGAGGCGAGGTGTGAGGACCTGGTGAAAGTTCTTATCGAAGGAGATTCGGAGAGGTTTTTTCAGATTGGTGCCCATCTGCCAGTCCAGGAAAGGGAAGAGCTATTACACTTCCTGAGGTGCAATATCGACGTGTTCGCTTGGAGTGCCCATGAGGCTCCGGGGGTGGATTCAAATTTCATCTGCCACCATTTGAACGTAAGTCCGTCTGTTCTTCCTAGAAAACAGCCTCCTCGGCGCTCCTCAAGGGAACATTCTGATGCTGTTAGAGAGGAGGTGGATAAACTCAAGCAAGCTGGGGCTATCAAAGAGGTGTTCTATCCCGAGTGGCTGGCTAACACCGTGGTGGTGAAGAAAAAGAACGGCAAATGGCGTGTGTGCGTGGATTATTCGGATTTGAATAAAGCCTGTCCAAAAGATCCTTTCCCCATGCCCCGGATTGATCAACTGGTAGACGCGACAGTAGGTTATCCTCGGATGAGTTTCTTGGATGCTTTCCAGGGCTATCACCAGATCCCTTTAGCCCTGGAAGACCAGGAGAAGACGGCCTTTGTCACTCCAATCGGCAATTACCACTACAAAGTGATGCCATTTGGACTAAAAAATGCGGGGTCCACGTATCAGAGGATGATGACCAGAATGTTTGAGCCTCAACTAGGTAAGAATATAGAGATCTACATCGATGATATGGTGGTTAAAAGCAGGCAGGAGTCCGACCACATTGCCGATCTTAAAAGCATTTTTGAAATCCTGAGAGGGCACAGATTACGTCTCAACGCCTCTAAATGTTCTTTCGGGGTAGGCTCAGGGAAGTTCCTCGGTTACATGGTCACTCACCGAGGAATTGAAGTGAACCCAAGCCAGATCCAGGCCATCAATAGACTACAACCACCTCGGAATCCCAAAGAGGTGCAGAGGCTGACGGGGATGATTGCTGCCCTTAATCGTTTCATAGCCCGATCCGCAGACAGGTGCAGACCCTTCTATCTTCTGCTGAATAAGTGGAAGGACTTTGAATGGACCGAGGAGTGCGCTTCGGCCTTCCAGCAGTTGAAAGACTATCTTTCTCGGCCACCGATAATGTCTAGACCTGAAGTGGACGAGGTCTTATTTGCTTATATCGCGGTTGCCGCCTATGCGGTCAGTCTGGTATTACTAAGGGATGATGATGGGGTACAAAGACCCGTGTATTATATTAGCAAGTCTCTCCACGAGGCTGAAGTCAGATATTTGCCGTTGGAGAAGGCCGTCCTTGCCGTGGTGCATGCCACTCGCAAACTGCCACATTACTTTCAAGCGCATACAGTTGTTATCTTAACTCAACTACCGCTCAAGGCCTTACTTCGAAGCGCTGATTACACGGGAAGAATTGCGAAATGGGGGGCTAAGTTGGGGGCATACGACATCAAGTACATGCCCCGCACCTCTGTAAAGGGACAGGTCATCGCCGACCTTCTGGCTGAGTTCGCTGAGACCCCGTTGGAAGAGGATGCAAACAATCATCACATAGATGAAAATTCAGTTGGAGTGAACTCCGTAGAACGGGTATCACGGTGGAGGCTGTATGTCGATGGCGCGTCGAACCACAGGGGGTCCGGAGTGGGGTTAGTCCTGATCTCGCCCGAGAATATCACGATCGAAAAGTCGCTAAGACTTGGGTTCTCCGCCACGAACAATGAGACGGAGTACGAGGCACTATTAGTCGGGATGGCCATGGTCCAACGGATGGGTGGAAGGGAAGTAGACATATTCTCGGACTCTAGATTAGTGGTAGGCCAAGTCCGGGGAGAGCTAGAAGCAAGGGACCCCCGAATGCAAGAGTACCTTGACCAGGTTAAGCATCTACAATCTGGTTTCAAGTCTCTCAACTTGATGCAGATCCCCAGGAGCAAAAACTCTCACGCTGATTCCCTCGCCACGTTGGCCACGTCCTCGGCGCAGTGTTTGCCGAGGGTGATTCTTGTCGAAGATCTCTTGCAACCCCGGCGGTTGAGGAAAGAGGTATCAACCGTTCACCCGGCAGGGGCGTCTCCTAGTTGGATGGATCCCCTTGTGCTTTTTCTTAAGGATGACCTCTTACCTGAAGCGAAGTTGGAAGCCGACAAAATACGCAGAAAGGCACCTCGGTTCTGGCTGTCAGAGGATCTGAAACTCTATAAAAGGTCTTTTTCTGGACCGTATTTATTGTGTGTACACCCCGAGGCTGTCGAGGTTCTCCTAGAGGAGCTTCACGAGGGAATATGTGGGAGCCATACCGGGGGCAGATCCTTATCTCATCGAGCCCTCACCCAAGGGTATTGGTGGCCCAACATGCATAGGGAGGCTCAGGCGTATGTGAGGAAGTGCGACCAGTGTCAGAGGTTCGCACCAAGCATTCATCAGCCGGGAGGAGAGCTTAATCCCCTATCCAGTCCATGGCCCTTTGCCCAGTGGGGCTTGGATATTGTCGGACCTTTTCCGAAGGCAGCAGGGAATAAAAAATACCTGGTGGTCGGCACAGATTACTTCACTAAGTGGGTCGAAGCGGAGCCACTGGCCAATATTCGAGATGCCGACATGAAGAGGTTCATTTGGAAGAATATTGTCACTCGGTTCGGAGTCCCGCATACACTTGTCTCCGACAATGGACTTCAGTTTGACAGCAAATCTTTTCGAAGGTACTGTTGCCAACTAGGAATCACAAACCGGTACTCCACCCCAGCCTACCCTCAAGGGAACGGACAAGCCGAAGCCACAAATAAAGTCATTGTAAGTGGACTTAAGAAGAGGTTGGACGACTCCAAGGCCAAATGGGTCGAGGAACTACCCCATGTATTGTGGACCTATAGGACCACCCCTCGGAGGTCTACAGGCGAAACTCCTTTTTTTTTAACTTATGGAGCCGAGGCGGTTATTCCATTGGAGACGGGCTTTCCTACACTGAGGTCTAGCTCCTTCACGCCGGATAGCAACGATAATCTACTTGAGAGAAACCTAGATCTGATTGAGGAGAGAAGAGAAAGTGCCATGGTTCGGTTGGCCTCTTATCAGCATAAGCTCAAGCGTGGGTATGATGCAAACGTAAAGTCAAGGCCTCTAGCGCCTGGAGATCTGGTGCTGAGAAAAGTCGTCGGCTCTGCAAAAAACCCCTCTTGGGGAAAATTGGGACCAAACTGGGAAGGGCCGTACCAGATCACGTCCGTAGCCGGGATAGGGGCGTACTATCTGCAAGACTTAGATAACAGAACAGTGTTGCACCCATGGAATGTAAACAACCTGAAAAGGTACTATTATTAATAAAAGTGCTTATTATCTTCTTCTTACTCAATTCTTCCATGTATGAGTTTAAGTCATACTTATCTTGTGTCTAAGTATTAAGCTGATCCAAGCTACGCCTGGCTCCTCGGACCATCTGCCTTGGAAAAATTAATACAATTCGTTTTTTTCTCAAGTATTAAGCTGATCCAAGCTACGCCTGGCCCCTCGGACCATCTGCCTTGGAAAAATTAATACAATTCATTTTTTCTTAAGTATTAAGCTGATCCAAGCTACGCCTGGCTCCTCGGACCATCTGCCTTGGAAAAATTAATACAATTCATTTTTTCTTAAGTATTAAGCTGATCCAAGCTACGCCTGGCTCCTCGGACCATCTGCCTTGGAAAAATTAATACAATTCATTTTTTCTTAAGTATTAAGCTGATCCAAGCTACGCCTGGCTCCTCGGACCATCTGCCTTGGAAAAATTAATACAATTCATTTTTTCTTAAGTATTAAGCTGATCCAAGCTACGCCTGGCTCCTCGGACCATCTGCCTTGGAAAAATTAATACAATTCATTTTTTTTCTTAAGTATTAAGCTGATCCAAGCTACGCCTGGCTCCTCGGACCATCTGCCTTGGAAAGATTAATACGATTCATTTTTTCTTAAGTGTTTTACATATTCAGGCTATCTCTGGTTTCTTGGACCTCGTACCTTGAAAGGAATTAAATACTATCCGTCATGTTTCCTAAGTACTAGGTAAAGTTCAATTAGCGCACGGTTCCTCGGACCGTTCATCTTGGCGAGGCTAATATTATGCGGTTCCTAATACAGGATTTGTCTTACTTCAAGCAAACAGTTTTTTTTTTCCCACGGGAGTTATAGGTAAAATAACAACGTAAACAAAAATAAACATCATGGCTACTCGTGCATGATTATAAGAATGAAAATAAACTTTTACAAATCTTTCATTCAAAATGTGCCTTTTAACAACGTTCATTCAATACAAAAAGAGCTAATTCTAAAACGATAACACTACAACAATTACAAAGGACTAAATCAAAAGGCTAATCTAATCTAAACTAAACCCTGTTTCTTCTTAATGACTATTTTTTCCTTCGGAGGAGGAGGGTCAACCTGAGCCTCTGCAGCATCCGAGGTTTCCTGTTCCTTGCCGACTTGTTCATTTGGGGCGGGCAAAGGGTGGCTAACTAAGACTAGTTCCAACCCCTTGCCTGCATCCTTCTCGACGTTGTCGTCTGGAATCACGATCGGAGGATCCGAGGCCTTCATGCTTGGTCTCGACTCTATTACTCTTTCCGGCTCGGATCCCTCCTCGGATGGAGCAGAGGCCGTAGTTGTCTTAACCTCGCCGGCCTCTGCCTTTACCGGCACGGGACCAGTTCGAAGCAGGGAAGGTAGCGATGGCCGAATTGCGGCGGGGTAGTACACACTTTCCGCCTTCCGCAGTGCGGAGGAAGCCTCAACCCCGGCCTGGTTGAGGGCCTCCAGCCACACCTGCCGGCAGTAAGTGCGGCACACCCCTGAAACCTCGGCCCTAAGGGCTTCCTCGGTCTCGGCAACACCGACATCGTACCCTTCTTGCTCGGCCTGATCCCGAGCCTTCTCGGCCTCTTCTCTGGCGGCCTCTGCCTCGGCAAGCTTCTTTTGCAATGCCAGCACTTGCGCCTTCGAGGCAGCCAGATCGTCCTCGGCGCGCCGTAGTAGCAGCCTCTGACTCTCCGCCTGCCTCTCCGCGTTTTCAAGTGTGGCCGTTGCGCTTTTTTTGCCCCGCTCCTCCTCCGTCAGTTTCTTTTTCGTGTCCTGCAGGCTCTCTTCCGCCGCCTTCAGGCGGTCATCGGCGTCATGCCGTTTCGCCTCCTCTTCCTTCATTTGTCGATGGCAGTAGTTAACCATCTCCTCCGTTCGAAAGGAAGCTTGGACAGCCTGGAAAAAAATAATAACAATAATAGTATATATACGTAAGGACTTAGAGAGTACACTCAAAAGCAAAATAAAAAAAAAGAGAGGGGGGCACTTCAAACGTACCATGCCCAGATATCTCTTCAGCGCGAGGAAGACCTCATGCCTCCTGAGGTTGCAGAGCTCGGCCATGTCCCCGGGCAGCAGCAAAGCTTGCTCCACCGCGTCGGCCACGTAGCCACCCTTGCCTCCTTGATAATCCCGGATGGAGGCAGTGGCTGGGAGAGGGGCGCCATCCAGCATGGGCGCCGGCAGCCACGCCTCGGGAGCCGTCGACGGACTGCTCCTCCTTTCCATCTCCTTGTGCCCCGTTCGGGGGTGTTTGCTCATCTTCTGGGACTCGTCCTCGTGGGCAGGCATAACCCTCCCAACCTCCATGGGCTCTTTACCCTTTGATTCCCTTTTTCTCTTCAGCTCGGCGGGATGTAACCCGAGGGCCTGAATCGGAGGGGGAACCACAGGTGGCAGGGAGGGAGGCTTCACTTGCGCTGTCTTTGGTGGATCAGCCCGCCCGGGCTGGCCCTCAATCAACTCTAGCAAACTGGACCTTGCTTTCCTCTGGATGCCCATATCGTCTTGCGCTTCAGATGGTTGGGGAGATGGGTCGAGAGTCAAGTCCTCAATAGATGAATCTCGGCCAAAAGCTTGAAACCCGTCCTCAGAGCTTGAACTATCCTCGCTGGTTGAGGAGTGAGATGCTTGGGACGCCTCCGACTTCTTCGGAATGCCGTCGAGGATGGCTGTGGTTGTGAAGGTTTCGCCGGGAATAGGGCCGGGAAGTAAAAATCCAGGCGCTGCTACGCTGATTTGCCGAAGTCGTGGGTCTCGAGCTTTGATAACACACTTCGGCGCCTGGAACGCGGTTGAGATAGGGGTGTATTGTAGGATGAGGTGAGCCGCTCTCAGTTGGCCGTCCGTGTGCACAAATACCTCGGACCTTAATATTTTATCTAGGTCTTTCTGGTTGACTAAGCCGAGGTTGGGAATGTTCGAATTTTTATCTGTTCATTTAATACAGGAAACTCATTAGTAACCAAATGAAACATAATACGAAATAACAGCAGTAACGACAAATAAACAAGCAACGCAAATAACTAACTATGACAAAATCCTTTTCACAAACAGGTAAGATTCATAATCCTAGACTCGGTAACCCCACCTGGTTTCCCCTCTCTCGTTGGGCAATGGAGGCCGTCATGCCAGTCACCTGATATGATCAGGAAATCCTTGTTCAACCCTTTATTGGAATCGGGAAGGCACTGGATGAGTCGGACCTCGTTGTACCTAGACTTAAAGTAATAACCTTGACCTCTAAGATGGTGGAGATTGTAAACCCAGTTCACGTCGTGATGGGTCAATCTTAACCCTAATTTCTCGTTCAGGGCATCCACACAACCAAGGATCCTGAACATGTTAGGAGCGCATTGGGTAGGCGCTAATCTATGGGCGGTGAGGTAGTCCCTAGTGACCGGCCTCATGGGAATCCTCATTCCCCCCTCTACAAAAGCAATCATTGGGATTACCACTTCCCCCTCATGCCTATTTTCATGCCATTCACCCTCTTCACAATATCTAACCTCAACTCCCGCTGGAATCCTATACTGCGCCTTAAAGTTCTCTATTGCCTCCCTAGATTCTACCAGATGCTTAAATCTACCCATTTCTAAGGAAACCTTACAAGAGTCTCAAAGACCTAAGGGAAAGGAACAGGGCCGAGGAGGAAAGAAGTGCGAAGAATAGAAGACTGTATAACAAAAGAGAAATTTAAAGACTCAAATGACTTACACGAATGAAATGGGTCTCCTCGGACTGGCCCCTAAAGTTTGTAAGAGAGCAAGTGAAGGGACAGTTGACAGGTTCAATGGAAGCGCGCTCTAATTCGATGCAGGTTAAAGTGAAGTAAATGATTGTGAAAGGAAGGAATTTATATCGAAGGATCGCAAGGAAGCGGGAAAAGCCCCGCTCATACCCATAAAAAATGCATAGCCGTACGATATCCATCTCACCGTAGAACGTGAGAAGGCAAGGAGCCGTCAGAATTAAACGAACGCGCGTCTCGAGGGTTACGTCATCAGAAACGCGCTCTGGGAAGTCAAAAAGACCCTCTGGCGGACGGGACAAGTCCGAAGTAAATTCTGACAACAACAGGGACATCGAAATCCTCCTTTCTGTCCGAGGACCCAGAAAGAAGTATCTCGAGGGGCTATTGTGGGGACGTGGGCTGAAACAAGCATTGGGCCGACAGAGACGATGGGCTCAGAGATTCCTACTTACCTGTATAGCGTAACTACAGGCCCAAGCCGAGGATTGGGGAACGGCCGAGGATAGTTCTCCTCGGAATCTCATTGCCGAGGTGATATTCGAAGCTCTGCCAACCAGAGGGCACTCCTGTGGACTCTCACTGGGCAAGAACGATTCTGTGGAGACGTACACCAGAAGAAAGCTCCCAAAATATCAGGGAGGGTTGCCAACACCGCATTAAATGCACCACAGCTAATCCCCTGGCCACATTGATGTGGAGGGGACATCTGAACAGTGGTAAATAGTCCCATCATGAAGCAGGTTCTGGAGAAAATTAGGGGGACAGGTGTCCAAGGACAAAGGAGCAAATCCACACGTGGATGGTCAAGAAAGGAGGAAAAAGAAGTATAAAAGAGAGGAAAAGGAGGAAAAAATGGGAGGAAAAGAAAGGGAAGAAAGAGAGAGAAAGAATTGAGACGAAAGACAGTCATCCTCGGACGTAGAACAAGAACAATACTTAAAGATCCATCGTTGAAGCTTGAGCATGGTAGAGACTCTGGTCCCAACCAGTTGATAATCTCAATCACTCTTAGCCCAGTCCTCCTCAACCTACTCTCTACAAATTCATTGTTTAGGGCCTTTGCGGGTAAATCTATCACCTTTGGGTGGTAACCACGAAATTGTGTCCCTACAGTACCCATGCATATGCACGGGGCTACACATTAGTTTTATATATATATATATATATATGTATATTTATAAATTAAAATCTAATTAGATTTGAATTATTCAGTTTTTGTACCAAATAATTTACTTGCCACAAAAATTTAAAAAAATTAGATAGGACATGTTGCACAAAATTGAACTCCAATTGAAATCCAATTTAGAATCTAATTGGATTTAAACTCTTCGATTTTTGCACCTAATAATTCACTTGACATGAAATTGGACTCCAATTTTGAAAATTGGTCTTTCTCTCCAACTTTTTCTTGCACAAAATTGAACTCCAATTGAAATCTAATTTAAAATCTAATTGGATTTAAACTCTTCAATTTTTGCACCTAATAATTCACTTGACACGAAATTGGACTCCAATTTTGAATTTAATTGGTCTTTCTCTCAACTTTTTCTTGCAAGGCTATTGTGTTGTTTTAAAAGATTTAAAATACTGCAGTTTTTGATCCTCAAAAAGAAATATTCGAGATATATATTTTTTTCAAAACAAAACTAAATAGGGGCATGTTAACAGGTGCCCTTAGGGTAATAGTTAATAAATCATAATAGGAAACTTTTGCCATAATTTTTATGAAAAATATAAAAAGCTATCAAAAAAATTAATTATTTTATCATTTTTCCTTAATATATGTCTAAAAATAGTTCCTAAACTAATGCCTTTAAGACATTCATTAACATTTCCCTTCTTTTATATCAATCTCCAATTCCCCCAACTTAATCTGTCCCCAACAAAGAAATATACCTTAAAAAGGCCAATTTCCTCAAAACTACCTACAAACTAGAGCAAAATTTAACATAGAAAAAAAAAAAAAAACCCCAAAAGAACAAAAAATTCCTAGACTTTACATCCTCTTTTAACTTATCTATCTAGCAAGGCGCTTATGCTATGTTTGGTTTAAAGATAACTCAAAACTCAATTGTCTTTACTCAAATCTCTAAACTCATTTCGCATCGCTCATCAAATGCAAAAGAAGAAATGTTCGAAAGACAGAGAGGAGGAAGGTGAAAAGGAAATGAAATGTAAATTTGGTGGGTGTGGTTTGACGTGTTTGGGTCTGTGGAGTAAAGACTATAGTAATGAAAAGGAAAAAAAAAAGAATGTGAGAGTCGTTGGGAGAGTGTGTTGTGGTCTGACTCAATTGAGACAAATTATGATTGCAAGTCCCACACAATTGCAAAAATTTACAAGAATGCCACAATATCTCAGTTTTCATAACTTGAAAACTTCTAAAACTTGTTCTCAATTTCAGTAACTCTGACTCAATTTTTTGAGTTTTGGATTTTGGAAATTGAAAACAAAAACTGAACCAAACAAAGTTTCTTGAGGTGGGGCTCACCAATTTTGAGAATTGGGTGATGAAAACTGAGTTTTGAGTTAGAGTTTTGGCTAAACCAAACACCCTCTTAGATTTGTAAAAAAAAAAAAAAAAAAAAAAGAACTCTATTTTTTTCCATATAAAAGAGATTAGAGAGTTTAATAGGATTTTCATTATATTTGTCACTAGACGTTTAAATAATGTTATATATATATATATATATATATATATATGTAGGTTCTAAATTCAGCTAATAAACCTGTGAATGAAAGTAGTGTGTGTTTGGCATTGACTTAAAAAATCAGTTTTTTTACCATTTAGTTTATTTTTGCTATTATTTATAGGTCTTATTACATTTTTTAGTACTATTTATAGATCCAACTGTACTATTTTAACTGTTTTTTTATCTTTATTTACTATACTTTCAATCAAAAATTTTTAATTTCATCTAAATAAACTATTTTCAAACCGACACTAAGTTTAAAAATAAAAACGAGTGATAAAGATCAAAACTCAATTTCCTTAAGAGCATTTAAGGACACCATCAGCATTGATAGTGTCAACAACAGCAATCATTGCCCTTTATAATGTACAAGTGGTAGGAGCCACTTGTCAAGTGGTAATGTACCGGTTCAGTGGAAGTCAAATCTTAACGTCAAATAGAGGGACAAGTGGTAGTGTACCAGTTTAGTGGAAGTCAAGTCTTAACTCTTAACGACGACTGTGCTTCTTTAATGAATGATTCTTGGAAATACTTTTTTTTTTTTTTTTCCAATGAGCGCAATATCAATATAGTTTAATTTTAATTTTGACACACTATGTCAAATTGGTTTTTCGCCTAATTTTTTTTTTTGACTAGTTAATGGTGGCAAAGACTTCAAAATGGGATTTATTATAGTAAAGAAAGACTTTGGAAGGAGTAAAAAAAAAAAAATTACATTTTATTATCTTAAATTTTATCCCTTATTTACACATATTACCTTAAATTTTTAGAATGCACAATTATTGTTCTAAATTATAATTTGTGTTTCACTTTGCACCTTACCACCAATTGGACAGTTAACTTGAAAGGAATAACATGTTACGTGTCACTAATATGACTTTTGCATATGTAGCACCACATTAAAGACCAAATTACCCGTCTTCAATTTCTTAAAATAAAGATTTGTTAAACAATATTGTTTCAAGGAATTGAAAAGTAGCAATTCGGTATTTTCATGTGGTGCCACATATGTGGAACTCACGTAATATGTTTTTCCATCCAAGTTAACAACTCAATTGACAGTAAAGTGAAAAGTGAAACACATGTTATAGTTTATCGTGATAATTGTGCATTTTGAAAGTTCAAAGTGGTAAGTGTGAATGGGGGTATAGTTTGGGGTAATTTACTTTTTAATTTTATCTATTCCATTATTTAAGGGGCTTTCTCTTTTTGGATTCCTCTTTTTTTTTTTTAGTTTAAAAATATCCTTACACTCTTATATTTAAGTAGAGACAAAACTAAGGATAATCTGGTAAAAATGCAACTTTAACTTCCACTAAAATATTACCTAAAAAATATGACCACTCTCCTGTTAATTTTCAAATTACTTTTATCCATTTATAAATTAGATTCACAAATTAAAAATTATATATATATAAAATAAAAACTTAGAGTTCTTTTTTGCTAAAAAAAGCTCCCTCCTACTAATTTTCAAATTACTTTATCCACTTATAAATTAGATTTACAAAATAAAAATTATATATAATAAAAACACAGAGTTTTTCTAAAAAAAACTCTCATCGCACACGCGAAGCGCATGTAATAAGGCTTGTAAGGACATAGGTTTAGAAATCCGGCCTAAAGGTGGGTGGATATGCCTAAAAGGCCCAACAACAATGAATTTGTAGAGAGTAGGTTAGGAAAAACTGGGCTAGTGTAGATTAAATTATCAACTGGATGGACTAGGATCACAAATTGGGAGGAAATACAGGGATTTGTCCTAAATGATTCACTTCGGCTTGTGTCCAAGGATGGTTGTTTGGTGTAAGTATCATTCAGTAATGGATGTCAGTCTTGTTTATTGTCCTTCCACCCCTTTACTTTTAGGTTTCTTCTTCCTTTTATATTACTTCCCCCCTTTCTCTGAGCCTTTCACATACAGATGTAATGATTTGTTTATTGACACCTACCCTTCTGGCTTTTCTAGAATCCTCTATGTAGGAGTTGTGAGGCTGGAAGTCACTGTTCAGATGTCTTCTCCACATAAATGCAGCCAGAGGGTTAGTTGTGGGGCATTCAATGCGGGGTTGGCAACCTTTTTCCTTGATATTTTGGGATCTTTTCTTGATACATGCTTCCACGACATTCACTCAATCCAGCAGAATCCTCTGGGGTACCTTCCCGACCGGCAGAGCTCCAAATCTTATCCCGGCTTTGATTATCCGAGGTGGTATCCGTCCTCGGCGAAACCCCGGGATTATTGAACTCATGTTCAACTCTTCCGACCTTTAACACGGATCATCTAGGCTGAGTTGAATCGTCCTCGGACTAGTCCTAGTCCTCGGCTTGGGCTTGGGATGCACTATGTAAATGGATGAGGAGTTCCAGGCCTATTATTCCCCTGGCATGTCACTCCTATTGGCCCATTGCTTCTTCCGACCCATTGCCCCTACAAGGGTAGTTTTATATAATTTGTTTACGAACTTAACTGTAGCCAATGACTATAGATTCCACTAAAAAAAAAAATTAACATGATTATATTTTTTGAAAACTCAACCGTTGTATTGTATGTTCTTCATGTTTTTAACATGTATGTTAATTTTCGTACCAATTGGATATTAAATATTATTCGACCCATAAACTTATTTTTTATACTAGGATATTTAAAATTTAAACATTTGATTGATGACATAATTATTAAATTTTTTATTTTATGACAATTTTGCAAACATAAATGATATAAAAAAATTAATTCAATGATGAATTTTTTAAAATTTACCCAATAAAAATATATTGAGTAGAGTTATAATAATTGGTTGTAACAAAAAAAAAATTGTATTTTAGATACAATTTAACTCTTGTTTTTAGCATTATTTGCAACCTTCAAGGACAAACTTAAAAAAAGAAAAAAGAAAAAAAAGAAATAGTTAGGAGGGGTGAACAAGTACGAACCTTCAACATCATTGCGGGTAGTAAAATATTATTTCATAATTGATATTTTCTGGTAAGATGGAAGCTCTTGCAGTGTCAACAGCAGCAATCATTGTCCATTATAAGGGACAAGTGGTACGCGGAGCCACTTGTCAAGTGGTAGTGTACCGGTTTAGTGGAAGTGGTGGGAGCCACTAAAAAGAAAAAGTATATTTATAGAGACATTTTCTCTCTCTCTCTCTTTTTTTTTTTTTTTGTAAGGCATAGATAGTGAAGTAATTCTAATTCCTCTATAAATTAATGGAATATGACTTGGAGATAACAAGTGGCTTCCCCATCCCGCCAATGTAATGCAATACTTTAATGATATAGTAAACAATTGTTACCGTCCTTGTGATACACATCCAATATTTATATGTGATTCTTTGATCAATAATTATACCTTTAAAACAAGTTAATAGATGCAATATGTATGTGTGTCTTATTTAAACTATTGTACATGCACGAATATATTTAAAAACAACCATAATTGCACATATATGAGTTCAAATTACACTTGGTGTTAGAGTTACAATTTACATATATTTTTAAGCCATAAATTTTTAAAATATGTAATAATTCCTCATTATATATATATATATATATATATGAGATTTAGAGTCTATTTGGATTTAGTCTTTTTGGTTTTTGAAAATCTATTTGGATTTAGTTTTTTTGGTTTTTATACCCAATAATTTACTTATCATAAAAAATTTGATAAGACAATTCAAAATTAGACTCTAATTGAAATCTAAATTAGATTTAAAATTTTCAATTTTTACACCTAATAATTCACTTAACACAAAAATCTAAAAATTAAATGGAATACGTGGTTCAAAATTGAACTCCAATTTAGAACCTAATTGGACTTTCTCTAAGTTTTGGCTTTCACTATATATATATAGATTTTCTTGCAAGGCTATTGTGTTGTTTTAAAAGATTTATATTACCATTGTATATATTTTTTCCAAAACAAAACTAGATAAATGGAATTTCAAAAAAAAAATCCTCTATAAATTTTTTTATTAAAGATAAATTACTTTTTAAAATTTTAGAATTTTTGCTCTGTTCATTTAAACTTCTACGTTTCTTTAAACATTTCATTTAAATCTATTATCACATTTTTGTCCCTATTAACACCATTCAATATCACACGAACAAATTGATTTAAATGAAATTTATTTCAAAATTTGAGGCTAAAAATGAAATTTAGCTCTAAAGTTTAAATGAAATTTTTTCAAAGACTGAAGTTTAAATGACACATACTGCTATTTATTAGTAATAATATAATATTAATCATGAAGAAGAAAGAAAAACTTGTTTTTAATCGATGAGAATATTTCAACAAGTGTAGACCACGTACAACACATGGTTGAATTTCGTAATTGAAGGACTTTGATTGACTTTAAAAAGAAATATATATATATATATATATATATATATATAGATAGATAGATATATGTGGGAATCTTAATATTCATTCCATCACACGCCTTACTGCTAAGTGAACGATATCATCACAAATATTCGTGTCTTTCATTTTTTGAAGATCAAAATCAAAATGGGCAAGTGTTTAAGTTGGAAGTATTTCAGTCTACTACTTTCCTTGCTCTTCTTCCATTCTCAATTCCCCTTTTCTTCTTCCTTGTCTTCAAACTCACAATGCTCTGCTCTACTCCATTTTAATCACTCTCTTTCTCTCGATAATTCCACTTCTACGTGTGAAAATTCTTATCCAAAGACAGGGTCTTGGAAGGAGGATAAGGACTGCTGCACTTGGGATGGTGTCGTCTGTGACAATTCCACTCGCCATGTCATTGCCCTTGACCTTAGTTTCAGTTGTCTTCATGGCTCCATTCATTCCAACAGTACCCTCTTCCTTCTTCGCCATCTCAGGTCCTTGAATCTCGCTGGGAATAACTTCGATTTCTCCCTAATTCCACCTGAGTTTGGCAAGTTTCAGAGTTTGACTCATCTTAACTTATCTTATTCCTTTTTTAATGGTGAAATCCCATATGAAATCTCCCAGTTGTCTTCGCTTGTTTCACTTGATCTTTCATCCAATCATCTATCAATCAAAACACCAGTTTGGGAAAGCGTCATTGTTAACCTTACCCAGTTAAGGGAACTTCTTCTGGATTCCACAAATATGTCCTCCATTAAACCTAATTCTTTGATGATGAATCTATCCTCCTCTTTGACAACTCTTAGTCTCCATGAGTGTAACTTGCAGGGAACATTTGAAATAAACATCTTCCGCCTTCCATGTCTACAAACTCTTAATCTTGGGGAAAATTATAATCTCGAAGGTTCTCTTCTAAAGTTTAATTGGAGTAGTAGTTCTCTCAAGTTCTTATCTCTCTATGAGACAAGGTTTTCAGGAGAATTACCTGATTCTATCGGCAGTCTAAAGTCCTTGGAGTATTTGGATCTCTCTATATGCAAATTTACAGGGGCAATTTCAACATCGCTTGGAAACCTCACTCAAATTATTTATCTGGATCTGTCATATAATAATTTCAACGGTGAGATTCAAAAATTGCCACTTTTAAATTTTAGGTGTTTTTGATTTTAGGTGTTTTTGGCTGACACATCAAACTGACCATTTTTAATTATTGTGAATTCAACAGGTTTGCTGCCGTTGTCAATATTTGACTTGCCAAATCTCTCCTATTTAGACCTTGAGAACAATCAACTTGTTGGTCCCCTTCCTAATCACGTAAGTGGTTTGAATCTCCTAATGTATCTCTCTTTAAGTTCAAATTTCTTAAATGGGACGCTCTCATCTTGGTTATTCAGTTTGACCTCTTTGGTGGGTTTAACTCTTGATCATAATCAATTCATTGGTGAGATTGGGGAATTCAAGTATAATTATTCCTTGATCTACCTTGATTTAAGCTATAATATGCTACAGGGCTCTATTCCTAGCTCAATATCTAGACTTGTGAACCTTTCTTCTCTATCTCTCTCATCAAATAACCTGAGTATTATGTTGGACTTAGAAACGCTCTCAAACCTCAACAATCTCAATTTTGTCAATTTTTCACATAACAATGTATTAGTCAGCATCAACAACAATCTAACATTTACCTTGCCTAATATGAACGAATTGCACTTGTCTTCTTGCAACATTAGTGAATTCCCAATTTTCCTAAGAGTAGCTACAAATTTACAACTTTTAGACCTTTCCAATAACAGAATTCATGGTCAAACTCCAAAATGGTTGGGAACTGTGGGGAGGAATTCATTAGCTTCTCTGGATCTTTCTCACAACTTTTTGACAAGTATAGATAAGATTCCTTGGAAGAACCTACTTTATGTTGATCTTCGTAACAACTTGCTTCAAGGACCATTCCCCACGTTAAATGCTCTTGACCTTCAGTATCTCTTTGCCTCCAATAACAATTTAACTGGGGAAATTCCTTCTTTAATTTGCAATGCAAGTTCCCTTAAAGTTCTAGATTTGTCTCATAACAACTTTAGTGGCACAATTCCAAAGTGTTTGGTACTTTCTAATGTACTCTTAGTGTTGGATTTGCGAATGAATAGCCTTAATGGTACCATACCTGCAACATTTTCAGAGGGAAACTGTTTGATGAATATTAACCTTAATGGCAATCAATTGGAAGGGCCATTGCCACGATCTTTGGAAAATTGTACATACTTAGGACTTCTAGATCTTGGAAACAATAAGATAAATGATACCTTCCCCTATTGGTTGGGAAGTATTCAAGCACTGCAGGTTTTAGTCATAAGATCAAACAAATTTCAAGGTCGTATAGGCAATCCTAAGGCCAAATTTCCTTTCCCAAATTTGCGAATCCTAGACATCTCTAACAATGAGTTTAATGGTCCTTTGCCAATAAAATATTTCAAATATTTGAAAGCCATGATGAATGTTGATGAAGGAGACGTTGCATTGAAATATATGGGAGATGATTATTATCAATATTCTTTGAATGTGATGATGAAAGGGTTGTATATTGAGTTGGTGAGAATCCAAACTGTCTTCACAACCATTGATTTTTCAAACAATAGATTCATAGGGGAGATTCCGCAAATAATTGGAAGCCTTAATTCACTCAAGGGGCTCAACTTTTCTCACAATAACCTTACAGGTTGTATTCCATCATCGTTTGGAAATTTGACTAATCTTGAATGGTTAGACCTCTCTTTCAACAAGCTTGGAGGGGAGATTCCCAAGCAATTGGCGGATATTCCGTGGCTTGCAGATTTACAGCTATCACATAATCAACTTACAGGACAAATACCTTCAGGGAAGCAATTCAATACATTCGACAATGATTCATACTCTGATAACTTGGGATTATGTGGATTTCCGTTGACAAGAACATGCAACAACCATGAGACAAAGCAACCACCACCATCGACCTTGCAACAAGAAGACAACTTAGAGTCTAAAAATGGGTTTGGTTGGCAAGCTGTATCGATAGGTTATGGATGTGGAGTGATATTTGGAACATTAATGGGATATGTTATGTTTAAAATTGAAAAACCAAAGTGGATTGTGAGGATGGTCAAACTAGAGCAACATATCTTGCTTAGAAGGCTAAAGAATAATGCCCACAGAAGCGGTGGAAGAAATTAACAAGTCAAAACAATTTGTGGGTAGATTTGTTAGAGTTTTTGAAGAAAGTGTCAAAGTTATGTTGTTACTCTTTGTAATTCGTGGAAATCACTTTGATTTCATGAAAAGGTTGGGAGTTCAAGTAGAATGCATCTCTTGTGTGTTATTTCATTTCTAGATAATGGAATTTTTTTCAACCATGGAAGAAATTACGGACATGCTGGAATCTGACTCCAATGGAAAAGAAGAAACATACTTTGAATCTGACTCATACAACAAAACCCAGCAGAAAATGGAGCTCTCCCCCAATTCCTTTCATGTGTCAGAATTGGGATAAAGATGAAGCTTCCCTTTCTACTTGCCATCTTCATCATCCTTATTCAACCTCATCTTCTTCATCTTTCATGTTTTCCAAAGACACAGGACACCATTCATTGCCAAGGTATGCCTCCTTTAGTTTCATCTTGGGGTGACTTTGTCACTTTCTTCACTTTCTTTCTCTAAATGCAAAGGATCATTCATAGGGAAATCAAGCAGCTGAACTTTGTAATTATTATTTATAAAATAAGTATTTGATTTGATTTTTTTTTTTTTTTTGTTTGAATGCAGCTGGTTGGTTTTGTCGCTGTTGAAATAATTGGTAGGCCCAAGATTCCTTTCCGCCTTGCATTCTGGTTTTCAGTTGTTATAATACTTGTATCTTATTGATCTGTTTTGTTTGCTTTGGGTGCATAGTTTCTGCTTTGCTTAGCATCAAATGCCTAGTAACATGCAAGGTTGATGTCTTTGATGTTTCGGAAAATATCAATAACCTTTGTGCTCTCAAATAGTTCAAGACCTCTGTGTAGACAGTAAGGCCTCAGTCTCTCTTTCTTATTTTTATTATTGGGTTTGGTACTATATCCTTATATATTTAAATTTTGCTTTTGTTTTTCATGTCCATTTTTTTTTGATTCTTTGGTGAATGCAATTCTTAATATTTCAATGTTGTGGAATTTATGATGGTTGTTAATTACACACTTTCTATCTATGTTGAATGTGAGTATTGTCACTTTTCGACTAAAAACGAAAAATTTGAATTTAATTTGATTGAAGATTCAAGATGATTATGAGATTATATATAGAAATTGGGTGTGCTGTAAGTCAACTTGTAGGGGTGTACTTGATATGGTTTATTCTCTTATTTGCATCTTCAAGTTTTGATATATGAATATGGAGTGAAGGTATATATAGTATCTCACTGTATTTTTTTTTTTTTTTGGCTGAATAGTTTCACTGTATTCAGTTATAGAGGAAACTTTCCTGGTTTCATTTGTCTTTTATTTTTCCCATTCCTTTTCCCTTTTAGGAATAGTTGGTATGCAAAAGGTTAGTTTTCTTCCATGTTTGATTTCAAGTTGCAGCCCCATTTTTCCTTTTAATTAATGTATAAAAAGATCTATGCCTTAAACCATGTTGTGAGTAGGAGGTAGTGAGATTAATCACATTTAGAAGAAGCTGCTAAACTTTATTCAATCTAACTGAACTTTGCAATTCTCTTGCAAATCAGCTTGGGAGCAAATCAAGACCAAATGTACTGAAATGAAGATCTGGAAATTAATCCAGCATTCATATAGTATTCCTAGCACTCCACTTGTTGCTGACTTGCTTTGAGAAATTGACTTTCTACTCGAGACAAGGTGACGTGTCGTGTGTCTTCTACAAGACCTGTCTTGAGAGTGGTGATCACTTGTTCTTTGAGTATCATTTTCCAAAGAGGTTATGGGAGCAAGTTAAGTCATGATGTCTAATAAAATCCAAGGTAAATGTTTTGAAAGTAGTTATGTGGATTAAAGAAAAGTTGAAGGCAAATGTTTTAAAAGCACTATAAGCAAACTTGCTAGGTCTGTAGTAGGTTATTATTTTTTATTAAAAGAAATGCTTGTGTATTCATCGGCAATGTCAAGTTTGAGGAGGCATAAAGGCATGATTTGAGTTTGTCAGGAGAGAAAAATTCTTTCTTAGTGAATAGTCTTTTTTTTTGGTGGGGGGTGTGGGGAAGTCCATTCGTTTGATTTGGTGATAACCACAATTGAGGTTTTACTTTGATGCTTTGTAAGTTTAGTCGCAGCTTCCATTTAGTTTTATGCTTGCTCTGTAAGTTTGACTCTTTTTAAGTTTAGTTGTAGCTTTGTGTTTTGTGTCTTCTGCTGGTGTTTGCTGATTGTATGGTTTGTCATTGATAAATTCATTCAATCATCCCTTTCTCTATTTGCTCAGTGAAATAAATTTACCACTTGAGATAGGCTGTTAAAAGAACCATATGCTGTGGGGTAGGGATAGGTTGAAGGGTAAAAGTTTTAAAAGAACCATATGCTGTGTTTAGCGACAATGTCAAGTTTGAGGCGGCAATCCTACTTTTGATTAGAAGAAACAATGCCCAAGTTGAGTTTGTGAAGAGAGTGAAAAATTTGTTAATGAATAGTTTTATGTTGTAATTCTTTGGAAGAAGGGGGAGGGGGAATTGCATTTCTCTATCTTGTATGATAGCCATAATTGAGGGGTTTTAGTTTGATTATTTTCAAGTATGGTTCCAGTTGCTATTTACTTTGTTGTTTGTATAGTTCGTCTACTTTAAAAAATTCATTCATTTAATTAAAAAAAAAAAGTTTATCTATGATTCTCCTTGACCATTTTTCTTACTTATTTTCTACCTCGCCAAACAAACTACAAAAATAGCATGCACTCTAACCTAAATTCCCTTGCAATCAAACCTTAGTGTTCTCACTTAAGTAACACTTTTTTGGCCAAACTACACTTTCATTTTTCTTTTTAGGTTGTTTAAAATGTTCATGAGTGTTTAAAACCTCTAAGGCAATACCATAGAGATGTTGATGTTGTTTTGTGGATCGTCTACTTTAGTGATGTTCTAGTGAATATCCATGAATGGGAGGATCAACACTAAAATTACGTATTCTGCTTGAAACTATTTTAAATCGAACATTCCTTTCCATTCAATAGTAACAAAATGCGTTTTTTTTTTTTTTTTTTTTTTTTTTTTTTTTTTTTTTTTTTTTTTGGGGGGGTGCCTAGTTTCAACTTCAACACTTAGAGGAACATTTTTGATTGTAAAGCAAAAAGTAAGCTCCTCTGCTATAGCATGTACTAAAATTTTATTATGAGCTTTCATTTATGATTAGGAATTCAATTCTTTATGTAAAAATTAATTGTTTCAAATCTTTATTTGGCTATCCATTTGACTAAGAATGCAAAGCTGCCATTACAACAGATTAATGTCAAAGTCATCAAGATGTTACTCTGCTGCTGCTAATAGGGTAGGTAACTCATTTTGGTTATGTTCAGAAAACCATCTTTGGAAGTGCTCCTAGATTTTGAATTGCTAAAAATAAGTGCAAGTTTTGAATTCAAACATCAAGACAACAATTCGAGTGATTAATCCAAAAAAGATATTTGGTCTTTTAGATTCATATTAATAGATTTTTAATATTCCATTGCTTTGGATAAGAGAAGATATTATAGTAACTTACGGGCTTAACCTAATGAAAAAAAAAAAAGATATTTAGAACATAAGATCTGTGCTACGTCTTGTACATGTTCTTTACCTTAGTTTTCTTTGCCAAGAAAATAGATAGCTGTTTGTTGAGATATTGGTTTTTTTGTATTTATGATATTCAATTATTTTGGATCTAATAGATCCATGCTATGTCTTACTAGGAAAAGAAATGGGCATAATAAGTTTCGTCATAAGACTACTCAAGCAGCTTGTTGCTACAAATTTGGGAATTCTTGCCAAAGGAAGATGATTTGCAGTTGAAATAATTGGGATTACTATAAGTTTGATCATAACTCTACTCAAGTAGCAAAATCAATTAGTTTGAATGTTGCATGTTCTAAAAAGTTGAAAGTATTATTCAAGTTTATGTTTTGAATGTATTGGGAAACAATATATATATATATATATATATATTTATATATAAAGCCAAAGTTCAGATAAAATCCAATTAGATTCTAAATTGGAAGCCTAATTTTGCACCACCTGTCTAATTCAATGTCTTAATTTTAGTGCAACTATTTATTAGTCATTACAAATATCAAAGAGTCATATTGTTTATAATGAGTACAAATGGTTTTATTAACCAATAGGAATGAGTCTAGTACTGAAATCTAAGGGAGTAGATTAATTAGATTTACTCTTTTATTGCTGGGATTAGGTGGTTTAAATATATCATTAAGAAAAAAATGGGATTGAGAGAGTGTTGAGTTCTGTGGGCAGAGACAGATAGAATTTTGAGGACTTCCAGCAAAAGGTCTTCTTCTTCTATTTTCAAATTTGTATGTTCTTTTGTTGATGTTATCATTTTCTTATATCTTCTTAATTCAAATTCATTACCTGAATTCTATTTGGTTTTTCTTTCTCCTTTTTTTTTTTTTTTTCTGCAACTCTTCCATGGCAGGTGCTGTTTTGGCTAGTGGTGGCTTTGAAGAACAGAGGGAAGCATACTGTCGACTGCCTTAGTGGAATTATATCAGTAAGATTTCCCTAATTTCACGCCATTGTGATTTTTTTGTTTCCAGTGTTGCGCTTGAAGCACAGAGTTGCTTTATTCAGAAATTGTTACTAGTTTAATATTTCTTCTTATTTTAACTCTGGATTTTGTTCCCTTTACTACACAAACACAAACAAATTCCTATATGTTTTTTTATTTCTGGAGTTGTCCCAGATTTTTTAAAATTTGGGTTGCCAACCATTGTGGACATAGGTATATATGATTTAGACTCAAACCGTAAATTACTACCATATGTTGTGAGCTTGTGATCAGATTGTATTGAAATTATGCACCATAAATGTGTATTATCCCTACTTTTAACAGCATTGGCTCTATTCCTTCTGTGCTTACTTAGATAAAGTGGATGTGGTTTTGTAAGGTGCGACTAGGTATCATCATCAAAGGCTTATTTTAGACTAATTATGAGACTGTGGTATAACAAAATTTGAAAAATAATTATTTTGAAAGCTAACACAAATCTATCTTTGAGATTTTCTGGTTCATAAGAAATTTCTTTAAAATTGAGTTGGCACTGATAAGCAAGTGTTCAATGCAGTCGTTGGTCGTGTTGGAGCTAGAATTTGTCATGATATATGCTTTGCTAAACTTGCTGCATTCTTGTCAAGGTAAGCAAAATACTAAAATTTTGAACTGCTGTAGAGATAAAAAAAACAAAAGAGACATGCCTAACATGTCTTCAATTAAAATGTCATTGGTTTTTAGGCTTTATCTTGTGACTATACAAAGTATTCTCACCCTTTCATTTGCTTATACCACTTGGAAGACCTTTTTTTAGTTATTATTACATGACGTGTTTTGTGAATTTTTTTTTGGACATGTGATATGTAATATTTAGTCTTGATTTCCATTTATTCTCATCGAATTATAGATATGCATCTCCTCTATAGGACTCACAAATCACATTGGATTCTTGCTTGTCATGAGTGTAGACTATGCTGGTACGGTTTTGCTTGCTTTGCTGAGCTAAGTTTGTTTTTTTGGTGTTCATGTTTTTGTATTAGTGTGTGTGTGTGTGTGTGTGTGTGTGTTTGTATATTTTTTAACTTCATTAGTCACAATTATGCATTGTGTGCTATTTGAACATTTGAGTTAAATAATCAATATTAGTTTGGTTTGAGAAACCCAAGACCTTATTAGGGGTGGCCAAGAGCTTCCTTAGTATCTGTACTATTAGTTGCACCAAGAGGTTTCATGTCCATTTATTTCTCTTTTTCCAGGGGACACCATTTTCATTCTATGGATAGCAATTGTATTATGAACTTTCATTATTGTTTTAACCATTTCCAGGTGTGGATTTTAAGATTAAGCTGCTCGCAATTGGTGGGAAAAGACTGAAGCTTACAATTAGGGACACAGGTGACTGCTGTAATTATTTTGAATTATAGTTTCATTTTAATCTTTGATTAATGAAGCTTTTGGAAGTGATAGTTTATGGTATCATGTAATTTTTTTCTCTTCCTTCAAGTAGTCACTGCTTTCGATGCTTAAATAAATTGTAGAGCTATTAACAATTGATGAAAGATATGTATATATGATGTTTAGTTAGGTGAACTTTTGGGTTTTAATTGAAACATTTAACCTTTGGATGTTGAAAAATCAAGAAGGTAAAGAGTTATGTTAATTTAAATTTTGTGAAACTGATCAATGGCAATTTGAACTGTTAAATAGACAACTGTGTAGACTTCGGCTTGAAACATACTCAAAAGAAACTCAAAGACAATGTATTAAACATGTCTATAGGGGAAAAGTGCTGTCTGATGGCTCTCCACTAAAAACTGTGAATTCCAAGATGCTATTCACGTATTAAAACAAATGGTTGACATTGTATTTGCATAACAAAGAGTTCCATAACACAGATTTTGGATTGCAATGCACTCAAGAGTCCACATATGAATGAAGTTTTAATTAAAAGTAATCTTGCATATATCATAGACCTGTAGGTAAAGGCAAGTTTTCATGTTACTACTTCCTCTTGCCTACATTAGCTTTCTTTGAAGTGTAATCTATTATGACCCAAACCAATTGAAGTTCATTTAGCAATAATTTTGTCTGGTTAGAAAATTGCTACCTTAGTGTAATCTTTTTGTTATATGAATTGTTTTTTATATGTGAAGGTTTTTTGGGGGTCTGGGTGGGTTATGAGTGCTTATATTAATGGGTAGTAGTTGTCAATTTAGGGGCTGTAATTTGATAGTTCTATGTCATTAACATTTTGTTTAAGCTTTTGATGATGGTTATATTTCTACTATCAATTCTATTGGACAATAGAGTACTCTAAAATTATCAACCTATATACTTCTCTTTGTTTGGCTACGATTGGTGACTTTGGGGTGACAACCATATGGTTTAATTAATTATATACTATTTTTTTTTTACCAAAAAAAGAATTTATTTAAGTTGCCTTTCTTTGTCACAAGGATTATACAAAGCTATTGATTGACTCTCATTGCTAGGCTACAGAATTTAAACTGAGGGTGATATATTGGAAATTCTCAAATCCTTATGGGACTGTAGTGATATCCAACCTATGTGGAATAAACTGTTCGGCTGGGTTAGATGTGATTTCCCGGCCTTAAATATCTTTTCAGACTTGGTTGAGCTGGTTGGGCAATGAAGGCAGAAATTGGACCTGTTTGCAGTAGTAGCCTGGTATGTTTGGCAGCGAAGTAATAAACTGAGAGCAAATGAATCAATTATCCTTCTTCAAGACACTTTGATCTCGGCAGCTCAACTCCTGACAGATTTCCAAAAGAGAAGACTAGTCATTCCATCTTGAAGCCTGATGTCAGATTCTAAGTGGAAGCCTCCAGATAAGGATGAGTTTAAAACCAACTACGATGGATCAGTTTTTCAGGAGACTAATGAAGCAGGTATTGGTGTGGTGATCCGAAATAATGAAGGTGAAGTTTTGGGGGCTCTGTCCGAGAAGATAGCCTTGCCTGGGTCAGTTGTAATGGTGGAAATGCTTGTGGCTAGGAGAGCGGTCCAATTTGCTCTTGAAATTGGAATTACTCACTCGGTCTTTAAAGGGGACTCTGAGATTATTTACAAGGCTCTCTCTACTGACGTTACTCGCCTTTCGTCCTTTGGACATAGTTAAAGACACTAAGCCTATTGCTAGTTCACCTGTGAACTTTTCCTTCTCTCACACTAGAAGGCAAGGTAACTCTGTTGCTCAAGCCTTAGCTAGGAGATCTAGGCTTTCTTGTCCTTTGTTAGTTTGGAAGGTGTTAGTTCCTCAGATGTTTCTAAATTCCTGTAGTTTTTTTTTTCAAGTAATAAATAGACAGTTTGCGATGGACTGATTCTCTAAAAAAAAAGAAAAAAAAAAAACCCTAGAGATGATCATGGTGCCATAGAGCGTGCCTAAATTTTTAGCCTAAACATATAATAGTGGTGTGGTTAATTGCTTTAGTGGGATATTAAAGTCCTTTTGATTAGGTAAATATTATTGAATTTACCCAAATAAGAAATGTATTTAGTTAGAAATATAATTCTCTCACTTTTAAAAAAAAATATATTATTCAAAAAAGATAGAACTACAATTATTAGATGATTGAGTTGAGATATATCTGTCTTAATTAGCTTTCTAATTCATGTAAGAACCAAAACTTTTATCTGGAGATACAAGGAATATGAATTTGTGATATTGTTTCTATTATAGCCTAGTGAATTTGGGGTCGAAGTCATCATTATAATAAAGCACTATATCTTGAAGAATTTTTTTGTCTCTTTTCACTCTACGCTAACAAGTTTACTTAGGAAAAAAAAAAAAACAATATTTTATGCTATAAGCAATGCCAGCCTTTGAAGTTGTAACAAATATTGTGTAACCTAATTATCTCTTTACCTGCCGACTTATAGCTATTGACTATTGTTATTTATAGGGAGATTGAGTACCTAATTATGCAATGCAAGGATTATGTATGGTAATGATATACATTACTGTCAATTTTTTATGACTTTCTTTTCTTTCCTCTTATGTGCGTGTGTTAAAAATATTTAGTATTCTAAAAAAAAAAAAAAAAATTATGTATGGTAACATAATAATTTATATTTTTCTTGGAGGGTAATCTTCCTATTAAATGTGTAGGGGTAAAAGGTCCAATGCCAGATTATGGGCCGTGGGTCTGTCTGAGGAGACCTGTACATCCGAGGACAACAAATCTTAAGGAGTGTGCCTAGCCTAACTCGTTTCTGAAATGTAAGTCACGTGGAAAAAAGATTGGTTCGAGGAGACTTGTCTGTTCGGATTGTCAAAAGGATAATCCAGATGAATGCTTCAATATCGATCATAGCTTTTCCGGAGGATCCCCTGACTTATATGGGCAAAAAGGACAGGTGGCAACGACCAGATATTAAGTAAAAGGCTGATGCCACCGCATTTATAATCCTGCAGCTAACATCATGGCCGCATTAATGGGAAAAGACACCTGAACATTGACTTTCATCCTTTACAGCTGCCAAGTGAAGATTTCAGGTGAAGGCTGATGGGACAAGTATCAAAGAAGACTCACCTAACTGGCACATGAGGTAAAATTGGCGTATAAATAGAGCTGGAAACAAAGAGAAGAGGCATTGAACAATCAGAAGAAGAAAAAGAGCAATCAAGAAAGAGAGAGAGAGGTGCTCATAGTAGTAGTCTAAACACGCTCCTTGGATTGTGCCGAGAAGAACCTTGTATCATCTTAATATTTCATTCATGTTAGTCTGATCATTATCATACTTGGGCCATCAACTCATACGTTCTCAATCAAGTATTCTTCGGCTCACTCTCTTTACAAATTTATTTCAAAGATACTGTATACAGCCTGGGCCTCAACCTATTCTGTTCGTAGGCCCAACCCATAGATTTGTGTCCTTACAAAATGCATTACAAGGATTGGAGAATAATTGCATAATATATTTTTTATGATGCATTAAAATTCATTAGTAGCCTTTTTATTTATTTATCATGTATGCACTAAATTTTTTTTTTTATTAAGTAGCTGTTAGTTACAAATGAAATTTTTTTTTTTTGAAAAATGCTTTCATCTAAGTAAGACTACCTCATAATCACTTTTGTTGAATGTTTCTGTGTGTAAGCACGAGTTACAAACTACTTTATTCTAATGTAGAGTTGTGGATTAGTTTATTTATATATCTGGTTTATTTGATTTGTGTTTTCCATCATAACAAACATTGGAAAAACTGTACATGAAAAACAAATTAAGAGAGAGAGAGAATAAATTTTGTTGTCCAATAATTTAGTTCAATGGGCCAATGACATAAGTCAAAATATGGTTGAGCGTATGCTTATCTCTATTTTCTAACTTCCCTAAGTTCCCTTGTCTAATTCAACTCATTCAAGGTAGAGATGATCTCACTCTTCCAAAAAAAAAAAAAAAAAAAAAAAGCTCTCTATTTGGGTTTAGATTTGATTTTGACACTGTCAAATTGGCTTTTCACCTAATTTTCTTTAACTAGTTGATGGTGGCTCATTGCTTTCAACTTGTTCACCTTTTGACTCCTCACTGCTTGATATTAAAAAATTATTTAACTTTCTTCTGTGAAAAAAAGAAAAAAAGAGAGTATATGTATAGAAAGCCAAATCCTCATTAAAATTTTTTTTTTCAAAGATAGTTTCAATCTATGGCTTTTGCTTTTGATAATTACTCTTTGTTATTAGACCAAGACACCAATTGGTTTTTTGTATAAGCTGGGATCGAATCCTAAATATTTTATTTGACGATAAGAAATTTTATCAGTTGAGTTAACTGAAATCCACGTTTCTTTTTTAGGACGTAGATAGTGATGCAATTTAAATTCCTTTATAAATTGATGGGATATGACATGAAGACATTGAGAGGCTTCCCCATCCTACTAATGTAATGCATTACTTTAATGATATATAAAACAATGGTTACCATCCATGTGGTAACCATCCAATGTTTATATATGATTCTTTGACCAATAATTATTCCTCTAAAACAAGTCAATAGATGCAATATGTATTGTTTAAAATTTCTTGCAAAGCTATGTGTTGTTTTAAAAGATTTATATTGCCATTGTTTTTTTTTTTTTTTTTCCAAAACAAAACTAAATAAATGGCATTTCAAGACAATCCTTTATACATTTTTTTAAGGATAAGTTACTTTTTAAACTTTAGAATTTTTAATATGTTTCGTTTAAATTTTAAAGTTTCTAAAGATGTTTCATTTAAATCTATTATCACAGTTTTGTTTCCATGTTAACACCATTAAATATCACACCACTAATTGGTTTAAATGAAATTTATTTCAAAATTTGAGGTTGAAATGAAACTTACTTATAAAGTTTAAATAAATTTTTTTAAAAAGATTTTGAAATTTAAATGACATATACTGATTTTTATTAAGGCAAAAACACTATTTTGATCTTTACATTTTGCACTCATGGTCAATTTGGTCCATACATTTTGCACTCATGGTCAATTTGATCCCTACATTTTGGGAGCAGTCGATTTGGTTCTTGTTATTTTCAATTTGCAATTAATTTGGTTCTTACCGTTAACTCACTAACAGAAAATACTTATGTGGCAAACGGTGTGCATCGTTTGGCACATTTGAAGCTTACATGGCAAATAAAATAATAATAAGAAATTTAATAGATTTTAAAAAAATCCATATCAGTGCTTCCATGTCAGCAATTATATAAAAAAAAATCCAAGAAAAATAAACAGAATAAAAAAAAGTGTTATTTTGTTTTATGTTTTCTCTCACTTTCTTGGCAGCCAAACACTGCAACAAATACAAAGAAATTCCAAGCTTTGAAACTTTCCCGCAATTTCGAAAGCAACTTTCCTTTGAAACAAACAAAAATTATTGAAGCAAAGAAAAACTCTCTTTCAATTCCTCCGTCTTAATTTTTTAAACCCGAAGATTTTGTCTCTCCTCTTTGTTAACCTTCTCCTCTCTCTTTCTTTTCTATGTAAACCACTGATCTGCTTCCATTCACACTACCGATCTCCAAAGAATTTGTCATCTCTTCTCCGATCTACCTCTAGCAAGTCTACGTCACTGACCAATAGTTAGAGTTCAATCCGTCATCACAACTAGCCTTTGACTCACAAATCTCCAAACTCAGTTATGCCTAAATCTATAGTAGCAACAGCGATGTCATATGTGAAGGCCTACGCAAACATCGCGTTCTTAATCCCTAGTATTTCTACCACTAAATCCATCATTCGCTGCTTTGCCTAGCCTTCAACAGTGATCAAATGATTTTTCAAACATAGCTTGGTTGATAGTTGATACATTTGAATGGAGTGAATCTAATGGCATAACTCTACTAATTACCAAATGTATCAATTAAACACAGACAACGACAAAAGTACAGTTTTTGGATTTTTGTTTTATTTATTTATTTATTTTTTTAAATTTGAGTAATTTAAGAATGGAGGAATTGATAACGATGTGGGTTTTTTTTTTTTTTTTTTTTTTTGTGGGGTTTAAAAGAATTTCTATTTGTTTCAAGGACAATTGCTTTTGAAATTCCAGGAAAGTTTGGAGCTTGAAATGACATTTTTTTGTTGTATTTATTGCACTGTTTGGTTGCCAAGAAAGTGAGAGAAAACAGAAAAGAAATGAAAATAATTTTTTTTAATTTGGATTTTTAATATAATTGATGTGGATGTGCTCATGTGAAATTTTTTAATCTCTATTACATTTATTATTATTATTTTGTTTGCCATGTAAACTTTAAGTGCACCAACAATGCATATCGTTTGTCACATAAGCATTTTTCGTTAGTAAGTTAACAGTAAGGATCAAATTGATTGCAAGTTGAAAATAACAAGGACTAAATTGATTACTCTTAAAAAGTAAGAACCAAATTAACCTTGAATCTAAAATATAGGGACCAAAATAATATTTTCCTCTTTTATTAATAATAGTATCATAATATTGATCATGAAAAAAAAACTGAATATTGTATGCCAAGCCGCAGCCATGTGAGAGTAATCTCGAATCAACACGCTGAAGCAAACTGAACGCTGTATGCCAAGCCGCAGTCCTATGAGAGTGATCGCGAATCAACACGCTGAAGCGGTGCCATACATCACCACGACTTCCACTCTTTTGCCTTCTGCCTTCTTCATAAAATGCTGGTGCCGCAACAGCTTACAATTTTTGCCACAACTTACTCAGCTCGTCTACCTGACAAGTCCTGATTAGCCCAAACCACTCACGCACGACAAATCTTGATAGGCTAAGAAAGGGTAATTGGGCCGCGTGGGTCAATAACTCCAAAACCCACAACCCGTCACGTAGAAAATTTTGGCAAAAGTAATGTCATTTGTTGCGGTGTAAGCATTGTCGGCTTTGAAGACAACTACGACTACTAATATAAAAAGTCAAAGGAAACCAAAAGATAAGAACACACTCATTAAATATAATCATTCTTTTCACAGAGGCCAAACTTCTCAGAAACCAAAATCTTGAATTCTACATTGTTTTTTAGATATCACCGCCCCAACTTCAAACGTTTATATAACTTTCATTACTATATTATATAACTTTCTGAGCTATATTTCACCGTTATATATATCCTTTTTCTGCAACAAATTATTCATTCTCACGTATATACTTACTTAATTCCTCATATCAATGGCGTACTCGAACAGACACAACAACAACAATTCTCAGTCTTATGCTCCTTCTGCACCATCCTTTCCTGGAGAACAATCACCATATACTTCTGCCGCAGCAGCTGCTCCAAATTACTATGCCCACCACTCCCAATCCTATCCTCATGGGACTACTACTCCTCCTTCCTCCAATTCTGCTTATGGCTCATATGGGCAACAGTACCCATCATCATCATCATCATCAGAATTTCCAGCTGGGACACACCCAGATGTGATAAGGAGCTTTCAGACGGTGGATAGGGATAGGAGTGGTTTTATTGATGAGAAGGAGTTGCAGCAAGCTCTTTCTTCTACCTACCACAGGTTTTCTCTTAGGACCATTCGGCTGCTCATCTTTCTCTTCAAGAATCCAAATGCTCCTCTAACAATTGGTCAGTTTCTCTTTCTTTTTCTTGGATTTGATTAAAAGTTAAATATGGGGTTGGAGTTTGAATTAATGCAATTCATATCTTCATTTTCTTTGGTATCAAGAACATCTTCAATTCTTGTTCTTTTCTTTTTCTGGGTTTTGATTTTCTCAGCCGCCAAACGTGTTTGTTTGAACATAATTAATCGAGCACGTTTATTTTACCTGTTTACAATTATGAATTATGTGGACGTTAGTTGATTTTCAAAGGAGTTTGTGTGATTCAGATATACAACAATGGGTATGGTACTAAAGTTTCAAATTAGATTCTGACTTTACTTTATCAAATTTAGCTTTCCACACTATTTTCTTTGACCAGTTTTTATCTGACTGGTTTTTCTTTTAGCTTTACGGTTTATTTGATTATGTACATTTCTTTTTTTTCAAAATTATTTGTTAAAGCTCTGTTTATTTTGATGAAAAATTTGATGTGAAAATAGTTTTTTTTTTTTTTATGTTTTATTATCTTTGGTAGTATCAAAGAAAATAGGTAAAGAAAACTATCTATGGTCAATAGAAATTTCTATTAAAAGTATGAATTATTATCTAGAAATTGTTTTCCACTAAAATTTTTGGGAAAACAACTCTATCCTGTGACAAGTTAAATAAAGAAAACTAAAAAGATTGTTTTCCAACTTATTTTTAAGGTGATTACCAAACATAGAAAATTTATATAATTTTCTAGAAAATAATTTTTAGAAAATGAATAATTTTTCTAAAAATGTTAACATTGAAATAAACGAAGCCTAAATATAATTATACTTTAACTAACTTTTAACAAATAAGCAAAAGCTTTTAGCAAGAAATATTTTGGTCTTGTTGCAGTTACTGATTTGGGTACATTAATTTGCTGTTACAGGGCCAAAAGAGTTTGCTGCACTATGGACTTGTCTTGGTCAATGGCAAGTGAGTAATCTTATCCCATTTCTTTCATTTTGCGTAACAACTCTGAAAGAAATCAATTACGGTTATTTGTATTAGAAACCTACAAATTCCTTTTTGGTTCATGAAAATAGTTGGTTAAATTAGGAAAAATCTTTACTTAATTCTAGCATTTTCCTCTCTTTTTCCTTAGTTCTTTTTGACAATCTAAAATATTTAGGCAGTGAACCGAATCAATTTTCCTTGGCATTAATGGGATATATGGTGACAACAGTTGGCTAGATTCCCCATCCAGCACAAAGGCAATAGATTCTATTTACAACTTAAAAATTGAAGTATGTATCTTATTTGAAATTTCCTTGCTATGTAATGTACATGATTTCGTCTTCATTTTCACCCGCGTTAATGTCTCTGCTGTTACAACATGGTCAGAGACGCTCTCATTTTGACAAGCACCATAATGCTGATCACATAGAGAACATTTTGTCCAACCAATTACTTTTTAGTTTTTCCTAATATTGCTTGATGCATGTCAAATTGAACTTTTGGTATTGGACTCGCACTTGCAGGCCATTTTTCAGAGATATGATAAAGATAGGAGTGGTAAAATTGACTCATTTGAGCTGAGAGATGCTCTCTATGGTATTGGCTATGCAATCCCAGCTTCTATTCTCCAACTACTGGTTTCCAAGTATGATGATGGAAGTGGCAGGAGGGTTGAACTTAATTTTGACAGTTTTGTTGAGTAAGTCTTCTAACTAGGATACTTCACATTCATCATTAATTTTATTTTTTGTTGTTGAGATTGCTATGTGGTTATAATTCTAATGATATGTTTTATTGGACGTGCAGATGTGGGTTGATTGTGAAGGTGAGACTGCAAATTCCTCTGAAAGTCTAAACTTCAAATTTCTCTTAATCCCTTAACTTCCACTTGTTACTTACTTTCTCTGTCAAATTAAATATATTGGACAAATATAATCTGAAATAGAAAACTATCAGCCTTGTTTGATGAGATTTCGTGTACATCCATCTAATGGCTTATGTGACTGTGATTTCAGGGTTTGACAGACAAATTTAAAGAGAAGGATAGGCAGTATACCGGTTCAGCAACGCTTTCTTATGACACATTCATGTCTATGGTCATTCCTTTTCTTGTATCTTATAATTAACTTGATGTGATGCTAGTCATTTTTTTGTTCTTGATTCATTTGATTCTTTGGAACCAATTCTTTTGAGGTGAGCAAGAGCTTGTAGAGTAAAAGTGAGTTTTGTTAAGCATTTTCTTTGTATACCTCTTAGAATTTTTGAGTAATGTAAAAAAGAAATCCTTTCTTTTGCATCTCATTACAACATTAGTGGGAAATCACACATGAATGTACCTTTTTACACCTTTTCTAGTATCTTTTAATTGATGAAGTCGTTGAAGTATAGGAACAAAATTTGGTCAAATTAAACTCTGCCGCAAAGAGAAGTAGTTCCTTACTTCCTTTGCTTCTGTACATGAATGGTAATCTGACTCCAATCAGTGGATTTCATTGGCAATTTTCAAAGAATGCCATACTAGTTTTACACACACAATATGATAAGAACAGATGCCGCGTAGTTTGAACTCCATAGCCACAATATGTGGACTAGAGCTGTCATCTTTGACCATTTAGGGGCGGTGATAGGTCGGCGATCTAATCCTCAAAAAGGTCAAACATGTAGGCGTGGGTCATATTTGTCTCTATTCGCTCAGAAATGCATAAATTCTGTGAAGCCTAAAGCACTGAACTTAGCCCAGCCCAGCTTAGATAAAAGGTTTGGTAACTCTATAGCACAAAGTTAGTTTTGAAGAATATGAACAAAAGCCATAGGTTGAAAAATTATGTGATGACAAAAAATAAATTTCTTAAAGATTATGCACAAATCAAAGAAATAGAAAAACAGAGGAGATTCTAAAAAAGATTAATGAAGACCGCATTACTCAAAAAAATAAAAGTGAGATCTTGTTTTTTTTTTTTTGGGAAGGAGAAAGTGAGATCGAGATCGAGTGTGTGGAGACAATTAAATAAGAGTCATTTGAAATCAAATCAAATCAGAAACTCATGGCCCATAAGCTGGATAATCCAATTCATTTTGTGAACAACAAAGTATTACAATATGTCTATTTTACTATGGTTGAAAATATGGAAATAGCACGAGGATATTGAACTTTTCAAACTATTTGTTCCCTTGGCATTGAAGATTTCACTTTCCGAACCTTAACTCAAGGATGATTTCTTTCCAAAGGGATGAGTTTGACGTAAGATATATGTTGCAAAAGGTCATTGGATGATATATATTTAACTTGTGGATTGTTCTAAAACAGGGTATCTTATTCTTTTGACATGATCAAAACGTGTAATTTTTTTTTAGGTTTAGTTGACATTTTACTGCAATGTTATTGACAGAAAGCAAAAAAGATCGAGATTAAAAACAAAGTTCAAACGTTAGGAATTAAAATACAAATTCTAAAGTTGACGGATCAAAAAACCTTTTTTTTTTTTTTTTTTTTGAGAAACTAACGGATCAAGAACTTTAAAGGGTGTACACTTTTTATTTGCAAACAAAGACAATGTTTGGTATCATGGCGAGTGGTGCAAATTATCATATTATTATTATTGTTGTTTTTTGGGCTAACGTGAGTGTCCAGGCCTTGATAAATTCCTTAAATTAATATAGTCCCTTGTCCCTCACATATTGGGTAATTACACCCAAAAATCTTTGCAAGGGAATTCTAAAGTATTTGGTTATGACTTAGGATTAGGAGACTTAAACCTAGAACCTCATGGATTACATGTGGCCAAAAAACTAGTGGACCAAGCCCTTAGGAGGCATATATTATCAAAACACGATGTATAAAATGTACACGTTAAATACAACACAATTGTTTAGTTAAATAGATGTGGTAAGATTTTCATCTAAAACTCATATGCACAAGACGAGACACTGAGTTGACCCAAGGCCACTTTAAACCACATGTCGTGCCCATCACGTCTGTTGCAGAGAAGCACTAGACATAGGCCACCAAACCCAAATAGGATAATTTGAAGACTCAACCCATAATTGAACTCCAATAAGTCCACTGAACCTTTTGGACTAACAAAATTTGTTCCAAACCCACTTGTGAAAAAAATTAATGAGTGGTTGTTAATTAAACAAAATTTTCTCGCAAATAGTTTACAAAGAATAATTTGCCTCTTGCCATCAGGGTGGTAATAGGGTGCATGTATCCACCCCCATGTGAAAGGTTGGATACATGCACCCGATGCATGATAAATTTTCTCCTTGACTCCTTGTCATTCATTCGTGACTCTCTCTCACCATGATTTTTAATCAACCCTCAATTATGTGGTAACACCTTCGCATGATGCATTTGTTGAAACTAAAGTAACCATGCTTTAGAAGATCCAATTGGGGGAAGTCGTAACCGGGGAGTGCATACTTACTATATATATATGTTGAGAGAGAGAGAGAGAGAGAGAGAGAGAGAGAGAGAGAGAGAGAGAGAGAGAGAGAGAGAGAGAGAGAGAGAGAGAGAGAGAGAGAGAGAGAACAGCTAACAAGATACCATCAGCAAATATTTTTTTTTTTCTAGACCTGTGCTTACATGGTAAAATCAATTCTATTGCTCCATATACAACAAAATGCTGCGGTTCCTAGAATCCCAATAATCTCCCTCTAAAATCTTCACCAAGTTCTTCCTTAACACTAATTATTGGATTTTTGTTAAAGAATTTGGAGTTCTTGTTACTTTTCTACCTACCTTAGCTAATTACCTCATGACTTCTTCATGTTTATTGTTATTTTTTAAACATGAATTACCTAATCTATTAATGAATGGTTTATGGTGTGTATATATATATATATATATATATATATATTTATATGATTATTGTTATCTATGATGAGTCTTGTGCAGTTTATAAAGAAAAGCTCCGATTTGTCACTGCCGGAGTAAGTAGCTTTTATATTAAAAATAACAGCTCCACATATGTTTTTGTCTCCCTGCACAGATGCAACAATACCTCAAATCACATGAATAAAAATAAACCCACAAACCTACCATACTTTATATTTTTGAATAATTAAATGCTGTGAACCAAATATTCAACTTTCAACATGCAAAATTGGTTGAATCTTTTTCATTTGATGGTGTACCAGCTTCCATATATTAAATATTGTCTGGTAATCAAGGGATGTGCGTAGTCAGATTTATTTATAAAGTTATTTATCTTTTTCTTTTTGAAAGCTACGCAAGAAAACTTAATTTGTTGCTGTGACAGTTTTTTATTTGGCTATGGGCTACTTGGACCACAACTACTAAGGTAGTTCAATGTTTGTCCAACCCCACATTACTAGACGGTTCCTCAACATCAAACTAACAAAACCTAATGGGCCTCAAAGCAATTTGGTTTGTATGTCCAAGGGGTTGGAACCAAAGACAGGCCATGTTCATGGATTAATGACTAGTGAACTACTTGAAAATACATGCTAATTGGGGGGTCACCTATATAGTACCGGTAGTAGCTAGCCAGTCACTATATAAGTCTAACTCTCAGTGGATTCGTTTATCTGGCAATCTTATCCTCTGGGCCATGCTGATGTGGGAATCTTATGGGTGGATTCGAATGGTCCATGATGTTGAAATCCACCATTGCACCTTGTGGCTCAAGCATCCTATGTGATGTTACATACGCAAAAAATTTCAACATTATGTTCAACAACAAAGAAAAAGCAGGAATCGTCAGGTTGGTATCTAATTAGGAATAGATTTTTTAACATAATTTCAACAAGTTTGATAATAAGTTGTAGCCAACTGCTTTGGTATAATATGCTTGGATTAAACCAAAAGACACCAAAGAAAGTTAATGGCATATTTTAAAGATGTATTAGCGATCACAGATTGACCATTTGACCCTGATGTGATTAATATAGTGATTCTATTTTTATTATGACAGAAAAGACCAGCTATACAATGATGTCGGCATAAAATCAAAATGGGACTGCTTAAATTAAGACTGATAATACAGATTCTCTATTGGGAATAGGAAGTAAAAGATGCAGACACAGAGGCAGCCATCTTTGAGATAGGATTCACAATCAATGACAACACAAATGAGGTTTCAGTTTTGGTGACCTGGGAAAAAAATAAGAAACACCAGCTGCCGAAAGGCGGTCTCTAATGGCCTCTTATCTGATAGAAGCCGGTTTGGACTTTTGTCTGGCTGAAGACAACAGGAATTTTGTACAGCAAGATTCATACACGTCATTGCAAGTGGGTGGTGAGAAGCATGGATACCACCACCGCATCTTTAATAAAAAATGCAAAAAAAATGAGATTATATTCGCGAATTTAGAGTTTGATACGGCTCATTAATCATAAATATTTAATGTCAATGCTCTGTTCAATGCATGTATAAAGTAGACAAATATGGACAGGCTCTATCTTATAGATTCGTGGTAAAACTTGTCTTCAAAATAAAGTATCCGAATTTCCCGTCATATGATTTGAAGTTTTTCTAATTGTTTCTAGTGTATGGAAGTCCAGGAGAATCTGAGTACATCATATAAAGATAAAGAAAAATGAGAAGGTATGGACCACAGGTAGCAGGTTTAGGAGTTGGGGTTAGTTAAGATATATGGTTAGCATTGTTCTAAGAGTAAAAGTAAATGAGTTTCTCACCTGTAGAAACTCTACTTGCATTAAATGATCTCTAGGAATTCCTATGTTTTTTCTTTTGATCTCTCCAGACTTCAGTTCAAGAATTTACAAGTGCTCAAAGATTAAGCTTGCCATAAGAATGATAAGAAAGCTGAAAACAGACAAAGCCTGCAAAATAGAAAAATTTACAAAACTTGAATTAGATGCATCGTTTTACTTGAACCAATTTACCAATCGAATCTCATGCTAACAAATGACTTCAATAAATCAGGAAGAGGACTTATCCATCAAAACATTTATTTATGAGAAGAAAGGCTGTAAAGGTGACACAAATTATAGAGAATACATGTCTTACATTGTTACTGGATGCTGACATGTAAAACCCTGGTAGATAGCCCTGTAACCCAATGTTGTAAACTGGGGTTCCATTAGGATAGTAGAGGCCATAGTTCCTCTCTGATGCCGGACCGGGCTTTAAATTCTCGTTAAAAAGTGCAAACACGTATATGTCAACTGGAGTAGACGGTTTTGCTGGAGTACCTTGCTTCTCCTGTATTCTCTGCAGCAAATTACCATTATATAATCCAGCATTCTCTGGCGTAGCTCCTACCTCATCAGTATCCCCCTTAGATGGCCAACCTGTCTCCGAAATTTTAACCTCAACATCTGTATGCCCCATTGCTTTCATCGCCCAATACACAGCATCAATTTGAGCATACAACATGTTATCATAGTGCAAATTCGTATTTGGATCAGTCATCCCTTGGTTAGGCTGAAATAGCACATAATCTAATTGAACCTGACCTGGGCTACCCTTGTATGCAAAATATGGATATGCATTTATTAAGAAGGGTGAATTGATCTGAGCATGAAAATTTAGAAGAGGTTGGATATACTGGGCAAGATCTTCCCTAAAAGTTCCGGCTGAGGGAGGGTATGAATTACCTAATATTTTAAGAGAGTGTGCAGTTGTGACAGTAACTTGTTTATCTAGTCCAAGATTAACAAGAGTATGATAGACACTTTGCATTGCTGGGAGGAGACTAGGTTTTAACTGAGTGTCATTGCTATCGAATACCTCATTTCCCACAAGGATGCAGGAAATCTTTGTTTGAGGAAGGTGGGGTGTAACATACTGTTCAATCCAATTTTGAGCCTTTATGGGGTCAGCCGCCATACTCTGAAGATACTCATTACCTAGGCCAACAATGAAATCAACATTCGAGTTAGAGAAGGCGAGCAGGACATTCGGATCGGCATCATAGAGTTTTACTCTACTAATGTTGAGAGATGTAAGGAGGTTGGCAACACGAGAGGGAGACGGCAGATTGTCGGCAATTTGTCCGTAGTTTATTCCTACTCCGATACTGAGATTTTGGACACATAAGTCTGAAACAGAGTGGGAAACAGAGTTAAAAAAAAAAAAAAAGAGTGAAAAGCATATAGATTCAAAATGTCAACTATAATTTTATACGGACATATATCAATTAAAGAGGAAAAATATGTTGAGCTTGTAATGCATTATTGCATAATTTGCATTTCTGTTTGACCAATAGTTTTGATTTTCACATCTCAAGATGAGGCATTCTAATTTGATAGTCAAATCCAAAACCAGTTTAAAAATAGTCAAGATGTCAAACTTTTAATATATACACCATTTTATTATGAAATGTTTATCGTAATCAACACTTGCCCATACATAACTCCAATGCTTCAATCAATGTTCAAAAACTGAAATCAATACAATTTACTAAAAAAGTGAATTAAGCTTGAGTAAAAAGAAAGCTTTGGAGCTAAGAGAGAATTTTCAATAAACTGTGGCAATAATAATCCATCAATCAAATCACAAATTTACATCTATAAAGACACAAATAAAGAGAACAACAAGAACTCAACCCAGTTGAGTTTCACAGAACTCAACCACTATCTGTCTATCTTATAAATGATAAAACATTAAAAAAATGATACCCTGTTGTTTTAGCTGCAAAAATAACAATAGACTCAAACTTAAAATAAGAGTTATATATATACTTCACATTAGAAACACCCGGGCAGAACTCTTTAACATTCATTACTGTCAACTCAAAAAGTTATCTTTTCGTTTTTGCATTTTCTGTCAATATCATAGAAACAGATTTGAGTAATAAGAGAGAAGTGAAGCCAAGAAAAGAAACCTGAAAGAGTAAGAAACAACAGAAGTGCTTGGAAGATAGAACAGGTAGCCATTATTACTGAACTGATCTTGGCCTTTAAATTTTAGCCGACCAAGACCACCGCCACCACAAAGAACTACACGCTGTTGTGTCAAATATCAGCAACGACTCATCGTTTGGTTAACCAAACGAACGTTTTATAGTCACTGGGATTGCCCGGTACGTGAGATAAAAATTTAACTTAATTTAAGTGTGAATGCATGTAAAACTAACTGTTTGGAATCCGCTTATATTGCTGAAAATTAAAAACTAAAAATATTACAATAAAATAATTTTTAAATGTATAAATAGTACCACGAGACTTATTTTTAATAAAAAAATTAATAAAAATTGATATTTATAGGTCTTATAAATAGTATATAAATGTACTATTTACAGAAAAAAAGTCAACAAATACTGCCAAAAAAAAAAAAAAAAAAAACGCAACCTAAGATTTCAGCATCCCAAACGAAGTCTAAACTCCGGCATGGCTCTTGCCTCTCATGAACCCACAAGAAACAAGACTTGTGGAATGACTATAACATTTAGCACAACTATCTTATAAAACTCTGCTGCTACGATTTTTATATGAACTATCATTTTTTTTTTTTTCCATAACTCACAGTCAATTACATAAGTTCTGTAAGTGCAGGTGCTTTCAGTAAGCAGCAGAGGGAATAGAGAATTCCTTTTCCAGTCGTTTTCGTCCGTCAGTTCTTGCGAGGGTTGGGGAGGAGAAGGGAAGCTTGCCTTCTGGGCTTACGGTTCAAGGTGTTGCTGATCAGACAATCTTCTGTTGTATTTATAGCTTCGGCAGACAAGCATAACTTTGGCATATGATCATAGAGAACACGGACTATTTTGACTAAACTGACTCTAAATAATGTTTGGTTACTTTCATAAGAGAACTAAAGGAGTGTGGTATTAAAATTATAGAAAAAGTTAACCTTTCAAACCAATAGAAAAAAAATCTTTCAATCCATTACTTGTATTTTCAATCATACTGCTTATTTAATTAGTAACATAATTTGTTTAAATTATACAAAAATAAACAAGTTTAGAAACCACCAAATAATTGGTTAAAATGAGTTTTCTCCAAGTCGGTGAGAGGAAACTTTGTCTTTTTATTTGATTTCTTTTTTGCTTTTATGATTCCAATAGTTTGTTTACACGTAAGAAAGTATTGCTGGTCTCTATCTCAATGTAGTTACAGGTGATCAACCGACATTATTTAATTCGTGCCCCAACTGTCATTCTACCAAGGGCATTCCCATTAAACATCCTAAAAAATTTAACATTTATCATCGCAAAATACTATTTTTACAATTTTAACACCTCTTCTATATATTATTAAAAGTTGAAACTTAATGTTTAATGCATCTGCTCTCATGTTGCGCCACATCATTTTAAAAAATATATATAATTTGTCCTACAATTTTAAAATGGTTTTTACAATTTTCAGTTTTATAAATGTAGCTCACTACTTATTTATTTGCTTCTACTATCACCCTATAATAAATCCAGTCCACTACTTATTTATTTACTTCCACTATCACCCTATAATAAATCTATATAATTAATTCATTCCACCTCTTATTTATTTAGTTTCACTATTAAGCCCAACCCAAAGCCTTTTCAGTTTAGCTTTAGGGTTTTGTGTGAATTTTTTCAAAAAAAAAAAAAAAAAAACAACGTTTAAGCCTTTCAAGCTTTGGGTTTTTTTTTTTTTCCCAATTTTCCTATAATTGTTTTTAACATTTTTTTTAATATTTACAATTCTCCAACCTTTCTCGCTCCCTTATCGTTTCATCTCCCTACTACTTTTTCAATCTTTCTCCTTCCCTTGCCTTTTCATCTTCCCACTACCCTCTGCATTAATATCATTTTTTCTCTTTCCCTTCATCTTCCTTTATTTTTGTCTCTTCTTATTCACACCCTCTTACTATAAATTTGTCACTATTTCTTCTATTTTATGCATAGTTTTCCCTTACAAAAAAAAAAATTGTATTCTCTCTCTCTCTCTCTCTCTCTCTCTCTCTCTCTCTAAATTTTTGGGTGGATTTTTTTTTTCTTGCATCTCTACTTTAGGTTGATAATTTTTTATATTCTTTAAAACTCTTGTGGGGGTTAAAGGCCCAATTTTAGATGTTGGACCGTAGGCTTGTCTGAGGAGACACACTTGTCCGAGGACAGTAAATTACGATGAAAATGCACGGCTACAAACCTCGCAAGGATTTGGCCGGTATGTAGACAAAGAAGAGTTGTCCGAGGAGGATTATCTCTTCGGATGATCAAAGAAAAAACCAAGATGAGCGCTCTGACTTTTATTCTGATATTTTAGGGGATTCTTTTGATATATGAACATCTAGTAAGTACATAGGATAGATGGAAGCAATAAGATATTATATAAAAAGCTGCAACTATCGCATTTATTACCCTGTAGCTAACCCTATGGACGCATTAATGAGGAAAGGATGTCTGAACAGTAACTCTCAACCTTTATAGCTGCTGTGTAAAGACTTTAAAGGAAGGTTGATAGAACAAGTATCAAAAAAGGTCATCTGACCGGCACGTGTGAGAAAGTGGAGTATAATGAGAGCCAGAGGCAAGGAAAGAAGGGATTGAAGAATCTGGGAAAAAAGCGAGAGAAGCAAGAGCAAGAGGAAGAGAAACACAAAGTTGTAAACATTCAAGTACTTGTATTACTATCCTTCTTGGACCAAGCCGAGGATGATTTTATATAACAGTGTTGCTCTATTTTTATCTGCCTGGACTTAGGATACATTTGTGTAACACTTTGTCTCACTTAAAGCCCAGTTTTTCTAGCCCACTCTCTATAAATTCATTACTATGACTTTTTGGGCCTGAGTCCATTTTGCTTGTGGACTAAGCCTCCGAAACTGTGTCTTTACAACTCTATTTTGGGTTAATGCGATTTAGTTTTGTTTTTTAAATTGTTGTTGTTTTTATTTTATTTATTATTCTCTTTGATTGTTAAATGTTATCCTATTGCATTCTAAAGAATTAAATATAGCATATAAAAATGTAATATTATTCTATTACATATCATGATATGGATAATTTGGTATTTATTTTGTTACATAGCATGATTTTTTATACTGCTCAATTTAGATGTTAAACTATGAGATTTTACTAATTTTTGTTTATTTTCTAATCCTTTGTGGTGGACAAAGTACTCTTAATAGTTGTATCAGAATACTCTATAATACCATTCATTTAAAGAAAAGCAAAAGTTAGCCAAACGAAAATAATAAGATAGGTGACAAATTTTAATTTTTGCAATTTTATTTTCATTATTATTATTTTATAACAATGCATGTATAGGAATTTAATTTTTAGATTTTGCTAATAATTGTTAATTTGATAATATGTTTTGGGTGGCCGAAATTATAATTTCTACAAAGAAAATAACATTAATAGATTATCAAAAACAAAATTTTATCCTAATATTGGTTCAATTAATCATTGTTAAGTTTTATTAATTTTTTTTAGTTTACGTTTTTTTGGTGTTTTGGATTGTTCTTATATTACATTTATGATTGCTCCTATAATAAATAAAAATATAATTACAAAATACATTTCTCATTATTAGATTAGTTTAAATTGTAAAAAAAAATTTAATAAAACTACCATAAAAATAATTATTACGCGCGGGTTCGCCGCTAGTTTTCTAATATACCAAACATCAAACATTCTATTTTTTTTACTACATTTAAATATTCTTTATTTTAATATTTTTATTCATTTTTATTATTATTTCTCACTCTCCCTCTGCCTCTCTCTCTCCCACTGTTTCTTCATCTTTCTCAACCTGGTCTAGAAGCTTCTCCCACCTCTATGGCCTAAGCTTTTCACGTTTAACCACGGCACTCAACAACACAAAAAAGAGAAAAAAAAGAAAGAAGAAGAAACCACCCACCACACGGCCTCAACCCACGACATAACCCACAACAACCAACCACCAAATCAATCAACCTACACCTATAAGCCAAAGCCACCCCAATCAACTCATACCCACGACCATAAAACCACTCAAGGCTGCCGAAGCCCACCCACAACCAAGATTTGATTTTACAAAACCCACCCACTTATACCCACGACTCAAGGCTTGCGATGGCTCCGGCGAGGCGATCTTGAAGAGCCGGTGAGGCGATCTTGTGGGGTGGGCCAAGGCGATCTTGAAGAGTGCGAGGCTTGTGGTGGCTCCGGCGAGGTAGACCGTCGCTGTGAGAAAGAGGGAGATGAAGAGCGTAGAGATAGAGGGAGACGAAGAGCATAGAGGAAGAGGCAGAGAGAAACAGAAAAAGAAAAAGAGACTTGGAGAGAGAAAGAAAGAGACATGAGAATAAAAAACCTTTTTTTTTTTTACAATCCAAGCTCACTGTAGCAGTATGCCAAAAATCTTGTCATTTGAAATCTTTGATGGAGTGGTTTTTTTGGTGTTTTGATGGTAAAATTTAGCATATATTCCTTTTAGCATCCTTAATGAGAATACTCTAATAGAAAGTCGTATGGGAACCGACTAGGCCTAAATTACCTTAATTTTTCCACGATTTTTTTACTGGGCCCTTTTCTCTCCATCATGTATATTTAGTTTTTTTCATATATTTGATTCTCAAAACAAAAAAAAAAAGTCTGTTTCATATATTTATCAAAGGCTGATCCGTGCAACGTTGGTTTCCAATTAAGCTCAAGGCATCAAACTTATAAAGTCTAATTATGTTAAAAGTTTCAAATCCTATTGCATCTAAAGAAAAAGTGAACCGTACAATATAGTGAAAATGATTTTGCGTAATTGTGTTTTTGTCATCATTTTGATCGTTAGATAAGTTCTTGTATCAGTTTAATCATATTCTTTTAACACATTTCAATGGCACCTTTGCCATCCTATATATCCCTCGGCATTAATTTTTGACATGTCAAACGAAATGATTACATGTTATATGGAAAATATTTTTACATCTTGAGGAGTGTTTGGGTTGGCCAAAAAACTCAGTCAATGAAAATCATTTTCGTTAATGGTTAAATATCAAGGCTTGAAGTGTAAAATAGATTACACTTGTAATTTACCTTTAAACGATTTTCAATTCTACCCAAAATCGAGAGAGAGAGAGAGAGAGAGAGAGAGAGAGAGAGAGAGAGAGAGAGAGAGAGAGAGAGAGAGAGAGAGAGAGATTACCTGAACTTGAGCTCGACTCCACCACCATTCATGGCCGTGCCTCTCACCGCCGATCAAGCTAAGCAATTCCTCCTTCTTCCTCTCTTTTCCTCCCTCTACCACCCATGTCACCAATCTGCTCTCTCTCTCTCTCTCTCTCTCTCTCTCTCTCTCTCTCTCTCTCTCAAGCAAACCACCATAAGTCGACCAACCCACTGTGACCTAGTTGCCTCCTCCTCTCAATTTTGTCTCCACCTCTCAATCTCGTCTCCACCTCTTCTAGATTGAACCACCGACTAGCCCTAGTTGCCTTTGCCTCTCAATCTTGTCTCCACCTCTCAATCTCGTCTCCACCTCTTTTAGATTGAACCACCGACTAGCCCATGACTAATCTCTCTCTCTCAATTTGACTGGGTTTGATGAATTTTTTGTTTCTTTTGTGTTTGTATATTGAGAAATGATATTATATATTTGTTTGGAAGCTGAGATAAAAAAATGCAAGGAACTAGTAGAAAATGTGTTTTCTATAGCATTTTCAAGAACACAACCAAACCTGTAAAAATATTTTCCAATGCATTTTTCGGAGTGCAACCAAACACCTGAAAATATTTTCCTTCCAGAAAAATATTTTCACCTAAAAATATTTTACACTCAGAAAATGTTTTACATAGAGCCAGACATAGCCTTACTTTCATTTTGTTTCGTTGTAAAATATTTTACAAAAAATATTTTCAACATTATATTGTGTTTGTTTTGTTGTAAAATGTTGATCAAAGCTAAAAAAAAATTTTAGATGACCGTAAAAAACTTTGTAAAATGTTTTAACAAAAAAAAAAAAAAAACTTGGTAAAATATTTTACAAATTGATCAACTCGCACAACCCCTCCTTGAACAATTTTCCACCCTCCACCCTTCTCCTCTCTTGCTCACAAAGGTGGTTGTCGAAGCCCTAAGTTTTAGTGGTTGTCAAAGCCTTGAATCACAATGGTCATTAGAGCCTAGTTTGTGGTGGTTGGGTTTTGGTAATGAAGCTTTGATTTGCGGTTGGGAGGCTCTAATTGCAGTTGAGGGGTGCTAATGGTGATTGGGAAGCGCCAATCTAGTGGCTGAGGGCCCTAAGTTGGTGTCTGAGGTCATGGATCCCTTGGGGTTGCTTAGATCTAGTAATTGGGGCTATGGATCCAGTCAGGTTTTGGGCCAATTTGGTGGTGGCAAGCTAAATTGAGCCATTCTGTTAGGTGGCAGAGTTAGATTATGCTAATCTTGTGATTGTTGGTAGGTCACACCAAACACTTGGAAATGTCTTCACTAAAAATGTTTTCAATTGAAATCATTTTACAACAAAACAAAGTAGCATCAATTACAATAAAACATATATCCGAAGCATCTTTCCCCCGCCAAGCCCGCCGCCTTAGACAATGTCAGTTTATAAATGATTATTCTTTATTATCAGGCCAAACACATCAATAATTAGCTTTTGGTATAGGTGGTAATTGATCTACATATTTATTATTCAACTATAAGAGCTTTACCAATCGAGTTAACTAGAGCCCACATCTAATGAATGTTTTAATATCAAGTTAAAGTATTAAAGTAAAATAGTCAACAGCGAAAAAGTTAAAAACCCTGATATTAGCAACATAAGAATTGAACAATTAAAGTCCATGAGAAATAGAATAAGCAATACATGACCAACAACTTGAAGTGTAATAGTATTTATGTATCGTATCAATATATACCTTAAAAGACAGCTTACTTGCTTAAGTGAAAAGTAGTCTACATCAAATGAGGTTACAGACTATAAAATTATTTGAAACAAGATAGAATTTTAAAGAAAATTTTCAGACAATGAAATTAAATAAAGTGCATGGATAGAACATATCTCATAACATTTTTACAACAAATTGGGGTGATTTGTTGTGAGTTTTGGTGCGTTTGTGTCTGTGTAACGTGATAAAATATCTTCTTTTATTATGAAAATATCATGAGATGTGTTATGTTCATAGAAGAACTCATAAATTAATAATAGCAATCCGTACGCAAAGTTTTCATGGGAATTTTCACCGGATGTGTGTGAGATGAAAAGTACACTAATTTGAGGGATTAATAATTTGCTGTAGGATTGCCAAGAGCAGGGGCATAGCCAAGATATTTTATTTGGGGCGCCAAATTACATATTCATATGTTAGTCATAACTCATATATACATGTGGGAGGACTTTTGTCTTGGCCCCCAATCAGGTATTGTTCGCTTTGGGATGGGCAAGGATCGACCTATGTCCCACCCGCACGAATTTGCTCAATCCCACATCAGGGAGAGACACCTCCCACCCATGCCTTATAAATCTTTGGCCTAAGGATGAGTGTATCACTATGCCTTTTGGGGTTTAAGGGGAAACCCCCACCTTCCCCTGGACTGGACTGTTGAGGTCGATGCCACCCGAGTGCACTACCACAGCATACGAAGCCCAGATCTCATTCTTGACCACTACTACACATGTGTAGTAGTGGTACACTCATCCTTAGGCCAAAGGCTTATAAGGCATGGGTAGGAGGTGTCTCTCCCCAATGTGGGATTGAGCAAATTCGTGCGGGTGAGACATAAGTCGATCATTGCCCATCCCAAAGCGAACAATACCTGATTGGGGGTTGAGACAAAAGTCCTCCCACAATACATTATATACAAAAGAAAAGTGATGTTTATAATATTTTCATAACAAATTATAAATGATAAAACATTACTAATTCTAATTTGAACTCATCACTGAAATTTTTTTTTTTTTTTGTCCACTAGTAATAGCAAATAATAACTTGCCATTTAGGATTTATTGTGAAAGTTTTGTGAAATTATTGTAAACATAGTATTTCTCTATACAATATAATTAATGAAATTTGATAATATTTTAAACTCAATCAATGTACAAAAATGACTAATTTGCTATAAAAATGAACCCAAAAAAAAAATTAGCATCTCCTATAAAAGTTAGGTTTGGCATTGATCTTTAATAGAATAAAATTTGTTAATTATCAATTTTATAGGATTTCCTATTCAAATTTTAACATAAATAAATATATCTCTATGGCAATCTAAAGAATGAGATAATGAGAAGAAAAAAAAAAATCAAATTTTTGGGAGAAAAACCCTCATGAGTTAGTTCAGTGCACTGTGCACCCTACACAATGCACTTCAAAATTGAACACACAAGGAATATATTGCACTTTTGCATTTTTATTATAAAATATAAATGGAAGGACACATGGTAAAACTGGGCATTTATTAAGCTTTGTTAAAGGCGTGTATTTCATGTAGGTGGGGTCTACATAAGAAACTAACAGTGGAGTGTTGTCATTGCCAGATTTCTAAGGGATAAACATACCAACTAAATAGTGGACTAGGTTCTATCTATGATCTTTTTTTTTTTTTTTTTTTTTTTTTTTTGGGGGGGGGGGGGTGGGGGGGGCGGGGGAGGAGGGGGTTTGTGGTCCAGCTTATTTTTATAAACAATTATAAGGGCCGTCTATAGTTTTGGCCTTTTGGTGGGGGTATGGCCGCCAATGCTATACTACATTTGCCTATGCTCAAGAGTCCTATAGGTTGTAGTTCAACTGGATGACATTTTTTTGTATTTTCAATTGAGATATTCATGGTTTTAATTCTCTCACTCCCTATGTATTGATGCACAAAAAAATTTATTTGTTATTGAATTAAAAGAAAAATGAAAAAGTTAACAATGCCTTAAGGGCATTGGTTTAAGAAATAATTTATAAGATAGTTGTGAAAAATTACTCTTTTTTGTTGAATAAAAAATGAGTAATACATAATACCACATATACCATCAAGGTCTTGATGAGGTTATTACTCAAACCACTCACCAAGTGAAGTAATACGAAGACTCTTATCATCAAACCACACCCCGCATCGATAATGTGGTCTTATGATTACACTTAAATACCTCTATTATTGTGTCATATTCCTCAAACCTCATAATTAATGGACTGTTCTTTTTTTTGTTTTTGCTAGGTAAATGTGAGGTTCGAATCTCCAAGTAATAAGTTACTTACAAACCGGGTACCAACTCTTCTGAAAGTGGCGTTAGTCAGTTATATTTTTTTTAGACTGTGGGCTCTCTAGAATATTATGGAAATGTGTTCCATGAACCACCTAGATTTGTTTAATACATTTGTTTTCTACCAATACAGATTGTATCCACTTAAAATTCAACAGGTGGAGCCAGTGAAGTGTGAACAGGTGTTTGTCTCATAATCTTTCATTGGGCTAAAAATAAAGAAATTAAAAAAGGTCGGAAAGTGAAAGAAAAAATAAAGTAACTTTTTTCTAAGTCCACAATATTTTTACAACAAATTTTAAGTGGCAGGTTGTTATTGGTTGTTATTGTTAGAGGCAAAAAAATAATTTTAGTGTTAGGTTTAAATTTGAACCAATAACAACTAACCACCTATGATTTATTGTAAAAATATTATAGTCTTATTACGTCTCAAATTAAAATAGTATTAAATACTAATTAATCAAGGCTTTTAGTGATGTACAAATAGTGGATTTGCTGACGGGGAATCTTAGTTATGCGCACGTGTTATAGCACCGCTTGATCTCAATCTCAGTCTCAGTCTCAGCCGGCTTCTACGCTATCCTCGTCAGAAAGGTCGGCAGACACCTCAGCAGCAGCACGTGCTGCATGTGTCACGTTCCTTCCCTGAATACCACTGCTCCATACATGGATTTTCCTTCCCAAAAAATGTTTCCAATTCCAAGGTAAAATCTTATGAAATATATATATATATATAAACAAAATTCTTGGGGCCGTCTAAGGGATTTTGTCATAACCGAGTGTGGAATAAAAGAATTGCATACAATCAGAGAATGATCAGATATTTTGATGATTTTTTTTTTAATTATTTCAATTTTGTCTTTTTAAATTCTTGTTTAGTCTTCTAGGTGAAATATGGAGCTACAGCTTTCATATCTTTAATCAATGCTTTGGTAGTGCTTATAAGAGCACTCACATCAAGCTAGTCAAACTAGCATGATGCTAAAAATTAAGAAATTTGATTTGAGAAATTTGTTTACCTATAATTATCATTACAAAAAGAAAATGTTGGTTTTGTACACTATCTAGCATACAAGACATCATGGCAATTGGGATTCTTTTGCAAGGGCAAAAGTAAGGCAACAATCTAGAATTTGAAATTGTGTACAATTTGATTTTATTTTTGAGAAAAAAAGGGGGAAATTATTTAATGTAGTATTAGATGCATTTTAATTTGTGCTCTTAGGACAGTTGTTAACAAAATTTAATTTTAAAAAAGAAGTATCAAATAATGGAGAATTAAATGCATTTTAACTAGTGCTCTTTATGATCCTTGTGGAATTTCAAAAAATATATACTATTTTTTTTTTTTTGAGAAACAAGACTTGAATTTCATTAAAGAAAATCAACCGTGGTCGGTTAACAATACAGAATAGAGATGTGGAGAAACATCCTCCATCCACACCTTTAAACCCGCAACATGTCGTGCATGTTTTGCAAGGTTGTGAGCAACAGCATTGCCAAGTCTACGAATATGGGAAAATAAAATACAATTGACATCTGTTGAGTTTTTTGCTGCATCAAGGATGTGACCAAACGGAGTTAGTGTGGCTTCCTTGTTCCTTAATGCTTTGATTATCAGTTCTGAGTCCCCTTCTAATATGAATCTGGAGAAGCCAAGATCTGCAGCAAAAGAGATAGCTTTTGCCGCTGCCATAGCTTCAACCAGGTTCGATGAGTAGGGGAGTTGGATCTGCTCCGAAAGGGATGCCAGCACCTGCCCAAACCCATCCCGAATAACAACTCCCAGACTAGCCTTATTGATGTCCTTGAATGTTGCCCCGTCAAAGTTGATTTTCACGTATCCGTTAGGTGGAGGGTGCCATGCAACTCGAGTCGGTGTTGGAGTGGTCATTTGAACTCTTCGAACTCTGCTCTCCTTTTGGTAGTTCAGTAAGGATTGTTGAGAAGTGTTAAGTACCTGTGATATGGGGTGGTCCTTATTCAATCTCAGTTTGTTCCTGTGAAACCATATGTTCCACATGATGACCACCATTAAATCCACCTTGTTGCCTGCATTTGAAATATAAAGGAGCAAGTCTTTTATGTCTGCAAATGAGCGGGATTGACGGAATGAGAAGTCAGGTACAGCGTCCCAGATTTGATCAAGCTTGGAGCATTCCCAGATTGCGTGTAGGACCGATTCTTCAGCTTGCTCACACTGTTCACATATGTCTTCATTCAAAATCTTTCTCTTCTTCAGGTTTTTCTTAACAGGAATCGCATCTCTACTTGACCTCCATATAAAATTTTTGATTTTGTTTGGGACGTCAAGACTCCAAATTAGCTTCCAAAAGTTGCTGTTGTGATCTGAGTGGGTAGGTAATTGGTTGTGGAGCTCTTCCTTTGCTAGGAATTTATAGCCTGATTTAACAGTGTATGTACCCGAAGCATTGAATGGCCATGTGAATGTGTCCGCTACAGGGGTAGAGCATAAGGGTATACTTTTTATCAAGCTTACCTCCTGATTGTTGAACAAACCTTGAATAAGACAATCATCCCAGCTGTGTGTCACTGGATCAATGAGGTCATGTACCTTTATATCCTCAAAACCTTCTACAATTTGTGATTGTATCTGTGGGTGCTCCAATGATGGTAACCAAGCATCAAGCCACACACTAATGGACTCCCCACTTCCTACTCTCCATCTAGCACCTTTCAACAACACATCACGCCCTTTTAGGATACTTTGCCAAGCATAGGATCCTGTATGAGAGTTAGAGGCCTCCAGAATCGAGCAATCCGAGAAGAATTTGGATTTGAAAACTCTATAAAATAGGGAATTTTGATTGTGTAAGAGTCTCCATGCTTGTTTTGCGAGTAGTGCATCATTAAAAAGGGCTAAGTCTTTGAATCCCATACCCCCTTCAGATTTTGGAAGGCATAAAGTTTCCCATTTGACCCAATGAATCTTCCTCCTGTCTCCTTTTTGACCCCACCAAAACTTCCTTATTAGGCTTTCAATTTCTGAACATAGACCCAAAGGGAGTTTAAAACAACTCATAGTGTAGCTTGGAATTGCTTGAACCACGGCCTTGATTAGGATTTCCCTTCCTGCTTGTGATAAGAGCTTCTCTTTCCATCATTGTATTTTCCTCCATACCCTTTCTTTGATGTAGTTAAAACTGGCCTTTTTATTTTTCCCCACAAGAGATGGAAGACCAAGGTACTTTTCATATTGTCTTATTTCCTCCACTCCCAATGCAAGCTTAATGCGGTCCCTTGTGCCCTCATATGTGGATTTGCTGAAGAATATGGTAGTCTTATTTCTATTAATCTGCTAACTCGAACACCTTCCATAAGTATCTAGAATGTCAAGGATTTTTTGACATTCTTGAACTGTGGACCTGCAAAATAGGAGGCTATCATCTGCAAAAAGGAGATGGGTTAGGCGAGGACTATTTCTAGATAAAGAATAGCCTCGAATGTCACCCTGTGCTGCTGCTTGATTGATTAGGCCATGAAAGCCTTCCGTACACAATAGGAATAGGAATGGGGAGATGGGATCTCCTTGTCTGATGCCTCGTGATGGGTGGATTAAACCTTTGGGTTCCCCGTTAACCAAAATGGAGTAGGATACAGTGGTAACACATAACATGAGAAGTTTAATCCATCTATCATTGAACCCCAATTTTTGCATGACAGCTTCTAGGTAGGGCCACTCCACCCTATCATATGCTTTGCTCATATCAAGTTTGATTGCCATGAAGCCATCTTTCCCTGTGTGTTTCTGCATGCTATGTAGGGATTCAAAGGCTACCAAAATATTATCTGAAATAAGGCGGCTTTTGGTGAAAGCACTTTGGTGTTCTGTGATAATTTTTGGTAAAATGCTTTTAAGCCTATTAGCTAAGACTTTTGAAAAAATCTTGTACAGAACATTACAAAAGCTAATAGGCCTAAAATCAGATGCATGTTCAGGATTTTTTTTCTTTGGTATGAGGGTAATGAAAGTGTGGTTTAGGTGCTCAGGTAGAGATGCAGAATTAAGAAAAGTAAGAACAGAATCAATGACATCATCTCCAATCAAATTCCAGTAATGCTGAAAAAATAGAGGAGGCATACCATCTGGACCTGGTGCTTTTAGTGGGGCCATCTGCTTTATGGCTTGTTGTACTTCCTAAGCCTGAAATTCCTGGGAGAAGTGCTCATTCATCTCTCTATTGATCACTTGGTTGATTGAGTTTGTGGCTGCCTCACATGGAGGTAGATTGGCCGAGGTAAAAAGCTCCTTGAAATAGGTAGTTAAGGACTCTGAGACTTGATCCATATCTGAGCTCCACTCCCCATCAGCTTTGCGGATCTTTAGAATTGAGTTCTTCCTCTTCCTTTGGGTGGCATGGCTGTGGAAAAATTTAGAGTTCTTGTCTCCATTGGTTGCCCACAACACCTTGGACCTTTGGAACCACAACCTGTACTCTTTGTCCACTAATTCATCAATTTCTTTTTTGAGCTCTCTAACTTGGATATTCACTCCTGTTCTCATAGCTTCTTCCTTAGCTTCCCTCAACAATTTTCTTTTCTTTTCGAGTTCCCTCCTCACATTCCCAAAATGCTTTCGATTCCAATCTTGAAGTTCCTTTCCACATTTTTTTATCTTTTTGATCACCTTGATGCTAGGTTCAGCCTCTTCGTGGGATGTCCACACCGCTTCAACAACATTTGTGCACCCTCTATCAGAAAGCCACATCTCTTCAAATCTAAATGGTTTAGTAATGCTTGGGAGTTCCATACCATCCAGGATAATCCATAGAGGGCAATGGTCCGAGGCGTTGGAAGAGAGGTGGTGTATTTTTGTTCCAGCAAATTGCATAAACCAATCATTATTTGCAAATCCTTGATCCAATCTCTCCCAAATGGAGTGCCCATCCACAAAATGCTTCTGCCAAGTGAATTGTGATCCAATGAAACCAAGGTCAATAAATCCAAATTCGTCTATAACGTCACGGAATAGCTGCATTTGGGCATGACTCCTGCAATTCCCCCCTAGCTTTTCAGAACTTCTCACTATCTCATTAAAATCTCTTGCATAGAGCCATGGTAATTTGAGTCGGTTGTTGAGTTGACGAAGCATATCCCAAGATTCATGGCGTTTATGCGTCGCTGGTTCACCATAAAATCCTGTGAATCTCCAAGCATCCCCTGCACCCTTATTAATAATAGCATCAATATGATTTTTTGAAAAATTTTCAATGTCTAATTTTATTGAGTTGCTCCAATACAAAGCTAATCCTCCACCTCTATTATTTCGTTCAACAAAAAATAAATTATCAAAATTCAAATTGCGCTTCACTTCATTTAGCCTTGCTTCATCCACCCATGTTTCGGCTAAAAACACGACGGAGGGATCTTTTGCTCGAACCATTCTTTCAAGCTCTTTCGCTGTACGTAGGTTCCCAAGCCCACGACAGTTCCATACAATTAGACTCATTGTTCTTGGTGGGGCTGCCCAGCAGCCTCCACCATTGATATTTCTTGAACTTCCGCCTTCGAAACATGAATTTTTTTTTTCTGTAACTCTGGCAGGTCTGTTTCTTCATCCTTGCGAGTCCTTTTCTTTTCTGTGGGATTCTGCGAATTAGAGGACTGGTTGTGCATGTGAGGCTCACGGTCAATTCTTTTCCATTTACGTGTTGCATGAATCTCGCTGAGCTGGACCCAATCAGTGGCTGAGTTTTGATTCTCATTTAGTTCTCCTTCAAATTCTCCATTTAATTCCGTGCGGCGTGGTGGACTTGAAGCATTACTATCCATGTCTTGCACGTTATCTCTATTACCTTTTTTGTGCATAGCCAAGTCAATGCCATTTAATTGCATGCCAAATTCAGTGGGATACGTTTGGGACCGTTGTGGTTTAATATTGGCATAAATCTCCTCATTTATTGCATTTACTCTAGGACTTGAATAGTTTTGTAACTCCTCCTCAGAATCCTTGTCCGGATTTAATGTCTTGTTTTTGTCCACGTCTGCCCTGCCACCGTGGGGAGTGGTTGTCTGGTACACCATCGTGTCATGCTGTGTTTGTAATACCGATACACCGGTATGGGCTGGTGCACGTCCCAAGCCATCTCCCATTCCAGCCACGATGGTGACTGTTGTTTTTCCCGGATTGAAAGGTAGAGCTCGAAGCCAGTTCCCATATCCTTGTTGCTCATGTCGAATCTTACCTTTGCTACCGAGCCAAACATCACACTCCTTGTCTGCATGAGATACCATACCACACCAGTAGCAGAAATTTGGAAGTTTCTTGTACTTAAACGAGACCCAAATTTCAGAATTCTCATTGATACCTACTTTCCTACCTCTACAAAGGGGCTTTGAAATATCTACTTCGACTCTGACGCGAAGGAATGTACCTCCCACCATCTCCTTAACATTCTCTGACGCGGACACCTGACCAAGTGTTTCACCGATCTCTATCGCTGTGTCTGGATCCATCATGCTCATTGGCAGCCTATGTAATTGAACCCAAAATTTCGTAGTAGTAAATCTCATGTTTCTGGTGTGGACAGAGAAGTCAAACCATTTGAAGAGGACTAAATGTTTGTCGAACACCCACGGTTCATAGGCTAGAACTCTTTCAGCATCATTTTCATGCTCGAATACGAATAGGAGAACATGATCCTCAGCTTCTCTGATCGTAAATTCACCCCTTGATTTCCACAGAGGCTTAAATGTTCTGCCAATGGCCTCTACATTCAGAGCTCTCTTGGTTAGGAATTTTGCTGCTAAAACATATTCTTTGGCAGATAGATTCTTCGCTTTCTTAAGACTTACTTTTGCGCCTTCACTTTCTGTTAAACAGAGTTTCCTCCAATCCTCAAGGACTTCTTCCATTGTCAAGAAAGAGGGCGTAAGAGAGTATTTTGGACAAATAGATAAACTGTAGATAAAACAGAAGATAAGTGTTTCCCCACCCCTGAAAAAAAGCCCCACAAACCTACTAATAACCTTGTTATTAGAGGGAGAAGGATATCATTCCGAAGAAGATAAAGTAGATTCTACAGTCTTTTCTCTCGGTAGAGAGAGCAGAAGGAGAAAAAGTCAGAAATTGTGTAAATATATTCTAAATTTCAATAAATATTAGAAAACTTAATTGACAAATCTTATACTATATAACAAAAATGGGTCTAAAAGGACTAATTATATGGTCATTTTTATTTTATTTTTGTGGCAAGTGATTACATTGTCCTTGTACTAAGTGGCTATCATTTGTTATTGGGTAAATTGACAATTCGCCTATAATTTGTGGTGGTTTCAAATTAAACCCTCTATTTTAAAAGGCTTCAATTAAAACTACAAACTTTTTAAATTGTTTTAATTTGCATCTTCAATGAGTCACTATTAATTAAAAGTAAAAAAATATTCACCTAACATACGATTAAAACCTATTAGAACACACACACACACATAACTTAATATGAACATATAAGTAATAAAATTCACCTAACATATGACTAAAACCTATTAATACAAGCACACACACAAAACTTTTTTTTTTTTTGAAAGGGAAAAAAAAAAAGTTTTGTGTGTGTGCTTGTTCTAATAGGTTTTAGTCATATGTTAGGTGAATTTTATTACTTATATGAACATATAAGACACTTTATACACACAAAACTTAATATGAACATATAAGTAATAAAATTCACCTAACATATGACTAAAACCTATTAATACAAGCACACACACAAAACTTTTTTTTTTTTTGAAAGGGAAAAAAAAAAAGTTTTGTGTGTGTGCTTGTTCTAATAGGTTTTAGTCATATGTTAGGTGAATTTTATTACTTATATGAACATATAAGACACTTTATACACACAAAACTTAATATGAACATATAAGACACTATATACACAATTTGAGTGATGTGAAATTTTATATTAACCGCTTAATCAATTATATAATATCCAAACATTAAAAATAAAATGGTTAATTTCACAAAACTACCCTGAGATTTAGGCTAATGCTAACCAGGTCCAAGACTTCTCAAATGTGACCAACTTGGAACCTCAACACATTTTGGTCCTTAAACACCGTTATCTCCGTTACTTTCTTAGTCTCTTTCTCTCCTCTCTCATCCCTCTTTGATTCTCTCAGACTCTACTCATATGTCTCTTAGACCAATCTGGCTCTCTTCTCTCTCAATCTCTCTCACCCACGGTGGCTAAAGATTCCTCCCTCAAGCTTTGGCCATGGCCGAAACCCATGTTTTGCCACTACCATCTTGTACTCTCTCTTCGAATCAGTGACTATGAAGACAATTGGGCTAGAGATTTTCGAGCTTTGCCTCACCACCGCTGTTGTTATTCCTTAATGACAACTCCAATCGAGTGCTACCAGTTCTAGCCATGGAAGGGAAATTTTGCATTTGCTTTTTTGTTTGGGTTTGGGTGCCAAACACCAAGGGAACATTTGGCTAAGAACCACCAGCTTTGCCACCACCACTGGCTATGAATCACACTGCTGACACTACCATTAGTGGCTGCCGATCTTTTCTCCTCTTTCTCTATCCTATTTTCTGCTTTTTTATTTATTTCTATTTTGGTTTGGTTGTTTGTTGATTTGGGTCTTGATCATTTTAGGGATTAGTTTTTTTTTTTTTTAATGGTGATAAGGATTGGTGATTTTTTATTTGGGTTTGAAAGGTGGGGTTAGGTTATGGTCATTTGTGGATCTATGACTATTTTCTGATTTGAATTTTTTCTCAAAAAGGGTCTAATATGGTGTTCTTGTTGGTGTATGAATGATTATAAATATGTGAGTATACTTTGTGATAAGGGATTTTTGGGGGATTTGGGTTTTATATGGCTGTGTGTTTGTGTTTTATGACATAATGTGTAGTGTGACGTGTGCTCAAAATGCATGTTTATATCCATGTAATCACAATGAATTAAACATAAACATTTAATAGAGAAGAGAGAGTTTGAGAGAGAAGAAGCAGAAGAGAGGTAAGTAACAGTGTTTAAGGACCAAATATATTGAGGGACCAAATTGGTCACTTTTGTGAAATTTACCCAAAATAAAATTTTGCATTAGAGAAGCATGTTTTCAAATTATATAAAATAATGTATTATAGAATAAAAGTTATGTCTTATTTGTTGCGGTTACAACAAGTGCATGTCTTCTATTTTTTAATTATTCCCTTCTTCTTTTTCCTCCTTAGGTTATTTGGTGGACATTAAAATCATCAAAATATTTGCTATAAATGGAACTTCATTTCCAAAGTTTCAAAAAGTTGGAAATTTTATTATACTTAGGGGTGTCCAGCAAGATCCGAACCCGATCCAACTGACTAGACCCGACCGGAACCGACCCACCCGCGACCGATTCGTGAGCTCCGGTGGTTGGCGGCGGGTTACAAAGCCCAGGAACCGAGTCCGTCGGGTCGGATGGTGGGTTCTCTCCTCTAAAACCTGTCTCAACCAACCCGACCGGAGCCTTACCAAAACCGGCGAAATAAGAATTTTCCGGTGAGTTTTTGGTCAGAATACCTTAGATTTTTATGAGATTTGGGTTGATTTTTTGGAGATATCAACGGATCTAGTGAGATCTCGATCTCACCAGATCCGGTGAGATCTCCGCCGGATCTAGCTCATTTTGGCCTGAAATCTACTATTTTGGCCGGATTTTCCACCGTGGACAGTTTCGACTGAACCGACCGTGTTTCCGGCGAAAAACCGAACGCTTCGATCCGACTACCTTGCCGGTCGGTGGCGGGTCAGAAAGTTCTCCACCCAATTCCATTGGGTCGGTCTCGGGTTGGGCATAAACCCGACCCGACCAACTCGAGGACACCCCTAATTATACTATTTCAATGAAATTCTTACTGCCACGAATTTATAGAAATTTTAAATAAGTTTCATTTATTTATATTATATTTTATTAGTAATCTACCATAATTTGTTATTAAAATACTAAAAGTTGGGTCCTATATGTCATTTTTACACGATGTGGTTTAAATAAGCATTGCAAGTTATATGTCATAATTTTGGTCGGTAACTCATTGTAAGTATATTAAAACCATTAACACATGGGTTTCAGTTAACTCAATTGGTAAAGTTTCTGATAGTTGAATAAGAGATTCGGGGTTCAATCACTGCCTACACTATTAACTAATAAAATCTCTTATGGTTGAATAAGAGATTTGGAATTCAATCCTCGCATACACTAAAAACTGATTAGTGTCTTGGTCTGATGATAAATAATTATAATCAGGAGCACACGTTATAGATTGAAATACTTAAAAAAAAAAAAAACTATTAACATAGTTTTTATTTTTTTTTTAATAAATTAAAACTCTATTAGAAAAGTTTAGAAAAAATAAAATACTACTCTGAAGTTTAAACGAAACTTAATAGTCCAAAATTTCAAGAAAGTTAAAAGAAGTTTCAATATTCACTTTAAATTATTATATAATCTATTATAATCTTAGTTTTTTGTTAATACAAACGTGGTGTTAGACGATGTACATTTGTCATAGTATAATTTAAAATATTTTTTTGTATTTTTATTATTCTTTTTAACTATATTATTAAACTATATTCTAATTTACATATTACTATTATTCTTGATTTAAAAAAAAAAAAAAAAATAAACACAAACACAAGGAAAAATTTTAACACAAAAAGGCATTCCACATGCTCTTCTTAGATAAGACAAAATTTATGTATCATTCTGACAAAGCAGTGCATCACACTAGTTTCGTTTATACTTTATATATCCAACAATGGGTAAGAATAAGACAAAATTGTTGATCAAATCCCTATATATATATATATATATATATATATACTTATATATATATATATATATATATATATATATATATAAATTGTCGATGAAATCAAAATGAGGAGATTGGTGAACCTAAAATTATTTTAATATTTATCAAAATTATTAAATAAGCTGAAATATCAACAACACCGACCAAACCCTACCGCTTATCACAACAATTATCGTTCATCTGACTAATTACTTGTCCTTTTTTCCCTTTATGCATAATTAAAGCCACATAGTTCGTTGTATATATCATTGTTACTTCAAGAAGATGAAATAATAATCACTCGCATGAATCATCATGTCTCCTCCCTACGAAAGCGAAATTAATGTAAGACAACATTAATTGATGATTTTTTTATTTTTGGTTTGAGGGACAAGTTTGATGATTACAGGTCTAGTATTATGTATCTTCTCAAATAATCAAAAAAGAGCCCAAGTTTGTATGTTTTGCAAAAAGTTCTATAACCTTTATCTTTGTTTTTTTTTTTTCTAGTACCCACGTGAAGTCATTGTCAACATGACATGTAACTAAAATTACCACGCAATTAACATTCAAAATCAATAGATTTAAAATGTCTTGATCTGAAATTCATTGATTTCAGATATATGTAATTTCAAATATAATAATTTTAAATGTTTAAAATCTCTGAATGATTTAGTCAAATCCAAATTCTTGATATTTTAAAATGGTCCAAACAAAGTATTTGAACTTTAATTACTAGGAAAAAAAATCTACATGCTCAAATTCTACTATCTAAACACATTGTGAAAAGGCTTTGATACTTAGAAATTAAAATACCAAGCATGATAGTCACTCCACAAGTACAAAATTTTTGTGAACTGTAGAGGCAAGAGTCGGGTCTCCAAGTAAGAACTTCACACATATATACAGATCATTTGCTCCCACAGGCCCGACCCAATGGGTAGAGTGTCACTATGGTCACCTCAGGTAAAAGACACAAACTCAGATCGCTCCCTTCTACCCTTATACATTTAGATTATACTATGGTAGAATTCTATTTTGTAATATATATATATATATATATATATATATAATACCAAGAAAAAGAAACAATCCACACACATGAGCACATGCATGGATCCTCTACTCCCGTAGGTCTGGCTCAGTGGGTATAATGTCACTATGGTCACGCTTAGGTGAAAGACGTCAACTTAGATCGCCCTCTTCTACTCATATACATTTAGATTATACTATGGTAGAATTCTATTTTGTAATATATATATATATATATATATATATATATATATATAATACCAAGAAAAAGAAACAATCCACACACATGAACACATGCACGCGCATAAGATAAGGCACATGCAATGCTACAAAAATCAAAAGTACAAAATTCAAAGACCCAAGCAGCTAATAGAAGCGTTTGCGTGTGTTTTAAGAAACAATTATCCAAATCCTTTTGATGTTTTAGAAAACTGAAAAGCTGAAAGGGAAACTAGGCTATATATAACAATTCAAGCTAGTCAGCATTTTTGTCCATCCTAAGAAAAACCTAGTAAGAAAGACCCATACTTTAGAGAAAGTAATAGGATTTTGATCTCATAAGACACGTAAAATGCCTTTCACAACAAAATGTCGTCGAAGCAAGCATTCAAGGGTTTGAAATTATATGGAATTTGGTATGGCATCTAGTCATCGTCCATGTCCCACTGAAAAGGTTTTCCCACTGGTTGAAGATGGTACGTGGAAAAGAGTTACAAGAAAAGAACAGAATATTAAGGGGGGAGAAAATCAATGATTCAATTGCTTTCATTCAATTGGAATTGATTCATTTTCAATTGAATGAAAAGCACTTAGCTTTGGCTCAAAAAGGTCAACATAGGATCATAATGCGTGAACGGAAGAACGAAGTTTCTTTTTAAACTAGTTTGGAAAGAAATCCTTTAAATTTATCATATATCTTTATATTGAGTGTAAATTTTAAAAATGTAACCGTTAGATTATATGTTTTTGTCATGTCCTTCATGATTGCAAAATTTCAAGAAGATCAAAGATAATTGCTATGTCATCAAAGAAATGTTAAAGTTTCAAGTTTTTGTGATCTAAAATTGTGTATAAAAAATAAGTTTATTAATCGAATAGTAAATAACATCTGATTTGAACAAAATTTAATATGCATGTTAAGAATATAAGAAACATGAAATTCAATGGTTAGATTTTCAAAATTCACACCGAAAAAAGAGATATATGAGAAATTTGAAGAGTTTTCTTTTGGAGAGACTTTTTTTTCTGAATGGAATGCCTTATCACACGAGCTTTTAGTAAAAAATATATTATCACTTGACAAGCAATAATAATTACATGAAAGAGATTATTATTTTTAGATGCAATAGAATTTCAATCTATGGTTGATTTTTTGTGTAGATGGAGTTCGAACATAGATCTCTTATTAGATAATATGACAATAGATTTTACTGTTGAATTGAGTTAACCGGAACCACCATAAAGAGAATTGAATAGCATAATGCCATGACAAAAGCAAGTCATTAAGCCAATTACATATACTTACATACTTTCTCAGTGACAGAGCTACCAAAGTTTTATAAAATTATATTTAGTGAAGATGCTTGTGTATGAACGGTCAAAGTAATTATATTTATGCTCTCTCCACATCTCAATAAAAAAAACATATATATATATATATATATATATACTTTATATAATATTTTTTATGCAATATCTTCCAAATAATTTAGTTGTCTTTGAGGGTTTCACTTCTTATTCGGTATCTTATTACTCTAACTCTCTTATAAATAAAAATAAAAGGTCTAGGTATAATTTAATAAAGATGTTTTGTTTTGTGTTATTGTTTTTTTTTTTATCGATCTAGTATCTAAATCAATGATTAATTAAATATGTATTAAAGATATCAAATCTTTCTATCAATAGTAGGACAATTTTATTAAGTTAAATAAATATTTTTTTTAGCACACATATTGAGTTTAAAGTACTTTTAAATACTACTTTACAAAGTAGAAATTACATTCAAAGAATCACATTGTTTTTATTTGACCCTATAAAGACAAATTCCTCTCTAGGTTGCTTTATGCATTTCATCCACACTGTTGATCTTGAAGATGATATACACTTATGAAGACAATAATTGGGCAATGAAAGTAGAGATGAGTTGGGTACACAATAACCCACCTTGCATAAAATAAATCAGGTGGCATTATTTAATTTTTGACTAGTTTGAATGTAACTTAAGCTATGGCTACACACACTTTTTTTACTTTAGAGAACAACACCCACCAATAATTACACAAAAATCAAAAGACAATGCGAAATCACATCCACAACTTGTTGAATTCCAACTTTTGTTGTTGGTTCTATGACTGTCATCTATGTGGCCTAATCCATAGAGATGAGTAAGCTCAGGACAGAACTGTACTTGCTGTGGAGAACCTGACAGAAAGCTCTCTCTCCCAAAATTTACTTTCCAGGTATTGTATGCATTCTTTCTCATTACCTTTTGGGCATTTTGAGCTTTTTCCATGCTCAAAGTTTATCATATGAATGGGCAAGTAAGAGTAACTCGCACTCTCACTCATATTTTACTTGTTTAGTTTTTTTTAGAAGGCCATGAAAAAGGTGCTTTATCCATGTCTTTCAACACCTTCTTGAGGTGTCTTCTCTGATAAAAAGTACGTTGATGAGTCTTGTCCACATCAGCCCATTTTGCCTACAAGTGGGTGTTTTTTCCTTATCCATCCTCCATAGTCCTTATATGATGATTGGCTACAATGCTTCTTCTAAAATCTTGGATAATAGCCAAATTCTCATTATCCGTACCTCTTCCTCGTAATAATTGAAGTTCGATAGACTTACTAACTTTGCCCCTTGTAATGACCCAAAGAAAAGCACTAGTTACATCTGCGCTATATCTCAAAAGGACTAGTCACAATTGAGGCTCTTTGTAGTTATTAATAGAGCTCAGTTTAACCTAGTAAATACCCGATGTGGGACTCATTACACACCCACACACATCACACAATCAATCAAATTGGGGCATCACAATCTCCCTCACTTAAATCTCTAACGTCCTTGTTATGGCCCACTTTGTGGGGTAGTGTCTCAGAGCCCACAAGAAATTACCGGGCCAACTTTGATACCAAATGTAACAACTCAAGGAAAAGCGCTAGTCACATCTGTGCTATACCTCAAAAGGACTAGTCATAATTGAGGCTCCTTGTAGTTGTTAACAAAGCTCAGTTCAACCCAGTAAATACCCGATATAAGACTCATTACATACCCACACACATCACACAATCAATCAAATTGGGGCATCACACCCCCCCCCCCCCCCCCCCCCCCCAAAATCCAAAAAATATAAAAAGGAAAAGCAAAGAGATAATGATGAAGGACTGTACACGCTCCATTCCCTTCCCGCAAACAAACGAGACCAATTATTGATTAGGAAAATATTTTTCATGTTAGTTTACAATCCATTATTTCACATACATATCTACAATTGATACAGAAAAAATGGATGTGAAAAAACTGATGTTAAAAATGTGATATAAGAGAATAAAAATAATTGTTGATTATAGTGTATCACGAGAGTGCACAAAAGAATATCAATCCATCTTTGGGGCATAATTTTTTTTTTCACAATTATTGATGTAATATGTTTTGATTAGTGTATAATAAAATCAATGTCAGCTATGGTCCTATGTGAAAGTGAGATTATTCCAATCACAACTTAAAGTTGTGAAAGACTATATAGTTCTAAACATTGATGTACCTACTCTTTGTTTTTGATTTGGATATTGCTTTTGCACGTAAAACTTTAGGACATATGGTTAATATGGTTTTGCTTTACATATGAACCAATCCTCTAATTCTGTCCTTACAAATGGGCATTTGCATTTTGGTGCATTCGAAATATATAACATTTTTCTTCTTCTTTTGATTAGGTGAAAACTTGAAAGGATTCAAAGCCCAATCCAGCCCACCACCTCATGGTGGGAATATGATTTGATTTCTTATATCTAACCGTGTATGATGTTAAATTATTTAAATTTTAAAATAATATTATACTAAATATAATTTTAGATTTGTAATATTAAATCCGAACAAGAAAATTAATCCAAATGGGCATTGGCTATGGCAAGATGTCATCTTCATGTTATGGGCCTCTACATTTATGAAGAACTCGAAAAACAAATTTGTTATGATTATTTGTCTTACTATTTTAAATATTTTAATCAATAAATACGCAAATGTCATTAAGCAAAACTGTCTCCTAGTAAGGTTTTTACCAAATCCGAATGAACTGACTTGAGAAATTCATTGCCTTTGGATGTTACTAATTTTACAGGGACAGATTTTCAATGGTAAAAGATTCACAATTGACCCCTTGCTTTTTAGTGTTACATGTAGCAAAAAACATGAGGCCTTCTAATAAATTATGGAAGCAGATTTCATGGCCCAATCGATTAGATGCAGATTGGGTAGAAAGTCTCTTAAAAGGACAGAAATCTGCTTGTACTAAACAATAATATTATGCCCAACCTATTCTCCATACCAGAGAGCTCATCCTAAGAATCGAAGCACCCTTTCACATATTATTTCTAATCGTTCTATTAGGCCATGGAAAGGTTCTTACTTTTTCTGAATGTGACCTGTGTACTTCTACATGTTATTGCACTCTTTCTGTTTCACATACTAATCTAAACCTCTTCTGCTAAAAAATATTGCACTCTCACAAACCAACTAATTTTCCTAATAGCATGCAAGGGTGGGGAGCAGTTGGTCATGGGACCAACATCCCAGCTGGGATGTTCTGGTTCGACCCGCACAACATCCTAACCTCCCTGATACCTGTAGCTTGCGGGCAATTGTAGGCATCGGCGCATCGCCATGGAGAGGTTCCACGACATTAAAGAAAAAGAAAATCAGAGTGTCCTAATAATTGATATGATATTAGCACCATCTCTAGGACATTAGCATACCTTTCAGAGTCACAGAGAATCACCTATCAAACTTACCCAAAGGGACTCTTACCCATATCATGTAACATCGAAAACTGTTGAGAAACAGAGATCAACTAATAAAAGAGCTAGGCGGGCGGGCTCAGCTCTGAACGTCTAAGCTCTATGAATGATTCAACTAAGATAGAAAAAGGTCATGTTTATCACAAAAAAAAGAAAAAAAAAAGGTCATTTATTATACTGATTTAAGCGTAGAGAACATATATTACTTTTTCCTGCAATCATTAATACATCAATTCAAAAGTTTAGAAGGATGACACCCCCAGCTAGAGGATAATGCAGCCGGTTAAGGCTTGTCATTTTTTATGCACGCATTTTCTGCTAGATTCAGAACCAGTAGAATTTGGAGAGGAACTCACTACTAAGTTCAGAGAACTAAAGGACTCCCTTATATGAATCATGTGTCATACTAAGAAGACCTAAAAATCGATGTATCCAATGCTATTATTACTAAAATCAAATTAAATGGCATTCCAACAAAAAGATGACAAACACTCAAAGATCCAGAGGTCCAAGGGATACATGAACGTCCGGTTATCATAACCATTTTAGAGAACAAGATTTCCAAAACCTATTCTAACAATCACAACCACTCAGTAAAGATCACCTTCCTTGTGTGTGTGAGTCACACAGTCTGCAGTTGGGTACGAGACACAAGTCAGCACAAAACCTTCCTTCATTTGATTTTCATCAAGGAATGAACCATCAGATTGGTCCACTGAGCCTGTCATCATCTTCCCAGCACAGGTAGAGCAAGCCCCAGCCCTGCACGAATAAGGCAGCTCAACTCCTGCATTCTCAGCTGAATCTAGGATGTAAGCATCATCAGGGGCCTCAAACTCATTTTCTTCACCATCTGGTCCTACAAGTTTGATCTTGTATACTGCCATTGCGGATACTCTGAAAGAAGGGGATGCTTTCAGGCCAAATGCTTTGGAGATACTCTTTACAGATCCAAGAGAGGATGGGCATTTGATAATAGCGCTGTTGAAACGGTTCTGAGGTGCATTTCTGAACATGCAATGCGAGGGAAGTTTCACAGATGTCATGGTTGACATGTTGGCCCCTGAATCCAACACAATTTCAGCTGGTTTAATTACTATTTACACACCCAGTACAGGAATTTAACATAATGCCAAAAATGACATTAAGGTCTATATCATCACCACCATTAAAAACTAAGAAAATGATGTATATAACATCAATCTAGTGAAAGAAATTAACAAGGAAAGAAGTAGCAAACATGAATTGCTTAAGGAATCTGGAATTCATGAAAAAATCACTACAAATGCACACATAACAAAGGCACAGTGACTAATGCCCTCCTTGGACATCTTTTATTTTCTTTTCTTTTTTATAAGAACATCTTCTATTTTCTTTTTCTGCCTTTCTTCTTGCAATGACCTTCAATGCTTAATCTTTTCCAGGCTACACAAAGTTTCAGACCTAAGCACTGTCCCTTTTCCACAGAAGCCGAGGACAAAGGCTGAAGAGGAGGTACAAGGTCACTGATTAAAAGTTCAAACAAAATTTCCAAAACCAGGATCAGAGCAAATATATTTGTTTTCACAATGTTGAGAATGATGGCTCCTAATCACATTGTCCTCACGCCAATAAAAGTATTACGTCCGTTTTGTAAGGTACAACTAGAAAAGAAAACCAATTCAAGATGCTAAGGAAATCCCCACAGCTAGCACAGCAGCAACATGTGAAAGAGCTAAAATAGGTGGTAGGCCCTCACATTGCATCAGGTAATTAAGCATGAAGGGAACATTGGGCACAATTACCCAATGTGAGGCAAGTAATAGGAAACTCACAATGTTGATCCCAAGTCCCAACCCCCCTATAAGGAAATTAAAAATAGATTAAAAAAAATATGAAGCATCCATTTCTCCAATGGATGAGGCAATCATTGCAAAGAATTCCATAAGGGCGGAAAGGTACCTATCGCCCTTCAATCTAGGAATGTTTTTGCAAGCATTCCCAAAGGCAGATGGCTGAGCATCATTGCAGCTAAGGGGGTTGGATTTTGTATGCCTCTTATAAAAGTTTACAAAGAACGGAATAAAAGATCCATTCTGTAACAAAAGGGCAATTGATGTCTGGAGCACTATGAGAAGATGCAAGCTAAAGGCTCTCCGCTCTTCACTCGAGGCTCCATTTTAATAACCGCGCAATAGAAATAGTATCACTCTATAATTTAATCAAAGTCTATGTGTAGTCTGAAACTAGTCTGTCTGTTAAGTCAAGGTCCCCTCACAATATAGACCCAAATGCACCCTTTCAAAAGAGAAGATTAGTTATTCCATCTCGAAGCCTGATGTCAGATTCTAAGTGGAAACCTCCAAATAAGGATGAGTTTAATACCAACTATGATGGAATAGTTTTTCAGGAGACTAATGAAGCAGGTATTGGTGTGGTGATCCGAAATTATGAAGGTGAAGTTTTGGGGGCTCTGTTTGAGAAGCTAGCCATGCCTGGGTCAGTTGTAATGGTGGAAATGCTTGCGGCTAGGAGAGCGGTCCAATTTGCTCTTGAAATTGGAATTACTCACTCAATCTTTGAAGGCGACTCTGAGATTATTTATAAGGCTCTCTCTGTTGATGTTACTCCCCTTTCGTCCTTTGGACACATAGTTAAAGACTCTAAAGTCTATTGCTAGTTCACTTGTGAACTTTTCCTTCTTTCACACTAGAAGGCAGAGTAACTTTGTTGCTTGTGCCTTAGTTAGGCGAGTTAGGCTTTATTTTCCTTTGTTAGTTTGGATGGAGTCTCTTCCTTCAGATGTTTCTAAATTCTTGTAGTTTTTTTTTTCAAGTAATAATAAATAGTCTGCCATTGACTGGTTCTCAAAAAAAAAAAAAATTTTGTGGGATATTAAAGTCCTTTTGATTAGGTAAATATTATTGAATGTACCCAAGTAAGAAATGTATCTAGTTAGAAATATAATTCTCACACTTTAAAAAAAAAATATTATTCAAAAAAGATAGAACTACAATTATTAGATGATTGAGTTAAGATGTATATGTCTTAATTAGCTTTCTAATTCATGTAGGAACCAAAACTTTTATCTGGAGATACAAACATGAATTTGTGATATTGTTCCTATTATAGTGTAGTGAATTTGGGGTCAAAGTCATTATTATACTGGAGTACTATATCTTGAAAATTTTGTCTCTTTTCACTTTACACAAACATGTTTACTTAGAAAAAAATAAGACAATCTTTTATGCTAAGCAATGCCAGCCTTTGAAGTTGTAATAAATATTGTGTAACCTAATCATCTCTTTACCTGCAGACTTATAGCTATTGTTATTTATAGGGAGATTGAGTGCTTAATTATGCAACACAAGGATTATGTATGGTAATGATATACATCACTTTCAGTTTCTTTAAGACTTTCTCCCCTCCTCCCTTGTGTATGTATGTTAAAAATACTTGGTTTTCTAAAAAAAAAAAATTACGTATGGTAACATAATAATTTTTATTTTTCTTGGAGGGTTATCTTCATATTAAATGCATTACAAGGATTGGAGAATAATTGCATAATATATTTTTTATGATGCATTAAAATTCGTAAGTAACCTTTTTATTTATTTATCATGTATGCACTAATTTTTTTTTTTTTTTATTATTAAGTAGCTGTTAGTTACGAATGAAAAATACTTTTTGAAAAATGCTTTCATCTAGGTAAGACAACCTCATAATCACTTTTGTTAAATGTTTCTGTGTGTAAGCATGGGTTACATACACTTTATTCTAATGTAGAGTCGTGGATTAGTTTATTTATATATCTAGTTTATTTGATCTGTGTTTTCCATCATAACAAACATTGGAAAAGCTATACATAAAAAAAAAAATTAAAAGAGAGAATAAAATTTTGTTGTCCAATAATTTAGTTCAATGGGCAATTGACATAAGTCAAAATACGTTTGAGCGTATGCTATCTCTATTTTCTAATTTCTCTACGTTCCCTTATCTAATTCAACTCATTGAAGGTAGAGATGATCTCTCACTCTTCAAAAAAAAAAAAAGCTCACTATTTGGGTTTAGATTTGATTTTGACAATGTCAAATTGGCTTTTCACCTAATTTTCTTTAACTAGTTGATGGTGGTTCATTGCTTTCAACTTGTTGACCTTTTGACTCCTCACTGCTTGATATTAAAAAATGATTTAACTTTCTTTTGTGAAAATAAGAAGAAGAAAAAAAAAGACAGTATATATATATATATATATATATATAGAGAGAGAGAGAGAGAGAGAGAGAGAGAGAGAGAGAGAGAGAGAGAGAGAAAACCTCTTTTTTAAATTTTTTTTCAAAAATAATTTCAACCTATAGCTTCCACTTGTGGTGATTACTCTTTGTTATTAGACCAAAACACCAATTGGTTTTTTGTATAGGCTGGGATTGAATTCTAAATATTTTATTTGAAGGTAAGAAATTTTATCAGTGGAGTTAACTGAAACCCACATTTCTTTTTTAAAACATAGATAGTGATGCAATTCAAATTCCTTTATAAATGAATAGGATATGACATGGAGACAACAAGAGGCTTCCCCATCCTGCTAATGTAATGCATTACTTTAATGATATATAAAACAATGGTTACCATCCTTGTGGTAACCATGCAATGTTTATATGTGATTCTTTGACCAATAATTATTCCTCTGAAACAAGTCAATAGATGCAATATGTATGCGTGTCTTATTTAAATTTTCTTGCAAAGCTATGTGTTGTTTTAAAAGATTTATATTGCCATTTTTTTTTTCCAAAACAAAACTAAATAAATGGCATTTCAAGACAATCCTTTATACATTTTTTTAAGGATAAGTTACTTATTAAACTTTAGAATTTTTAATATGTTTCATTTAAATTTTAAAGTTTCTAACGATGTTTCATTTAAATCTATTATCACATTTTTGTTTCCATGTTAACACCATTAAATATCACACCACTAATTGGTTCAAAATTTGAGTTTGAAATGAAACTTACTTATAAAGCTTAAATGGAATTTTTTTAAAGACTTTGAAATTTAAATGACACATACTGATTTTTATTAATAATAGTATCATTATATTAATCACGAAAAAAAATAGAGATCAAGAATTTAAAATTTGTAATTTAAATGTAATTTCTTTAGACATTACTATTTTACTATCAAATTACTAAAATAAAAAACTATAAATTGTAAAATTTGTGTGCACTATGCAACAACAGCAAGACGTGGTCATTTTGTTTTGTAAATAAAACACTGCATTTACCCCAAAAAAGGTTTACATATATATCTGAACACTGTATGCCAAGCTACAGCCATGTGACAGTAATCTCGAATCAACACGCTGAAGCGGTGCCATAAATCCCGACTTCCACTCTTTTGCCTTCTGCCTTCTTCATAAAATGCTAGTGCCGCAACAACTTACAATTTTTGCCACAATTTTCTTAGCTCATCCACGCGACAAGTCGTGATTAGCCCAACTCACTGACGCACGACAAATCTTGATTAGCTAAGAAAGGGTAATTGGGCTGTGTGGGTCGATAACTCCAAAACTCATAACTCGAGACGTAAAAAATTGAGGCAAAAGTAATGTCATTTGTTGCGGTGGTAGCATTGTCGGCTTTGAAGACAACTACGACTACTAATACAAAAAGTCCAAGGAAAACAAAAGATAAGAACACATTAAATATAATCATTCTTTTCACAAAGGCCAAACTTCTCAGAAACCAAAATCTTGAATTCTATATTGTTTTTTAGATATCACCGCCCCAACTTCTTTTTTTTTTTTTTTGGTTAACCATGCAAGTATTATAAACTAAGGTACCACAAGTCTATTACAAAAAAAAACCAGCTTTATCACTAGTCAGGAAGTCTTCCACCATAAGCAGTGGGTTATACAAAATAAGGTGATATGAATGAAGATCAGCCCCCAACCTTGCTAATCTATCAGCACACCTATTCGCCTCCCTAAAAACATGCGCCACAGTACAGTTAAGGAACGTCTTCATCAGGCTCCTGCAATCGGATAATAAAGGTTCAAGACTAAGATTAACCACAGTAGTATTAGAAAGCAGATAAACAAGGAATTTAGCATCCATATCCACACAAATATTCTCTAAACAAAGCTGTTTTGCCAAAAGAAGTCCATCTCTGAGTGCCCACTACTCAGCCAGAACACAAGATGTGTTTCCTAGTTTCCTTAAGCAACCCGCAACCTAATCCCCATTACTGTACCTGAGCACAGCTCCTCCACCAACATTCTTCGAGTTTCCCAACACTGATCCGTCCGAGTTCAACTTCACCCATCCCACTTGGGGTTTAGTCCATGACACCCGAGCCAACAATCTTCTCTGTTTATTAGGGTTTTCAAGTACAATGGCAAAGAACTTAGCACCTTTTTTAACGCAGTGGCTAGCAACCTTTGGATCATAGCTTCCATCACAGAATATCACCTTATTTCGTTGGAGCCATATAAGCCAAAGAGCCTGAGGGAATAGTATTTTCCAGGGAATACGAGGCCAAGAATAAAATTGAGCCAAGCTGCAATTGCTCTTTAGCCAATCCGGTATAGGAAGATTATAGAACTCTTGATTTGTACTCGAGATTCCCAACTCGGTCCACACTCTTTTAGCCCCAGGACAGTCACGCAAGGCATGGGCAATAGATTCATCAGAGATTCCACACACTTCACAAGTCAAACATAGGTTGAAACCCCTTGAACCAAGCACGACACGAGTAGGAATACTATTCCAAGATACTAGCCACAAAAAAAATTTAATCCTTGGAGTAGTGTAAGCATCCCAGACCCACTTACAAGGATGAGAAGCAAGGTTCAAAGGATTTAAACCTTTGGCAAGGAGATATGCAGACTTTAGGGAGAAAGAACCATCCTTAGAATATGCCCAAATAAGCCTATCTTCCAAATCAGGACACGAAGCTAACAGAATACCTTGACTGTCATTCTTAATTGTTTCCGGAAAATTGAAGGATATCCCATTGGGGTTAGATAAGAACATCTTAATTGACATATTATTTTCCCTCTCAGCAAGGGGTCCCTCGATCTGCTTCCTTAAGGGACCTGAAGGGAGCCAAAAATCATCCCATAAGCCCACCTCTTCTCCATTTGCTATTGCCCATTTCAAACCTTTATTGAATATAATTCCTCCTTCTTTGCAAGCAGCCCAGATTTTTGAAGCGGGAAGCTTTCTACCTCCTTCACTAAGTCTAGTGGCAGTCAAATATTTACTTATTAGCATTTGTGCCCAAGGGTAGTTTTGGCTTAAAGCAATTCTCCAGCATAGTTTTGCCAATAGTGCAGCATTCCTTGCTTTCATTTGGAAAATACCTAATCCCCCAAGTGCTTGAGGCATCGTTACTTGACTCCATCCAACCATATGCATCTTCTTTCTTTCCACCGTTGACCCCCATAAAAAATTCCTCACAAGCTTGTCAACTTCATCACAGATTCTAACTGGTATTCTGTAACATTGCATAGTATATCCTGGAATGGCAATCACCGTTGCCTTAATAAGCACAAGCCGACCTGCAGGAGAGAGACATTTGGTTTTCCAGCTTGCCAATTTCGCTTGAACTCTTTCCACCACAAATAATAAGTCATTTCGGCGTCTCCCTTTATGCAAAATAGGGAAGCCGAGATACTTACCTAGATTAGAAGTTTCATTAATCCCCAGCAGATGCACTAAATCTTCCTTTGTTTCTTCAAGAGTATTTGGGGAGAAAAACACTTTAGACTTAACCTTGCTAATCTTCTGCCCCGTGAGCTCACAAAATTCCTCCAACACATCAACTATTGCCTTACAATTGCCCCGATCAGCTTTGGCATAAAGAAGCAAATCATCGGCGAAAAAAGAATGAGAAAATCCAAGCCCACCACGAGAAGCCTTTACTTTTCCCCACTTACCCTCTTCACATTTCTTATTTATGAGGGAGCTTAGGAATTCCATACAAAGTATGAAGATATAAGGGGATATGGGATCTCCTTGTCTCAACCCCCTAGAGGGGTTAAAAGATTCAAGCTGGCACCCATTAAACAACAAAAAGGCTGAAGTGGAGGAAATGCAACTCATAACCAGCTCTACCGTGTCTTCATGAAACAAAAAGCTGAACAACATGCTTCTCACAAAGCCCCATTCCAATCTATCATACGCTTTTTCAAGATCTAATTTTATCACCATAAAGCTAGTTTTCCCTCTCTTCTTTTCTAAAGTATACACAAGTTCTTGAGCAACAATGACATTATCCGTTCCTCTTCTTCCAGAAACAAAAGTTTTTTGCGTAGGAGAGACAAGGGTTGGCATCAGGTGTTTCAACCTAAGCACCAAAATCTTAGAAACAATCTTGTAAATGGCGCTGCATAAACTAATGGGGCGGAAATGATTACATGTTTCAGGTCCTAACTGCTTCGGGATGAGTGCAATAATATTTTTATTCAGTTATGGGGGTATTCTTTTCAATCTAAAAATTTGCTTGATTTCATGCTTCACTGACTCGCCAACCACCATCCAAAATCGTTGAAAGAACCCCGCGTGCAACCCGTCCTAGCTAGGGGCTTTAAAGGCTTTCATGGAATTTAAAGCAAAAAGGATTTCAGCATCCATGGGAACAAGAGTAAGGTTGACAGCCTCAAAATCAAACAACCGATTTCCCAAAAAAAAATATTAATGGGAATTCTAGGACTTGAGACATGCTCAGTTCTATACAATTTTGCATACCCTTCCAGAAAGATTTCCTTAACCCTGTCCACATCCTCTTCCCCCAAACCATCAACATTTTAAATACGAACAATTCTATTCTGGCTTTGACGGTTAAGAGTTGATATATGGAAAAAAGTGGTATTTCTTTCCCCTTGTATAAGCCAATTCATTCTCGCTTTCATACACCAAAGCTCTTCCTCCATTGCTAGAATTTTCTCAACTTCCTCCCAAAGGAAATTATACAGGTGAATCAATCTTTAGGAAGGATTCCTAGCTAAGGCTTTCTCAGCACCCAGCATTCTCGCAATAAGATTCTTCTTTTTCCAAAAAAATGTTACCAAAAACATCTTTGTTCCAAACATTTGCTTTATTGGTAAATTCATAAATGGCATTGCACACACTATGTTGGTTACCTTCCCACGCCTCCCTAACAACACTAGGGAATTCTTCATAGCTAAGCCAAATGGGTTGAAAGCGGAAAGGTCTGACACCATTTCTGAAAGGAGGAGAATCCAAAGAAAGAAGCAGTGGACAATGATCAGAATTAATTCGAGCTAAGTGTTTCACCATTGCTTCAGGAAATGTTGCCTTCCAATTCGAGTTGGCCCAAACTCTGTCCAACCTTTGCTGAATTAAATCATTAATATCACTTTTATTAGTCCAAGTCTATTTAATTCCTGAAAAACCTAGATCAATAAGGTTGAAAAAATCCATACACCCAGTATACTCCATAACCCTCTTTCTACATATACTATTCCCTCCAAACTTCTCTTCCTCACATGTGACATCATTAAAATCCCCCATAACAACCCAAGGGATATTATGTCTAACAGATAACATTTTTAAATTTTCCCACAGCATGCATCTTTCTCTAAAACGAGGACTACCATAAATTGCACTTAAAAGCCAAGGTTGAGTTTGGGAACTAACTTGGACTATCGCATGAATTTCTTTCTCCGTAGCAGAAAGCACATCCATGGATACAATATCAGAGCGCCAAAGGAGCCAGATGCCCCTTGCATGCCTGATGGTCTCTGTGGTGTATGCCCCATCAAAAGGCAACCTCCTAATAATATCATCAGCTCTACTACCATCAATCCTAGTTTCGGTGATCACAAAAATTGCAGGCTTATGCCATTCCACCAGGTCCAAAACAATTTTCTTGAAAGTGGGCTTCATCGCCCCTCTACAATCCCATATTAATATATTCATAATCGGATTGGGGGTATAGCTAGCATCAAACCCTAGCAGGGATGGTTCCTCCCCTGTCTCCCTCGATGTCCATGCTTGCCTTAGTGCAATCCTTTCCTTGATGAGTCCAGGAAACAGATTCACCACGTGCCTCAGAATCCCAAACTGAGATTGATTGCTGAGTATGTTCAAAGTGCAAGCTATCATAGGCATTGAGAACTGCAGAAGCTTTACAAGGAATAGGTTGCCCATGCCTACCATCTCCACCGGTTTCTCTTGGAGGATTTTTCTCTAACAAATCGCTGGCTCTAGAAGAATCGTCTCCAAAGCACTCATTGATTCTTTGCAAAGGAACTTCCAAAAGGGACTCCCTTGTTGCACTGAGACCATGTTGGTTAGAGTAGGAAACATTGGTCTATCCATGAGAAAATGCCAATACGGGTTTGGAGTTTTCACCAATGCTTCGTCTTCCATGGGTAGATAACCCAGTCGAGCACTCACCTCTGTCAGGGGGAAGATGTTCTTCCAAGCTACTAAAGCCTCCTCGTCGTACCAGCCCATTATGTCCGTTAGGTCCCTCTGGATCCCTTCTATCGTTCTGTCTCCAATTGGTATCACCTTGCCCTTCAGAATTATTGCCCATCTCTCTACTGGTGTATTCATTCTCCTGAGCTTCTGCCTCAAAAGTAAACCCACCAAGGCAACTAAAAGAGTTTTTCTTAACCAAAGGGCTGTCCAGGGTAGCCTTAGCGGGCCACTTTCTGCTCTCCCAACCAATAGAGTATTTTTTACCATGGTTAGGTGACACCTTCCTTGAGTTAGGTTTATGGGCCCCACTATTGTTAATAGCCACCTCACTTCTATGGTTCCGTGCATACGTTTGGTTTGACTGGGACGAAGTTGGATCAACATCTTTTTCTCTAACATCTCTTTCTCCATAGCTTTTCTTTTCACGTCTCTAGTCAGGTTTTGAGTCTCAAGGTAGGTAACGTGATTCAGACCTGTCATCTCCGTCACCCTTAAACCCCACTCCTTCTCTGCCATAGCCATAACGTGCATTCAAACCTCTCCCAAACGGTTTTGTCTTTTGATTCACTACCATCCATTCACCATACACCTCCTCCTTATCAGCTTTACCATTATCTTTATCTGTCTCAATCAAACTAGCTTCCTTGGGACAAGAATTGGCTTCAGTGGCTTTAGTCCCTTCATTATCTACTGTCAGTTCCGGGCCCCTGACTAAGGATGGACAACTGTCTTTCCTATGACCAATGCACCCACACGCAAAGCACAGCATATGTATACCTTCATATTGCACCAGTTGCACCATCTTCCCAATCTTTATGGAATTAAACAAGGGTTTCTCTATGTTAATCTGGACACAGATTCTTGCAAATCGACCTCTAGCACCATTAAACGTGTGAGAATCAATACGAAGCATAGGATCAATAGTACTCCCCACATTCTTAAGCATGATGGGATTGTAGAACTCGATAGGAAGCTCAGGCAACCTAATCCACACCGCAATAGACGAGCATGTTGCCTTGAAGCTTTGAATTCGGGTTCCCATTGCCTAATGGCCAAGAATTGTTGGCCAACGAACCAAGGACCCTTCTTAAGAACCTCATCCAAATCAGTTTGCAGCTCAAACTTGATCAGGAAAAAATCATGACCCATATCCACACAATCCATTCTACCAGAAGGTTTCCACATGGTTCTAAGCTTATTAGACATATAAACAAAAGCCACACTCTTACCAAAAGCTTTTACAATTATTGACTGGCTCCACGGTGCTCTAATCCTGGCCTTCTCTTCACTAGAGACTTTGAGTTCAGCCATACCTTCACAAAGTTCATCATCTTCCTCATCAGACTCAGCTTCCTCATCCATGGAAGCAAAGAACCCAAAGGCTTGTTCATAAGCCCCCGGAATGGAACCCACCAACTTATCTTTATAGCTATTAGCACTATATCTAGCGTATCTATCATCACTTAACCTCTCAGTATTAATCTCATTCACTGGGTGGATTTCTTTAAAATTCTTGGTACTCCTTTCTAGTGTGTCTTCCTCCTCAGAGCTTCTCCCTCTTTCCATAACTCTTTTTTTTTTGCACTATCTCTCTATTCTAAGTTACCGCCCCAACTTCAAACATTTACCATCTGTATCTATCTATTTTCATCACTATATTATATAACTTTCTGACTTATATTTCACCGTTATATATATCCTTTTTCTGCAACAAATTATTCATTCTCATGTATATACTTAATTTCTAATATCAATGGCGTACTCAAACAGACATAACAACAACAATTCTCAGTCTTATGCCCCTTCTGCACCATCCTTTTCTGGAGAACAATCACAATATACTTCTGCATCAGCTGCTCCAAATTACTATGCCCACCACTCCCAATCCTATCCTCATGGGACTACTACTCCTTTTTCCTCCTATTTTGCTTATGGCTCTTATGGGCAACAGTACCCAACATCATCATCATTCTCAGAATTTCCAACTGGGACACACACAAATGTGATAAGGAGCTTTCAGACGGTAAGTAGGGATAGGAGTGGTTTTGTTGATGAGAATGAGTTGCAGCAAGCTCTTTCTTCTACCTACCACAGGTTCTCTCTTAGGACCATTCGGTTGCTCATCTTTCTCTTCAAGAATCCCAATGCTCCTTTAACAATTGGTCAGTTTCTCTTTCTTTTTCTTGGATTTGATTAAAAGATAAATACGGGGTTGGAGTTTGAATTAATGCAATCCATGTCTTCATTTTCTTTGGTATCAAGAACATCTTCAATTCTTGTTCTTTTCTTTTGCTGGGTTTTAATTTTCTCAGCCGCCAAACGTGTTTGTTTGAACACAATTAATCGAGCACCTTTATTTTACCTGTTTACAATTATGAATTATCTGGGTGTTAGTTGATTTTCAAAGGAGTTTGTTTGATTCAAATATACAACAATGGGTAAAGTACTATAGTTTCAAATTAGATTCTGACTTGACTTTATCAAATTTAGCTTTCCACACTATTTTCTTTGATCAGTTTTTATATGATTGGATTTTCTTTTAGCTTTACGGCTTATTTGATTATGTACATTTCTTTTTTTCAAAATTATTTATTAAAGCTTGTTTATTTTGATGAAAAATTTGATGTGAGGATAGTTTTTTTATGTTTGGTAGTATAAAAAAAAAATAGGTAAAGAAAACTATCTATGGTCAATAGAAATTCCTATTAAAAGTATGAATTATTTTTTAGAAACTGTTTTCCACTAAAATTTTTCAGAAAACAACTCATTCTTATGACAAGTTAAATAAAGAAAACTAAAAAGATTGTTTTCCAACTTATTTTTAAGTTCAAACATAGAAAATTGATATAATTTTCTAAAAAATAATTTTTAGAAAATGAATTATTTTTCTAAAAATGTTAACGTTGAAATAAACGGAACCTAAATATAGTTATACTTTAACAAACTTTTAACAAATAAGCAAAATCTTTTAGCAAGAAATATTTTGGTCTCGTTGCAGTTACTGATTTGGGTACATTAATTTGCTGTTACAGGGCCAAAAGAGTTTGCTGCACTATGAACTTGTCTTGGTTAATGGCAAGTGAGTAATCTTATCCCATTTCTTTCATTTTACGTAACAACTTTGAAACAAATCAATTACGGTCTTTGTATTAGAAACCTGCAAATTCCTTTTTGGTTCATGAAAATAGTTGATTAAATAAGGAAAACAGTTTATTCAATTCTAGCCTTTTCCTCTCTTTTTCCCTAGCTCTTGTACGGCTCAGACCCCCCAAATCCATTTTTGGGCTTAAGTTTTGGGATCCAGTCTTACGGGACGGCCTATAAACCCGGCCTTTTCGTTTCAAGGCCAGGGCCTGAACCGGACTGGATCGCATGACTAAGCTTCACACCATTATGCCCGGCCAGAGGTCCATGGAATGAACCCCAACCATTCACGCACGATTAGATTATAGCCGGGTTATTATTCGGCGATGAGCACCCCCGGGAAGGCTTGATCACTCGGGAGCACTGTGGCCAAGTTGCCCAGCATCGTTCTAAGGGATGTCTCTGCCGAACATCCCTCCAGTAGTAAGGAACTAGTTCCAATGCCACTCTTACCACATCCCACTCCCAACCAAACATCCACTTAGCAACGATGACATTAGACCTCCTTTCCACTATTCCTTAGAGTAATCATGGTTCTTCCACTTATTTAAGGCTATAAATAAGAGGAACCAAAGAGGAAAAAGGAGTTGAAGCAATTGATAGCAAAAGATAGTAAAGTAACAGGCTAAGAGGGAGGGAAAAGAAGGAAACAGTAGGGGAAGGGGGGGAATGCCATTGGGCCTTAGTATGGTGGACGACCCAATGTAGGAAATCCTAAACCCACTTTATAAGTAAGTTGTTTGTCCAAGTGAGGTCCAATTACGAAGCCTCTCTTTTGGCATGCACAATTTGCACCGTCTGTGGGAATCTCCTACGAAGCCGTAGTTCAGCTGTGGCCCATACCTGGGGAGATGTCTGAAGGGCGTTCAGGTAGTTATGCTGAAAGTGGCTCAGTAGGATCTTCTCGAGGATCCACCTGGCGAAAGTAAAGGCGCAAGAGGCACAAGGACAAAGACCGTGAGCGAGGTGAAGAGCAGTTCAGTCGAGGCGAAGGGTCGCACCGAACCCATCAACGATGTTCGGTGCCACAAAGCACAGGCAATTTGACGAAAGAGATGAAGAACTTAAGCGGTTGGGCAGGCTGGTGAGAGACTTGGAGTTGGAAGCAGAGGGAGGGCGACAGAGAGGGAACCAAGAACGCTGGGAAAGAAGGCCCGAGGGTGTGAAGGACCGCTATGGGGAAGGGTCCAATCAGTCTGGCCCCTATCGACCCCAAGACCGTTCACATTCACGGGAGTCACGTCGACACCGAGACCGTTCCCATTCATGGGATTATGCAGACCGTGGTTTAGATTCTCCGGAAGAACGACGGCCACGAAATGCCACCATGGATGCTATGAGCTGGGCCTTGCGCAGAGCTGCTAGGTCACCTTTCTCAGACGACATTGAACAGGCCCCAATGCCGAGCAAGTTTACGCGCACATCATTCAACTCCTACGACGGGAAGACAGAACCGGTTGAGCACGTTAGCCACTACATCCACATGATGTCCCTGCATAAACACGATGACACACTAATGTGCAAGGTATTTCCCTCGAGTCTCGGGCTGACCACTCTGAGATGGTTTAACGGGCTGCGTAAGGGCTCCATCCATGGTTTCACCGAGTTGATCCAAGAATTTGGCACCCGATTTGTAACTTGCAGCCGGGTACCACAGCCAGTGGACGCACTACTGTCTATGAAGATGAGGGTTGGGGAAACCCTTCATAGTTACACGGGCCGGTATTAGGAACTTTACAACGAGATTGGCAGGGGTAACAAGAAAATCGCGACAAGCACCTTCAGGATGGGACTTCCCGAGGATTCTGAGCCGCGGGAGTCATTGATAAGGAAGCCTCCCAAAGATATGAGGCAACTCATGAGGCGCATAAAGGAGTACAAATGTCTCGAGAATGATCGGCTGCAGAGTAAAGGTAAGACCCCATTAGCAAACCGTCCTCGGCAGAGCGGTTTTCAGTCGAGGCCCCGAAAGGGCCTAATGATGCAGGAGTCAGAGTTGCGACTGGGGGAGGTGAACGTAACGTTCAGGGAGCTGGTGCACAAAATCGTAGATCAGATCAAGAACGAGCCCTACCTTAGGTGGCCGAACAAGATGGCGGGTGATCCATCCCGGAGAAATCAAAACTTATACTGCACCTACCACAAGGACAAGGGGCATACCACCGAGCAATGTCGGGTATTGAAGGAACACCTCAAGCAATGGGTGAAGGTCGGGCATTTGAAGGAATTTGTGGTAGAATCGGGAAACCGGGAAACAGGGCAAGGCACTCAACTGAAAGGGAACCCACTCCCACCCCCTCTTGGGGTGATTGACGTCATTCACGCTTCCCCGGGAGACTTTATTGCCAGAAGGAGGGGGATGTTGACTGTTGCATCAAAGGAAGGTTGCACAGACACGCAACCATCCAACAAAAGATTAAAGTATGCTTGGGATCCCGTCGTCTTTAACGATGATGATTTGGAAGGAAGGATCCAGCCACACGATAACGCGTTGGTAGTCACGGCACGGGTAGGAGGCTTTTTAGTAAAAAGATTACTAATAGACCAAGGAAGTGGGGCTAACCTAATGTATCCAGACTTGTTCGAAGGGCTCGAGTTAAAGAGCCAAGACCTCACGAAATATGACACATCGTTGGTTGGGTTTGATGGCAGGGTGGTAATCCCTGAAGGTCAGATATCGCTACTTGTGAACATGGAGGGCAAAGGGGTTGTAATAACCTTTATGGTAGTGGGGTCGTTTTCTCCCTATAACAGCTATCCTGGGGAGGCCATGGTTCTACAAGATGGGGGCCGTACCGTCTATACTCCATGTAAAAGTCAAATTTCCAACCGAGCAAGGCATTGCTATAGTGAAGGGAAGCCAGCAAACTGCGAGGCAGTGCCTTGTTGTGGCTATGAATTGGAAGAGTGAGCGAGCCAAGCAAAAGGATCAGACCGAAAAAGCCATTTTATAGCAATTACAGGAGCCCCAAGGACAAAGGGCTAGTTGTGCTGAGGAAACGATCAAAGTCAAGATATTACAGGACAATGACAGATATTTCCAAATAGGAGCAAGTATCATGGGACTGGATAGGGGAGAAATGTTGCTGCTACTCATTTGTAATGCAGATGTCTTCGCATGGAGCCCGTACGAGTTGCCCGGGGTGGATCCCGAGTTTATCGTACACCGACTCAAGATCAACCCATCATTTCCTCCCAAGAAGCAGAAGCCGAGAAGGTCGGCCAAGGTGCATGTCGAGGCAGTTAAGTTAGAAGTTAAGAGATTAAAGGAGGCTGGGGCGATAAAAGAAATCTATTTCCCAGAGTGGTTGGCGAACACTGTGGTAGTTAAAAAGAAGAATGGCAAATGGAAAGTGTGTGTGGCTTTCACAAATTTAAACCGGGCATGTCCCAAGGATCCATTTCCTACGCCGAAGATCGATCAGTTAGTAGATGCCACCTACGGACGCCACCTACGGACACCCGAGGATGAGTTTCTTGGACGTGTTTCAGGGATACCATCAGATTACCCTGGCAGTCGAAGACCGAGAAAAAATAGCATTCATCACCCTGGAAGCCAATTATCATTACACCGTGATGCCCTTTGGGTTGAAAAATGTCGAGGCCACTTACCAAAGGATGATGACAAGAATGTTCCGAGAGAAGATTGGGCGGACCATAGAAGTGTATATTGACGATATGGTGGTGAAAAGTAAGTAAGAAGAAAGACATACGGAGGACCTTCAGGAGGCGTTTGAGGTGCTTCGACAACACAAATTATGCCTTAACGCGAAGAAATGTGTTTTTGGAGTGGGGGCTGGCAAATTCCTGGGATATCGAATCTCTAGTCGGGGAATAGAAGTCAACCCTAATCAGATTGAAGCTGTAAAGTGCTTACAACCACTGAGCAACCTGAAGGAAGTGCAGATACTGACCGGTATGTTAGCCGCCCTCAACCAATTCGTCTCCAGGTTCGCTGATCGCTGCCGGCCATTTTACTAACTTCTGAAGAAGTGGAAGGGATTTCAATGGAATGAGGAATGTGATGAAGCTTTTCGGAAGTTGAAGGAATATTTAACACGAGCACCCGTGTTAATGGCCCAAAAGCCCGGAGAAGATTTGTTCATGTATCTATCGGTGTCCGATCATGCTGTAAGTTCCGTGCTACTGACAGATCGGCAAATACAGTAGCCTGTGTACTACGACAGAGAACCTTGGTTGATACTGAAACAAGGTATCTACCCTTGGAAAAGTTGGTGTTAGCACTCGTGCACGCCATGAGAAAATTGCTACATTATTTCCAGGCTCACAATGTCTACGTCTTGACCAAATACCCATTGCAATTGTTATTAAAGAGATCCGACTTCATAGGTCAGATAGCCAAGTGAGGGACCCAGCTAGGATCGTTTGACATACAGTACAGATCGCGAAATTCGGTGAAGGGTCAAGTTCTTGCTGATTTCGTTGCCGAATTCTCCCCTAAAAACGAAGAAATGGTTTGTCACGTAGAGAGTCGCCTATGGAAGGTATTTGTGGACGGCTCATCGAATGCCATGGGGGCTAGCACCGAGATTGTCATTTTTTCTCCCGAGGGAATACGACTGGAACATTCTTTCAGGTTAGGGTTCAAGGCCTCTAACAATGAGGCAGAATATGAAGCCTTACTCGCCGGATTAAGAGCTGTTCTAAGTATGGAAGCCCGAGAGGTGGAAATCTATTCAGATTCCCGACTGGTTGTTGGTCAGGTGCAAGGCAATTTCGAAGCCCAGGATCCCCGGATGAGAGCATACCTACAGGTAGTAAAGTAAGTCATGAATAAATTTTTCACGGTGAAGGTGGTCCAGGTATCACGGGCTCAGAACAAACATGCCGACTCCTTAGCCATGTTGGCGTCGTAGCTAACAGAGGAGGTGCCGCGGCTAATCAAGGTGAAGTTCATAGTGAAGCCCAATATCAACCCGGCAGTCAAGGCTGGAGCTAGCGAGATGGACGCCGCCACCGTTTCCACACCCAAACCGTGTTGGATAGACCCGATCATTAACTTCCTCACTGAGGATCGAGTCCCGGACGACGTAAGGGAGGTAAACAAAATTTGGCGGGTTGCTGCTCGGTATTAGTTGTCTGCAGATCGCAAGCTATATCAAAGATCTTTTGGAGGACCATACCTCTTGTGTTGGCGCCCCGAAAAAGTAAGCGAACTCTTGACTGAGTTACACGATGGGGCGTGCGGCAACCACGTTGGGGAGCGCTCGTTGGCACACCGAGCAAGGACTCAGGGATTTTCGTGGCCGCAGATGCAGAAGGATGCAGCCTAATATGCGCGAAAGTGTGAGCAGTGCCAGAGACATGCCCTATTGATCCATCCGCCAGCAAGACATCTAAGCCCGGTCAGTAGCCCTTGGTCCTTCGCACAATGGGGGCTGGATATTCTCGGCCCATTTCCCCTGGCATCCGGAAATCGAAGGTTTGTGCTCGTGGCTGTTGACTACTTCACAAAATGGGTGGAAATAGAGGCTCTAGCTAATATTCGGGATGTGGATGTCAAAAATTTTATGTGGAAGAACATAGTCACAAGATTTGGGATGTCAGATATTGTGATATCTGATAATGGACTGCAATTTGATAGTAGGGTTTTTTGTAAGTTCTGCAGAGATCTTGGCATCAAGAACAGGTACTCCACCCCGACATATCCCTAGAGTAATGGCCAAGCTGAAGCCATTAACAAGGCCATCGTGAACGGGCTAAGGAAGAGGCTAGACGGCATAAAAAGGAGATGGGCAGAGGAGTTACCCAATGTCCTATGGCCATACAGAACAACCCCATGGAGATCCACGGGGGAGACTCCATTCTCTCTCGCGTATGGGGCAGAGGCTGTGATACCGGCAGAGGTCAATCTTTGCACGGCCCGGGTAACGGAGTTTACCCCTGTGCAGAATGACGAACTGTTAACAAAGCATTTGGATTCACTAGAGGAGTACCGAGAAGCAGCAATTATACTGCTTGCTGAGTACCAACAAAAACTTTCCCAGAGTTATAACAGTAATGTGAAGATCTGGGAATTCAGCGCCGGGGACCTGGTATTGCGGAAAGAGATCGGAAACATGGGAGATGCAAATGCCGGGAAACTAGCCCCTTCCTGGGAAGGGCCTTATAGGATAACCGCCATTGCAGGCACTGGAGCATACTACTTGGAGGATTTGAACGAAAGGCCGATTCCTCGACCCTGGAACGTCCACAACTTAAAGAAGTTTTATCAGTAATTGGGCCTATACTGAGATGCAATACGAATGTAATCATGCATACGTTTCACTTGTTAATATGATAGCATTCATCTGTCATGGTCCAATTTGATTCCTTCAATGCTGGTTGATTAGTACCGATAATAAAAAAAAAAAAAAAAAAAGCGGTGGGGGGTTTTGAGAATATCACGACAGCGCCTTAATCTTTTCTAAGGACAGAAACCTGTCCTCGGTTCGATTTTCTTCACCAGACAGTTCGATTTTCTTCACTAGACAGGAGGAAACCTTAAAAAGATTCTAAGGACAGAAACTTGTCCCTGTTTTGATTTTCTTCACCAGATAGGAGGAAACCTTCATAAGATTCTAAGGACAAAAACCTATCCCCAATTTGATTTTCTTCACAGGACAGGAGGAAACCTTGATAAGATTCTAAGGACAAAAACCTGTCCCCGGTTTTATTTTCTTCATTAGACAGGAGGAAACCTTAAAATTCTAAGGACAGAAACCTGTCCTTGGTTCGATTTTCTTCACCGGACAGAAGGAAACCTTAATAAGATTCTAAGGACAGAAACCTGTCCCCGGTTAGATTTTCTTCACCGGACAGGAGGAAACCTTAATAAGATTCTAAGGACAGAAACTTGTCCCCGATTCGATTTTCTTCATCGGACAGGAGGAAACCTTAAAATTCTAAGGACAAAAACCTGTCCCGGTTCGATTTTCTTCACCTGACATGAGGACACCTTAATTAGAACTCCTGAGAAAGAAACCTGTCCCCGGTTCAATTTTCATCGCCAGGCAGGTGGAAACCCTAGTTAAGATTCTAAGGATGGAAACATTAGTTAAAGGTCTAAGGTTGGAACCCCGCTTGTTCTAACAATTCAATCCTGATTCTTCTTATATCGGGTAAAGAATGACAACTGCGAGTATTTTCTTTTCCACACAAAGGTTTATTGGACCAACACCGACCAAAAAGAAAAAAGAAAAAAAGAAAAAAAAAAGAGACATTTAAACAAGCATTTTGTCACCATCCCTGAACAATAAAACATTTTTAAGCAAGAAAATCAAAACTAAAAAGCGCCTTATGGCCACAAGCCGGTAACTCGGGATAGAAAATTGAGGGAGCAAAAATTAAACTAAGTATTTTGTCACTACATCCCAGTGACTAAGTAGGCCAAATAGCAAAATTATTTGAAAAAAAAAACTTAAAATAAAATGATTGTTTGGTCACCACAACCCGGTGACTGGGCAAACCGAACAAATAAGAACAAAAGTGCTTGAAAATAAAAGGAAACAAAAACAGGTAGTAACATCAGACGACCGGGTCAGTTGGAAAAAGTTGGACTGCATCATCAGTGGCTTGTCCCAGGGCCTCTTCGCTGCGTGGCGGCTAAGTCTCTTCATGGCCGGGGGCATTAAGGTCGCTGGTAACCTCCAGATCAAGATCTTCTACGTGAGTATCAATGGCTCTCACCAGCTCCCTTATACTGGGGGTGTCCTCGTCTTCAGCAGCGTTGACCTGGCTTTGAACCGGGTTAGCGAGTGTTGGGTGGGGTATGTTCTCTGGATTCCACAGTGGGGAGTCCCCAAGCATACCTACAACCTGTAGCCTAAAGGACGGCCTGCTAACCCTCGTCAAAACCGTGGGCTTGGGCTTGGAGAATGACAGGCTCCACAAAATTCTCGGCATCCGCGAAGCCTTCGTTGTACCACTTCTCCTCACACGCTTCCAAAGCTGCCTTAAGGTCGGCAACTTCGTTAGCATGGGCCAAGTTCAGGCTTTCAGCCTGCGCCAGCTTTAACTCGGTGTCCCCTAATTTCACCTCCATCTCAGCCACCCTTTTTTCTGCGAGTTGCCTGGCCTTCTCCGAGGACTGCGCCTTCTTCTCTGCGAGCTCAGCAACCTTGCCTTGTCCCGAGCTGTGTCATTGGCAACCTTCTTAAGTGCTTTTTCCCGCTCGGCTTCCTCGGCGAGCTCGCGCATCCTCTCGCTAAGCATGTGTGTAATCTGTGCGGCATGTAACACAACAGCGTCAAACTCAAAAGGATTTAAAGAAAGGGGTCATTTGTATTCTAAGTGGGTAAGAAGCAAAGAGAAAAGGGCTCACCGCGATAGTATGCCACCGCAGTCGCTGCGCTATGGAGTCCTCGGTGCCGTCCCTAAAGAAGTGGACGTCTTCAGGCAACATCAAGCCGCTGGCCAAACTTTGCGCCACCCTCCCCTCTTCACCTTGGGCCTATAGCCTTATAGTCGCCATGGTAGGCAAGGGCTCGCCGTCCAATATGAATGTAAGTTGCCAAATACTCACTTGCCGAGAAGAGGAGGTAACTCCGGCGCCCCCCTGGGCAGTTGGTTAGGAGCCACTCACGGGCTCCCGAATCACAATTCCACTCGAAGGGCGGGGGGGAGTCTTAAAGGGCGTGTCACTTGGCATACCGAGCGGGGGGTCACCGACACGTTGTTTCTTCTTCTGCCTGCCGGGCTGGGGGGGAGGTGGAGTACGGTCCCTAGCCCGGGTTTGTTGAGACTGGGCCAGGGGTCGTGAGCTGGACAGAAAGCGGTCGGCGGTTAGCTTCTTCCTTGTCACCATGTCTGCCCCTTGTGCGCCCACTACTGCTTGCTCGACTGCTTAGAACTCTGCTTCATTCCTTTCTATGGGAACATGTCCTTGCTCTCTCAACGCCCGAGATACTCGCTCGGCAGATTCGTCCCTGACTAGGGCAAGGTCGTCCGTAGTTGTGTAACGTGGACTGAGGTCTCGGGCTTCACCAACAGTTAACGAAGGGGGAAGGAAGTTGGCGTGCCGAACATCAATGTACGACAGTAGTGGGCTGTCTACCAAAAGGGCTTGGGTGAAGGGTTGCCAAGTCCTATAGACAGGGTTGCAACCGAGTATAAGATGCGATGCTCGGAGCTGCCCGTCAGTATGGACGAAGATTTAGGACCTAAGCATAAAGTTCAGGTCCCTTACGTGTACTACCCTGAGGTCCGGGGTGAACACCCTGCTGTCTGCAATAAAGGGACACAGCGAGTTAGCATTTAGAAAAGTAGAATAATCATCAACAGAAGGAAAATCAAGATAGTGATCGGTACGGACCAACTTCACGCCGTGAGAGAGGGCAGGGGATTTCATTGGCAAACCAGTTGCTGCTCACTCGGACGAACTCCCTGGCAGAATTTCTATAAGAATCGAGCAGACAAGAAATTAGCCATACCCGCATATCCCTGACTTTCAAGTAATAGTTTGTATTCTTATTCCCACAGAGATTGTATATGTGGTTTATATCATGGTGGTTCAACTGCAAACCGTACATCTGATTTAACGTACTGACACAACTAACTACCCAATAAAAACTGGGGGGCAGTTGGTCCAGACACAAACCGTAAAATCTTAGGGTATCAAGTAAGAGTGGGTCCACGAGAAACCTAACTCCACCCTCCAAAATTGCCATAAACGAGAAGAAGGTAATGTTAAACCCTCGGTGGAGAGCGATTTTGCTCTCATGGCAATATGCCACATTCACATCCTCTGGGATGTCGAATGTCTACCTGAAAGTGGCTAGTGACGCCCCAGTGTTTAGAAGGTGAGCAAAATCCATCCTAAGCTCTAAAAATTGAAGGGAGAAGCTTTAAGGGAGGAACTAAAATAAGAGAAAGGGACAGAAAACTTACTTTGAACTAGGAAAGAGGGATGTTCTTGGCTGAAAGGTAAGCACACAGATGAATGCTCGACAGAGAGGAAATTCAGAGATTAAAGAGCGTAAAAATAGAAGAATGACTTAGAGTGAACTATTTATAAGTGCCCAAGGAAAAGTGATAAGTGGTTTTTAATGAATAAGGAGCGAGAAAGCCCTACAACTCCCCGCTTTAACTGCCACGCATGTGTTGCCTCGGTTTGCGAACCGTCAAGCAATGATGGCGATTGAAATGGCAGTCTGGCGTGGCGCGCCTTTTCAAAGCGCATTAAAGAGGCCCAAAACCATCCGTTATCAAACCTCTTAGCTTTCTAAGATAGTCCATCCCCGGGCTTCCTTGATTCGTCCCCAGCGGATGGGTACTAATCAAGGGGGGGCTATTGTACGGTCCGGACCCCCCAAATCCATTTTTGGGCTTAAGTTTTGGGATCCAGTCTTACGGGACGGCCCATAAACCCAGCCGATCGTTTCAAGGCCAGGGCCTAAATTGGACTAGATCGCATGACTGGGCTTCGCACCATTATGCCCGGCTAGAGGTCCATGGAACGAACCCCAACCATTCACGCACGATTAGATTATAGCTGGGTCATTGTTCAGCGATGAGCGCCCCCGGGAAGGCTTAATCACTCGGGAGCATTGTGGCCAAGTTGCCCAGCACCGTTCTAAGGGATGTCTCTGCCGAACATCCCTCCAATAGTAAGGAACTAGTTCCAATGCCACTCTTACCACATCCCACTCCCAACCAAACATCTACTTAGCATAGATGACATTGGACCTCCTTTCCACTATTCCTTAGAGTAATCATGGTTCTTCCACTTGTTTGAGGCTATAAATAAGAGGAACCAAAGAGGAAAAAGGAGAAGGAGCAATTGATAGCAAAAGATAGTAGAGTAACAGGCTAAGAGGGAGAGAAAAGAAGGAAACAGTAGAGGAAGGGGGGGAATGCCGTTGGGCCTCAGTATGGTGGACGACCCAATGTAGGAAATCTTGAACCCACTTTATAAGTAAGTTGTGAGCCCAAGTGAGGTCCAGTTACAAAGCCTCTCTTTTGGCACGCACAGTTCTTTTTGACAATCTAAAATATTTAGGCAATGAAGCAAATCAATTTTCCTTGGCATTAATGGGATATTTGGTGACAACAGTCGGCTAGATTCCCTATCCAGCTCATTTGATGCAATACTACACTAATATACAAATTACTATAACAAGTCAATAGATTCGGTATAGTTATACCTAGCACACAAAGCTCCTATTTTTGCAAGATCTAGAAGAGATCATAGTAGGCAGCCTTATCCCCATTTTGTTAGAAAAGGTGGACCACTAAACTCGAACCCACGACTTGTCATTTTTTTGTGGAAGACACTTGCTATTACACCAAGGCAGTAGATTCTATATACAACTTAAAATTTAAGCATGTACCTTATTGAAATTTCCTTGCTATGTAATGTACATGATTTCGTCTTCATTTTCATCCACGTTAATGTCTCTGCTCTTACAACATGGTCAGAGACGCTCTCATTTTGACAAGCTCTATAATGCTGATCTCATAGAGAACATTTTGTCCAACCAGTTAGTTTTTAGTTTTTCCTGATATTGCTTGATGCATGTCATACTCATATTGAACTTTTGGAATTGGACTCGCACTTGCAGGCCATTTTTCAGAGATATGATAAAGATAGGAGTGGTAAAATTGACTTATTTGAGCTGAGAGATGCTCTCTATGGTATTGGCTATGCAATCCCAGCTTCTATTCTCCAACCTCTGGTTTCCAAGTATGATGATGGAAGTGGCAGGAGGGTGGAACTTAATTTTGACAGTTTTGTTGAGTAAGTCTTCTAAATAGGATACTGTATCACATTCATCACCATTTTTGTTTTTTGTTGTTGAGATTGCTATGTGGTTATATTTCTAATGATTTGTTTTGTTGGACATGCAGATGTGGGTTGATTGTGAAGGTGAGACTGCAAATTCCTTTGGATGTCTGAACTTCAAATTTCTTATAATCCCTTCACTTCCTCTTGTTACTTACTTTCTCTTTCAAATTAAATATATTGGACAAACATAATCTGAAATAGAAAATTGTCAACCTTGTTTGATGAGATTTCATGTACATCCATCTAATGGCTTATGTGAATGTGATTTCAGGGTTTGACAGACACATTTAAAGAGAAGGATAGGCAGTATACTGGTTCAGCAACGCTTTCTTATGACACATTCATGTCTATGGTCATCCCTTTTCTTGTATCTTATAATTAACTTGACGTGATGCTAGTCATTTTTGCGTTCTTGATTAATTTGCTTGTAGAGTAAAAGTGAGTTTTGTTAAGCATTTTCTTTGTATACCTCTTAGAATTTTGAGTAATGTAAAAAAGAAATCCTTTCTTTTTGTATCTCATTACAACATTAGTGGGAAATCACACATGAATGAACCTTTTTACACCCTTTCTAGTATCTTATAATTGATGAAGTCATGTAAGTATAGGAACAAAATTTGGTCAAATTGAACTCTGCTGCATAGAGAAGAAGTTCCTGACTTCCTTTGCATCTGCACATGAATAGTAATCTGACTCCAATCAGTGGATTTCATTGGCAATTTTCAAAGAATACCATACTAGTTTTACACGCACAATATGATAAGAACAGATGCCGCGTAGTTTGAACTCCATAGCCACAATATGTGGACTAGAGCTGTCATCTTTGACCATTTAGGGGCGGTGATAGGTCGGCGATCTAATCCTCAAAAAGGTCAAACATGTAGGCGTGGGTCATATTTGTCTCCATTCGCTCAAAAATGCATAAATTCTGTGAAGCCTTAAGCACTGAACTTAGCCCAGCCCAGCTTAGATAAAAGGTTTGGTAACTCTAGAGTCTATAGCACAAAGTTAGTTTTGAAGAATATGAACAAAAGCCATAGGTTGAAAAATTATGTGATGACAAAAAATACATTTCTTAAAGATTATGCACAAATCAAAGAAAAAGAAAAACAGAGGAGATTCTAAAAAAGACTAAAGAAGAGCCCATTAAAAGTGATTAAAGATTAAAAGTGAGACGTTTTTTTTTTTTTTTTTTTGGAGAAAGGAGAAAGTGAGATCGAGGTCGAGTGTGTGGAGACAATTAAATAAGATTAATTTGAAATAAAATCAAATCAGAAGGTCATGACCCATAAGCTGGATAATCCAATTCATTTTGTGAACAACAAACTATTACAATATGTCTATTTTACTATGGTTAAAAATATGGAAATAGCACAAGGATATTGAACTTTTCAAACTATTTGTTCCCTTGGCATTGAAGATTTCACTTTCCGAACCTTAACTCAAGGATGATATTGACAGAAAGCAAAAAAGATCGAGATTAAAAACAACGTTCAAACGTTAGGAAATAAAATACAAATTCTAAAGTGGACGGATCAAAAAACTTTTTTTTTTTTTTTGGAGAAACTAACGGATCAAGAACTTTAAAGGGTGTACACTTTTTATTTGCAAACAAAGACAATGTTTGGTATCATGGCAAGTGGTGCAAATTGTCATATTATTATTGTTGTTGTTTTTTGGGCTAACATGAGTGTCCAGCCCTTGATAAATTCCTTAAATTAATATGGTCCCTCGTCCCTCACGTATTGGGTAATTACACCCAAAAATCTTTGCAAGTGATCCTTAAGTATTTGGTTATGACTTAGGATTAGGAGACTTAAACCTAGAACCTCATGGATTACATGTGCCCAAAAAACTAGTAGACCAAGCCCTTAGGAGGCATATATTATCAAAACACAATGTATAAAATGTACACGTTAAATATAACACAATTGTTTAGTCAAATAGATGCGGTAAGATTTTCATCTAATACTCATATGCACAAGACGAGACACTAAGTTGACCCATGGCCACTTTAAACCACATGTCGTGCCCATTACGTCTATTGCAAAGAAGCACTAGACATAGGCCACCAAACCCAAATAGGACAATTTGAAGACTCAACCCATAATTGAACTCCAACAAGTCCACTGAACCTTTTGGACTAACAAAATTTGTTCCAAACCCACTTGTGAAAAAAATTAATGAGTGGTTGTTAATTATACAAAATTTTCTCGCAAATAGTTTACAAAGAATAATTTGTCTCTTGCCATCAAGGTGGTAATAGGGTACATGTATCCACTTCCATGTGAAAGGTTGGATACATGCATCTGATGCATGATAGATTTTCTCCTTGACTCCTAGTCATTCATTCGTGACTCTCTCTCACCATGATTTTTAATCAACCCTCAATTATGTGGTAACACCTTCACATGATGCATTTGTTGAAACTAAAGTTACCATGCTTTAGAAGATTCAGTTGGGGGAAGTCGTAACCGGGGAGTGCATACCTACTATATATATATATATATATATTGAGAGAGAGAGAGAGAACAGCTAACAAGATACCATCAGCAAATATTTTTTTTTTCTAGACTTTTGCTTACATGGTAAAATCAATTATATTGCTCCATATACAACAAAATGCTGCGGTTCCTAGAATCCCACAAATCTCCCTCTAAAATCTTCACCAAGTTCTTCCTTAACACTAATTATTGGATTTTTGTTAAAGAATTTGTAGTTCTTGTTACTTTTCTACCTACCTTAGCTAATTACCTCATGACTTCATGTTTATTTTTATTTTTTAAACATGAATTACCTAATCTATTAATGAATGGTTTATAGTATATATATATATATATATATATATATATATATATGATTATTGTTCTCTATGATGAGTCTTGTGCAGTTTATAAAGAAAAGCTCCGATCTGTCACTGCTGGAGTAAGTAGCTTTTATATTAGAAATAAAAGCTCCACATATGTTTTTGTCTCCTTGCACAGATGCAACAACACCTCAAATCACACGAATAAAAATAAACCCACAAACCTACCATACTTTATATGTTTGAATAATTAAATGCTGTGAACCAAATATTCAACTTTCAACATGCAAAATTGGTTGAATCTTTTTCATTTGATGGTGTACCAGCTTCCATATATTAAATATTGTCTGGTAATCAAGGGATGTGCGTAGTCAGATTTATTTATAAAGTTATTTATCTTTTTCTTTTTGAAAGCTACGCATGCAAGAAAACTTAATTTGTTGCTGTGTCAGTTTTTTATTTGGCTATGGGCTACTTGGACCCTAAGGTAGTTGAATGTTTGTCCAACCCCACATTACTAGACGGTTCCTCAACATCAAACTAACAAAACCAAATGGGCCTCAAAGCAATTTGGTTTGTATGTCCATGGGGTTGGAACCAAAGAAAGGCCATGTTCATGGATTAGTGACTAGTGAACTACTTGAAAATACATGCTAATTGGGGTCAGCTATATAGTACTAGTAGTAGCTAGCCAGTCACTATATAAGCCTAACTCTGGGCCATTGAAAAATGCAAAAAAATGAGATTGTATTCGCGAATTTAGAGTTTGATACTGCTCATTAATCATAAATATTTAATGTCAATGCTCTGTTCAATGCATATATAAAGTAGACAAATATAGACAGGCTCTACCTTTTAGATTCGTGGTAAAACTTATCCTAAAAATAAAGTATCCGAATTTCCCATCATATGATTTGAAGTTCTGCTAATTGGTTCTAGTGTTTGAAAGTCCAAGAGAATCTGAGTACATCATATTAAAGATAAAGAAAAATGAGAAGGTGTGGACCGCAGGTAGCAGGTTTAGGAGTTGGGGTTAGTTAAGATATATGGTTAGCATTGTTCTAAGAGTAAAAGTAATTGAGTTTCTCACCCGTAGAAACTCCCCTTGCATTAAATGATCTCTAGGAATTCCTATGTTTTTTCTTTTGATCTCTCCAGCCTTCAGTTCAAGAATTCACAAGTGCTCACAGATTAAGCTTGCGATAAGAATGATAAGAAAGCTGAAAACAGACAAAGCCTGCAGAATAGAAAAATTTACAAAACTTGAATTAGATGTATTGAATCATATACAAGCTTCGAAGGTTCATCAATGGAGAAATGAAATCACAGAGAGAGAGAGAGAGAGAGAGAGAGAGAGAGAGAGAGAGAGAGAGAGAGAGAGAGAGAGAGAGAGAGAGAGAGAGAGAACAATGTGAAATTTGTAAAATGTATTCATTGAATAAAATTATCATACTCTGTTTCTTATATATTGAGAACAGAGGCGGGAAGAGAAACAGAAAAAAAATAACCAACTATCCAACATGTGGATTGGACCTATAACAAAAACTAGCTATTTCACTAATCTGTACAATATAAACGACAACCGTTTATCACTAACTATTATGCTATTGTAGTCTACTTCCTATATACACAAAATACAAGTAACAGATACTACCAGTGAGATGTATAACCTATCCATTACTTAATACTCCCCCTCAAGATGAACTATAAATGTTGATTAAGTTCATCTTGGATAGAAGGAAGTAGAACTGTTTATATCCAAGCGCCTTTGTGAAAAAATCAGCAATCTGGTGTCTAGTAGGAATATGGAATGTCTTAATCACTCCGTCTTGAAGTTTGTCTCGAATAAAATGACAGTCAACCTCTATATGCTTTGTTCGTTCATGGAACACCGGATTTGTAGCAATGTATAAAGCTGCCTTACTGTCACAGTACAAAGAGGTTGGCTGATTGTGATCTAAAACCAAAAGTTTTAAGCAAGGCCAACAACCAAACAATCTCACTTGTCACAGTAGCCATTGCTCGATACTCTGATTCTGCTGATGATCTGGACACCACTTGTTGCTTTTTACATTTCCAGGATATGAGAGAATCACCAAGGAATACACAGAACCCTGAAACTGATCTTCTCGTATCTGGACAAGCTGCCTAGTCAGCATCACAGCAGGCTTTGAGTCTTAATTCTGAACTTGTAGACAGAAATAAGCCCTGTCCTGGTGTCTTCTTTAGGCACTTAAGCACTTTATAAGCTGCTTGTAGATGTGGAACCTTAGGAGAACTCATAAACTGACTCAGTTTATGCAGTGAGTAACAGATGTCTGGCCTGGTGAGAGTCAAATAGAGCAGCTTGCCTATTATTCATCTATATAAGGATGGATCTGGAACATCCTCTCCCATTGAGCTCCTATACTTGGCCGATTGATCCATAGGCACATTAGCAGGCTTATTTGCTAGCAGACCTGTGTCAGAAAGCAGCTCTAGAGTGAACTTCCTTTGACATAAACTGATGCCTTTCTCAGTTCTTGCAACCTTAAGGCCTAAGAAATACTTCAAGGTACCAAGATCCTTGAGCTTGAACTTGTCATCTAGAAAAACCTTGAAAGCATTAACTGCCTCCACATTATTACTAGCTATTAGAATGTCATCCACATAGACTAGTAAAATGAGAATTGAACCCTTGTTGACTTTGGTGAAGACAGAATAGTCTGATTTAGATTGAATAAAGCCATGATCAAGAAGAGTGAATGAAAGCTTGGCAAACCACTGCCTGATGGCCTGCTTCAAGCCATAAAGAGACTTTGTGAGTTTGCACACCTCCCCCTTGCTGCCAAATCCAGGAGGAGGGTCCATATACACCTCCTCATTCAAATCCCCATGCAAAAAAGCATTATTGACATCCAATTGAGAGAGATGCCAACCATACACAGCAGCCACAGCCAAAAGAGTTCTAACAGTAACAAATTTCACCACAGGAGAGAAAGTTTCATAGTAATCTATACCCTCAGTCTGAGTGAAGCCCTTAGCAACAAGTCTAGCCTTGTACCTCTCAATAGAACCATCAGCTTTAAGCTTGATCTTGTATACCCACTTGCACCCAATAGGCACTTTACCAGGAGGCAGTTTGGTCATTACCCAAGTCTGATTAGCCTGAAGTGCATCAAACTCAGCCTTCATGGCAGCTTGCCACAAGGGATCAGACAAGGCTTCAGCATATGAAGTAGGTTCCTTGGCAACAGACAAGGCAACAGAAAAAACTCTATATGCATTAGACAATTTAGAATAAGAGAGAGTGGAGGAAAGTGGATAAAGGATACCTGGACTGTCAGATAAAATGGAATCATAGGAAGATATGAGGGAAGCTGAAACTAAATTGCAGTGAGGCTTAGGAATGAATGTGGAAGCTAAATTGCAGTGATAATCATGAAGGTATGAAGGAGGTTTATGAGACCTAGTAGACCTCCTAACAACAGGTAAACCAGGTAAGGGAGCAGCAAGAACAGGAAAGTCAGGTGGAACAGTAACAACAGGTGGAGAAGAAACCAAATCAAGATGAGCAAGATCGGGAAACTCATCAGGAAGTACAGCATTGTCAACAGAATTGAAAGGGAGAGAAAATTCAGCAAAAATAGGAGGAATGGACTCTGGAAGTGAAGGTTGACATGGGAAAACATTGTGAGAAGAGGAAGAAAGGCTAGGGGCAGCTTTGGGCAGCCAATGTTTAAAAGGAAAGATAGATTCTTTGAAGATGACATCTCTAGAAAGGAAAACAGATTTATTGGACAAATCATACAACTTATACCCTTTGGTCCCAAAAGGGTAGCCAAGAAATATGCATGCCTTTGCCCTAGGATCAAACTTGATCTGTTTCTTGTTAAAGTAAAGGCATAACATAGGCAACCAAAGGATCTAAGGTGATGGTAGGATGGAGAATGACCCAAAAGTTTCTGATAAGGAGTGAGATTACCTAGAAGAGGACTAGGAAGTCTGTTAATAAGATATGTGGCTGTAAGAACACAATCCCCCCAGAATTTTAAAGGTAAATTTGCATGAAATCTCAAGGCTCTTGCAACATTCAACAAATGCTGATGTTTTCTTTCAACAACAGCATTTTGTTGTGGTGTTTCAACACAAGACAGTTGATGCAAAATTCCCTTGGAAGCATAAAATGAAGAAAGAGCAAATTCAAGACCATTATCAGTCCTAATCACCTTAATGGAAACCTTGAATTGATTAAGAATCATTTGAAAGAAATTCTGAACTAAGGAAGAAGCATCAGATTTATGTTTCATTAAATAAACCTAAGTACATCTACTATGATCATCAACCAAAGTAAGAAAATATCTTGAGCCATTCAATGAAGGAGTAGAATAAGGTCCCCAAATATCAGCATGGATCAAATCAAACCAAGATAAAGAAACACTTGTAGATTTAGGAAAAGGCAATTTGTGTTGCTTAGCTAAAGGACAGACATAGCAATCAAAGGAGTTGTTAATATTGCAAGAAGTCAAATCAGGTACAACAAAATTCAACAAAGCTAATCTTTGTGAAGAGGGATGACCCAATCTGTAATGCCAGAATCTAATAACATGAGAAGAGTCTAGATTACAAGCATTGACACTTTTATTACAAAGAAAGGATGGCAATCTAGATAAAACCTCTGAAACAGAAGATGGTAAGGTGATGGAATCAGTACACTGCAAAGTATACAGTCCTCCATGTCTCTTACCCAACCCAATCATCTTCCAATGCTGTAAGTCCTGAAGAAAAAAATAATGAGAAAGGAAAATACAGCAGCAAGAAGGATTTTGGGTTAGTTTACTTATAGAAATAAGATTTGTTAGGTTCTAAGGGATTAGGAACTAAGGTATTAGAACTTCAATTTGTAATGTTGGCAAACCATGATCAAAACAATCTTAGTCTTGTTTTTAGACTTGCTCAGAGTATGTCTTATTATGTAAAGTTGGAATCGAGTTACTGTAGAATTCACTGTGCAGATCTGTCAGGCTCGATCAATCGAAAATTAGACTCGATCGATCAAAAATTAGACTCGATCAATCGAAAGTCGTGCAAATTGTTTTTCTAAAGAATTTTCCAACTCAGCCCTAGCCCATTTAACGTGTAGGGTTTTATGTTTTGCCCTAAGTATATCAGGGAAAACCCTAGCCACGTTTTTACAGTTCTGATTGCTGTGTTTGTGAATCTAGTTGTTGATCTAGAGGTGTTTACCTTCACATACACTTAAGGTTTCCAAACTCTAGATTCATGTCAAGAGATTGGTAAATCATATAGTTGCAGAGTCAAAGAGCTTCAAGATATACAAGCAGGTGTGCTTGTGCTTTGCTGAGAATTCAAGGAAAGAAGGAGTCCGTGGTCTCGGAGCTGTCACGTGGTCGTGGTAGTAAGTTTCCTACAGGCATGTAGCAATAGGATGTTAGTGGTCTAAGTCTCTATTGTGTAAACTTTGATTCTTTCATAGTGAATTTGTTTTACCTTGAGGATAGCTAGGTTAAATCCTCCCCAGGTTTTTATCGGTTTGGTTTCCTGGGTCATCATATCATGCGTTTTTTATTATTCCGCACTTTTGCATGATATGATATATTTATGTTAACCTAGATTTGTTTAATTTACCTAAGTTAATCACTTGGCTAATTATCTAGGTTAATCTGTTTGGATTTAAGAGATCTAAACAACTCACAAGATTGAAAGAAAAACTAGGAATGCAAAGGACATGGTCTAGAGTTAGAGTTGCTGAAACTTTAATAGTTCCAATATGAGTCACCTTAACCATGTCACCATTAGGTAATCTAATTGAAATCTGAACAGAAGAAGTAATAGAAGTAAAGAAATGAATGGAATGCACCATGTGGTCAGTTGCACCACTATCAAGAATCCAGTCATAGGAACTGATGTGAGAAGTGTTGACACTTGAGGAGAAACAGAATGCTCAAGAGAAGGAGAAAAATAGATACCTGATAATTCTTGGGCTTGAACATCTATTGAAGGCTGAGTAATGATGGTAGCAACTTGATGAGTATTGTCCAAGCATGCCTCTGGTGGAGCTTGAGTGCCAAAGTGACATTGAGAGTTCAACAATGCAACCAATTGCTGATATTTAGCCTTGGTGAGTGTGACAGGTTGACTAGCATGATCTTCAGCAGCAATAACATTGTTTGCAAAGGACTCACCACCTTTGTTCTTGAGCTTATACCCAAGAGGATAACTGTGTAACATGTAACACTTGTCAACAATATGCCCCATGGCTCCACAATGAGTGCATTGTGGTCTGCCATTCTTGGACTTATTAAAATTCTTGGTATTACCAGTCTTGGATCCTAGAGCTGCCAATGCTGCTGATGTGTCAACCAAGACTTTCTTCCTAGCACCCACCTTTCTCTGCTTCTCATCTTGAAGCAAAAGAGAGAACACTTTGCTCAAGGGAGGCACAGGCTCCTTAAGGAGAATCTAACCTCTGACAGTTGCATAAGTCTCATTCAGCCCCATCAGAAAAGACATGGTACATTCCTCAACTTGATGACCACATGTACATGTCCTATAATTGGAAAATTCATCCCAAAGTCCCTTAAATTTGGTGTAGTATGCATTGATGGCCAAATCTTCTTGGGTCAAAGAACTAATCTCTTTTCTTAAGTCAAAGATTGTAGGTCCATTTCCTTGGCCAAATCTGTACTGCAAGTTAAGCCACACATCTCTGGCAGTCTTGAAGTAAACTATACTTGGTTGTAAATTCTTAGAAATAGAATTAAACAACCAAGCTAAGACTGTGCTGTTGCATTTACACCATGCTGTGTAATATGGATGATCAACAGATTGAGGCTTAGGAATAGAACCATCAATGAAACCCATTTTGGTTTTGGCATCCAAAGAGATAAGGATTGCCCTACTCCAGGTGTTGTAATTTTCTTCAGTGAGAGGTTGAACCACCAAAGAAACACCTGGATTATCACCACTAGATAGAAAATAGGGACTAGATGTGTTTTCCCAAGGTTGGACAGTAGGAGTAGTAGCACTAGAGGTACTCCCAGTCATACTTAGTGCAGTATTATCAAAGAAAAAATGATGAAGATCGAAAATCCCAGGCAAAAGAAAATCAAGAATTGACTTTCTAGAGAATTCTTCAAGAAACGAGAAAAGAATTCTATAGGATGATGTAGAAACTAGATCAAAATCAAGATGCAATTCACAATCTTGATGAAATCACAACAGAAAGCTGTAGATTTGGGAATTGAGATAAAAACCCTAAGATTGAAAAAAAAAAGAGGAATTGAAACCCTAAGATTGAAGATTTCAATTTCAATTATGAACAGGAGAATCAAGATCAAGATTTCAACAAACTAAAGAAATCAAGACCTAGAAGGTGAAGATCTTAATGCAAGAATCAATAGAAACACAATGAAGAACATTTCTAGTTGATCTGAAAGAAGCACTAAGAAATCAAGGAAAAACGTAATTGAACTAGGAGGAATCAGAGAATACCAGACTTGAATGATCTTTGAACTAGTTCAGCTCTGATACCATATTGAATCATATACAAGCTTCGAAGGTTCATCAATGGAGAAATGAAATCACAGAGAGAGAGAGAGAGAGAACAATGTGAAACTTGTAAAATGTATTCATTGAATAAAATTATCATACTTTGTTTCTTATATAGTGAGAACAGAGGCGGGAAGAGAAACAGAAAAAAAAATAACCAACTATCCAACACGTGGATTGGACCTAAAACAAAAACTAGCTATTTCACTAATCTGTACAATATAAACGACAACCGTTTATCACTAACTATTATGCTACAGTAGTCTACTTCCTATATACACAAAATACAAGTAACAGATACTACCAGTGAGATGTACAGCCTATCCATTACTTAATAAGATGCATCGTTTTACTCGAACCAATTTACCAATCGAATCGCATGCTAACAAATGACTTCAATAAATCAGGAAGAGGACTTATCCATCAAAACATTTATTTATGAGAAGAAAGACTGTAAAGGTGACACAAATTATAGAGAATACATGTCTTACATTGTTACTGGATGCTGAAATGTCAAACCCTGGTAGATAGCCCTGTAACCCAATTTTGTAAACTGGGGTACCATTAGTATAGTAGAGGCCATAGTTCCTCTCTGATGCCGGACCGGGCTTTAAATTCTCGTTAAAAAGTGCAAACACGTATATGTCAACTGGAGTAGACGGTTTTGCTGGAGTACCTTGCTTCTCCTGTATTCTCTGCAGCAAATTACCATTATATAATCCAGCATTCTCTGGCGTAGCTCCTACCTCATCAGTATCCCCCTTAGATGGCCAACCTGTCTCCGAAATTTTAACCTCAACATCTGTATGCCCCATTGCTTTCATCGCCCAATACACAGCATCAATTTGAGCATACAACATGTTGTCATAGTGCAAATTCGTATTTGGATCAGTCATCCCTTGGTTAGGCTGAAATAGCACATACTCTAATTGAACCTGACCTGGGCTACCCTTGTATGCAAAATATGGATATGCATTTATTAAGAAGGGTGAATTGATCTGAGCATGAAAATTTAGAAGAGGTTGGATATACTGGGCAAGATCTTCCCTAAAAGTTCCGGCTGAGGGAGGGTATGAAGTTCCTAATATTGTAAGAGAGTGTGCAGTTGTGACAGTAACTTGTTTATCTAGTCCAAGATTAACAAGAGTATGATACACACTTTGCATTGCTGGGAGGAGACTAGATTTTAACTGAGTGTCATTGCTATTGAATACCTCGTTTCCCACAAGGATGCAGGAAATCTTTGTTTGAGGAAGGTGGGGTGTAACATACTGTTGAATCCAATTTTGAGCTTTTATGGGGTCAGCCATACTCTGAAGATACTCATTTCCTACGCCAACAATGAAATCAACATTCGAGTTAGAGAAGGCGAGCAGGACATTCGGATCGGCATCATAGAGTTTTACTCTACTAATGTTGAGAGATGTAAGGAGGTTGGCAACACGAGAGGGAGACGGCAGATTGTCGGCAATTTGTCCGTAGTTTATTCCTACTCCGATACTGAGATTTTGGCCACATAAGTCTGAAACAGAGTGGGAAACAGAGTTAAAAAAAAAAAAAAAAAAAGAGTGAAAAGCATATAGATTCAAAATGTCAACTATAATTTTATACGGACATATATTAATTAAAGATTTTACCAAAAATATTAATTAAAGAGGAAAAATAAGTTGAGCTAGTAATGCATTATTGCATAATTTGCATTTCTGTTTGACCAATACTTGATTTTCACATCTCAAGATGGGGCATTCTAATTTGATAGTCAAATCCAAAACCAATTTAAAAGCAGTCAAGATGTCAAACTTTTAATATATACACCATTTTATTATGAAATGTTTATCGTAATCAACGCTTGTCCATGCATAACTCCAATGCTTCAATACTAAAAAAGTGTATTAAGCTTTGAGTAAAAAGAAAGCTTTGGAGCTAGGGAGAATTTTCAATAAACTGTGGCAATAATAATCCATCAATCAGATCACAAATTTACATATATAAAGACACAAATAGAAAGAACAACAAGAACTCAACCCAGTTGAGTTTCACAGAACTCAACCACTATATGTCTATCTTATAAATGATAAAACATTAAAAATGATACCCTGTTGTTTTAGCTGCAAAAATAACAAAAGACTCAAACTTGAAATAAGAGTTATATATATACTTCACATTAGAAACACCTGGGCAGAACTCTTTAACATAGAAATTAACATTCATTACTTTCAACTTAAAAACTTATCTTTTCGTTTTTGCATTTTCTGTCAATATCATAGAAACAGAACTGAGTAATAAGAGAGAAGTGAAGCCAAGAAAAGAAACCTGAAAGAGTAAGAAACAACAAAAGTGCTTGGAAGATAGAACAGGTAGCCATTATTACTGAACTGATCTTGGCCTTTAAATTTTAGCCGACCAAGACCACCGCCACCACAAAGAACTACACGCTGTTATTTCAAATATCAGCAACGACTCATCGTTTGGTTAACCGAACGAATGTCCTCTCGTTTATATAGTTGGGATTTGGAGGAAAAAATCTGTTGCTGCCCTGTAGACCTACTGTCTCTGCGCATGTGACAGCTGGCTCCACTTGTTTTATTCCTTGCTCAGTCGTTTTCGTCCGTCAGTTCAGCATAACTCAAGCATATGATCATAGAAAACGTGGACTGCTTTGACTAAACTGGCTCTAAATAAGACTATGTTTAGTTAATTTCCAAAGAGAACTAAAAGAGTGTGGTATTAAAATTATTGAAAAAGTTAACCTTTCAAACCAATAAAAAAAAAAAAAATCTTTCAATCCATTACTTGTGATGAGGTCAAGAATCAAACCAGTGAGCTGCAGGGCTTGCGCGCGTTCCGGACGGTCCTGCACAAGTAAGAAGAACCTTAAAGGGAAGTACCGGTGTGGTACCGGCCAACGACCCTCCGATGGTTAAGTTAGTATTTGTTCACAACTCCAGAGTGCCAGAGTCGGGTCTTAGTATGCGTACCTCGATTTTCGGAGGGTGTGGCGGTATTTATAGTGGTGGTAGTGGCCTTTAGATGAGGCGTACTGGAGAAGGTATCGTTGTACCGAAATTGCCCCTGAGTAGCGTAGGACGCAAGACTCTTCTTGGGTGGCCAAGCGTGTTGGACACGATTCCCTTCTTGGGGGTAGGGAATCGTGCTATGTAAGACATCTGGCTGAGTAGCAGCGTATGTGACAAGATTCACCTTCCCAAGGAAGCGTGCGTGGCAAGGCGGGCTTCGGTGTTTGGTGACAACATTGGGTGATCCTCTCACCGTCGACTACTGAAGGTCAGGTCGTCAACACCCTGAGTCCGTCATGTATATCCGTCGTCATAGGCCGATCCGTCAGGTGGAAGATTTACCCCCATCAACTTGTATTTTCAATCACACTGCTTATTTAATTAGTAACATAATTTGTTTAAATTATACAAAAATGAACAAGTTTAGAAACCACCAAATAATAGGTTAAAAGGAGTTTTCTCCAAGTCGGTCAGAGGAAACTTTGTCTTTTTATTTAATTTCTTTTTTGCTTTTATGTTTCCAATAGTTTGTTTACACGTAAGAAAGTATTGCTGGTCTCTATTTCAATGTAGTTGCAGGTGATCAACTGACATTATTTAACCCGTGCCCCAACTTTCATTCTAATAATAGAAAGTAGTACGGGAACCGACTAGGCCTAAATTACCTTAATTTGTCCACTATTTTTTTTACTAGGCCCTTTTCTCTCCATCTTGTATGTTTAGTTTGTTTCATATATTTATCAAAGGCTGATCCATGCAACGTTGGTTTCCAATTTAGCTCAAGGCATCAAACTTATAAAGTCTAATTATGTTAAAAGTTTCAAATCCTATTGCATCTAAAGAAAAAGTGAACCGTACAATATAGTGAAAATGATTTTGCGTAAATGTGTTTTTGTCATCATTTTGATCGTTAGATAAGTTCTTGTATCAGTTTAATCATATTCTTTTAACACATTTCAATGGCACCTTTGCCATCTTATATATCCCTCGGCATTAATTTTTGACATGTCAAATGAAATGATTACATGTTATATGGAAAATATTTTACATCTTGAGGAGTGTTTGGGTTGGCTAAAAAACTCAGTCAAATGAAAATTATTTTCATTAACTGTAAAATATCAAGGCTTGAAGTGTAAAATAGATTACACTTGTATTTTACTTTCAAATGATTTTCAATTCTACCCAAACCGAGAGAGAGAGAGAGAGAGAGAGAGAGAGAGAGAGAGAGAGAGAGAGAGAGAGAGAGAGAGAGAGAGAGAGAGAGAGAGAGAGAGAGAGAGAGAGAGGTCGATCACCTGAACTCGAGCTCAACTTCACTGCCATTTATGGTCGTGCCTCTCATCGTCGATCAAGCTAAGCTCTTCCTCCTTCCTACCTCTACCACCCATGTCACCGATCTGCTCTCTCTCTCTCTCTCTCTCTCTCTCTCTCTCTCTCTCTCTCTCTCTCTCATGTCAAGCAAACCACCATAAGTCGAGCAACCTTCTGTGACCTAGTTGCTGTTAGGGTTTGTGCCCTAAAATCCAATTAATTGGCATGTTATAAATAATTAAATTGTTTAATTATATGAGACTATTTATAAATAAACTAATGGGACATTATTATAGTCCATGAGATGCATAGTATGTGATTTATGTAATTTAGTCACAGAATATATAAATCACAAGTTCTTTATAAACTCAGAATTTTAGTTTGTAATTGGTGATGAAATTAGGCATTTTATCTGCAAAGACTAAAACATATCAACTAATATGATTTGTCTTGATCCTGGAAGTGGAGACTTCTAATTGATATGTTGATAAGTTTTAAGAGTTAAGACATATTAAACTGGACCGCTGTGAGATTTTTTTTTTTCTCCTAACAACTATTAAATGAATAATAAATCTCACGAATTCTATTTACTTGAACTCTTAATCCTGAGGGAATAACGAACCTGATCATGAAGTGTAGGTTGCTTTGATATATCAGGAGTGAGATCTAAAGTCACGATCAAAATCTCAGTATGTTGGGCAGCCACATTTATTGTTAATGGAACATATATTCTCAAGATGGAATTCATAATCTCTTAACAGAGATATAAAATGTTCCCTTAAGATAAGTTCAATGGGTTTGGTTATTCAGAGTGTTAGGCCTAACCACTTTAGTAAGAAGTTACTAAAGTATATATTTATGAAATTGGATTTCATAAATATATGATGAATAACTTAAAATGATTAAACCGGGTACTCAAGGATTAAGATGTAGTAATCTTCAAAGTGGCAATCAACATTCATGACTTTGAATTATTACAAATATTTTAATGAAGTGGTTGCATGTATAATAAAGTCTTAGGATATAATTTATTAATAAGACCTAGAGTGCAATTATATTTATATAGTGGTATTAAATATAATTAATAGTAACTTTGGATTTGTCAAGAGTTGACAGAAAAGTCCAAGACCCATTAGAGCTAGAGTCTTATTTGTTCCCTTTTGATCTCATTCCAAGCCACATACTAGAACCCAATTGGAATGACTCAAAATGCTAACCCAATTAGATAATCAGTTATATATAAGGAGAAAAACATACAGAATTTCATAAGATTTTATAAGAGAATGAAATGGTATGTATGTAAGTGTAAGCCACTCTCTTATTCTCCCTTGAACACATACATATAAAATGATTGAAAGACCACACTTCTTGGGCATAAGTGGAATTGGAATGAAGATTAAAAGTGTACCTAAATACTTCTAATATTTGGTTTTGAATTTTACCGCACCAAGGTACACTCTCTTTTTCTTATATTCTGAAATTTACATAATACATGTTATCAGTTGCAAATGAAGTAGATCTGTTCATTTTTCCGCTGCATATGTTCTGTTTGAGATACAAACCATGTTTTTCCAACAGTTGCCTCCACCTCTCAATCTTGTCTCCACCTCCTCTAGATTGAACCACCGACTAGCCCATGACTAATCTCTCTCTCTCTCTCTCTCTCTCTCTCTCTCTCTCTCTCTCTCTCTCTCTCTCTCTCTCTCTCTCTCTCTCAATTTGACTGGATTTGATGAATGTTTTTGTTTCTTTTGTGTTTATATATTGAGAAATGATATTATATATTTGTTTGGAAGTTGAGATTGAAAATGTGAGGAACTAGTAGAAAATGTGTTTTCTATAGCATTTTCAAGAACACAACCAAACCTGTAAATATATTTTCCAATGCATTTTTCAGGATGCAACCAAAAACCTGAAAATATTTTCCTTCCCAAACAATATTTTCACCTAAAAATATTTTACACTCCAAAAATGTTTTACATAGAGCCACACACAGCTTTACTTTCCTTTTTTTTCGTTGTAAAAATTTTCAACATTATGTTGTGTTTGTTTTGTTGTAAAATGTTGATAAAAACTAAAAACAATTTTAGATGACCGTAAAAAACTTTGTAAAATTCTGTAAAACGTTTTAACAAAAAAAAAACTTGGTAAAATATTTTACAAATTGATCAACTCGCACAACCCCTACTTGAACACTTGTCCACCCTCCACCCTTCTCCTATCTTGCTCATAAAGGTGGTCGTCGAAGCCCTAAGTTTTAGTGGTTGTCAAAGCCTTGAATCACAGTGGTCATTAAAGCCTAGTTTGCAGTGGTTGGGTTTTGGTAATGAAGCTTTGATTTGTAGTTGAAAGGCTCTAATTGCAGTTGAGGGGTGCCGATGGTGATTGGGAAGCGCCAATCTAGTGGCTGAGGGTGCTAAGTTGGTGTCTGGGGTCATGGATCCTTTGGGGTTGCTCCGATCTAGTAATTGGGGCCATGGATCCAGTCAGGTTTTGGGCCAATTTGGTGGTGGCAAGCTAAATTGCGCCAATCTATTAGGTGGCTGAGTTAGATTATGCTAATCTTGTGGTTGTTGGTAGGTTATGATATGAGATTTTTTTTTTTTTTCCTTTCCATTTTAGATCACACCAAACACTTGGAAATGTCTTCACTGAAAATGTTTTCAATTGAAATCATTCTACAACAAAACAAAGTAGCATCAATTACAATAAAAAATATATCCAAAGCATCTTTCTCCTGCCGAGCCCCGCCTTAGACAACCCAAATTTATAAATGATTACTCTTTATTATTAGGCCTAACACATCAATAATTAGCTTTTGGTGTAAGTGGTAATTGATCTACATATTTATTATTTAACTATAAGACCTTTACCAAGCGAGTTAACTAGAGCCCACATCTAATGAATGTTTTAATATCAAGTTAAAGTATTAAAGTAAAATAGTCAACAGTAAAAAAGTTAAAAACCCTGATATTAGCAACATAAGAATTGAACGATTGAAGTCCATGAGATATAGAATAAGCAATACATGACCAACAACTTGAAGTGCAATAGTATTTATGTATCGTATCAATATATACCTTCAAAAACAGCTTACTTGCTTAAGTGAAAAGTTGTCTACATCAAATGAGGTTACAGACTATAAAATTGTTTGAAACAAGACAGAAATTTAAAGAAAATTTTCAGACAATGAAATAAAATAAAGTGCTTGGTTAGAACAGATCTCATAACATTTTTACAAGAAATTTGGGTGATTTGTTGTCAGTTGTGGTGCGTCTGTGTCTGTTTAAAGTGATAAAATATCTTCTTTTATTATGAAAATATTATGAGATGTGTTATGTTCATAGAAGAACTCATAAATTAATAAATTAATAATAGCAATCCATATGCAAAATTTTCATGGGATTTTTTACCAGATGTGTGTGAGATGAAAAGTACACTAATTTGAGTGATTAATAATTTGTTCTAGGATTGCCAAGAGCAGGGGCATAGCCAAGATATTTTATTTGGGGCGCCAAATTACATATTCATATGTTAGTTATAACTCATATATACATTATATACAAAAGAAAAGTGATGTTTATAATTTTTTCACAACAAATTAGAAGTGATAAAACGTTACTAATTCTAATTGAATCCATCACCGAAATTATTTTTTTTGTCTATTAGTAATAGTCAATAATAACCTACCATTTAGGATTTATTGTGAAAGTTTTGTGAATATATTGTAAACATAGTATTTCTCTATACAATATAATTAATAAAATTTGATAATATTTTAAACTCAATCAATGTACAAAAATGACTAATTTACTATCAACATGAACCAAAAAAAAAAAAAAAAGATTTAGCATCTCCTATAAAAGTTAGGTTTGGCATTGATCTTTCATAGAATAAAATTTGTTAATTATCAATTTTATAGGATTTCCTATTCAAATTTAAAAAAAAATAAATATATCTCTATGGCAATCTAAAGAATGAGATAATGAGAAAAAAAATAAATCAAATTTTTGGGAGATAAAACCCTCATAAGTTAGTTCAGTGCACCCTACACAATGCACTTCAAAATTGAACACCAAGGAATATATAGCACTTTTGCATTCTTATTATAAAATATAAAAGGAAGGACACATGGTAAAACTAGCCATTTATTAAGCTTTGTTAAAAGCGTGTATTTCATATAGGTGCGGTCTACGTAAGAAACTAACAGTGGAGTGTTGTCATTGCCAGATTTCAAAGGGACAAACATACAAACTAAATAGTGGACTAGGTTTTATCTATGATCTTTTTTCTTTTCTTTTTTTGGGGGGGGGGGGGGGTGGTGGTGTTGTTGTCCAGCTTATTTTTATAAACAATTATAAGGGGCGTTTATAGTTTTGGCCTTTTGGTGGGGGTGGGGGTGGGGGCATGGCCGCCAATGCTATACTACATTTGTCTCTGCTTAAGAGTCCTATAGGTTGTAGCTCAACTGGATGACATGGTCTCGTATTTTCAATTGAGATATTTATGGTTTTAATTCTCTCACTCCCTAAATATTGATGCATAAAAAAATTTATTTATTATTGAATTAAAAGAAAAAAGAAAAAGTTAACAATAGCTAAAGGGCATTGGTTTAAGAAATAGTTTATAAGATAGTCGCAAAAAATTACTCTTTTTTGTTGAATAAAAAATGAGTAATAGATAATACCACACGTATAGTCAAGGCCTTGATGAGGTTATTACTCAAACCACTCACCAAGTGAAGTAATACGAAAACTCTTACCATCAAACCACACCTCGCATCTATGATGTGGTCTTATGATTACACTTATATACCTCTATTACTGTGTCATATTCCTTAAACCTCATAATTAATTTACTGATCTATTTTATTTAGACGGTGGGCTCCCTTGAATATTGTGGAAATGTGTTCCATGAACCACCTAGATTTGTTTAACACATTTGTTTTCCACCAATACAGATTGTATGCACTTAAAATTCAACAGGTGGAGCCAGTGAAGTGTGAACAGGTGTTGGTCTCAGAATCTTTCATTGGGCTAAAAATAAAGAAATTAAAAAGGGTTTAGCTTCTGTCCAGTGGCACTGGCCACTGGACAGAAGCCAGATCCAATTAAAAAAGGTTGGAAAGTGAAAGAAAAAATAAAGTAACTTTTTTCTAAATCCACAAAACGATCTAAAAAAAGGGTTTATACAAATTAAAATAGTATTAAATACTAATTAATCAAGGCTTTTAGTGATGTATAAATAACGGATTTGCTGATGGGGAATCTTAGTTATGCGCACGTGTTATAGCACCGCTTGATCTCAATCTCAGTCTGAGTCTCAGCCTGCTTCTACGCTATCCTCGTCAGAAAGGTCGGCAGACACCTCAGCAGCAGCACGTGCTGCATGTGTCACGTTCCAACCCTGAATCCCACTGCCCCATACATGGATTTTCCTTCCCAAAAAATGTTTCCAATTCGAGTTAAAACTCCTGCTGATATACTTAGTTTTCTTCAAAATGAAGTAAAATATAAGAAGATTGCTGAACACCTTTCTGATACACCTCCTTGTTGGTATCAGAGCCATTCCTTCCTTGGCCGCTGGTAGTTGTGTTGTGTCCTTGCTCCCTTGTTTATGTTGTTCCGAACCTTTGGTGCTTCGTTGTTGTGTTCTATCTTGTGATCGTTGGCGCCACCCTAAGAGTAAAGTGAATTCCGAGAGCCGAGATTCAGTAAGGCCCGTGTAAGCCGACGGACAGGCGTTGAGGGCATGGGTGAGGGTATACGGTTGCTTAGGGTATGTGTTACGAAATGCAACGGTTATGAGAGAAAACATGATAATTGAGTGTTAAAATTAGGAGTGCATGGATAAGATGTGGAGATCCAACTCTTCTGTTAGTACCAGGACTGAGTGTCCCCCTGATATTGTCAATGAAGTTGATCAAGTTATTCAAGAGAAAGAAATTCCAGATTTCCGAAGATGGAATATCCCCAAGGTTAATATTAAACACATTTACAATACTTCTTGGCATGAGAATACTGGATTTTCTCAGTACTGAGTAAGAACTGTTGAACAAACATTTTCTATTTCCAGACACCATGAAAAATGTTGTTTGTTTTCAAAATCAAATATTAACGAATTTCTTGCTACTAAATTGAAATATTTACACATTGGTCTTATTCAAGTTGCTGTTAAACCTCTCACAAGAAAAGGTATTAATGCTTCTGCTTTGATGTGCTTAAGAGATGCTAGATTTAGGCAATTTAAAGATAGCATTCTTGGCATGATTACTGCATCTTTGTATGATGGTCCTATTTACTTTGATGTTTACCCTGATATCTGTCTTGCTCTTGATGATCCTAATATTGTTAAAGCTTTGACTTTAAATGTGTTAACTTCTGGTTATGATATGGAAGAAGGTAGTAAACCTTTTGCTCTTATTTACCGAATTTACTACAGACTTGTGGGTTCCCAGTTGAATCCTAAAGCTGCTCATATTAAAGATCCTTCTGGTAAAACCATGTTAATCCAATGTTCAACTTCTGATGCGAAAATTGAAGTTCCAAAAATGATTCGTTGGGAAGATGTGAACCTTCCTAAAGAATGGTTATTGTAAAATGTTTCGCCTCCTGCTAAACCTATATACCTTGAAACTGATCTCACAAATATTCAACAATATCTTGATGGAACTGTTAAGATAAGTTTTCTTGATAAGAAACCTTTAAGAATCAATGAAGGAAGACATTCCTTTGCTGGATCTGAAAGTGTTTCCAAAAGAGACCTTGATCTTGACGATTATTTACAAAAAAGTTTTGTTAAACCTGATTTAAAGCTAAAGGGTGTTTTAAGTGATAACTCCCAAATTAGCACCCCTTTTTATTCAACTAAAGATGAAAAACCTGCAGAAGAAGAAGAAGATACAAAATCTGTGTCTCCTGCTGCCTCTGATTTTGCAACTGTTGAACCTCCTATTTTTCAAAACCAATTAAGAGTTTTAACTGCTCTTCCTAAAAGTTTTGAAATGGATCTTGTTTACTTGGCTAAAGAAAGTCTTTCTCCCAAAAACAGAGAGATAAGACACTATTACCGAGATACTTTCTCTCAATCTGAAAAAGATCGTATTAAACGAAAATGGAGAGAAAAAATGACTTTGTTAAAGAAAAATATTCTGTTTTATGATTTTCTTAAAAATTATTACGTTTCAAAATACCCTATTCAACAAAATCATTTGAACGTAATTAAGAAATCAAATTTTGTTAACCAAGACAAAACTATTGTAAGGTCTAGCCATCCTCCTCTTGAGACAGTTATGATAACTTGTCCAAAGGCGGAAGTGAAAGCTTCTCCTTTCAATATTGTTGAGGCTCCTGCTTCTGGAATTATTGAACAAACTGTTTCTACAAAAACTGAGAAACCTTTGATTGATTTACCCAGTCAAAGAGAAAAGATTGCTTTTAACACTTCTCAGTCAAAAACCCTTGACACTGTTGATCCAAAAGATGTTTTGCAAACTATTGAAAAACCAATCTTGATTCCTATTAACTCTTGTTGCAATGTTCTTTCCAAAAACAAAGAACAACAAAAAGGTATTTCAAAACCTAAAAAATTGACTGTTAATGAACTTCAATGCGAAATTAATATTGTTCACCATGAAATATCTGATTTGAGAAGTAAACTCAAACAAACTGATGTGGCCGAAAAGAATGATGTTGCTAAAACTGTTGATTGCCATGTTAATCTTATTAACAAAATGCTTCCTCCTAAATGGTTTACAAAAGTAAAAATTGTTGTCTCACATGATTACCACTTTGATGTTGTTGCCATAATTGATTCTGGTGCTGATTTAAATAGCATTCAGGAAGGACTTGTCCCTTCCAAATACTTTGAAAAGTCTACTGAAAGGCTTGCTTCTGCTAATGGTTCTCAAATGAGAATCAAATATGAATTGAACAATGCTCATGTTTGCCATGATAATGTTTGCTTCAAGATTCCCTCTGTTCTTGTCAAAAATATGCATGACAAAGTGATTCTTGGGTTGCCATTTATTAATGCCTTGTATCCCTTTCTTGTTGAACATGATGGTATTACTACTGACCCTTTTGGTCAAAAAGTGAAATTCAAATTTGCCTCAAAATCTGAGATTGATGTTGATCATGATCTAAACATGTTGCATGCTAAGAATAATCATCTTAGTTTTCTTCAAAATGAAGTAAAATATAAGAAGATTGCTGAACACCTTTCTGATTCATTGTTAACTTCAAAAATTGATAATTTTCAGAAAATGTTGATTGCTCATATTTGTTCTGATTTTCCTAATGCCTTTTGGCATCGGAAGAATCACATTGTTAATCTGCCTTATGTTAAAGATTTTTGCGAAAAGAATATTCCTACTAAAGCTCGACCCATACAAATGAATTCTGAATTGGTAGAGTTTTGCAAAAAGGAAACTGAAGATTTATTAAACAAAGGATTGATTAGAAAGAGCAAGTCCCCTTGGTCATGTGCTGCTTTCTATGTTCAAAAAAATGCTGAAATTGAGAGAGGAACACCCCGTTTAGTTATTAACTACAAGCCTTTGAACAAGGTCTTAGAATGGATTAGGTACCCTATTCCAAACAAAAATGACTTAGTTCACAGATTAAGCGATGCGGTGGTATTCTCCAAGTTTGATTTAAAGTCTGGTTTTTGGCAAATCCAGATTGCTGAGGGTGATAGATACAAGACTGCTTTCACCACTCCTTTTGGTCATTATGAGTGGAATGTAATGCCTTTTGGTCTGAAGAATGCTCCTAGTGAATTCCAAAACATCATGAATGATATTTTCATCTCATTCAGTCATTTCACTATTGTTTATATTGATGATGTTCTTGTTTACTCTAATTCTATTGATGAACACTGGAAACATTTGCATTCGTTTCTAGATACCATCAAAAGAAATGGTCTTGTTGTCTCTGCCAAGAAAATCAAATTGTTCCAAACTAAGGTTCGTTTTCTTGGTTTTGATATTAATGAAGGTAAAATTCATCCTATTGACAGAGCTATTCAATTTGCTGATAAATTCCCTGATATTATTACGGATAAAACTCAGCTCCAAAGATTCCTTGGTTCTCTGAATTATGTTGCTGATTTTTATAAAGATCTGAGGAAACAATGTAAGCCTCTTTTTGATCGGCTATAGAGTAATCCTCCTCCGTGGACAGATGTCCATACTACTCTTGTTAAACAAATCAAAATTCATGTCAAAACTTTACCCTGTCTTGGTATTCCCACTGTTAATGCCTTCAAAATTGTTGAAACTGATGCTTCTAATTTTGGTTATGGTGGTATTCTGAAACAGCAAGTTTCACCAGATTCTTCTGAACAAATTGTTCGTTTCTACTCTGGAATCTGGAACACTGCACAGCTAAACTATAGTACTATTAAAAAAGAAATTTTATCTATAGTACTATGCATATCAAAGTTTCAAAGTGATTTGTTGAACCAAAAGTTTTTACTTCGTATTGACTGTAAAAGTGCTAAATATGTTATTGAAAAAGAAGTTGAAAATATTGCTTCAAAACATATTTTTGCCAGATGGCAAGCTATTTTAAGTGTTTTTGATTTTGATATTGACTATATTAAAGGCTCTCAAAATTCCATCACTGATTTCCTTACTCGTGAATTTCTGCAGAATTCACACATGGCGAGTAGGCGGTCGAAAGACAAAGGCCCCGCCAAAGACCCAAATGAAACCCAGCTTGTTAACGTGAACCAACCTCCTCTTTACAAACTATTAACCGATTTACCACTCTAGGGACCATACCTAAACCCAATTATTCTTCTGTTTTAGCCTCCTCCTATGATCCCTATTCCATTACTCCTGTTCACCAACCTCTTAGGACTTCCTTTCCTAAAAATACCTCCCAGTATATTAGGAAACAATATTTCCAAAACCTATTCTCTATTGAACCCAATAGGTCCTCCTTTGTTGACCCCCTGCAGTTAGCCAAGAGTTACTTCCCCACAAACTTCCACTGGATCCCTGAACATGGTGAAAAGAAACTTGGTTACTATTCTGATCTTTTGCGCCATGAAAGGTCCATCATTATTAACACCATTTCTGATAAAGCAGACACTTCAAAAATTATTTACCATAGTGTCTACATTGTTAACATTATCACTGAAAGAGAATGGGGATAAGACACTATTACCGAAATGGATCTTGTTTACCAAGCAACTACCAACAAGGAGGGGGAACCAAGCAAGACAAGGGGCAGAAGCACCAGAAGCACAGAGATAGTATAATAAACAAGGTAGAACCAGCCAAGGAGGCGGTAGCACAATTAATAATCAAAATAATTTAAACAAGTAATAAGGCGGTAGAACTAGCCAAGCAATATATCATTAAAACAATTAATAATCAAAGTAATTTTAACAATTAATAAGGCGGTAGAACCAGCCAAGCAGTATATCATCAAAATAATTGATAAACATGAAAGTATTAACAAAGTATATGAAAGTACTTGATTAATATTGAAAGTAATGAACAAAGTACAAGATTAATAGTTACAGGATTACAAGGTAAACAATGATAAACAGTGGTAACTTACAAAGGTAGTGGTTACCGGATTGTCAACAGTTCCTGAGGGAAGTTTAGGAGAGGAGGTAAGCTCTCGATTATCTTAAACTCACTCAAGGAGAATACTAGGAGTAGGAAAACTAAAGCCTAAACCAAAACTAAAACCTGAATAACCGTAAGGGACAACCCCCCTTATATAGGAAAATAAAAAGCAAAAAGTGAATAGTGAACAGTAAAAGTGAACAGTGATTTTTTACTGTATACATCAATATCCGTGAGTGAATAGTGAACAGTAGTGAACAGTAATCTCGTGAGTGAACAGTTGGCAGAGGATGACATTTTGTCGTCTTGTGCCGAAAGCAGTCAACAAAGTAATCAACAGATTCCCATGGGGGACAGTCAGAGCAATGAGCTGAGTGAATAATGTGACCAGTTAAAATTCTGGTGCTGATTTAAATTGCATTCAGGAAGGACTTGTCCCTTCCAAATACTTTGAAAAGTCTACTGAAAGGCTTGCTTCTGCTAATGGTTCTCAAATGAGAATCAAATATGAATTGAACAATGCTCATGTTTGCCATGATAATGTTTGCTTCAAGATTCCCTCTGTTCTTGTCAAAAATATGCATGACAAAGTGATTCTTGGGTTGCCATTTATTAATGCCTTGTATCCCTTTCTTGTTGAACATGATGGCATTACTACTGACCCTTTTGGTCAAAAAGTGAAATTCAAATTTGCCTCAAAATCTGAGATTGATGTTGATCATGATCTAAACATGTTGCATGCTAAGACTAATCATCTTAGTTTTCTTCAAAATGAAGTAAAATATAAGAAGATTGCTGAACACCTTTCTGATTCATTGTTAACTTCAAAAATTGATAATTTTCAGAAAATGTTGATTGCTCATATTTGTTCTGATTTTCCTAATGCCTTTTGGCATCGGAAGAATCACATTGTTAATCTGCCTTATGTTAAAGATTTTTGCGAAAAGAATATTCCTACTAAAGCTCGACCCATACAAATGAATTCTGAATTGGTAGAGTTTTGCAAAAAGGAAATTGAAGATTTATTAAACAAAGGATTGATTAGAAAGAGCAAGTCCCCTTGGTCATGTGCTGCTTTCTATGTTCAGAAAAATGCTGAAATTGAGAGAGGAACACCCCGTTTAGTTATTAACTACAAGCCTTTGAACAAAGTCTTAGAATGGATTAGGTACCCTATTCCAAACAAAAATGACTTAGTTCACAGATTAAGCGATGCGGTGGTATTCTCCAAGTTCGATTTAAAGTCTGGTTTTTGGCAAATCCAGATTGCTGAGGGTGATAGATACAAGACTGCTTTCACCACTCCTTTTGGTCATTATGAGTGGAATGTAATGCCTTTTGGTCTGAAGAATGCTCCTAGTGAATTCCAAAACATCATGAATGATATTTTCATCTCATTCAGTCATTTCACTATTGTTTATATTGATGATGTTCTTGTTTACTCTAATTCTATTGATAAACACTGGAAACATTTGTATTCGTTTCTAGATACCATCAAAAGAAATGGTCTTGTTGTCTCTGCCAAGAAAATCAAATTGTTCCAAACTAAGGTTCGTTTTCTTGGTTTTGATATTAATGAAGGTCAAATTCATCCTATTGACAGAGCTATTCACTTTGCTGATAAATTCCCTGATGTCATTATTGATAAAACTCAGCTCCAAAGATTCCTTGGTTCCCTTAATTATGTTGCTGATTTTTATAAAGATCTGAGGAAACAATGTAAGCCTCTTTTTGATTGGCTTCAGAGTAATCCTCCTCCGTGGACAGATGTCCATACTACTCTTGTTAAACAAATCAAAATTCATGTCAAAACTTTACCCTGTCTTGGCATTGCCACTGTTAATACCTTCAAAATTGTTGAAACTGATGCTTCTGATATTGGTTATGGTGGTATTCTGAAACAGCAAGTTTCACCAGATTCATCTGAACAAATTGTTCGTTTCTACTCTGGAATCTGGAATACTGCACAGCTAAACTATAGTACTATTAAAAAAGAAATTTTATCTATAGTACTATGCATATCAAAGTTTCAAAGTGATTTGTTAAACCAAAAGTTTTTACTTCGTATTGACTGTAAAAGTGCTAAATATGTTATTGAAAAAGAAGTTGAAAATATTGCTTCAAACATATTTTTGCTAGATGGCAAGCTATTTTAAGTGTTTTTGATTTTAATATTGACTATATTAAAGGCTCCCAAAATGCCATCCCTGATTTCCTTACTCGTGAATTTCTGCAGAATTCACACATGGCGAGTAGGCGGTCGAAAGACAAAGGCCCCGCCAAAGACCCAAATGAAACCCAGCTTGTTAAACGTGAACCAACCTCCTCTTTACAGACTATTAACCGATTTACCACTCTAGGGACCATACCTAAACCCAATTATTCTTCTGTTTTAGCCTCCTCCTATGATCCCTATTCCATTACTCCTGTTCACCAACCTATTAGGACCTCCTTTCCTAAAAATACCTCCCAGTATATTAGGAAACAATATTTCCAAAACCTATTCTCTATTGAACCCAATAGGTCCTCCTTTGTTGACCCCCTGCAGTTAGCCAAGAGTTACTTCCCCACAAACTTCCACTGGATCCCTGAACATGGTGAAAAGAAACTTGGTTACTATTCTGATCTTTTGCGCCATGAAAGGTCCATCATTATTAACACCATTTCTGATAAAGCAGACACTTCAAAAATTATTTACCATAGTGTCTACATTGTTAACATTATCACTGAAAGAGAATGGGGATCTTCCCCAAATGTTACAAGAATGATGCCCAAACACCTCATCCCTTATTCTTATCATGATTATATTACTGCATGGTTCAGATTTATGCTTCACCAGAATGATACCATGACTCATTCCTGGTTTGTTAACTTTGACAAAAAATTCACTGGTACGCTGCCCTTTTGGTTCGCCCGATGGTGGTCTCAGTTTGGTCTCCTTATTGAACTTTTACCTACACCCTTACTGGAGGCCTTCAAGCTATTTGAGAAAGGATTCAAGCCTAATTCTCATACTGCCAAGGCTAAATTCCCTGCTCTGCTTTATTTTGTTAACTATCACAAGGTGCCATGGATTCTCAAATGGCAATATGAAATCAATATTGACGAAAATGCTCTTGCTAGATATTGGTATGTCAAGTGGTGGGATAAGTTCCCTCATATTCAAAGAATTGTTGCCACCACCAACAGAGAATGTTCAAAATTCATTAACGAAAAATGTTCACCATCCAGCCAAATCCCTAATGAAGCATATTTACCATCCTGCTCATCCACAAAGAATATTAAACCAAGAAAGAAAAGCTCTCCCCTTGATGACCTAAGGAGAGATCCTGATGCTTTATTTGCTCTTCTCAAGTGTGCAGAGAATTTGGTCGCCAGCAGAACTACTGAAGAAGAAAAGTCAAGCGCTTCTTCTGAAGAATCTGTAGCCAATAATCCCTATTCACCATATGACAAGAAATTATTTGGCCATGACGAAGATTCTCCACAGGAAGGAGAATCAATCATGGCAACAACATCAAAGTGGTAATCATGTGAGACAACAATTTTTACTTTTGTAAACCATTTAGGAGGAAGCATTTTGTTAATAAGATTAACATGGCAATCAACAGTTTTAGCAACATCATTCTTTTCGGCCACATCAGTTTGTTTGAGTTTACTTCTCAAATCAGATATTTCACGGTGAACAATATTAATTTCGCATTGAAGTTCATTAACAGTCAATTTTTTAGGTTTTGAAATACCTTTTTGTTGTTCTTTGTTTTTGGAAAGAACATTGCAACAAGAGTTAATAGGAATCAAGATTGGTTTTTCAATAGTTTGCAAAACATCTTTTGGATCAACAGTGTCAAGGGTTTTTGACTGAGAAGTGTTAAAAGCAATCTTTTCTCTTTGACTGGGTAAATCAATCAAAGGTTTCTCAGTTTTTGTAGAAACAGTTTGTTCAATAATTCCAGAAGCAGGAGCCTCAGCAATATTGAAAGGAGAAGCTTTCACTTCCGCCTTTGGACAAGTTATCATAACTGTCTCAAGAGGAGGATGGCTAGACCTTACAATAGTTTTGTCTTGGTTAACAAAATTTGATTTCTTAATTACGTTCAAATGATTTTGTTGAATAGGGTCTTTTGAAACGTAATAATTTTTAAGAAAATCATAAAACAGAATATTTTTCTTTAACAAAGTCATTTTTTCTCTCCGTTTTCGTTTAATACGATCTTTTTCAAATTGAGAAAAAGTATTTCGGTAATAGTGTCTTATCTCTCTGTTTTTGGGAGAAAGACTTTCTTTAGCCAAGTAAACAAGATCCATTTCAAAACTTTTAGGAAGAGCAGTTAAAACTCTTAATTGGCCGTTGGTAGTTGTGTTGTGTCCTTGCTCCCTTGTTTATGTTGTTCCGAACCTTTGGTGCTTCGTTGTTGTGTTCTATCTTGTGATCGTTGGCGCCACCCTGAGAGTAAAGTGAATTCCGAGAGCCGAGATTCAGTAAGGCCCGTGTTAGCCGACGGACAGGCGTTGAGGGCATGAGTGAGGGTATACGGTTGCTTAGGGTATGTGTTACGAAATGCAACGGTTATGAGAGAAAACATGATAATTGAGTATTAAAATTAGGAGTGCATGGATAAGATGTGGAGATCCAACTCTTCTGTTAGCTCCAGGACTGCGTGTCCTCCTGATATTATCAATGAAGAAGATCAAGTTGTTCAAGAGAAAGAAATTCCGGATTTCCGAAGATGGAATATCCCCAAGGTTAATATTAAACACATTTACAATACTTCTTGGCATGAGAATACTGGATTTTCTCAGTACCGAGTAAGAACTGTTGAACAAACATTTTCTATTTCCAGACACCATGAAAAATGTTGTTTGTTTTCAAAATCAAATATTAACGAATTTCTTGCTACTAAATTGAAATATTTACACATTGGTCTTGTTCAAGTTGCTGTTAAACCTCTCACAAGAAAAGGTATTAATGCCTCTGCTTTGATGTGCTTAAGAGATGCTAGATTTAGGCAATTTAAAGATAGCATTCTCGGCATGATTACTGCATCTTTGTATGATGGTCCTATTTACTTTGATGTTTACCCTGATATCTGTCTTGCTCTTGATGATCCTAATATTGTTAAAGCTTTGACTTTAAATGTGTTAACTTCTGGTTATGATATGGAAGAAGGTAGTAAACCTTTTGCTCTTATTTACCGAATTTACTACAGACTTGTGGGTTCCCAGTTGAATCCTAAAGCTGCTCATATTAAAGATCCTTCTAGTAAAACCATGTTAATCCAATGTTCAACTTCTGATGCGAAAATTGAAGTTCCAAAAATGATTCGTTGGGAAGATGTGAACCTTCCTAAAGAATGGTTATTGGAAAATGTTTCGCCTCCTGCTAAACCTATTTACCTTGAAACTGATCTCACAAATATTCAACAATATCTTGATGGAACTGTTAAGATAAGTTTTCTTGATAAGAAACCTTTAAGAATCAATGAAGGAAGACATTCCTTTGCTGGATCTGAAAGTGTTTCCAAAAGAGACCTTGATCTTGACGATTATTTACAAAAAAGTTTTGTTAAACCTGATTTAAAGCTAAAGGGTGTTTTAAGTGATAACTCCCAAATTAGCACCCCTTTTTATTCAACTAAAGATGAAAAACCTGCAGAAGAAGAAGAAGATACAAAATCTGTGTCTCCTGCTGCCTCTGATTTTGCAACTGTTGAACCTCCTATTTTTCAAAACCAATTAAGAGTTTTAACTGTGATACTGATTGATTATCTCCGCCTATTGCTCTAGCTGTCCCCCTTGGATCCTGTTGATTACTTTGTTGACTGCTTTCGGCACAAGACGACAAAATGTCATCCTCTGTCAACAGTTCCTGAGGGAAGTTTAGGAGAGGAGGTAAGCTCTCGATTATCTTAAACTCACTCAAGGAGAATACTAGGAGTAGGAAAACTAAAGCCTAAACCAAAACTAAAACCTTTAACAAAAACCTGCCTAACAATAAGGGACAACCCCCCTTATATAGGAAAATAAAAAGCAAAAAGTGAATAGTGAACAGTAAAAGTGAATAGTGACTTTTTACTGTATACATCAACATTCGTGAGTGAACAGTGATCTCGTGAGTGAACAGTGAACAGTAGTTGAACAGTAATCTCGTGAGTGAACAGTTGGCAGAGGATGACATTTTGTCGTCTTGTGCCGAAAGCAGTCAACAGATTCCCATGGGGGACAGCCAGAGCAATGAGTGGGGTGAATAATGAGATTAGTTAAAATTCTCCTTCCTGTGAAGAATCTTCGTCATGACCAAATAATTTCTTGTCATATGGTGAATAGGGATAATTGGCCACAGATTCTTCGGAAGAAGCACTTGACTTTTCTTCTTCAGTAGTTCTGCTGGGAACCAAGTTTTCTGCACACTTGAGAAGAGCAAATAAAGCATCAGGATTTCTCCTTAGGTCATCAAGGGGAGAGCTTTTCTTTCTTGGTTTAATATTCTTTGTGGATGAAGAGGATGGTAAATATGCTTCAGTAGGGATTTGACTGGATGGTGAACACTTTTCGTTAATAAATTTTGAACATTCCCTGTTGGTTGTAGCAACAATTTTTTGAATATGAGGGAACTTGTCCCACCACTTGACATACCAATACTAGCAAGAGCATTTTCGTCAATATTGATTTCATATTGCCATTTGAGAATCCATGGCACCTTGTGATTGTTAACAAAATAGAGTAAAGCAGGGAACTTAGCCTTGGCAGTATGAGGATTAGGCTTGAATCCCTTTTCAAACAGTTTGAAGGCCTCCAGTAAAGGTGTAGGAAGAAGCTCAATAATAAGACCAAACTGAGACCACCATCGTGCAAACCACAAAGGTAACGTACCAGTGAATTTTTTGTCAAAGTTAACAAACCAAGAATGAGTCATGGTATCATTCTGCTGAAGTATAAATCTGAACCATGCAGTAATATAATCATGATAAGAATAAGGGATGAGGTGTTTGGGCATTGTTCGTGTAACATTTGGGGAAGATCCCCGTTCTCTTTCAGTGATAATGTTAACAATGTAGACACTATGGTAAATAATTTTTGAAGTGTCTGCTTTATCAGAAATGGTGTTAATAATGATGGACCTTTCATGGCGCAAAAGATCAGAATAGTAACCAAGTTTCTTTTCACCATGTTCAGGGATCCAGTGGAAGTTTGTGGGGAAGTAACTCTTGGCTAACTGCAGGGGGTCAACAAAGGAGGACCTATTGGGTTCAATAGAGAATAGGTTTTGGAAATATTGTTTCCTAATATACTGGGAGGTATTTTTAGGAAAGGAAGTCCTAAGAGGTTGGTGAACAGGAGTAATGGAATAGGGATCATAGGAGGAGGCTAAAACAGAAGAATAATTGGGTTTAGGTATGGTCCCTAGAGTGGTAAATCGGTTAATAGTTTGTAAAGAGGAGGTTGGTTCACGTTTAACAAGCTGGGTTTCATTTGGGTCTTTGGCGGGGCCTTTGTCTTTCGACCGCCTACTCGCCATGTGTGAATTCTGCAGAAATTCACGAGTAAGGAAATCAGGGATGGCATTTTGGGAGCCTTTAATATAGTCAATATCAAAATCAAAAACACTTAAAATAGCTTGCCATCTGGCAAAAATATGTTTTGAAGCAATATTTTCAACATCTTTTTCAATAACATATTTAGCACTTTTACAGTCAATACGAAGTAAAAACTTTTGGTTCAACAAATCACTTTGAAACTTTGATATGCATAGTACTATAGATAAAATTTCTTTTTTAATAGTACTATAGTTTAGCTATGCAGTGTTCCAGATTCCAGAGTAGAAACGAACAATTTGTTCAGAAGAATCTGGTGAAACTTGCTGTTTCAGAATACCACCATAACCAAAATTAGAAGCATCAGTTTCAACAATTTTGAAGGCATTAACAGTGGGAATACCAAGACAGGGTAAAGTTTTGACATGAATTTTGATTTGTTTAACAAGAGTAGTATGGACATCTGTCCACGGAGGAGGATTACTCTGAAGCCGATCAAAAGGAGGCTTACATTGTTTCCTCAGATCTTTATAAAAATCAGCAACATAATTCAGAGAACCAAGGAATCTTTGGAGCTGAGTTTTATCCGTAATAATATCAGGGAATTTATCAGCAAATTGAATAGCTCTGTCAATAGGATGAATTTGACCTTCATTAATATCAAAACCAAGAAAACGAACCTTAGTTTGGAACAATTTGATTTTCTTGGCAGAGACAACAAGACCATTTCTTTTGATGGTATCTAGAAACGAATGCAAATGTTTCCAGTGTTTATCAATAGAATTAGAGTAAACAAGAACATCATCAATATAAACAATAGTGAAATGACTGAATGAGATGAAAATATCATTCATGATGTTTTGGAATTCACTAGGAGCATTCTTCAGACCAAAAGGCATTACATTCCACTCATAATGACCAAAAGGAGTGGTGAAAGCAGTCTTGTATCTATCACCCTCAGCAATCTGGATTTGCCAAAAACCAGACTTTAAATCAAACTTGGAGAATACCACCGCATCGCTTAATCTGTGAACTAAGTCATTTTTGTTTGGAATAGGGTACCTAATCCATTCTAAGACCTTGTTCAAAGGCTTGTAGTTAATAACTAAACGGGGTGTTCCTCTCTCAATTTCAGCATTTTTTTGAACATAGAAAGCAGCACATGACTAAGGGGACTTGCTCTTTCTAATCAATCCTTTGTTTAATAAATCTTCAATTTCCTTTTTGCAAAACTCTACCAATTCAGAATTCATTTGTATGGGTCGAGTTTTAGTAGGAATATTCTTTTCGCAAAAATCTTTAACATAAGGCAGATTAACAATGTGATTCTTCCGATGCCAAAAGGCATTAGGAAAATCAGAACAAATATGAGCAATCAACATTTTCTGAAAATTATCAATTTTTGAAGTTAACAATGAATCAGAAAGGTGTTCAGCAATCTTCTTATATTTTACTTCATTTTGAAGAAAACTAAGATGATTAGTCTTAGCATGCAACATGTTTAGATCATGATCAACATCAATCTCAGATTTTGAGGCAAATTTGAATTTCACTTTTTGACCAAAAGGGTCAGTAGTAATACCATCATGTTCAACAAGAAAGGGATACAAGGCATTAATAAATGGCAACCCAAGAATCACTTTGTCATGCATATTTTTGACAAGAACAGAGGGAATCTTGAAGCAAACATTATCATGGCAAACATGAGCATTGTTCAATTCATATTTGATTCTCATTTGAGAACCATTAGCAGAAGCAAGCCTTTCAGTAGACTTTTCAAAGTATTTGGAAGGGACAAGTCCTTCCTGAATGCAATTTAAATTAGCACCAGAATCAATTATGGCAACAACATCAAAGTGGTAATCATGTGAAACAACAATTTTTACTTTTGTAAACCATTTAGGAGGAAGCATTTTGTTAATAAGATTAACATGGCAATCAACAGTTTTAGCAACATCATTCTTTTCGGCCACATCAGTTTGTTTGAGTTTACTTCTCAAATCAGATATTTCATGGTGAGCAATATTAATTTCGCATTGAAGTTCATTAACAGTCAATTTTTTAGGTTTTAAAATACCTTTTTGTTGTTCTTTGTTTTTGGAAAGAACATTGCAACAAGAGTTAATAGGAATCAAGATTGGTTTTTCAATAGTTTGCAAAACATCTTTTGGATCAACAGTGTCAAGGGTTTTTGACTGAGAAGTGTTAAAAGCAATCTTTTCTCTTTGACTGGGTAAATCAATCAAAGGTTTCTCAGTTTTTGTAGAAACAGTTTGTTCAATAATTCCAGAAGCAGGAGCCTCAACAATATTGAAAGGAGAAGCTTTCACTTCCGCCTTTGGACAAGTTATCATAACTGTCTCAAGAGGAGGATGGCTAGACCTTACAATAGTTTTGTCTTGGTTAACAAAATTTGATTTCTTAATTACGTTCAAATGATTTTGTTGAATAGGGTCTTTTGAAACGTAATAATTTTTAAGAAAATCATAAAACAGAATATTTTTCTTTAACAAAGTCATTTTTTCTCTCCATTTTCGTTTAATACGATCTTTTTCAGATTGAGAGAAAGTATCTCGGTAATAGTGTCTTATCTCTCTGTTTTTGGGAGAAAGACTTTCTTTAGCCAAGTAAACAAGATCCATTTCAAAACTTTTAGGAAGAGCAGTTAAAACTCTTAATTGGTTTTGAAAAATAGGAGGTTCAACAGTTGCAAAATCAGAGGCAGCAGGAGACACAGATTTTGTATCTTCTTCTTCTTCTGCAGGTTTTTCATCTTTAGTTGAATAAAAAGGGGTGCTAATTTGGGAGTTATCACTTAAAACACCCTTTAGCTTTAAATCAGGTTTAACAAAACTTTTTTGTAAATAATCGTCAAGATCAAGGTCTCTTTTGGAAACACTTTCAGATCCAGCAAAGGAATGTCTTCCTTCATTAATTCTTAAAGGTTTCTTATCAAGAAAACTTATCTTAACAGTTCCATCAAGATATTGTTGAATATTTGTGAGATCAGTTTCAAGATATATATATATATATATATATATATAAACAAAATTCTTGGGGCCGTTAGAGGGATTTCGTAATAAATGAGTTTGGAATAAGAGAATTGCATACACTTGAGAAAATTATCAAATATTTGAAGAATTTTTTTTTTTTTTCAATTTTGTCTTTTTAAATTCTTGTTTAATCTTCAAGGTAAAATATGGAGCTACAGCTTTCATATCTTTAATCAATGCTTTGGTAGTGCTTATAAGAGCACTCACATCAAGCTAGTCAAACTAGCATGATGCTAAAAATTAAGAAATTTGATTTGAGAAATTTGTTTACCTATAATTATCATTACAAAAAGAAAATGTTGGTTTTGTACACTACCTATCATACAAGTCATCATGGCAATTGGGATTCTTTTGCAAGGCCAAAAGTAAGGCAACAATCTAGAATTTGAAACTGTGTACAATTTGATTTTATTTTTGAGAAAAAAAAGGGGGGAAATTATTTAATGTAGTATTAGATGTATTTTAATTTGTGCTCTTAGGAAAGTTGTTAACAAAATTTAATTTTAAAAATGAAGTAAAAATATCAAATAATGGAGAATTAAATGCATTTTAACTAGTGCTCTTTATGATCCTTGTGGAATTTCAAAAAATATATTCTAAATTTTAATAAATATTAGAAAACTTAATTGACAAATCTTATACTATATAACAAAAATAGATCTAAAAGGCCTAATTATATGGTCATTTTTATTTTATATTTGTGGCAAGTGATTACATTGTCCTTGTACTAAGTGGCTATCATTTGTTATTGGGTAAATTGACAATTCGCCTATAATTTGTGGCGGTTTCAAATTAAACCCTATATTTTAAAAAGCTTCAATTAAAACTATAAACTTTTTAAATTGTTTTATTCGCATCTTCAATGAGTCACTATTAATTAAAAGTAATAAAATTCACCTAACATACGACTAAAACCTATTAGAACATACACAAACACACAACTTAATATGAACATATAAGTAATAAATTTCACCTAACATACAACTAAAACCTATTAGAACATGCACACACTCAACTTAATATGAACATATAAGACACTTTATACACAATTTGAGTGATGTGAAATTTTATATTAACCACTTAATCAATTATATAATATCCAAACATTGAAAATAAAATGGTAAATTTCACAAAACTACCTTGAGATTTGGGCTAATGTCAACCAAGTCTAAGACTTCTCAAATGTGACCAACTTGGTCCCTTAACACATTTTGGTCCTTAAACACCGTTATCTCCGTTACTTTCTTAGTCTCTTTCTCTCCTCTCTCTTCTCTCTCATCCCTCTTTGATTCTCTCAGACCCTTCTCTTATATCACTCAGACCAATCAGCTCTCTCTTCTCTCTCAATCTCTCTCACCCACAGTGGCTGAAGATTACTCCCTCAAGGTTTGGCCATGGCTGAAACCCATGTTTTGCCACTACCATCTTGTACTCTCTCTTCAAATCAGTGGCTATGAAGACAATTGGGCTAGGGATTACTTCGCCTCACCACCGCTGCTGTTGTTCCTTGACGACACCTCCAATCGGGTGCTACCAGTTCTAGCCATGGAAGGGAAATTTTGCATTTGCGTTTTTGTTTGGGATTCGGTGCCAAACACCAAGGGAACGTTTGGCTAAGAACCACGAGCTTTGCCACCACCACTGGCTATGAATCACACCATCGACGCCACCATTAATGGCTGCCGATCTTTTCTCCTTTTTCTCTATTCTATTTTCTACTTTTTTTATTTATTTCTATTTTGGTTTGGTTGTTTGTTGATTTGTGTCTTGATCAATTTTGGGATTAGTTTCTGTTTTTTTAATGGTGATAAGGATTGGTGATTTTTTATTTAGGTTTGAAAGGTGGGGTTAGGTTATGGTCATTTGTGGATCTATGACTACTTTCTTATTTGATATTTTTGCTCAAATGGGTCTAATATGGTGTTCTTGTTGGCGTATGTATGATTATAAATATGTGAGTATACTTTGTGATATGGGATTTTTGGGGGATTTGGGTTTTATATGGCTGTGTGTTTGTGTTTTATGACATAATGTGTAGTGTGATGTGTGCTCAAAATGCATGTTTATATCCATGTAATCACAATGAATTAAACATAAACATTTAATAGAGAAGAGAGAGTTTGAGAGAGAAGCAGAAGAGAGGTAAGTAACAGTGTTTAAGGACCAAAATATATTGAGGGACCAAATTGGTCACTTTTGTTAAGTTTTTGACCTGATTGACATTAGCCCAAACCTGATTCGACCTGCACAACATCCTAACCTCCCTGATACCTATAGCTTGCGGGCAATTGTAGGCATCGGCGCATCGCCATGGAGAGGTTCCATGACATTAAAGAAAAAGAAAATCGGAGTGTCCTAATAATTGATATGATATTAGCACCATCTCTAGGACATTAGCATACCTTTCACAGTCACAGAGAATCACCTATCAAACTTACCCAAAGGTACTCTTACCCATATCATGTAACATCGAAAACTGTTGAGAAACAGAGATCAACTAATAAAGGAGCTAGGCGGGCTGGCTCAGCTCTGAACAGCTCTATGAATGATTCAACTACGATAGAAAAAGGTCATGTTTATCAACAACAACAAAAAAAAAAAAAAGGTCATTTATTATACTGATTTAAGCGTAGAGAACATATGTTACTTTTTCCTGCAAACATTAATACATCAATTCAAAAGTTTAGAAGGATGACACCCCCAGCTAGAGGATAATGCAGCCGGTTAAGGCTTGTCATTTTTTATGTACGCATTTTCTGCTAGATTCAGAACCAGTAGAATTTGGAGAGGAACTCACTACTAAGTTCAGAGAACTAAAGGACTCCCTTATATGAATCATGTGTCATACTAAGAAGACCTAAAAATTGATGTATCCAATGCTATTATTACTAAAATCAAATTAAATGGCATTCCAACAAAAAGATGACAAACACTCAAAGATCCAGAGGTCGAAGGGATACGTGAACATCCGGTTATCATAACCATTTTAGAGAACAAGATTTCCAAAACCTATTCTAACAATCACAACCACTCAGTAAAGATCACCTTCCTTGTGTGTGTGAATCACACAGTCTGCAGTTGGGTACGAGACACAAGTCAGCACAAAACCTTCCTTCATTTGATTTTCATCAAGGAATGAACCATCAGATTGGTCCACTGAGCCTGTCACCATCTTCCCAGCACAGGTAGAGCAAGCCCCAGCCCTGCATGAATAAGGCAGCTCAACTCCTGCATTCTCAGCTGAATCTAGGATGTAAGCATCATCAGGGGCCTCAAATTCATTTTCTTCACCATCTGGTCCTACAAGTTTGATCTTGTATACTGCCATTGCGGATACTCTGAAAGAAGGGGATGCTTTCAGGCCAAATGCTTTGGAGATACTCTTTACAGATCCAAGAGAGGATGGGCATTTGATAATAGCGCTGTTGAAACGGTTCTGAGGTGCATTTCTGAACATGCAATGGGAGGGAAGTTTCACAGATGTCATAATTGACATGTTGGCCCCTGAATCCAACACAATTTCAGATGGTTTAATTACTAATTACACACCCAGTACAGGAATTTAACAAAATGCCAAAAATGACATTAAGGTCTATATCATCACCACCATTAAAAACTAGGATCTAGTGAAAGAAATTAACAAGGAAAGAAGTAGCAAACATGAATTGCTTAAGGAATCTGGAATTCATGAAAAAATCCCTACAAATGCATACATAACAAAGGCACAGTGATTAATGCCCTCCTTGGACATCTTTTATTTTCTTTCCTTTTTTATAAGAACATCTTTTATTTTCTTTATCTGCCTTTCTTCTTGCAATGACCTTCAATGCTTAATCTTTGCCAGGCTACACAAAGTTTCAAACCTAAGCACTGTCCCTTTACCACAGAAGCCGAGGACAAAGGCTGAAGAGGAGGTACAATGGCACTGATTAAAAGTTCAAACAAAATTTCCAAAACCAGGATCAGAGCATATATATTTGTTTTCACAATGTTGAGAATGATGGCTCCTAATCACATTGTCCTCACACCAGTAAAAGTATTAGATTCGTTTAGTAAGGTACAACTAGAAAAGAAAACCAATTCAAGATGCTAAGGAAATCCCCACAGCTAGCACAGCAGCAACATGTGAAAGAGCTAAAATAGGGGGTAGGCCCTTACATTGCATCAGGTAATTAAGTATGAAGGGAACATTTGGCACAATTACCCAATGTGAGGCAGGTAATAGGAAGATCACAATGTTGATCCCAAGTCCCAACCCCCTATAAGGAGATTAAAAATAGATTAAAAAAAAAATGAAGCATCCATTTCTCCAATGGATGAGGCAATCATTGCAAAGAATTCCATAAGGGCGGAAAGGTACCTGTCGCCCTTCAATCTAGGAATGTTTTTGCAAGCATTCCCAAAGGCAGATGGCTGAGCATCCTTGCAGCTAAGGGGGTTGGATTTTGTATGCCTCTTATAGAAGTTTACAAATAACGGAAAAAAAGATCCATTCTGTAACAAAACGGCAATTGATGTCTGGAGCACTATGAGAAGATGCAAGCTAAAGGCTCTCTGCTCTTCACTCGAGGCTCCATTTTAATAACCGCGCAATAGAAATAGTATCACTCTATAATTTAATCAAAGTCTATGTGTAGTCTGAAACTAGTCTGTCTGTTAAGTCAAGGTCCCCTCACAATATAGACCCAAATGCACCCTTTCTTTTCAGGAACAATACAGATAAAACGTAGGTAACCAATGATTAATTGAATATTTACTGATACAGACAGCCTAGTACTGTGCATTGCATATAACATCCAAGATTTCTAATTTATGATATTTCTCCATGCTGGCCCAGCACAGAAATGCATGGAGTTTCCAAGTCCAAAAAACTCCAACAGAAAAATGACCCAGATGATACATCTCCACCTGCACCTAACCATAAGTTAACCTCTTGGTAAAGTGATTCACTGGTGGCTATCCTGCAGTAAAATGCAACATATAGAACACCAATAGTTTTTCATTTCCACAGTTTTGACTATATTATGGCCCAGCATAAGCTTGGTTCCACCAGAATTTCCATCAATAAGCAAGTTTGTGTGAAAGGTACAAATACATTGCCTTTAATTCCAACTAATAGCCCATCTCACACTCTGTACTTCATAAATGACAAAGGAGTAAAGACCATAGATTTCAATGTGACTGAAGCACAACTCAAAAAAAAAAAAAACAAAACAAAACAAAACAAAATACTATATCAATAAACATAGCGGAAATTTAATACTATAGTTGACAGTTGACACCACCAAACCCCAATACTATATTTGAGTCTATCATCAGCATAACGATTTCGTGTCCAAGTTCCAAACTTTAGATTCAGTGGTGAAATGGGTCTGTTTAATATAGTTGGTCTCCCAGAAATGAAAGCAAAAAAATTAAAATCTAAATCATGGGATTTTCATGATTCCGTAAATATAAATAAAGGGATAAATCTAAATCTCAAACAAAAAAAAAAGGACATATTCAAGAAGAAGTGGGAAAACATGTTATCCTAGTCATTTGGATTATAAGCTGAACCAAACACGACCGGACCTCACCCTGAAACCCAATCTCATGAAAATCTCAGAGCAACAAAACGGAGAGTAGAGTCATCAATGTTTTATCGTATTTTAATTTCAATATAACAAAGTTGAAAACGAAATATTGCAAACAAGATAGAGAGATAGAGAGCTTACGGTTTTGGTTTGAGCGGAGAATACAAGGAAGGGTGCAACTTCAAAAGACAAAAAGTCAGAGACTCAAACGATTTAGCTCTCTCACAACTCTGATTCAAATATATAAATAATTCAGGGGAGAGAGGGAATGTTCTAGAGTGTTAATAGTGTGACATAGATTTAGTTTCGTGTTTGAGAGTCTCAGAAAGAAAGGACGGCTATTGGCATCTGTGTAAAGCTGGGGGCACCATAATGAGCCACAAACCCCTAAATAGTAATTTCCATTTGCCCAAACCAAACCGCACAGTTGACCTGCCTCCGGATTTTTTTTTTTTTTTTGAAAATAATCAAATCCTTCGTAATATTTTATTAGTAAGGGAAAGTTTGAACTATATTAATATTTTATTACAATCGATTTTTAAGTGCAATTTTAAAGGATAAAATTGAGTCTGTTAGACTTAATCTATTGGGTAAATTTCAGATAACTACCCTGAAGTTTAGGGTAATACCAAACACGTCCAAGACAATTAAAAAGTAACCATTTTAGTCCTTCACACGTTAACACCGTTAACATCACCGTTTGTTCACTCCTACCAAAACAAAATTTGCACAGTATTTTTTTTCATTTCACTCCTACCCATACCATCTGTTCCCGCCAGGCCAAAGTCATCACATTTGAGCCAACACGTTTTCATCATTTTTGCTCTTCCGAAGAGCAACAAAGGGTTCTTGATATAAACTAGAGGAAAGTAACCCAAGTCAGTTGGGTTAATGGCTCTTTTTAGACTTCTTCAGAGTTAGAATATCAACTCTCACTCAAAAAAAAATTTCGGACTGAGCAAAGACAAGGAGGGCTTTTGTTCAAGTTTTAATTTGAAGAAAGGTACAAATTAGTTCTTGAAATCAAAATATAGCTAAACTTCTTGTAATGGAAGAAGTATTAATTACTTGAAAAATGGTTTATTTAGTTTTTGTTCTGGCTTCTTTTGTAGGTTCTTCTTTTAGCAACTTGGCTCTTTTGCTTAGTAATTTCGACTCTTCTGGCAGGAAATCTTGGATTTTGTTTTTCTCTAAGTGATAGCTTTTGGTATGTAAAGAACTTGATCTTTATGGAAATTCAAGGATAAACACTAAAAAGATTACGATCAACTAAGGAATTCTTGACCTTAAAAGATTTTTTTACATAAATGGTTTTTCTAATGATTTTTTTTCCAATAAACTGCTACTACTTTTGTACAAGATAACACCTGCATTTTAGGAACAACTTATCTTAATAAAAAATCAAAGATCTCCACTAGCCGTTCAATAGGATATTTTGGAATCAAAGTTTATTCATCATTCATCATGAATACCATTTAGATGAAATGATATTCTAAATGATATCATTTAAGTATTTCTTTTATCTAGCACATATTTGACTTTGGCCGCTGGGCTTGGTGTAGTTGCTTGATTTATGGATCCTTCGATTCACGTGTGCTTGATTAATAGTCAATAAATTTGATTCTAAAATATCCTCAATAAATACAATCAAATGACTAACATATTCCCTTATCCTACTAAAATGCAAATACAAATGCAATAAATCCTTATATCATGCAACAAATTATTATGATCCTAAATCACGCAATGCATGTAACAGTTGTAGAGTCTTTTATTGTTTTCTTTTTTTCCTTTTTAAGTTTAATTTATGCCAAGAAACCCAGCGTGTTCAAGGCCACTTTGTATCTTAGTTACTGATTTTTTTTTTTTTTCAAACTTTGTTTTATAGATATCAATGGCAGCAACACCAACTCTGTTTTCTTTGCTTGTCCATCATGGTCCAACAACATCGATCATTCACGATGTTGATAGGAATCGGTATTTATATATGGATATGTGTCAAGATGTATTAGAGACTGCACTTGTGGACATGCCTGCAAACATAAGTGCAGACATCAACATCAAGTGTGAAATACCAAATTCAATGGACATCATGAATGTGAATAATGATATTGATATGCTACGTATGTTTGATGCATATGAAGATGAAGGGTGTCGTAAAATTCACATTCATGTTTCATTTGCACTTAATGATCCTCAGTGCACTACTTTTTGACCTAGTCAAGAACAAGCTATAGTTGGTACAACTTCTTTATCTGAAGATCCTGATTTTAGTGACTTTTTTGGCAATGATCTTTTGGCTGGGGCTGCTATGAATTTTAGCCATGACACTAATGCCGTTAAGCGGAAAGAGGTTACTAATGAAATGCTATTGGCATTGGCTAGTGTTCTTGAGGATTTTGATATTCTTGCTCCTATGGGTGTAGATTTTGAATATTCTGAAGAAGAATTACATATGAATGCTTCTGATGAAGAGTGGCAAGTCGGAAGTGAAGAAGAAATTGACAGTGACAGTGAGTATGAAGTAGATGAGTCTGTGGTTGAGAAAAATTCTGAAGGTGAGGAGGATGGCCTCTCAAACTATGGCTCTGAAGAAGTTCATGAGGATGGGCCTAATTCTGATGTTGACATAGAGCAAATTCATGTGGATAGGGCTATTCAAGGAAGAAGGTTCATTGTAGAAGAAGGTTCAATAAGGCTAGAAAATGGCATGGTATTTACTAATGTGAATGAGTTTAGGGAAGCGTTAAGGGATTTTGCAATTCAAGAAGGATTTGAACTTGTTAGGGTGAAGAATGACAAAGCTAGAGTGACTGCACATTGTGCCAGTGATGGATGTCCATGGCGGATTCATGCTGCTATAACACCCGATGAGATTACATTTAGGATCAAAACCTATGTTTCACAACACACATGTATTAGGACCTCCAAAAATTCAAAATGCAACTTCCACTTGGATTGCTAGGAAATTAAGGAGCAAACTTTATGCAGACCCTGACTTGAGGTATTCTAGTATGCGACAAGATCTGCTTGAGAATTTTGGAGTTCAAGTAAGCCAAAGGAGGTTATATCGAGCAAAGAGAAAAGCTAGAGAAGAGGATTATGGCAACCATGCTAGGTCTTATAAGAAAATACAAGCATATGCTAATGTGGTCTTGGAAACCAACCCTGGCAGTATAGCAAAGATTCAGTATGAGAGACCTGACATTGCAATGAATCCTACTTTGAAGAGGTTCTTTTTATGCTTTGATGCTATGAAGAAAGGCTTTATCAATGGTTGTAGGCCATTCTTAGGAATTGATGGTTGCCACCTCAAAGGCCCATTTGGGGGTGTTCTACTTGCTGCCATTTCTCTTGATGGCAATAATGGCTTATTTCCAGTTGCAATTGCCATTGTAGAGGTTGAATGCAAGGATAGTTGGCTGTTTTTTTTTTTTTTTTTTTTTTTGCACCATTTAGATGTTGCATTGGTTGGCATGACTGATAAGCCACTTTGTATTATGTCTGATCAACAAAAGGTATGTAGATTGATTATTTTAATACTTTAATTTAATGTGTCAATTTTTTAAATCCCTAAGTGTCTTCTTTTCTTTTCTTTTTTCTTTTTTTTCTTTTTTTTTCCTATCTGAGGATGTCAAATGCATCAAATATGCTAGAAGTGTTTATTTGGTATAGTCTTTTTTTATATAGTTATTTGAGCATTGATAATTTTGATATTATTTGATATAGTCTTTATTTTTTTTTCCTTTGTTTAGTCTATAATAGTTTAATGCTAGCATTTGCCACATGATAATCTGATTAGATGTTATTTTGTAAATCTGTTTTATTTTTTAAAAGTTAGTATTTTTAGATATATACATTGTATGTTTGTTCAATGAACATATTCTATTTTTAAGAATTGCATTTTTCAAAGTTAAGTTTTTAATCATTTCTTTGTCATTATGGTTTCTTAGGGTTTAACTGATGCAGTGGCTCAAGTCTTCCCTAGAGCAAGTCATAGGCTATGTTGTAGGCACATATACAGTAATTTCAAGGTTAAATTTCCCGGCCTCATGCTTAAGATAAATTTTTGGGCTGCTGCAAAAGCGTATAATGAGTTTTTGTTTAACAACGCTATGCAGCGTATAAGAGTGAACAATGAGGCAGCCTATGATTGGTTGATGAGTAAACCCAAGGAAATGTGGGCTAGACATGCATATGATCCAAGAATTAAGATCGACCATGTAACTAATAACATGACAGAATCATTTAATCAATGGGTTGGAGACCTTAGAGCTAAACCAGCTCTTACCATGTTAGATGGAATCCGGATCAAGATTATGGGAAGACTAAATAAAAGGTTCGAGAAGGCCAATACATCAGATTCTTTGGTTACTCCTAAGATAAAGAAAGCATTGGACTTGATCCAACAAGATTCGAGGTTCTGCAACGTAATAGCAGCTGGTGATGATGAGTATCAGGTTGTTGATGGTTTTACTACATTTGTAGTGAATTTGATTGTGAAGACATGTGCTTGTGGTTATTGGAAGATAAGTGGGCTGCCATGCAAGCATGCAGTAGCATGTATTGTGCATAAAAGGGCAAATGTAGAAACTTATTGTGATGAATACTTGACAAGGTTCACCTACCTGAAAGCATATGGTGAAATCATTCATCCCTTACCTGATTTGAATGATATTAATGCTGATGAAGAAGTGGAGCTTCCTATCCTTCGTAGGTTGCCTGGTAGACCAAGGAAAAATAGGAGGAAAGCGCCAGGAGAGGAACCAATAGGTTTGAATGTTGCTAGGAGGTCAAATACTATAAAATGTCAAACTTGTAAAAGGTTTGGTCATAACAAACGCACCTGTCAAAGAGATTCAACTATTGGCAGTAAAAGGGGTACCTAGGTTGTAAATAGTAATTTTATTTCTTTTAATTGTAGTTGTATGTGTTTTGGTATTTGAGTTTCTAATTCTCTCTTAATTTTGTAGGAAACAAGGACTAGGGAAAGCTTTGGTGTAGGGGCATGTGCTAATGTGATGAATAATGATGTGGAAAATGTTGAGGATGGTTTGAATGCTACTACACAACAAAGTGGAAATGGTGCTGCTACTGGTTTGAATGAGTTTACTCCATTGGCTAATGATGAGCCTAGTGGAAGTGATTATGCTGCCTTTTGATGTTGATGGAATTTGGAACCATTTTTGGACAATTATTTTTGTTGTTGTTTTGGTGGCTGTCAGTGTTAGTTTGGATGGTGTGTTTTCTTTTTTTGCAAAGTAAATTGACAGCATAATAGACAGCATAGTGGACGTACAACTTTGTGAAGATAGTTTTTGTTAAGTGAAGCACAGCAAAGTGGACATAATGTGAACAGCTTACATACACAATGGACTTGGTGGATCTTGGACAGTTTTTGCCTTTTTGGTTTCATTTTTTTGTGTTATTAGTGTAAGCTTTTGTAACTAATAGATGGTACAATGATGTGAATGTAACTAATGATATATATAACTTTAACAATGCTGTCAATGAATATTTATTATGAACTTAATGGGAATGCAAATGTAAATTTAAACTTACTTGTCTATACTTGTTACTTACTAATTTTGTGAAAACAATTTTTTTTGTTGTCAATGTTTTCATCATAGGAATGTGAAAGTGGATTATCTTATGCATAACATTATTTAACCAATTGACATGGTTGTACAATCATGAATTATCCTATCTATATGTAAGAGGTGTTGTTGTTAAGGAAAATTCCTTGATCAAAGAAAATTCCCACATTAGGAGTGTTGATATATCCGATAACAAAAATATTTCATATATTTAAGGCTATGCAAATTTCATGGGATTGATTGAAGAATCCTCTTCTCACACAAAGTCCACGGCTAATCAATTGGACATCTCATAGATTACCCCTATCAAGGAATTCCCACATTAGGATTGTTGATATATCAGGTAACAAAAATATTTCAAATATTAGAGGCTATGCAAATATCATGGGTTTAATTGAAGAAACCTCTTATCACACAAAGTCCACGGCTAATTAATTGGACATCTCATAAATTACTGCTATCAAGGAAATATAGCACACATGTTTACAACAATTTCATCAAAGGAAAACATATTTCCTTAAATCTCTCATATACATATGTAATCCCATAAAATAGAAGTCTGCTTTATGATTTATATAGAATTTCGGAATCTTGTATGTATCCAACTAAGTCATCCCAAGTGATTTGCTAGACCATTTGCATTTTAATTGAGTTTGTTTGGAATAAAATTGCATTTATTTATTATCAAACAATGAGTCCCATAGCTGGATTAAAATGGACTAAAACTAAAGAGCATCTGCATTTGCAAAATGCATTTAGGCTGGCGGGAACAAACGAGCTAAGGAGTACCTGTCTGAACAGTCTTGGAAGTTGGAAATGAAGAAAAAGTTGTGCAGCTTTTGTTTTGGTAGGAGTGAACAAACGATGATGTTAACGGTGTTAACGTGTGAAGGACTAAAATGGTTGCTTTGTAATTGTCTTGGATGTGTTTGGTATTACCCCAAACCTCAGGGTAGTTATCTGGAATTTACCCTAATTTATTAGATACCAAAATAGTTTCAAACATTGCCTAACTAATAAAATAGTTTGAGTTTTATAATTATTTTCAAAAAAAAATCTTCTGCCTCCTGTTTTTCCTTCTTTTGTTTTCTCATCTCCCCTTGTTTTCATTTTTTCTTTTTCCTTATGTGGACTGACTCGTTTGTATTTGGACACATGATAAATAGAGACATTGAATAGTTACTGTCACAAATTATTTCACAATTTTTTTTGTCACAACTCTGATATGACAAACTGTGAGTGATTAATCATCACTTACATATAGATTCATCATTTTTTTCACCAATCACACTCTGTCATGTCACAGTTGTAATAAGAAGTTGTGAAAATTTTGTGATCCTAAACTTATTTGATGAATAACTATCCAGAGCTCTCCCAAATTTTTTTTTTTAACAAACAAGAGTATTTAGTCTTCTTCAAGTATCTGATTACTCCCTCAGATGTATACAATCTACTGTCCTCCACACACCAAGTTATTACATCCACAATTCCATACACCAAGTTATTATAGTAATAAATCCCATGGAATGGTCCTAAAATGCTGACAAAAGGTTTCGAACTCAAGATCTCAAAGATATCATGAGGCCTTAGAAATTACTTGGCTAACCTCTAATAGCATCTGAAAACTTTATGGCAACCTCTTCTTGAAAAGTTTATAGTTTTATTTAATTATTTATAAATAAATAGATCCAATTTTATTAAGTTATTAATAATTTAATTTAAATAAATATATTGTAACGGTGATCAATTAAGAAGGGACAACCCACTTTACAATTATTTCACTTAAACAATTACGGACAAATCGCATTAAATATTATGTGAAATAGTTGTGGTGCAATAATGTCATGACCGCATCTATATAGCAAGCTCTTCTTTAGGAGAAATTATAAAGTCCTCGTAGTGGACAAACAACGTGGTCTACCATTTCACTAAGGCTCCGTTTGGGAGTTCATAAGGGAATGGAATGGAATTGAATAGAATGATCATAAGGAAATGAAAAGGAATTGAATGGAATGGATTGGAATGTATTTAAGTAAAGGAAATGAATGGAAAAGAATGGAATGGAATGAAATTAAGTAACCTTGATTGGATGTTTTAAAATAAAGGAATGGAAATGAATGAAAATGAATGGAATGTAAGTAATCTTGTTTGGGAGCAACATGGAGGGAATGTAATGAAATCATTTTATGACAATATTACTATTAGACCTCTATTTTAAAATAAAAGGTTGAATATATGGTGGTATTTTGAGAGTTTTAGTAAAAAAATCATTAAATCTAATTTCATTCCCTTCTATTCCTCCCAATTTTGGGGGAATGAAAATTTGAGGTTTTAAGGGAATAAAGTGGAATGAGTGTTCCCTCCTACCCATTCCATTCCCTCTCACTTAATCTCCCAAACTAGGGAATGAGCTTTTCATTCCTTACATTAAAACTCCCAAACAGGAGAAGAGAAGAATATTCTAAAATTATTCTTTTCATTCATTTCCATTGCATTCCATTCCCTCCTCCCAAAAGAAACCTAAAGAACTCCCACCCGTTTAAAATTGCTAAGGCAGAAAAATATTTAAACAAATACTAACTACCAACTTAGCAATTTTAAATAAATGAGTCTTTTAGTAAAATTGTGAACAAGTGTCGTGATCCCTCGTGATGACCAAATAATTTCTTTAGAGACAAAGCTAAACAACATATGCTCCTTTTTAAGTTGAGTTCTTCACCATTGTGCTAAAATTGGTTAGCACTATTCATAGGATTGATGCCCCTTTGCGGCTTTCCAATTCGGTTTCTCGTCGTTCTACCTTGGCTCTGGTTCTTCTCATACCCACCAAGTTATAGAGTTCTTGATGTGATCTTTAACGTAATTGAGCTATGGGTCCAAGGATAATCATATAGGAAACAAGTTGAACCAAATACTAAAATACTCGTTTAGTTATGAAACTTTTCTTTCTATTGGTGGCTGATTCTGGAGCAACGAATAGAAGGTAACAACCATATTTTAATTTCAGACTGCAATGGAATGGAAGGTTACCTAACAATCAGAGTACCATGATAGCTAGGTTCATATGCATCATAAAATGCACAAGGAGGCATCTGAAGTCTAGGCTGAATTTGGGCCCTGGGGCATCGACTAAAGTATTCACAATGTAATGATGAAAAGGACTAGAGGTCTCTTTCTTCACCAACAAATTTTTCTTTTTTTTTTTGAAAGTCAAAACATCGCAAACTGACAATGTAATAACAAATTAACAATAGGTAAGTTGCACTTTCCTTTCTAATTATTTTGCAGCCTACCTAAATATTAAAACTCAAACAATATTCCCTTTAATTATTGCTTGAATAGTTGAATTTAACAACAAAAATCAAAATAGTTGAAAAACATTTAATATTCCCTTAAATTTAATGGTATTGGTTAAAAAGAAATAATATTCACAACAATTTCACAACATATAAAAGTTGTTATTGTTGGAGCAAAAATGTAATTTAAGTGATAAGTTTAAATTTAAACTAATAAGAATTATCTATTTATAATTTTTTATAAAAATATTGTAAATGTGGTAAAACCTGTTAAATATTTTACTATTATGTAAGATTTTACCATAAGTTAGGCATAAAAAGAAGCTAGACATCCAAGTCAATTAATCCAGGCGTAATAAGTGATCAAAATTGTATGGCCTCACTTTTCTTCCCCCTAATTTTCAGGTTATTTCTTGTGGCCCAATGAAGTTATTGTAATTCTATTTTTCTGGAAAAGGTTTTCATTTTTTTCCCCTGGGCATCGCTGTCAAAGTACTCAGAAATAGTGTATCTAACAACCAGCAGAGACCAGAGTCACATTCTAGACATCCAGAGCTACTCCCAGGAGGGACAGGAAATAATATACAGAATATTGGCAAAGAATTCCAAATGGGCTTCAACAGATAAACGCCCATCGGTGAACATGGCAACTTACATAAAATTGTTGTCAATGAACAGTGACATGTTTTTCTGAAACAACTATGAACAGTGGAGTAAAAGGCGTAGAAGAGGTAAAAAAAAAAATTGTTCCTAGCCTTATGACCCATTTGGATTGAGAAGGAAAGAGGAAGTAGAGTAGAATAGAGTAAAATTGGCTCAAAATTAAACTATTTTTAGCCAACTTTACTCTACTCCACTCCAAATGGCCATTACTGTTCAAGAAAACAAGAAATTTAAGTGATAATTGGACTGCATTAATTCTAGTCCACATTTTCACAGCCTACCAGGCTTCAAGTATATAATGAGAGCAATTTATCATCCGCATAATTAAATTTTACCATCAATTTCACTCCAGCTGGACGGCAACATATATATGACCTAATAATCATCAATGTATTATAGGGCAAGTGAAAATGAAAACCCGGTTCAACCCTCGAACAAACATTCCAAAACAATTCCAGGGTCATGACATCTACGAATTCAGAGAACAGTAAAAAGGTAAAATAGCCAACCAACAAGAAAACTTGACCATTCAAAGCACCCTTAATAAGAATTACAGCTCGCCTACAAAACTCCCTTGCCAAAAGATTTAGTATACGCGCACTGGCCTCCCCATGGTAGTCTTCAGCGACAAGCTCCTCACCTGATTTCCAACAAGAATATAAAAACCCTCAATCAAACACGATACCGAGATAAAAATGAAGAGACAGCAAGATCTTCATAAGAATGAAAGCCAAATGCAGGAAGAAAATCCAGAACAAAACAAATTTCTCAATTGCAAGGATAGTGCCCGTACTAACACAGAAAGAGACCCAAGAAAATTCGAAATAGATAGAAAAAAATCAACAATATAGAACAAAAATACTATTAAAAAAAAAAATTGTGCCTACAAACCATAAAACAAACTTAAAACAGGAAGTTGAATTTAGTCTTAAAGTTAATAGCTTACATTTTGCCAGTTCTTCTTCAACAGTGAAACGAGGAAATTAACACTCATTTGAACATTTTGGAAGACCTGCTTCTCTTCCATAGCAACGTTGCCCACTGCAACTCCCATGCAAAGCACCTTTTTCAGTTGGAACTTAACCATAGCTTTTGTCTCATTAACTTTAGAATCGATGGATTCTTGATGTGTGACAAGAGTTGGAAACTTTCCTGCATTATTATAATAAATGGGTATATGAGAAAGAAATATATAATGCATGAAAGACACCCATTACACCCAATTAAAAAAGCTCTCTACTAACGACTAATATTCAATGCTGCATGCATCTTAAAATATAACTTACAACACTACAAACAAACCACTCAAGAAAAGAGGCATACATTGATATATACTTATTATTGTTAAATCAATATATAACATTAGAATTAAATACAATTGCTCTGCACAATAAGTCATGTTTGTTCTGATTTCAAATGTACTCCAGAGAAAGCCATGTATCTTGACTAATAAAAAACCACAACAGCAGATGCAATACATTTCTAATACACTTGCCTGCCTTGTTGAGACCAGGGCCCAAAAGACGGGGGATCAGCTTAATGACAGATTCTGATGCCAAAAACGCATGGTATTTCTTGGCAAGTTTCTTGACCAATTTCTTGTTTTTGTTAAGCTTCTTCAATGCTTCAACATCCATATAATCTAAACCCATCTTCTCAGCCTGCATTAGATATCAACAAACAATGTGAAGTGAACAGGGCTATAATCTATAACCAAATAAATAGGAAACAACAAAATTAAACTGCAACAGTCACTGAAAGATTAAAATTTGTAGGCATATGCCTCCACAAATAAAACAGGATTCCAGGGGGCAGAATATTTGACTCATCTTTGCTACTATGCTCAACAAAATATATAAAAACATCTTATCTTAAAGTATCCACAAATTATAATTTTTGTCAGTGCACCAAACCCATAATCAGGGAAAACCTGGACTACATAATATTATAAAAGAAATCAATAGATTGATGCTTTTTTCAACGGTTTTATCTAGTGATGTATTCAACAATGAGAATACACCATGATGTATTACACTATAACAAATCTGTCTGATGAAATGTAAGTCTTGAAAATATCTGCCCTTCCAACTTTTTGGTAGTGAGAATTTTCCTTTAATATAGGACCAATTCAAAAGAACATATACATTTAAATCTAGAAGGCATTAGTAATCATAAAAGTTCAAATGATACAAATGGATGTAGCCAGACATATATAAGTTTGACTCAATTACAAATTTAGTTTCATTTCTCTGTCTCAGCAAAGTAGCCCATAATTTTTACCTCTTCAACATGCTGAGCATCACCAAGCATGCAAACCTTCATCTTTGGGCGTGGGATGTGTGGCAACTTAACAGAACCACTGAAACGCTTATCCTTCTGGGGATCATAATTTTTCAATCCAATCTGTAGTTCAATGGTCTCGGTGAAATTTCTCTTCTTATCTTTGGATCCAGCAAAAAGAGTGGAGATAGCCTCTCTTAGAGTGTCACTCTGAAGCTTACTGTAAAAACAAGGATGAGAGGAGTCAGCAGAAGAAAAATCAAGAAGCATCACCTGATGACTCTCATGTATCATGACTAAAGAGGAACAAGTTACAAATAATTAGGGCACATTAACGGAAGGACCCAAAAGGTAAAAAAGGTGCCATTCTTCAAACCATAGACAGCATTTTTTACATTTGCAGCTGTCAAATGTGACTACAAGCATCACACCCATTTCAAATGAATGTTCCTACCACTAATCATTGGTACTTTTACTTAACAAATGAGATCATAAAAGCGTAAATTGACTTTGGTAAGGGATGGACAAAACATGAATGGCAGAAAAGAGCCTAAACATTCAATCAGAACTCGCCCAACAAAGTTTTTTAACACAACATAAAATGGATTCAACTATCAATAAAATAGTCTCAATAATCACAATTTCATCCATGTTTTTTGCAGAAATAGATTTACAACACATATAGGATATAAAACCTTCAATCATACAATTTGCAGCATTAATCATCCTAGGACCATTTCATAAAATTCTAAAATCAAAACCCAGCTTAACATGTTTCAATTCCAGCAAAAGCCAAACAACGAAAAAAATGAATATCCCACAAACTGGCATTTCACATACCTCATCTTTGAAACTCTCTTGTTTCCAAACACCCACTGGCAGATTCTGTACCTGCAAAAAAGAACCCTAAACCATCACACGGAAGGCCCAAAAAAAAAAAAATCCACATACATAATCAAACAAAATACGATTCTCAAATAAAACAAATCAGTACAAGAAATGAAAATCTCGGATTTTACAATTATATTTTCCCGTGTTTTCTCAGGAAACAAACGGGAATTACAGATCGAAGAAGGAGAAAACTTGGTAGAAGAGAGAGAGACAGAGAAAGTACCAGAAGAAAGAGAAGGGAACCCTAGCTAGGGTTTGTGGCGGCTAAAATGAGAGTATATATAGCAAAGCAATGACTGGTAGTGGTGGCTCTGTGATAAACCCTAAAACGATATTTATGTAACAAATTGTTTTGGGCTTCGGTGGGCTATACATTTTTGATGGATGGGCTTGGCCTTAAGTTCTAAGTTAGTCTTTTTGAATTTCTGATCCAAGTTTTGTTAAAGAGTATTAAGCATTTTTTTTCCTGGCCCACACAAAATTAACGCAAATGAATTGGGCTTTTCAGCTCCCACCCAATTAGTGCACAAATTATACGTTGTGATGTGGTGTTTCAACCTAATAAATAGGAGCCAAGAGCCCTCAAAATCCAAACCTCCCTTTTCTCAGTGTAATTATTGAATTTAAAAAATAAAAAAAAACCTAATAATAAGATATACCTTATGGCCTTTGTTTCCAATTGGCATTATTGTTTCTAGATGGATGGTAATTTTCTCATCTTCGTTTTCTTTTTCTTTTTTCCATGTACAGATGGTATTTTGCTTTTTTTTTTTTAATTAAAAAAAAAAAAAACTAAATGTACATATAGTCTTCATCTCGAGTCCCACATCAACCTCCAATTTTACTAAATTCATAGATAAAGAAAATCAAAATCCTTCTACATGCCTCACAAAGACAACATTATCGCTTATTTGTGTGTGTATGTAATGTAACCATGAATGTATGTTTTTTTTTTTTTTTAATGTTTATTTAGAGCAGTCAAGTACAAAAAAGAAAAACTAAAAATATTCTTATTCAATTTGATCCGTTGGATTTTTAAAGGTGAAGTGAATGTTGATGAAGGGGATACATCGGTTCTTTGTGCCTTAAATTCCCTAATTGTACCATTGTTTTTGTTCCAACTAGGTAGACTTGTGCTTCAATGGAGCGTGCAGGGTAATTATCAAAACTGCCTTACAAAAGAAGTAGATGTGAATCCAATTAAGAGGCTTTCTATAAAGAAAAATACTCCCAAAAAAAAAAATGATCCCTTCTCTCCTCTACTCACCCTATATCCAAACTTACCATAAATAGAATGGAATGTTCATTGGGTAGAAGACTGCATGTGTATATGAAAAAAAGAAGAAAAACTCTTTCTATCTCTCTTTCGATATCCAGTCTCCTTGGATGGATTCTTAGGCAATGCATCTGTGTCTTACCCTAGTATAGCTAACACCACCATTGGCAAATACATAGATGCATTATTGATGGTATGGCATGAGAATTGAATCAAATCCTTCATGCTTGTACACATTTTTAGACATTCAAATATTTATTTTTGTGCATATGTGTGTGTGCGTTGCATAATAGCTTATGGAAATTTACTCTTGCTAGGTCCAATGTGCTTACTCATATTCAACTGCTATAAATAGTGTTGATACCCATTTTTATAAAGGGAGTCCAAAAGCAAAAGAGCCCAATAACAAGCAAAAAGGAAAGAAAGAAAATATTATAAAGTAATGGTAGAAGCAAAGGGCTATAAAAGCCCAAAGGAAAGAAAGAGGTCTAACAGGCTAGTCTGGCAAAAATCAACAACAGGCAAGCCCACAGGCCCAAGAAGAGGCAAAAATGTGGTAAGCCCAATGAGCCCATACCTTTCTCCATAAAGGACGAGCATGGGCGAAGGAGATTCAGAAGCAGAATGAGACAAAGCCAAGTAGCAATGACAGAAACAACGTGGGAAAGAAAGAAAATAATAGCATGAAGTAATGAGATAACCACGCTATGGTTGGAGCACCATCAGCCTATACCCAGCCAATGCAAGGGAGGTGGGCCAACGGTCAAGGGATTTATAGAGCGTGTGATGGAGAGGGAAAAAAGGGCCTATCTCTGGTATCCAGCAAAGGCCTCTTTTGAGAGGTGCTCTATTGGGAAGACATCTTTGCCTAAAATAGGTAGTAAATCGCCGGGACCACTTTATGTATGCCAGAGAGATAGGCAGAGAGAGACCTAAAGCATTACCCATCGAGATGAGAGAGAAAGACTCACGACAGACCCAAATGGATAAGGATTTGCCATGGGATGAGTAGTGGAAGAAAGAGAAAAGCATTGGGCATGCCTAGGCGTAGTGGAGGCCGAACAGCTAGTAGATAAATTGGCAGCCCTGAAGAGGTGTTCACAGCAGACAAAAATGGTTGGTGAACAATAGGGGTAAAAGAGAGAAATCTCATAGGATCAACCTAGTATAAATAGAAACAGTAGCCATAAATGGAAGGGGTAACGACTTGGTAATGACCAAGGCAAGAAGCAAAGAGAATTGAAAAGAAAATAAGAGAGGAAAAAGAAAGAACAAAGTGGTGGCAAAAAAGAAAAAGTGAATATGGCAGAAAAGTCATGCATCAATAGATAATCTTTTCCCTCTTTCTTACCGCAAACTCACCCTTTGTAATCCCTAACAAGACAAGAAGTAGTTATCTATACCCACACTTCAAAATGTGCAACTTTAACAGTCTAGCCCAGTAATAAGGTTGTCCAAGTTAGGATTTGGGCTCTTTTAGTTCACTTCCCGTAGAAAGACCCATTACTTTTACATTCTGCTGTTTAGCTACACTAACTATTTTATCCTGACTAACCTTTTCTGCCACAACATATTTGCCAATGTATCTAATATTCATGTGTATGTATTTGTCATTATTTGTTGTCTTTCTTTTGGGATGCTTGTCTTGTACACAGATTTGCCCTTTAACAAGGTCCTACTAGGATAGCCGGCCAAACCCAACTCTCCAACCCACAGTAGAAAGGACCCTAGCCCAAAAGCATAAAGAGCCCCTATAAATATTAGTATATGTTTTTTCTTCTTGTCATGTTGTTTTAGTGTTTTTGTTATTCGTGGTTTGAGTAGGCACAGCGTGCTGCCTTGTCTCGTATCCTGCTTGCAGGTAATCTGGTTTGAATATGATTCTTATTCAAAGAAACAAAACCAGTACTTACCCATCAGACAGTTTCTTGTCCCTCATCAACAATCTTTCTCACACACATTGAGATAACATTTCAAAATTTATGTGGTCTTAGTGATGGCAAATCTTCCCAGAAACGGTGGCAAGGTCATTCAAACAAAATGGTGCCACAAATTATTTAACAAAAATAACAATGATTCAGGAAAGCTAATTTAATAACACTAACAAATTTCAATTCAAATCCTTTTCGTACATGTTAGCTATTGTGCTCAAGGAATGCAAAAACTCTCCCATAGGGTCTTCTACTTCCATAATGGTGACAATTCTCACAAGAAACATACTCCTACGAATTTATTTCTGCTAGAGCCTAGTATGACAAAGAATTCTTTGGTTAATGGACTATGTCACTGATTTATACCTCTATTAACTCAATTGAATTGCAATTTCTCATCTGAGAATCAGCTTCTACCATTAACTTTATGTTGTTTTCAAAACAGCTATATGCCTGGGCTTGATGTAATACACACTGGATCCAATATGCTCAAGCTTCAAGACCAGTATTGGCACAATTAATGAAGAATAAGGACTCATCTTCCTTCCCAATTTTGTCTCCAACTCATTAAAAAATCTGCCCAGGGCAACTGGACCCTGCTGTTGCCAGTAAGAGGCATATAAATATAAGCAAGATTATCCATTTCAGTCTATCACATATAATAACAGGATTTGCTATTACTGTACCACCATTCAGTTCAATATCCATCAGTGGAGCTGCTTTGTTATCCTTGGACTTGTAACTTTTGAGAAGAAAGGAAAGAGTCTTGATCAAGTTTGCTTATCGTTTCACGTCTACAGGCAGAGAAAAGAAAAACATGTTAGGACTTAATTATTTTTCCTATTCTCTTTCTGGAGAGGGTTTTTTTTTTTTTTTTTTTTTTTTCTCTCTCTTTAGGGTTAGGGGTATTCAACACTAAGAATATGTAATTTCCTGTTGGTGAGAACATCAGCTTAGCAGCCCTGGAGAGTACATGTTGTCCAGGTGGTTTGACAAGACAAACTCTTTCTCTAGAGATGGGCATCATTACCTTTTTCAAAAAAAAAAAAAACAAACAAACAAACAAACACACACATACACAAATATTAAGAACTACTTTTTCCTTTTCTCTTTCTAGAGAAGGTTTTTTTCTTTGGGGTTGGGAGATATAACACTAAGAATATGTAATGTCCTGTTGGTGAGGACATTAGCTTAGCAGCCATGGAGAATACATGTTGTCCAGTTGGTATAACAAGACAAACTTTTTCTCTAAAGATGGGCATCATTACTTTTTTTACCAAACAAACCTCATCTGATACATTTGTGCTTAATCAAATTGTAAAGATAATCCAAAAATCACAAAACCAAATATTGTGAATATGCTTTAACAACATCTTAACAAATGTTCACAAGTCCATCCAGAACTACTTTCATAATTTTTGCTTCTTTTGATGTGAACTATTTATAAACGAGATTGCCAACTCGAAATTTCCAGGTCTATCATTAAATTATCTATGTAATTAAGGAAGAGAGGGTGGAAAAGTTCTCACCAAAAGAGCCATAAATATCCATAGCAGGATATATAAATGAGATTGCCAACTCGGAATTTCCAGGTCTAGTGATGCATTGAAAGTATGAAGTATCGACTATGAACCTCTCTAAACAAAGACTAACAATGCCATGATAAACATGACAAACCACAAATGACCTTATCCATGTGGCAACAGCTGAAAGTAGTGTCGCCAGTTTTGACACCATCAGTGACTGTGACATTAACAGAGACATTATATCAGTAAAGAACTCAAATGCTTCTGCTCTACCATTTAGCCCTTTTAGTATTCCAAACCTCCGCAGAGCACAGAACTCCTAGGTAAGTATGGTGAGTGTTTTTGTCACTTAGGATATTTCTTGTACTTTAAACTATTAATGCACCATCCCCCAAAAGAAAAAAGAAAAAGAAAAGGAGTGAAGTCAAACAGAATTTAACAGATCATAAGCTTACAAAATAAGATATCACTAGCAATAATCAAGTCCTAGTCTGGGTCAGCAGCTGGAAAGGTATCTCCCCATGTATCTGAAAACATAAGTGTGGTCTGGAATTAGTAACACTTAATAAAAAAACACATAAGTTATTAAAATTGAATAATAGTGAAGGAGAAAATCAAGAAAATTATCTTCCAGTAGTAAGTCACATAAAAAGTGAAGAGACAGATGAGTTTCACAAAGAAGATCACACAGATCTTTGATTCAAGCACAAAATCAGAGAAGGAAAAGATGCGAGAAAGAGAAAGAAAATGAGAGAAAGCGAAGAGAAAAACAAAGAGAGAGAATTAGAGAAACTCTGAGAGGAAAACTAATCTATTATTCACTGAAGGAAACATAATTTGTTACATGCTACCACTATATAAAGGAATTACATGAATAAATAGGATTTAGAAGGTTCTAGAGCCTTCTAACTATCCTAACTAACTGTAATAGATTTTCCCGCCACTTCTGGAGCTTAAACTGCTTGAGCTTCAACACACTTGTGCCATACCAGAAATGCACGTGCCATAACTAACTCTCGACCACGTGTGTGAAACCAACACGTCTTAACTATCTTCCTTCTTGGCGTGTGAAACTAGCACGTGTTAACTATATTCCTTCTTAGTCTGCAAGTGCTCTATTTTTCCATCTTTATCATCCCCCCTTAAACGAATGGGGGAGGAACGAGGCATGAGTTTGTCACGGAAGATGAGAAACAAAGGACCAAGCAGAGGCTTAGTAAAGATATCAGCAAGATTATCTTTGCCAGATACAAAAGAAATAGCCAAATCCTTGCGAAGAACATGTTGCCTTATAAAATGATAATCTACCTCAACATGCTCTGTACGAGCATGAAAAATTGGATTCGAAGCAAGAGCAATGGCAGACACATTGTCACACCACAAAACTAGAATATGATGAAGGAAATGAAGAAGATCACACAATAATTGCCTAAGCCAAGAAAGCTCAGCAGCAATGGTAGCAAGTGCTCGATACTCGACATCTGTGGAGGATCTGGAAACAGTAGTCTGTTTCTTGGATGACCAAGAAATAGAATTAAGGCCTAAAAACACCATAAACCCAATGGTAGACTTCCTATCAAAAGGATCCCTTGCCCAATCAGCATCTGTGAAGGCAGTTAAAGTAAGAGGACCACGAGAAAAATGGATGCCATAGGAAATAGTACCCCTTACATATTTGAGAACTCTCTTGGCAACCTCCAGATGTGTGGTTGTAGGAAATTGCATAAATTGACACAATTGATGAACACTAAAAGCCAAATCTAGTCTAGTAAATGTGAGGTATTGAAGAGCTCCAACCATGCTCCTATAAGTAGAAGGATCAAATAGGCGCAAACCAGAATCTGGAGTGAGTCTTGTGGCAGGACAACATGGTGTTTTTGTAGGCTTGAAATTATGCATATTGAAACGATGGAGAACATCAAAGGCATATTTAGTCTATGATAAGGTAAGGCCATACTTAGTAGGTGTGATTTGAATGCCCAGAAAATAATTGAGAGGGCCAAGGTCTTTGAGATCAAAAATAGCACTGAGAGTTGAGATGAGATAGGCAATCTGTGTAGGAGCATTGCCAGTAATGAAAATATCATCAACATACAACTATAGAACCTGAATGATAAACAAAGAGAGATGAATCTGCCAAAAAAGCCATAAAACCAAGATGAAGTAATTCAGAGGTGAATCTCTCAAACCATGCCCGTGGAGCCTGCTTCAACCTATAAAGAGACTTCAGCAATTTGCAGACATAATGAGGTTTAGAGGGATCAACATAGCTCTGTGGCTGCTGCATATATACTTCCTCCTTGAGATAGCCATGTAGAAAGGCATTGGAGACATCCAATTACCTAATAGACCAGTTAAGACTACTGCAATTGCCAAAACTAATCTGACAGTAGCAAGTTTAATGACTGGACTAAAAGTCTCTGTGAAGTCTATACCTGGCTGTTGATGAAATCCTTTAGCTACTAACCGTGCCTTATATCTAGCGATTGATCCATCACTGTGAAGCTTCAATTTATATACCCATTTGCACCCTACCAGATTAAAATGGGGAGAAGGAGGAACAAGCACCCAAGTTTGCTGTTTCTGCAATGCATCAAACTCAGCATCCATTGCCTTGCACCAATTAGGATAAGTAGAAGCTACTTTGTAGGTGGGAGGTTTAGTAAAATTATAGTCAAGAGTAGCTTTATAACAGAGCTTAGGTTTGAATATGCCACTCTTGGACCTAGTTTGCATGGGATGAAAATTAATAGGAAAAATAGGCAAGGTTGATGGATCACTAGATGGAAAAGGATTTGGGGCAGAAGCAAGCAGTGGAGGAGAAGATTGGGCTGAAGGAGATAAGGAGGAAGGAGATAAGGAGGAAGGACTAATAGGAGTAGTAGAAGTAGTAGCAGTAGGACTTGGGGAAGCAGTAGGACTCGGGGAAGTAGTAGTGTGAAAAAATTGAGCAGGTGGTGTAATATCAGGGTGTGTGGTAGTAGGGACAGTTTGTGGAGCTGGCCCTAAAATGGAAGGTTGATGGAGAGAGTGCAAGTAAAGGAAATTGGATAACCAAATGGAATGAGAAGTAGGAGTAACATGCGAATGTGGAGAATGAGTGAGTGTAGGAAATGGGAATTTTGACTCATTAAACAAAACATGCCTAGAAGTGTACATAGTTTTGGAACTAGGATCAAAACACAAGTAACCCATTGAAACAGAAGAATAACTTAAGAATATACACTCCTTGGTTCTAGGTGCAAGCTTGTGTAAGGTGTATGGTCTGAGAAGAGGATAACAGGCACATCCAAAAACTCTAAGCTGACTGAGATCAGGGTGAGAGTGATATAATAAGTAATATGGTGAGTGAGATTGAAGTGTGGCAGTAGGTAACAAATTAATGAGAAAAACAGCAATTTGAGCAGCATAAGACCAATATTGAAAAGGGAGAGAAGCTTTAGACAATAATGTGATTGTGGTTTCTATGATATGTCTATGTTTTCTTTCTACTAACCCATTTTGCTGTGGAATATATGGGCAGGAGAGTTGATGAAGAGTACCATTGGCAAATAAGTAAGACTCAAACTCTTTAGAAACATACTCACCACCCCCATTTGATCTCAAGATTTTAAGTTTGGAAGAAAACTGAGTTTCAGCCATGGATTTGAACTTAACAAACATAGGAAAGACCTCGGATTTATGCTTAAGAAAATAAATCCAAGTAAAACGAATATAGTGATCTACAAACAACACATAATACTTGAATTCATTAAAAGAAGAAACAGGAGCAGGGCCCCATACATTAGAGTGTACCAATTCCAGTGTTGAATGTGCAGTAAATTGGGAAGTAGGAAAGCGAAGTTTATGAATTTTACCACTGAGACAATGTGTACAAGATATACTATTATACTTATTGGAAGAAATCTTATACATAGGAAAAAGTGTTTGCAGGACTTGAGCATGTGGATGACCAAGCCTGTTGTGCCATAATTCCCAAGTTGAAGATAAGGAAGCAACATGATTGCAAACTTTAGAAGGTAAAGACAGATTAGTAGCTTTACTAGGGTAGATAGGGTATACACCCTGTTCACTCTTGCCCTGGTAAAGCACTTTCCCCGTGGCCAAGGCCTAAACAGACAAAAGGTTCTCATCAAAATAACAGCAACAATGATTGTCATGGCAAAGTTTGTGAACAGAAGCTAGATTTGATGCAATTGAAGGCACCCTAAGGACATTGTCTAGATGTAAAGATGAGTTTTGAGTAGGAAATTGAACTTTACCTATGTGAGTGATAGGAAGGTGTTGGCCATTACCAACAGTTAGATGGTCCTGTCCAGTGTAAGGTTTGGGGAAGGATAGTGCATTGAGGCTGGATGTGACATGATCCGTTGCAGCACTATCAGCTAACCATGGTTGCTTTTAAGTGATTGCAACATTTTAAGCTGTTGCCATAGCTGCCAATTTAGTGGGAGGATGCTTTCCTTGGTAAGCATAATCCATTTGATGGTAACAGTCAATGGTTGTATGACCACTTTTGCCACATATTTGACAGGAAGATCTCTCATTCTTGGAACCTTGAAACTGTGATGATGAAGAAAACTGATTTGACTGATTCTGATTGGAAGGGTTTGGTGAATACTGCTGTGGAAAGGAATTAGATCCTTTACCACCACCATTACCTCTTCCTCTATTGCTTTTCCTTCCTCTACCTCTACCATTGTACTGATTATAACCACCAGCACCAGGTCTAGGTGTGGCATTCACAGCCATAGCAAAGGTTTCTTTAACATCATTGGAATCATTCAAAGATTCTTCTTCTACACCAAGCAGAGTGGTGAGTTCATCAAAACTCACTTGTGTACTTCTTGTACATATAGCAGACCTGAATGCATTGTATTCTTTAGGAAGACCTTTGATGGCTATGTGAAGTAACTCTTCATCATCAAGAATCACTTCAACTGCCATCAACTTATCCCTCACAACTTTGATCTTCTGCAGATACACATCAACAGAATCACAGCCTTTTCTAATATTATGGAGTTCTCCTTTTAGATTCATAATGTGTGATCTTGAAATTGAGGAAAAATGGTTTTCAAAAACCTTTCAAACCTCCATTGCTGAGTGGCAACCCACTGAGAGCAAGGATTGAAGGTGTCAAAGTTGAATTGATAAAGGTAACAAGTGCTTTCTCTTTCGATTTCCAGATTAAATAATCTGGAATGACAATTGTAGTAACAGATCCTTGAGAAATTTCTCTGGAATTGGTTGAGTGTCATCTAGTAACTCAAATAAGGAGTAAGTTTCAAGCACCATCGAGATTTGATGCTTCCAAACTATATAGTTTGAATTGTCAAGCTTCACTGTCATCATGTTTGACAACAACAGAAGAGGTTGATTGATCAAATTGATTGAAGCAATAGAAGAAGACGCCATGGACGCCATTGTTGAAGATAAGGATGACATTGCAGTAGAGGCCATCTATTCAGTAGAAGCCATCTGTGGCTCTGATACCATGAAGAGACAGATGAGTTTCACAAAGAAGATCACATAAATCTTTGATTCAAGCACAAAATTAGAGAAGGAAAAGATGCGAGAAAGAGAAAGAAAATGAGAGAAAGTGAAGAGAAAAACAAAGAGAGAGAATTAGAGAAATTCTGAGAGGAAAACTAATCTATTATTCACTGAATGAAATATAATTTGTTACATGCTACCACTATATAAAGGAATTACATGAATAAATAGGATTTAGAATGTTCTAGAGCCTTCTAACAATTCTAACTAACTGTAACAGATTTTCCCACCACTTCTAGAGCTTGAACTGCTTGAGCTTGAACACACTCGTGCCATACCAGAAATGCAAGTGCCATAACTAACTCTCGACCATGTGTGTGAAACCAACACGTGTTAACTATCTTTCTTCTTGGCGTGTGAAACCAGCACGTGTTAACTATCTTCCTTCTTAGTCTGCAAGTGCTCTGTTTTTCCATCTTTATCAAAAAGAACCCAAAGTCAGATTTCTCCAACTAATCACATCTGAATGCCAAATTCTATGCAATGATTACTTTAAGAATTTATTCTCCTCAGTTTTAACAACATGGCTCAAATAACCAAGTGGGCATAGAAGAGACTCACACTTTAGGTGAGGAAGGACAGGAGTAATCCCATTACCCTTGCAATTATGAGCTAGCACATTTTCTCTTCAATTTCCTGATCATCATAGTCTGATGTTGTAATGTCTAGAAGAAATAGTTTTCGGAGATATATGGCTAAAGCACTGGTGCCACTACAATTGAAAAGAACATTTAAAGTCAAAATACAAAAAGTACACCCTTAGAAACCAACTGAACCCAGTGATACCTAGAACTTACTAAGATCATAAACTAATTAAGAAAAATAAAGTGTATGGCTTTTTACTGGAAGCAATACAAAATAAGTATTGAAAAGCTTAAAACGAGTAGTAACTTTGGATAAGGCATATTAGGTTTACACCTAGAGCCACAGCCTTAAAGATTCAAACCTCAAAGGAATCACTAATAAAGCACTAATCTCAAACGTAAGCACAAAAGTGTGGGGTCTTGACATATTAGTGCAATTGCAAATAAACAACAAAGCAAGCTTTTACTGCACATAGTAAGATCAAGATGCAAAAATAAATCACCATCAATAGGAGTTCAGAACCACGGTGCTAAAGTTTCACGACCCAAGGAAAATGTTAACCACATCTACATTATACCACAAAAGAATTAGTCAAGTAACAATTAAAGCTCTTCGCAATCGATTATATATCCAAAATCCACTTGCTAAACACCTGATAAAAGACTTAGTACACACTCACATGACACATGCTTATATAATCCAATCTAATCAAAATCCACACAATGTAGAGTATCATGTAAAGTTTGCTAAGAACAAATAATTACAGTCGAATGCTAATTGTAACAAACAAGTGAATAGCTAGTGGACTAACACACCTGCCAAATGCAATGCATCGTCGGCTTTTCCATTAACGAAGGGTGCTGAACTAACCATTCTGCAAAAGCAAATGTCCCAGGCCAGGCCAGAGTAAATTGCCATTCAGAAAAAATTTGAAATAGGTGAGGCTGAGAGAGAGCAACGGTGGTAACGGACACTGAGAGAGACAGTGGTGCAATGGTTGTGAGTGAGAGAGAAGTTGAGCCAGCTGATTGAGAGAGAGGATGATAGAAACCGCAGAGTTCATAAAATATATATAGTTTCTGTTCGATCTAGTCCGGTTCTATTCGGTCCTCTTAGGTTTTAATCGGTCCTTGTCGATTTTGTTCCGTTCTAAGGGTTCATTTGGTTGGAGGAGTGGAAAAATGAGAGGATGGAAATTGTGAGAGGATGGAAAAGTGGGAGGATAGAAAATATTTGGTTTTCCCTCTTATGTGTTTGGTTGGAGGGGTGGAAAAGTGGGAGGATGGAAAATCTTTTGTTTGGTTGGAGAGAAAAAGGGAAGAATAGGAAATGTAATTTATATAAATTGACTATTATACCCTTGTTACATAATATGTAAGAAACAGATTTATTTGTACTCATTAAATAATATAAAATTTACCACATCATACATATAAATTTATATTATTATAATGTAAAAATTACAATAATGTACGTATAAATTTAATTGGGCAAAAGATTTTGTATCAACTTGATTAGGTCAAGAGTATTAGCATTGGGGTGTAAATGCCCGGTTGCTATTTTACAACCCACCCAAGACACCCAAAAAAACTCACTTCATTTGGGTTTGTATTCTTAAAAAAATTTGCCACCTTGTAGTTAGAGCACTAGAATCCGATTAAAATAATTTATCAAATATCTCAGTTTCTATTTTTACATACAACTCATTAAAATAACATAAATTATTCCAAAAAATAATATAAAAATTTTGGTTTCTCTCTGTTCTCTTCCATCTCTCTTTCCACTCTGCTTTTTTTTTTGTCTCTTCTTCGTCATTAAAATAATATATATTTTTTACATCCTTGTGAATAGTTGATAAAAATAAAAATAAATAAAGACCAACCCCCAAATGTGGTTGGTTTTAGCCTTGTTGGTAAATAAAATAGCAACGCGGGGGGGGGGGGGTGTTACACCCCCAATGCTTTAAGGTTGCATATACGCAACCTTACTATTCATGGGTTGTAAAGATTTTTTTTTTTTTTTAATCTTGTGGCTGTGGGTGAAGAGAAAAAGAGAGTGGGAGGAAAGAGAAAAAGAAGAGTATTTTTTATTATTTTATTAGGTAATTTATATTATTTAATTGGGTTATATGTAAAAATAAGAATTGGGATGTTGGGTAAGTTGTGAAATGAGTTGGTAAAATATATAAAGTGGTGTTTGAGGCTGTAAGATGTATATTTTTTTCCTCGGAGGCTAGGCCTTATTCAGTCCATTCGTTCATCTTCGGTCTTATTTAGCCCCATTATATCTTGTTCGATTCCTTCGATCGTCTTTGGTCTTATTCGGCCCCTTTTGGTCTTATTCAGCCTTGTTCGGTTCAATTGGTCCTCTTCGGTTTTATTCAGTCATTTTCAATCCATTCAGTGATGTTCGGTTCTATTCGTTCCTGTTCAGTCCATTTGGTCATATTTGGTCTTATTCAGTCCTTTTCGATTCTATTTGGTCCAGTCCGGCTTTATTAGGTCTTATTCAGTTTGTTCGGTCTTATTTGGTCCTCTTAGGTTTTAATCTGTCCTTTTTGGTCTTGTTCAGTCCTTTGAATTCTTATTCGGTCCATTCGGTCATGTTTAGTCCTATTCCATCTTATTCGGTCCTCTTCAGTCTTATTTGGTCCTATTCAATCATGTCTGATCCTATTCGGTCTTATTCAGTCCTCTTTGGTCCATTTAGTCATGTTTGGTCTTAATCGGTCCATTTGGTCTTGTTCAGTTTACTTGGTCCTCTTCGGTCATGTACGGTCTTGTTCAGTCTGTTCCGTCTAATTCGGTCTAGTTCAATTCTATTCAGTCCAGTCCGGTCCACTGTCTTTTTTAGTTTTTTTACAGCCCTATGTCTCCTTTCCACAAAGCTTTGCTGTGTATTTGTTGTTTCATCAGCTGCAAGCAAAATAAAATTCATGTGCCCTTTTAAAAAAGCCATGTGGCATCCAATCAGCATCAAAAATATTTTTTTTAAAACCCCTAATTGAAAAATGCAAACTGCATGCTAAAAGTGCAATCTCACAAAACTTAAACTTGGTCATATTACATGGATAAAAAAAAAGGTTATTTTAACAAATAAAACAATATCCATGCATCAATGGTAAATTCAAGATTGCTAGATTCATAAATGTAATTTTATGATGAATAAGAAAATTTGTCAAACACCATAGACGTATCAAAAAAAATTAGGGTAAATTATCATTTTGTCCCTTAACGTTTATGATAGTTTCAAATATATCTGTTTAATGTATAGTTCTTTTTTTTTTTTTTAATACAATATAGAATTTCTACTCCAGCCTAATCTAAGTGTATATATGTGTGAAGCTCCATCCTAGAAACTTAAACCCCAACTCTTGCCCCCAACACTCCACAAGCATTTATACTTGTGGAGTGACCACTGAACCAATGGTCTGCAGTGGTAATTTATAGTCCTTATCCTTTTGGTATTATGTCAAATTAGTCTCTACTTGTAATTAATAAATGTAAGATGCTGACATAGCTAATAGTGATATTAAAAAATAGATAAAAATTTTGTTAAAGTAACACAGATTTAAAATCATTTTGAAGAAATCCTTCTTCATAAAATATTCTCTTGAGGAGATGAGTTCAAGCACTTAAATAGTCTCTCTTAAGGGACAAGTTCATCCTGTGCTGCTAATTACTAGATGATGAGGCCAAGTGCAGTGATTCCGAATTTTAAGAATGGAAGCGTTAACAAATGCCCTAAGGGCATTTGTTAGTGAACCATTTTAAGAAAATTTGTATGGAAAAAGAGAAAAAATAATTAATATTTTTATAGCTTTTTCAGTTTTCCATAAAAGTGATATAAAAACCTTCCTAAAATGGTTTATTAACAATTTCCCTAAGGACACTCGTGAACATGACCCTTTTAAGAAAAAAAATACAAAATCAATATTTCTTAATACAATTCAATGCAATAATTTATGAAAATGGAACTCGACTTTTTTTAAATCTTCAAAATTATTTATGATTGAATCCATACCAATTGTCGCAACAATGTCCCTTTCAATGAACCATATTCATTAAAAACATATCTTACATTTTGTTGCAAAGCTTAGTTTTGGTGACATTCATAGTTGAAAATGCTAACTTCGTAGTTGTAATAGAAACTAGAAGAGTAAACACAAGCAAATAGTGTTCTAATTTTCTTGTTCTCACCACCCACTCAACAATTATGACCACTCTAGTTCTGTCTAATTTTTTTTTAGGGTTGGGTGGTTGTTTGTTTTTGGTAAAATTGGTTGATTGAACTTAATTTTGTTTAGTTTTGCTATTGGTAATTTTTGTTGTTGAGCTAATTTTTTTCAGCTTGTTAATTTTGTTTTAGATTTTACATCTTAAATTTTTAATGGTCTTTAAAATGATTAATGATATTGTTAAGGGGGGTTAAGTGTAATTTTATTGAACCGAATTTTTAAAATTAATACCTATACATACTAATATTTTATAATAAAAAATTTGTGGTGGGGGGGGGGGGGGGGGGTGTTGGGGGGGAAGCCTAAGAATAGCTCCATTCTTGCTTGAATTCAAGACAATGGTTTCTTGAATCCATAAGGAAAGATAGTTGGAATCCACCAAAAAATAGAGAGACAAAAGTCTAAACTTTTATTAAATTGAATTTGAATTGTTTTTTTTTTAAAAAAAAAACATTCATTGACTTGGATGCAAATTGAAAGGCCTTGTAAAACTTGACAAACAAAAAAATATATTTTATAAAATTAATCATAATTAATATTGTGGGAGGGAGGAACCCAAGGAACAAAGACTCATTGTATAAAAACATCCCGAGGAGACAATTAGGCCTCTTTGTTCATAAGATTGGGCCCAACCTAAACGAGATAACCAAATGCCAGAAACTGAAGGGAGCCCATTTAAGGAGACCAGGGAGCAAGCTTCCCTGGGGAAACCAGGGTCCAACCCAAGAACGACTAGAATGTAGGCCTAGCAAGGAAGTGACAAGGGGCAAGTGAAGGCAGTAGGAAGCTTCTTGGAGAAGCATCCATCACCTCCACATTCAATACTCCCTACCAACCCATCCTGCCACATTAGATGCAGAATGACCCCTGAACAGTGTCTCCACAGCTTGCGCAGGCTACTCTACCACCACCATCAAGGTAGTGATGGGACAAGTATCCCATACAAAAATTAAGGGGTGTTCAAGTGGAGGGTCAAGATGCAATTCATCCTACTATATAAAGAGAGGCAAACCCCTCAGGATTGGGGATCAGAGAGAGTTCGACAAAAGCTTGTAAAGAAAGAGAGAGAAAGAGTGGTTGTTGTGAAGCTATATAAGAACTTGGGCTCCTCGGACTGATCAAGGAAGACTGTTAATAAAAGTTTATCATTCCCTGGACTTTATCTTTATTCTCACCTGTTGTCTTAACCTTTTCTTCCTCTAGCATTGCTAAAATGACTCCATGACTAGACCATCCATCTCTATCAAATTAATTGTATTGAGCCTACTGACCAGACAGATCCAATCCCAAGTTGGGTAGGGCTTGTTGTTTGCAGATTTTGGCCCCCTATAAATACCTAATCATAATAGTAACCTAATTTGACATAAAAAATAATTAAAAGCACCTAACATCAAGGAAACAAATAACCTAAACTTAAAAAAAAAACATAAAAATACCAAAACCAATAAATTACAAAAATTAAATAGTAGATTCTATCCTACATCAAACCCTCCACTTGAAAAAAATTTGTCCTCAAGTTAATAGTCAAAATTTGAAATCTTCCACTCCAAATAAACAAATACTTCAAAAGCTTTAGTAACTTGATCTAGTTTTGAAACTTGTATCCTTATAGCATAGCATAAAATTTCTTCTCATTTGCCTTCAATTATTTGTAACATCAATTAACAAAGGGTTGATAATAAAATCAAAATTTTTGACTCTAAGAAAATTAATAGATTGTATAGCCATATTTAGCAAATCAAGTGAAATATGGGGACTATAGGTTATGGACTTATTTTCATAGTTGACTTCAATTGAGTCTTCCTCAATGTTTTCAATAATTACCATCTTTTGATTTCTGTCATTATCCACAATCTACTCAATAATATTTTCTTTGACCTCTTCATCAAACTTTTAAAAAAATTTTATCTTCAAGCGTCAATCCAACAACTTTTTACAAGTAAACTTAATATTTTATTGGTGTATCACACAAATCATAAATGTATGGAGAGAGAGAAAGAGAGATCATATCAATTACGTTTTGAATAGAGAAAGAGAGAAATAACATAAATACTTGAAATTAGGACAGATTGGGCGGTGTCACCGTCATTGGTCTAGTTGTGGTTGGCTGGTCAAAAAAACAAAAATTTTTGGTACCAGTTAATATCGATATACCGTTTCAGGGTTATTGCTACTTAAAAAAAAAAAAACATGAGTCATGAGATAAAAGTGGCAATGTAGCCTGGTGGGTAGGAAATTGAAATATTAAATAGGGATTGTTTGGGAATCGCTTATTTTGCTGAAATTGAAAACTTTTTGCTGAAAGTATATAGATTAAAAGCTAAAAGCTGATTTTTGGAATAATGAGACCCACTTAACAGTGCAATGAGGCCTACTTTACAAGCAAAAATAAGCCAAAAAGTAAAATAAGCTAACTATTTCTCAAATCTCAAACACAACCGACTTAAAAATTTGAAAACACAATCACAAGTAGCAAGAGATTAAAAAACATGATGACGAAGATGAAGACTAGAGCAAAAAAAAAAAAAAAAAACAAACAAACAAACAAACAAACACACACGAAGAAGAAGGCTGGAGAAAATTAGAAGATGAAGATCAAAACAACCGAAGAAAACAAAGACTAGAAAAAATATGAAGAAGACTTGAGACATGATTGTTGTTGTATGGGTTGGGTTGCAATCTTGTTTGGGTTAGTATTTAGAAAGTGATGCTGTTTTGATTGGGTTTTAATTTTAATTTTGTAGAGGAGGCCAAGCTTTTGGAAGCAAGGGAGCCAATAATTTTTCTTAGTCCGAAACTGTATTAGGGGAGAAACTACACCCTGTTACGGGTGTATGTTTCTTTTCTCTCACAGCTGATGGGACCCACAGCTGATGGGTCCCACCAGCTTGTGAGTGGGAGGAAACATACACCCGTAACAGGGTGTAGTTTCTCGTATTAGGGGGGCTTGGGCCCCACACCATCTGCCTAGTTCCATTTTTGTGTGTTGTGGCACATAGTCAAGCAAACAACAATGAACTCAATCCCATCCAGACCCCACGTTCAAAGTTAAATACGCTGTTAAGTTCTAGGGTAAAAGCCGACGACAAAACAAAGTACCGTGCTTATAGCAATCATTAAAGAAATGTTCCAGCTTTCTTCGTTAAAAGCAACGTTTATAGCATTCTCGATAAAAATGTTAAACGCTATAAATGTTAAATTTTAATATTAAATTTTGTAAAAAGTACACTACATCAAAAATGTTAAATGTTATTAATCTTGACATTTAGCTACAATGGCCTGCTATCTCTCTGAAATACAGTGAAATAATTGTCACCTTTTGACATCAAATCCTATTAGGTATAGTGCATAATGCTAAATTTTTAGCATTTAGCATACCTAACACTAGGCGGCTTTACGTGTAAATCAAGGTGGTCACGGAACCACTCTCACTTGCCAAAAAATGTATGTATATATATACACACACACACACTAAACTAATTTATTTAGACCACCCTAGCTAATAAAAATATTGACCACCCTGATTTTAAAATTACAAAAATTTCAGTTCAATAAAAATAAGAGGAATACTATGTTCATAGAATTTTTTTACAATAATTTCACAACAAATTTTATGTGATAAGAGGAAAGCGGTTATTAATTCTAATTTTGGCCCAATATTGACATCACTCTTAACCCATAATAATAAATTGTTACATAAGATTTGTTTTTAAAATGTTGTAGATGTAGTGTTATTCCAAAAATAATTTTAACCCCTCAAACATAATCCTTAACTCCATAAACCAAAAAAAAAAAGGTCCCTATAAATAACAACAACAACAACAACAACAACAACAAAAAATCCCAAATGACAACAAAAATAATCCAAACAAAAACAAGACTCGACTAAACAATAACGAGTGAACAAATTATTCAACAAAAAGGCTATACAAAAAGAAAAATGAAGATAATCATTTAAAATTTGCAACTTTTTCAATTTATTACATAAAAATAATATCTAATTTCATTTTTCCTTGAAAAAATAATTCAAGAAAAATATTGTAGTTATGAATTCTCATTAGCACTGCCTGCAGTTATGCTCTATTTGCCTTTACAGTCACAATAATTTTTCTCTACATAGTGACTCATCTCGCAATTATAGCAAATATCATCCATTTTTCTTTCTCTTATTATTATCATTTCAATTCTCTTACTTTATTACTCTCATTTTAACATTCTCAATTCTTGTTGTATCTCTTACCGGTCCATTTTTTTCTTTTTCTCTTTATTAGTAGAAAAAAATTGTAAAATTTCTTGTATTTTTGTATTTATTATATTTTGTGATGTTAATATATTCAAGTTATCTCTTTATTAAATTTTGTATAATTTAAGTTTCTTATTGACCACTTAAAAAAACAATTTTTAGAGCAACCATTGCCAAAGACAAAAAATCACCTTCATAAGATACATCAAATGCCAAATTTACATTCTAAGAGCATTCTTAGCAAAGATGTCAAATGCTATAATTTAACATCAATTTTTTTTAAAAAAAGCACCCTTCATCAAAGGTGCTAGATGTTATAGCAACCCACTGTAACAAGATGTAAAAAAAAAAAAAGTTTGTTTAACGAAACACTATAGCAACAATGGATGAAATTATTGATTTAAATGAATAAAGAATAAAAAAAGAATATGTGAATGAAGTGGTAAAATAATAGAACATTTGATGTTGAGTGTATTGTAAAATGAGTTGTTAAAATGAATAAAATAACTTTTTGATATACTAAATGCTATATTTTATAGCATTCTTGATAAGAATGCTCTAATAATAGCAGTGTACAAGTGAGTGTGCTATTAATATTTTAGGTATTTTTTTATTTATACTTTTTTTTCTATTTTCTGTCAATTCTATGACTATTGAGCATTATTCAAACTTTCTCTCTCTATATTATATGACCGTTGGGACTTACAAACCAAAAATAAAGAATAAAAAAGAAAGAAAAAAATATTTAAATAAAATAATAAAATAATAGAATATGTGATGTAAAACGCATTATAAAGAAGTGATGTGTTAAAATAAATAAAATAGTAATTTTTTGATATGTCAAAGTAACTTTTTTTTTTTAGCTTATTTGATACTAGTACTCATAATAGGTGTTGTAAATTAAAGATACACTATTCCTTAATTGAGTATGATCAATGATTGGACATCAAACGCTAAAGGGGTGTTTGGTTTGCTATGATGTGTCATTGATGTGATGTACATTACGATAATGTGACATTCACTACAAAAAACGGGGCCTTTAGGCCCCGTTTTTTGGGCCGCGTTTGCAAAAACGCGGCCCAAAACGGACTGAAGCCGCGTTTTTAAAAACGCAGCTTAAGTCCGTTCAACGGGCCGCGTTTTTGTAAACGCGGCCCAAAATTTTAGCTTGAGGCCGCGTTTTTCCAAACGCAGCCCAAAAAAAGAGTTTGAGGCCACGTTTTTAGACGCGGCCTCACGCGTTTTTCTGAAGCGTTTTTCTCAAGCCTAGTCTTTTTTTGCTCAACCCTCAGTCTCCATCTCCGAAGTCTTTTTTTGCTCATCACGCCTCCAAGCCCTCCAAGCCCTCATCACGCCTTCATCTCCATCTCCGATTTCCGATCTCGGATCGAGGCTCGGAGATGGAGGCTTGGAGCTCCAAGCCTCCATCTCCGATCTCCGATCCAAGATCAAGGCTCGGAGATGGAGATGAAGGCGCTCCAAGCCTCCATCTCCGATCTCCGATCCGAGATCGAGGCTCGGAGATGGAGATGAAGGCGCTCCAAGCCTCGATCTCCGATCCGATCGGAGATGGAGGCTTGAAGCTCCAACCCTCCATCTCCGATCGGATTGGAGATCGAGGCTTGGAGAGCTCCATCTCCGAGCCACGAAGCCAGATTGGGTGGGTTGTGTTCAAATTTTTTGCTGGGTTTTAATTTGTTTGTGTTTGTGTTTGTTTAAATATGTAATGTGTTTGTGTTCAAATTTTTTGCTGGGTTTGTGTTCAAATTTTTTGCTGGGTTTGTGTTTGTTTAAATATGTAATGTGTTTGTGTTCAAATTTTTTGCTGGGTTTTAATTTGTTTGTGTTTGTTTAAATATGTAATGTGTTTGTGTTCAAATTTTTTGCTGGGTTTGTGTTTGTTTAAATATGCAATGTGTTTGTGTTCAAATTTTTTGCTGGGTTTTAATTTGTTTGTGTTTGTGTTTGTTTAAATATTTGCTGGGTTTTTGCTGGGTTTGTGTTCAAATATTTGTTGTGTTTGTGTTCAAATTTTTTGCTGGGTTTGTGTTCAAATATTTGTGTTCAAATTGCTAGGTTTGTGTTTAATTTAAATTGCATTTATATTTATTGCTTAATCTGAATTATTTTTTTTTTGAATAGACCTTGGTCTTAGGCCGCGTTTAAAATGCGGCCATAGACCTTGGTTTTAGGCCGCGTTTCTAAAAGTGCGGCCATAGACCCCGGAGGCCTATAGTCGTGGGGTTTAGGCCACATTTAAAAACGCGGCCTAAAAAACTGGGGCTATAGCCCTATTAGGCATATAGCCGCGTTTTTCGGACTTTAGGTCGCGTTTTTAAAACGCGGCCTAAAGTCCTTTTTTTTGTAGTGATTAAGGTTTTTGGTTTATTTTATTTTGGCTAAAATGCAAAACTGACCCTCTAACTTTCTTCAAATTTCTTTTCAGTCCTTTAACTTTGTTTTCGTTCATTTTTGTATTCTAAGTTTCAAATTTATTCAATTAAGGCCTTTCCGTTAACTTTTGTTAAAATTTTATTAAAAAAAAATTTGAAAAATATTTTTTAGTCATTAATTGAATTTTTTTAATTTAAAATATTTAAAGAAAAATTTATAAAATTGAAAAATTAACCACAACATATAACAAAAGTTAACGGAAAAGCCTTAATTAAATAAACTTGAAAGTTAAAGGACTAGAATGAACAAAAGTAAAATTAGAGGACTGAAATGAAATCTGAAGAAACTTAAAGGGCCAGTTTTGCATTTTACCCTTTTATTTTTCTAACATTACCATAATCTAAAATTACAAAATATATCACAACACATTAGTTTCACCACTTTCCTAAACAATGTAATGTTGTATTCTTGTATTGAGATTATATTAATATAATATTACAATAATATAATATAACGGTGTAATGTAACATCACGGTGAACTAAATATTCCGTAAAAGCTATCCCCTATTTTTTTTTTTTTTTTTTGGATGAAAGTAAAAGCTATCCCCTGTTAATGCTTTATTACAGCCTTATCAATATAAAGCAACATTGAATGGGGGAAATTATTGCCTAGTCCTATAGTCAATAAGAGCATGCCAACACATATTAATTTGCTTACATCAGCTGGACTGCCAACTTAGGGTGCTCTATTAACATTAGTTAATGTTTGGAAACTAAAATTCAAATTTTGCAGATGTAAAATTTGAATTTTGGACGAGTAGAATCCAAAAAATGGAACTTTAACTAGTAACTGCATTAGACCCAAGATTTGTTTGCCAAAAATAAACTTGCCAGGAGAAAGTTTGTTTTGTTGCCAAGTACTTCAGGAAAGTAGAACACCCGTAACAACAAGAGGTCAAAATCCTCTTGATCTGATCCTTTGGTTATAAGCATTTCATTAATCATAGTTTCAATTTTTCTCATGTGATTTAAACCAGGAGAGTTTGAACTAGAAACAAGGAAAACAAATTATAATTATAACCCATAAAATCTCAGCAAGACTGCGACTTCATCACAAACTTACAAAAACAATACTATGTATTAACAAAAAGTCTACAACTCAAAATTAAATTTTAGTGTTACCTATAGAATAAACACGTGTACATCATTGCAACAATAATAAATTACATGAATGACATGGGTTGAAAGCTCCCTTTAAAAGGATGAAAATTACCTCATTTGGTACAATGACAAGTCATCTTGGTCCTGATAGAATTGAAGGCAATAATTGTAGTAGTAGCAACATGCACTTCCTGGTTATGAACTCCAGCTCTTGTGTTTGGTAAAGGTGGATTCAAGAAGAAATAATCTAGGTTTGATTCAACATTCACAACACCCTCCAAGTCCTTAACCACAGTGGACATAGAAGGCCTCTTTGTAAAATCATTTTGTAAACACCATGCTGCAACCCTCATCATATTCACAACTTCTTCTCCATGTAAACGCATATCTTCCTTGTACTTATCAACCAGATCTAATAATTGGTCCTCAATCCTTTTCTTGAAAACAGCAAGTAGATGCATTGCTAGGCCATACCATACTCTATTTATTAGTAGGTGATTGAGTCATAAACTTGCAACCTCGTGCATTACCTCAACCTTGAGGGAATGAGGTGTCATTTGACTATTTGAGATATAAATGAACTAGCGATGCAGAGTAGGAATCAATAGTAACTAATAGGACTCCACCAACAGTTTGTCTTTGACGTAGGGTACATAATCTACTATTTAATTTTAACAATCTATTAATTATAGTATTTTTTTTATTATTATATATTTTTCGCCATTTTAAGTTGAAGTTATTTTATTTCTTAATTTTTTTTGGTGCCTTTAATGCTTTCTAAATCAAATTAGGTGCCTATTAGTATTATAGTTAGGTATTAACTAGGATTTATTTTAGAATATATTTTCTTGTCTATCAAGTTTTATAAAGCCTTTAAATAGGCCTATAAATCTATAAACATTTTTTTTTTTTACAATTTAGATTCAATTTAATAAAAGTTTAGACTCTTATCTCTCTATTTTTTGGTGGAATATTTCAGATTATCTCTCATTGTGGATTTAAGGTCATGGATTTGAGGTTGTTTTTTTGAAACAAATGTGTTTTGTTTCTCATATGTAATTTCTTATCCTAGTCCGATGGCTACTAAACGTGGCGGTAGCCATTCTAGTAACCAAAAGGTTAAAGCAAGAGTTCTTAGGAAGGAATTCCTTCAACTTTAGCAAGATGCCCAACAAGTATTACATGAACTACAATAAACAGTAGCTACACCTCTTCCTAGGAGATCCTCCCACGGCAACAACAATCAATTTACTCAAAGACACTCCTAAATACAAGAACATTCCATTTTTTGATGGGATGATGAATAGGTTGGAATTTGTTGATTGACCTTTTTGATTTGAAAGAGTATTTTAAATTTTGGAAAATTATTTGTGATGAAAAAATATATGGCTTGCGTTTAATAAATTAGATGGTGAAGCAAGGGAATGATAGGAAGACATTCAAATTAATATTCAAATTGATAGGAAGCATTGAGGTAGGCACCCAATTCTCTCTTGGCAAAGAATGAAAAAGTTGTTAGTTGATTTATGGTTTATACATGATTATTATGATATGCTAGATAATATAATGTTGATTATAGATCTGTATATCATATGAAGAGGAATATGTCGAAACATGAAAGGTCAACCACAAAACTAAAATTATTATATCCAAGTCCATGTGTCAAGAAACGAAAAGGGTTTGAGGATTGAGAAGATGCAATAAATTTATAAAGAAAATTTTGAAGTGGTTTGAAAAGAACAAGAGTCAAGACTTGCTTGTTTAATTGAAACTTGAAGATAGCACTTTTCAAAAGTATGATGAAGAATTCAAATAAAAGAAGATTGAGTTGATTGTGGATACTTGATAATGGAGGTAATCAAGAGATAGTAATTATTGAGAATATTGTGTAAGATCCAATTGAGGTAAACTATTATTTGTTTAAATTTCTTATATATTAATTAAAAATTTAAGCTATTCAATTGATGAAAATAAATAAATTATATTTGTTTATGTCTTTGAATTGTATAAATTATACTCTTATATCTATAGTTTAAGCATAAAATGATTGTATTGAATCAAATTGTGTAATGGACCTAATGATTTAAGAAACCGATACATTGAATATACTAATAAGAGCAATTACATCAGACCGTGTAAAGCTTTGCAAAATACAAAAGGTGGTCCTTTTACACGTTTTGGCCCAAAAATACACCCACATCAGTGGGTGTAAAATTGTTCATTTTTGCACTATTGCTACAGTAACCGTGCATATATGCACGGTTACTGTAGCGCTTCCATTTATTATTTTATTAGTTTTTTCTCTCTCCTTCTCTCTCTATCGCTGGTTGCTCTCACTCTTACTCTCACCTCACTGCCGCCGATCATCAGAGAACGCCACACATGCATCAACAAAGAATTCCACATCAAAAAATTTCTTCCAAAATCAAGTAAAACAAGAAATTAGTATTACACAGGATTTGTTTGGTTGCAGAGAAAAACATAGAGAAAACAAGAAATAAAGAAAATTAACCAAACACAAAGAAAATCAACAAATCTTTGTTTGCCGATCTTCTTTCCTTCTATTTCTACTCTTTTCCACCACTTTCTCACCAACTAAACAAGAAATAAAGAAAATTAACAACAAAAAAGGCTGGATCTGGGTCAACGAACCAAACAAGAAGACCAATCCAAGAAGCGATCCATTTCGATCACCTGACCGCCGAAACCGGACGCCGAAGACAACAACGAAGCTAGCATGCCGACGAAAACAACTGCTACTTTTCTTTGCGTGTTGGGTCTGGGTCTATGAGAGAGTGTTGGGTCTGGGTCTGTGTCTGTGAAGGAGTGTTGGTCTGTGAGAGAGAGGGGCGGTGAGGGAGAGTAATAAAAAAAATGGTAAAAAAATGAATATTTTATTAAATAAATGTGTAGAATAGATAAACTGATGTGGGTATTTTGTAAAAATGAACGTGTAAAATTGAAAAAGTAGGTTTTAGATGTGTAAAATGCAAAAAATTTTGCATCTACTGATGTAATTACTCTAATTAGACCCTCAGAGGTAAAGTACTTTTTTTCCCTGGAATTTTGTTTAAATTCAAGTCTTTTGTCATATTTAAAACAATAATCTTATCAATAAAAAAATTCAAAAGATATTTTTTTTTTCATTCCGTTAATCTACCTCTATTATTTATACTAGACCAAGTTATCCTTTTAAAACACTATATTGATGGCAATGGAGAGGGGAGGCGCAGATCCAAAGGATGGGATCTTCACTCCCGTCTCGAATGATTTTATCTTGCTTCATCCCCGCCCCCACTTTGTATGACGAGAAAAACTTACTTGCCACTTCCTTGCCTCATAAATTTTAATCCGTGTTAATTTGCCCCACAATTATTATAATTTTTTTATAATAAAACACGTTTCATTAATATAAATATACTTGAAGTTACAACTAAATTTATCTCAACAAATCAAACTAATTTTTAGCAAGAACTAAATAATATTATCCAAGTGTTTAACAAGACAATATCACAATATAAATAAAAATATTAATATCCATGCATTTATATAAGCTAGTATTGATTTATTTGTTTAAATAATAGGGAAAGGCAAAGTTAGGCGAGGTGGAGCAAAATTGTCTTCGCTACCATATAAGCATTTAGTTAAGTTATGTAATTTCTTTAATCATAGACGTGGGCAAAAAATGAAAACTGATATATTTTTAAAAATTGTAAAACTGGAAAGGTAAATTTCTAAATTTAAGGGGAAAAAAATCACGTCTGAACTAAATTTCAGAAATTTTTTTTAATGGATAAATTTCAGTAACTAAAAGTATTAATTAAATTGAGCTTAATAATTATCTTTCTTTTTTTGACTGAAAAAAGTAGAATCGGTCTATTAAAATAAACGAAAGTGCATATATAATACTTATCTTTCAATGACATCAAAAAAGATAAATAATTATTGTGGGGACGGTGGGCTGCTGGCAGGGATGGGCCGAAACAGACGTTGGGCCAACATGGATAATGGGCTCAGAGGGTCCTACCAACTCGTGCAGCGCGTCTACTGGCCCGAGCCGAGGACTGTGTGACGTCCGAGGATGGTTCATCTCGGAATATTGTTGCCGAGGTGATACTCAAAGCTCTGCCAACTCGGAGGACCTTCCGGGGAGTCCCACTAAGCGGGAACGATTCTGTGGAAGCATACACTAGAAGAAAGCCCCCAAAATATCAGGGAAGGCTGCCAACACCGCATTGAATGCACCACAGCTAATCCCCTGGCCGCATTGATGTGGAGGAGACATCTAAACAGTGGTAAATAGTCCCATCGTTTTTATGAAGCAAGTTCTGGATAAAGTTGGGGGGACAGGTGTCCAAAGACAAAGGAGAAAATCCACACGTGAATGGTCAAGAAAGAAGGAAAGGAAGTATAAAAGTGGAGGAAGAAGGAAGAAAAAAGATCTTTTTGCGGAACAAAGAAAGAGAAGGAAAGAGAGAAGAAAGAGAGTCGTCCTCGGACGTAGAACAAAAACAACACTTTAAGTCCATCACTGGAGCTTGAACATGGTGGATGATCTAGTCCCAACTAGTTGATAATCTAAACCACTCCTAGCTCAGTCCTTCTCAACCTACTCTCTACAAATTCATTGTTTAGAGCCTTTGTGGGTAAATCCAACATCTTTGGGCCCATACCACGAAATTGTGTCCCTACAATTATAAATATAAATCTTTCAATGATTTGAAAATATGAATAATATAAATAATATTAAAAAAAATTATGAAAGATTGTCAATAAAATAGAGTAGATTGACATTGGGCATCAAAAATAAATTTTAGTTTATAATCATATTATATTTTATATGACCATTGAGGTTTGTTTACATAATTAATTAAAGTTTTTGGAATTAATTTTTCTTTCACCCTTGTTTTTAATCTTCTCCCTAGACTAGAATCATCCATATTTGCCACATGCGAGGTTTGTTTACATAATTAATTAAAGTTTTTGGAATTAATTTTTCTTTCACCCTTATTTTTAACCTTCTCCCTAGACTAGAATCTTCCATCTGCCACATGCTCCTCTTTTAAATGATAAATTTTATTTTTAAATTTTTTATAACTCTCTCTAAATGTGATACATAAACACAATTACTTTTCCTTTCTGGTTGAATTCAATTGTCTAGTTAATTTACACCTTATTCTCGTGCACAAATCCACGACCTAATATTTAAGGGCTTCTATTATATTTTAAAAAAATCTCATGTTATGAGTTAAGACTTATGAGTGGGTGAGCATATATGTGCTCATTCCAATTCCCAGCTAGTTGGTTTGAAGTTTGAACAAATATTTTTACACATAAAATCTTTAATTAAACAAATAACAATTTCTTCCTAATTAATAATTAATACTTGCCAAAAGAAGAAAAACTCTATACTCAACAAAAAATATATATAATTACTTCAAACCAAAAAAAAAAGGGTGCTATATTATAATTACTTGAACAAGACAACATCACATAGTAGAATTTATTTAATATAATTCATCAAAAAAAGAAGGAAATTAATTTATGTTCACAGTATCACAGATATTGTTATTACAACAACTAGATCCTCTTGGGAGAGTCTCCATTTTCGGGTTAATATTTTATTTCTTAGATCTAAGTTCTAACATGAATCCGATCTGAAAGATAGAGTTCAACACCTACCCTCGATCCTCATACGTTGAGAACTTCCTCGACCTCCTTGTGAAATGAGTGATTCACGAGCTGACATGAGTCCATTGGGGGCTAACAAGTTGTCGAAAGAAGAATAATCGATCCAGTCCTTGAGCAAACTCTCTTGACCCCATGTATCGGGTATCAAAACTCTTCCAGCCACCTCTTCTCGATGCCTCTTCAGTCTCTCTCGTCCTGATTGTCCTGATTCTCTTTGCAATATTGCCTCAGGTTCAGCAATGGAATCTAGATTATATTCCATAGGAGCCAAAGAAGAACCATGCAAAGTAATATAGTGAATAGTCTTGACTGAATTTTCAGGCCCCATAGTAGTGGTCTTGTTTGGTTCAGAGGAAAATGATGGAATCCGGCAACTGGGTTTCCTAGAAAATCGTTGAGCCATGCTCTTGGATTGTTGTTCTTCCATGAATGAGAGAATATGGATACCAAGGCAGCTTAGCTAGGCTAATAGGAGAGATGTTTTGTATATAAGACCAAGCTTTTGAGGGAATGAGTGTTGGGTTTATACTACACGTAGCGAGTATAGGTTTGTATGGTATGTGAAATCTCTACGTCTCGTGTTAGGTTTTGGTGTCAAAATTGTGTGGTAGGGAGGATGAGTGAGAGTTTTGGAGTATTTATGATCTCTAGGGTTTTGTGAGGAGGACATGAATTTGGTGAAAGTTTGTGAAACTTTGACTAGCGGGTTTGGCCAATGAGGCCAGGTTTTGTGTTTTGATCGTGAGTCATTGAGGTGGAAACAATGATGAGTACCTAGGAATTGGTTTATCATAGAAAAGACGTGGATGTGCTTTAGGGAAAAAAGAAAAAGCAAAAATAAAAAGAGATACTTTTTAAGTTCTGAGGTGATGATGTAATCTAAGACAGAGTACAACCATTCCTTAATAATTTATCAGCCCCCTGCAAAATGATATGCTGTACCCGGCATATATGCCGGGTACCTCACATGCTGGTGGGCCCCACAGTGTGTGGGACCCATCACTCTGTGAGGTACCCGGCATATATGCCGGGTACAGCATATAACTTCTCCAGCCCCCCAAACGACATAATATATTTACACCAAATTTTACCACAAGTTCACTTGTGGGTCTAGAAGTGATTAATGAAATGCAGTGGGTATATTCACTGCTTATAATTACATAAGTTAACAAGTTATAAAATTGGTGTACAATTAGGTGAATTTATTCATTTATAAACTTCTGACTATGTATAATCTCGTTTTTAACTTCTTCTTTTTTAATTTTAAGATTTGAATAGAATGTAAACGATTTCTATCAATTTAATTCAAAATTCTGGTTAAAATTTGTTAACTTTCGCTTTGCACACACTCTGTTAAAGTCATTTTTGAAAACATAATTTCAAAAGAATGTGTATGAGTTATGTGCAATAACAAGTGTGTGATAATCATTACTTTCAAATTTTTTACTAATTAATCCATCTATTACACTTTCATTAATTTTGAATGATGAGTGATAATTGGTAAGAATGTGCATTATACTTGACTGTTTTATTATAAATTTTTATTTTCTCTCTCTCACACGCACTCACACAAACAAGGAGACGTCCACTAATTTCTATTCAAGTGCCACTGGAAATTACCGGTGAATAAAAACCAAGAGTGAAAAACCTCCTTGCCAATCTTTGGAATCACGGTAACACTGTTTTTTACGGTCTCATTTGTTTTCCAGTACTATTAAATTTAATCACATAAAGAGTATCAACAAAACAATTAAGCAGAATAATTTATACACTAATCATTATCATTTCCCCTCTTTCTCATAGTTTTTACATGTTTATTTTTCTTCATTAGTCCTAATTTATGAGCTTTTATATGTTGGATCTTCTTCAATTAAGATATGGTAGCCATCTAGAAGGGTAACATAAAAGAAATTTTTTTTTTTTTTTGCAAAAAGGATAGCCGAGATCTCCAGCTTGAGGGGAGGCATTAATTGTATGGGACAAAGCATCAATATACTCCATAGCCAACTCAGTCTCAAAGTGTTAGAAAATATAAGAAATTATAACTTAAAATAATTATATTTTGTTGTCAAATAGTTGTAGAACGGTGAGTGACAAAAATTGAGGCACAAACCAATAATTTGGTCTAACTTGGTAAAATTGATGGTGCTGAGGTTATAGTACGTCATCCCTATGATATAATAAGCCTAGCTAGTAGGTACCCTCTATATACCTTATGTAAATTTATTAGGTAGAAATTCCACAAAATATAACACATTTTATACTCCAAAAATAGAACCCATTGAAGGAAGTTTGGGAAAGACCTTAGCTGTAATGGCTAGTTTAAATTGAGGGTAAGGGTAATTCGAGAGGGAGGAGGAGCATAGTAATTACCCTCAATTTAAACTAGCCTTTACAGCTAAGGTCTTTCCCAAATTGAGGGTAAGGGTAATTCATGAATTTCCAGCCAACTCTACTTTATACTCTCTCTCACTCTCAATCCAAATTGGTAATTAGAGAAAGTTGAAAAGTGAGTGTATTATATGCCTAAAAACGAGTGCCCAAATCACCATGCGTTTATTAATTGAGAATCATAAATCATCTCCCTTCTATTCTCAAACGTTATCAAACAGTTCATTTACTATTATATATGAAGTCTACACTAAAGTTCTTCATTGTATCTAAAGAGCTACTTCATTAATTGGGTTATATTTACTATCACATTTATCTGACTTATTGCTCCCATTTTTATTTTACTAAGATTTTTATTAAAATACCACAACAATTTGTGTTGAGTCGTGACTTGTGAAATTACATACCTTTTTAATAAATGAGTCTGATAATCATCCATGAATTTTTTCACACTATGTTTCTTCTTCCAAATATATAATATTTATGACTATTTTAGAGATTATATGTTCGGCATATATATCTGAGAGTATTTCAAAATATTCGCAATCAAACATTGACAAAGTTTACATTAGATGTAACTTGCAACATACACACATCACAACGACGCAAATATTAGAGCACTACCAATGAAATATGTGATATTAGATGCAAGCTGAATCTTGCAGCTAGCAAGAAAATAGGTTCTTAGACTGAAGTTTTGAAAGAGGAGCAAATAACGCAGCAATCAAAAAAGCGCACTCTTTATTGATAAGGTGCAAGCTGAATATTGCAGCTAGCAACAAAATATTAGGTTCTTAGACTAAATTTTTGAAAGAGGAGGAAAGACAAACCAAAAGAGAAGAATAAGATGAAATGGATATATTTACATTACAAAATAATAATCTTAGACTTGCGGGTAGCGAGATCGCCCCTTCTTCTTTAAGAACTCAGGGATCTGCACTAAACTGCCTTCTGTGGAAGAGGGTCGTCTATTGATCCCAAAGGAACCATCACCACGTGCAAACTGAGGTTTCTACATTCACCCAGAACAAAGAGAGTGAAATTATGTAAAGATCCTTGAGTTCTTATGATGGCATAGATTATTATAAAGAGAGAGAGAGAGCACCTACCCTCCCTTCACTTTCATCCTGGCGTTTGAATCCAGTGGCAATCAGAGTTATACTGACCTATAAGCAAGAAAATATCCAAACCTAACCATTAGTCTCTCTGAATGCAATTCTAACCTCACTTAACAAACCTTACATTTACTAGAGCTTATGGTATGTAACAAACAACAAAGACTATAGACGCATAATTCATAGAATAATCCTTTTTGCAACAATACTCCAGAACTAGTTTATAGGAATTGTAAGTCCTACCTTAAAAAGTAGTCTATTCCTGTGCCACAAAGTGAAAATACAATTCTTGTCCTAAGTCCTACCTTAAAAAGTACTTTTTCCTTGAGACTTTTTATGATCAATATAGGAATGCCTGTTTCATGTCATGAACAATGTTTCCAATAGGCACTTTCAGAAGTCAAGTGGTGAAAAAGAAGTTAAACTGATAAAGCCACAAAAGCTATAATATGTGGTCAACTCTTGAAATATTACAAGTAAGAAGAAACAATCAAACAGATGGTCAAGCCAACTGATCGTGCTTTCACTAACAATAATGATAAGCAATTAAGCATCATATTATCAAACAATAAAAAGATATGATAATGCACTAGTATAGCAGCAAAATATCCTGTTCTCATCTAACTGATGTTATACGCAATACGACCACAACTATGGATCCTACTAAATTTATCAAGTTCCAGAAGATTCACGAAATTGGATTTTTTTTTATATTAGTCATGTCAGCATAGCTTCATCCAAGGATGTCTAATTTTTCAATGGACCAGCTAGAAGTCCACCAACAAGTACATTCAGATTTCAGAACCAATGAAATGGTGACAATCTAGATATACATATATATATATATATATATATAGTTGTAAGAAATTTTTGAGTCTGAACTACAAGGATAATTATAAATAATTAAATAAATAAAAAATCACTCATGATATTTCCAACCCTTCCAAACTTACCTGGCCGCTTAGTGATTGATCTATCACTGCCCCAAATATCAAGTTTGCACTAGGATCCACCAGGTCATATATTACCTCTGCTGCAGCATTCACCTGCAATTGACAAGCAACCCAAGGTCAAAGTTTGTGACATAATATGAATTAAAAAGCAAGTGAGATGCTAGCTAAAGCATATTGTAACCAGTATGACAAGAAGTATAGTATCCACATCATTATATGAACCCAAAAAATTCAGTAACAGTAAAAACTTATTCTTATTGACCCCGCTCAAGGTAAAAGCCTTATTCTTCTCTCTCGCTAATTATTTACAGAAATAGTTCAAGAAATTCCATTAAAAGACCTTACTCAGAACTTCATAAGAAAGTTAATGATACGAGGGGCCAGATATGGAGAAAATAGGAGGAAGGGGTGTAACCTCATATTTAAGGTCAGTTATTAGGAAAAGAAAATTCCTAATAGCTTTTTAGGTGACTTCATATTGAAGGGCAGGAGTTACACAACTAACCTATATGTTACATGGACACTCAAAGAAACTGAACTACCCATGTTGGACATGACAGGAGTATGAACATGTCAGTCAGACATACTGTTTTCAACATCTGTGACCATATAACAGAGAAGAATAAAGTCCTTACTACAAGTTACCTCAGATACTCTTAAAATATACTTTTTTCATTGCATTTAACTACTGAGATCAATTCAAATTGAACATACAAAATCAAGGTACAAATTTTTTTTACACAACTACACAAATGCATCATTTGGCCGAAGATATGGAAGGAGAAAGGCTGAAGGAAAAAAAAAAAAAAAATTTGCTATACCCTGTGTTCCAAGGTATGGTATCAAACAAAATATGAATGCCTAGACACACAGCACCAATACTTAAATGTAAGCCCAATTAGGTCTGAGCCCTAATTTTTTCTTCCTGTTTTGTAATAACCCTAATTAGGGGTGTGTGTGTGTGTGTGTGTGTGAGCAATAATTAATTAATTATATCATGCATCCAATATATACATGATCTCTCTCACAACATGTGGGTCCCACAACAGGCCTCACATGTAATGAGAAAGATGATGCATATGCTAGATGCACAAGATACCTTCCTGTGTGCATGTTTGTGTGTTCATGTGATAGAGAGTTCAGCTGCACAGGATAATGCCCAACATAACCAAAAATTCAGCACTCCCCCTCCCCCTGGTTTCCAAAGGAAAAAAACACACACAAAATAAAGATAAAAATAAAGAACCTCTGCAATGGATAGGTATGCAAATTCTTTACAATTAAGTGACCACAACCCTGAAAGAAGGCCCACCTCAAATAAAGTTAAATCACTTCCACCAGTTATATTCCAAACAATTCCAGTAGCTCTTTCTATTCCAATATCTAACAAAGGTGACTGGATGGCATTCAATGCAGCATCTCTTGCCCTGGTCTTCCCTGCAGCCAACAACAATTGATAGATTCATAACAACGAGCATGCAGACCCTAGGAGGCTAGGACTAAGGTCAATTTGTCAGTTCCAGGTCAGAATGATATAACGAAAAAAGCCTAGAACATAAGCAAAATGTAAAAGACGTGGCATGCATCATGAGGAAAAGCTCATGAAACTATAAAAGGAGGAGAAAGAAAAAGAACAACCAACGAGCAGTAACTCAGTTCTTTTTTCCATAATAAGTACAAAAAAGTTGTACAATACTTGTCCCTTTTCTTTTGTTACTATTTACTATAACTTATCACAAGACAAAAATTTTTGTACTTGTAGGTCATTCTTTTCCTTTACTCTTTGTTGGTTGCTTTTAGTTTGGTTGTTCCTCCTTTATGATTGTATGGAAACTCAGTTTATGAGCTATTCTTCAACATGCCTGCATCCTTCATTAAATAATATTATAATGCTTAATGTTCTCATTCTAATAACTTAAACAACTTAAATAGTGTTTTCTTTTCCTCTTTTCTTTTCTCTTTCGTTATAAAATATTAACTTCTCTTTTTCTAGTAGTCATGCTAGACCAAGTGAAAACTGAAAATTTTAAACTTACCAGTTGCAGTACCTATCCCCATTAAAGAAGAACCAGCATCTTTCATGATAGCCCGCACATCGGCAAAATCAACATTAACCAGACCTGGAACCTGCAATTGAGGTAACCAACCACCATGAAGACAAAAAATATTCACATATTTATTTTTATTTTATTTTTTTTTTTTTTTTGAGAATCACATATTCAAAATATGACCAAAGAAGGAACCAATGTTACAAAACCTCTAAAGCCAACTAATATAAAAAATTTATAAAATTTTTTTTTTAAATTAAAATAAAATAAAAACCACTAAAGCCAAAAGTTCAGTCAATAGAAGGTAATTTTAATTTGAATGATTGAGGCAAACAGAACATTTTTAAATTTGAATGATTGATCATGGCCCACGGGTGGCATTGGACCCCCCTAGCTCCGCCCTTGGGTGCATCCAATGGATTTTGAACCCACAACCTAATCTCTATCTTGCATTTTTACAACAGGCATGAATATTGAACATTTTGAAGCCCGTTTAAAATCTACCTCTTTAGAAACCCTAATATAGATCTTTGAAAAAATTTCATGTTACTAGGAAGTCAAAGATAAAAGTTGATGTAGCAATTTCTTTTTACATTCCATACCGTTATTATATCAGAGATGCCACGAACACCCTGCCGAAGTATGTCATCAGCTAAATTGAATGCCTCTGTTACTGGGGTTGACTGTGAAACCGCAGTCAACAACTTGTCATTAGGAATAACAATCAATGTGTCAACATTGTTTCTTAGAGCTGCAATTCCTTCCTGAGCTTGAACTGCCCGCCTTCGCCCCTCAAAAGAGAATGGAGTTGTGACAATACCAACAGTCAAGATACCCATGGACTTTGCAATGCCCGCAACTACTGGAGCCCCACCAGTGCCAGTTCCTCCACCCATTCCAGCCTACAAATTTTATACATAATTTAAAAAAAATAAAAAAATGTACCAAAATCAAACAACAGAAGTAACAGGACTAGGCTGCCATCAGGGAATGCAAAGCATCAATGTCAAGACTTAAGAGTATTAGATAACGATAGCAGCAGAGTTCTTAATCCTTTTCCTAAATCTACTTTTGCTTCATTATGAAAGGCACAATGTCATTATATGATGCGATGGTAAAAGTCTTGGGCTTCCAAGTGCAAGTGTGTAGGTTTGAGTCTTGGGAGCAAGCACTTCATGTAAAAGAAATGCTGCATTTAGGTCCAAACCACATCCACCCTTCTCATGACCTCAATAAAGTGAGACCATTACCAGGCAATGACCCTTTTGATTGAAGGCACAATGCCTAACATCTTTACCAACTCTCATTTATTGATTCTCCAAACTGCCGCATTCTTTTAGTTATAGTACAACCAGCATTTTTTTTCTTTTTAGTTTTCCACCAAAATTAGCCCATTGACCTTTTCCTCCCCAAGCCATCATCCTAACATCCCAAAATCCTTACAATAGCCACTGCCCAGAACTTCCAGCAGTGTATTCTCATATTTTCCAAAAAAACAGCCAGAGAGGAAGACATCGTGCAAGATAGGAAAGGAAAATATCCATTCCCAGCATAGCCCTAATGTCCAACCAAGACGAAGAACCTCAGGAACACTGCCACCTGAATGACAAGGGCAAGTCTGCAGGTGTAATCCAACTGCAAACAGCAAATAAGTGATGAACCCTTAAGATGTGTTCCTGGACCATTCTCCTGACTCAGATAGACATCAGATGTTCAGGGCACAAACATTAAGCATACACATGCACATTATATACATTTTGGCAATCCTACATCCCACTAGTTCTTATGAAGCCATCTAATGGTAAGATCTTTCTTCCTCAAGCAGGTCACAATAAATACATTATATAATTGGACATTGCTTGACAGACATCCCACTAAACTTCTAATCTTCAGGCCCCCTATAATTCTCTAATGTTTAATGGAAATTTCTCAAGCAATATCTAGTTTGGAAAGTTTTGATGATTTGTGAGAAGTGCTATGTTTCAGCTTTCAACACTAGAGGGGCCTTGACTGAGAAAGGATACAATCATACAACCAGCCTTCTTTTCCTCCAAAATTTCACTCACAACAAAATTATGCAAATTCTCAAATAACATGGTCACATCCAAACCTCAATTAAAAATCCTTTTTTTTCTGCTGAGCAACTATTCTTTTTTCAAACAGAAGAAAACAAAAATAAATAAATAAATAAATCCTCTTCCTGGATCTACTTTTATGTAGTAAAAATTTCTAACAAAAGACAGTGAAATAGAATTTTTGTACCTACCGTTACAAAGACCATGTCTGCACCGTGAAGTGCCTCCTCAATGGCCAATTTGCTTTCATTGGCAGCATTCATGCCAATATCTGGGTTTCCACCAGCGCCAAGACCCCTAGTAAGTTCCTGACCAATTTGGAGGCGGTTCTCTGGGAAAACCGGGGACATTTTAATTGCTTGAACATCTGTGTTAACAATCCAAAACTCCACACCCTTCATTGAACTCTCCAACATTCGATTAACAGCATTAGAACCACCACCCCCAACACCAACAACTTTGATATTGGCTTCATTGTAGTTACTTGGAATGAAAGATTCTCTTAAGCCCTCCTTGACATTTTCATCACCTCTAAGCACTGAGACCTCAGGATGTAGATCCAAAAAAGTGTCTCTCCTGTGGTTTGGGCTAATGTTGTGAGAATTAACGGAGCACTTAAACCGAGAGAATTCCACTGCAATCTTTTGGCAAGTTCCCCACAAACTACTCTTCCTGTCAACAATCTTCAGGGTACTAGCCATACACATTTGAGACTCCTTTAGAATTCTCCCCCTTGGGGAGGCTAGTATTCCGACCGAAACTCGCGTGCTAGATGGCATGGAATAGGGTGATATGCAAGTTGCCATATTAGAGGGGTGTAAAATCTAATTCTTGAAATTTATAATTCAGGACTGAAGTGCCTTTGCCAATCACTCGTCATTCCCAAACCTGGTCATCACAAACCAAACAATCAGAACATAAAAAGAATACACTTGAAGTTCAGTAGCCTGAAGTTTTCGTTCTTAACTTGAAAACAATTCTACATGGCTCAAGAAAAGGAGCAAAGCTCTATATATCAATCAAAAGGCACTCCTAGAAATATTGATAAATAAAAAGAACTTCCAGAAGTTTTCCCAAAAGTCATTCTAAAAACTTAGTAAGAGACCTTTCAGAAATTGCTCCCTTAAACCAAACTAACAAAAGCTCACCCAAAAAAATGTTCACAACAGCTCATCAAAGAAAGAAGAGAACAAGTTAACTAATGCAAAAGCAAAATTATACCCATATGCAAAAATCATATATACAAAAAGGAATTTGGGGTCGGTTATGGATCCTCAACTGACTTTGGCCACACATATTCTTTCCTGCCATTTATCATACTTACTCCTTTAATTGATCAGCAAAAAAACGAATACATAAAATGTTTTTCTTTTTAAAAACACCAAGGGTTAAACCCAGACTAAACCAAAAACCCACAACAATAATAATGACCCCAAACCAATGAATAATGCATCAAATTATAATGCAAAAGAGAAAGTGGCATATGGGTATGAGAAAAACCCAATGCTAAACCAGAACCCAGAAACAGAATGACCCTTAAATCACCAAGTGAAGCATCAAAACGGTACAACATAGGGACAACACCAACTGGTTATGAAAGTAGCATACCTTTTGGTCTGATATAATAATTCAAGGAAACAACAGCTCCAGGGATAACTCCAAGAAAATTGGAAGCCACTGAGAGCTTAAAGCTGTACAGCGGAGAATGTAGTATGTGACAAATCTAGGTGGGAGAAAGAGAGAGACTTTTGTTGTCGTGGGCTCCAAATTTTTGACTCGAAGGAAGGAGGGACGGAGCTGGTTGCTTATCAGTTATCAGTGAAATGTGATTGGCTAAACTGAGATTAAATTGGCTTTGAACGCATGGATTTGTTTCTCATTTCACTGTTCACTGATAAACATTTTTTTTTTTTTTTAATACCGAATAGAATTATAAGGGTTTACTTGTGAAACTCCTTAACGGAGACTTGAACCACGAACTCTTGTCTTCCACACCCCACAAATATTTATACTTGTAGAGTGACCATCGCACCAAAGATGTGTGATGATACTGATAAACACAGTTGAATTTGGATAATAAATTGAATATGGAAACAGTGGTTATTGTTTTTGTTGTCGTTGTTAAGGTTGGTCGGTATAGGACTTAAACAAGTTTCAGACGAAAAATTTTGGTATAATCTTATTGAGTGGGTTTTTTGTAAAACTAACTGGGCTGAAAATTTTAGGATGTGGTAACTAACTTGTGTAGTTTTTTTTTTTTTTTTTTTTTTTTTTGGATACGTTGTGTAGGTTTCTATGTTTTGTTTTTGTTTTATCCCCTGTAGTATTCCTGATGGATTTTTCAAAAAATACAAACACAATTTTATTCATTTATTTATTTAAATTTCAATTATATATATAATTGAGTAATTAAAGAATTCAATGGTTATATTGGTAGATTGTGTATTTTAAAATTCAGGTGGAACTTTGTTGGGTTGAAATAGAACTTTTAAATTGAATGCTATTAGTACTTTAATTGATATATTATGAAATTGAATATGTGTAGAATGTATTTATTTTATAATTTTTGTTATTTATGTGCTTACAAAAAATAAATTTATGTTAAAATATTTTGGGTTATATTCCTTAAATGGGTTGAAATGGTTTGTATCCTTGTTAGCCCCGTATAACATTTTTTTTTTTTTGGTTAAATAATTAGGAGAGGTGGGATTTGAATCTTGTACGTCTCTATTGGGATTATAGATAAATGTCAATTGAGGTATAAAACTTTTGACCAATACAACGTGCTTATTAAGCGAATTGAAATTGGTCGTGTTTGTGTCAACCTAATTATATGAACTATTTATTAAGCCATATGAACTATTTATTAAGCCATATGTAGGTTGTGACATCCAACCCACTTAATAAACGAGTTGTTTCAAGGTTGAGGGGTTTGACACCATTATTAAATGAGTTGAGTTAGGCTTGATCCAAGCAATAGAAAACCCCTACTTTGACACAACTCATCAATGTGGATAGTCATTCAAGTCTTTAAAAATTGTTTATGCATATAATCTATTCAAATTCAGTGGGTTCTTCTATCTGTAAACTGTTCACCTAGATCATTGTTGTTTTTATTGTAACACAAAAATTACTTATTTACCAATTTTTTTAATTTGCTTTTATATAAATAATTTGGCATTCAATCCATATGAAAATGGAAAGAAATCAAAGAATGTAATATTTTCATGATTTATTTGTGATTATTTCCATAATTGTATCTCTTAATTTATATGAAATTATCTTGAAAATAATTTATGAAGTTTTAAAATGGTTTAAAATTAATTTTCTAAAATTTTTTGACCCTTTTTCTTAATAATTTTAATTTTTTGAGTTATTTCTATTAATTGTATTGACCTTCTTTGTATTTCATCTTCTTTTTTCTTTGATAAGCTAAACTCAATCTTTTATATGGCTTATCATTTTTTTTTTTTTTTGAGAATCAAGACCTCGAAGGAAATTTATTAATCAACCAAAGTTGGTTACAAGGACATGATGAAGTTGTGGTGAAACATCCTTCATCCACACTATGAGAGAATCAATATGTCTTGCGTACTAAGCTAATCTATGAGCTAGAGAGTTGCCTGACCTATGGGTGTGCGAAAAGGAAATACAAGAAAAGACTTCTAGGTTCTGCTTAACTGAGGAAATCAGATGGCCAAAGGAAGCAAAGGACTCCTCCTCACTTCGTAAGGCTGAAATAATCAACTCTGAATCTCCCTCAACAATAACAAAGAGTAGATGGAGTTCAAGAGCGAAAGAGATAGCTCTAACGACTACCATCGCTTCCACTTCATCTGAGGAAGATGGTAACTTGGTTTTTTCGGACATAGAGGCCATCACCCTTCCCTGGTGATCACGAACAACAACTCCCAGTCCAACTTCGTCTGTATCACGGAACACGGCACCATCAAAGTTGATCTTGAGACTCATCGACTGTGGAGGAGTCCAACTGACCTGTGGTCTTGTCAATGCACCTGACTGCATTTTTGGGTTCGGTAGGGCCTGGATAAAGTTCAAAAGGGTCTATGAGGCTGAAAGGGCCACTTGAGAGAGTGGGAATAGCTTGTTGCTGGTCCGAAGTGTATTTCGACGAGACCAAATAGTCCAAACCAAGGTAGCAAAGAGAGCCGGGTTTTTATTCTCCTCTAACACGTAACTTACCAGTGCGAAGAAATTTGAAAATTTCTTAGTTCTTCAAAACAACCACATCCAGTCAGCCTCCCACATGGCAGATAGTTCTTGACAGTCCCACAATGCACGGTGGACATCTTCAGTGGCCAAGTGGCAACGATCACATACATCCTCGGCAATTACCTTTCCAGCAACCAGGTTCTTCTTTACAGGAATCGCTTCTCTACTAGCTCTCCACAGAAAGCTTTTAACCTTATTTGGCACTGAGAGGCTCTAGTGCTTTTTCCATATACTTTGACCATCACCTTGATGAGAGAAAGCACACAAAGATAATGATTTTTCTTTAGCTAAGAAGTTATACTCAGATTTAAATAAATAGACACCATTTGCTGCCTGAGGCCAAACAAGCTTGTCTTCGACATAGTTAGAGCTAAGTGGAATCTTGAGAATAAGGTCCACCTCCAATGGAGCAAAAAAACCTTTAAGTATCTCTATATCCCAGGATCTGGATTGCTAGTCTATAAGGGTGTCCACTGTAGCTTCATGCATGCCTTCAAGAATAGGAGACAATATTCTTGGGTGGCTAAGCGAAGGGAGCCATGGGGTATCCCAGATTTTAATTGAATCACCCCACCCTACCCTCCAACGTGCACCTTGTTTGAGGACCTCCCTACCTTGGAGTATACTTCGCCAAGCATACGACCCACTAGAACACTCCGGGGCTTCCATGAATGAACATGTAGGGAAAAACCTACTCTTGAAAATTTTGTGAAAGAGGGACTGCTTGTTTTGTAAAAGACGCCAAGCTTGCTTGGCTAGAAGCGCGTCATTAAAGAGAGCCAAATCTTTAAAACCCATATCTCCATTTGCCTTTGATTGACAAAGAGAGTCCCACTTCACCCAGTGAATCTTACGTTTCTCTCCTCGTTGTCCCCACCAAAACTTTCGAATAAGGCTTTCAATATCATTGCACAAACCCAAAGGAAGTTTGAAGCAACTCATTGTGTATGTGGGGATTGCTTGAACCACAGCTTTGATTAAAATCTCCCTTCCTACTTGTGATGATGATTTTTCCTCCCACCCTTGTATCTTCCTCCACACTTTTTCCTTTATGAAATTAAAGCTTGCTTTTTTCCTCCTCTCCACAAACGATGGAAGGCCCAAATACTTCTCATATTGCTTTATTTCTGGCACCCCCAAAGCCTGTTTAATGTGTTCTCTTTTCGCCTCAGAAGTATTCTTGCTAAAGAAGATAGTAGTTTTGTTTTTGTTGATATGTTGACCGGAACAGCCTCCATAGACTTCTAGGATATCAAGAATTTTCTGACATTCCTATTCTGTGGCCCTGCAAAATAAAAGACTATCATCGACAAAAAGATGCGTTAGTCTTGGGCTATTTCTGCAAAGAGCATAACCCTTAGTATATGTTTGGATAGTGCGTTTTCTGCGGCACGTTTTCTGTGTTCGCGTTTTTCTCTTTTTTTTTTTTTTTTTTTTTTTTTGTGTGTGGCAAGCGTTTCAGCCGCTGGAGAGCTACAGTGCAGCTACTGTTCATGAACAGTAGCCACACTTTTTGACTTTTCAACCTACAGTGGGTCCCACAAATTTCACTTTTTTACCATTTTTCATTAAAAATGGGTCTCACGATACTATTCAAACATTTAAAAATTATTTTGCTACAGTGTTTTCAGCTTTCAGTTTTCAGTTTTCAGCTATATCCAAACGGACCCTTAATATCACCCCGGCTAGCTGCTTGTGAGATAAGGCCATGAAGCCCTTCAGTGCATAATAAGAAGAGAAAAGGAGATAAAGGGTCTCCTTATCTAATACCACGAGATGGAGTGATCATGCCTTTTGGTTCTCCATTGACTAAAATGGAATAAGATACTATTATAACACAAACCACCATCAATCTTACCCATCGATCATAAAAACCTATCTTCCTCATAACCGCCTTCAAATATGGCCACTCCACTCTGTCATAAGCTTTACTCATATTAAGCTTAATAGCCATATAATCATCTTTTCCTGTGTGCCTCTGCATGCTGTGTAAGGATTCAAAAGCTACCAAAATATTATTTGATATTAAGCGACTTTTAGTAAAAGCACTTTGATGTTTAGTAATAATATTTGGTAAAATCCTTTTAAGCCTATTTTCTAACACCTTAAAAAAAAATTTGTATTGTTACAAAGGCGTCAAAATTCTGAAACATACTCTGGGTTTTTGACCTTAGGAATAAGTGTAACGAAAGTATGATTAAGGTTAGCAGGCAAAGAGGCAGAATTGAGGAAGTGTAGGACCGAAGAAGTTACCTCATCACCAACCAAATCCCAATAATTCTGGTAAAAGAGGGGGGGCATACCATCCGGGCCTAGGGCTTTGAGTGGGGCCATTTGGTTGATAGCTTCCTAGACTTCCCAAGCATTAAAGGCAGCAACCAATTGTGCATTCATTTCCTCACTGATGGTGGTACAAATAAACTGTGTGGTGTCTTCAAAATTTTTTGGATTGGTAGACTTCAACAACTCTTGGTAATAATCCACTATAATGGCTGAGACTTCATCCTATCCATTACACCAAAGGCCATCTGCTCTCCAAAGACTTGTGATAGAATTCTTTCTAAATCTCTGAGTAGCTCTCGCGTGAAAATACTTAGAATTTTTGTCGTCCAATTTTTCCCACAACACCTTTGACCGTTGTAGCCACATTCTAGCCTCCTTTTCGGTTAAATCATTAAGGGGAGTCAACAACTCTTTGACCCATTTGTTATCACCTGTTCTCAAGGCTTCTTTTTCGGCATGGACCAATTGCTTTTTCTTGGACTCTATCTCCTTCCTGACATTACCAAAGTGTTTCAAACTCCACTTCTTCAACTCAACTCCACACTTCTCTATCTTGTAGATTACTTTGGTGGATTGATCAGTCGGAGCATCACTAGCCCAAACAGCCTGAACAGTATCAGTACAACCCTTCTTTGATAGCCACATCTCCTCGAAGCGAAATGGTTTTGAGGCTCCTAGCAGAAGCAGTCCGCTAGGCACTATCCATATTGGGCAATGATTTGAAGAGAAAGAAGTTAAGTGATGGACAGTGGTCCCGACGAATTTCTGCACCCACTCACTATTTGCCAACCCCCGATCAAGTCTTTCCCATACCGAGTGCCCATTAGTGAAGTGCTTCTTCCATGTGAATTGAGATCCAACAAAACCAAGGTCCTTAAAACCACACTCATCTATAGCATCTCTGAAGAGTTGCATCTGTGCTTGGCTTCTACTACTTCCCCCCAGTTTTTCCGAGTCTCGAACCAACTCATTAAAATCTCCTGAACACAGCCAAGGAAGGCTCATGCAAGAGTTGAGGTGTCTAAGTAAATTCCAAGATTCAAACCCTTTGTGAGTTGCTGGCTCACGATAGAAGCCTGTGAGTCTCCATGCTCCATCTTTACCCTTGTCAACTACAACATCAATGTGATTCTTAGAGGAGGAAACAACCTGAATTTCAATTGAGTCTCTCCAAAATAGGGCTAGACCACCGCCCCTGTGAATTCTTTCCACAAAATGTAAATGAGCAAAATTTAAATTCCTCTTTATTTCCTTTAGCCTTGCTTCATCTGCCCATGTCTCGGCTAAAAACATGACAGAGGGATCTTTTGCCCGAATAAAATCTCCAAGCTCTCTAACTGTACATAGGTTTTCAAGCCCACGACAGTTCCAAAATAAGCAACTCATTGTGTTTGGCGGGGCTGCTTCACAGCCTCTCCAAGCTCTCTAATTGTACATAGATTTCCAAGCCCACGACAGTTCCAAAATAAGCAACTCATTGTGTTTGGCGGGGCTGCTTCACAGCCTCCGCCATTTCAACAAAGGGTGTTCCTTCCTCGGACAACAAATGTGGTTTCTTACTAGATGGTACTCCCACTTCTTCATCATTCCCACTTGAACGTTTTCCCGTGGCTTGAGCATGCATGGTTTGGTCAGCCATGCAATTTTGACGTACAATTCTCTTCCAAGTTCTCAAATTTGGTTGAACCATATTCATGTCACGTGTCTCATAATTTTGCTCATGTGTCTGAGTTATGATGGGTGACGTTGGAGAGATAATAAGTGCTTCCTCTAACGAGGCTGTAGAACATATTATCTTCCTCTGGGAATGATAGTCTTTCCCCTCTATTAATACTGTTAATAGAGGGGAAAGACTATCATGTATGTATATGTTTGAAGGTTGGTTCCATAAATTTATATCTTAGTAATTTAAGAATTTGATAAGTACCCGTAGTCACTTGTTGTAACGATTAAATTATATAAAATAAAAAATCCAAAATTATTAACATTTTATCATATTCTATAGAATCTATTCTATATAAATAAAGTTGGATGTTAGAAGCTTGGCTGTATGAAGTGGTGTCGCTCTCATTATGCCTAGTGGCAATTTTCATTAACCACTGTGGTAAAAATTTCTCTATACTTTGCAGTGGTTACAAACTAAACTCTTAATTTTAAGTTTTAATTAAGATGATAAACATTTTAATTCACGCCTTCAATGAGTCAATGTAACCCAAAAAAAAAACAGAAATTATGAGTAAAACTAATATATAAAAAAAATGCTCCATAAGGAAGTATAGGCCTTTGTGAATTATCAGTCATTTAGTTATAGTCACCAAAATTTTGACAATAAAATTTATATTATATAAACTCATGATATATTGTTATATTCAAATTATTTCATATCATCTACTTACTAGTTAGTAGTTAATATAAGTTCTAAATCTTCTAATTGTATCAAGTAGATACTCTCCGAAGCTAAGGTTGAGAGAAATTATTATCTATAATACACATTGAATATTGTCACCTAAAAATGATACTTTTTTTTAACGGGAAAAAAGGACACACTTTTAACCTTTATGTAACAGTACATTTATAAGAAGATACTATAACACACCAAGGACACCAAATAATTTCCGCACCGAAGACCCATTTTTTATTCATAAAAAAAAGACACCAAATAATTTCCAGTTGGATTTGTGTATTATATATTCTCCATATAAAATGAGATTCCCATCACATTTCGGTCCTAATATCCGGTCCAGAACGTATGAAGCAAAGTGAGGATACGTCCCCTTCTCTCACTCAACGTATTTGTCAAGAAAGATGAAATGACCAAATTTACAATTCTAAGAAATCATCGAACGTACTGCTTAATTTTCATCCATCTAGTGCTTGTGAGCTTGTGCATGTGTGTGTGTGTTTTTTTAATCCTAATTTTCCTTTATCTTTAAAATTTTTTATTCATAAGTCAAGACTTTGAATTTAAAGAAAAAATCACATTATAATGAAAATAATTTTAAGTATAATATTTATAATTATTGATGGGTATATAAAAATATTGAAATAAAAATACTTGAAAAAACAGTGGGTTGGTTTGGTTATCCCATAGTGTTTAAAGATATACTCGTTTTTTTGTAGCTTTTGTGCTAAATGTGTAACATAAGGTTAAAAGCTAGTTTTTTTTTTTTTTTTTTTAATAGTTTGTTTGTTAATTTTTTTTTTAAATAAAAAATCCTGAGACAAAAAGCCAAAAAGCTACAAGTTATGGATAAACATACCACAGTGAAATCGCTCTGTGGATGAAAAAATGAACATAATCAAAACCAGGTCATTTTTTTACCTGATTATGACCCAAAACCTAAATCCAATCCAATCCATCAAGTTTTTATATATTCAGCAAAGAACAGATGACCAATGCTTACATGCCTCTCAGCAAAGTACGTAGCAAGGGAGGATCCTGAGTTTCTAGTAATTCCTAATATGGTGCTGTTTACCAATGTACATTTAAGTGCTTAACCAAAATGAAACGTCCCAGACATTCCAAAATATAACACTTATTAAAGCAACACAACTTCATTTTACACTTTCTTAAGTTTCTTTTGTTTTTGGAAAGTTACACACCAACCCAATAGGTCAATCTACCTCATCACCTTCCTCTTACGATGGGAGAGGGTACCATTTGGGGTATTGTTCATTAGCTCCTTTTGATGAAAAATAAAGGTACAGAATAAAAGGCTCCCCTGAATCTTACTACCTTTGGGATTAAATGAGTCCCACCAGTGTGCTACTCCAGATACAGAACTGAAACCTAGTTTTCACAATCATAACTTGCTCATGGCGCATATATGTTGCTTCACAATGTTGTTTATATGCCCATAAATGTGTTCTTAAGTGCATAAAAACATGCTGCATGATTATCAATGAACCTTATTACATGTAGGTATACAATGAGGGCCACATGTTTTGTCATATTTTTCATCTCTCCAATTAGAAGGAATTCATAGGAGTTACAATCTTAATTGACAGTTTTTGTGCCCTCTCTCAACTTTGTTTCATCTAGATCTAGGTATACAATGCTGGTCTCTCTCTCTCTCTCCATGTATGCCTACATGTGCCTGTGCTGGTGCATGCATATGCGTGTGTGCGTTGCAGGGGGTAGTATTAAGAGAAACATGGACCATTAAATTCATAATATCGCTGGAATTCATGAACAGATTCATTCGCTTTTAACAGCGTGGTATATATGGCGAACAAACATTAAGGAAGCATGAAAACTGATTGTACCGAGAATGAGGAAGAATGCATAGCACATGCAAGCATTATATCCTATAAAGAAGGATAGTTGTATGAAACTGTTCATGTTTGACCTGGCATAGAAGTAGATGCAATAGCCGAACATAAAAATGGCTGTTGAGCCCCCACACAACACCGATCTGCATCAAACAGACAACACACATAATCAATACATGGTCAAGTAAAGTGAAAATAAAGGAAAAAAAATTGCAACTCCTTTCTTTGACAAGGGAAGGTATAAGACTACACATAGAGATAAAACCTAATCCGAGCTTCTTAAAATTGTATACAGTTTTTTTAATTTTAGTTGCAATGGGGAAAAAGGGCAAGTCTAAGATTTCAAACACATCATCAAAGTGTTGGACTGCTGATGAGAAAGAGCTAGCATGAAGCTGTCGTACTGTGAGTTGTGTCATTTCACCTCAAAACCAATTGGTGATGAGGAAGACACACTCAAATCTTTTATGGCATTCGACGTCACACCACGCGGGCCTGCTTTTAGAGTAGTTATAGGGAGTCAAATTGTGGTCCCCCCAACAGAAGCAATAGAAAAACATCCCTTCAGATTTAAATTTAAACCCCTTAATATTACAGAATGATACCAAAAATATAATTTATAGTAAACTGGACAGAGGTTTGTGCTTCATTTAAAAAAATGAAGCATTTGATGTCAAACGACAAATATGATATAGCCAGGTTCATTATCATTTTCCCACATCTAACATTCAAAAATTGGCTAAAGTTCAAAATTTGGACAAAATACTGATATCTACCTAAATAAATGTGTAGAAAAGTCCATTGTTATTTAAGTTTGATTAACCTCATTGTCCCTAAAAATACTAGACCCATTTTTTCTAAAAGTAACAGAATTAGACCTTTTTTCTAATGAATTTTTACCCCATTTTAATAATCTCCATTTATTAATTTTAGGTTCACATATCCTCATAGTTTTTGAATATTCAAGATCTTCCCATGCACAAAACATACGAATGAAATAAGTTAAGAGCATCTCAAAATGAAAAAAATTCATAGATAGAAGTGCCTCTTTGTTGTGTATTGCATGTGCAAGAGAACGTACCTCCACCACCATGCATGGTCTTCCACAGAAAGCTGAATATATGTTAAACCAACACTAATCATTGCAGTTAGAATGACGAGGATGACGAAGGTGATGAATAATATGCCAGGAAGAGTACATATTTTGTAGCCCCACATGCTTGCATACAAGTGGTGTAACTCAAGGACAATTGCACTAAAGGATAAAAGACCAGCAATAAACATTTGACAAGGTGTTTTCCGGTACCAAGCTAATGGTGGAATCTCTCTTGGGTATCGTTTTGTAGCACAGGGTGCCTCAAATTCAGACCTAAGACGGTATCCAAAAACCCCACCAAAGGCAAGCAATGGAATACCAACACATGGACATACAAGAAGAATCACTGTAATGGTGCCAAATGGAAGTGCAGCTGTGGCCCCTAAACCTGTGGCAACTATATTAAGAATGAGCACTGTCACAAGCAACGGGCCAAGGTACAGAAACCCAGCAAGACGAACACTCCACTCCTGGAAATTGCATTATTTGTGTCACAAGGATAACAAGTTAAAACACCAGTCATTAAAATATATGAAGAATTACATAAATCACCTACCCATCCATTCTCAGCAAACTGATTGTGGAAAGAAGAAGCAGTGTACCCCGCAATCACAGATGTAATTGTATATATCCAAACAAGAGATGCAAGCAGTGCTCCACGATTGTATGGATAGAGGATACCAAGAAATGCTAGGCCAAATAAAATGAAAACCCTGAATGGAAAATGTAGATATAGTTTGAAAGAAATGTTAAATGTTTATACCCTCAAGTCAAGATATTGAAAAATTTATTAGTCTGAGTCACATAAGTGGCCTCTGCAAATTTATGACTGTATGTTAATTGTTAAGTGCTGAAGCACCACCTTTGTGTCCCTATCACAATCTGCTAATATATATCCTAGCCTGTAACACCATCCAATATCATACTAGTTCAGAAACCAGAGGCAATATTGCAATAATTTTTAAAATTTGCTTCTTTGGTTACATATAACTATGTGTGTATATTTTGGTTGGTAAGTGGCACATGCACCCATATTGTTTGAACACACTAGAGTCATTTGAGCTAAAGCTCATTGGCAGAATATATATATATATATATATGCTGAAATGCAAATTACACTCTTTATATGTTGGGTCTATTTTAATTTTGGTTCTTGAAACTATAGCTTTGAAATGTGAATACAAAGAGTAAATAAAAAGTTCGAAAGTGTCTTACAGGGTCAGCAGCTGGGTACCAGTGCCCATGAAAGCACAAAACAAGGACAAGTTTGGAGGAGGTCTAAATACATCACCATGAATGTATTTCCAACCAACCTCCTTATCTTCTTCTTCATCCCCATCAGCACACCTGCAAGACATATGGAAGAGATTAGACCAACAAAGTGAAATAACCAGCTTTATTACTACCCTCAAACAGAGAACAATAAACAGTGAAATTACTTCCTCATATCATTCTTGAGACGCCGCATAAAAAGCAAGGTAAGCAATCCCATCAAGAGTACAATAATTACAACCGAATTAATGAACGAGAACCAATGGATTTGCCGGCGGATAGGCACTAATGAAGCCCTCGAATATTTTCCCATCCTGTCCTTGAATTTAGTTGAGCCCTCATTCCAGATAACTGAATAAGTGAAGGTAACATCAACTTCAACATCTTCTGTTATATCCACGACATGATTTGGATCGCTAAAAGCACGTACTTCTATGACCTGGTCCCCGTTGTAAAGAACATCAAACTGAACATGTTTGAAGAGATAATACTTGGGACCCTTCTCACCAAGTATTCCACTCTCCTGTTCAACTTTCCCAACGAATCCCCACAATGGAAGATCATCATAATACATCTGGAAGTAAAAGTCATCAGCGACAGCACCCCTGAACTTTGCAACATCAGCAACTTTAAACTTCTTTTGGCACAGGGTCTCCCTGGTTTTGTCCACCCGAAATTTTAACTCGTATAAAGCATTGGTTAAGCGATCACCATTCAAAACTTCCCCAAAGGATTCCTTCTTCAGAACCAATGGATCTGCAAATTGCAAATTTAAACCAACAGTCCTACATGCACATGTGAATTTAAATCAAACTGATTCATAGCAAAATATGATTGGGTATTGGACATAGCAAAGAAAGAAAAATCATAAATACTCGCCATCGAGCTATAGCTCAACTGGCACTTCCTTCTCCTATAATAATTAGTTCGAGGGTGAGGTCATGGGTTTAAGACACACTAGGTTCATGTGTAATCACAAATACTAACACCAGTTGAATATTTTCCTGATAAGTGGTACTCTATAATGTTGTTATAAACTGATGTGGCTATATGCAGTGCTGTCAAATGTAAAGCGCACATTGTAGTCTTTGCCCGAAAAAAATCATGGGGTTATGGCCATATGATACACTTTAGATTACAACTTAGTGAACACTAAAAAAATCAGTATTTGACAATGCAGCTCAACCATGTAGTACCTTATTGGTTTATTAAATTCAACATTCAGATCAAAAAAATAGTACAGTTGAATGTGTAGAAAAAGAAATATATGTAAAATTTAAGAAATGGGCAAACCTGGTCGGCAAAATGGCAAGTCATAGTAGTAGTAGGTCTCACTGCGAGCGAGGACAGAAATCACAAGATTAACGATATGTGTATATTAAGAGATGATGATGATGATGATGATGATGAAGTGGAGGATTAGATTACCTGGGATTGTTGAGGGGTCCGACTTTGTTGACGAAAAGGGGGACGGGATCTCCTACATTGTAGCGATGGTTGTTTGGATTTGCTGTGGCCGAATGGACTATGAAGCTTAGGGCTGACAAGACCACTGTGAGGACAATGATTTCCGAGGTTTTACTCATAATAATAATCATAGACGAAGACAGGAGCTAGAGAGAGAGAGAGAGAGAGAGAGAGAGAGAGATTCGAAATTCCGATCTTCAATCTGGGAAAGTAGGATGTCAGGTGAGGCAAGAAGACTAGTGGACAACCATGTTTTTGACTTCTTTCCTTGTTTTGATTGTCACTCTCTCTGTTGCTCAATGTCTAAACGACCCCGTTTCCTGAGATTTCCAGATTTGTTCAATTAGGGCCCATTTGTAACACGTGTTTAGTCACATATTTTTAGTTTTTAAATAACATTACACATATTTTTACACACTTCACCCACATATATTTTTAAAAAATACAAATAACATTACTAGAATAACATTACCAAATGACCCTTAGGTGTTTCAGTCTTTCAGGAATATTGGTGCTCTCTTTTTTCACATTTATGTGGACCAATTATAAGTTTAATCAATGTAATCCACTAAATGTGAGGGGACTCAAGGGAGGAAACACAACATCATTATACTCTAAAAGTACCTAAAAATTGCTCATTTTTTAGATAGTTTTACGGTCTTACTCCACAACTTGGTGTGTAACCACGGTGCCCATGGCTTAATACATCTCTCTTATATGGAACCCTTTACAAGTTCTATTTTCATAAGATGTTTCATACCACCATTATATAAAATAATATATCAATATGTAGTATATGCTCATAAAAATGGTGGAATGGCATATAATTGTCATTCTTACAATATATAAGTCTCAGAAGACCAAACAATACTTAGTCTAGAAGCACTGCTCCTGATTCTCACAAAAAGAGTGGGCCCATGGTGGGACCACATGTGGTGCCCACCCCCTTTATGAGAGCCCGGAGTAATGTTTCGGGACTATTTAAGTATTTTCCCACAAGATCTAGTAGATATAAAAAGTTTGCTTCATATAATACGCCAATCTATTTAATGAGACATTTTCTTGTTAACAACCTTTCTTTTTTATGCTCATTGTGGGAGAAATTTACTTTGTCATTCAAGTTTAGCATTTGAAATTTAAATCATGGCGCACCAATTCCTATTATGGATAATAGCTTACAAACATTAGCAAATTATCCCCAAAAAATTTACCAATTGGTTGGTGATGAGCACGGAAAAGACCTTAAGTCACTAGCAAACCATCAAAGAAAGATAAGTAACCGCGTAAACACATTCAACATATTCAATGACAATCATTACTCAAATGCCTTAAACTCCTATCAAGACAATGACCATTACATTTAGGGAAAAAATCACCTTCATGAATTATGTAAAAGAAGACATTTATGAGCACAACAACTACCTAAGTCACCTATAAAAGGGACAATTCACCCCACTTGTAGAGATAGACATGGCAAAACGGGCGGGTCGGGTCGGGTTCGGGTCGGGTCGGGTCGACCCGTATTTTTCACATGAATTTTTTTTCTTTTTTCTTTTTTCTTTTTATAAAGAAAACAACATGTATTTGTCATTTAGAAAGTTATGCAACAAATTACTTGATGTAAAATGCATTATTTTGAATTCACCACTTATATCAAGAATGAACTCAGTTAAACTTATTAATACTTATTCAATAATTTTAAAATTATACAAATTTTAACATTGCTATCTAAAATATAATAACACAAAAATAGTAAAACAAATACACAAGTTTTATTTCTACACAATATCAACATTCCAAAATATAAAACAAAATTACAAATGACTTATTGGATAACTCATTTGATAAAGAATAAAAACATATAAGAAATTTACAATCTTGAAAATTAATTTTATAATCTATTATCAATTGTGGTTGACACTCTATTTCAATTTGAAATATACATTAAAGTTTGATTGCTTACTTATTTATTCATGGTTTCTTTTATGAATATCATATAATTGTTAAGTAACACACATTTTAGGAAATATCATAATTTATATTAAAAAGCCATTTATTTTGGACATAAATTGTTAAAAAATAGGTCAAAGCATTCATAATTTATGTTAATTTGATACTTTGGCTTCACTATGTTCACACTTGTGAATGTTTCTCACACATGTCTACAATTTTAAATCTATGTTTTTAACTTTATTGTAATCAAATGATTTTTAAATCTATTTGATATCTAAAAATCTTTACTCATTACAGAATGCTCAACCATTTATCTTTCAATTATTTGCATGCAGTTATGTAAATGTATCAATTTTTTCCTTAAAGTTCACAATAAACAATTAAATCAATATTGTCTTAATTTTACTATTTTTTTTTTTACTAAAAAAAAAAGTTTTAAAAAAATGTTTCGGGTTCGGGTCGGGTCGCGGGTCGGGTCGGGTTGGGTTGACCCGCAAAAAACACGGGTCGGGTCACGGGTCAACCCGTTTTTGTTTCGGGTCAAAAAAATCGGGTTCGGGTCGACTATTTTTCGGGTCGGGTCGGATCGGGTCAAAAAATTCTGACCCGTTTTGCCATGTCTATGTTGAGATATGAAAAAAATACTACAAAATTACAATCTACATACAAAATACATTGTTTGATAGTAACTTAAGTATTGGAGGTTTTTTTACCAGGGCACACCCAAGTGGTCTTTTCGATCAACTTTCTTTTTCTTACAGATCCTAATAGACTGTTAAAAGCTATGGATTGGGCAAGTGACCCAGTTGAGGATCTTCGCCATCATAGTTGGGTTTTAAATTGTCTTTTCATATAGAGGAGTTCATTGACATTCTTCGCATTCTCTTTGGGGCTAGTTTAGCTATGCTGAGCTCTTTATGATTTTTGTTGAGCTCTTTATGTTTTTTTGCTAAGCTATATTGAACACATGAAAGCTATTTGCATGCTAAAGTTGACTAACTGAATTGTGATAATACAGACTTTGTTTTTGGCAAGTCACATGCCTCAGGAATAACAGGAGAATAATTTGTTTTTGGATAGAGGCTGTAGCAATCACATGCGTAGAGATAAAATCATCAATATCAATATCATATCATATAAAATCAAATTATATTATATTATATATTATATATATAATAAAAGTTGGGTTTAGACGCCGTTGTTACGCCATGTGACTTCACCAAATTACAAAAATTTTATTAAATTTTTAAATTTTTAAAGAACTAAAAAGGAATAGTACACTACCAAGGACTCTAATTCATTTTTATCATTAAGTAGTTTATCTCTTTAAAAAAAAATAAAGAAATAAAAAACTACTTCACATCTGCTTTATGTAAGATTGTAGGCATTATGCCCATGTGATGCACGGCTTAATCAAAATTCATATGTAAATAATTATTTTATTAATTTACTTAAAATAAATGAATATTTTACTTTTAAGTTACATAATGAATGCATGTGTTGTGAGACTAAGATATCATAAATATATATATATATATATATATATATATATATAATTCAATGGAAGATAATAGAGGTACCTAAATATATATATATATAATGATTTTCAATAATACATTGAACTTTAATGCTCAATTAATCACATATATTTAAATGGAAAACCCTCGAATTTAATAGTTAAAAACTATTCAAAACAAAAATTGAAATCATGTTTAAGTAGAAACCTCAATTTAATAGCATAGCGAATATGATATATAATAGCATAGCGAATATATTAATCTTTGGAAGTGGTATCTCATACAAATTAGTATTTCAATTGTGAGTTTTGGTAGTTAGAAATTAGCGCATAGTAGTCAATAATTAGAAAATTACTTTGAAATTTAAAAAAAAATGTAGGTAAATTAATATGGATATTAGATTAATCAGGACTCTAATTCATTCTTATTTCTAATTCATTGTTATCATAAAGTAAGTGTATCTCTAAAAAAAATGAAATAAAAAACTGTAGATTAATATTAGATTAATCGGGACTTTAAATCATTCACAACTAACGCAACTAAAAAAATATACACGCAACTAGCGCAAGAACACAGACTCACAAAATTCAAACACAAGAACAAAACCAAAGCACAAAAACATAATCCTAAAACATAAAAAAAACCTTTGAACACAACAACACAAAATAAAACCCAAATTAAATCACACCCATACTATCAAAAAATACACACCCAAATTAAAAGTGGACATCCAACTATTTGAAAGGTGGTGCCGTTGTAGAGACTTGCTCTTAAAAAGGTTAGCTACTATTTTTACATTTTTTTTTAATGTTATGTCTCTCTGTATATGTGTGTATATGTGTTTAATTGTTGATATAATTAAGTTTCTATTTTATTTTTTTTTCTTCATGTTGCTTGGTTTCTGAAAAATTAAGAAAGGGGTACAAGTTTCTGAAATTTGAACTTTGATTTAATTTTTTCACCCTCTAATTCAACAAAATTTCATCTTTATTTGTTTTTAGCTATTAAATTTTTTCATACTTAAGCTTTGGTTCAATTTTTTTTAGGTTCTTGCAAGGAGAGCCAAGAATCAATATACCTGGAAAGGGTTTGGTGCAATCCCTATAGCCTTAAAGGAACTCAAGGTTAAGGCCTACAAAATTTTACATCATGCCCACAACCAGTCAAATGGGGTAAATCAGAACCCAACAGGTACAACTTTTCCCTCTTTGTAACAATTTGGGTTTTGAAAAATTGTTTTGCTTATTTTAATTGAAAATGTTATTTGTGTTTTGGGCAGGTTTCAGATGATGATGATGAAAGACTTTCTAATCCCAGTACTGGAAGTCAGAATGACAAGTCGAAGCTTACCAATGTTGTCAAATACTCAAATGCTTGCTAAAAGGGATAAATTTCTTTTTGAAACCCTTTTTAAAAGAACTAAAAATAAATAGTATACTATCAAGGACTCTAATTCATTTTTATCATTAAGTAGTTTATCTCTTTAAAAAAATAAAGAAATAAAAAATTGTTTCACGTCTGCTTCATGTAAGATTGTAGGTATAGATTTGTGGGGTCATGGGACCAAATCATGCAATTAGGTCTTGGGCTTTGGCCGAGAGCGTGGGGCTTTAGCCGGGATCGTGAGTAGTCCAAGTCCGAGGAAGAGTATCTCCTCGGATAAGCTAAACACGGATCAGCTATGGATCCTAGTGATGAAAGTGACCTTCTAGGAAGCTCTAGTGATAGGGACGTGTGCTACAAACGTACAAGAAGGATAGGAACTTAAAAATATCTAGGGGAAAGCTGTTGACACCGCATTTATGTGGATAGAACCCTTGAACAGTGCTACCTCGGTTACCGCAACTCACAAAACACCAGAAAGGGTGTCTGATGGAACATGCACTCAAGTATAGGCTTGGATGATCAACAAGGGGAAGGCCCAGATTGTTTGAGAGGGACTATATAATAGGAGAAACCTGCCATGGAGAGAGGGGGAGGAAGCATGGTAGCAATCTCAAGAACTCCTGTAACCGTTTTCATTCCACATTTACTAGAACAAAGCTCCTCGAATGGTGCCGAGGACAAACTTTCTTTGGTAAACTCAGTTCCTCTTTGTTTGATTGTCGTGAAATCCATGTTAACTGTTATCCATGCACTAAAGCCTAGTTCTTTGTCCCACTCTCTACAAATTTATTGTATTGTGCTCACTAGGCCAAGATTCCATACATTTTTGGGATTGGTCTGAATATCGTGTCCCTACAAGATTAATATTAGATTAATCAAAAAAATATTATGCCACGTGGCTTCATCGAATTGCAGAAATTTTACTAAATTTTTAAATTTTTTAAGAACAAAAAAGGAATAGTATACTACCAAGGAGTCTAATTCATTTTTATCATTAAGTAGTTTATCTCTTTAAAAAAAATAATAAATAAATAAAAAACTACTTCACGTCTGCTTCATGTAAGATTGTAGGTATAGATCAATATTAGATTAATCAAAAAAATATTATATAGTAAGCGTAAAATAAAAGCTGTATCATGCAAGATTGTAAGTAAATTAATATTAGATTAATCAGAACTCTAATTCATTCTTATCTCTAATTCATTGTTATCATAAAGTAAGTGTATTTCTAAAAAAATGAAATAAAAAACTTCAAATTAATATTAGATTAATCAGGACTCTAATTCATTCATATCTCAAATTCAAAAAATTAGGACGCCATGATTATGCCATATGGCTTCACCAAATTGTAGAAATTTTATTAAATTTCTAGATGTTTAAAGAACTAAAAATGAATAGTATACTATCAGGACTCTAATTCATTTTAACCATTAAGTAGTTTATCTCTTTAAAAAAATAAAGAAATAAAAAACTAGTTCAGGTTTGCTTCATGTAAGATTGTAGGTATAGATTAATATTAGATTAATCAAAAAAATATTATATAGTAAGCGTAAAATAAAAACTGCTTCATGTAAGATTGTAGGTAAATTAATATTAAATTAATTAGGACTCTAATTCATTCTTATCTCTAATTCATTGTTATCATAAAGTAAGTGTATCTCTAAAAAAATGAAATAAAAAACTTAAGATTAATATTAGATTAATCAGAACTCTAATTCATTCATATCTCAAATTCAAAAAAAATCAGGACGCCGTGATTACGCCATGTGGCTTCACCAAAATGCAGAAATTTTATTAAATTTCTAGATTTTTAAAGAACTAAAAATGAATAGTATACTATCAGGACTCTAATTTATTTTTATCATTAAGTAGTTTATCTCTTTAAAAAAAATAAAGAAATAAAAAACTACTTCACGTCTGCTTCATGTAAGATTGTAGGTATAAATTAATATTAGATTAATAAAAAAATATATTATATATGTGCGCACCAAAGTGGAGGAATGGATGGATCAACTTTCACTTGAGCTCACAACCTATTTTTTGATGTGGGCTTTGGATTTCCCACTTCAGGTGATCCTCTGTACTGAGATCCCACAGCCCTGTCTTCCCCTTCCCCTTTTTACCCTTTTTCTCGTGTCCTCACCTTTTTGCCTTCTGTCTCCCTTCGTTCATCGTCCCCTTTTTTTACCCTGCGCCCTCATATTTATACCCTCAAAACTGGTAAGGTATCATGATTACCCTGATGGTTAGTGGATGCAGAGGTCCAATGTGGCCATGGCTAAGTGGATGTTTAGGTAGGAGTGGAGCGCGGTGCAAGTGGCTTTGGAACCAGTTCCCATCTCAGCTGTTTGCTTGGCGCAACACCACTTTAGGCATGTCGTGCAAACAGCGAGTAGTTTCTTTACACGGGAGGTAGCCTACAGGGCATAAGCCCGACAATGCGGTATGGCGTGCGTCGTGCACAGCCCGGCAGACGGACTTAAGGTGGCCCAATGCCTGGGCCTAGGCCCAAGACCGTATGGGCCACCAAGGGGGGAAGGGGCCCTAAGGTCTCAAAGGGCCTAGGCACCCCTGTCCCGCACAATAGCCCCCTTTTGATTCGTGCTCGATTACCGAGGAGGAATTAAGGAGTTTAAGGGACACTTACCGTCCTGGCAATTCAAGGGGTAGGAGTGGAATGGTTTGAAGAGCCCATAAATGCGCCCTCAAAAGGAGTGCAGCAGCAGGCTGTTGGTTCGACCGCAATCATTTCCTGGTGGTACATGGACCGAGGTGAGGCACGCGTGACAATTTGGGTAAGGATCCGTAGAATTTCCAACTCCTTAATTTATTAGCATCATTTATTCTCCCCCTTTTTGGCCTCTATAAATAGTTCTTACCAGAGTTATACCTTCCTTTACACTCTTCATCCCAAGAACTCTCCCTCTGCCGTGCATAAATCTCTACGAGTTCATCTTTCAGCCCAGAGCACCCTTCCTCCTTAGAGCCCAAAGTAAGTTTCTTCTACCCTTCCTGTGATTCTTTCCGTTATATTTAACTTGCTTTTGATCATACATTAAGGTCTGAGCCCTGGAAATGGGTTTTTCTCATCTCCTTTCTTCAAATGCCAGTCTGGCTACCTTCAGAGCCACTTACCACGTCCCTGAGGATGTCGATATCGCATACTGCCATAAGGGTGATATTGACATCCAAAGGGAACGTGGTGAAAATACAGTCTTTTTTCCCTTGATGACAATTCTAGAGGGTGGGGTTAGGTTTTCCATAGACCCCTTGATCTTAGGTACCCTTAGGTTCTACAGGCTTTGTCCCGACCAACTCCCCCCAAACTTTTATAGGGTGGTGAGTTGCGTCAGTAGGCTAAATCAGTTGTTCGGGTTGCAACTGATCACCATGACATCAATTTCATGTACAGTTTGTGTGGAAACATAAAGTCAGACTATTACCTAAAGACTAGGGATATGAGGGTACGGCTCATTTCGTGCTTGCCTGATTCCAATAGGAACTCCGCCAGGGAGTTTGTTCAGATAAGCGACAACTGGTTTGCCGAGGATCTCCCATATGCGTTCTCCCCTCGAGACGTTGGTCGGTACCAAGCATTTTGTTAACCATTTTTCTATAAATATAATTTGATTGAGTAGTTACTAATAGGTTCCTGCACTTATTCTATGCAAAAAGTAAAAGATTCAGACCAGATCTGAGGGTGGTGCATGTTCGGGACTTGAATTTTGTGCTCCGATTGGAAATCTTTGTTCACTGGGATGGGCAACTCTGAGCGTCCCACCTAATCCTCGACGTCGAACCCGTGTACTCGACTTGGCAAACGTTTAGTCAAGCTCTACTAGTTGACAGCCCCCTTCTCTCTTATATTGACGTGTGTCATGCAAATTTCTTTCCCCCCAAGCTTATGGTAGGTGAAGCGCGTGAGCTCGGCCGGCGATATACCTGCTCGGACGAGTCGCGCCCCTCTGAGACGAATAGGCTAAACGGATGTCCTAACGACGCCGAGAGTAGGCCCACGTGCCGATCTAACCAGAAGTCCCCGTTCACCCAGAAGAGCCTGTTAAACTTGAAGTAGACACGGTCCGGGTAGAAGTTGAATCAGCTAGCTCCGCAGAGACCGAATCCAACCAAGGCCATGATATGGTGACGAGAAGGACAATGATGGTTAGCCGCTTAAAGCGTGCAGCAGCAAGACCCTCAAGGACGAGACCCAACTCCCCCCCACTCCGACTCCTCCCGGCCGCTCCCGGAAGAGGCAAAGGGTAGCCGAGCACCCGCCTGTCGGTTCTGGCAAAGCGCCCACTAGGACCCCGCCTTGGCAGACAACCGATGCCGCCGTTTGGGAGCCGGTGAGCCAGACCAGGTTGAATGTGGTGTCTTCTTCCCGTGCTACTCTTGAGTGGCGCCCCACGTTCCGGCTGGATGGCAAGCCCCTCCTTGCGACCGTGAGTGTACGAGTGTACGTGGCCGAAGTGACCGCGAAAGAGAAGGAGAAGGCTACCGCGTCCGCGAAGAAGAAGGCGACCACTTCCAAGAAGGCCAGGGCCGCAGCGAAGAGGAAGTCCTCGAAGCTTGAGACCAAGCTGGGAGATATCGAGGTAAAACTTGAGGAGTTTGAGAGTCTAAGTGCCGCGCAAGCTGAGGAGTTGGCTGACCTGAAGGCGGCTCTGGACACCTGCGAAGACAAGTGGTACAATGAGAGGTTTGCTGATGCCGAGAACTCAGCTAAACCCGTTATGCAGGAGGTCCGTAAGCTTGCCTTCGAGGAGGGCTAGTTAGCCGCTTTGCAAGCTGCAGGGGTCCCCGAGGACTCCCCTCTTAGAGATCCCGGCCAAATCCCCTTTCCGGGACTCTCCACTGCCGCCCATCACCCCTCTGGTGCCAACTTCGAGGAAGATACCCCGAGCATGAGGAGTTGGTGGAGGCGATTGACTCCCACATGGAGTTGGTCGACCTTGAAGTCACCAACAACCCCCGTGCTGGTGTTCAGCTTGGCGAGGGCGTCTAACCCCAGACTCTCTTGGCAACTCAGCAGCCGCCTAAACTTTCCGCACAAGCTCAATCTACCGATCATGAAAACTGACTGCTGGATCCGATCTCTTTTCTTTATTTCCCTCAGCTTTCTTTTCAAGTGATTTTGCCTATGTGGTCAGGTTGTGGCGACAGAACAATTATTATATTTGTTGTTTCCCTTCCTTTTCGTGCACATTTGCCTATGTCATCGGGCTGTGGTGGCAGAACAATCGTCTTCTGTTGTTTAATTTTTATGCTCGATTACCGAATGGTTGTTTTAAGCCAGGCCTATGAAAGTTTTTTTTTTTTTTGCACTATGTTCCCTTTCCCGTTCCATAGTTACTCATTTATTTATTGTTTCTTATTCATATTATCGCGAGCATGTTCTTATGCGTTTGGGCTTGAGTTCAAACTGCCATGAGTTACCTTGGTGATAATTGGAACTGACCAACGGCTTCTACCTGCTCGGCGATAGTGACCGAACCGAGAGCCAGGTCTCCCTAAGATTTATCGTAAGGTTTCAATCCTCCTTTAGCTTGTTTGTAAGATTTCCGCCCGCTCGGCGATGGTGATCGAACCAAGTGCCAGGTTTCCGTCCTTAACTTTGTTTATAAGGTTTTCACTTGCCCAGTGATAGCGATTGAACCGAGTGCCAAGTTTCCGTCCTTAACTTTGTTTATAAGGTTTCCATTTGCCCGATGATAGCGATCGAATCGAGAACCAGGTCTTCACCCTTAGTTTGTTTTTAAGGCTTCCACCTGTTCGGTGATAGCGATTGAACCGAGTGCCAGGCTTTCATCCATAGTTGTTATCATGGGTTTCCACCCTGATCGGTGATAGCGATCGAACCGAGAATCAGGTCTTCACCCTTAGTTTGTTTTTAAGGTTTCCACCTGTTCGGTGATAGTGATCGAACTGAGTGCCAAGCTTCCGTCCTTAGTTTTTATCATGGGTTTCCACCCTGATTGGTGATAGTGATCGAACCGAGAATCAGGTCTTCACCCTTAGTTTGTTTTTAAGGTTTCCACCTGCTCGGTGATAGTGATCGAACCGAGTGCCAGGCTTCCATCCTTAGTTTTTATCATGGGCTCCCACCCTGATCGGTGATAGCGATCGAACCGAGAATCAGGTCTTCACCCTTAGTTTGTTTATAAGGTTTCCACCCGCTCGGTGATAGTGATCGAACTGAGAAATAGGCTTCCGTCCTTAATTTTGTGTCGGATGTTAAACCTTATACATAGGATGCCCGGATGATACTCGTTGCTAGCAAATAAACGCAACAACTTCGATGAATACTACCTCCATGTCATACAAAACATGTCATACATGATTACATTCCCCACTCATAAGTGGTCAGTGATAGAATTTTTTCAGATTGTGAACATTCCAAGGTTGGGGAAGCGGCCTTTCGTCTAAGTCTTTCAGGTAATATGCTCTCGTGCCAGCAATGGCAGTAACCTTGTACGGCCCTTCCCAAGTAGGGGAAAGTTTCCCGGCATTTGTGTCTCGCATACTCCCTACTACCTTTCGTAGCACCAAGTCTCCAGCAGCGAACTCCCTCCTCCGCACACCGCAGTTGTATCGTTGGGCAAGCTTCTGCTGATAATCCGCTATTCGTATGGTCACCACTTCTCGGTATTCTTCCAGCGAGTCCAAGCGTTATACCAGCAACTTGTCGTTTTGATTTGGGGTGAAGTCCGTGATCCGGGCACTACATATATTAACTTTAGTTGGTATTACAGCTTCTGCCCCGTACATGAGAGAAAACGGGGTTTCCTCGGTAGATCTTCTTGGGGTTGTTCGGTATGCCCATAGGACGTTGAGCAGCTCCTCAGCCCACCTACCCTTTACACCATCCAACCTTTTCTTCAATCCGTTTACGATCAATTTATTGGTGGCTTCCGCTTGCCCATTGCCTTGAGGATATGCCGGGGTGGAGTACCTATTCTTGATGCCGAGGTCACTGTAGAACTGGCGGAATGCCCTGCTGTCGAACTGCACCCCATTATCAGATATAAGAGAGTCTGGCACTCCGAACCTCGTGACTATATTCTTCCAAACGAATTTTTTAATATCAACATCTCGTATGTTAGCTAGCGCCTCTGCCTTAGCCCACTTAGTTAAATAATCAACGGCTACCAACACGAACTTCCGATTACCCGTGGCTTGGGGAAACGAGTCGAGAATGTCCAGCCCTCACTGCGCGAAGGGCCAGGGGCTGCTGACCAGGTTTAGATGGCCTGCCGGTTGATGGATTAGAGGGGCGTGCTTTTGACACTGCTCACATTTGCGCACATATTCGACTGCTTCCTTTTGCATTTGTGGCCACCAGAACCGCTGCATCATCGCTCTATGTGCTAATGAGCGTCCTTCCACATGACCGCCGCACACTCCACTGTGTAGCTCGGCTAGGATTGAATCAACTTTTTCTGGGTGCACGCACAAAAGATACGGCGCCCCGAAAGATCTTCAGTAAAGCTTGCGATCTACTGACAACCAGTACCGGGGGGCAACTTGGCGAATCCTACTCGCTTCCTTCTCGTCATCGGGGGCCCGATCCTTGGCCAGAAAGTCAACGATTGGGTCCATCCAACATGGCCCATTCTTCATAATCGCTGCAACACCAATGCCACCCGCAATGTTAATGCTCGGTTCAGCTATGATCTCTACCTTGATTAACCAAGGTATGTCTTCTATTACTGATGATGCTAATGTGACTAAAGAGTCAGCATGTCTATTCTGTCCCCGAGGAACCTGTGTTAGCCTTGCCGTGCAAAACTTGTTCATGGCTTGCTTTACCACTTGTAAGTACTCCTTCATTTGAGAATCACGTGTTTCAAAGCTTCCATGTACCTGGCCGACCACCAATCGGGAATCTAAATAGACTTCTATATCCCAAGCACCTATCTCCAAGACTACCCTCAGTCCGGCAAGCAAGGCGTCATACTCTGCCTCGTTGTTAGAGGCACTGAATCCCAACCTGAAAGAATGCTCTAACTGTATTCCTTCTGGGGTGATGATGACTATCCCCGCACCCGCCCCTATTGCGTTTGACGCGCTGTTCACAAACACCTTCCATGGGCGCGACTCCACATGACACACCACCTGTCCTTCGTGCTTAGGAGAAAACTCTGCGATGAAATCAGCAAGAACTTGTCCTTTCACTGCGTTTCTCGGTCTGTACCTTATATCGTAGGATCTCAGCCGAGTTCCCCATTTGGCTATCCGGCCTGTAAAGTCTGACCTTTTCAACAGAGATTGTAGGGGGTACTTGGTCAGGACATAGACGGTATGAGCTTAAAAATAGTGAGGCGGTTTTCTCGTGGCGTGTACTAACGCCAAAACTAACTTCTCCAAGGGTAAATATCTTGTTTCCGCGTCAACCAAGGTCTTGCTGATGCAATACACAGGCTGCTGGACCCCATGATCTCTTAACAGCACAGCACTCACGGCATGATCAGATACTGAAAGGTACATGAACAAATCTTCCCCAAGAGCCAGTGCCATCAACATAGGTGCCTTCTCTAAATACTCTTTCGAATCCTGAAAAGCTCTTTCGCTATCCTCGTCCCAATGGAATCCTTTCCATTTCTTCAAGAGTTGGTAGAATGGTTGACAGCGATCAGCAAATTTAGAGATAAACCTATTAAGGGCGGCCAACATCCCGGTCAAAACCTGAACCTCCTTCGGATTGCCCGGTGGTTTGAGACGCCAAACGGCTTCGATTTGGTCGGGGTTAACCTCTACTCCCCGGTTTGTAATTAGGTAACCTAGGAACTTGCCGGCCTCTACCCCAAAAGCACATTTGTCCGCGTTGAGGCGTAATCTATGTTGTCGCAGTATTTCAAACACCCCCCGGAGATCCTCCGTGTGCCGTGCATCCTGTTTACTTTTTACCACCATGTCATCGATGTATACTTCAACTGTGTGCCCGATCTCTTCCCGAAACATTCTTGTCATCATTCGTTGATATGTTGCTCTAGCATTCTTTAACCCCAAGGGCATCACGGTATAATGATAGTTCACGTCAAGGGAGATGAACGCCGTTTTTTCCTGGTCCTCAGCAGCTAGGGCGATTTGATGATAACCCTAAAAAGCATCAAGGAAACTCATCCTCAGGTGGCCGTAGGTGGCATCCACCAACTGATCTATCTTTGGCATGGGGAATGGGTCTTTTGGGCATGCCCGGTTCAAATCTGTGAAATCCACACAAACTCTCCACTTCCCGCTCTTCTTTCTGACCATTATGGTATTTGCCAGCCATTCCGGGAAGAAGATTTTCCATATTGTCCCGGCCTTCTTCAACCTCCCTACCTCCTGCCTTACTGCCTCAACGTGTTCCTTGGCCGACCTTCTCGGCCTTTGCTTCTTCTGAGGAAACAACGGGTCTACGTTAAGCTTGTGAACGATGAACTCGGAATCAATCCCGAGAACCTCATACGGACTTCAAGCGAACACATCCACATTTTGCACGAGAAACAACAACGTCTCTACCTTGTCCTCGGCATTCATACTTGCCCTTATCTGAAAGCACTTTTCACCGTCCGACAGTATCTTTACCCTAACAAGATCCTCGGCGCAACCAGCCCCCGTTCCTTCTCAGGGTTCCTGTAGTTGCTATAAGGGACCTTTCCTATAGGTTCCCCCTTATTCGCTTTGCTCGTGCTTCCAATCGACCGCTGCCACTAGACACTATCTGATGGCCTGCTGACTCCCCCTTACTACGGCAACACCATGTTCAGTGCAGAGCTTGACCTTTACGTGTAGGGTGGAAGGGACCGCCTCTATGGCATGGATCCACGGCCTCCCTAAAATGGCTGTATAGGGAGAGAATGATGTTACAACCACGAAAGTCACTCTCACTTCCTTTCCTTCCAAATTCACTGGAAGCGATATTTGTCCTTCGGGGATAGCCACCTGGCCCTCGAACCCGATCAGTGGCGTGTCATACTTCGAGAGGTGCTCCTTCTTCAGCCCGAGCCCTCTGAACAGATCCGGATACATTACGTCGGCCCCACTCCCTTGTTCTATCATTACCCTCTTTACTATGAAACTGTTTATTCGGGCAGTCACTACCAGCACGTCATCGTGCAGCTGAATAGTTCCTTTTAAATCATCGTCGCTAAAAGTGATGGGTTCCCGGGCTGTCTTTGTCTTCCTCTTAGGGGGCTGCTCGTCTGAGCAGTCCCCCACAGGTGCTATGGTCAACACTCCTTTCTTATCGGCCAAGGCCGTACCTTTTGGGCAGCATGGATGACTTCAATCACTCCCAATGGGGGTGGAAGAGGGTCCCCTCTTTGTCGAGGGCCTTGCCTAGTACCCCTGTCTCCTGGGTTTACCACGAACTTCTTCAAATGCCCGGCCCTCACTAATTGTCCTAAGTGGTCTTTCAGCACTCGACATTGCTCGGTGGTATGCCTCTTGTCCTTATGATAGGTACAAAAAAAATTCTGGTTTCTTCGAGACGGGTCACCCCCCATCTTGTTCGGCCACTAGAAGTATGGCTCGTTCTTGATCCGATCTACAATCCTGTGCACCAGCTCTTTAAACATCACATTCACTTCCCCTAGCTGCAATCCCGGTCCCTGCATTCTTAAATCCTTTCCAAGTCTCGGCTGAAAACTGCTTTGCCGAGGTCTATTTGCCAATGTGGCTTTGCCCTTACTTTGTAGCCGATCATCTTTCAGGCGTTTGTACTCCTCAATATGCCTCATGAGTTGCCTCATATCCTCAGGAGGCTTCTTTGTTGACTCTCGTAGTTCGGAATCCTCGGGTAGTCCCATCCTGAAAGTGCTTGCCGCAATTTTCTCGTTCCCCCCACTGATCTAATTGTAAAGCTCCCAATACTGACTGGCATAACTGCGAAGGGTTTCCCCTACCCTCATCTTCATGGAAAGTAACGCATCCACATGTTGCGGTACTCGGCTACATGTTACAAACCGGATATCGAATTCTTGGATCAGCTCGACGAAACTGTGAATGGAGCCTTTCCGCAGCCTGTTAAACCATCTCAGAGCGGTGGGCCCGAGGCTTGAGGGAAATACCTTGCACATCAGCGCGTTGTTGTGGGTATGTAGAGACATCATCTGGATGTAATGGCTGACGTACTCTACCGGATTCTGTCTTCCCGTCGTAGAAATCGAACGGGGAACGCGTAAATCTGCTCGGCATTGGGGTTCGCTCAATACCGTTTGAGAACGGTGACCGGGCAGCTCTTCGTAAGGCACGACTCATTGCATCCATAGCGGCATTTCGAGGTCGCTGCTCTGGGGAATCTGAGCCCCAATCTGCATACTCTCGTGAACGTGAACGTTCTCGGTGTAGACGGGACTCTCTGGAATGTGAGCGGTCCTGGTGTTGACGGGGGCTAGACTAGTTGAAACCCTCCTCATAACGGTTTCTCCCACTGTCAGATTCCCTTGCCCGGCGGTCTCGGCCCCTTCTCTTTTGCCCGTCCATGGCTTCCAACTCTAAGTCCCTTACCAGTCTTCTCAACCGCTCAAGTTCCTCATCTCTTTCGTCGAACCACCCGTGCCCTGATGCACCCGACGTCGCCTGGCGAGTTTGGTAAGACTCCTCTCCGAGGTTGGACTGCTCCTCTCCTTGCTCACGATCCCTGTCCTCACATCTCTTATGCCTTTGCTCTCACCAGGAAGACCCTACCGAATCACTTTCAGCATGACTTGAACGCCTCTCAGACATTTTTCTCGAGCGTGAGTCTCGGTCGGACCACCACTTTGTAGAAGATTCCCACAGACGGCGCCAATTGTGCGCACCAAAGTGGAGGAATGGATGGACCAACCTTCACTTGGGCTCACAACCTATTTTATAATGTGGGTTTTGGATTTCCCACTTCAGGTGATCCTCTGTATTGAGATCCCACAGCCCTGTCTTCCCCCTCCCTTTTTTACCCTTTTTCTCGTGTCCTCACCTTTTTGCCTTCTATCTCCCTTCATTCATCCTTCCCTTTTTTTACCCTGCGCCCTCATATTTATACCCCCAAAACTGGTGAGGTATCATGATTACCGTGATGGTTAGTGGATGCAGAGGTCCAATTTGGTCGTGGCTAAGTGGATGTTTAGGTAGGAGTGGAGCGCAGTGCAAGTGGCCTTGGAACCAGTTCCCATCTCAGCTGTTTGCTTGGCGCAACACAATTTTAGGCGTGCCGTGCAAACGACGAGTAGTTTCTTTACACGGGAGGTAGCCTACCGAGCATAAACCCGACAATGCGGTATGGCGTGCGTCGTACACAGCCCTGCTGACGGACTTAAGGTGGCCCAATGCCAAGGGGGGAAGGGGCCCTAAGGTCTCAAAGGGCCTGGGCACCCCTGTCCCGCACAATATAGTAAGCGTAAAATAAAGACTGCTTCATGTAAGATTGTAGGTAAATTAATATTAGATTAATCAGGACTCTAATTCATTCTTATCTCTAATTCATTGTTATCATAAAGCAAGTGTATCTCTAAAAAAATTAAATAAAAAACTTTAGATTAATATTAGATTAATCAGGACTCTAATTCATTCATATCTCAAATTCAAAAAATCAAGACGCCGTGATTACACCATGTGGCTTCACCAAATTGCAGAAATTTTATTAAATTTTTAGATTTTTAAAGAACTAAAAAAGAATAGTATACTACCAGGACTCTAATTCATTTTTATCATTAAGTAGTTTATCTCTTTAAAAAAATAAAGAAATAAAAAACTACTTCACATCTGCTTCATGTAAGATTATAGGTATAGATTAATATTAGATTAATCAAAAAAATATTATATAGTAAGCGTAAAATAAAAACTACTTCATGTAAGATTGTAGGTAAATTAATATTAGATTAATTAGAACTCTAATTCATTCTTATCATAAAGTAAGTGTATCTCTAAAAAAAATGAAATAAAAAACTACAGATTAATATTAGATTAATCAGGACTTTAATTCATTCATATTTCAAATTCAAAAAATCAAGACTCTAATTCATTTTTATCTCTAATTCATTATTATCATAAAGTAAGTGTATCTCTAAAAAAACACACGACTTTACGGAAGTTGTTTTTTTGGTATTAAGTTTAATGTAAAAAAAAATTAAAAAATCTAATAACAATCTAGCTAATAACGTTAACTTTTTTTTGGGATAAAGTATTTTAAAAGAAAAACTAATATGCAATTAACCTAAACTTCTTGATTAGGGAACTTCAAGGAGTTTAGAGTATTTGATTTTTACTTGGACTCCTTTTCTAGGTGGAGTATGTAATGGCTTCACCAAATTGCAGAAAATTTTATTAAATTTTTCGATTGTTAAAGAACTAAAAATGAATAATATACTACCAAGACTCTAATTCATTTTTATCTTTAAGTAATTTATCTCTTTAAATAAAATAAAGAAATAAAAAATTGCTTCACGACTACTTCATGTAAGATTGTAGGTATAGATCAATATTAGATTAATCAAAAAAATATTATATAGTAAACGTAAAATAAAAACTGCTTCATGTAAGATTGTAGGTAAATTAATATTAGATTAATCAAGACTCTAATTTATTCTTATCTCTAATTCATTGTTATCATAAAGTAAGTGTATCTTAAAAAAAAATGAAATAAAAAACTGCAAATTAATATTAGATTAATCAAGACTCTAATTCATTCATATCTCAAATTCAAAAAATCAAGACTTTAATTCATTTTTATCTCTAATTCATTGTTATCATAAAGTAAATGTATCTTAAAAAAAAAAAAAAAAACATATTGCTTCCGGTAAGTTTTTTTCTTTTTCTTTTTGTATTAACTTTAACGTAAACAAAAAAATTAAAAAAAAAATCTAATAACAATCTAGCTAATAACGTTAATTATTTTTTTGGGATAAAGTATTTTAAAAAAAAAACTAATATGTAATTATCCTAAACTTCTTGATTAGGTAACTTCTAGGAGTTTAGAGTATTTGATTTTTACTTGGACTCTTTTTTTAGGTGGAGTACATATATATATATATATATATATATTTATATTTATATATATACCCTTCGTTCATGTAGTTTTTCATTCTCCAACTTATTGTACAATTTTTTTATTTAGGCTTTCATTTTTCTACCTACAATCATGTAGGTATCTATTTTTTACTCTAATTTTTTATTATAATCAATTAAATATGTTTTATGTATTTGTTGTCTTTTGTTTAAGCTAATTTCCTTATGAGGTAATTTCCTTATGTTTGATCTAATTCATATGTTAATGGTTTGATCCAATTTAATTATTTTGTTATCTAATATATATGTAAGTTGTCGTAGTAAATTCCAATCAAAGACTATTAAATTTACATATAATTTTGCAATCTATATGGTACTTTGTTTTTTAACTCTGTTTAATTTTCTTCTTGATTTTTTTTCCAGGTTTGTCAAAAAAGATTTCAAGCATTGTAAGAAAGGTTTGTAATCTAGATGTAGAACTTTGCAATTTTTTTAATTAGAACAAAGGTTTTATTCCTCGAATAGTTCTATCTTTAAAAAGTGGTCAATTTTTTTTACTTTGTCTAAAGATTTTAATCATTAATATTGTTGTTAACAATATTGCAAGTCACTAATATTGTAGATTCATTAGATATAAAATTCATATGCAAATAGTTTGATACATGTAACTACAAATGATATTATAGCACAATTGGTATGTTAGAAGATAATTTTGTATTAAGGTGTTTTCATTTTTTTTTTTTTTTTTGTCGTTATAGCAATGCAATTTATTCATTTCGTTATAATAATTACTTATTTGGTTATAATAATTATATATATTCTACAAGTTTTAACATAAAACCGTGGAATGCACGAGCCTTCAACTAGTATTTATAAAGAGAGGTGCTATGTCAACAATATTTTTACAACATTTTCACAACAAACCACAGATGGTTGGTTGTTATAGGTTTAAATTTGAACCTAACACTAAGATTACTTTTTTACCTCAACAATAACAACCCGTAATAACCTACCACTTAAGATTTGTTGTAAAAATATTGTGAAAATGTTGTGGACATATCATTTCTCATTTATAAAAGCAGAGATCTCATATGGGAGAGCATAAAGTTCTGCTAAGTGACACATTCGTTTAGCTTCTCTCAATTAGGCTTCCACCTCATCAAAATTTACATTTATGTAAAACTTTTAATTCATTGAATGTGTCAATGAAGTGAATGCACACTAATTACCTATACGTATGTACTAATTATCTATATATATATATATATATATATAAGAATTTTATATGTTTTTTTTAAATATAAGAAAGAAAAAACATCACGTGAGAGATCATGCGATTTTGTCATGTGACGCTTTGTAAAAGTAATTTTTTATTTAGCTTTACACCTTAACTTCTTTACATATTTGGATTATAATAAAATTCTATTAATAGGATATTACTATTTTCACTGATTATTTAAGTCACCACTATCATACTTCAAAAACATAAACGTGACATCATAAATTTTAGATGATATTTCCACAAGCCAACTAAACATTTACATTTTCCTCAAAAAAAAAAAAAAAAAAAACTAAACTAAACTAAACTAAACTAAACTAAACATTTACATGAAATTACAATTCTTTATGCTCACTCCAAGCCAATGTAGAAACAAAAATTTTGATTAAAAATCTCAGCAAAAAAATAAATGATTAAACAAACAATCAACTTATTACACAACATTTTTTTTTTTTTGAGGAGATTTACGTCATATAATAACTAATTTATAATTTATGTAACTTTTTCTCTATAGTTTAAAGTCTCCATCCCCTTAATTTTGTATTACATCATTAATTTATAAAAAATCTCTTCATGTTATTGTAACATTATTTCATATTATTACTTTAAAATATTTTAGATACTCTATATAAGTTTTTCACGTGAGAGCTTAAAGCATTATCTGCACATCGCAGGGGACCATGGCCAGTAACTAATAATTACTGAGTTAGATATGTTTCCTTCATGGGTGAAATTTGGAAATATAAGCGTCGGCTGCTTTAGGAAATTAAGGGTACTGCATGCATCAAGTCAAAACGATGGGTCTCACTCCCACAATTACATTTCACATGTATTCACAATGAATCTAGCCACCAGCCTTAATGGACTGGGGCGCAGAGAAGAAAAGATTCCTCTGTGAACGGTCGCTCATTCCAAATGTTGCGGGGTGGGAGGCGTTGATCTTGTTGGCTTATCAGAGCCACCAGCCTCAATGAAAACATCTCTGAGTATTGGGCAACTTTCAGAGAGATGCTAAAACATACACATTCATAATGGAGCACGTACTATTCAGTGATGCCCGTGCTAATAGTAAGAGGACCAATAACAGAATTAACAAAGGTAAAAAAATGTCTTCTAACGCAACAGGAAAAACGATGACCAGAGAAATGTGAAAATGGTAAAATGCACCTCACATGGCTTGGACTAGTATTTTATGACATCATGATTTGATGCATGTTAACATATTTGGATGGTATGGCTATGGCAAAATAGATCTATCAACATCTTAAGGAAAGTAGTTCCCAAGGTCTAATGCGATCTATGAGGTATGAAATTTTGGGCCATTCTCAAGGAATTCACTCTCTATAATTACATGGTGTGTATACCGACAGTAAAATTACATATATTCGGTAAAATACTCGTGCTTAATGAGCTATAAACACCCATGTCAGCAAGAAAATATATCCTAAGGAAGAAAATGCACCAAGTTCAACTCTATAAGTGATGTCAAATCTAATATAGAAAAGGAATCAAATTAAACATTTTTTTTATAAGAATATGTTGATTCGATCTACAAATAATTATTAAAGAGAATATAAAACACTCAAAAATTCATAGTGAGTGAGCCAGCAAACGACCATGCCATGGTTAAGTTAGTAGAATTCTTTTAAGACTCAACAAGAATAAAAAAATTGTTCATATCTTCTCATATCTATAGCGGAATAATGTCCTATGAGACAGTCTCAAGAAACAACTCTCTCGTTGCATCTCTAGTAAGAAGATGCTTTGTGTTTTATAACATTTAAGATGATGCAAAAAAAAAAAAAAAAAAGGAGCAAAGCATATGGCATATTTAAAGGCAACTGCTTTTTGCTTCCCATGATTCACAGGACATTGCAAAGTCATTTTAAGTAATTTTACTTACCAAACAAACTTATTATATTCTCTTGGATTTTGGGTGGGGCATGTACAATACATACAGTACCCGTTGAAATCTCAAACCCTCCAAAAAACGACCAAAACCACTTCATTTTCATTCTCTGTCTCTGTCTCTGTCTCTCTCTCTATCTATAGGGTGGCGGATCTCTCTCCCATTGTCACGCCTGCGATCAAGCTCTCCTTGACTCACTTTTCCTTTATCAAAATCCCACCTTTCTTCTCATTTCTTACTCTTATCATTGCAGCTCTTTCATTGCTATCTTATCCTCAGGTATGCAGTAATCACTGAGATTCATTTTTATTTCCACAACTTTTTTTTTTCTTTTAAATTTATTTGAAATGCGTATGATCTATATCATTTTGGATGTAATAAGTACTTTTCTTGAATTCCTATGAATGCCCAGATGCTGAATTTTGATTTTTTTGATGGGTTTCGTGGTTAGATTTTGGGTTTTTCCATTTTGCCAGAATTATGCTGAAGCTTACAACTTTTGAATCTTTAAGGCAAAACCCATATGCTTATGATCTTTTTTCTTTTGTTCCTTGATTTTGGTTTCAGGATTCTAGGTTGTTTTCTCTGTTGGGTAGCTTTCCTGTTTGTGGATCATTGCATTGGTAAGGAAGATATTTGCTGTGGTTTCAAAGGTTTATGACTTTATGGTGTTTTGTGAAAGATTTGGCGGTTTGCTTCTTCGAAATTAAGCAATTTCCATTTGTTTGATCTTTTTTGTGGGAAACCCAGGTTGTGGATTTTGGTTGTTGATTCATTTGTTTGTTTATCTTTGAGTTATGGAGGATCTTCCTGTTGAAGTTGTTGGGAACATACTATCCAGGCTAGGAGCAGCCCGAGATGTAGTGATAGCCTCTGCAACTTGTCGTAAATGGCGAGAAGCTTACCGCAAACACCTTCACACACTGTCATTCAATTCCACTGATTGGATTGTTTACCGTGATTTGACCCCTAGTCGGCTAGAAATCTTGATAACTCGAACGATATTTCAAACCACTGGATTACAAGGTCTGTCAATTCTGATGGATGATGTTGATGTGTTCTCAGCTTCCGCTGTCATTGCATGGCTTATGTATACCAGGGAAACATTGCGCCGATTGATTTATAACGTTCGGACTACTCCAAATGTAAACATTCTTGAAATATGTGGCAGGCAGAAGCTGGAATCTTTGTTGCTGGCCCATAATTCCATTACCGGGGTTGAACCCAATTTTCAAAGATTTCCTTGTTTGAAATCCCTATCTTTAAGTTGTGTCAGTATTTCAGCGTTGGATCTGAGTCTTATCCTCACTGCCTGCCCAAAGATTGAAACCTTGGAACTTGTGGATCCAGAGATTGCAATGTCAGATGCACAAGTGACAGTTGAGCTGACAAGTCCCACATTGAAGAGTATATATGTCGAAGGAATCAGTCTGGACAAGTTTATATTGGAGGCTGATAGTATTGAGTGCTTGCACTTGAAAGATTGTGCCCTCGAAATTTTTGAACTCATTGGAAAGGGGACCTTGAAGCACTTCAAGATTGATGATGTTAGCGTGTTACATCTTGATATTGGCGAGCTTGTAGAAAATCTTGAGATTGTAGATATCAGCAACTTCACAATTATATGGCCAAAGTTCTACCAAATGATCTCAAGATCATCAAAATTACAGAGGCTTCGCCTTTGGGATATGGTGTTTGATGAAGAGGACGAGATTGTGGATTTGGAAACAATTGCTGTTTGTTTCCCACAGCTGAGTCACCTTTCATTGAGTTATGACTTAAGAGATGGAGTGCTTCACTATGGTTTGCAAGGGTCTTCTCACTTGGTGAATGTGACTCTGTTGGAGATTGGTTGGATTGTAATCAACGATCTATTCTCACATTGGGTTGAGGGGCTGCTAGAACGATGCCCAAATCTTAAGAAGTTGGTTATTCATGGGCTTATTTCGGAGGCAAAATCACATGATGAATGCCAAATTTTGGCCAGATTTACATCTTCCATTGTTCAGCTCATGAGAAAGTATTTGCACGTTGAGGTGCAGTTTGAGTATCAGTAGAAATCTGCAAAATGCAATAATTGAAACATTTTTGGTTCTGATTTGATGTGTATAGGCACATTCACAGGTATATTTTACAGCATAGAGCTGGAACATCTTTTCATGCCTTACAAATGATAGCTCAAATTTCTTCAACAAAGTAACTTATTTTCCAATCACTTTGTTTTGATTTTGCTTAATTGCAAAGAACAACTCCCCTCTCCTCAACCTCCAACATGGGTTTCTTTGATGATTTGTGTCCTGTTTAATCCTTTGTCATTTGTGAAGTTGCTCCATGTGTGTGTCCAAATGATGCTGTTTAAGTTTCACAGGCATCTCTAAAGTTTGATCTTGAGGTTTTGTAATATTTTTATAATTGAGAATGTGGATTTAATTATAATGTTTTCATTAAGTTATTCACATAGCTACAATAGAAAGCCAAGTTATTTTTGTGTATTTGAGCCGCTAACACAATAACTACTTATTAATAGGGGGAAAAATGCATATGAGTTTGATCTTGAGGTTTTGTAATATTTTTATAATTGAGAATGTGGATTTAATTATAATGTTTTCATTAAGTTATTCACATAGCTACAATAGAAAGCCAAGTTATTTTTGTGTATTTAAGCCGCTAACACAATAACTACTTATTAATAGGCGGAAAAATGCATATGAGGTATAGCTTTTAGTTTTATGATGATTAGTTTCAAGAAAAATAACATAAAAAGTATCAAATTGTTGAGTAAAATGGATGGAAGATGTGTGGGAATGTGTTTGTTTATTAGTAGAGAAATAAGTCATTGGCTTATATTGGTTAGTAAATGAGATGGAATGGCTCATATCTGAACACGGTATCAGAGCAGGCTTATGGCACTAATGTTTTGCTGGGATCCTTAGTATCTGTCTAATAATGACATTTGCAACTTATCCAAGAAATTAAAAAAAAAAAAAAAAAAAATTAGTTTGGGTAAAAATTTATGTTCGGTATGGATTCTCCTCGAGGGATTTGGAGGTAATAGCCCGTTCAAAGTAGAGTATTAGGCTAGGAGATAGGACCCCCTATAATTGAGAGGCTTTGAATTTTCTTGTCATTGGTTGAAGGGAAATTGAGGGCATTATTATGCCCAGGGAATTCCATTACTGTTTGCTCTGCTTTGTATTGATAATTCATTGTACTCTATGCTACGAATGACTACTATTTATTTAATTGATTCAATTGCTTCATTTGCTTGATTTTCCAGAGTTTCTAAGTTCATCTGACATTCATAATTGTCTTAGGTTGGTTTATCTGAAAGATTCATTGTTGTACCTTGAATATTAAAACTCACAGTTATACTTGTCCCCTTTCCTAATGTTTCTCTTTTTTGCGTTTGTAACCGCACTAGGGGTCGAGGGGGAAGGGGGAGGGGGGGGGGGGGGGTGGGAGAGGTGGATCTAGTGATCTACTATCACAAACCTTTTTTCTTTTCTTTTTTTGTCTTCAGTTTATAATGTCAGTACTTTTTTTCTAGTTACATCTGCCATGGGGCCTTATTCACTATGCATAGATTTGCTGCAGCATTGTGTGCGGTCATTTGTGGGCTCACATCACATATTTAATCCTCTAAATCAGCGAATAAGGTTTAGCTCAATGATACTTCCTCCCCCCTTACAAATGGGGTGGAGAGTGCATTCTTAGGTTCAAGACCCATTGGATGCATGTGTTAGTGTCCGATAAAATAAGAATTTATTTTGTCCTCTAAATCCAATGATCAAGATGGCCAATTATGTCGTAAAACCTAGATCTTTGTGGCATGGCTGAGATCTTGATTGCTGGTCTGTCGGTCAACCTAGAAACAATTGTTGTGTGATGCAAAGAAAAAAGGAGGAACAAGAAATAGAATTTAAAAATGCTTCTTTGGATAATGCAACAACTTGAAATTTTAATATGAGGCCCTCTTAGAAAATGAAGAAATGGATCATCTGTCTATTTTGCTTGCTATTTTCAGTTGGCAGAAATCTGCCAATTATTGATTTAGGGACTACAAATTGTAGATGGATTGATTGGTAGTGCCTCTGTTCTCTGCTATTGCATTTAGAAAAATATTATGTGGATGGTGGCTGTTAAACCCTATTAAGACAAACTGGAAACTATACCAACCTCTGAATGAATGGAGAAGCTTATGGTTAGATTGCATGCACTTCTTTATACAAACATGTATTCCTAGGATAAAATTCATTGAAAGATCGATGATCTTGGAATTATTTTAGGGTCAAGAGCATCATGAGAGACTGAGAGTTCTGTATATTCATATTATGAATTTAATATAGATTGAATTATTTGCAGAACTTTTTGTCAGAGGATGCAATAAATATGTTTCAATGTCATTCTTACCATAAGAAATGAGGAACTTAGTGGTACTAAGCCCAGATATACGTTTTCATTATTAAGGTGGAACATGAAGGAGATCTGCAGACCTCTGTCCTGATATAGATGAGTAAGGCTGGTTATGGTTTGTTCAGTGCAAAATTGCAAATCCTCTTTCCTGTTTCTCTATCGTCTTAAATAAACAGTTCTGCCAAAAACCTGAGCTGTGTTTCTTGAATTTGTGTCATTAGCCCACTCTAAGCAGCGATTCCTATGTTCATTTTTTCCTCTTTTCTTATGTTTGGTTTTAATAGATTACTGTAAGCATTAGGGCTATCATACAAGTTGGTCTTCTTTTTGCAAGTAATGTGAGCTCCTTTATAATATTAATTTGCAGTGTATTCTATAACTATTCTCTACATGTATCTATAGTTATTTGAGTGTGTAGTTAATTGTCAAAGCCATTTCATAGCGTTGGCATTGAGAGCCTAGCCAGTATGTTTAAATGTACCTTTGAATCTTGCTACATCGTAATCTAGTTGCAAGCCATGTATCACAGCTAAATCAAGCAGCATTGTTTCTTTCATTGATTGTCCTGTGAGTGGCTTGCTTTACTTATTTTCTGAAACAGTAGGATGTAAGGGAATCCATTTTGCTTGCCTGTTGAGTAATTGTTGTGTAACCTTCAATATTTCCTGGCGTTACAATGGTGTCCATAAAAAGCAAACGTAACCATGTTATTTCTTCTGTTTATCCATGTTGTAGCTGTTGGAGGCAAGTGTAATCAAATATGATTCTCAGTTGTTTTCATGCATCATGGGGAAGTTAGACCTAGGGTAGAGTGCTTGCATTCTAGCTCTAAGGTTCTGACCATACATGCTACTCTTCCTTGGCTATTGGAAGCTTTTAATTAGTTATTTGTTGAACAAAGGTGAAGACATGAGCGGATGTAGGATAGACTCATAGACACACTAACTGAAATGAGACAGTATAGCTGGGTTTTTAGAGGGTTGATTGGTAGCCAAGGTGAGGGGAAAGGTGGTGACTTTAGATGAGGAAGGAAAGGTCTTGTTGCTTGAATTCTCTTAAGAAAAGATTGAATCTTGATGTCCTTTTAATTGTTGGAAACCAAAAGTAAAGTTTCAGAGAACTCGAAGCTACTTGCAGGAAATCTGTGCAATACTGGTTTATTTATGGTGGAACAAAAGAGCTGTAGTGTGGGGTTCAAAGTAAACCAAAAAAGGGGATTTAGAGGCCTATGGGCTGATGATTTTTGACTATGTAATTTGGTGAGCAATTCTATGATATGTGGGTGTGTTTGTGTGGATGAGAGAGAGAGAGAGAGAGAGTATTTATGGTTGTACCTACCTTTGTATGTGGGCTTGTGTTAATCTGGAATAGTACCAGAACCAAATGGATGAACTTTTAAAACAAACAATTTGCAAACTGTAAGGCTGAGTCCTCCGGAGGTAAATTAACGAATTAGTTATATAAATATAAATATGTTCATAGTAAGGCCCGGAAAATTGATTTGTTGCCAGCCTGGTGACTGAGTAGCTATTTTATTGCTGGAGAGTACGTCTTGATTTATCAATTTTATACGAGTTCTTGTTTTTTGATTGTATATTGGAGGAACTGTTTGATTATACTTGTTTGTTTGTTTGTTTGTTTGTGATCCATAGGAAGGGGGAATAGGAGATGCGAACTAGTGATCTCCATTTCACGAGGCCTGGTCCCCAACCAATTTTGAATTGTAGCGTTAATATTTTTGTATTGGTCGATTCTTTGTTTGGCGTAAATTTATTTGAATTTTTACTAAAAATAGGATAAAAAAAATATACCTACACCTAAAAAATGAAGTTTTAAAAAGCTATGCATAAACAAAATAAACTAAAAGTTAAACAAAAAAGTTGGTGGCAAACGAAAACTTGAGAGTAGAAAGTTCAAACATTGTACTTTGGAGGTTTTTAATTTATATATGTGATTTGATCCCACTGGCATTGAAAAGGACTTTGTGCTCGGCTTTGGTATGGTGTTCCATCACTGCCTCCTTAATTGTTCATCATATCTTATTGGATTATCCTAAAAACTTGTTTTATGTGAGCGTATAACTAATTAATTTGCTGCTCATGTTACTGCTCACTTTTCTTCATTTTGATGAACGCAAAACATTTGAATGTTATAGAATTAGAAAACTAATATCTTTCTTTACGTTGCACGACAGTAACTTATGCTCTTGCATTCCTTGTATTATCACCTATTGGTGATGTACCAAACAAGTACGGTTTTTCAGTTGTGTTGGTTTTTGCATTTGATATCCGTGAACTACAACTACATGGGCTTTCTCTAATCACCGATTACAAATGAAAATCCAGCATTCGACCTCATTCAGAAGTCAGAATTTATAACAAACTACAATTTATTTTTACTGTGCTTTTGCAATTTAGTCCCTAAACATTGTTAGACCAGTTAATTATTATGTTTAATTGTTTTAGTGACCAAGCTGGGTTTAGTGGTCAAATTAGTCAATTTTGAAATATCTTGGACCTTGTTGGCGTTAGCCTTGTTGTGGCTGATTTTTGAGAGCCCAGCAGAAAAAAAGAAGCCCATCAACACAAGCAGAAAAGAGTTAGAAAGAGGATAGAAAGGCCATTAAGTCCAAGCGACAAGAGCAATAGATTATAGGTACATAAAGCAAACAAATAGATCTTAAGAAAGTAAATGGGCTGCAAATGCCCGAAAATAGAGAAGTAGCAAACTCATGGGCAGAATGAATGTAAAAAAAGTGAGAATGGGCCATGCCTGCCACGGCAAGCCCAAGGTAATGTAAATAAAGAAAGTAAGGGGCAATAGAGGATCCATTAGCCCTATGGATGAAATATGAAGTAGTTGAGCCAAAAAAGCCCAATGAAATGGTAAAAGCCCATGGAAAGCACGGAATTCGCAAGGGCCAAGGACTCTCCAAGAAAGTAAATGGGCCAAGGCCGCTCCAAAAGGAAGCAAACGGGACAGTGAGCCGCAAATGATACGATGAGAAGGCCTAATGGATTTATTGGGTCGTCGGAAAAGAAATAAACAGCTAATCTAAAAGAGCCCAGCGATTTTTGGGCCAAATAACATTGGGGTAGGAATGGTGGGGTGGTACGACAAGAAATAAATAGTGAAGCCTAGTTCCAGGAAAGAAAGACACAAAGAAACCAAAGTTAGGAGAAACAGCCCACGCCATAAGAAGATAGGAACGAACGGCGGAATGAACAGGGGGACCTTCAGACCACAGTGAACGCGTGAGCAGCAGGCAGATTTTGGACGAACGTGGAAGTAAGGCACGCGCAAGGCCCAGACACCACTAGCCTGTACCCAGCCAATACAAGAAGGGTGGGTCATCGGTCAGAAGTAAGAGGGTATGGTCTGGCAGTGGGGAGAGGGGAAATCCTATTTTTTTGGGTTCTTGCTCAGGCTTTTTTGGGGGAAATGTCCTGCTGTGATGACATACCACCCAAAAGAGGCAAGGCTGAGTTGGAACCACTAGGTGCGTGCCATGAGGGACGAAGAGAGAGAAAGCACTCACATTGTGGCAGGTAAGGATGTCACGGCAAACAAACAAACAAAATAATCTGTCTTCGCCTAGTGATGTGGAGTGGCGTGGCCAGCGCAGGCAAGTGGCGCTGGCTGAGCACCTAACCAATTAGTAATGGTCGGCAAGGACACACATACCAAACAAAAACGGTTAAAGGCTAAAATGGTCAAAGCCAGCAGCGGTAGGCACTATATAAGAATACTCACTGTGGACGCATTAAGGGGGGCAAGATTGGCCTAAGAGAGAATCACACTAACAAAAAAAGAAAAAAAGAAGAGAAAGAAAAAGAAAACAAAAGGAAGAAAGAATCAAAAAATGGAGAAAAGGAAAAAAAAAAAAAAACAGAGAGAACAAAACTGCACGCATGCACCAAATAGGATCGTTCCCTCTCACCCTCTCAAACCCATATGCCCAACCAACAGTAAGAGGACCTTTCTGGGCACAAGTCATTTAGGTTCGCTCCCTCAAAGCAATTAATCTCTTCCTTGAGAGATTACTCACATTGAGGAAACGTTTTTCCTTCTTGGCTTAGATCCCGTAACACACTACTGCAGACTAATATTCATTTTTAGCTTAATAAGCTTACTCCCAGTTTCCTTTTATTATTATTATTTTTTCCATTTAAGTTATCGTTTTACTAGAATAAGTATTTTTCTATAATTTATTCTTGTCTAAATAAGTAAATCGATCTCTTTATCATCTTTGTTATATCTGCCTAGAGTAATCATTTTAAATAGCTCTGCCTGCTGTGGGCACGTAATCTAAGTTGCTGTAGGACAAGGCGTGGCTTGCGCACAAGCCGGACCAAGGTGGATTGTAATTGGACCGGTCCCAACTCCCTGATCCAGAATACTTTGGGCTTAGCACGGCAGGAAGCAATCCAGCCCAACACTGTGCAAAAGGCCTACCACAATCCTAAACCTTTGGATATGTTAATAGAATTTACCCTTTTGTTTATTAAAACTCACTTGGAAAAAAAGGTAAATTATAATTGATCCCATTATGGTTTTTTCTAGTCACAATTTAGTAATTTAGTTCACAAACTTTCAACCGGTACCTTTTAACCCCCTAAAGTGGGGGTGCAAGCTGTGCATCCAACCCACCAAAACTAGCCCGATCCAATCTAATCCACCGAGTTAGGTTGGTTTTTAGAGGTTGGTGGGTTGGGTTGGGTTATAAAAATTATTTTAATAGTGGGTTGAGTTGGGTTTGGGTCATAATAATCACAAACCTGTCTAACTCGACTCAACCCACCTATATATTTAAATTTTAAATTATATATATTTAATATATATATTTAAAATTATATTATATATTATATAATTAATAATTTTTTATTTAATTTTTCCCCTATTTGGCTTTTCTTTTATAAAATCTAATTACCTTGTAAACCCTAACAATCTTATTTCTTTCTCTGCTACCTCCCACTCTCCCACTCCACTCATATTTGTTTATAATTGAGTTTTTTTTTTTTTTTTTTTGAGAAAGTGTTTATAATTGAGTTGGGATACTAATTCATGTATATTTTGTTTATCAATTTAGTTGGATAAATTTTTTTTTTAAACTAAGTTGAAATACTAGTTCATGTATATTTTATTTATCAACCCAAGTGACAAGTGAAATATATATATTTTTATTGCTCAATTTAATAATAATAGTAATAAAAAAAAAACTATATACCCATGGGTTCAACCCAACCCAACCCGATTCATGTGGATTGGTTGGGTTGGGTTGAAGTCTTGTGATGGGTTGGATTTTTTTAACCCACCATGGTGGTTTGGATCAAAAGTTCCTTTCAACCCAACCCATGCACACCCCTACCCTAAAGTTTGACTAAAATGAAGCTATTAGGATATGTGTAAAGTTAATAGATTATGCATTTCTTAGACAAACATAATACCTCCTTCTGGTTTGCCCCAATTAATTATTAGCCCCTCAAGATTTTTTTAATTGCTATATTTCGGTCCCTAAAAATTTGGATCAAATGAAATCGTTTGGGAAATAATTGTTACACATGTATTTACACAAGTGAAAAAACAATTGAAAACGTGATTTGAAGTCACGATTATATAATAACACTGCTCGTTTATTTTAGTCCAAACTTTAGGAGGGTTCAAGAGGTAACAATTGAAATTTTGTGAACTAAATTATGATAAGGCTAAATCGGAATGAATGGGGGTAAATTGTAATGTCTCCTTAGAAAAGAACACTTTGTACAAACGATTAAAATGGTCATGCAGGTTGGCTCTGGAAAACATTCTGCCAGTCTGGTAATCAATATGTTATTTGAACTCTAATCATAAATGTAATTTAATTCAAAGACCATTCGAGCTTTGGGAATCATTTGTTGTCATATACATTGAATTTAGCAGGTAGAGAAAGATTTTGGCTATAATCTAAGGTCTTATTCCCTCTATAATTATATAAAGATAACATGGGAATCCCACATATTATCAACCTATACTACACCGAGTGTCTGATTTGGTTGTGTCTAGGGGGTCCTGAATTAGGCACTTGACTATTTAATTAAACCTAATCCAACATGTGAATATTTCAGGAGTGACTAAATTGCATGGAATAGACTCTGGTTTTCATTACTCGTTGAAAATTTTGTGATTGATTTGGATGTAGAGTTAAAAGTTGGGGAAGTTGTCACATTTTTCAAACAAAAACCTATACTGGATATCATTTCAGTCTTGACTAACCTTAATTTCTCACTCTCATCTGGGGTCCATTGCTAATCATTGGCTGGCATGATCTTTACTCATTGGTGATAGGTCAACTACACCACGATCCATCTTAAACCAGCTTCTCTTACATTCCAGATAAATTTTGCAATTGCCGCTTACCTTTTAAGAGCAAACATTTTGATACACTTAAAAACTGAGACACGCAAAAGTGGTGTCAGAAACAAATTTAGAATAAAAATGCAAGTTGGTTTGGATTTAAAGCAAATTTATTATTAGCAAAAGCAATTAATATTATATGCTTTAGATCCTTGCTTAGATAACAAGCAATGACTTAACCCAGTTACTCAAAATCCAAGAAGGCATAATTTATACTAGGATTTGATCAAGACCAATCACCTTTCTGGAGAGCAGGAAAGGAACTCATAAAGAAGTACAGTTTTGATGAAATGCAAGATCCATGGATACTGTAATCTAAGAGTCTCTCAAAATGTGCCATAAGAAGAACATGTTGTAAGGTTTATTGGGAACAAAAGTTGCAGACTTAAAAAAATATTTTTACCTAATCCATGAACGTTTCTATATTTTTTTTAAAAAAACCCTTTTTTTTAGGCCAATCATTGGCAGCATAAAGGAATAATTGGTAGAAGGCATATTATTTGCAAAGGTAGTAGATGAGCACAACATAAAATATTTGCAGCCACCTCTTAATGAGAAAGATCGTAAGTCCATTCACTTAAAGTCTCTCTCTCTCTCTATCTTTTTATCTATATATTACTCAATAATGCAGGTCATGAATAACTAAAATACTTAATTAGTCTTGAAATGAAATAATTAATCTTTCCATCTCTTTCTGTACCTTTTGTTTTTAATACAAATTAGTTAGACTTCTTTACAAATAAGTATGCAATTTAACATATTAGTCATCAGGTTTCTGATCAAGAAAACAAGTATTAGGACTCATGAAAAACAATCTAACCATGTGTAACCAATGCAGTAATTAGGAGCTTAACAAAGAAACTAGAATGAAACCAGTCTGCACCATAAACCTGCACCTCACATTAAGAGGGGAAAATAAATTTCTATTAATAGAAAGGAATCTTAATGTGGCATGGTTTTAGGTGATGACAGGGAATGGATGTTGACCCATCAACGAAGGAGATAATACCAAACAATAACATGTCAAGAGCAGAGATCAAAATGTACAAGTGGGTTTTGGTCTTGGATTATTATACTAATGTTATGGTTGAAATGGTATGAGCAGAACCTTCAAATAACAATAAAATAAAACTCTCTCCCTCTCTGGAAGGACCTTAGTTGTCAAAAGCATACTCAATCTTTCCTTTGGGTGTAAAAACACTAAAAAAAACACCTTTAGAACTTTTCTTTTTACCATCTTTTGTCTTGTGATGGAGAGAACCTTGTCTTATCTCTTATTAAATGTTGAATTTAATGTAATTTGTTTTATAAAATTAATTTTTTTTTTTCCTTCTTAAATACTTGTATAGCGCGGAAGAGCCCCGAAAAAGAACCAATCAGAAAGCACAGGCGGTTAGAAGAGAGAGAGAGTGGAGTAGGAGTCAGTGATTCTAGTGGGTTCCTGGCAAAGACCCCACCCTAACATTTATTTTCAGTTTCTTATTTATTTCCATTTAATTAGTATTTTTTTTCTTTTTCCAAAGCCTACACACACCCCAGAGGGCCTCAGACAGGCCTGCAAGGACAGGATTTTCTGTACTATTAGATGAGTTAAAAAAATCTTGATAAATATTTATAACTACATGAGGTGATAAAAGCTAACTAAGACAGACTAATCAAATAATCACTCAGGTTTCTTCACAGAGAAGGAGAAAAGGAATAGATAGAGACACCCCCATGAAAGATCAAAAGGTGTAAAGAGAGAGAGAGAGATATATATATCTGAGAAAAAGACTGGACCCTCTTCAGGTTACTTAAATATACTTTGACAAGATATCTTGATCCTTGCTGCTGCTTCTGCTCTCTCTCTTTTCTCTCTCTCTCTCTCTCTCTCTCAGCTGGCCTTTTCTGCAAGTAAGGGTTCTACTTAGGACTTCAAAAAAATTGAGGTAAACATAAGTGAATTCTTAAAAATAGTTATCCAATTCCTCTGTTTTTGTTGTTATCATCTTAGCGTCTGCAACATGTTCCCTTTCAGTTGCTGCTAGAATGGTATGAGGTCGTCTTACATGGCGAGCCATAGAGTTGGGGAGACTGGTTTATCAGACTCAGGACCTACAAACCACCATGTTCCTTATGCAGTTTTTCATGGAATTAATGCTCCTTCCACAAGTTTTCTGTATGTGAAACAATCTCTTTTTTTTCATTGTTCCATCAAAATTTTCTTCTGAGACATGCAAAATTTAAGATGATTTCCTTTATGGGTTTGCTTTTATTTATTGTATTTCCAAATTGGATTGGGTTGGTTTGCTTCTTTGGTCATGTCTGACATGGTTATTAATTCTTTTTCTTTCCTAGCAACCAAGAAGGATCTGCTTTTGATTTTGGAGAGCTAGAGGAAGCAATTGTGCTGCAAGGAGTTAAGATAAGAAATGATGAAGCTAAAGCACGTATGCTACTCTCTCTATCTATCTTTTCTCCTTTTGTGACGTGTGATAGAAATAACCAACTCCTAAAAGCAAAGAGAGAGAGAGAGAGGTTTGAATATGTCTACAGAAAGGCACAGTAGGGAGGGTTACCATTTCCAATACTGTAATGATTCTGATGCAAGGGACTCGAGTGGCGTGAGGCTACATACTTAGAAACCTGACCTTCCCAGCATGATTTACTGACCCCATAACTGCAGAAAAGGAGGATTAGGTTCCTCCAGCTTTTGAAAATTTTAAAAAATCTTGAAGTCTTTATTTTGGTGATCCTCTGAAGATTTGGCCTTTGTGATTCTTGCAGCTTTATTCACAGGCAGGCCTGCAGCTACTACTCTGGAAATGTTCCCTTCATGGCCAATGAGATTTCAAACAACCCCAGGAGTACTAGTTTCTAACTTTATTCGTCTTTGACCATCTCTCTTTTCATATGGCTTCTAGAAATAAAATGTTTAAAAGTTCAAGCACAATAGAACAAATGAACAAATATACCAACCAATGTTTTTACTTTCATGGTACAAGTTTTTCAAATCCTCATTTGAGAAGTATATGAACTTTTATGTTTTTTCAGGAGAATTTAATATTGTTTGGGATACCCATTTGCAAAATGAGTCTATTGTGGGGACTAGAATGATTTTGGGATGATTCTCTGGATACACTCATGTGAAGAAGTTTTGTTGGGTTTCTTATTTCAGGGAAGTTCAAAATCAGGAGGAGAGAGCACAGACTCAGGATCAGCAGTAAACACTCTTTCAAGCAAAGCTGACTTAGCTGAGGCACAGTTGGAACCAGAATCTCCCATCAGTAAAAAGGCATCTTCCTCAGATCAACACGTTTTTGATCAGAAGCATCTGCAACAGTTTCAACAGCAACAATTACACCAAGAGATGGCAAGTGATACTTCAAGAACGGGAACATCACAAAATCAATCCGCTGCTGGCAAAGCACCTATGGACAAGGTTCTTAAACTACAGTGTTTAACTGTTAATCTCCCGGTTCTCTCTCTTACCATATCCCCAAAACTCGGCAAAAAGTTGGTATCTTTATTGTTATTATTACTGTTTTGCTCTCTCTTTCTCTCTCTCTCTCTCTCCCTCGAGCATATCTTCATATACTACAGCACAGATCCCAACAACTCTCGGAAAATCAATAAAGTTCAGAGTTTCCCTGATTTCTGAGCGATTTTCTGATGAATGTCTGACACGAAGCGAGAGAAATAGAGAGAGAAAGAGAGAGGTGTACTGTTCACATAAAAAAAAAGCAAAAAGAGAATCTTCACAGTAGTTACCACTATTTCTCATTATATTGCTGACCCACTTTAGTCCTTCGCTCAATTCTTATAACTCCCCCAACAAAAACTTCATGTTTTTTTATCCTTAAGATCAGTTTTGGAATTAGAAGCCAAAACACACACACCCAAAAAATAAAAATAAAAAAGCCAAACACAAAGCAAAATGGAAGATAATGATGTCTTTTGCTACCCTTATTATGTTGATGATTACCTGCCTCAAGAGCAGTGCTCAACTCACCATCAGAAATCAGAAACGCTTCCAAGAGATTCTGTGAGCTCTTTAATCATTGTGTTTTGTTGTTTAAGAATCACAGAATCTCCCCAAAGATACAGCTATGCTATCAATGCATAAAAAGTAGAATAAAAAATAAAATAATAGTAAAATCATTTTCTTCCTTCTTTTTTTTTTTTTTTCCTTCTTCCAAGTTTAGTTGCTAAATAAACTTAAGCAAAGAAAACAAGCTAAACCCTTTCTCTTTTTAGCTCTTAAAAGTAATAAACTTCATCCTTTTTTCTTGAATATTATTGCAGAGAAAGGGAGCTGGTTCAACATCAGAGAAGCCACTTGATGCTAAGGTACTGAAAACACATGATTTTTTTTTTCCAGAAGATTTTTTTTTTCCCTTTCTAAATTCTTTACCTTTTGGCGTTAAAATGTTGATCTGAAATTCTGTTCACTGCTTCAGACATTGAGACGTTTAGCTCAAAACAGAGAAGCTGCAAGGAAAAGCCGTTTAAGGAAAAAGGTATGTGTAACATTTACTTTACTGGAAATTGAGATTATGGTTTTCTTAAACTTTAAGCTTAGAATTATGAAGTGAAAAAAGAAACAAAAATAGAATCTCAATATACACTCATGTCTGTCTCCTCTCTCTCTCCTTAACAGGCTTATGTACAACAGCTAGAGACAAGTCGAATAAAGCTTGCTCAGCTTGAACAAGACCTTCAAAGATTGCGCTCTCAGGTTTGAGAATTAAATATGTAAAAAATTTTATATAGTTAAAAAAGAAGAAGAAGATTACTGTGTCTAAAATTACAATCTTTTTAGTTAATTATTTAATTGATTAATTAATTTAAATATATTTTTTGTTTGTACTATAGGGACTGTACTTGGGTGGTTCTGGTGGTGCAGGTGGAAATATCAGCTCTGGTTAGTTCATCTCTCTTTCTCTCTCTTTCTTTTCGTCTGAGTTTTATTGAAGAAACATAGATATGCTTTATTTACCAAAGTACCCATAATCTTTGAAGGTATTTTTAGAGAGACCAAGAGATTGGGCAATGCCCTTCGGTCGTACACTTTTTTTTTTCCTGTAAGAGGACTACACGTGGCAGCTGATCATTAGTCAAAGAGTGATTGTGAGTAAAAAAATTCCAACATAAAGTAAAATTTGATGATATCAACGTTGAGCTCAAGTGAAAATGTTCTTCGTGTAATGAATGAGCTATAAGAAAATTTCAGACTGACCAAAAATATGGTTTTTTAGTCATCTACTCCTTTTTTAGATATGGATAAAAAATATATAGACACAAGAAGCACTATTTCGTATTTGATATATTTTAGGTTTTTTTTTTTTTTTGGTGGAAAAATTGGACCTACATTTGAATATGAAAATTTCCCAATTCCCTAATATTCCAATCAAATCTCGCAAACATGTGTGGATATGATTCATGTGGCAGACTCTTGTACTTACCATTTTCGTTTTGTTTTCTTAAAGAAAGGGAAGACTTTTCTGATTTTGACCAAATTTTCTATATAAACTCATTCCCTAATTTTTTAAATTTATTTTTAAACAATTTTTGTTGGAGGATTCAGGAAACAGTAAAAGGGTCAGATTTTTCAAATATCCATAATTGAATCTCAGAGATTGTTTGGCCTTTTCCAAGCATAAAAAGCCATTCTATCTTCTTTTATTTTACTTTGTGTGAATGATTAATCCATTCCATGGTGACAACTTATTTTTCTTCCCACTTTTAGAAGCATAACAAAGCTCTTTCTTAGTGCACATTATTGTTAAAATATTGCCCAACTTGTTCCAACGTATGATATAGCATTCCATTTCATATTAAAAGTTAAAAAGATGGTCATCATTATTAATATTAGTTTTATTTTTATTTTTATTTTTATGATGATCGATATTATTTATTATCTTGTATAGGAGCTGCAATGTTTGACATGGAATATGCAAGGTGGCTAGAAGATGATCATAGGCACACATCAGAGCTTCGGACAGCATTACAGGCACATTTATCAGACAATGATCTTAGACAAATTGTTGATGGATGTATTTCTCATTATGATGACATGTTCCGGCTTAAGGCAGTGGCTGCCAAATCTGATGTTTTCCACCTTATTACCGGAGTTTGGACTAGCGCCGCCGAGCGTTGCTTCCTCTGGATGGGTGGTTTTCGACCCTCTGAACTCATCAAGGTTTGGATTTCCAAAATTGCATGTGATATTGTTGAAATTTTTTTTTTTTTTTTGGACCATAATTTTATTAGTGCCATTTTGGTGGTAATGTAGGAATTTTAGACAGTGTCACAATAAGGAAATTTTAGTAGCGTGTAAATAACCAAATAATATAAATAGTAGTTTCGTAAATAACCAAATAATAAAGGGGCAGAGAAATTCAGTACAGTGAATATTCCCTGTAACGAAGGACCCATTGTCATTTCCAAAGTGATTCAGACAAACCCAGAATGCCCCAACAAAAGGGTCCATTTCTTTTTTGGAGTTAATAAAGGATTTTTTTTTTTTTTTTTGGAGAAATTATACAGTCTTTTGGTGGACCACGTCATCTGTTCACCATTCTACTAAAAAACTTTCACTTGTTTAAAATTGTTGAGTCAGTAGTTTAAAAAAATTTCTAACTCAGCAATTTTAAACAGATGTGAATCTTTTAATATAATGGTAAACCATGTTACTTGTACACTACATGGACCTTATAATTTCTCTTTTTCTTAGATGTTAAAAAGTTTTCTTTGCATTAACATTTTCACTTTTACTTTTTTTTTTTAATTCTAAATATATAACATCTCATATTGAGGTGGTTGAAATAGTAGGTTATAATTAGTGAATAATAATAATAATAATAATAATGATATCAATAATGGATTCACTTAAAAACTATGTATACACTAATCACAATTTACCACCCAGTCTATGTATAATGTAAAATTGTTTCATTTCTTTAATCACATTAATTCTAGGTAAACCTTTTTGTCCAAAAAGAGTTGTACACATGCAAATCCTATATTATTTTATTTAATTTTTAAAGAAAAAAAAAAGTTAATGACCAACTTGCTAGCTCTCTTAGCTTCTAAGTTCTAACTTTGTTTGTTTATTTTGGGGGGTGTTAACTATCAGATGTTAATAGGCCAATTAGACCCATTGACAGAACAGCAAGTGATGGGGATTTACAGCCTCCAACAGTCTTCAAACCAGGCTGAGGAGGCTCTCTCCCAGGGCGAGGAGCAGCTCAAACAGTCTCTTGTGGACACAATAGCTGCCGGTCCGGCCATCGATGGCGGCATGCAACAGATGGCTATGGCCATGGCCTTAGGCAAGCTTTCCAATCTTGAGGGCTTTGTACGACAGGTAAAAATTATCAAATCAATTAAACCCATTATAGTTTGCAACATTTTGAACCTTAATTTTTACCTTACACAATAATTTACTAACATCGTTTTATTAAAAAGAAACGTGACCTTATTGTTTTTTTTTTTTTTTTAAGATAAAATTTCTACTCTAGCCTAATCAAAATGTATATGTGTGTAAAGCTCCTTACTGAAAACTTGAATTCTGGCTTTTGTCCTCCCCACACCTCACAAGCATTTATACTTGTGGAGTGACCACCGCATCAAAGGTGCGCGGTAGTGACCTTATTTTAAAAATAAAGAATAAAAAAAGACAAATTATCCTATTAAGTACATCTGCATGCGTCATGCATATCAAGTAGTACACGTGCATATCGTATGTCACAAAATTCTCAATGAACACACTAGCTCATATACGTTGTTAATTACAACGTTATAACTTGTGGAATTCGTTTCCATTAGTCCTTTCTCTTCCAAGGAAGTCATTGACTTCTTTGTATTATAGTGTTGACTTACTGTATCAAAGTGGATTAAAGTGCTTACAAGCTGCACATATAACCCCTTGCAATCTTGGAAAAACACAAAATCAAAACTTTCATGAGCGAGAGTGAAGGACCTTCCAATTAGATATTCATATATGTCAAGGAGGTTGAATATTTGTTCCCGAGTTTAGATTAATTAATTCTCATGAAAATGATATTTGATATGTAACAAAACCTGGTGTGTCAAGGTTGAAATCAGGCCCTAGCTATATAGGCTGCATCTATAGTATAAAGTCCATTTTGGGTAAGTTCTCACAGCTATAGTTTTTCAAACCTTCTTATTAGTTCTGAGTCCCAGTTTCATACTCGCCTAGTAGGTCTCCCAAGATCGGTTTTTATCAAGAAAATAACCAGGCAAGATTTCAATTCCTAGATGCATGTATATGGACTAATCCACTTGTCAAGAAAGACTATCATGTATTAGATATTTAGATCTCACCTAACATGAGCTAGGAGATTATTCACATGGAGCCCACTTGAACAAGGGCTATAGGATTTTATTTAAACCTTTATCCTAATTATGTTTGTCACTTATGCCGACATAAAATATTTGAAATCCCATGTTATTGTTTCATATTATACTCCACCAAACGCAAATTTTCACACATTTTTTATGAAACACGTGTTATTTGATTGGTGAAATATAAAATGAAACATAGAGGGTAGAACAGAGATTATCCACATGGAGCCCACTTGAACAAGGGTTATAGGATTTTATTTAAACCTTTATCCTAATTATGTTTGTCACTCATGCCGACAAAAAGTACTCAAAATCCGAAGTTATTGTTTCATATTATACTTCACTAATCGCAATTTTTCACACATTTTTTATGAAACGCATGTTATATGGTTGGTGGAGTATTAAATGAAACATAGAGAGCGGAATAGAGATGATTTTTGTTGAATACACAACAATCGGGTCAAGATTAAGCTTTGGTAGGTTAACAAATTGGTTAGAATGTTTCCTTCTTATAGTCCATTCCATTTCATTGTATACCACTATATACCTTGTTTTGCGCCGCAATTCAAACACAACAAGTTATACCTGAAGACCTGAAGGGCAAGAATCCATGGAACTTTATCACCTCAGCTTGATTTTAACATTTTTATTGAGTATTTGACCTTAAAGCTTTTTGAAAAAACTGTAGAGGAAAGTGATCGAGGGGCAATGTTAATCTAGTCAACATGTATGCTAAGAACATTTCTAATGTATTAGATGCTGATCCAACGGTCCAATACGGTCCAACTTTTGATCATCATGAATAGGCTATATTTCTATTGTGTTTTTGGTCAACTTTGAGATGTGACATATGTTTTATGTGAATTTTGTATAAATAATCTCCACTGCATGTCTGCCATTTGTACGGTGGATTGTCTATTTCTATTAGGGAATATATATTGCTTTGCTGCTAAGAAGTCCATCAAAGATGTTGAATGCTAGGGTTTTTGATGTGGTATTTTCATCTTATAAGGTACCTATCGAAAGTTGGTTTGAAAGTGATGCCTGTTGAAATAAAAGCCCTAGCTACACCTATCAACAAAACTTTAAAAATAATTTGGGGAATATTTACTAATTAATCAATTGGAAAAACTTTAGGATTTTTCTATTTTTTTAATTCTATGATTGGAACGGTCCAAATTATATATAAGACAAAATAATGAGTTTCAACCTCTTTGAAATGTTCAGTTCTTGTCCATGTGCCCCCTTGCACTAGGGACACATTTCAACTCTATATGGTGGTTGTGGTTTCATAAATAAATAATATACATATTTGTGTTGTTGTTCATCTATATTTTCTATGATTAATTTTATTTATGAATTTTGTTAAAATAATGGTTAAGTGATTGAATTCAAAAATTTCCTAATAATTTAAGCTTTTGGGACAATAGGTAATTTAACAGATTTATCATTTGTACATGCTTTTAAATTCAGGCCGATAATTTGAGACAGCAAACCCTTCATCAACTGCGTCGAATATTGACGGTTCGACAAGCAGCAAGGTGTTTTCTTGTAATTGGGGAGTACTATGGCAGACTAAGAGCCCTTAGTTCTCTTTGGGCTTCAAGACCAAGAGAGTAAGATCACCAAAAAAACTATAACTATTTAATTCTTGGTATATATTCTTTTTCTTAGGCTCTATTTAATGATCTTTGAAATGGTTCATACTAATAGTTTCTATTGGATATTTTACATACAAATTCAAAATTACCCTTTACATTTTTTTCCCTTCCCTCTATTCCTTTTCGAATTAGTCAAAAGAACTGTAGAATATAATTTGTTTTGGGTGAGTAAATTCAACTTATTATAACTTCATACCTAAAGAAAAAGGTGGCAGCGACTTCTTTTGGGATATCATTTCAACCCTGAATTTTTTTAAAAAGAAACTAATGTAAAAAGCACAAATATAATAAGTCATTCTTCTTGAGATTACTTAAGATGCACTTCAAGTAATTTTATTCTATACGTATTCTAGCTTCCATTCAATTTAAAATTAAACTAAAAACAATAATAATAACGTGAAAAGTTAATTTATAGCTACAATGTAAGTGCTAGCTTTTACATGAGCTTGTCTAAAATATATTTTTTTGTTAATTATTATTATTATTATTTTTTATTTTAGACTATTCATGTATTAAGGTAACCAATGTTGAAGTTTTCTCTATCAGGACCATGATGACTGAAGATAACTCATGCCAAACCACCACGGATTTACAAATTGTTCAACCTTCGCATAATCATTTCTCAAGCTATTGAATGAGAATCCATTAGCCACAAAAAGATGACCCAATGAAAAGAAGTCCTTAATTAACCCTTGCTTTCATGGAGGAGCTCCTGTTAGATTTCTTCAAGCTACTTTAGAGGAGGATAGGAAATTTCTTCTTCTTCTTTTTTTTTTTTTTTTTTTTTTAATCTTCTGCTTTTTTTTAGTATCTTTATATATACTACTATGTTATCTTGTACATATAATTAAATCAATATTATATCTCTCTATTTGCTTAAACAATGAGAAAAAAAAAAATGGAAAAGTTGGAGTATATACACCTTTATAAATTGCATGTTGCTTTTTTGTTTCTATCGCATGAAACTACTACCTTCATCAAATGGATTTGATATTTTAAATAAAGGGATAAAAACAAACTAAGAGAGAGAGAGAGAGAGAGAGAGAGAGAGAGAGAGAGAGAGAGAGATGGCTTCATTTAAATGAAGTGGTTGAGAGCAAGAGTATTCTAATAGAAAAAACAAGACGAGGAAAAGAATATAAATTTGAACATTGTCTCTTCTTAAAAAATTGTAGTGGAAAGAGAGATAGAAGTTAGGCCGTTGAGCTTCATTTATATCAACTGGTTACAAATGCCATTTTTCTAATAGCAGAGAGAGAGAGAGAGAGAGAGAGAGAGAGTTCCTTTCACTATAATTGCATAAAAGGAACAAATGGCATGAATGGTGGCCAAAGTTAAATTGGAAAACGCACCTTACGAGATGAATGCAAGAACCACATCAGTAAGTTATAGTAGTACATTATTTATGGTTCATATTATAAATATGTTGTATTATATATATAGGTTATAATCTAGCCAAAAAGTTTGGAAAATAAAATATAAACAATTAAATCTAAAAAAAGAGTATAATAATTTTTTCACCATCTTTCTCTGATACCACTGATTTGGTGAAATTTAGACATAAAAAAATTTCCTTCAATGTCTAAGTTATGAAAATGAGATTTCAATCATCCCTTATTTTTCAGCATTTGTTAATGTGTAAGGTGACCAAAGCATTAATGTGTGAGGTGACCAAAGCAGGCATCTAATGCCAGCAATATATATATATATATATATATATATGTATATTTTCGTTACAATTAGATTTTTAAGATGTTTACTCTCTAAAGAATCGAGTCAGCTTTATTTATTAAAGAGAGACAAAGCTACCAATCGAACTATGAGGCTCGGTGGTCCACGCCAACTATACACTTATCTAACATTTCACCTCTAATTTTTCTTAATACACAACCTTACTAATCAAGTCATACATATGATTTATGCAGTAATTTCCATTCAATTTCAATTAAAAAAATATGGAACTCCACTAGTTGAATAGACCTAAAATGCTTTGGAATCCTCATATAAAACGAAAAGATATGCTCCCAAAAGATTTGATACTAAGCATAATACTCAAATATAAATATATCTAAACATATATATAAGTTTTAAGTTCAAATATATTTCTCTTGCTAGTGGTTTTCATTTTTATAGGAAGCCACTGAGCAAGCATGTTCGCATGCATTTCTTATGAGAGGGACTGCATGCATACAATATTCATGCATTATAAATGGTGTACGCTTTTCTCTTTGTTCGTTCGTGCTTTTGATTGTGTCCGACTAAAACGACAACATACATTTAGCTACAAAAAAGTACTCAATCAATCTAAAGTACTCACAACCCAATATGCCCCTTCACTTCAGTTTGAGCCACCAGTGACCAGTGGTCATGGTTACCCAGATTGAGCGTAGGAAACAAAAACAAAAAATGCGCAAAAGCTGCAGATTTGCTATAAGAATTTGGAGTTCTAGAAACTATGGCACGCAGCTCTTTGTTATTTATTTTTTCTTTGATAATTATAATGGAGAGAAGATTTAAACCGTGATATCTCTATTGAAACACTAAAAGTATTAGTTAAGCTAAAAGTCTCTTGGATGAGAGTATTATAATACTGTTTTTCGATAAGCAAAAATAAATTGTTATAACATAGAATCAAGCATATGTATATACTGAATGTGGGAATTTATTTAATTGAATGGTTAAGTTAGGGTTCCCCATGTCACACCATACAAAAATGACCATGACCTAAACCTTATATTTACTATTGAAAATAAACATCAACTCATACATCATTATTCCATTTTTGTAGCCAACTAGGTTATTATGTTAGTGAGAAACTCACTGTGAGATTAAACAAAATATATATATATATATATATATATATAAATAATGAAAGAGACTAAGTTTCACTCTAGATATCATCACCCACTTCCATATTAGTATGTACACTGAACAGTTTTCTATATATGATTCATTAATGAGCAATGACAATCACAATTCACAATCACTAATAATCTAAAATTGGACACAACAAAAATGGTCAAAAAATTTATTAATTTTATATTGATTAACCATATCTTAGGAGGCTAACAGCAAATCACCAGAAACCGACACACTTGTTTAATATTCTTCCCCATATCTATGACTATAACATGTACGTCAACTAACATGTTCCTATAGCTCATAACTATGGATTTGAATCTCAATATTTTGTTTAGAATTTATAACTTTTCTTTTTGCCTCTACTTTTGGCTCCATTATGAATAAAATTTTAACAAGGGGTGGCAAATTTGGGTCATTATCAGCGTGCTTTATTAACCCAATTAGATTAAAGGAGACAAGATGACCTTATCTTTTTTTACTTTAATGCATAAACGTCATTTTAGAGTGATTAGGTATGATCAATTAGAAAAGTTGCTGTTGTCATTACTTTATAGTAAAAACAGTATTAAATGCATTAAGTATAGGTTTAGTGTGCACTGTGCAATAGAAACCATTCTATTGTGATCATTTAGCCAAAAATAAAATTGTCACCTCATGATCATGAATACTTTTTATGGATTTTTAAAAATAAAAAAAGTTTCTTTTTATGGTTTCATAAAGTAACGGTTAGCTTAGGTTTTAATTATTAGGACCTTAGCATGCCCTTTACCCTTATCATTATGGTTTATCCATAGAATCTGATATATATCTTTCTAGTATGCATTGGATGGAAATTTATATATTAGGAATATTGATAAGTTAGGTTAAGTGGGTTTAGTTTAATTTGTTTTTTATTTATTTGAAGCATTAGTTTAATTTGTTGAAGAGTATATTATGTGGTTAGGATTTAGTGGTATATATATGTGTTGACCATAACTTGCCCAAATATTTAATCTTGTCTACGCAAATCAAATTGCTTTTGAAAGGCTTCAATAATTCATATTTTTAGCTAGGTATTATACAATAATTTTTTTCATTTGAGTTTGTTTGGTATTGACTAGAATGATTGCTAAATCCCACCCGATATTCCACTATAAAGAAATAGCAAGGGTTAAATGAAAGAGGGCCAAATCCAATGCTTTAATTGATCTGATATTATGTCTAAAAGTAATGTGTTCTTTAATGGTTTTTTTTTTTTTTTTAATTAATAGTAGTACAGTTCTCAATGGTCAACGGTTTAGTTATTAACATATTAAGAGTCAAATTTTCCTTCACTCTTCTCAAAAAATAAAATAAATAAATAAATTTCCTTCACGGCATGCAAGCGCATGTAATTCGCTAATTTTGCTTATCATCACAAATTTTCAAAAAGGAAATATATACCATAAAGATATGTACAACCTTTAGCCGCTTTCATAAAAAAATAAAAAAATAAAAACCTTTAGCCCCTAGTATCCAAGAGGCTTAGGTTATTATTATGAGAATTAGGAATGACAACATTTTATCCTCCAAGACATGAGGAGCCAAGAGCATGACGGTAACAAAACAGAATGACCTTGAACATGCAATAAAATAAATTCTTAAATAGAAAAATATAGTTAAAATGATAAGTCGTAATTGGTGTGTTATTCTTTTTTATATAAGTTTATTAGTGACAAATTATTATACATCAATTATAATTTGTCATTTAAAAAAAAACTACAAAAAAAAATTAAAATTTTTTTGATCCTAAACTATTTATTTATTTTTTTGAGAATCATGACTCTAAACTTATTGTTAATAAAATATTACAGATGACAACATTTTATTTTAGGTAAATTTTGATAGTGGATCAAGTTTCCAAGATAATAAATATATCTCCAAGAAAGATTATCTTAATATTTAATTTGCAAAAGAAAATTCATCTTAAACAAAGTTTCTTTCGATAAATAAATGCCAGGTGCATCCTTTCAATTCTCATGGCTTGTCTACTGATGTCATTACTTTAGCATCTCCCTTTCACAACTTGTGATCTCAATAGTTGTAAAATACTTTGTAGAAATTAATATGACTCTAGACTTATTAAAACGAAAAAATGTTGGAAGAGTCAAACCTCAATTGCATTCAAGTAATAAACCCAATGAAGGTTGCAAATGATACAAGTTATAATAAGAGTGCATTTGAATACTGCTTATTTTGCTGAAAACTGAAAACTGAAAATAATAAAAAAATAATTTTTGGATTACTGTTCACACCAAAAACATTGTTCATTTGCCTATTGCACTGTTCATGTCCTATGAACAGCGTAATAGGCGTTGGTTTACAAAAAAAAAAAAAGAAAAAAAAAGTAGGAAACGCAAAACGTCCACTTATCCAAACGCTTACTAAATGTGCGTTTGGATTCCGCTTATTTTGCTGAAAACTGAAAACACTGTAACAAAATAATTTTTAAATGTGTGAATAGTACCGTAAAACTTATTTTTAATGAAAGTTTTGTTGAAAAAAGAGGTTTGTAATTCACGGGACCTATTAGAAAAGCATAAAGGCTGTTCTCAAAAAAATAAGAAAGAAGGGGAAAATGCGAAAACGCTCAAACGTGACCGCTATCCAAACAAGTATATTTTAACTTTCACTATTTTGTATTACATATATTATTTGACATGTATCAATCCATAACTAAAACCTGATTTTTTAATCTCTATGAATACGACAGGTATTGAATTGACACTAATTCATTTTAAAATATGTGTTAGTTTTGTGTCCTCTCAAGTGCCCAAAACCACTTGAGAGAAGCAAAACCTCTCTCTTTCTCTCTTTCTCTCTAAGCAAGCAAAGACCTGGTCACAGATTCTAACCAATCCTTCTTTTCTACTTACAAGTTAAAACATCACATGAGCACAAGATTATACTAGCTAGACCTGATCCTAATCCTCTCGGAAGTCGGAACTTTACAGTACAGTAACTACGGTCAACAATGTTTTCATGATTAATTTACCTCATTCCGTGCTTGTACCAAAGATTATACGTGTGAAAAATTCATCCATGCCATTACTGTGCAATTTGTACCGAAGGCATCCGATTCCCTGTTTTACTCGGTCCACAACTCTACTTCCATTTCTGCCGGTACCGCTAGCTTCACCATATTTTTTTTTTTGAAATTTTAATTTATTAATTTGTGAATGTTTCAATGACTAGGATGTCAATGTTGAGGTAAAAGGACCATATTTTTTTTTTTTTTTTTTATGTATAAGAAAATTGATCATCAAATAGCAAAATATTGAAACAATAACACAGTCACAGACCAAAATAATGAAGCTATACATGAATAGCAGCACACTGTGATATCAAGAAAGTGACTTCCTTGATTTATGCAAGTAACATGTATTTACTTTATGAAGTCAAAAAAAGATCAAGGTCCCCGTGGTCAAAGAGGATTGCATATATTCATGGCTTTAGAAAACCTAATGTTTAACTCTCTATTTTTTTCTTTTCTTTTCTTTTTTTCTTTTTTTTTTTCTTTTTTTTTTGAAAACTGCACTAGCTGTTCTGAAACAATTAAGAGGGAATAAAAACATCTCTCTTATTTTATGATGAATGGAAGAAAGGGTTTATCATTTATATGTATGAGTCCTAGTTCAATATGTTGTGATTGACTATGACAAACTGCAAAACGAAATGGAATGAAAAATATATAAGAAGCTCTATATGTATGACATGCTATATATTTTGCCCTTTCGGTGTCAGCATGCATTCTTTCTTGATGTATAAAGCTAGAGACATGGGGGCTCTACAACCAGTTTCTTTGCTAAACTCTGGGCTCTCAAGGATGGCCTGACTCTTTGCAACAGTCTTAATCTTGAGGCTTTGGAAATAGAGTTAGATGCCAAATTTATTGTTGATCTGGTATCCAGTACTAAAATCACTATTCGTATTATTTCTCATAAATGTGCAGATGCTCTTGTAAGGATTGGGACTAAGCAACTGATGGATTTTGTTCTTTTTGATGCTCCACCGCTAGGGGTTGTAAATGCTTTCAATTCAGACTTTAATGCATGGGTTGTACTCTAACAGACATTGTCTTAAAACTGTTGTTACTCTCTCATTAATGAATCTATCCAAGCCCAAAAAAGAAAGTATAAGCAAGAATGTTTGTATGATTAGTATTACATTTACCATATATCAAGGGAGTTAATACCGTACCGGAGGTTGTATCGGTTTGGCCAGCGGCACGATATATTTCTGATACCGGTCAATACCAGCGTACCGTTTTGGATTTACCGCTAAATATATATATTCTCTTAAAAATTTTATATATTCTCTTAAAAATATAAAATGATTTTAAAGCCTGATATAATAATTTCTTTAAATATTAATAATTATGATTGTAGTATAATTTTTATTTATTTTATAAAAAAATATATTTCACTTAATATGTAAATCTTTAGTTCACATATCTATCCAATAGTGTCAACCCACTAAACGATAATATTTTCATTAAAAGAATATAAAAAGATAAATGAGAATAATATATAAAAAAAAAAGGTACGGACAATGGTGCAGTTAAAATTAAATTTAAAGGTGTACTTTGAACTTTTAAATTTGTTTACACATTTCAAATTTCAATATCCTTGGGTTTACTCTTCACGTGTGGTGTCAGACACAAAAAATAAGATAATGAGAACCACACAAAATAAGAGAAAAAGGAACAAGTTAGCTATACTCTTAGTCAAAGGACAAAACAACAACAAAGAAGAAGAAGAAGAAGAAGTAGTAGTGAAGCCAACGAATGAAACTAGAGGACGATGAGGAGATGCCCAGAGATATGATAACAAAGACCGGTGAAGTCAAGGTGGCGATGGCGACGTGGGCCATTCACCAGTAACTTTTGTTCTTCATTTTTTTTTTGTGGTCATTTTAATGGTTTTTTTTTTACCGGCCGGTTTTTATTTTCCAGTCGAAATGGCCGATATTTTTCGGTACACTCCGGTATAGACCTGTATATTGAGTGGTACAATTTAAGGGTATTTCTATACCGTTTTACTCACCGGAATGAGAAATACCGATCGTACCACCAGTACGATATAGTATTAACTCCCCTGTATATATCTATTATTATTGTTTCTTCTGCAATTCTCACTTAGTGAACATTTTTCATATATCATATTATCCAAAACCCGTATTTATATCCATGCTTTGTACCTTTTTTGTGTGAGTAATAAAGAGTTTGGTTAATAGATGCTCTTAAAACACTTATTAATAGATTAAAAAGGTTTTGATACCATTTTAATAAAAAAATATAAAAAAAATACCAAAAAAATCAATTACTTTTTTTTCTATAAAAAATTTCTTAAAAAATCTCCTAAACCAATATTCTTATGACATTGGTTGACTTTTTCCTATATTAAAAGTTAAGTACTATAAATCGTGACTAAGCCAAATACTTATCTTCTCTGTCTATTTAATCATTCTAATCTATGCAGTTAGCAAAATGTTCTGGGAATGTATATATCTGCTCCTTCCACTACAAAAAATGGGGGCTTTAGGCCCCGTTTTTTTGGAAACGGACTAAAGCCGCATTTTTAAAAACGCGGCTTAAGTCCGTTCAACAGGCCGCGTTTTTTCAAGCGCGGCCCAAAAAAAAGCTTGAGGCCGCGTTTGGAAAAACGCGGCCCAAAAAAAGAACTTCAGGCCGCGTTTTTAGACGCGGCCTCAAGCTTTTTCTCAAGCTTTTTCTCAAGCTTTTGCTCAACCCTAGCCCTCATCACCCTCCAGAGCTCCATCTCCCACACATCTCACCCTCATCACCCTTTGTAACATCCAGAGCTCCAAGCCCTCATCACGCCTTCATCTCCATCTCCGATTTCCGATCTCCGATCTCCGATCCAAGATTGAGGCTCTAAGATGGAGATGAAGGCGCTCCAAGCCTCCATCTCCGATCTCCGATCCGAGATCGAGGCTCGGAGATGGAGATGAAGGCGCACCAAGCCTCGATCTCCGATCAGATCGGATATCGAGGCTTGGAGAGCTCCATCTCCGAGCCACGAAGGCTAGGGTTTTGCCAGAGCTGGTGGCAGCGTCGACGGCGACGTCCTTGTAGCTACAAAGCCGGTGGATTGTGGCGGCTTGGACCGGCGTGCAGAACTCGAAGCCAGATTGGGTGGAATGGAGGTGGGTGGTTTGTTCCGATTTGTTGGTGCAATTTAATTTATCAATTTTACTGTGTTTATGTTCTTGTTCAAATATTTAATGTGTTATTGTTTAAATTTGCTGGGTTTTAATTTTTTGCTGGGTTTGTGTTCTTGGCATGAATAGACCTTGGCCACATTTAAATTGCATTTATATTTGTGTTTACGCCATGTTTAATTTTTTGCTGGGTTTGTGTTCAAATATTTGTGTTCTTGTTTATATTTGCTGGGTTTGTGTTTAATTTAAATTGCATTTATATTTATTGCTTTTTCAGAATTATTTTTTTTGAATATTTTTGAATATTTTCAGAATTTTTTTTTTTAATAGACCTTGGTCTTAGGCCACGTTTAAAACGCGGCCATAGACCTTGGTTTTAGGCCGCGTTTTTAAAAGTGCGACCATAGACCCCGGAGGCCTATAGTCGCGAGATTTAGGCCACATTTAAAAACGTGGCCTAAAAAACCGCGGCCATAACCCTATTGGTCCTATAGCTGCGTTTTTCGAACCTTAGGCCGCGTTTTAAAAACGCGGCCTAAAGTCCTTTTTTTTGTAGTGCTCGTTGCAAGGCATATAAAAGCAATTTGTTTCTATGATATGTCCAACTTTGTTCTGGCTTGACATTGTGAACACTTCAACATTAATAAACCTTGTCTTTTTCTCTCTATTGGAAGAAAAAGTCAAGGCATACATATATCCATTTACGTTATGGTGTAAAAAGCTAACATGTTTACTACCCATTTATAGATATGATGATAACTATTTGTATCATTTTGATGCTTGTAAAGCTGTGCTTCGAAGATTATCAGGGACTCTTTAACTTGGCAGGATTGATATATCACGTGTTTGGTACGTCTTGATATTGATGACTTGTGGTCCAATATTGTATAAGCTGGAATCATATATACCAAATGATTCTGATGTGTATAGAGGAAATCAGTATGGTCTCTTTGTCTGTCTTATTATAACTTATGCAGCAGATTTTCATTGTCATAATAAACACCATATCTATAACTATATATCTATATAATAGCGTAAACTAGGAGAAAGTTTTGACTTTAAAAATGGTGGAATATAAGTTTGCATGCATAGAAAAGATATGTCACAGACTAGGATTTAATTCCTGAGGGACACCGAGAGATTTAACATGCAACTTACCCCTCTTTAAACTGAAGGAAATCAAGAATTTGTTGCTTCATAAGGGCAGGAAAAGCAGCAATTATAGGATTTGGTCTTAACCCTGGAATTTTTCTAAAAGATTCAATTGCATTATAAAATTTGATAATTGGGGTAGGAAAATGTTAGCATATAAGCTAGTATGGGCCATTGGGTTTGGGCCTAATGTACTGTACTTGTAGTACATTTATATTACTTATACTTCACACATATTATGCCTCTATAAGGCTCTTATTGTACCGTGTTAGATTCATAGAATATACATCAATATATAAACTATTTCCAGTTAGAGAAATTTAAACCTTAGATGTCTTCATTGGAAAAACTAAGAGATGCTAATTGAGTTATAATGCAATTGACAATTCAATTGCATCTTCAAATAGAGCAAGTGGGTGGATATTAGCACCTGAGAATAGCATAAATCATCTGCAAAGCATAGCTGAGTGAGTTTTAATACTTCGTATTATTTGGGATCAAATCTCAAGGCAGAAGAGTCATTGATAGCTGACCCGACTGCAACAGTTTTAAGAAAGTTTCCATTGCCAAGACAAACAGGCAGAGAGAAGGGTCTCCTTACCTAAGTCCTCTTCTATTCTTTAAGTATAGTCGTTTTACAAAATATTAATGAAAAAAGATTAGTAACGGTGCAGTACGTATGGGTCATTCTTCTTCTTCTTTCATAGATAAATACAATAATGAGGAAGGGGAAATTTAAACTTTGAATGTTAGAAATATTAAAATGTGTTAGTTGAGTTATAAGACTTTTGGTATTTTTAAAATGCTTATTGCTAGAAGATTTATATATAATTTTATGCAAACTGAAATTATTATGACTAAGTCTAAGAAGGCTAATGATAAAATTTAATAATGCTCAATAACTCAAACTACACGTTAATACGAAGAAAACACCAAGGTAGGCTACACAAGTCCTAAGTATTTTCAAAAGTTTATATATATCTAAATAATAAGAGATTTGAATTTTTTTGGACTCTTCCATATTATGCCACATAACATAAGCTTTGATAGACTCACAATTTTTCACATAAATGTATTTTTTAATTCTTTATTTATTTGACACACAATCTATTTTTTAATTTCTTATTTATTTGACAAAAACTAATGAAATGCCAACCATTCATTTTAATACCTAATAAGTAACTTGAATTTAGACTCCCATTTGGAATTGTTTTTTGTAGAGTGGCGTGCAAGTCTTTGACTTGCTTCCAAAGTATGTTTGTATGTAACGCAAATTCCTTCACAATAAAAGATGGGTAGCAGACTTACTCTCCTAAAAGTCATATAAGATTAAAAGAACTAGGCTAAGCTCGACCAATACATCTATATAAGAAGCAAGAACCATCATAGAAAAATTAAACAACATTATAGTTGTAGTTTCAAATTTCAAGCCATGGGAAACCCATTGTGGTAACATCAATGAGACATATATAAGAAACACACCATGACCAATAACAGGAAGATCATCCAACCTTCACATGCCAATAAATATGCTTTAGAGCTCATGCAATCAAACCAAAAATTCAACTACAATAGCAACAATGTGCACCCTTTTTTATGATTCCAAATGCATCGAAACCCAAATTGACAACAAGGTGCCAAACATTGAATGTTTTATATTTATTTATGGTGCACGAGTTGTATTTTTAAATTAAAATTAATAAATAAAACTTAATATCATATATATTCTATATCTATATTTGCTACCTCACTTTGAAGGCTTCACAACATCATTATTTTATTTATGGATAAATTCCATTCACACCCCCTGAGGTTTGGGCTAATGTCAACCAGATTCATGACTTTTCAAAACTAATCAATTTGGTCCCTAAAACCAATTTAATCCCTAAAACAATTGAGAAAAAATAACTAATTGTTTAGGAACTAAGTTTTAGAGACCAAATTGACTAGTTTTGAAAAGTATTGGATCTGGTTGTCATTAGCCCAAACATTAGGGTATGTAAGTAGAATTTACCCTTTATTTATTTGGTTTTTTAAACCAAATTTTACCACTACAAACATGCTTCTCTTATATTTCTATTGTGTGCTTCGGACCTTAGGTCCCATTCAATCCATTTTAGTCTTATTCGGTCCAACTTCAGTCCATATTGGTTCTAATCGGTCCACATTGGTCCTATTTGGTCCATTATGTCCACTTCGGTCCTATTCTATCAATTTGGTCTTTTTGGTCCACTATTGTTCTATTCGGTCCACATTGGTCCTATTCAAACCATTATGTCCAATTCAGTCCAATTTGGTCTTATTCGGTCCTACTTTGTTCACTTTGGTTCTATTTGATCCAATTTGGTCCTATTCGGTCCATTATGTCCACTTCAGTCCTACTCAGTCTACTTTAGTCTTATTCGGTCCTATTTTATTTACTTTGGTTCTATTCGGTCCACTACTGTCATATTCGGGTCATTCTGTCCACTTTGGGTTTATTTGGTCTTATTTGGTCCATTCTATCCACTTCGGTCTTATTCGGTTCAATTTGGTCTTATTTGCTCAACTTTAGTTCTATTCGGTCCATTTTGTTTACTTTGGTCCTATTCGGTCCACTTTGGTCTTATTTGGTCCATTCGGTTCACTTTAGTTTTATTTGGTCTATATTAATCCAATTCGGTCCACTTAGGTCCATTTTGGACTAATTGAGCCTTAAACTGGTGTTTTTTTTTATTTTTTTGTAACAATAACAATAACACAGTCACAGACCAAAATAATGAAGCTATATATGAACAGCAGCACACTGTGATTTCAAGAAAGTGACTTCCTTGATTTATGCAAGTAACATGTATTTACTTTATGAAGTCAAAAAAAGATCAAGATCCCTGTCTCCTCCTTGTGGTCAACGAGGATTGCATATATTCATGGCTTTAGAAAAACCAATGTTTAGCTTCTTTCTTTCTTTCTTTTTTTTTTCTTTTTTTTTTTTTGAACTGAAAACTGCAATAGCTATTCTGAAACAATTAAGAGGGAATAAAAACATCTCTCTCTTATTTTATGATGAATGGAAGAAAGGGTTTATCATATATATATATATATATATATATATGTATATATAAGTTGCCTTTTTAGTACAAATTTTATATATATTTGGATTGAAAAGTACGAATTTTATTCTATATGTGCCAAACTCTTTAATTTTGGGTTAAAAATAAAAATAAATTAGGCATCAGAAATTAGAAATTAGTGATATAGGCCATAAAAAAACAATTAAAAAATGATAAATATTCAAAAGAATACCTTAAAATTCAAGTTTTGATAATATATATATATATATATATATATATATATGTGTGTGTGTGTGTATTATGTTTATATTTGGAAAGAAAAAAAAAAAAGCTACAATTCTGAACTTATGTTTTGAATACAAAATACATTATATGCTTCATTACATAAAACTTATAAAAATAGAAAATATTTATAAATAAAAAATACACTATTTAACCTACAAATTTTACATTATATTCTTATAGAATAAAACAAACAAGTAGATCAAGCAATATAAGAACAAGAAGAAGCCATAAGACAGTGCCTTCCAACATATAATAACATTGATCCTTCAAAAAGTTTTGGTCCCCAGATGCAGGATCAATGCTCGATGCTCCGCCTCGAATTTTTGATATCTCCAGTTGATCAGCCCTCACAGGTAGGCCTTCAAAAGTCAACACAGAGACCATGCTAGTCCAATTGGAAGGGCACTGACATTATGGTTTCTTGTGGTTCTTATATTGCTCTGGAGGGAGATGGAAAAGATAAACTTGTTCTGGAAATGTACAAATACCATAGGAATCAGTCATATTTTTCCATTGACTTGAAATTCATACAGAGGAATAATACTATAATTACAATTTCGTATCAATTGCTTCAGCTAGACAAGTTGGTCCTAATCTAAACATTGGTTTGAGAACTAATTGGGAATTTTCATCAGATAATGTTCAACTCTGATAGGTCATCCATTGGTATTTCGAGACCTACACAATCATAGTCTTGCAAGACCTCGTCATCGAAGTTCAACCAAGTACTCAGATCTTGAGGTTCAGTTATGTCATTGGGTACATCTAGTGCTTCCATTGAATCTAATTCATTTAGTGGCAAGTTAGCAAAATCAATGGGTTCGTCCGACTCTTTAGATGATTCCTGCAGAACATTACTGGGCATGCGTGACCCCCTTTCTCTGCTTATTTTATTGGTAACAAGAGCCACCGAGTGACTAGATGCCTGAGCTGGTGGACAAGTAGGTTCTGTTGCTTCTGTAAGCCTGCCATGGAAACTGCTTCCTGATGTTGATAGATGACTAATCTTTTGCTTGGGCTTTGCTTTTGTTTTACGTTCACTTCGGAAACTGTCCATTGATGAACGACTGGCTCCAGAGACAGAATTACTCTTTACAATATCTCCGTTCTGATCCCTATCTCTCTCACTTCTCTTTCCCTTTACTCCATCAAGAACAGGGTTGTCAAGAGCTGATGTCACCCTTGAGGAGGCACTTCCAACAACATCATCAATTAGCATTTCCCTCTTCTTTCCCTTAATGAACACTGAGCCATGCTTGGAAGAAGCTTGTTCAGAAGAGTGAATGACATTTTGTAGAGCATCTGATGAACCTCTGTCTATATTATCACTGAGCGAATCATACCTCTCATCTCAAAAGTGCTAGAAACGGCACCTGTGGCAGCAAACAATACCCAAAAGCTCTTTTTCATTAAACTGACACAAATAACCACAAATTACAGAAGCTACAGTTGAAAGATGTTTTTCTTAAAAAGGAAAAGTTACTGAATAACCCATAGAAGTAGCACAATCAATTTAGGACCATGTCTCATAAGTGTCCATCACTAGTTTGTACCTCCCTACCCCTCCCTTGGGAACAACATCCATTAAAAGAAAAAGTAGCTCAAAAGCTTAGTGATAAGTCAAAGCATGCCATGCTACCCAAGCCAGAGATTTATAGAATACACTCTTACTTACCAGAAGAAAAAAAAAAATTTGCGGGGGGGGGGGGGGGGGGGGGGGGGGGAGAGGAGAAAATGAAAGGCATGCATTAAAGGGATCACAAAAAGAGCATGTAAAGATTTAATTTGAGATATACCTGATCCCCTAGCTTCCACTTGGTGGGAAGCTTCATTGCATGTATTACTAGCACTTCCTGAGCCAACACAATCAACCGATTTTGCATCATTATTGCATGGAGGTGGCGAAAATATGACATCCTGCAGCGCAGGCTCACTAAAGCAACTATTGCCAGTATCTTCAAATTTCCGACATCTAGCAAGAGTGCGCTTCACAAAAGCCAATGCAACTTGTTTCGAAACCTTACGGACTGCACTTTTGGAAGCATAACTCCCACGGCAAGCCTGTAAAAAGATTAATTTGACAGATTTTTTTATTTTTTGAATAATGTCTGAATAATGCCTACTACAGTACCACAATGCCGAAACTATTATTATTCTTCATTGTATAAACAATGAGATTATAATCCCAGGGCGTTTTAGTTATGAAGTTTACTAAAATAACCTTATTTGCATTTATTTATTTTTTATTGGTAAGTTACATATGCACCACCCGATAGGGTTTTTGAACCCATAACCTCACCCTTAACGGCTCAACCTAGCACTTATAAGTTATAAGGGGAGGAAGTACCAGTTGAGCAGAGCTACAGCTCATTGGCCCTAGCAAATTATTTATCATACAGACATTTGAACCAAAGAAAGATACTCCATAAAGCAGAGGAATTTGTTCATCATACAAGCATGCATGCACCCTCAACAAACACACTGAATAAGATACACCATAAGGTAAGACTAAAATATATAATATCAATGAGATGCTAGTGAACAAGTTAGAAAAGGAAGCAGCAACGAAAATGAGATTTTGCAGCTAAATACAAGCTATACTCGTGATAAAAGACTATAATGATACATATTTACACACAAATATCTCCAAATCCACCTCCGACATAAGATAATCAATTAGGCCTTAGCAAGCAGTCTATATTGCCAACCAATTTATAAGAAATGTCACCACCATAGATTGATAAGACAATCAACATATCGATGGTATACTACGTTGAAACTGTTAAGGATGACAGTACATATGTATAAGTAATGGCATAAGACCATCTAAAATTGAAATTCCAGTCATCAACCAAATATAAAGCCATGATCCTAAAAGTAAGACAAACCAATCACAGAAACGTCATTATATATATATATATATATATATATATATATAAGATGCTGCATTTTTCTCTATGACACTGTCAAAACACAACTCCACGGTCTTTGTTTGGTTGGAGGGAGGAAAATGGTGGGAGTATAGAAAAGATTTAGTCTTCCCTCATGTGTTTGGTTGGGGGGATGGAAAAGTGGAGGATAGAAAATATCATTGTATAAAGTTACTCTCATGCCCCTATTACAAATTTGTTCAATAGTTTATAATAAGTGTTTTTTTTTTTTTTTTAATTATAAACTTACAAACACAGCTAATAAAACAGCTAGCAAAAAAAAACCAAAACAAGAAAACCTACCATTGGATTAAAAAAAACCAAAACGAACATTAACGTAATTGTACACAGTGGAGGCAACATAATCACAAAAGGAAGGGGTACTTTTGGTGTTTTACCATCAACCCCTTCCCTCTCCCGTTTTCTCCCCAAATTGGGGGTGAGGGGGGGGGGGGGATTGGTTTTTGGTGGGCCCAAGAGGCCCCACCAAAATCTCCACCCCCCCAATTTCCCCTCCCAACCAAACAACCCCAAAAAAGCATTTTTCCCACCATTTACCCCTCCCCCTTTTCCATCCTCCCCCAAATCACCCCAACACTAAATGATATTGCTTAGGTTTTACCATATATGATGTGCACAATTTCTGACAGCAGACACATTCTGGATTTAAGATGGCATGGCCAAAAGAATCATCAATATCAGGCAACCACTATACCCTAAACAGCAGTGATACTATCCGTGTAACCATATCATCTAGCCCTACAAACCCATCAAGGATGAAACAGTTGACGCCTCATGTTGCATTCACATTAACCAACCAATTGCAATAGTAGAGTCTATTTGGTATAGCTTATTTTTCAGCTTTTTATAATATGGGCAGTTTGAAAATGGTGTACAGAAAAAATAAAAAAAGAGGCTTTAAAAAGCTATACTTTGGAAAATTATGGTTTTCAACTGCAATTCCAAATTGACACTTGGACAAGGAAAATAATGCAAAAGGTGCAACAAAATATATATATATATATATATATATATATTTATTTATTTATTTATATTTAAGCCCCAGGCACCATAACAGACCACTATGTCCATGAAGTACCCACTAAACCCCCAAACTATTCTTCTGCTACATGCCTGTACAATGCAACAACTACACATAAGAAGACGGGATTAGAACCTTCCCCACTATTATAAAAAGGTCATTACTCATAGCAACTACCATTTGTTCCAATACAAATAAAAATATATAAATACAATCTCTGGATCAAGAAGCAATTCTAAATTTCTACATGCATCCACAAAAACTGATACATACCCGAATGGCTTAAAATTATACAAATACAAACAATGATTGATAAAAGGGACTAAACCAATTACCATCCGTTTTTGGTAAGCAATCCCAATAAGTTGGTCCAACGCAACTTGCTCCATAGTCCTGTAAATGAATCAACATTAGTTTGACGGAAAGAGAATTTTATAGTCTATGTCACCAATGCCATGACAGCACAAGAGTAATATCAAATGGTTGGCGAGGAGTCTTGGGTTTCTCCTACTATTGAACAAAAAAAAAAGGTTTAATATATGTAGAACATGGAAAACTTTCTGAATCTTACTGTCTTTCCACATCTCTCCCTTTCTGAATAGCTTCATCAATCTTTCCCAAGTTTTTCCTCTTTATCCCAATCTACCATTTAGTCAAAAGCATTATAAAATGTCAGAAAGAGGAGGCCAGGAATAGAAAAGCGAGATTCAAGTTAATCAGGATTGAAAAAAAACATCTAGAAAATATAGAAACTTCAAAACAAATTATGGTGAAAACACAACCTAACTTATGCTTAGATACTATTCATTGTATATACTGGAGAAATGAGAAAATTAGAGAAGGGCAACCTGTTGGTACAGTCCTTCGTTAAGGTCCATTATATCTTGTTTAATCACTTCTCCCTCTGCTAGATCAGGCTGCAAACAAGGCAAAAGAAGCACCACAAAAAAAGGAATATAACCATATATGAAATGAGAAAATAATTGCTGGCATGAAATTCATCAAGGAAACTTCTGAAATGCATCAACATAAAATTCTTCCACAAAGCTTCTAAAATTGGAACAATATAAGGAATGAAAACCCTACCAATGTCTCTGGATATAGGCCAATACTCTGCAGTTCCAATAGAAGCCTGTCATCCATGCACAACAGCTGATATTGGCAGTCAGAGGAAGAAAAGCTGGCAACATTTAATTCCCTAGGTTGCAGCTGACCAAGATCATTTGAACATATTTCACTGGTGTGTCCCAGATCAGAATGTGAAATGTCATAATCTCCCCGCCACTGCTCAATGCTATTTAAAGGACTGGATGTGTTTGGGTTCCTAAATGAGTTAGATACAACGCTCTTATCACAAGAAACTCTGTCTAACAAACAATTCTTCTGCATCTGATAATCAACTTTCGACTCAACTTCTGATTCCATTCTGTCCCTGTCTTTGGGCTCAATATCGATCTGGTTACATGAACCACAATGAGAATCATCACTCGCATACTGCAGAGACAAAGTTTTCCCTTCACTGTGGTGGTAAGATTCTTCAATTTCATCTTCTTCTATCAGGGCAGAAAGAACTCTTTGGTATAATGGCGTAACCTTATCTGACTTTTTCATTAAAGAGTCAGTCTCAGCTAATTCTTGATTGAAGTGGCTTCCTAGTCTTACACCAGAATAATCAATCACTTCTTTATGCACACCAACACCCTGTGAGGATGGATAAAGGTGACAATTTGTCAGTACTTATTCAAAAAAATTTAGCTCAAAATCCTAAATATCCATTTTTCCATTGTACTTTGTTTGAGGTCGACATAAACTTATTTTGAGACATTTGATGTGTTTAATAACTAGGGATCAACATGAAAGCTTTTCCATTTAGCCAAAAATAGAAACAAGAAAATGGAAACTTGATGAAATGTACTGCAAAGTTAATACCAAGGCATTAAAATCGATGCCAAACATCTGAGACAAAGTATCGTCAAGCTCCTCTGCAAAACTTAGCTGATAAGACATCAAAAGAAGACAAATTGTAAGTCTCTGTCTGCAAGTTATTTATGAAGCCTCATAGTCATCCCTGTATATCAATAACTACCTGCTGCTTCAAATAGGACAAATCCTCTGAGCTGACAGAAGCAAAAATAGATTCCATTTTCTTCCAAAATGAACCAGAACAGGCAAGACCTACAGAAATACGCTATATTTTGTAATGGGTACAAATAATAATAAAATTGCTTCTTTTCTGGTGAATGGATAAAATTAGAAAAAAGAAATAAAGTCAAGGGGCATACTCCTAGCATTATGAGCAGCATTTGCAGCCACAAGCAGTTCTTCACGATCATCATCAGATTCACCTGGAAAATTATAATACCAAAAAATATGACTGTATAATTGTGATAAATTCCAATCAAGGAGACACATACATATTTCACAAAGAATTAATTACTGAGCCACATACATATGCATATAATAATAGAAATGAAACATGTTAAAAACATAATAAAAGCAGTTTGAAAATATAGAAAAAAGCATCAATTAAAAAAAATGTAACAAACATATATGCATGAAAGCTGGTCTCAAACACTCATTAAGACTACTTACACTTACAGTGATCTTGTAGGATTTCAGTGCAATAACTATGGTAACAATTAACATTAAGATGTGAAAATACGTAAAGCAGGGGTAAAAGGCTAATGGAATTGTGTTCTTGCCACTAAGCTTCAAAAGCTTCTAAGTATCATAAACATCTTGAAAAGTTTTAGATCCTAAGACAATTTGAAACCCTAAACTCTAATCACAATTAAGACGAATTTTTCATGGTTGAATTCAACCTTACCTGTATAATTCAAAGAACCATTGTTTATTATCGGCCCAACACGAATTGAAGCCTTGCGGTCTTTCAGTTTTTTTGAAGGTGGACGACCTGATTTACTGAATCCAAGAAATGGTAGTTGATTCAACAACAATGAGATTTCTCACAATAAAAGTATTCAATTCATATTCAATCCTTATTGTACAAAAGAAAAAATGATGTGTTAACCTTCTGTTCTTTTCAGAGCTAGGCTTCACGCTTTGCAGGGGCTTTGTGGTTGATAAATTCTCCATCTTCTCCCTCACTAAAGGAATTTCTGTCCTTGTTAAAGATGAACCCCTTCCACTCCTTCCTTGTCTACGCACGCCATCTCCACTTTCATTACTCAGTAGTTTATTCTTCTTTGTGGGCATTACAAAGGGCACAATTTTATGAGTTGCAGTTAAAGCAACTTCAACATTATCTATCCCTTTCTCTTTCAATTTGTGTTCACCAGCACCTGATTCTTCACTTTCAGACAACCCAAATGGAGATGAAACATTCTCAAGTTCCAACTTAAATTTTGGGTTATTGTTATCTACACTGCTGGTCCCAACAACTGAAGTTTTAGCACTAAAATCAGTAGTTGCCAAGCTTGGAGATGAAATCTGAGCTTCAGCATGGTTTGAGACAGGAGAAACTAAATTTGATCTCCTTGTGCGTGAGTTTTTATGTGGTCTCTGACCAACCCACTGGGTCATAGGATGTATGGATGAACCTGAAGACATCATACGCTTTTGGTTATTTCTCACACCTACAACTGGAACTTTATTTAGACCTTTAGGCTGTTCCCAATCTTGAAAGGCTCCGGATGAAGGTTGAATATTAGGAGATGAGTCTAGCCCCATGACAGAGCCAGTCCGAGGTGCCCTAGAAACCTTTCCTTTTATCACTGTATTCGGACTGCTCACTGGGGTATCCTCCTGAATATTTGACCTAATAAATGAAGCCACAAACCAATTAAAAACATTATCATAACCACCAAATTGAAAAGAAAGATATGTTAAACACATCAAGGAAATCAGATGCAGAACATGATGGTCTTCAATCATATTAAGTGCTACTGATACTGCAACTCCTGTGGAGACCTTAGAATGATAATATCAAGAAGAAAATACGTACTTGTTTCCTTTTGCTAAAAGTCTATGTTCAAATTGAACTGCACGGTCCCTTGGAAGAGGCATACTTTCCAGCTCATTCCTGGGTAACGTGCAAGTATCTGAACTACCAAGCTCAAGAGAACCATCCAACTTGTTGATTCCAACAAGTCCGGGGCTAGATTTCAATCTGCAATAAATGAAAACCTAAAACATCAAGGGAAAGAACAGATTGCAGGGGAAAAAAAATCTTGAAATTCCCCCGTGCACAAAAGAAGCAAGGGACAAACCACATTTTTATGTTGACATAATCAAGATCCCAAACTTTCCAGATCCTTCACTAAATTATCAGTAAGGTTGTTTTAAGTACAAGGTTGGATATTAATTTTCAGTCAACTAAAAAGGACATGGATAATTATTGGGGCTATCTTACCTAGCACTACTGTAAGGCATGAAGGCCTGACCAAGTTTTCTGGGCCCAGTCCCTCCCAAAGACAATTTCACATGCATGGAGCTAGGCATCAAGCCCCATGATGCAAGCCCAAGGTCCAAGAAAAATTTTTCTGATTAGTAATTAACACATGCACCTAGCAGGTCTTGAGCGCATGACCTCACCTTCCACATTGTTCTTACAGGAGAGAAGATGATGTTTGAGCTAGAGCTCATCGGCAACCCTTAATAAATATTTCCTTGCTTAAACAGGACTAGTCTAGTAAAACTGATGAGAACAATTAACTTTAGCTAGTTGGCCAATATTTAGGCCATATACGACACATGTCCAATTTTTTCGCTTACAACAAATGGGAAAGGGTAACTTTAACCCAAATTCTCTGTCATGAGAGAACCGGGAAATGCCAATGAACCACAACAAGATACATGTCCAATTAAATTACTTGAATATCGCTAATTTTATATTTCTGCAAAAATCCTTGCACAAAAAATAAAACGTACCGGTCTTATAACAAGAAAAATTACTGTATCAAGGATTCTGTAAACATAAAAAACATAGGAAGTTTCTCTCACAAATTACCAACACATATCCAACAAAATGAACCAAAACAACCAAAGAGTAACAATGACACAAACAAAAAATCCAGAAAACAACTCAATTACAAGCAAAAAAAAAAAAAAAAAAAAAAAAAAAGCTGATGACATTGAACAGAAAACCTCATCTTAAAACAAAGAAAATTTTTACCAAATTAATAGCATATCTGTACTAAGACTTAAGAAAAGCTATATGCCAGCTATATCAAAATGAAGAGTATATAAAAATCAAGTAATTGTTTCTTCTAGATCACAATAAAATACCTGAAACCATGCGCATCAGAAGATCGCAATTTAGACTCAGGATTCAACTTTGGATGTGTAGCTCGTTTTGTATCCCTTTCACCAGTTATTACTCTATTACCTACAGCCCCAACAGAACGCTTCTTCTTTATTTTTTGATCCAATCCTTCACCACCAGCAAGCAATCGGCGAGTCTTTTCTTCAATCCGAACAGAACCACTGCCAACTGCTTGGAGAAGATCTCCATCCTTATCAGTGACCATGTGAAGCCTTGACGTTGCAGCAGACCTACCATCTGCCTGGTAGCATTACAAAACAGAACAGAATCTTAATTAACCAAAGGAAAATGCCTTGCATTGATCCTTTCAAAAAGCATAAACGATAAGAATAACAAATGCTCCTAAATGCCCTATTACTAGCACCAAGAGGTTGGAAAAAAAGAGAGTCAAAGTCCTAAAATTTCCTATTTTTTCTTTCTTGATAAAAAGTGTAATAGTGTGATATTTTCTGGGAACCTTGGAAATAGGAGTCTGATTCCCAAAGTTGTTCCTAAATATATATTTTAAGGATATCATGGGGTTGTTCCTAGAGCATTAAGTCTGGTTTTCAGACTTCTTTATAAAAATAAATAAATAAAATTATATCATTCTGCTGTATCTTTGGATAGCAGGCTATTCTATCAAGAGTTGGAACCTCTTTTCATTGTTCCCAAAATTTTTATGCTAGTTAATATCTTCCTTTTGTTACTGGTTTTAAGATCATAAGGTTTTTCTTATTATACATCAAATTAGTAACCTTTGGAGCTCCATCATTCTCATTGAAGAAACTAAAATTCAAACCCGTACTTAAATGGGGGGAAAAATCCCTTGAAATTGAAAGAAGACTAAAGAGAGAATCTAAGCTTCACTACTCATGGATTCTAGAGGAGATCAACAGAGTTGAAGACTGAGTATCAGAGAAATAGATCATAGCTAAGAATTAACATTCAAATACTAACCCGCACATCCACCACTGAAGTACGAACACGCTTATTCAACCCAATACCCTTGGTTTTGTCCTCCAATCTTTGAGTCACAGAGTCATGAGAGTTTCTGTGAATCTGGCTTCCCATCCTTGCTAAGTTTACTCCACCAGACCTCTCACCCGATGAAAGATCACTACGTTGTCGCTTCTTTGAGCCTATAACTTCCTTATACTTGTCCAATTTGAAAATGGAATCGCGTAACAATTTTGCTCTATCCCTGGTGGAAAGACATCAGTCTCATTAACACACCACAACTCCATAGTCAGTAATACTCATTTCTACCATACATTATGCAAGCATAAGTTTAAAATAGAACTCCCATCTATCATACAAATATTAAACTCTCGGAAAAGAAAATACATGTGTTTTTTTTTTTTTTGCTGGGGGGGGGGGGGGGGGGGGTGTGGTTGTTGGGAGGGGGGAGGGGAGTGGGGGTGTCTCCTATGATACGTACACATATTTCAATCTTTATCTTTAGATCGCAGTGTATATGTGTTTGTGCACTATAGTTGGCATTTACAGGCTGTTACTTCTGTCTTTAATCAATTAGGATTTTGCAGTTTAGAACTTGTTATATGTAGAACTTTTGGAGTTCCAAACTTTGCACTCGAATCACCAATAAGTATTTGTGCACATGATTTTTATGTTTCTGTTTTATTGCCAATTTTTCAACATTTTCAAATTACACACGCATATTATCTATATTCCTTGTCCCATATTTTATTAACACCACATAACTCAAAGGTCTTGTCAGTGCTTCATTGTAAAACAGATCACATGTGAACAAATTCTTAGATCCCCAATCAACTTTGAAACACAAATTTCCACAACAGGCTATAATAATTGATGAGAAGAATTTCAATGGTGTTCAAGGGTCTATGAAGACTTTCTAAACTAAAGGAAAAATGCAGGTTACCAAAGAACATGTTCCACAAGAAGCAAGGATCAAACAAAGAGTTTTTCTCTCTTCTTTTAAACCTGTCATTGTGTCATACAATGTACCCTATTTAAATTATTAAGTTAAGTGAAACCTTTCATTTATACCATGATGTATATACTAAATATCGTGCATCAAGACTCATGACCTTTTCAGTTTTCTCCCTCTTCCATTTCCAAATATATAATAACCACAATCGTCCCACTAAATTCAAAGTTTCCACTGCTGCCACATAATTTCAATCATAAAGCTTAGCATTCTTTTCTTCTTTAACGAAAGACACACATCGTTGTCAAAAGAATAATATGCTTACAGAAACAAGCAGTAAAATGAATAAAAATATACCTGGCCTTTCTGGAGGCATCTTGGACACTTTCTTTAAAGTGCTTTAGCTCCTCTGTAGCCACTGGAGGTGGAGGTTTAGGATGGGCAACTCCAAAGGAATGGTCCTCTGATGTACTTCCAAGAGGAACACCCAGAACCCTTCTTAGCTCTCCCGAGCGTGTATATTTCTGATTGCCCAATACAATCGGGTCCAATGGTAAACACTGAGGCAACGGAGGCATATCCGGTGATGGTGTTACACTCCCCCGGCTTGAATTATTCCCAGAATTAAACATGAATCACTCAATACCCTTGGTGCAACTTCCAAACAAGTATAATTGGATGATCCCAGAACTTTTTCTTAAACTGACTCAAATCTAGAACTTCCTGCCATCAAACAACGACACATGGATAATATAAGCATCCTTTTTTTATATATATATATAATTTGGATATTATAAGTATCCTACTGACTAGCCTCCAAAATTTATTACTAAAAGGAAAAAATTTTAGCTCCAAACATGTTTAGATCTATCTTGCTCCACTCTATGTGGCAATTAAAGAGACAATTCATGTGTAGTTTTAGTCTATTTAAATAATACATAATGATAATCTTATAATTTGTCACATAATGGGTAGGAAAAGATAGCTTTGAACATGTTTAGAGCAAAACTTTGTTTTTACTGAAAAGAACATATAATGCAGCGACCGGCCATATCCATTAAGGGAAGTTGAGAATACTAGACCCCTATCAAGTAAACCCCGGCTGCATAACCCCACCTCACCTGCAAGAACCATGTATTACCCAGGACTCGAACTGGAGATCTCATGAGGGGTTCCCATGAAGCCAACCAATTGAGCTATCTTGTACGGGATATTGAATTTTTCATATTTTGGGACAAAAAGAACAGATAAGCTCAACTCCAACCCACTCCCCCTCCCCCCATATTTTCCTCCTTTTTCTTGGGAATAAAAAGTGATTTGCATTTGACTAAGCTTAGTTGCTTAACAATGAGACATAATGTAACTTTAACCAAATAAGTTGGTTTACGAGATCTCAATGCATTCCAAGAACTGTTATAATATGTTAGCTCCCTTTGGTGGTGCTTGATCCCATTGGAAAAATATTTGGAAGCCAAAAGTCCCCTCTAAAGTTTCTTTCTTCCTCTGGGTGACTTCTTTGGGGGAACATTCTAACAGCAGAGAATACGAGGAAGTGAAATATTATCTTGGTTAGTTGGTGTTGCATGTGTAATGCATTGTTCCTTGGCTTTGGTTTTTGCCTTGTTTAGGATTTATTGGGTAATGCCGAGGAGGGTTATTGATATACTAGCTTATTGGCAAAGGAGGTTTGGGCATTATCGCAAGATTACTCAGTAACTGATTTTGGCGGGTGGGGTCAGTTGCCTGTAGGTGTTTGATTAACCATGATGATTGTTGTACAGTATGCTATATGATGTGCAACTAATCTAAGTGAAGTTCTCCTATGTCATTAAAAAAAAAAAAAAAGTATTCGGAAAGCTATTCCTCATTGTTTGATGTGGTGTATTTGGAGGGAAAGAAACCCAAGGAGATTTGATGGGTGCAAGAGGACTGTGATAGAGCCGAAGGCTTTCTTTATAAAGACGCTTCTTGAGCGGACGTTAGCCTCGGGGATGTTTTCTTTCGTTAGTTTAGTTGATCTTTATTTTTAGTAATTTTAGAGCTTTACCATGATGCTCTGTTAGTATACTTCTAGTCTAGGAAGCATGGACTCTTCTTTTGGGGTGCCGTACCCACCCACCATGTCATATTATAATTTTTCAAAAATTGCCTCGTATCGCCATATCATCATAACTGTACCCGTGTCCATGCTTCTTCCTAGCTTCCAGTGAACTTAAGGTTATTTTTATTAATAAATTTTCTTATTACCTATCAACAAAATAATAAAATATAATATAATAAAATAAAACTAGCTCCAAAAGCATCAACAGAACAAAGCTGTTACAGCAACCAGTAACCTCATTATATAACGAAAGCAAAAAAAAAAAAAAAAATTTATATGAACTTTCAATATGATTAAAAAACTTCTACACGTGTTTTTTTTTTTTTTAATTATTTAAATTAATTCCAAAATTGGAATCTGGAATTTTGTTTTCCACAGCTTTCCCGGGAACCAAACAGATCAAACAATAGGGAATTACAGATAAACTTACAAAACAAAAAAAATATATCGAAATTGCAGTAGCAGAAAAAAGGAAACCCTAAGTGGAGGGGATGAACTCAAAAATTAGGGGTGTGTTAAATTATAGATCAATTTAAATGAAAAATAGGTGAATTTTGAAAATCGAAGAGTTGCGTGAGTGAACAAACGTACCTGAGAATTGGGAATTGAGATTCAGACTCGCGCCAATTTTCACTGTGATTTTGCATTTTGGATAAAGACAAGTAATTTTATTTTTATGTAATAATAATATATATAAACTAGCAAAGCGGGAGAGACCCGGGTCGGATTGGGGGTCAACAGAAATAAATAGAATACAGGCATAGGACTATTTTTTCAATTTTTACTTCTACTATTTTTTTTTTTTTTTTTTTTTGTTTACTGATTTTACTAAGTTACCAAAAATAAATAAATAAAAAGAACAAAATGGGAAGGACACAATTGGCTACAGGCAATTCTCAATACAATCCCCCCCCCCCCCCCCCAAAAAAAAAAAAAAAAAAAAAAAAAAAACTCAATACAACCTTTGAACATGACATAGAATCAAGGTTTTCAAACCCGGACCGTTTATTGAACCGTAAAAGGGAGAGGTTCAAGGTTTTTGAGGTCCAACCGAGGTCGAACCGGGGTCGAACCGTGATGATGTCATAATTAATTTAATAATTAATTAAAGCCTAAATATAAATATTAAATTTATAAAATTATCAAAATTGACTAACATATCTATATATGTGAGGGAAATTTAATGATTTTCAAGCATGTATTTAATAATTAAATAAGAAAGTTAATAAAATAAAATAATAACCATGAAAACATTAAAATTTATGATTAATTTTTGAAGTAAAGTTGAATATCTTTGAAAGATTTTAATTATAATTTTTTTATATTTCTTATAAGAGATGGATAATTTAATTAAGTAGAATAGAATTGTGTTAAGTTGTTTTTATAAAAAAAAAAAAAAAAAAAAAATTGCATTAAGTTTACTTCAAATATTTTTTTTGTTATTATTGAGCACCAACTACAAGCTTGGCTGAGTGGTTGGGCTTCAGCCAAATTACTGACTGGCCCTGGTTCTACCCCTTCCAACCGCATTTCTGAATTTTTGGGATTTAATGGCTGCTTGAACCGGACTTAACTGGCTGCTTGAACCGGGGTTGGACCGCACGGTTCATGCCACCGGTTCTGCATGAACCGTGCGGTCCAACCCCGGTTCAGACGGTTCACGGAATTTGAGCCAATACCCGGTTCTGGAGGCTTAAAAAACCGGAATTACCTCCGGTTCCCGGTTTTCCCGGTCGGACCGCCCGGTCCGGTCCGGGTTTCAAAACAGTGCATAGAATGAGTCTTAACAAGTTTATGTTAGATTTGAGCCGACATTAATTGACTTATTTAATACACGTGTCAATTCAAGTCAGACAAGCAAAACTTGTCTGATCCATTTAATTGAGAATCATTTTACCAATTTACCCATTTAAGGACCTAGCTATATAAACTTGTTTTTTCCTCTCATGTCAATGTGAATCCAATGTTTTGACATCGGGATCTCACTTTATCAAGAAGTATCTTTTTTAATCTTGATGTGAGAAGTTATGACATGGCAGCTTGGCCGAGGCATGAGAAAATCATTGACAAAGTTATAAAACAGGGAATCAAGGCCCCCAAGGAAAAGCATGAAAACATTGCCCTACGAAAGACCTCCTTAGCAACCACTTTAACCTATAGAAGTTCCTTGCTAACTTAGCCATCAAAGATTCCCTTATCACCACACCTCTAGCATCACAACTCCTTTTGCAAGTATTTAAGGACAATGTTGCACCACCAATCAACTGCATCATCCGTTGATATCGTTTGTGGGAAAATGATTATTATGTATCTCCTCATATAAAACATTGAATAGAGGAGAAACCAATAATGAGCTCATGCACCACGTCCTTTCCCAAGGCAAGCATGAACAGTGACTCCTATCGATAATACCAACTCACATCATACATCACCTATAAGGTTAAGGGTGAGATGAGTAGCCAATTGAGAAGGGTTAAACAACCCAAGAGAGACAAAAATAAGGAAGGAATTTGAGGTGACTAGTAATTAAGGTGGATGAATAACTTCATGAAATGCAAAAACAATTGGTCAAAGAGTTACAAGCCTTGAAAATCAAGTCTACAACGACTGTAGATGAGCTCTTCCAAAAGATAAATCCCTCTTATACCTCACAAATCATGGGGTATATCCATTACCTTCCAAGTTCAAGATAATATAACTAAAAGTCTTTGATGGTACAAGATACACTCGACCATTTAGAAACGTACAAGGTCTTGATGCAGTTGCAAGGTATCCTAAATGTGATCATGTGCAAGGTCTTCCCTACAACATTGAGAGGATTCGCCGAATCTTGTTTAGGAAGCTTGGGCCCATTTGGTATGTGTATTTAAATAATAGTTTTCAATTTTTTTGAGAATACGTATTGGTGAAAAAGTGTGTAAAAATATATGTAATATTATTTAAAAACTAAAAACATATGTTTGAACTTACATACCAAACGGGCCTTATTCAGGTCAATTGCATTGCCAAGTCTTCATTATTTGAAAGCCTATTTATATATTCAAATGTATACAATCAATAAAAATAGTTATGACATCACAAATTACACATTTTTAACTAGTTTATTTGGAGATTTGGCATTCCATCAAAGAAAGCTTTATGCTTCTTATTTCTGTTGTCCTAAAAAATAAAATAGTTCAAAAGATTAATCCAACAGTGATTTACCAATTCTTTAATCTATTACAAAATGGATATCAATAGCAACTATTGAAACTCACAAAAAGTGCCATGTTATGGCAATAATGCTAAGAAGTTTCCAAACCACTCATTTGGGAAGAGGGAAATGAATGAAAATAATAATTTTAGATTATTTCTTTAATTTTCTTGTTTGAGAGTTTTAAAGGAATGAATGAAAAGTTCATTATCTTATTTGAAAATTTAAATAGGAGGAAATGGAATGGGTAAGAGGGAACACTCATTCCTCTTCATTTTCTTAAAACTTCAAAATTTCATTCTCCTCAAATTAGGAGAAATAAGAGGGAATAAAATAAATTTTAATGATTTTTTTACTGCAACTCCTAAAATACATATATTTAACATTTTTTTTAAAATAAAGGTCTAATAGCAATATTATCATAAAATGATTCAACTATTTTCCTTCTACATTACTCTTAAATAAGATTACTTTTCATTCATTTATATTCCCTTTATTTTAAAGCAATCAAACAATGTTACTTAATTTCATTATGTTTTATTCATTTATAATTTATGCATTCTATTTCGTTTTATTCCTTTTTTAACTCCCAAATAAACTGTACTGTAAATATGTTAATAGTATTAAATAAAAGCATAAGTTGGGTAGCAACAATTATTCATAATTGCCCTCTATTGGGAGGATACAATTATTCTGGGTTGCCTCTATCGAGAATTCTCGTACCCTCTGCTTACTATGCATAACTTTCGTCTTTTTGATATGTAATGTCAATAGTGCATTTTGGGGTTTGTTACAAACACAAGCAGGCCTGTTTGTTTACACAGAAATAGTATTTGTATCTCTATGTCCTGTATGTTTTGTTTTTGGTATACAAAAAGGTTGTCTCAGACTCTTAATGCCTAGCTAACATTATGAGACTGACACAAATTTATGATGTGGAGGTAGTCTGGGACCCTGGGTGCCTTAGCAGTTAGCAGGAGATAAATAGTTGTCACGAATTTACTTGCCTATTCTGCCTATGTTCCTGGGTTCTGGACCACATATTATGTATTAAACTTAATCTTCTTCTCCTTTAGATTTTGGTGAATTGCACAAGCTTTCATTTTGATCAAATTTGACAAAGAGGTTAGTCAATGTGCATTGATTAAAATTTCAGCCTAGAGATGAAGGTGAACTATATGGTTGGTGGAATCTTCGAACAAATTTTATGCTCTAGCGGTCAATGTTAAGTGCTTAGTGGAGTACACTTTTTTTCATTTTTCTATAAATTCAATATCAACTTCCAATTGGTAAATAATGTCAAATATGTTGAATGCAAAGTTAATGCCCAAATGTTAATAAGTTTCAGACAGTTTCTGTGATAACTTATAACTAGATTTCTTGAGCAGTTATCTTGCACAATTTCAAAACGTTGGCTACTAGAAAATTTTCCTACATACAATGATTTGTATCTGGCATTCACACTTAAATCTTTGAATGAATTATTTCATGTAGCTTCAATTCCAGTCTAATTATTTGTCTGTATTGCTGTTGGTTTCTTCTGTTTGGTGTCTGAAAACAGATCCCAGAAAATGTAGTTACTAAATTGTTTTCATTGCTATGCTTTCAATAAAATTGTATGATCTCATATTATAATATGACCACCTCATGATTCTCTTTAATCTTCTTCAAAATATGCAACCATGACCAAAATTTAAGAAGTGGATATTAGGGGTGCTATCAAATTTAGTTATGTTACTGTTATCACTAGAACACCACCAAAGGAAAGACCTATGCAAATATATTATTCAAAATTTGAAATATCCGGATATTTTGTATGAGGAATCTTTTAATGGAATATTCAGACCTAACATTCCTTCTGTTTTGTTCGAAATAGAGAATATTGGTCGCCTCTAAGTTTCAAACTGCATATCCAAATTATATGATGACAAAGATGAGAATCTTTTAATAGCATATTCAGAGCTAATATTCCTTCTGTTTAAGTAAAAGCTTGATATGAATGATTATTGTGGGATTAGAATGGTACAGTCATGAGGTTTAAACAACCAAGTTGATGCACACCATCTTCTCTGTATACCATATTGGTGCCAGTGCTTTACTGTGGTCTTTAATTCCTTACCATATTGGTAAAACTTATTACAAACTAGCATGTCACTGTTAAATAACACTAAACTAGTGTATATACATGTTAAATAACACTTAAATCATGACTTTCACTCACATTTTCAATTTCAAAATCGTGAGTTAGATTCGCAAATTTTAGTGTTATTATTACACACTTGTGCGTATCCACACAGACGTGTAATAAACATTTTCGATACCATATTACCCACTTCTTCTCATGCTATCACAATTTTTAGATCACTAATATTCTATTATCATACATGAAACATTTTTCTGTTTCAACTGTTCCCCCTAAATGAATCCACACTTCTATTCTAATACCTGTAGAAAACACAAAGCCCTTTATTAATTTTTTTGTTTGATTGGTAAGTTACACACTCAATGGGTCTTGAACCTATGATCTCACCCTCCACTTAGAATTTATAAGGAGAGGGAATGCCAGTTGAGCTAGAACTCATTGCTAGTTGAGCTAGACCTCATTCTAGGTGAGTTCAAGTTCAACATCACAGAAATCCAATTAGGCATTCAAATCTCTCCCTCTCTCTCTCTCTCTCACCAAAAAATTCAAATTCCCCATATATCTGTAATTAGAACAGTAGTTCTACATATCTGAGGAACAACTACAATATTTTAGGTAAGTCCCCTAAATCGATAAATGAACTAGGTTTTGATGCATAACGTCTATAGAAACAAGGATTATATTCCTCTAAAATTTTCCAGTAACAAATGTAATGTACATATTTGTCAATATCTGAAAGAAAAAAATCAATCACCTACACAATCAACAATTTGGATGGGGAGAAGAAGTTGAGACAACTTCAAGGTATGATTTTGGCTTTATTAGGTCTAAATGAAACTTGTTCTTCTCCAAGCAAAAGCGACCTTAAAATGGCTTCGCATATACCATCATAATGCACTATCAAATGTCCACCATCTGGAACTTCATGATACCGAATCCAGGGTAGCTTCCCAGAAACAAATCTTTGAAGCTGAACAGGCACAACCTTATCTTCAAAACCTTGCCATATGTGCACAGTGCTTTCATTTTGAGGGTATGGATTGTGCAGATCCAAAGGGTCAAATTCCCATTTGCCAAAAGCCAGCATAAAGTCATGACGGAGAGTATCAAAAACACTTCTCTCCCGTAACTTATCCTGTAGGTTGAAACAAAAACTTTATCACAAGCATCATGAAACACAACTAGCATGGAACTTGAACTTTGATATGTTTTATACCTATGCATTGTTGAGCAGAATTTGAATCACTTGAATTAAGTGTAGCACCAAAAATATTTATCCTTTCTGCATTTGTGCAGAGTGAATATGTAGCTTACCTGGGTGAGCATTGGGAATCCTGATATAGTCTTCAAAACATCCATGTCTCGGTCATTGAAGAACACCGGGTTTCTTTCCAAGACAGAAGTTGAAGGGAGCCATTTTTGATTCACCCACCAGTGTAGTAGTCCAGGAGCATGATTTGCAAACCACATTGACCACCTCACAAGTTTCTTCCTGTAGTCATCCTTTATCAATCTATCAGGTAGAGAACGCCACCAGTAATTCACAACCGGGACTACAAAAGACACACCTGCTAGCCTGGAAAAATGGTTTTGAGACAACAATTAGGTTCATGACATTATTGAGCAGGGAAAAAAAAAGATTGAAACTATAATTTTGAGGTTGAGTATTTTGCCTGTCTGGTATGTATTTGAGGCAACTCCATATGGAGTAGGATCCCATTGAGACTCCAATCACATAAAACTTGGATCCTATCTGTAAATGATCAGCAAGTTCTTGAATATCAAATGCTTCACTCTTTACTGAGTGCTTTGGGTCTGCATCACTTTCTCCATATCCCGCTCGATCAAATAGCAGAAAATATATCCCCAACTGATCTATTAGTTCCTGGAAACTAAAGCAGTGTGAAAATTCACATCATATGAAATTTGTACAGTGTTATTTCTTTGATAGTTTGAACCTGACACACTATTACTTCCTTGACTGGAAGGTATATCAGGGTTCTTCTTGTAAAATCACTCACGTATATGAATATGATGATCTCTTAAAAAAGAAGAAGAAAATAACATTAACAGATAAAGGATCTTTGAAAGCATAGATAGAATGACGCCTTTTGATATGTGTGCACAAGTGTGTGATCAAAATTGCTCCCCAGGGCTGGCCCTTCCCCAGTGCTATTCCTTTATATTCATTTGTACGAGGTTTTAACATCTATGTTTGGCATATGTTTTCTAAACTAGTTTTATCTCAACTACCCCACAACATCAACCAAAATTTTTGGGGTTGGCCTAAGAAAACGCCCCAACGTGCATCTGTAGTGGATCCATTCATAATAAAATGACTAAATTTTAGTCTGGCCGTCATCCTACTACAACCCTCCTCCTTTTTCCGGGCTTGGGACCGGCTGTGAACATAATAATCACAGACACAGGCGGAGTTCAGTTCTAAATCAACTAAATTCATCAATATCAAGCATATTTTTTTACCCATTGCAAACCCAACTGAGAATGTCTAACACAGTTTCAGATTTTCATAATGAAGGTTGAGAAGAGGGACTTATGTATGTACTTGAGGTGCCAGAAAATTCATCTCTTTGGAGCTCCCTAAGCCGTGGACAACAATGATCTTGAATTTAGCTTTGTCCTTGGGCACACCTCTCTCCCTGTAAGCCAGGTACCTCCCATCTTTGAGTTTGAATCTCGAAGAAACCCCGGGAGAATCTTCTGGGGAACCAGTCTCAGAACTCTCTGAAGGAGTGGGAGGGGAAGGAAGTTGTTTTTTTCCTTGATAAACCATTCCTAGAAGACCCATCAACAAGGCAACTGCTGTTTTGGAAAACATTGATCAAAAATATCAGAAGGTAGATCTGGCTAACAGGTACCATCGTCATCATAATATTCATCAACATGGGTGTGGCCAAAAAGTGAGTTAAGGTAAGGTTCATACCTGACACAGACTGTGTTTTGAGTTTGAAGGGACTCCAAAGGTTTAGCAGATGATGAGGATGATGTCTGAAATCCTTTCGTTTCTCTTTTGACTTGTGGACGGTAGCTAGCTTTTCAAAGGTATTAGTGTATAATGGGTTGCAAGGATTTTGAGTTTGACTGCCCAAAACTCTACGTTGCTGTTGATTACTTATAAATTTTTTAACTTTTGTGGACACCCTGTGAAGGCTTTGATGAATGGGCATTTTTGTAGGCCTTTCTGTTGCTCTTAAGATTTTGTTTGTGTGTCCTCCTAAAAAACTTGGCACTTCGGCAAAAATAATATTTAACCAGCTAAGCAAAATTATATATATAGAATACCATATTTGCACAGTTCTCTACCTGAAGGAGGAAACGAAATTTTACCTTTAGATGGGAGTTTTTGATTTCGAGGGACTCACTGCCATTGGTTATATTTTCAACCTTCTTTTAACAAACATTAGGCATTGGCATGTTGGCCACCCTGGCTGGCTCTCTGTCTCGCAGCTCTCTCTCTCTCTCTCTCTTTCTCTCTCTCTCTCTCTCTCTCTCTCTCGTGCCTTTCTGGTTTGAAAGGTAAAAACAAGAATCCCTTATTTTCTGTTTTTCTCTTTTGACGGTTAGAGAAGAGTTTTAATTTATGGCGTTTGCTCTAATGATGGTTGGGTAATTCTCTTTTATGATGTTTGCTTCGTTGATGATTGGAGGAGGAGGACTAAACAAGCCATGGCCCCCCAAATTTTTTGAAAATTATATAATTCCTCATACGATGTATATATATTTACAAGTAGCTCCTTGAAAAAATATAAATTGGCTTCTCAATTTTTTTTTTAACTATCTAAATTATTTTTAGTGTAAGCATTCTCATAAATAATACTTAAACAAATTAAGGTGATCATCCTCTCACAATGTGTTTCATATCATATAAATGTAACTTAAAAATTATACAGTACATGATAGGTGATTTGAGAATATACACACACATTACATTACATTACATGTGTATAAGATTCAAGTTAATCACAACACCCTTCCAAAAAAAAAAAATATATATATATATATATATATGACTCTGCAACTAATTTTTAACAATAAAAAATTTACTAATTAAGCTAACTGAAATTTATCATTATTTTATGCTTTAAAGAGTCAAGAATTGGGGGGTATAAATAATATTAATTGTTTCCATCATAATATGTGACATAATTGTTGTTGTATGTTTAGCATTTTACTTTTTCCCTTTACATAGCTGGCTGATATGAGAGTCTAGCAGATTCTGTCTTTGAAAACATACGGTCCTACACTTACACATCCAACATGCATTAGTGCTAAACACTAAACAAACAGGATTTCGACCCTCGAATGTGAATCATGCTATAGTTTATTAAAATTTACCAATTCCTTTGGTCGGTAAATAAGGATCCAATTCAATATGTTCTCATGGTTAATGGTTAAATTAATGGAACCAAGGCAATGCGATGTTTCATGTCTGAGTGTCTTTAATAACGTACAATGCTTCGCGTTCGAAACATACTTTTTAAAGTAATTATAAAGATTTAACTTTTTATCACTACACATTCTTGTTATAATGGTCACTATAAATACTAATTTTTTATCTTAATTGTAATTCTAATGATTTAACCTTTCTTTTTTTATCGAATCTAAAGATATAATTGGATTCTAGAAGGAAACTAAAAAAGAGAGGGTTATTGTAATATGTGATGTATATTGAGTAAAGATCATTGGTTGAAATTTAAGCATGGGGAAGAAAACGTCCCTTTTAAAGTATGTTAGATTAGATAGCGTGACAAGTTTTTGTTTGGATAGGTTTAGCGTGACAACTATGTACTTTCATTTTGTAAATTTAAATCCAATTTTTTGGTAAAGCTTAAGCACTCCCAGAATTGATACTAAAAATAAATATCACTGTGACCATCATTGTGACTTCATGGGCTGAGTAAGTCTAGCGTCACAAATTTTTTCACAACTTTACCATAATTTTATTACGTGATGACATATAAATGGTAATATCATATACCTAGATGGATCGACTATTTTATTTCCATCACTCATAAGCCGCCACGTAAAAAAAAATTGCAATAAAGTTGTAAAAAAATTTGTGAAACTAGACTTATTACTCTCATTGGCTCCGACCTCCGAGGTTTATACCAATTTATGAGAATATTCTTTATAGTTCCTTGCTGGATTATACTGCCTTGCCCACAGACGATTGGACATCTTATAGTTTATATTCGGCTCTTTTTTCGTATAAGACCATCTTCCATTTAATAATATTCTTGCTTAATACGGACCTTTTTTGTCAAAATATTCCCTTGAACAATCAGTCCTCCAGGCTAGAATCTAGTTACAATGAATATTTGGATCCACACCTTCTTGATTCAACTCTCTTAATTCATCAGTTGAATTTGATAAAATCTTTTGATGGTTGAATAAGAGATTTGAGGTTCAATTCCTGTCAACACTAAAAATCAATTGATATTTTGGTTTAATAATAAATAATTATTGTTAAAAGCGAATGCCATAAGTCGAAACTATCTAAAAAAATATCTAAAAAAAAGAAGATCGTTAAGTTATATATATTAAACCTGTCCCTTAGATTTTTTTTCAGATATTATTTTATTGGCTTCTTTGTGAAAATCAATTCTTTCATTAAAATTTCCTTGAAGTAAGCCTCACAACACATGGATTTTTCTGGAAAGCACATGTCGGTATGGCGGGGGGAGATAACGAGGCTTAATAACTATATGCCTCCGTTTGGATAGAGAAACTCTGTACCTTGTTTGGATAGAGATGAAAATTAAAATTATTTATTATTTAGTTTATTTTTGTTATTATTTATACGTCTTGTATTTTTTATATTATTTATGGGTCTTATTATATTATTAGAATTAAGTATTATTTAATTTATAGTACTTTTAACAATAAATTTTTAGTTTCAATAAAATAAGCGGTATCCAATAAGACCATAATTACTTTCTTGATTGTTTGCTATTTAAGTAAATTTTATTATTATAATTCAATAGTTTTATTTCTTTTAATAATAATAATAATAATAATAATAATAATAACAATAATAATAATATATATAGTGTGTTTGGAAAAAATTAAAAAGCAAGCTTATTTTACTATTTAGCTTATTTTTGCTACTATTTATAGGCGTACTGCACTTTTTTATATTATTTATAGATCTCACAGTATTATTTCAGTTAACGTTTACCTTTATTTACATTACTTTCAATAAAAAGTTTTAAATTTCAACAAAATAAATAGATCCAGATTAGTAATACTATTATTATTATTATTATTGTTGTTGTTGTTGTTATTTACGTAAACCGTAAATACCAGTGAGTAAGGATAAAAGGTTTATCTTGATAATTAAAAAAAAAAAAAAAATGAGAGGCAGAGAAAAATTAGTAAAACAGTAAAATAAGTGGATCTAGAGTTCTAATCGTGTGTGGCTGTGGGACAAGGCATCTTTGTAGAACGTAATGGAATCTACAAAGTTATATTCCACTTTTTCTTTCTCTTCCCGGGTCCTTTGCAACATGCCCTCCACGATTTTTTTTTTTTATAACTTTCTTAAGGTTTACGACATTACTTTTTTTTTTTTTTTTTCTTTCTTTTAATTCCCAGCTTCTTGTTTGACATTCACCTTCCGTTAATATAATGTTAATAAGGAAATATATAAAAGTAACAGTATTCCAGTCATAATAAATTTTGCTAATTGTTATGAAAAATATTGTTTTCTTACATTATTGATTAGTATATGTATTGTCTTTTTTACATGTGAGTCCAATAAATATTGATTTTTACAGGCTTCTTTTTTTATTGCTTATTTGGCATTCCTCTAAGAAATATATATATATATATATATAATTTGATAAATATAATGGCATATGAAAGATTTAAATCGGAACTTTTAATTTGGAAATACTAAGAGGTCCAATTAACTATATAATGTTAGTGAATAGAGTTATAACTCTAGAGTATAGAGCTTGTTTACTAGTATTTTTATTTATAAAGAAAAACAAACAATTTTCTGCATTTAAAAATCAAATTGGTGGGTTGGACTTGGTGGGTCCAAACTAGTTGTGTTGTTTCGGAAATTATTTCCAAAACAGCTTTTAGAAAACTCTGTTCTCAATCATTGTGGAGAACAATTTTTCTGAAAAGGTCTTTTCTCTTTTCATTTTCAGTGCATTCCTCTCTCTCTCTCTCGCGTCTGCCAATGATGCGGTTAATTGAAATTCAGAGTCTGCTTAAGTACTCCACCATACATTTGCTAGATAAGTCAATTTCATTTTAAGGAGCTATTTAGTTCAACAAGTAAATACTAAATTCATGAATTTGATCATTATACATATGCATTTCTATTTGGTCTAGCAGCATTTTTAGCATATATCTTTGACTTCTCATATTCCAAAGTGTCAAACAATTTAATCTCTTATGATGAGAGATCCACAATAGAATAAAATACATATAATAATCCTCAACCCAAAATAGTTTGCATGACCAAATACATCCAATTGATGATTTTGGTCTTGATTGTACAAAACAGACAGTAGCTATTGCTAGCCAATTTTTTCTATGCTACGTGTTTGTTTGTTTGGCTCCAGATTAAAAAGCCAACTTATTTTACTATTCAGCTTATTTTTACTACTATTCATGAGCTCCATTGCACTTTTTGGTACTATTTATGAGTCCCACTGTACTATTTTAACTAACTTTTACCTTTATCTACTGTATTTTCAACAAAAAGTTTTCAGTTTTAGCAAAATAAGTAAATCTCAAACAGACCCTACGTATTACACATGCCTGCCAATCCACGAGGTCTAGAATTCTCATGAGCTTGCACTCGGTATAGCAATTTGGTTTCCTATGGTCTTGAACCATTTTGTCACTTTTGCTTAAAAAATCAGTAATTTGACCTTTTGAATGCATTTATTTGAGAAATCTTATTGATTGAAACAAATCAGTACACACAACATTAGAGGGTGCAATAACAGCAAAACAAGAATTGTTCAAGCAACAAACTAGTTGCATCACCCTTTGAGATCTAATCTAAATCTCTAGGAAACATAAAGACTCTTACATTAACTCTTAGAGCAGCACCCTAATATAGCTCTAGAAAGCTGCAATCAAAAATTCATCTAGCCCCATACACATTGAATTTCTTGCTACTCTAAACTGTGAAACAAGTTTCTTATTAAGAATTAGCATTCAGTTGCCCCATTTCTCACACAAGGCTTTGTTAAAACCAGCGTGTTCTAATGTGCTTTGTTTTCCACCATCTCTGAGATCTCACACGGGTAAAGGTTTTGCACATAACAAAAGTGTCTTTCAAAGAAATCATGAAATTTCAATGCTAATTAACTTTTAAGAAATTCAATGGGATCCACACAAAAAAAGGAATGCAGTGAGATTTAGAAATTAGAAAATTGTTCTTGTCTTTAAACAAAACTTTTCACTTGTGTTTAACAAATACTTGACTAAGATTTTAGAAGTTGAGAAACAAAAACAACATAAACAAAGCAGAACAAAACCCAGAAAAACAAAACACCCAAAAACCAAATCTATCCCACCATCATCAAACCAAAACAACAAGACCTCTAAGATCAGCCAAAACAAAAGGAAAATGAAAAGTTCTGAGCAAAATCTGATAACCAAAAATATATATATATATATATATATATATTTTTGAACTCAAATATCAAATTTAATAGAAAATACCAAGTATGAGAATAGAGTGAATAAACATCAATCTCGAAATCAAGAAAACAAATTGAAGAGCTTGAAGGTCAACACAGAGAGGGGATCAATCCACAAGTCTTTGCTCTTGGTTTCAAAAAACTGACCAACTAACCACCAAGCCAACACAGAATGGGGATCACACAACACATGACTGCACATGGCAAGTCAACTGTGGTTATCACATGCTTTTCTTTTTCTCTTTTTGGGGAGCCAATTCAAAATATATGATGAGTGAAATGGCAAGAAAGTAATTGAACAATGTTAAACAAGAAAATAAATTTTACAGAACATCAACTGCATGGAAAATGAGCTCATGTATCGCATACACTTCAACTCTTCCATCACTTGTGTACGCATCTTGTAAAGTCGTTTATGAAATTGTCTTTCCCTACAAACATGTCAACAATTTTCTTCATAATTAGAATTCTCTTAGTTTAGAAATACAAAGATATTCTGAAAACTCAACTGCCCTTTTCTAGTCGTTTTTGCTACTTTAACAAAATTATCTTTCTTTGTTTTTCTCTACAGGCCTAAAAAGTATTCTTCATTCCAGTCCTCGAGACAAAATTAAGTAATTAACATTACTTACTCCTGAAAAGGGCAACAGAAACATATGTTTATTCTAGAAAATTCTGACAATAAACACCAATTGAAGTATGACCTTCACATCAACACCTGCTGACATAATCTAACCATGGTCTCACATTTTACTCTCAAAGTTTTGTTCTCCAGGAATTATGCATGAAATTCTCTACATGAAACAATTGCCTCCAATGGACCTTAAAAAATGTAATGAAGCAAAAGTAAAAATTAGAAGAATAACAAAGTAGCTAAAACAATTAAAACTGACAAAATGATGATACGTTGATAGTGCACTAACATAAGTTTTCCAAAAGAAGTTTCCATTATCAATGTATTTGATTGGAATGGAAATTAACACCCTCACCAAGTGATATCAAATATCTCTGAAGTTAACAGTATTTCATGTAAGTTGATGTGTATTATGGAGCTCAGGATTACACAGTTCAAAGGCTATTCTTTGTTGGATTATCATTCATTAAGGTTTCATTTTTTATGAATTTTGTTACTTTTATGTCTTGATGTGCACTTGTTGATCTAGCTTGCACATCTTAAACATGGATATTTACTTAAGACTTATGATCACAGACACAATCATGATAGAAACACAAGCTGTTAGAAAAGAATTCTGATTCAGACATGTGATGCAGCTAAATATGTGTATCTTTCTGAATTTATGAACCTAACATATATGAGTGTCTCTATGAGAGCCCATTTGCATGCATAGGAACCATAATTGACTAGTCACAAACTCGTATGATGCAGAAAAAAGGTTAGCATACGATTATGCCAACATTAATAAATATAATCTTATATGGAATCCAAAATGTACAAAGTTCTGAAATTGTAGATAGAGGTCAAGACAAAAGATCAAATACTTTTTTGGTAAGTAGATAAAAGATTAAATACAAAATACAAGATCATCTAACTCGATAGTTAAATACAATCCATATTACCAAACCACTCATATCTGATATTTATATGGGTGATTCAACCCTAAGTCAAAATTCACATTCAGCCATTGTCAGATAATCTACCATTACGTTTTAAACAACCATGCCAAAGAAAATTTCATCAAGAAAATAAAGAAAGAAAAGATGAAAAAAATGGACAAAATTGTACAGCGATGCAAGCACAACAAACGGAAAGGCCATTCATAAAGCATATATTATCAAATAAAATGTGTTGCCTTTTTTACAAAATAATAAATAGTTAAAATGAGAAGGATGAAATTACTTCTTAGCTGGAAGGTGAATGATTCTTTATCTTTTCCCACATAGCTGGACCTTCGGGATGAACATCAACAAAATATTTTACAAAGCGTGTATCTGAGCATGCAAGGATAGTACTTAAGGACAAGGTTGGCTTTGCTGCACCTCTCTCCCTCAGCCAAACATACATTGAAAATCTTTGACTGATTCTTTCCATATCATAACCTAGATATGCGGGGAATGACACCACAGATTCCAATGGGTAACCCAAATAGTTTCTTAAGTAATCAATCTTCCTTTCAATAACATCTTTGGACTGGTTAAGAACCGTAGGAGCTTGTTTAACAATATTTGTCACAATGTTGTAGTCCAAACCAGCTTGTACCAGGCAATCAAACCTCTCCTGTAATTGATCCCCTCTGCCTCGAAATTGCTTCAAAGCTTTCGACATCTCATCCGAATTTTCCATGTACCCCAATCTCGACAAGAACGTAGTTTTCTCCTGGTGTTTACTAGGATCTTGGGAAGATTCCTGCTCATTGCTCTTTATTTTTGATTTAGACACCAAATTGAACAGCTTCAGTGGATCTTCCTTTATAACTTGACATAGACCATCTCTTCCAACTTTCAATTCTTTGCAGACAGTTCTAGGTCCTTTCAAAGTACGTGAACCCAGAAGTTGTATGTGGTTAGATATAATGCTTGCAATGTACTCTGTCTCCATTTCAATCTCAAGTAGAAAATCCATTGCTTGCAAAAGATTTTTTATACACTTAACTGACAAAATGTTGGGATTTTGTATAAACAGAAAATAGATCTCATTCAACTTGAGACCCAATTTGAGTAATCGACCAAACAAGATATACACCTTCTTCCCAGAACCTTCAAACAGTATTGCAGGATTTGTGTTAAACAAATGGTGCATCTGCTCCTGAGTATAGCCCACTTTATCTAGAAAATCCACAGTATCAAGCATTCTGTTCCAATTGTAGGTGCTTTTACCAGATAAACATCCCCCAATCCAATCATTTTCAAACCTCAATTCCTTCAATCTTTCAAGAACCTTGACAAATTCACAGTTAACACCACCAATCAAAAGTGAGGGGCAACAACTAATGAGCTTAATAACTGTGGATTTACTCAAACCCAAATTTTCATAAGCTTGAAGTTTTAAAGCCAATATCCCATAATCATATCCAAATATCTCTTTAGCTTCCTTGTACATTTTACCTATCTTACTACGCGGGATTCCATAACCACATAAAACATGAAAGTTGTCAAGCATAACACGATCATCACTCAAAAACATCAAGTGTCGTGGGAGAAGCACTGAGAGCTCAGATGGACGGAGACCCAAACTCTCAAAAAAGGGTTCAAACTCATTAATGGGATTGTAGCGCAGGAATTTAGTTAAAGAGTGAGCAACATGTTTGTCAGTATCAATCTTGGATATCAAAGTTTGAAGAAAACGAGGGGAGTTCTTGCTAATGTGCTCAGCATCTGTGAAGCTGAAGCTCCTAGTACAGTGCAAATAATCAAAGAGCACGTTTTGAGCTTCATTCCTAGCTATCCGAGAGAATCGGGGAGTAAAATTGGGTAATTTTGCTAACTCAGTAACAGTGACTTTAGCATCATTGGTAAGCGTAGAAGTGTGAAAGCTTCTAACTTTAAACAAAATGAAAGATGGGTTTTGCCTAGTTATGGGTTTGTCATAGCCAACAGGTGAGAAAAGTACAGAGTGATTAAGTTTGGCAATCATTTCAAAGAACTCAGACACCCTTTTATGGTTTCTAGATAGTAACATGGCAAGAAGACAAAACAGAGTGTAGAGAGACAAAGAGAAAAAAACCCTAAATCAACACCGGCAGCCCTCGTTACTGTTGATCTCTCTCAGTCATTATATTTGATCCTCCTCTCAATCTGGGAAATGAGGAAAGCACATAGATTAAATTACTTGTGTATGAAACCTTGTACAACAATTTAAGAATGAAAAGGTAAAGCTAAATAGGGTTTTCATCCAGGTTTATTACCCACAAACCACGACACATACAAACCCGTAACAAACACATACAACTCTATCATTATGACACTAAGGATGAGATTCAATTCAGAAGCACAAGAAACAGACTTAACAGACTGAGAATCTTAGTATCACTTACATGAAAAAGATGAAAACTTGGTTACCCATAACCCCTAAACCAAAAATCAAAAGCTAAGGAAACTCAACATAAACTCCCAAACCTTAGACAGTCACAAAAACCTCAAAAGACACAAGTCACAACAGGCTCACATACATCAAACATTTTAACCCATCACTTCCAAAAGCTTACATTTTTAATCAAGAAAATATAAAATGCATCATTCATGAAATGAACATGTATAAAAAAAAAAAAAAAAAAAAGTGTAGCAAAATTTTCAGTTCCAACAAAAAAAAAAGCATAAACACCTTAGCACAACCATAACTATAATCATCTTTTTAAACAAAAAAGTTGCAACATGGGTTTGATTTACCTTCAAAAAAATGTTCTTTCTTCTTCTTCTTCTTCTTCTTCTCAAAGGAATGTTCTTTGTTGAAGTGGCATTGCCGCCTATCCCAACCTCAATTGTTCAAGTAGGAAGGGAAAGATATATTGAATTGTTTGTGTTTGGGTTTTTGGGTTGGTGGCACTGTCATGAAGCTTGAGCTTGGTCTTGGGCTTGTGTTATTGGGTTATTTGGTTGTTGGGTTTGAGACTGGGTTTTGGGTTCAAGTTATTGGGCAGTAAGATTGGGATGGTATCGGATTCGGGCTTGGGCTTGGCTTGAGTCCAAATTCTTACACTTTCCGTTTGATTCAATGTAAATCGGTGGCTTTGTGCGAGGAATAGGGAAGAAGTTGGGGAAGTGGGTTGGCCTGTGCGTTAGAGATAGAGAGAGATGGAAAATGTTTTCCAAGTTTTAACACACAAATTTTTAGTCAAATTGAAAATATTTTCCAAGTTTAACTAAATTTTTATAAGCAAACAAATATTTGACAATGGAAAAATATTTTCAGTAAAATATTTTAGGGTAAATTATACAAACCACCCCTGAGGTTTGTGATAATACCAACTAAGTCCAGAACATTTCAAAACTTACCAATTTCGTCTTAAATGACAATTTTGTCCTTGAACTAAAAAAAAAAAAAAAAACGTCGTTAATTTTTTTTTTTCTCTTCTTCCTCCGTCTCTTTCATCTCCCCCTCTCTTCTCAGAGTTTCAATCATTCACAGTTCCACCCAATTCGACCCCAACTCGCTCTCCTCCCCTCTCAAAAACCCTCCATTCGAAACCTCATCCATGGTCTCCACAAACCTCTCCAAATCCTCCACAAACTCCTCGCTCACCGTCGCCGTATCGAGGCTCCAAACCGAGCACGAGCATTGGCCGACACTTTCCCCTTCGATCGAAGAGAAGAACCGAACCGACTCGGACACAAGTCTCTCGGAGCGATTCGACTCGGCGACGTGAGAAAGAAGGCCGCGCGACTTCTTGAAGCAGAAGCTGGGGAGGTCGTCGCGGGAAGGAATATCGGGGAGGACAATGAAGCAGCCATGGCCGTGAGTTCGGACCTTGCCGAGCATGTTGACGAGGACACGGACGAACTTGGAATCGACGGCGGTGATGTGAGCTTGGCGCTGGTGGACGGTGAGAGACGAGAACCATTTGAGGATTGAGGACCTAGGGTTTGAGTTTTGGAGTGGAGGAAGTTCTGAGTCGGCAGTGGTGCAGGAATGGTAGAGAGAGATGTGGGAGGTGAGCGAGTAGATGAGTTGGCTCTGAGTCATAATCGAGTTGGCGAGTGAAGGTTTGGAATTACAACGATTTGGGTTTGGTTTTGGTTTTGATTTGATTTTGGTTTCGACATTTTATTGGGTTTGGTTTGGTGGTTGAAGTTGACAAGTCCTGAACAAAGTGGGTTTTGTTCTCAGAGAAGAGAGGTGGTATTATCACAGGTTTTGTTCTGAGATTTTGAAACTCAGAGAAGAGAGGTGGAGATGAAAGAGACAGAGGAAGAAGAGAAGGAAAAAAAATTTATCGACTTTTTTTTTAGTTCAGGGACAAAATTGTCATTTAGGACAAAATTGGTAGGTTTTGAAATGTTCTGGACTTAGTTGGTATTATCACAAACCTCAGGAGTGATTTGTGGAATTTACCCAATATTTTATATCGAAACAAACACAATGTTAGTTTACTTTCGAGGGTAAAAACTACTAATGTTTTGAATTTTGGGTGGTATAGGCATTGCTGCATTGGTATAGTTTTTTTGTGGAAAAACTTGAAATGTTGTTGATAGTTTAGTGGTGTAGATTTCAGGAGTTTATGCTTAAAAGTTGGGATGATTTGATTTTACTTTCCAAAGTTTCAAAATTTTGATTAACTCCACTAACGTTACAGAACATTTGGGTTTGCCTTCGTCCATTAATCTATGTTGTTGAGGCGGCTGTTAAGTGCCACATCAACTTAAGACGGCATGGTTTTTAACTTTAAATAGATTGGTTTCTTTGTAAATTTTACTAATTTTTTAGTTTCAAGTAGGTCTCATGTAAATTTTATTATTTTCTAAAAAATTATTAATTAATCTTTTATGAGTATAATTGGCCTTTGTAAGAATCATAATAAGGTAGCGTTTGGATTGGGCTGAAATGCAGTGCGTGTGCGTTTTAGCCCTTTTTTTTTTTTTTCCTGGACGCGCGTCTGGCACTGTTCATTGTCCATAAACAGTGATTTTAGGCTTATGAATAGTGCCAAACGTGTAAACAGTAACTTTTTTATTATTTTTTTATTGTTTTCAGTTTTCAACAAAATAAGCGGTATCCAAAAATTCCAAACAGACCCTTATTTATAATTACTTTCATATAAAATCTTGTGACTAACCAAAAGACATTACTTTAGAAAATGTTAATTAATTAATTATTTTAAAAAAAGTTAATTAATTTAAACAATAATGCATCTAAATGTTTGGTAAACAATTTGCTCTTTTAAAATTGCTTTATTTTAAATCAACTTATGCACACTTCCAAAGGACAATATATATATATATATATATATATATATATATATATATATTAATATATATAGACACACACTTCAAAAAATTTTTTTATTTCATTCCTTGCCCTGTAAACATTTCAATAGAAGAGTAAAGAGGTCAAGTCATATGATGAGGACTAATAAATCGAAAGAAAACTTATGGCTGAAGAATATATGAAAAACGTTATGTTTCTGATCATGGAGCTAATTATCCTTATTTTCATTAAAGTGCAAGCTGATGATTATATGCTTAACGTTCATCTTCTCCCTTCTCTTCATATCTACCATTCTCGTCCCACTCAACTTGATAAGACTGATAGTAATATATGGGCATAGTCAATTAGGCCCTTGCCTCTTAGGACGTCTTCAACATTGTCGTAAAAATCAGAAAAGAAAGCAACCCTCCAAAAACCTCATATTTTGTATTTACTATAGAGCTTTATTGATTGCTTTGAAGATGCTGACCCTAGTGATCGAATGTATTTTACAGTTAAAGAATGGTTAGACATGTGTCACCAGAAAGAAGAATTAGAACATATTTCTACTTGCTTGATGGGATTTTTTATAATTTTAATCAAATAGCACATAAAAGTGTTCATAAATGAAGAATCTCAAAGCTCCAGTTTTAGATGTAGTAAGAAAATTCCTAATTTGTCTCTCTCTTATTCATGCATATCAATTTAATTTTTTTTTTAATTACATCAACATTTCCTATATCAAGTCACTAAAATAGATCAATTGATTATGCGGTTATATAAATCATTAAATGTTAAAAAAACTAAACTATATGAAAAAAATCGTTATGCCAAAATAGCACACCTTTGTTGTTGTTGTTTTTTTTTTTTTTTAAGGAGAAAGACAGAAACTTTATTAAGACAAAATGTCTAAATCAGCCTGAATAACAGAGTAAACTTGTGATGGAACATTCTCCATCCACACAACATAATTCATAAAATTGATTGTTAATCCAGCCAAATTATAAGCAACTTTGTTGTCTTCTCTCTTGGAACGAGAGTAAGACAATTTAGACAAAGAGCTAGCACGGTTACAAGCATCCAGTATCAACAAACCATAAGAGGCCAAACCCGTTTCCTCCTTGATCAAAGCCTTCACAACTAGCTCCGAATCACCTTCCACTATTGCTTTATCTATTTCTACCGCTTGGTAGGCATGGGGCATTTGTTGGGACAAAGAGGCTATGACTAGGCCCTGATTGTTCCGGATAACAACACCAATACTAGATTTATTTACCTCTTTGAATTTGAAGACAGCTCCATCAAAGTTGATTTTGAAGACATCTGGAGGAGGAGGTAACCAGCGGGCTCGAGAATGGACTTGATTTGGATTTTGGTTTTAGTTCAACTTTATTTTACTATATGCTTTGAAATGCATTGATTTCAGGCTTGATTCTTATTGAAAACAGTGGTGCATTTGTTTTAGTGATTTAATATGGAGGATACTCCTATAACTCACTTATTTCTTAGAAGTCGCCACGCCAAGGAAGATTGTTCCATTTCTATATTTTCTCCCCAGGGAGTCAATTAAAGTTTGGTTATCCATTATTAATTTTATTCTCCACAACTTTCCTTGTTGTCTAAATTTTTGATTGACTTGAGAGTTACTTTTTGTGGTTTAATACTGAGATTGTGGAAATTGCAGGTTAGGGAGCTCGATGTCAGAGTTGGTGTGGACAAAAACTTCAAATTTTATTGCTCATTTTATTATAATTATACCTCTTATGTTTTGAAAGTAAATAGACAAAGCTACTGCGCTCACATGTTATTTTCGGATTATTTGTCTTCTTGATGTGCAATTGATCGTAAGATTAGTTTATATGGAGTTGTTTGTCATTCAACCACGGAGACTAAGTGTGTTGATGTTATTTTGCTTGGGTTATGTTATGATTTTTTTTAAAGAGATTTATTATAATATATAATGCCTTTGATGCAAAGGTTATATTTGGTTACTTCCATTTTTATTTTTTATTTTTTTTGAGATAATACTTACAGTGTATTTAATGTTGTTTGGTAATTATGATGAGCAAGTATTTTATTTTTTATTTTTTTATATCTACAAATATATCATTCTATTATTTTGTGTGTGTTTGATTAATATTTTTTTTTATGGGAACTATATTCTTCTAACTTATGTTGTAGTGTGTTATATTTGCCTAATATACAACTAATGTCATAAATTTCAAATTCATTATTCAAATTTCTCATCTCTTAAAAAATTAGAAGATTATTATAATAATCAAAATTCATCACAAATTTACAGTGTTATTTTAACCAAAATTAAAATGAAACTCAAGGAATAAAAGATAGACTTTATAATAGCTTATTATGGATGCCCGATTTTTCCTGCCTCGGGTTCCCCTGGGGGGTGGGGTGGGGTGGGGGGGGGGGGGGGGGTCGTCGCACGTTGGGATCTTGGCAACGTGACTCTTGTGTGATTGTGTATCTAGAGTGGGGTGTGTGAGTCCCTTTTTCTTATTTTTATTTTAGGAATCGCCACCAACCATTGGTTTTGTATTATGTGTGATTAGTCACCTAGATGTCTAATTTATTTTAACTTACCTAATTAACTAAACCAAATTTTAAAAGTTCATTAATTAAGGTAAACCAAAAGTCTTTGAACCAAAGATCTTGGACTCGAAAGTTTGGTTTCGTGTGGGGAAGCTGTTAGACATACCAGAACGCTTATCTGAAGATAATACCTCATTTTAATTTATTCCAAACGTTAAATTTTTATGAAGAAATGAAATTCTTGGCATCTTGATTTTCTTGAAAATATTTTTTGCAACCAATATACATATAAGCATGTGAGTAAATATTTACATATAACTATCATGTGAATAATAACTCCAACAAAATATATTCAATCAAGGCATGTGAGATGTATACATAAGTAAAATGTGAAAAAGCATACAAGTATACTATACAATAACATGCGAATACCTATTTATAATATAGCTAGCATTTGAATACTAACAACTATACAAAAAACAAATACAATGTAATGAAAAGAGAAGGTTGGAAGTATAACACATTGTTGTCATCCACCATTTTCTCATTTTTTGTTAATGCAAAAAGATGACAAAAAGAAATTTGTTAGTGCCAAGAATGTTAGGAACAAATGTAAGCTTATAGGGTGTTCAAAAACTCAATAGAAAGAGCTTTAAATGCAAATCCACTAACTACACCTATTCTAAGAAAAGCTTGGACTTATCAAAAAAAAAAGAAAAAAGAAAAGCTTGGAAGGGAAAGTTACAACGTTAATTTTATTATTTTGGAAAAACACATATTAGAAAACATTTTTTCTTACATGGTAAAAGTGTTTCATGAAAACATTTTCTTTTTGAAAACATGTTTTTTTTTTTTTTGAAGGAAGCAATTTCTTTCAACATTTGAAAACATTTCATTTCTTTTAATTTTGTTCCCAATGTTTTTTCCTTGCAACCAACACAATAACTAAAAATTCCTTTCATTTCTTTTTTCCTTCTCCTTTTCAACTATTTTTCTCAACAATGGAATATTGGTAATTGTTTTTGTGGGGGGTTCGAGAATCGAGAAGGATCAGACCGCGGAATAGCTTGCATAGTCCAAGCCCTAAGGGGTAAATAAGCTTTAAGGATTTCGCCCACCCGAGGATGAAAGTAAAATCAGGACAGTTAGTATCTTGTGAAGGCCCAGGGAGAGGAGAAAGGACAATAATGGGAACAAGGATGGTGGGGGGAAGTTTCCTGAAGGACATACCTCCCACCTTTGCCTTTGCATTCAATGCCCTACACCAACCTTATCAACAACATTAATGTGAAAATGACTCCTGAACAGTAACTTTATAGCTAGTAACACTTTCTACCACCTTTAGCAGAGTCTTAATGAAACAAGTATCCTGGGAAAGGCCCCTTGGCTTACAGGAGGAGGGTTGGGATGCCTTGAAAGGGGATATAAAAGGAAGGGAACCCCCTAGAAGATTAGAGAAGAATCTTGAAAAAGGCCTTAGAATAGGAAAAAGAAAAAAGAGTAGTCTGATGTAAACTTGAACTATACTTAATACAAATAGCTGACCCTTGGACTTGCTCGAGGAAGACTTTATTCACAATTGTTGTTTCATTCATAACAATCTATTACTTAGGCACCTTGGCCTTAAGCTTGGGCTTAGTTTAGAATTGCATTTGGATTTGAATTTCCTTCTCTCTACAAATTTTATTGTTTGGGCTTGATTAAAAGGACAAGGTACCACAGATCTAAGTGGGCTTGGGCATTTATTTTTTTAGTACCTACAATTTTTTTTTTGGGTAAATATTAATAATTCTTTTATTTAATAACCTATATTTGTAGATAATGTGGCATATATAATGGTTTTAGGCTTATTTAGCACTTAATGGCCGCCTCACCTCATCAACAAAAATGGATAAAAGGACTTAAATCCAAATACCGTGTAATGTTAAAGAATAGACCAAAAATTTAATATTTAAGGAGAAAAAAAAAAAACCCTCAAACTTTAAGGGTGTAATTTTGCGATTTAATTTTCTTTTTAATTTTCATCAGTGAAGTTGAGAAGAAATAAATTGGATCCCCCTCCCTCCCTGTTTTTCTAGTAGAATTTTTAAAATTGAATACTGGTCATTCCCGAAAGAACATAGCATCGTTTTTAAATCATAGGTGATAAGAGTGGGATTCAAACCTAGGATTTCCAAGTAAGAAAACTTGATTATACTATTAAGCCATAAGACTATTGACATGAAACAACTATCTTTATAAATAAAAATCAAGAAAGATACCATGATTATTGTTTGTTGAAAGCCTGGTTCCTCTTACACTTTTACCACATTACCTTATTCATTGTCCAAAACCTACCTACCTATCTACCTACTACTTATTCACCCCCTTAGAATTTGCTACGAGACAAACGTGGAATTATAGATGAAAAGTCGTTTTTGACAGAACTATTGCTATGCGATAATGGGTTCTTCTCCAAGCAAAAGTTCCCTGAACATTGCCAGACACAAACTACTCTCGTGAATCATTAGATGACCACCATCAGAAACTTCATGATACCGAATCCAAGGCAGCTTTTTCGCCACATATCGTTGCAATTCATATGGCACAAGTTTATCTTCATGACCCTGCCATAGATGAACAGAGGCCTCATTGTTAGGAAATGGATTTTTAAGTTCCATTGGGTCGAATTCCCAGTTGGCAAAATGCACTATCACGTCTCGATGAAGCGACTCATAGACACCTTGCTGTCTTATCTTGTGCTGCAAGCACAAAACATGACCTTGTCATAACCATAAAACACCACAAAAAAAAAAAAAAAAAAAAATCATGGAAGTAATAAAACCAATCCATTTTTGTTTACAGTACTAATTGTTGTGAAGCTCTAGTACCTCATTGGGCATTGGTTCTTGTGACATTTTCTGTACGGTTTGTATGTCACGTTTGTTAAGAATTATTGGGTGCCTTTGCAAGATTGAAGAATATGGGAAAAACTTTTGGGTCATCCACCAGTACAATAGTGCAGGGGCATAATGTGCAATCCGGAGTTTGCATTGGTCTCTCTTTAGTTGTTTCTTGTATGCTTCATTTTTCAACTTGGGAGGAAAAGAAGGCCACCAAAAATTGATCACTGGAACTACTAGAGTCGCACCAGCAAGCCTACAGTTCAAGCATTTGGTCACAAATTTAGATTTACATGACTAGTACTGAGCAATGACAATTATTGATATGGTAGTTGGCACCATTAATACCACTTTAAATGTGCATTAATCACAACTTCACAACAGATTCTATCAGCGTTTATATAAAAATTGTGAATCAGAGGGATGGGTAAACAAAATTGCTTGAAGTGGGATAACAAAAAGGCCATGAAAATTATAGAATTATAATGAAAGAGTAATTGACATGCCTGTGTGGTATGTATTTGAGGCAAGCCCAAACTGGATGAGTTCCAATTGACATTCCAATTACATAAAACTTCTGTCCTAGCTTCAATTGGTCAGCTAGTTCTTGAATGTCATATGCTTCACTCTTCACAGAGCGATTTGGGTTTGGATCACTTTCACCATATCCAGCTCTGTCAAATGACAGAATATATACACCCAGTTCATCCATAGTATCCTGCACACAGCCCCCAAATCCAATTATGTTCATTTCTTTCTACTTTATAATTGAATTTTTTAAAAATATGATCAATTTTACTTCAAAAAGCTTACGAATCAATGTAACAAAGAATGTTACTGGTGCCACTTTAACAAATAATAAATAAATGTCACAAAATTTGTATTATCCAGACACTGAGAAACTATGACTAGTACTCAATATGCAAAAAGATTGTTTTGGAGTAGAGTTTGCAAACCTGAGAGAGTGGCAAATATATGTCCTTGGAGCTGTCAAAGCCATGAACAAGGATGACTTTGTACTTAGCATGTTCTTTAGCAACACCCCTCTCTCTATAAGCCAAATGCCTTCCATCATTGAGCTTAATTCTTGGGGAAGAAACAGGTGGACCATTTGGTGTTCCACATATCTTTGGAGGTGGAGGCTTTACACTCCTATAAACGTATATCACAGCACTAACTACCAACACAGATGCTGCCACTGTAAACATCTCTGGACCAAAGCGAAAGTGACATATATAAAATCATCTTTTATAATGGAACATCTTTAATAATATCATACCAAAAAAAAAAAAAAAAAACTTTAATAATATCACTAGTTGTTTCGTCTTTTTGTTACTAAATCTCAAGGAACGATCAAACAAAATGGCAAAAACCTTTACAAATATAATTATCACAGACTGAGGAATGAAGAATATGAAGATTCATAAAGAACTAATTACCTGAAGAGGACATAAATAGTTGTTTATGCACAGACAATTGAAGCTTGTACCATATGCTATACAAATACAACTGTTTATGCAGCAAACAATAGCACAAGCTTATATATATATATATATATATATGTATATATATATATATATATCAATATGACAGTATCCACTTATCCTCACTAGATAAAATACTGGTAAATAGACATAATTGTTTACTACAAGAAGATCCAAATTTGTGCCACGTAAGCAAATCCAGGGGTATTTTAGTAAGTCGATAAAAATTTGGGGCTAATGTTACTTTTGCTTGGGTTGGTTTATTTGCTTTAAAAGTTGGTGAACTAAAAGTCATCCCTATTGACCAGCATTGTTTGCTGTGCTGTGGACTAGTTGCTACAACAAGCACTACTAGCTAACCTTGCATTTGATTTCTACCAGTACTGTACCAACCAAGAAAAACTGATAGCGGTCATCATAGCACAAAAAACAAAAAAAAACATTTGAGGGCCACTAATTTCCCGAAAGTCCTTGTGACTAGCGATGGCGAAGGAGTTAATCTTGTATTAGAAGCTGTACCAGTTTGATCAGTAGAACGATATATTTCGATACCGATCAATACCAATATATCGTTTCGAGTTTATCGCTATTTTTTATATGTGTATGTGTTAATAAATATAAAAGTTTACCATAAAACATTACCTTAATTCAGAGCAAATTATTCATAGTTTTAAACTTTAGTATCAATTAAAAAAAAAAAACACAATATAAAAAACAGAAAGTTAATTGTTTATTGCATACTAAAAAAAAAAAAAATACTAATAAGTTAATGCAAATAAATTACTATTTTGTCCTTACAAAAATTCAAAAATTACAAAACTAAAAAAAAAAAAACTTTTTTCTGTACCGGCCAATACGCCTGGTATCAGCCGGTATTGTCTAAAATCAGCCGGTACATAGCCGGTACGGCCAGTATTTAAACCGGTACGAAACGTTGACATTTCGATACCGGTATATGTATCGGTACAGTACGTACCAGCCGGTACTGGTACAGTATTGACTACATTGGGTGAAAGTGAGAACATCAAGGATTTCACCAACACTAGAAAATTTTCAATATCTAGTTGATAGAGTGGTAAGTAAATCAAGTTGTGAACAAACTTGTAATTAGAGTTGTAAATAAATCAAGTTGTGAACAAACTTGTTAAAGTGATAAATTAAGCTCTATTGTGTATAGGAACATTTTGATAATGTTGTTAAAATAAATATATTTTGCAAAGTCCCTCCTGATGGTCTAGCTAATAATCATGGATGTTGTAATGCCAAATTTAGGTTTGACAAACACTAGGTGGAAGCAGGGTACAAAGGTTAAGGGTACGTTTGGTACACTGAATAGGGATTACAACAGAAATTGTAATCTTTATTACTAATAATAAAGTGTGTTGTAATGTAATAACTAAACATATTCATTAGTTTGGTTGTGAGTTATAACATTAGAATGAAACTTAACATTTATTTTAAGAAATATCTTATTCATACAATTATATTTCCTTAAAAATTATTATTTTTAAATTTAAGAGAGATATGTATTATTTTTTATGATTTTATTTTTATTTTTATAATTGTTAGATGTATATGGAAAGTTTGTTTATTTGGAAATATATTAAGTTTAAAAATTATTGTACTTACTAAGGAATAACTAATACCACATTTTAAAGAGGAATATTTATTCCTCATTTTGAAGAATAACTATTCATAAGGAATGACTATTCCTTATAATAAAACTGTAGGGGCACAAATTACAAATGGGGCCTACAGGGGAGATGGACTCTGGCCCAGTAAGCAAAAAGTACCCTCACAATAGAATTTGTAAGAGAGTGGGCTGAACTAACAAGGTTGAGAATGGGCTTGCTTCTGGCCTAAGTATGGTTGTGACCAATCTAATGTAGACGAAGTGCTGAGGAAGTGCCGAGGTCTGCTCGGACCCGTTCGAGGAGTAAGACTTAGCTGATTCTTGAAGGTTTCTCTTAGTTCCTTCTTCTCTTTCTGTTCTCTTCTCTCTCTTTTCTCCAGAATGTTCAATCCCCCCTTCTTCCCTTGCTTCCAGCTCTATTTATACGTCAGTTCCCCTCACGTGCCAGTAAGTGGTTCTTTTTGGATACTTGTCCCATCAGGATCACTGTTCAGACGTTTATTCTTCATTAATGCGGTCATGATGTTAGTTGCAGGGTCATAAATGCGGTTGCAGCAGCTTTTTATAAAATATCTTTTTGTTGCCACCTGCCTCTTATGGTCTATAAACGTTAGGGGATTCCTCGGAAATACCAGGGCCGGTGCTGGAGTATTCGCCTGAGTCGTTCCTCTGATTATCCGAGCAGCAAGTTCTCCTCGGACAAGTACTTTTCTCCTTCACGTAGTTTGTACGTCAGAGGGGAGTAAGGCCAGGTACTTCTTTCATAACGGGGTGTCCTCGGACTAGCGGCCTCCTGGGACAGGCCCGTGGCCCATTATCTGGTATTGGGCCTTTTCCCCCTACAATAGCCCCTCGAAATTCCAGCTTTCCCTCTTATCCGAGGAGAGAGGTGGGATTTTGATTTCTCTAGGGGTAGGACCCATTTAAGCTTCTTCACTTATCCACGCGGAGGCGCCCCCAAGCTCAGTCTTGTGAACGTGCTCGGCTTAGACCGACGGCAGCGATCCGAGGTGTTGGGTTCGTTCGAAGAGTGCTGATTTACTCAAGGTATGTGGTCCGAGGGGTCAGGCATGACTAAGGTTCTGTTTAACACTTAGCAGAGGGCCTGAGGGACCCGGCGTAGCTAAGACTCTTCTTAGCAGAGAGTCTGAGGACCCGACGTAGCTAAGGCTCTTCTTAGCAGAGAGTCCGAGGACCCGACGTAGCTAAGGCTCTTCTTAGCAAAGAGTCCGAGGACCCGACGTAGCTAAGGGAATGCTTAGCAGAGAGTCCGTGGACCCGACGTAGCTAAGGCTCTTCTTAACACTTAGTATTAATTTACCCAAGGTGTATGGTCCGAAGGACCAGGCACGACCAAGGTTTTGTTTAATACTCAGGGGTGCTAATTTACCCAAGGTTTGTGGTCCAAGGAGCCAGGCAGGACCAAGGTTCTGTTTAGCACTTTAGGTAACAAGCAATATAGTTGAAATAAATGCGAGAATGGACACTTTCATTGATAATAATACCTTTTTAGGTTATATACATTCCAAGGGTGCGGTACAGAATTGCTACGACCCTCCGACCGAGGTGGCTGCTGGCTCGGTATTGGGCCGATGTGAAATGGCGGCTATGAGGCATTGCCTTGCCATTGGTTGGCTTCCTACGATCTCCTCCACTCGTCCTCCGGACGGGAACTTAACCTTCAAGTGCAAGGTTGATGAAACAGCCCCCATGGCGTGGAGCCAAGGTTTGGCCAAGATAGCCGTGTAGGGAGAGTACGCATCTACAACGATGAAGTCCACCTCGACCACTTCGGACCCTGCTTGTACGGGTAGCCTAATCTGGCCTTTGGGGATGACGGTCTTTCCGTCGAAACTGACCAAGGGCGATTCATACGCTGTAAGGTCTTCAGGCCGTAGGCCCAGTCCTTTGTACAGGTTCGGATACATGATCTCAGCCCCACTCCCTTGATCAACCATCACCCTCTTCACATCGTACCCCCCTATTCTAAGGGTGATGACCAGAGCGTCGTCATGGGGCTGGATTGTCCCCTGCTTATCTTCGTCCGAGAAGCTTAAAACTGGTCGGATGTCCATCCTTGCCCTTTTCGGCTCCTGGTTTAGGTCCTCGGTAGACGCTGTGGAGATAGACATTACCCGAATACGAGAATACGATGGTACACTACTTCCTTCGCTTCACAGCTTATAAGGTAGCAAGTGGGGGAAGCTCTCTTCGATGTGGGACACTTTGAGCCTCCTCGGCACTACGCTCAGAGCCTTGCCAAGGACGAACAAAAATAGTCCCCACAAAAACCATAACCAAATTAAAAAATAACTAAATCATAGGAATAACTATTACATTACAACGCCTATTATAATCTACCAAACATGCCCTAAGAGCATTCCCATCAAGGGAGTCAAAATTTTTAGCATTTACCATCTCAAAACACTACTTTTTAGCTAGCAGATGTTTCAAATAGGAAATAGCGACAGGGTGGGGTGTGATTTGGATAGGGGTGTTGTGTCATCTCCTTAGAATGGTAGTAGGGCTAGGGCAATAAAAGCGACATGGATTGTCATCAATAATGATGTGAAGTTGACATTAATGTAATAGAGATGAAAGAGAGAAAAATTGTCAATCGTGGAAGTGTTAAGAGAAAGAGAGAAAGAATGAGGCAAGCAAAATCCATTTTCATCCCATTTTCTCTTTACAATGAAAAAAACCCGCAAGGTAGATCAATACAAATTGAGTCAAGCGGGGTGGGGAACATTTTGTCACCCGAGCCCTTTCTAACTCAAGTTTCTACGGTAATTTTCACTGTTTTAAAAATTGAACTAAACCAACTCTAAACTGGCATGGTAAATATCAGGAATTAGACCTAATTCTGGTTCTTTGATCGATTCAGTTTTTAAAATTATGGTACTTTTTCTTATTAGAGTTATAGCACATACTTCATATTTTTCTTTTCTCTTTTTCAAGTAATTTTTAAATAAAAAATTAGCAAAAAAATTCCATCGTTTTCTATTAAAAAAAGAAAAAAAAAAAAAGAAGAAAAAAAACAAACTTCGGCTGCGTTTGTTTCACATGAATTCAATTTCAGGAAACTTTTTTACACCCTTGGGTGTTTTTGGGCACCCACGGAAAAAACGGTCAACGGAAAATCAGCAACTCGTTGACCGTAAAATAACCCACCAAAGGCGTAAAATCGTTTACGCTTTGATTTTACCTTCAATCATTTTCTGGAAATCACACCCAGAAGAGAGAGACTGAAACAGAGCTCAAGCACACGCCACTTGAAGCTCATCCTCGCCGGTCAGATCGTCATCCTCGTCCGCTCCATGCGATGGTGAATGCTCTGTTCCTCTTCCTTCCTTTTTGTTGCTTGCATAAACCCATTTGTTCAAACCCACCCTCGTTGGAAGTCCCCTCCATCTTCGTCGAGCAATGCCCAAACCACAAGGCGTCGTCTGAAGTCCCCTCCAGCTTCGTCGTCCCCTCCATTTTTCTTGTTCAAACTCAACTCGATTTGGTTGCATCCCACCACACCCATCCCTGAAACCCAGAAAACCCATTCCTCAAACCCACTCTGACCAACCCATTTCGCAAACCCATTTCTCAAACCCCCACTGGCTGCCACCAACCACCAGCCCACTCCACTCCACCCCCAAACCCACACGATCTGGCCGCCGCCGCTGCCTCTTCCATCTACTCTGATCCTCTCTTTCCCTCAATCTCTCACTCGTTCTTCCTCTTTTCACCGATTGTGAATAAAAATGTTTTTATTTTGATTTTTAGTTGTGTAAAGGGTATATTTTGAATTTTTCTGTTATAAAATTTGTTTGGGAATTGAGAAAATGTGAAAAATTTGTAGGAAAATAACATTTTCAGAATGTTACCAAACACCAAAAATTGTTTTTTTGATTATTTTTCATTGCAGAACCAAACAACCGAATTTTATTTTCCTTACGGGAATTCACTTTCCCTTGCATTTATTTTACACTCAGAATTTGATTTACATTGAACCAAACACAGCCTTCTTATCTTCCTATAATCCCCTTTTCCTTTCAATATTATCTCTTATTTCTCTTTCTTTGTAATTCATTGCTCCCTCTCTCTCTCCCTCTCCCTTTCTCATTTCGCTTTTTCTCATCTCCCCATCTCTCTCTCAATCGTTGGCAGTGGATTGTGGGTTTCTTCCAATTTACCAATCTAACTACTCGGATAAATCTTAATAATTATATTCATCATTTCAAAACCAACAAAAAACAGAAATTTTTTTAGCTCTCATCCCTAAAAACAATCTTCTGAAAACTGAAAACATTCTCTAACATACCCTTAAGATTTCGTTGTTTCTTTTTGCAATACATTTGATTCCACACAACATTTTATTTATTTATTTACATTACCACAATAGCAGTATGGATATCATATGGTTGGCCAAATAACAAGGAGTTTAGCTAAGCAAAAGTTCCCTGATAATGGTTTCACATAAATTGCTGTTATAGATCATTAAATGCCCTCCATCCGGAACCTCATGATAACGAATCCATGGAAGCTTCTCTGAAAGATATCGGTTAAGTTGATAAGGAATCATCTTGTCTTCGTAGCCTTGCCAAATGTGAACCGAGCCCTCATTGTCAGGGAATGGATTGCTTACGTCCAGGGGATCAAATTCCCATTTGGCATAACCAGCTAAAATGTCCCGGTGCAGCGATTCATAAACACCTTGCTGTGTCACCTTTTCCTGAATGGAGAAACATAAATGAGAATTATCAGCTGAAGAATCTTCATGTTTTTACTGATTGCCTCCACGTCCCCCAAGGAAATACTAAATCCAATAACTGAGAGGAGAATAGCTTGTAAGGCTTTACAAGCTATTTCTATGAACAATGCCAAGAGAAAAATATGTTCAGATTTATAATAATGTGCAATGTGCCATCTTCTATGATGTGGTTAAGGTAAAACCATAAACTTGACAAACAAAAAAGGTTTTGCAGTTTGGGATGGACCTTAGCAACCGCTGAATTCTAATAGTTTATGACACAAGCAATAGCAAAAACACTAGAAAACATAGACAACTAATCAAATTTTGAGTCTAATGTGCTAGATATTAAAAACCACCCAGATTGTTCAATTAACTACAAACTTGAAACTAAATACCATGATTAATGTATAATCCTTATCACAAAATATTAGTGTGGTGTGATAAAAGAAAAATGCATGGGATATGTGACTACCTGGCCAACACTAGGGATTTCTGACAACCTCTTCAAGATCTCAAAATCTTGGTTGCTTAATGTTGCCTGACCCATGCTTAATGTAGGGAACCATGTCTGTGTCATCCACCAATAGAATAACCAAGGGGTGTAATGTGCAATTCGAAATGTCCTTTGAAATGATAGAGGCAGCCTCCCAAGAGCCTCTCTTGCTAGACTGACAGGGAAACGAGGCCACCAGTAGTGTACAAAAGGAACAACCAGGGCAGCTCCTGACAACCTGCAAATAATGTCCCAGTAACATATGAAAAGCAACCAGTCAGAACGTTAAATAAAAATTAATTAAAAAAAAAAAACACAAAGTTAGTAGTTGAAGGATCATGCCTGTGTGGTATGTATTTCAGGCAACTCCAAATGGGGTAACCGCCCATTGACATTCCCATTACATAAAATTTAGACCCAATTTGCAATTGATCAGCTAGTTCTTGAATATCAAATGCTTCACTCTTCACTGAGCGTGAAGGATATGGATCACTCTCTCCATAACCTGCTCTGTCAAAGAACAGGATATATATCTTTAGCTCCTCTGTAAGTTCCTGAAAATCAACACATTTTTCAGATTAAACAAAAAAGTTAACAATGAATTCCAGTTTAATCAGGTTACGAAAAATAAATCACTTATATTAATTATACAATTGAAGATCAAAGAAAAACATCCAGGTAAATCCAATACCCAACACCACTTTAAAACTGAGGTTATAAGCTTTATTTTTATTTTATTTTTGTCCGGTATTAGCTATCAGTCATACAACCTTCACATTGCAAATAAAGACTTCGTATATTGTAATTAATCATCAACAAAACAAGTATGCACATTTTGATGTTTGGTGCAAAGATAAAGTCTTGGGTAGTCAAGTGCAAGTGTGTGGGTCCAATTCATGAGAGCAGCCACTTTGTGAAAAAATTCTAAAGCTTAGGGTTGTATCCAGATCTCCCCAAGGGCGCTATTTTGACAGGAACAACACTAGGTAATAACCTTCCTTTATTTTGTTTGCATCCAACATAATTTAATACATTTTAGCGTGCATGGGCGTTCATTGCCAGAGTAAATGGTAGTTCTAGGGATTGAAAAATAAATATACAAAAAAGTAACTTGAAATGGTAGCAGAGTAGTTTGGATTGATCAGCTGGTTCCTAATTCACCACCTCAATCTTTCGGTGCATCACAGATGGGTAGATCTGCTGGATATAGAGTATTGGACATGTTCAGAGATCAAAAAGAACAGTGATTATGACATCCCCCTAAACAAATAATTAGAATGACTGTTTACTGCATCTTGCAGAGCAAAATATTTCTGCATGCAAGTGGGTTTTCTACCTAGTCCTGCTATTCAAAAATATTTGTCTTAGTTAAACCATGAAAAATGAAACCACTTCAGATAAAATGATTTTATTTTTATTCATCACATTTCTGAAAAAATCACATTTGAGTGATAAATTTCTGTCCAGATAGTCTGTGACACAGGAAAATTCAACTAATTTTGGACGAGCTATCAAAAGTAAAAAAATAAAAAGAAATTAAAAATCAGAGCATGTTCATACTTCAGAGATAGGTAGATACACATCTTTTGAGCTGTCAAAGCCATGAATTACAATGATCTTGAATTTAGCATCTTCCTTTGGAACTCCAGACTCCCTGTAGGCCAAATGCCTTCCATCGCTGAGTTTCACTCTATTTGAAGTGACAGGAGGACCACCCGGTGATCCACATATCTTTGGAGGCGGAGGCTTCAATGCCTGATAAGCCCATCCCAGAAGACCCACTGCTAAAGCTACTGCAATTGGTGCAATCATTGCTGGGAAAGGTAATATCATAGTTACTACAGTACTACCATGTTGGTGACAATATTAAAGAACTTCATAAATAATATTAATAAAATTTAGGAGTCTTGAAGTTCGTGAAGATGTTATATGTTCATGAAATACAGTACAGAGAGATATAAACAGGCAGGTTCTCCATAAGATATATGGCGCTTCATGGCTTCAGAAACTATGCCATTTATTTAAGCACTTGTTCATTTTGAATATTTGACATCATCACTCTTTCACAAGGTTTATTCATAATATGTTTCATTTCTAGAAAGCATCATGGGCAACATTTTACTTTTCTTTGCTACTTGCAAAAGCATACGTCAATGGGAGAAGGAACATCATCAACTTTAGGTGGGAGTTTTGAACCTAAGTCTCTCAATTTCCAGTAAACTTATCATGGTAATTTGAAATGTCTGCCTGTAGAACAAGGTAACGCACATAAGGTAACAGGTGCAACATGCACCAAAGCAAGCCACCACAATGAATCTCAACTTTAGGTGGGAATTTTTGTTCATGATATGTGGATGCAAGAACACAGCATGATAGCCATTCGAAAGAAACTTGGGTGGCATAGTGGTTTGATAAATGAATCACACCTGTATAAACTCACTGATTTCAACAGTGTCAAAATCAGGGAACGCCAATTTTTTTATCTACCTAACCTCTATGAATCCCACTGCTCTCTCTAACTATTTTCTGCCTCAGCATTATATGAGGGCAATGTGAGGGATTGGGAAGTTGAGGAGCCATCAAACAATGAAAATACAGTAGATGGGAATAATGAAGGTGGGGATATACAGTACAACCTTTTATAGAGGTTGCCTTGCAAAAAGAGGATGTTGAAAAGGAAGAAGAATAAGAGGATTTGCCCTGTTTCAAAGTGTGAAAGGAGTGTCAGTAATGAGGTGAGTGATTTAAACTTACCACCTGACATGATATAATGAAATTTTCAATATAGAATATAAGGTGTCTTGATGAACCCCTTAAACAAAGAGAAGGAAGGCTTCTGTAAGATTTGGTTTTCCATTACTGGCCTCGTTGAAACTCAGGTTAAGGAAAATTCCTTGAAGATCAAAGAATGTCTTGTTCCTGGTTGGGTTTCTTGTTAACTATATGATAGTCATCGTTTAGGGGGAATTTGGGGTGCGTGGGAATGAAGATTTGATAGAAGTCAGGAAGTTGTATAATTCAAATCAGTAGCTTCATTGTGTGGGCACTGATAGGAATAAGGATAGCCAGTACTGTGCTTCTTTTGTCTGGGTTCCTTCAAAGTCTGGAAGGTACACTTGCAATTCAGCATAAAATGATATTAGATTTAAGCTTCCTAAGGCAGTTTGGGCTAAACTAGATTGGTTTAAAACTGCTACATGCAATCATTTTTCTATTTTTAAGCTTGCAATGAGAAATAGGCTATCAACACGCGACAGACTAGCTTCTTAGGTTTATGATGGTGACCTTTTATGAGTCTTTTGTAGAAGCAAAGTTGAATGCTGTGGTCATTGTGCTTTGAATGTCCTGTTTCTTGAAGAATTTGGCAGCAAGCTATAATCACGAATTTGGTGACCTAGAGTGAGTATAAATGAATGCCCTTGTCCATTGGGGAATTCAATTTCTCAAAGGAACAATCTTGAAGGTTACTCTCTATAAACTAATTTTAGTGGCTGTTGTGACACAGGACAAAACGAAACAGGATGCAATAACAAAATTGAATGACAAAAAATAAAAGATAGGTAACCTAGTAGTTAGCACCTGGGCTTGCTTGAAGTCAGCACAAAGTAAGAGAGAACAAATCTAGGAGTCAACATCTATGGAGTAAGCACCATACTATTGGAAAAATTCCTAGAGAAATTTTATTAATTAATCTAACTGTAAAACATAACTGAACTTTGGGTTCCTTAAATAGAGTTCCAAGCTTATTATCCTAGTAGAAAACAACTTTACTAACCTAGTAAGAAAAAAAAATCAGAAAAGAAAATAACCTATACATAAATAAATCCTAAACATTTAGTGATTGGGCTTATGCCTTAGGCCCAATTAATAGCAGGCTCCATCCATAAGGCCAAAGGTTGGGACGTAATCTTTTTGCATATACATTGATAAGTTTATGTAATTAGAGGCCTATATCTTGTGTCCGCACCATGTTGTTACCATGTTTGGTCTTAAAGGAATGCTTAGGTTCATAATGGAAAGCCTCTATACTCAAAAACTTATAAGAAAGGGACAAAGAATGTATGTTATGCAGTTCTGGAGTAACAAGAGAATGGTAACAAGCTACAGCATAAAGTACCAAGATGCACCATTTCGAATCTTAGATCAATTTTACACATGAGGGGAAAATTAAGAGATTCCCAAAATCAAGGCAATAAGTGGTGAATACAGGCTTATGAGGAGTTGGGATAGGTACACCAATCGAATCAAAGGGATAGAATGGAAATTCTCTCAAGGCATTGAGTAGTCAAAGTTGTGACTTAAAGAGTAAATATCGGTCCCGATAACATCATTTCAGAGAAATTATTTGCTATAAGTAAAGTATTTTTGTAGGGATTAATTAAATTCAGAGTAACTACCAATCACCTCTCACACACCCTGCAAAAGGTGGGAATTTTATGCACTAGGAATAACTTTTTATTAATAATCCATAAGTTCTAAACAAATACTCAATTCTACTCAATCAAAAAAGGATCTTATTAAAGTATATGCCACCCTCTAGCCAAGTTTATGCCTGATTTGTAGTTGAATCAAGAACTGCCTCTTAATTAAATCAGACAAACCAGCAGTTTAAAATGGGATTAAGACTTTAAACTGCTATACACAATTGGATAGGATAAAATCATTTTATAACTGCTTCAGATTACACTGGGTTCATTTCTTGACAAAATAAGAACATTGCATGTTGCAATTGCCACAACTACAAAAGGAACAATCAAGCAGACCAGATCAAGCCCAAGAGTAAGTACCAATCCAAAACACAAACTAGTTTAATTTACCAAGATTTTCAGTCATTTCTCAGATTCATTGAAAGTGAAAGTGCTACCTCTAAACTAATAAAGATCAAAACTTTGTAAAAAAAACAAAGTAACTAATATATAGAGGGGACTAAACTTGCACTCTATCAAATCAAATGAACTAAATTCCAGCAAATGAAAAGAAACCCATTAACAAGAACTGAAAATCAAACAAAACTGGGTAGAAAAGAGTGAAATTTTTTTTTGAGAAAACTCACCTTAGGGAAGTGGGTTTGGCCTTTCTTTGCTTCTGGATTTTGAGCTCAGGCTAATCCTAATTCAGCTGATACTTTCATGTGTGTCCAGCTCCCAACTGCCATTCATTTCAAGTTTCAAGGAGCCCTGTCATACGTAACGACAACTGAAGCTGACACACTAGAGAATGTGAATCACTGAGAGTCACCAAGTTTTTATTTTATTCATTTATTTATTTTCGCCGGCAAAACATGACGTGATAACTTAGAAAGTCGTTTGGATACGTTTATTTTATTAAAAATTGAAAATTAAAAACACAAGTAATTTTTAAACATGTAAATAGAACTGTAAGATCTATTTTTAATAAAAAAATTGCCGAAAAAAAGAAGTTTGTAGATCCTGTAAACAGTACATGAAACCCACTAGTGTAACATAAAGCCACAAAAACTGAGAAACGTGCTTCAAAAAAAAAAAAAAAAAAGCGAAACGTTGGACGTGGAGATGTAGATGCCAATCCGAACGCATGCTAAGCCTCCGTTTGGAAAGCGTGTTTACGTTTCCCAATAGAGTGTTTTTCACAAATTAGTGAGTTTCGTGCATTGTTTACGTGATCTGCAAACTACTTAAAAAAAAAAAAAGAAACTTTAAAACTGGGTCTTATAATACTATTCACATATTTAAAATTTATTTTGTTATGATATTTTTAGTTTTCAATTTTCAGTAATAAGCGGTATCTAAACAGACCTAGTTAAAGGCAGCAGTGTAAACATATGCAATTATACAAATAAGGTTTTGAGGTTTTTGTTTTTGTTTTGGTCTGCTGTAAGACTAGTAGGTGCATACCATTTCAAGGGATTTATAATTCTATACATTTGTTGTGATAATTAATTTGCATATATGTGCAATAATCAATTTTACTATTTGATTCTTTTTTAAAAAAATTACTCCGTATCTCTTAAAACTTTATATATAGATAGGTGCACATTGACATTAATTTAAAAAAAATACAAAATATCAAAATAAATGAGACACTTTATTATATGGAAGTAGTATATTTACATCTTTGGAAAGAAAATCCAGAAGTAGGATTTGTTATCTTGTAAAAATATTTTTGGATTTATTATCATTTATATCTTTTTTTGCTTGAAGGTGATTGGAGGAAAAGAATATATTGGGTCAATTGTGAGTCTTGTGACTAGTCTACTTAGGATCCACAACCAAATCATCTTTCTTGGAATGTTCAAAAGATGATTGTTAAGAAGAACAAATTCTTATTTATAAGGGACCAGTTAATGGATCCCCTTAGGGTATCTGCTAGTTTTTTCCATTTTATAATTACATAATTTGATTTTAATATTATTATTATTAACTAATTGCATGCTCGTGTGATGCGTAGAAAAATTTGACAATTTTTTTTTGTTAAGTGAAAAATAAAATAGTAGATGAGAATTTTAAGTATTATTCCCAAACCTTTCTTAATATGATGCGATTATTTTCTTATAGTGTAGTTGTTACAATATATTAGATTTTTTAAATTAAGCTATCTGTATTTATTATTTGAAAGTGTTTTAAATTTTGAAAAATTTTTTTTTTCAAGGAAACATAATGTAGTTTTTTTTATAATCAATTATTGTATAAAGCAAGATATTTTGTAAATAATGTAACGTGTAGTTGAGATTTGTTTCTAGTACTCCTTACAAATAGTCCATCCTCTACACGACTTGAAGGACCTAAAGAGGAAACATATATAAGTAAATCTATCAATTATGTTATAAAAAAAAAGACTTTAGTAACATGAGGAAAATGTAATTTTATCAAGAATCTACCAACATTACACTGAAAATGTGACATCACATAATTGTCGATGAAATAAATTCCTCTTTCTACACAAATCTCTCCTCCTAAAGTATCACTTGGACCAAAGTGGACCAAAAGAGACTGGAATGGACCAAAATGAACTGAAATGGACTAAACTGGACCGAATGCACTAAAATGCTACATTTAAACTTTTAGATATTATATAAATTTTTTTCATGTTAGGTCGATGACATACTAGGATATGGGATCCCAATTCTCAACCCTCTACAATATTATTTTATTGATCATATAGGGATTAAAAAACTATAGTATTATTATTATTTTTTATGATAAAAAGATATAGATGTTTGTCAATTACAATAAATTGAGAACATCTCTAACCATAGGCCTAACAGTGTAAGGAGGATTTTCCTCTATCCATACCATACAATTAGGGGTGGCAATTTTTAACCAAACCCATTAACCTATCTATTACCCATTTAATTTGGGTAAGTCTTAATCCAACCCAACTAAACATTTGGCTTAAATGGGTTAAGATCCATTGGGTAATCTAATTAAATGGGTCTAAATAGTTAAATTTACTAGGTTCGTCTCCCTCTCCAAAGAGCAAATCTAAACTCTAACTAGAAAATTTCTTATTGATTTTCTTGAGTTTTCTTCTCATTTTCTCAAGCTCAAAGCGTGGCTAAGGTGATGGTGTTGCGGACCACCGTTGAAGATGAAGCCCCTCCATCCATAACATGAACAATGCTTCAGACCATGCACACCCCATGCCCAAGCAATCAAAGCAGTTTACACTAACCTTTCTGTCTACAACAACCTCATCACACCCTCAACTCCAAGTACTCCCTTCATCTCTTCCACCAAATCTAATCTCCCAACGTCATCTCATGGACTGCTCGAATTTGGTTTGGTTGGTTATGGGGAAAATTGTTGTTGTTAGACCAGACCGGTTATAGGAGATGTTTGGGATTTGTTTGGTCCCGATGGGGAGTCGCCATCGTTGGAGGTGGTGGTTGATTTTTTGGGGAAGACCTTTGACAAAAGTTTGGTTTGGGCCTTCCACATAGCATGCGTTTTCTAATGTGTAATTTTTCTTGGCATCCAAACACTGGGGTAGGAGAATTTTATTGTTTTTTTTTTTTTAATTTCATTTCCATTCCTTTTGTTAGATTTGATCTACTAATTTTTCTTGGCAACCAAACACAGGGATTTGAGTATTTCATTAGATTTTTTTTAATATCCTTTTCTGTCCTTTGGTTAATTCTTTAAGGCTAGATTTTAATTTTATGTCTTTGATCCATAAGGTGGGTGTTTTGATAAATTTTTTTTGGAGTGAATGTATTTTGGTAATTTTACAAATTTTTGGTATTTGTAAGTATGTATATGTATTATATAGAACAAAACTTAGATACAATACTTAAGTGCTGTTCCTTAGGTTCCCTTCTTAAAATTCAGTTATGTAACTTTTTTCTCATAAGATGGAAGTGTAATTTTAATTTAGTATAGCCACATGATTGAATCTTAAGAAGGGAACCTAATGAACAACATATAAGTATTATACCTAAGTTTTTCCCTAATATATAAATCAAATAATGGGTTAAAAGGGTGGGTTGGAGACTAAATGAGTTGGGTAGGTAATTGGTATTTAATATTTATTTAAACGGATAATAAATGGATATAAATGGGTGATTGTGTATTCAATCCATTTATGACCCAACCCAACATGCACCAAAGCCACCCAATTGCCCCCCCTACATACAACAAAGAACTTGGGGTTGTTTGATTTGTGTTTTTAAAGTGTGTTTATAGCACTTAAAAAAACAAACAATGGGTCTAGAGACACAAATTATTATTATTATTATTATTATTATTATTATTATTATTATTATTATTATTATTGTAAGGACACAAATCTACGGGTTGGGCCGGAACGGATTAAGGCCCAGGCTGTGTACAGTAACTATCCTTGCAATAAATTTGTAAAGAGAGTGAGTTGGAGAATACTGGATTGATATGTATGGGGTGATGGCCTAAGTATATTTATGATCAGATTTACGTTGATGAAATACAAAATAGATACAAAGTTCTTCTCGGCACGATCCAAGGAGTATGTTTAGACTAGTACAGTAAACACTTCTCTCTCTTTGTTACTCCTTTTTTTCTTTTTCCTTTCTTTCTTCTTTCTTATATTTATATGCCTCCCCCCCCCCCCCTCCATTACGTGGGCTTCTCTAGATACTTGTCCCATCAGCTTCCATCTGGAGTCTTCATTTGGCAGCTGCAAAGGATGAAGGTCACTGTTCAGGTGTCTTTTCCTATTAATGCGGCCATGATGTTAGTTGCAGGATCATAAATGCGGTGGCAGCAGCCTTTTGCCTAATATCTGATCTTTGCCACCTGTCCTTTTTGTCCATATAAATCAGGGGATTCTCTGGGGGAGCTAGGATTGATGTTGGAGCATCCATCTGGGACACCCTTTTGACAATCCGAACATGCAAGTCTTCTCAGACTAGTCCTTCTCCTACATGTCATACATTTCGGAATCGAATTAGGCTGGGTACGCTCTTTGAAATTTGTCGTCCTCAGATGTAGGGGTCTTCTCGAACGGGCTGTGGCCCATTACCTGATATTGAGCCTTTTACCCCTACAATTATTATTATTATTAATCACCTTACCAACTATGAACAAAATGAGCTATAATAATGATGATAATCAAATTACCAAACTCATTTGTTATATTTGTTTGACTTAATTATTCTCACACATTGCCCCTTTTTTTTTTTTTTTTTTTTTTTCTGTTTTTGAAAAAAAAATTCTAATAAAAGACGAAGTGCAACAAAAGTTTATAACTCATAAAGTTTGAAAGTAATACCATTCAATCTAGCAATGATACTTTTTTTTTAAATGTCAATTTTGTTAAGGATAGTTTTAATGTAAAATTTCATTTATTTGAGAGTTTATCTTTTAAGTCTATTTCTTTTTCAGATTGTCTCTTTTATTTTTCAATATCAATTATATTATAAATATTTTTTCTTTTGTTCAAATGATAGTTGATAAATTTTTCAATATCAATGATCAATTACAATTATATATATTTCTAATATGTGCATTTTAGGTAGCATATATAGCGTACGTCTGTAATGACAATTAACATTAACAAAATAACATAACAAAAAACATCAAAATAACATATAAATTAAATGGGGCAAAAATTTTCAGGTCCCACAGGTTGATCTCTCACATTATCCTTTGTACCAAAGAAGACTTTCTAGCCCAGGCTCCCCGTCTAAACTAAGTGGGCACCATGGGAAGAAAATTCTTGAATTTTTATGGCATTGGTTTCATAATGCAAGCAATTGAAATCCCGACATAATACATGCATTCCGCAGCAATAAGGACATACACAAGGACGAAATTAGGACTTGGAGTTAGTGGGTGGCTCTGCTGCAGGCTTTGTGCGACGGCTCTGACCTTTGACCTTACTACTTAACTACTAAAGTTTTGTTTTATTTTTTTGGTCTTTGTTGCATGCGTGCTGGATAAGGAAAAAATTTTTTGTTTGAAAATTTTAAAGGGTTGGGTTGTTTGTTTTGGATAAAATAGGTTGATTAGGCTTAATTTATTTTAGTTTTACTATTGGTAATTTTTGTTGTTGTGATAATTTTTTTGGGCTTGTATTTTTTGTTTTTTAGATTTAGATCTTTTTTTTAGGCCTTTAAAAGAAGGAAAATGCTAGAATTACAAACTTTTTTTTACAAATTAATGATGTGGAGTGGTAATTAGTAAGTATAAAAGTGATATAAGTGGTATAGATGTGACCCAATAAAAATTTGCTACCTAAATAGTTGGCAAAATTTTGGAACAACATAGGATCAAGGAGACTCCAATACACGTGAGAAATTTTGAAATAGCGGAAAAGTTTCATACCTCATGCCATTATTTTTCAAGTAAGGAAATCCACTTGAAAATAGTGATTTATGGACGAGTTCTTTTAGTTTATGGCTTACACCTTTGGAACCCTTTGAGGCTTTGATGGAACACAAGCTTCCTTTCCAAATGTTAAATTGGTCCACCACGCATTCTTGGCATGATGGTAATTCTATGAGCACAAATTCTTATGGAGGGTAAGGGCCGGGATTCTAGTATATAGGAGAAAGTTTCATACGCATGCACTTAGATTATGTTTGAGTAAGATTTCTACCTCATATATATATATATATATATATATATATGTATGTATGTATATATTTAAATGTTAAAGTAGGGACCCCTCAATTTAACTTTACTTTCCATTATAAACTCCTTCCATCAAAGAGCTTCATTAATAGTTAATTGTCAAGTGATTATTCATAAAAAAAAATGTCTATTTGCCAAATGATGTATATTAAGTGAATGTTTACAAATATACTCCTAATAGGATTCATCTTTATCTATCACTCTAAACATACCTGTTATCCATTATTGTTGATAAAACTCATTGTAAAATTGTGAATTAGAACTTATCCTCTTGTCTATGGTCTATACCTTGGAAAATCCTTTGATGGGTAACAAACACAAGCCTTTTTTTAAAGGTTAGAGTAAGGACTCTTTTAATTTATCGTTGGTTTATTATTTATACTCCTTCCATCAAGGAGTATTATTGTCAAGTGATTGTTCACTTAAAAATAACGTCTATTCATCCAATGAAATTTTACGTGATTATTCATAAATATACTTCTAAGAGGGTGAGTTTTTATCTATCAGTCTTATTATTTTTAAATAAAAAAGTAATTCCCATTATACCTTCATAAAAAATAAAATCTAAACATATAATAATTAAAAATTTTGTATAAATTTTATATGGGTGACATTTAGGGTCTGTTTGGTTGGAAGGGTGGAAAAGAAGAAGGAGAGAAAATGCTGGGAGGATGGAAAAGTGGGAGGATAGAAAATATTTTAATTTCTCCCATTTTTGTTTGGTTGGGGTGAAAAAGTAGAGGGATGAAAAAAATAAGTTTGTATAAATTTACTCATATACGCTTGTTAAAAATCCATTCTACCAAACATACCCTTAGTCTTTTAATGAAAATAATTTTACATTGAATACTTAGGAATGAGACTCAAACATTTTGATCTGTATAAAACTTTTATTTGTCTCTATAAGTTAAGTATTTTACATTTACGCTGAAATTTATGAAAATTATTGTTTGTTATTATGTAAAAAAATGTGAAAGGATGGAAAATGTATGTTCTATACCAATCAGCCCAATGGGTTTCTAGTTCCAAGGACAAGATAAAATATATAATATTTTATGGCTGAAAAACTTGGAAAGGGAATTTTAACACGTAGATGCATTAAAAATGAGTAATTCTAATACCACAAATGAAGTCATAATTTTTGATACAACTATTTTACGTGATAAATTGTAATTGGTTGTTTGTCACTTGCACATGAAATCACTGTTTTCATATGGATAATTATGGTTTAATTTGTGGTTTTAAAATTTTTGGAGAGATGCTTAGACAAAATATATATTCAGTCAGTAGTTTAAATTATCGAGTGTAATTGAGAGCAGAATATGGAAAAAGGAGAGAGCTATATTCAGCCAGTAGTTTACATTATCGAGTGTAATTAATTGAAAGCAGAATATGGAAAAAGGAGAGTGCTTCCCTGCTTGGTTCTCCAAATATAGAAACCCACTCTCTTCCATTTCTAATTCTAGAATAGGGGTAGCCCAACCCAACTGAGTTGCTTTACTTTGAAATGACCCACACCACCAGTAGCAGTCTCTCTAGGTGGCATTTTGGTGGTGGAGTTCCTTTATACCCTAACCTCTCTTTATAATATCTCTAAACTTGGTAATTTCCTCAGTGAAATGATCAAAAGTAGCGAGGTTCTAACAACACCCAGCGCAGGAATTTATCCCTTTTTACCTTAAATATAAAAGGCCATGAGACTTTTTTTAGCTTGGGAATGTCATAGCATGGTATGCTAATTTCCTGTCTTTCCTTTATCTCAAACTAGCTAGTCCAGAAAATGTGAACTACTACAGTGGAATCCTACGTCAATATTCATTCTTTTCAAAGCTCTGGGAACAGGACACAGATATCACATGCAAAAGAGAGAGAGAGAGAGAGAGAGAGAGAGAGTTAAATTTTGAAATGGGAAAAAGTTAATAGATGATTCAATGATATTAGTTTAAAAACTATTTTTAGAAATTTTTTATAAAGAAAGAAAAAAGAAACTGATTTTTTTGATAATTTTTTTATATTTTTCATGAAAATAGTATCAAAATTTTTTTAAAATAATTCATTAATAAATAAATAATGGTACCCATTAATATTGTTTTAATTCTTAAACCAAAAGTCTCAAAAAAAAAAATTGATAACATTAATTAATAGTTGTAAAAGAGAATACAAAAGTTTTTTACATCCCTAAAATAATTTTTCTCAAAAAACTTTCCCAGCCTGCAGAATTCTCTTTTCCTCTGGTTGCTTTTTGCCTTTTTGGTTTCTTTTTTCCTTCCCCATTAGATTCGAAGAAAAATCACTGTTTAGTTTAGGCTGTTTAGCCACATATACGATGACAGCAAATAATGTACCTAGAGGTCAGTCAATCCTGTACATCAAATCCATATTATTTGCTTTCTTCTTTTCTTGTTCAGAAATGAGCCATGGGAATTGGTCTCTCTTGTTGCATAGCTGATTAACTGTGTAGTGCCCACTTGTAATACCCCACTTATAATGCCCACTTAATGCATGCTCCATTGCTCTTGCGTGATGACACATAGAGAGACTGATGGTTCTACAATAGGAAGTGATATCAAAGAATCTATAATTTAGTTCTCCTCTGCTTTCTTCTTTTAATTAGAAGTATGTTTGGGATTTACTGTCTTCAAATTTTACTCTCTCTCATCTCTTTTTTTTACTCGCCTGATTAAAGAAAAAACGAGAAACATATGAATCTTTAACTCCATACACCATCCACATTGTACAGTGTGGAACGTGGATCTCATGTTCAAAGTTCTAAGTCCAGAGCTTATCAATGTATAATTGAGTGCATGAACAGGATTTCACTTGTTTTTAGTGACCTATTACCTTCAATTGACACTTGCTGGGTTTTTTGGAGCTCAAATTTCTAACCATAATGTGATGACTTGACACCTGTGGTCAAAAAATTTGTAATCAGAAAGCTTTTTTGTTTTTCCTTTTCTTTATTAATTTGTCTTATCTTTTATTTTAATGTTGCATTTTTAAACTAAAAGTAGTTTTAGATGAGTTTTTTTTTTTTTTTAATTTTAAATTCATTTTTTATTAACTTGTTTAAAAAAATAGTTATACTCAAGGAAAAGTGAGATACATTAAAAAAGTGTTTACATTTTTTGATGTAAAATTTTACTGATTACTTATTTATTTGATTAAAGTATAATTATATTTAAAAAGTGAGACTTTAAAAAGCTAAATATAAGTAAATAAACTAAAAAAGAATGGAAAAAACATATGACAAACAGACACTTAAATCAGAAAAAACAAACTTAGCCAAACACACCTAAGAGTATTAACCATTTACTCTAAAAAAGCTTTACATGATAAAGAATATGAAGTAATTAATCTATATTTGAGTTGCCCCGTTCAAATGATCCTATATTATTAGCCACTAATTAATGCTAAGAAACTATGAGTGATATATATATATATATATATATATATATATATATATATATCTAAATGAACCTTATTTATATAGCTAGCTCCTACGAATCCTATATAGCTTGATGATAGGTTCTCAACGTTATAAATATAAGGCTTCCATTTCAAAGCCCCACAAGAAACTCTTAAACAAAAATCTTCAGCTTATTGTATCTATAAGTCCTTAAGTCCTCTTTAACTTTCCCTAGCTTCTCTTTCATGGCAAAGATGTCAGATCCTCTTGTGGTTGGAAGAGTGATTGGAGATGTTATTGAATCCTTCTCTCCTACTGTGAAAATGACTGTAACTTACAACTCCAATGTTAAGGATGTCAAGTCCAATTCTAGTCAAGGCCAAAGCCTCAAGCAGGTATATAATGGCCATGAGCTCTTTCCTTCGGCTGTTACAATGAAACCTAAGGTTGAGGTTCATGGAGGCGATATGAGATCCTTTTTCACACTGGTATATATAATTTTATTCCTAGCTATATATGTATTCTTTCTTTCTTGGTCTCTCTATACTATCATGCTTTGATTGAATTTCCCTATTGTAGATCATGACAGACCCAGATGTTCCTGGTCCAAGTGATCCATACCTGAGGGAGCACTTACACTGGTATGGTCTTTACCCTAGAAAACTATCAACCAGAGAAATAAAGAGAACAATTTTGTGTTAATTTTTTAGAATATACAAAATTGACGGTATAATTGTCTACCAATAACCTAACCTCTCTAAAATTCTGCAAAAGTTCTGCAGAATTTTAAGCACTGGTACGACTTTTTATATTAAAAAAATCCTTTTGCCTTTACACCATAAGAATCTCCACCTGGACTCCATAAACATAACTCATGAAACCATAGCATATGTAACATAATCTGAAAACAAAACCCCAGAGAAGCAGCCAATGAATAATAACCAAGACTTTGTTCTTGTGTCACAAATACATGGGGTGTAAGCATCTGCATGAGTTACCAAGCTTAACTGGACTATACTTTCTTTCATGACAGGAGTATTTATTTATTTATTAAGTAAATATGAGATGAAGAGTTCATAATTTTCTGATGGTGCATGCGTTTAGCCAGCTAATTTCATGCTAAATTTTTTGTTTAAGTCACTTTTTGACTCAATTTTAAGCAAATAAGCTGGTCAAATGCAAACAAATTTCAAGGAAGAAAGTTATAGTCATGTATTTAGCAGCAGGTTACGTACATTGCCTTAAACTATTTGAATTTCATCCTCTTGCAGGATTGTGACAGACATTCCAGGCACAACTGATGCTTCATTTGGTAAGTCTCGTCATCATCCACAAGAGAAATTATTTTATGGGATTGTTTCATGGACACCCGTCTCATGTGGTAAGTCTCACACACATGTGAGATCCATATGTTTTGAATGAAGGGCTGTATAAGCGGGTCTCATAAGATAAATTTTTTTTTTTTCAGAGAGAGAGATATGCTAACTATTTATGTTTTTTGGGTTTGTTCCATGAACAGGAAGGGAAGTGGTGAACTATGAAATGCCTAGGCCAAACATAGGGATCCACAGGTTTGTGTTCCTCTTATTCAAGCAGAATCGCAGAGAGACCGTCATCACTGTTCCTTCTTCGAGGGATCGCTTTAGTACTAGAAAATTTGCAGAAGAAAATGAGCTTGGCCTCCCTGTGGCTGCTGTATTCTTCAATGCTCAAAGGGAGACAGCTGCAAGAAGACGTTGAAAACTGTTACAAAAAACCAGCTAATTACTATTAACAGTACCACTACGTGCAAGTACTAGCTTGGAAGTTAATGACTTTAGCTAATAAAGCAGCACTGTGGTCTTCGTTAAAAGTCTGTCTGTAATATTATATATTGTACCTTGTCAATAGAATGAAATAAACCTAACAGAAAGAGCATATCTTTTCTGTCAATCTTATTGCATTTGACTTTTATATATCATAGTTTGTATGCTAACTCATATGGTCACAAATAGAGGGAAGAAGAAAAGGTTTAAAACAAAAAAGTATTAGGGTATATATGAGCCTTGTTGCAATGTGTAACTTTTGAGTTGTTTTGAAAACAAAAACAGAAAGCCTATGAGTTGTTGCTTATTTAGATGATAATTAAAAATGAAAAGGAATGAACCAAAGAAGGAAAAGTAGAAGCACTTTTAATGGTATGGGCTATTCTGTGCAAAATTACAGGTCTCTGTGTACTCACAGAGTTACTTAGGTCTCATAGCTTTAGGTGATGTTGGTTTGAGTTTACGATTTAGGGTGCCTAGGCCTCAAAGACTAAGATCTTACCCATAATGAGCAACCCTTCGATTTTCCATTTTCTCCTCACAGGATTTAGTATAATCGGTTTTGTAATCCAACTCTTTTATTTTACTGCTCAACCATAATAGTTTCAAATGTATAGAAAAGTATTACAAATGGTTAGCTTATAAAATATATTAGGATATTATCATAAATTGAGTTATCAATAAATAAATAAATAAATATATATATATAATCATAAATTAATATGTAGGCCATGATTTTTTAGAATATTATAAATTAGAACAGTTTTATAATATCATGAGAGTATCATGAATTTAGGGTTATCATACCAAACCTAATGTATATTTCAATAAATCCTAGGCATGTTGGGTTCATTGTTACAAACAATTATGTATAACAAAATGCTATGGACACATTAATTCTTTTGTTGCTTCTTTCCCCTGCTTCTACATCTTTTTATGGATTTTGTTAACAGGTGCCGGCTAGCTCCTGTTAATGAACCAGTTGTGGTTCATTTATGGCCTATCACAATCTCACTTGTATTGAAAATTGGCAAATGTGTATTTTGGTTTCTTCAATACTCCATTTAAACTGACACACATTTAATATATATTCAATTTTTTTCATATCTTTAAAAAAATATGAATAGTTTATTTTAAATTTTATCACATTAACGAGTGCTGTACAGCACCCGTTAACAGCACCCTCTTTTTATTTTATAATTATATTTTAACACAAATGAAGCAATAATAGAATGTCATAGAAGAGTAATCCTAGAATCGTAGGTAATTGATTTTATTTCCATCTGTTGAGTTTTTAGACTCTAGAAAAACACTGATTAACCAATTTTAAGCCAAGTTCTTAATTAATCAATTTATGGATGGTCCTCGGTTATGCAATACTGACTCAAGTGCTAGATCAATCGGGAAAGTTAAACTCTCCATTGGTTGACTAGCTGTTGAAATTAAAGAAACTTGAAACTGTATTGTATATCAGCTGTGCAGTTGTTTTAACTATTCTAATGCATCCTAAGACACTTACAAGACATATTAGAGTGAGAATGGATGAAATAGTCTACTGTTGCATAGGATAGTATAGTTATGAGGTCCTTTGACTTGAATTTAATAAATTTATTTAATTTTGGTTTGTCCTGCTAGAATAACCCACCTTTTTTTCATGCTGTTAGAAATAAAGTCTGATTGAAATGTGTAAACTTTGGGCAATGAAAGAGTTATTTGGGATGTGTAAAGTTTGAAATATGTAAAGTCTATAGGGGAAATGTATATTCATAATTGTATTCATTATTACAACCTTATCCCATGAACTCTACAAGCATTCTAATGTTCTATATATATGTGGGGTCGCTTTACTGTTATTGTATACATCTAAGAAAAATAAAAAAGATTGTGGATGACCATTTGAATACAAAAGTTTATTAATATATATTTCTTGTTTTCTTCTTATTTAGTTTTATCTGTTTCTATTATTTTACAAAATGTTATCAGTGCGATTCTCTACCCAATTTCGAAAGGAAGTTGTAATTCTATTGTTCTGTAAATATCAAAGGTTATTTGTGTTGCCCTCTTAACTTACTGCAATCTTTATTTTCTTCCTAAAGAATTAGTGTTTATCCTATCTCTTTGTTATTACATTTTATGTGTATAATTTTAGTGATTATTTTAATTGATTAAAAAATAATTATGGGTCTCATGTTATCCCTATATATATATATATATTGTTAAAATGATTAGTGATAAACCAACTCAATTATAACTATAGCTATATGTAACATATATTGATAAATTTTGAATGTGTATATATTGTTTCATTACAATCAACTTTTGAATATTAGTATATTACTACAACAAAATGTATTTTTAATGACGAAAATTAGTGAGGAAATATTTTTCGTCACTAAAAATACAGCTTTAGTGACGAAATATGAATTTCCTCACTAATAATGAAAAAAGTAACGAAAAATAAATTTCGTCACTATTGTGATTTGAAAAATGGGCGCCAATGAAGGGAAATTTTGGCGCAAGTATAATTAATCTATAGTGACGAAATATTTCGTCACTAAAAGTTGAAATTTTTAGTGACGAAATATTTCGTCACTGTAGGTATTGTTGTGGATAATATTAGTGACGAAAATCTTTTCGTCACTGTAAAAAAGAATTAGTGACGAAAAATATTCGTCACTAAAAATAATAATAGTTTTGCACTTATATATTTTTAGTGACGAAATCACAATTCATCACTAAAAGTATGATTTAGTGACGAAATATGAATTTTGTCACTAAAAATGTTAACAAAGCTCGGTTTTTTGTAACGAAATTGAAATTCGTCACTAAAGACATAAAAAGCTCAATACCCAGCCCATACAAAACTTAAAAGCCATTTGCTTTTAAGTTACACACCACTTCACCCAAACAAAAAAAAAACCATACTACAAGAATTTTGGTCTTTTGTGACCAATGTTTTAGCGACGACCAAAAAATCGTCACTATTAGGCACACATTAGTGACGATAATATATGGTCATCGCTAATAATTGCATAGTAGCGATGGCACAAAGGTAGTCGTTAATAAGTCGTCGCTAACGCCATGGAAGGAATTTTATTTACTTTTGGAAAATGGAGGGAAACTTTTAGCAATGACAATAAATTTTGTAGCGACGACATTTACATCGCTAAAATAAGGTTTATTTTAACGACAACATCTATCGTCACTAATAATCATCTTTAGTGACGACCTTGTGTATCGTCGCAGATATATGGCCAAAAATATATAGTAAATATATTATATATATACTTTATTTATTAGCAATGACACATTGGTTGTCGCTATTAGAAGGCTATTAGCGACGATATAATTTGTCGTCTCTGATAATCACCTTTTAGCAACAACACAACACGTTGTCGCAAATATATCTATCCAAATATAATGGAGGGAAAAATTTTCACTATCAAAAAGTGGTGGGAATTATTGGAGGGAAGCAGATTATATATTAGCAATGAATCAGGTCGTCGCTATAAAGGATCTTTTAATGAAGACAAAAATTGTCTTCACAAAAATTATGTGACTAAAATAATTTTGATATATTTTTTATTTATCAAATCCTCCAAATGCCTCTTAAAATATTTAAAATGACATAAATTCCTTTAGTATATTTGAAATGATTAAAATACCATTAGCCTCGTCAAAATGACCAAAATACGCCAAAACTTATATAATGACCACAATAACCTTGAAACCTACAAAGTAAAACTCTTAAATTTGTAAAGAGAGAGAGAGAGAGAGAGAAGGGCTCGTTGCTTCAGAATACCTTCAAACCATAATGTTACCCATTTGAAACTTGAAATCAATAAAATAACAAAAATCAAGAAGGTTTTGATTCCATTCAAAATACTGATTAATGCCCAGTGGTCTCAGGACTATCTATTAAGTTTGACTAACTTTAATTGAACTTTAACCGCGTCTTTCTCTAAATTCAACCGTTTGATTGTGATCATAATTTATGAAAATTAACCTTTCATTACACTTTTCAAATCCAACGGTTAGATTTCAAATCTAAGTATGACGCGTGATGGACATGTGTTGTATACTTGTATGGCTATGTTCTCTCAATCTAACCACTCAATTGGTCGTAAATTTCACCAACACTAATATGTCACCATACTCTTTAATCCCAATGATCAAGATTTGAAAATGAATTTCACTAATTCTAGTGGTCATAGGAACATCTATTAAGTTTAACCGAAATTGACTAACTTTAACTAAACTTTAACTGTGCCTTTCTCTAAATCCGACCATTTGATTGTGACCATAATTTATGAGAATTAACCTTTTAATACACTCTTCAAATCCAATGGTTACATTTCAAATCTTAGTATGGTGTGTGATGGACATATATTGTGTACCTGTATGACTATGTTCTCTCAATACTTGTATGGCTATGTTCTCTCAATCTAACCACTCAATTGGTCGTAAATTTCACCAACACTAATATGTCACCATACTCTTTAATCCCAATGATCAAGATTTGAAAATGAATTTCACTAATTCTAGTGGTCATAGGAACATCTATTAAGTTTAACCGAAATTGACTAACTTTAACTAAACTTTAACTGTGCCTTTCTCTAAATCCGACCATTTGATTGTGACCATAATTTATGAGAATTAACCTTTTAATACACTCTTCAAATCCAATGGTTACATTTCAAATCTTAGTATGGTGTGTGATGGACATATATTGTGTACCTGTATGACTATGTTCTCTCAATACTTGTATGGCTATGTTCTCTCAATCTAACCACTCAATTGGTCGTAAATTTCACCAACACTAATATGTCACCATACTCTTTAATCCCAATGATCAAGATTTGAAAATGAATTTCACTAATTCTAGTGGTCATAGGAACATCTATTAAGTTTAACCGAAATTGACTAACTTTAACTAAACTTTAACTGTGCCTTTCTCTAAATCCGACCATTTGATTGTGACCATAATTTATGAGAATTAACCTTTCAATACACTCTTCAAATCCAATGGTTACATTTCAAATCTTAGTATGGTGTGTGATGGACATATATTGTGTACCTGTATGACTATGTTCTCTCAATCTAACCATTCATTTGGTCTTAAATTTTACCAACACCAATATGCCACTATACTTTTCTATCTCAATGATCAAAATTTGAATTTAAATTTCATCAAGTCCAGTGGTCTCAGGACTATCTATTAAGTTTGACTGAGTTTGACTAACTTTAACTAAACTTTGACCATGCCTTTCTCTAAATCCAACAGTTTGATTGTGACCATAATTTACTAAAATTAACCTTTCATTACACTCTTCAAATCCAACGATTAGATTTCAAATCTATGTATGGTTGTGATGGACATGTGTTATGTACCTATACGACTATGTTATCTCAATCTGACCATCTAATTGGTCTCAAATTTCACCAACACCAATATGTCACCATACGCTTCAATCCTAATGATCCAGGTTTGAATATGAATTTCATCAAGCCCAGCGGTCTCGGGACCATTTATTAAGTTTGACTGGGTTTGACCAACTTTAACTAAATTTTAACCGCGTCTTTCTCTAAATCAAACCGTTTGATTGTGAACATAATTTACGAGAATTAAACTTTCATTGCACTCTTCAAATCCAACGATTAGATTTCAAATCTAAGTATAGCGTGTGATAGACATATGTTGCGTACTCTTAAATTTCACCAACACCAATATGTCACCATACTTTTCTATCTTAATGATCAAGATTTGAATTTGAATTTCATCAAGTCTAGTGGTCTCGGGACCATCTATTAAGTTTGACTGGATTTGACTAACTTTAATTAAACTTTGACTGCGCCTTTTTCTAAATCCAACCGTTTGATTATGACCATAATTGACTAGAATTAACCTTTCATTACGTTCTTCAAATCCAACTGTTAGATTTCAAATCTATATATGGTTGTGATGGACATGTGTTGTGTACCTATACAACTATGTTATCTCAATCTAACCATCGTCTCAAATTTCACCAACACCAATATGTCACCATACTCTTCAATCCTAATGAGCCAGATTTGAATATGAATTTCATCGTGTCCAGTGGTCTCGGGACCATTTATTAAGTTTGACTGGGTTTTATCAACTTTAACTAAATTTTGACCGCATCTTTCTTTAAATCCAACCATTTGATTGTAACCAAAATTCACGAGAATTAAAATTTCATTGCACTCTTCAAATCAAACGGTTAGATTTCAAATCTAAGTATGGCATGTGATGGACATATGTTGTGTACCTGCATGACTATGTTCTCTCAATCTAACCATCCATTTGGTCTTAAATTTCATCAACACCAATATGTCACCATACTTTCTATCTCAATGATCAAGATTTAAATTTGAATTTCATCAAGTCTAGTGGTCTCGGAACCATCTATTAAGTTTGACTAGGTTTGACTAATTTTAACTAAACTTTAACCGTGCATTTCTCTAAATCCAACCGTTTAATTGTGATCATAATTCCCCAGAATTAACCTTTCACTACACTTTTCAAATCTAGCGGTTAGATTTCAAATCAATGTATGGTTGTGATGGACATGTGTTGTGTACCTGTACGACTATGTTATATCAATCTAACCATCCAATTGGTCTCAAATTTCACCAACACTAATGTGTCACTATACTCTTCAATCCCAATGATCTAGATTTAATATAAATTTCATCAAGTCCAGTGGTTGGGACCATTTATTAAGTTTGATCGGGTTTGACCGTGTTTGACCAACTTTAACTAAACTTTGACCACGTCTTTCTCTAAATTCAACTGTTTGATTGTGACCATAATTTACGAGAATTAAACTTTCATTGAATTCTTCAAATCCAACGGTTAGATTTCAAATCTAAGTATAGTGTGTTATGGACATGTGTTGTGTACCTGTACGACTATGTTATATCAATCTAACCATCCAATTTGTCTCAAATTTCACCAACACTAATGTGTCACTATACTCTTCAATCCCAATGATCTAGATTTAAATATAAATTTCATCAAATCCAGTGGTTGGGACCATTTATTAAGTTTGACCGGGTTTGACCGTGTTTGACCAACTTTAACTAAACTTTGACCACGCTTTTCTCTAAATCCAACCATTTGATTGTAACCATAATTCACCAGAATTAGCCTTTCATTACACTCTTCAAATCCAACGGTTAGATTCCAAATCTAAGTATGGCGTGTGATGGAAATATGTTGTGTATCTATATCATGTATCGTAAGATACACAAATACTTAATAAAATTATGGATATACATATATGAATGGTATATTCATTATAAAATCATAATGTATTCAACTAATAACCAATTTAATTATCAACTATGTAATAATATTTAGAAAAACTAACTAAATAAATCAAATTAACATATATTTATAACATACATATTCAAATTGATTAAATCTAGAAGTGATAATACATGATATATGAGTCAAAATAATAAAATTTGTCAATTCACAAATTATTATATCCCCACCAATAAAATTTATTAGTAAAATAAATAAATAAAAACCTTATTGTGACGAAGCATAATAGTTGTCACAATATTGTGTTCCTACTAAGGCAATGTAATTATTTCATAATATATGACCTATTCTGACAAACGAATGCCACAATAGATATAGTTTTGAGTAATGCTACAGTCACAAATTATTTTATAACATTTTTACAAAATGTTGATGTAGCTAATTTCTTATCGGTTTTCATCTAGACCCACTATTAATATCACTTTTTCATTTACCAATAATCACACCACATCAGCAGTTTGTAAATTTTTTTGTAAAATAGTTTGTAGTACTAGCATTATTATATAGACCCACCATTAATATATAGACCCACCATTAATAATCACTTACCACATCAACAGTTTGTAAATTTTTTTATAAAATAGTTTGTATCACTAGCATTATTATATAGACCCACCATTAATATATAGACTCATCATTAATAATCATTTATCACATCAGCAGTGTGTAATTTTTTTTGTAAAGTAGTTTGTATTACTAGCATTATTATATAGACCCTCAATTATAACATTTTTACAAAATGTTAATGTAGCTAATTTCTTATTGGTTTTCATCTAGACTCACCATTAATATCACTTTTTTATTTACCAATAATCACTTACTATATTAGCAGTTTGTAAATTCTTTTATAAAATAGTTTATGTCACTAGCATTATTATATAATTTTTGTCAAAATAACTCATGAGATGTAGTTAAAAAAAAGAAAAAAAAAAGAAGAAAAAAAAAAGCACTACCTAACGTAACGGATCTAAAGTCCATCATCCCCATATTTTTCTCAGTCACTCAGTTGTTTTCTCAGCCACTCTTATCTCTTTTGTTTGCTTTTTAGTTTTTCTTTCCTCTTTAATTCTTCTTCACGTTTATCAAGTTGGTTTGCTTTTCAAATTTTCATCAATTTGATATTAAGGTTTGCTGGAAGTCCTACTAGTAGGCCCTAGCCCTTAGGTATGACTTTTCTTCTTTATTTTTATCATTAAAATAATAGATATATAATATGATAAATTAATAAATATGTAAATTCTTTCTTTCTTCTTTACTTCTTCATAATAAGCTGGTTTGTATTTTTTTTTCTTTCTTTGCTTTTCTTCGTGTTTATCAGTTCATCAAGTTGGTTTGTTTTTCAATTTTTTACAGATTTGATATTAAGGTTTGCTCCATGCCCTACAAGTGGGCCCTAGGTATGACTATTCTTCTCTATTTTTGTCATTAAATTGATAAAAAATATAATATAATAAATTAATAAATATGTAACATGATAAACCGTAACTACAGGTACTGCATTTCTTTATGCTAAGATTCAGATCTCCTTAAAAGTTAAAACACAGTTGCAACATAATATCTTTTCATTTATTCTTTTAAGTAAGGTTGAACATCTAATGGAAATTGAATAGTTTTTTATGTTTGATTTTTTTAATATTATTTTCGTAATTAGGATATATAGAAATAGATTCTCAATACTTAAGAAATGCTTAAAGGATATAGTTTACTTGAACATATATGTTTTTTTATGTGCACCAAATCCCATACTGAAACAAATAATTGTTTGTTTTCAAAAAAATTGTTTGCTTTCAAAAAAAAAAAAAAAAAAACTATTTGTGTACTGCACATAACATAATGGATTTCTTCAATTTCCAAGTGTAAACTATTAGTTGGTAATGCTACATGTTTTATTTAATTATTATGTTCACAGTATTTACCAACTAGTTCTTTAATATTGATCTACTAAATATACTAATAGTATAATGTTTAAATTTGATGGTGGCACTGTAGGCTGTTGAAGTGATAACCATAGTGAATTCACAATACTTATCAGCTAGTTCTTTAAAGAAAAATGCTAGTACCACAATTTATTGCAAAACTTTTGCCATAATTTATCAAATGGCAAGTTATAAGTGGTAGGAAAAAACTTGTGAGCCCACGCTACCACAACTCACAACTCGTAGCGAGTTGTGGCAAAAATTGGACAATAAGTTGTGATTCTAACATTGGCTTTTCTTTAATACTAATCTACTCAATATGCTATTAGAATAATGTTTAAATTTGATGTAGTTCAAAAGGTTGTTGAAGTGACAAATAAAGTGAATTCACAGGCTAAAAGGACATGCATTTAACTAATCCGTATATCTTTGTTAAAACTACAAACCACTTTCATTAGAGTATTTCAATAATTTAATTTGTGGCCAAAATGTACCAAGGGGATGAGAGAAGTAGTTTAATTTCTTATATCTTGGGGAGGAACAAATAAAAAACATAGATCACTTGAAAAAAGTGGATTAGTTTTATTCTTTGACTCTTGAGTTCTAAATGTAACCACTTTCTATGTCATTCATCTCTCACAAAATTTCCATCTTTTTTAGTATGAGTGTGTAGAACTAATGGAGAATTACTTTGAGCTTTTTGTCAATTTCTCCATTTATAGATAAAAATATGGTATAGAATCTAATTTTATATTATTCTTGCTTTTTCAAACATATCTAACTCATGTAATACTTGATTACACTTTTTTTATAGCATAATATGAACAATAAAGGACTTAAATTGTATATTGAATTGTGTATTGTACATTGTAGGGAAAAAACATTAATTATCTTTCTCTCTCTCTCTCTCTCTCTCTCTCTCTCTTCTTTTCTTTTTTTTTTCTTTTTTTTTTCTTTTTTGTCTGGGATATTGAGACTCAACATGTCTATTGTCTTTCTATTATTCTCCAAAAGAAAGATTCTCCTATGATGCTAGACTGCTGTCTTTTTGGTTTGGGAAGTAGAAGAAAGAATTAGGCTTATTTTTTCTATTTATTTTTTTGTTTAATTAGCAATCTATTTGTGTCTCCATTTAAATTATTTTTCTTTACGTTGATGATATGTTTTTTTAGATATGTGATATTTTGTATGTATTAATGATTTTTTATTTGCTTTAAATTTTTTTACTTTAATTGATGTATCAACCAGATGGTCACATGTATGTCTACATTCTACTAGAAATGTTGCATTTGCTAGGCTACGTGCTCAAATAATTCGGTTGTGAGCACAATTTCCTAATTATCCAATTAGGAAAATTCAATTAGATAATGCTGGTGAATTCACATTTCAAGTTTTTGATGACTATTGCATGTCAATTGGAATTGATGTTGAACATCATGTTGCCCATACATATACTCAAAATGGTTTAGCTAAATTACTTATCAAGAGACTTCAAATTATTGCTCGACATTTGCTTATGAAATCAAAATTACTAGTTTTTGCTTGGAGTCATACTGTTTTACATGTTGCATTATTAGTTTGTATTAGGCCAATTGCCTATCATAAATTATCACCATTGTAACTTGTAGTTGGCCAACAACCAAATACTTTTCACTTGCGCACATTTGGTTGTGCTGTATATGTACCTATTGTACCCCCACAACGCACTAAGATGGGTCCTCAACATAGACTTGGAATTTATATGAGTTCCAATCTATCATTAGATATCTTAAGCCTCTTACTGGTGATGTTTTTAAGGCGCATTTTAAGGATTGTTATTTTAATGAAACAATCTTCCCACCATTAGGGGGAGAAAAGTTGTTGCCTAAAGCACGACGTGAGATTACTTGGAATGTTTTGATGTTATCTCATCTTGATTTTCATATAAATCAATGTGAACTAGAAGTTCAAAGGATTATTTATTTGCAAGGAATTGCAAATCAATTATCGGATGTATTCACCGACAATAAGAAAATAGTGAAATCTCACGTTCCAGCTGCTAATACTCCATTATAGATTGAAGTTCCTATAGGACAATCATTTAATACAACAGCAAATGAATCAAAGCCACACCTGAAGCGTGGAAAACCTGTCAGTGTTAAAGATAAAATTCTCTAGAAGAGACCGCTTTATATATATGTGGGATCGCTTTATTGTTATTGTACACATCTAAGAGAAATCAAAAGGATTGTGGATGACCACTTAAATACAAGTGTTTATCAATATATATTTCTTTTTTTCTTCTTATTTAGTTTTATCTATTTCTATTATTTTACAACACATGCCTTTATTTCCAATTTTTTTAATAAAAAAGAAAATCAAATGATGAACATGAATAACACAAGCAAGTATCAACTTTCACATGAAATCATTCTCCTTCATGTGTTGAACTGAATACTTGATCTTTTACACCATGTTTGTTGGACTTTGTAGAGCTTAGTTGTGTTTGATCTGGATTATGACCCAATCCAAAATAATATTGTTATGGTTTTTTAATGCGAGATTGTCTAAGGCTTCGTCCATGCAGCGGAGGTTTGGGCCAATAGACCCAAGCTGTAGTGCTCATGAAAAATTTTTGACTTGTTATTGTAGCCCATTGTGAATCTTGTGTGTAGGATATAAAAACTGTTATTTTGGAGATGAGGGTTTTATGTTGTTTTGAGAGAGAAAATTATACTGTTGCACTCTGTATTTTTTCCTTAAGAATAGTGAAATTCTTGCAACTCTGTGAACATAGGCTAATTGTCGAACCACGTAAATACTGTCTTATGTGTGATTATTATTATTTTTTTTTTGCATATATTTTTCTCTATTTTTGCATCTCACAGATCTGGGAATTTCGTGTATATTCCCTTTAGTGTTTTGGTTGGAGGGACAAAAAGAGAAAAGAATAAGAGCAAAGGAAGGGAAAAGAAAATGCTTCCCTCTAATATGTAATATGTTAGGAAGTAGGGAGGGAAAGAGAAGAGAAAAGAATATATTTGATATTTCCTTTGTTTAATTTGCAAATGGAAGAGCATTGAAAGGATAATGTGTTTTTCCTTAAATGCCTCCTACAAAGTAAAGAGAGTAAGAGCACGAGCTTTATGGGCAAAACCAAAATTTGTTTGTCATTACGGTTCTACATTTTTTAATTGAATTTCTCTCCATTTGTGCCCAATTGTTGGTAGAAGATAAAAATGGGTTTACATGCATGAGTTTTCCCTCAATTTTCACTTATTTCCCCTTCTCTTATGCCAAGTTGCTGACCAAATGAAGGCAGCTGTCGAGTCACCAACATTTTTTTTATGCAAATTGGTTGATTGTGCAAAAAATAAATTTTAATATTTTATGTTGTTTCCACTTCTTAGTTTTTTTAAGATTCCCCCCCCCCCCCCCTTTGTTTAGTTGAATTAGGATTTTATTCTATGTTTTTTTTTTCCCTTTTCCTAATTGAATAATGATTTTTTTTTCTTTTCTTAGTTAAGTTATTTTCCTTTCTCTAGTATAGAAGTGGGATTTTGTTATTTCTTTTTCTAAAATGAGTAGGAGAAAACATCTTCCTATAATATTCTTTATAGAGAAGTGGTGATGTTGAAGTGGTTATTAATAAAATTTTCTTTTGAAGGCTTTTATATATTCTTTTGTCTACTAGCCTAGCTAGTATTCTTCTAAAACATCGATTTTGTAAAAGAGTTGTAATTATTGCATGTTACGAATTTTGCTTCTACATGACTACCCTACATGAGTAGGCTTGAAATTGTTAGCAGAGGATAGCAAAGTCCAAGTAACTATGATTTATCAAGAATATGTGATTGGAGTTGTTCCCCCGCGTGTGCAACAAAGCTCATGATCAAGACTGCCACAAGCCTTTTATGACATCGGATTCATATGTAGGTAAAGATTCTTAATTTCAATTATTATTATTATTTTGTTAGATTCATTTTTCAAGCTATCTCTCAAAATATTTTGAGTTTCGCATATTAAAACATCATGTAAGTATTACACAGAATTTTGTGTTCAATTCTATATGATTAGTTTTTTCTTGATTAGTTCATGTTTATATCATGTTTCATTCATAAAACATGTTAAATCATGACAAACACCATTGGTTTCAGGCCCACCATTTGAATTTGATCGCATGAATGTGTAAAATTAGGGTTTTAGAATCATGTATATGCATGCAATATGGTGATGTGTGTTTTATGCTTTAGGCTTTCGACTCACGATCCATCATGTCATGTTCTAATTAAGAATTCATAACTTTTTTTATCATCTCATGCACATTAACTTAATCATGTACTAATATGTTCAGCCTCATCTCATGAAATTTATCACATCGAGCATGCATCATTTTAGGATTAGCTTAACATGTTTCACATAGAACAATAATTTTTCACATGAATGACAAAATTTCACCTGAAATAACGAAAAGCTACGCATAAAATAATGGATTTTGCATGAAAAAATATCAATTTTCAAGCATCTCACATCTCCACATTCATTGTGTTAATTATGTTCATGCATATACTAAGTGAATTTCATGAAATTTAAAACATCTTCTACGTTCGAGTAAAAGTCTTGAATTTGATTTTTATTGACTTTGTCAGTAACATGGTATGTTTTGAATAATCTTTGCGTTGTCTTTTGTCCATAATTTATTTTTTATTCCTTGTGAATGAATATTGTATATTTGATTAGTAAATAAATTTATGCTTGAATATTCAAAGAGTAAGCTTAAGATAAAATTTGGTGGATGTCTAACACCTTCTTACCTTTATATTTTTCTTTATATAAAAAATTAAAATGACAGCTCCATGTTATGCCCATAGTTATTTCGTCTTCTTTACCTCTCCCTCTAACCTCATACAATCTCATATAGCCTCCAAGATCTTAGGCACCAAAAATATTGAGAACTAGATCAGCCAATTCCTTTTCTCAAAAAAATGATCAGCCAATTCCAAATCAAAAGCAATAAATCCATCATATCCACTTCATAAACCTCATTTATTCACCAAAATTAAATCTAACAAACAATCAACACCCAAATTTTCAACCTCTAGGTTTCAAGCACTAGAATGGAAAGGGTGATATCGACATTAATAATTGTGACTATGATTGTGATAACCATGATCACTGGACCACGATCGCACTCTTGGGTCCCACAGTACCCAACTCTCATAATAGAGAATCAAAAATAGATATAGAAGGTGGGAGGAAGATTGATACCATTTGTATGACAAAGATACCTCTGCTAGTCCAAAATAGTGGGAAGTAACAAAGAGATTGAAATATTAAAACCTATAAGAAAGAAATGACAGGGTTTTAATTTATGAGAACAGAAATAGAAGGTTTAATAGGAAATCAATGTCCCGGGGGGGAGGGGGGGGGGGGGGGAGGTTATTTCCCTTAAATTTTATGGAAAAATTATTATTTATATATCATTATAATATTTTCTTGGGAAAATATACAAAACCCCTTATAATTTTACCTTGAATTGATACAAAACCCACTATGGTTTTTCCTTAAAATTCAGACTCCCTTAATGTTTTGAATATAACACTTAACTCCTGTGGTATTGTTTAATATGTAAATAGTGGATTATGTAACACTTAATTAACCTCCTTGAAAATTTTGAGTGTAGCACTTAACCACCCTAAATATTGTCATACGTGAAATAACAAGAATATGTGGGCCAAAATTGGGAATTAAGCCCAATTTTCTAACTATTTAGTAAGTAAGCACAGTTTAAAACTTTATATTTTACTAACATCTCGAGTCTTAAAGACTTGATTTTGGAGTTATAAATCGAGTCTTTGAGACTCGATTTCAGTGTTTTGATCTGTCTGATGTGGCATTTTTTCCACGTGGCATCCACCTGAAAACCGAGTCTTAGAGACTCGATTTATAAGCCAAAAAATAATTTAAGTCTAACTCTCTCATGTACAACTCATTCCCAGAAATATCCAAAAAAAAAAAAAAATTCAAGAAACCCAGAAACACAACAATCCCAACAATGAAACACATTCGCTAATCTCGGAAACACATTTGCTAATCCCAGAAACACAACAATCCCACAAGCACCGAAGGCGACCCAAACCCAAACAAACCGAACTCTGCCACCTACCTCATCAGAGAAGAGAAAAAAAAAAAAAAAAAAATCACCCACAGCACAGCAGCCACCACCACCACCACTACCACCAAAAATCCAACAATACCCAAGTCTCTCATCCACATAAGGAACTGAGAATAACCGGGAAAAAAAAAGGGAACCCAGCATCCAAACCGACAGATCAAGGAAGAAAAGGTGTGGATCTACTTTGTGGAGACCACCATTCGTGCTTGACTCGTACTCCTTGACCACCGTTCAGCTGGCCCACTGTCCGATGAAGGAGATCGACAGTGATGAGGGAAGCGGCGCTGGAGTTCTTAGGCTACGGACAGTAGATCTCACCGTCGTCGTTGCCGGTCTGAGCTGTGGCTGGCTGTCGCAGATTGGATGACGTCCTCGGCTCAATAGACGTGGCTGGGCTGAAGGGATGAAGAACGAAGAGGTCCTCTCTCCTCTGTGTGTTGCTCTAAAGAATAAAGAGGACATCACGTGTGTTGTTTTTTTGGTGCAAAGGGAATAGGCTAAATTTTTTTTGGCTTATAAATCGAGTCTTAGAGACTTGATTTCCAAGTAGACATCATGTGAAAAAAATGCCACGTCAGACGTGCTCAAAACACTGAAATCGAGTTTTTGAGACTCAATTTATAAGCTTAAAATCGAGTTTTTTAGACTCGAGATGTTAGTAAAAAATATAGTTTTGAAATTGTGCCTATTAATTATATTGTTTGAAAAATAGAGTTAATTTCTCATTTTGGCCAGAATATGTGCCATCACATAAACAACTCATTATTTGTTTTAACACATGTTTAATGATTTGTACATAAAACAATAATGCATACTTGAGTGTTTTACTCAAAACTTCAACGGGCTGGTTCCGGGTTTACGGAAAACCACATGGTGATTTTTTTCTTCTTTTTGTTTTAGAGTTTTCTCTTCTTTTAAATTCTAATAGATTCTAGAGTTCATACCTTAAACTGAATTCAAAGGTTTGATATCCCATTCTAACAATTTATAAATTAAAAAGAAAAAAAAAAAAGCAAAATTGATACTATATGAACATGAGTCAACCTGGAGCTATATATCAAACTATATTAATTACATTTTTCAAGTTTTATTTATTTTCTTGTTAAACAAGCTCAAGTTTGTTTATGAGCTACTTGATAAACTTATTATTTTCCCATATATAGTAAATACCGTGATAAAAATTGTTCACTCATTTTACAAATCTATGTTAATAATTATTAATAATTATATTATATTATTTGAATAAATTAGATAAATTAAATAATTTTTATTTATGAACTTATAAAACTTAGATTCACGAAGACCGAATTGGATTATTTTTATTATCAGTAAATTATATTACAAAGAATAAGTCAACATGACATGAACTTATTTAATAAAGGACACAATCTAATCTCAAAATATATATATATATATATATATATATATAAACATATTATATTGAGCTTCATACTCACCAGTTTCTTCACAAACATAACTAAATTTCAATTTTGTAATCGAACTTAAACTTAAGTTCGAGTTTGACTTGATTGCTAAGTAACCGAATATAGATAAGCTTTTTTCTTGAGTCAAACTCAATCTGTTCACACAAAAAAAAAAAAAAAAAAAAAAAAAAAAAATTATTCAGTTATCACCCTAATTACTATAGTCATGCCAAGTGCCAACTGCTTAAGGACATGACTATGGACCCCCCACAGCCCCCACATTCTGCACTCATTGTCAATGAAACATATCTCTACTCGGTCTCACAGCATATATACGTGAGAGCTACAGGCTACGTTCAGGTTGTCATTACTTGTAAGAGCTAGCTAGTCTCCTGCTTTACCGTTTTCGTCAAATTATTTAGCAAAAAGAAGAAACACATTGGATTTCCCGTCGGCAATATTGAAAGAAAAGAAAAGGACATTGGATTGAACTTCTGGATTGGATTGAAACACTGTAAAAGAACAGAAACGAAAAGAGAAGAAACAAAGCTTTGGGCACCCCCTTAATCTCTGCCAAGTGTCGCATACTACTACTTATTGCTTCACCTGGACGCATACATTCACCTCCCTACTTCAACCACGAGAGAACACAGTTAACATTTGACAGTACATGTACATCATATATACATGCATTGTCTCCTTCCAATGTTGTCTTTTGACTTCAATCCCTCTTTGCTACGAGAAAATTTATAAGAAAAATACTATGTCCACAACATTTCTCACAATATTTTCACAATAAATCCTAGTTGTCAAGTTGTAATTTGCTATTATTAGTGGGTAAGAAAGTAATTTCAGTGTTAGATTTAAATTTAAAACCTGTAACAACCTGCCAACTAGGATTTGTTGTGAAAATGTTGTGAGAAATATTATGGATGTAGCATTTCTCAATTTATAATGTATCTCATTCTTTTATATAAGGTGAATTTTGAATATTGAAGTCCAAAGTTGACACAGTGGGACTCACCTCATGTGAGATACTGCCTCATCTGCTAGGATATATATATATATATATATATATATATATATAAACTTGCATGTCACTATAGCTCCAGGTCAAAAATGTAAAAAACAAAAGAAAATAACACATTGGATGACTCACCTCATGTGAGATACTACCCCATCTGCTAGGATATATGTATAAACTTGCATATCACTATAGCTACAGGGCAAAAGTGAAAAAAACAAAAGAAAATAATACATTGGACAGAGGTATGATAGACCAAGAATGTATTGATCTATTGTGATGAATTAACCAATTAATTAACCAAGTTAATTAATTAATTCAATTAATTTAATTAGCATGCAATATGTGTGGAAGCACAAACAAATCACCAACTAAGTTAATGTGCAGTGGATAATAAAGTTGACACGGTGATTTGTTTACGAATGGAGAAAACCTCCAAAGCAAAACTCCACCGGGTGAATTTAAGGTCACCACTCTCGAGAATCTACTATTATCACAACAAGCGATTACAAGTAAAGGAATCTCAATACCTTATACCAACCTACAGTTGAACCCTTACCCCAATACACAATTAGACTTGTTCTGTAGTGACAATCTCTCATTTTCAATGCACGGCTCCCATTACGTGACTAACCAATCGATGCACGGATCCAAGTACGTGACTAACCACCAACTTGAGAAGGATGTTGGCTGCAAAGTTCTTCAGTTCATTAACACGATGAAGATCACGAAATTTCTTGGTTACAAAACCCTACGGCGTACAAATGCAGCAGCTTCTTCAAGAGAAAGATGAATTAGGGAAAAATGTCTCCGGTCGCAATGTGAGGCTCTTAAAATAATCTTATATATGTTTAGGGTTATGAGAAAAGAAAGCCTAAACAAGTATACACGGATATGTGTGAAATCAAATCTGAAAAACTGATTTTCATAAATCTCGATAGATAGATTATCTATCGAGCAGCTGTGGAGCATCGGGCTAAACATGCCTTTTAAATCTCGATAGATGCTGTCTGTCGAGTTTTAATATACAGCATTTCTTCACTTGATTTTTGGACAAATTTGCATGACTTTAACACTTGGACTTGAACTCTTGTTCCTTGAAGTATTAAACATGTTAGGTTTTGTGTTTGTAATGTTGGCAAACCATGACAAAAACTCAGTCTTATAAGTTTATAATGGTCTACATTGAAGCCCAAGGCAAAAAACTCAAGTTCGGGATGAAGAAAAGTGAGTTACAATCTGGTCCGTTCGATTGGTACTCGATTGGTCTCGATCGATCGAAATTCGCGAATCAGCAAAACCAGCAAACGTAAAAAGGCCATAACTTATTCGTTTGAAGCCCAAATCGCGAGCCGTTTTTTCCAGTATTTAAAGGACATCATAAGCTAACCCTAGGGAGGGTTTTCAGAGTTTTTTAGAGAGATTAGAGTGCATCTTGTGCCTCTTTTGTAGATCTAGGGTTTTGTACCCAAAAGCTCTCTAAAGTCTTCCACCGGTGTTATTCCTTGAAGAATCTCAAGATCCGGTGTTGTAGAAGTTGTTGCATACAAGATCAACATTTAAGAAGATCCAAAACCTTTGAGTGGAGTCTCAAAGTCACAAACGGTGGTGTTTGTGTTTTGCAAAGATTAAAGAAAGAAGGAGTCCGTGGATCTCGGAGCTATCATGGGGTCATGGTAGTAAGTTTCCTACACTTGGGTAGCAATAGGATGTTAGTGGTCTAAGTCGCTATTGTGTAAACTTCAATTCTTTCTAGTGGATTTGCTATTTTACCTTGAGGATAGCTAGGTTAAATCCTCCCCAGGTTTTTTACCGGTTTGGTTTTCCTGGGTCATCATATCGTTGTGTTATTTATTTTTCCGCTGCTTTACTTGATATGATTGTTATTGTTTTAACCTAGATCTGAATAATAAACCTAAGTATTCACTTGGTTAATTAATTAGGTTAAACAATCTAGTTTACAGGGGTCTAAACGAACTGACAAAACACATTCTAAATCTATCCAATTACAAGTAAAATGCATTTTGTCATAGGATTAACTAATTCTAAATGACATATATTCCTAACATGATTCACATATGTCCAAACAAGATTCACATATGTCTTAACAAGGTGAATAGTGGGCTAAGAAGCTAACATCTGCAACATCTTCCAGATTATAATCTTAAATTGTGATTAGAGTAATATAATTTCATATGATATTATTAATAACGGTATTATTATATATTATTATTAATGTATCATTTGCAATAATACATATCAACTGTTTCACAAAAAAATTGTGCCCCTAAATTTATTAGCTTAGAATATTACTTACACAATGCAGAAGAGGACTGAAGTCATGCCCAATAAACATAAGATGGTTGTTGTGGAAAAGTCACGTTTAAGCTAATTCTTTTTATGTATCTATACTATTAATAACATGATTTTTTGTTTGTGTTTCAACATTTTGCGTGCTAAAATACTCTCACACAAATTCTTAAATTCTCTAAAACACTCCTATCTTATAGTTAAATAATTTTAAATTAAAAAACACAAATTGATTAAAAAAGTAATTTACTGTTCTTAAGTTTTAGGTTTTTTACTTTATTTTCTCTATTTGGCTTAAAACTTAAGACATCATCTCTATCTCATTTTTAAACATTATTTCATGTTATGCTATCACTTTCTTAAAAAAAAAAAAAAAATACATACGAATATTTATGTATATCACTTTTAAATATTATAACACTAAACAAAAAATAAAAATAAAAAAGAGCCTCATCGCATGTGCAAAGCACGTGTGATAAGTCTAGTTATATATAAGTATATAACTTACCCTAAAAAAAAAAATTCAGTTAGCCTATAGGAAGTTGAGTTTGGCCAACCCAAATTTGTTTTTTTTTTTTTTTTAAAGGAATATGCCTAAGGTATTTTTTATAGTAAAATTTGTTCATACTTTTATGTTTAGGATTATTCATATTCTTGAAAATTTTATTGGTTCTATTGGAATTTATTTTATTAACTTATGATTCATGAATACTCCGAGTTTGGCTTATGGACATGTAGTATATGCAGAATATAAATTTATTTTTTATTTTTTTATTTTTTGCATAGCTTTTTAGTTGTTATTCAAGGTTTTTTTTTTTTTTTTGGAGAAGATTGTTATTCGATCAAGGTTTGATTGAGATTTCAAAATATTAAATTCTTTATTTTGTTTAAATGAATAGCTTAATTCGGAAAATTTAATGTTATGGACGAATGAGTGATAGTGCTTAAATTACAGATGAATGACTGGTAGTGCTTGAAAGTTAAAAAAAAAGAAAAAGAAAAAAAAGAGACAGTGATATGTTATAATAAATGATAGTAAACAACTTTTATATATTAATTAATTAGAGTTATGGACTTTTTATTTTATTTTATTTATTTTTTTTAGAATGAGAGTTTTGGACTTAGGAGAATGATAATTTATCAAAATTGATAATTATTTCTTCAATATATTTATGTGTTAATTATTTAAGGCTTACTTTAGTACTATAAATTAGTATTTATATCCCTTCCCTCCAACACCCACATCTGAATTAGTGTCAATATACCATGATTCGGCACTCAAACATAAATTTTAAAGCTTGACTCTTAAAAAGCAGCATCAGTGGACATGTATTCTATATATCAAGCTCGAAAGGTTCTATCTGATCCAAAGTGTAAAACAGATCTCCAAGAATTCTTCAATAATATGATAGCCATGTACTCCTTTATTTATTTATTTTTTTTTTGAGAAAACTAAATATTTTTAACACACATACGGGAAGAGGAGAGAAAGTCTTAAAAAAATTGATAGTGGTGTATATTCAAAAGGATCTAACTCTTGGTTACACAGCACATGTTTTCAATGTGAGATTAACCTACTATTTTTCTTTTGAGAATACTAAGTATTTTTAACACACACACATATGGGAAGAGAGAAGAAGGTTTTAAAGGAACTGATAGTGGTGTACATCCAAAATGACTCAACTCTTTAACTCTCACTTATTTTCCATGTGGGATTAACCCATTGTTTTTCTTTTGAGAATACTAAGTATTTTTAATACACACACATGAGAAGAGGGGAAAAGGTTTTAAAGGAATTGATAATGGTGTACATCCAAAATGACCTAACTCTTGGATAGCCATTTAGTTAGAGATGAATCTTCTTGGAGAACTAAGTTTAAGAAAAAAAAAAAAAATTAAAAGCTAGGTAACATGCACTTCGTTGAAATAGTACAAAATAGTTAAATGGATATGTAACTTAATTACTTTGTTTGGGTGGGTAGTTAGTTGAATGCAATCTTTACCTATAACCTATACTTGAGATTTTAGGTTCCTTTTCAAACACAACAAAACATTCAGATAATTTTAGTTTGTCAAGATAATTATTATGTGAGGAAGAGACGAAGCATGTATGAGCATAAGTCAATAAATTAAAATAAGAGTTAAAACTCCAATAGAATTATTATGTTGAATCGTTGATGAGTGACATAAAATTCCAAAAAAATTGTGACTTTGGCATCAAAGATTCAGCATATGCTGAATCAAAAATTAAACAAATATTTTGATCATATATAATAATTTTTGTGGTGGAAAATGATGTGAATTCATTTTCAGTGCATCTGATTCGTAATCATTTAGAAAAACCTCTGAATCTCCTTGCTTCTCCTTCCTTGGTCTGTTTTTTAAAAATTAAATGCATTGCGTATGGCATATATCCTTTTCCCCATTTCCCTTAAAATAGATTCCTTAAACTAGTTGGACCATATTTTATATATATAAATTTTTTTTCATTGGGTCGGTTGAGTGGAGGAAACAAAAAAAAAAAAAAAAAAAAAAAAAAAAAAAAAAAGAAAAGAAAAGAAAAAGAAAATTGCTATGGACTAGACTTTATTCTGGCTAACCATCCATGATATATTATTTCCAATTAAATGAAAGTTGCATTTTGTAACATCCCATGAAAAGAATATATAGCAATGCAATAAATAAATCTTGCAAAAATATTCTTATAGAATCACATGACGTGTTAGTCTGTGAAAGGTACTATGTCACACATATCTCTGAAAAATAAATCATGTAAGAATCATTTGTAGGAAAGTATTTCCCAAAAAATAAATATTTTAAAAAAATTTTAAATATTCCTTCTGACTTCTAGTAAGAGAATGTGGAGTGAGTAAGGCCATGGTTTGTAGTAGATACTAGTTAGCTCAATGGAGAAACCTCTTGACATCGAATAAAGGATTTGGATTGAATCCTATATATGCTAGAAAGAAATTCATTAGTATCTTGAGTAGATAGTAAAATATAATCATCCTAAAACAAATATATTACTTATCTAATCTAAAAAAAAAAAAAACAACAAAAACAAAAAGGAGTCATGGGTTGCAAATCCATTGAGTTTAAATTAGTCATAATCCACATCGAATGTATTTGTAATCTTGTAGAACATTTTGTTGGTTAATTCATGTTAGGTTCATATTTTTATGCAATTGGCATATCCTATGACAAAATGCACTTTTTTTTGTATTTGGGTAAATTTAAGTAGGTTCAAGATGATCAGTACAAGTGGTTACATTAAAGACATAGAGATTACTCAAGAACTACTCAAGAAAAGCTGAATCTGCAAGTCCCAATGCCTCCTCGATACCTGTTGATTTATTGAGATTTATTAAAGCTTGATACCTGTCTTGATACCTCTTAATCTATCGAGCTTACGGTATTTCTAACATAGCCTGCACCGTTTTTGTGTACTCCAAAGTGGAGGGATGGATGGGCCAACCTTCACTTGGGTTCACAACCTATTTATTTTGTTATGGGCTTTGGATTTCCCACTTCGGGTGGTCCTCTTTACCGAGATCTCGCAACCTTATTTTCCCCCCCTTTCTTATCTTCCTTTTTCTTTCGTGCACTCTTCTTGGTGTGTTCTCTCCTCCTTCGCCTCTCCCTCTCTTCCCCCCCCCCCCCCCCAAAAAAAGCCCCCTTCTTCTTCCCTAGTTCTTCATATTTATACCCCTAAAACTAGTGGGGTGCTATGATTACCTTGATGGTTAGTAGAAGGGGAGATCCAATGTTGTCATGGCTAAGTGGATGTTTAGGTGGGAGTGGAACGTGGTGTGAGTGGCCTTGGTACCAATTCCCATCTAAGTGGGTTGCTCGGTGCAACATAACTTAAGGCGTTACCGGGCAACTAGCAAGTAATTCCATTGCTCGGGAGGTAGTTTACCGGGCATAAGCCCAATAATGTGGCGTGACGCGTGTCGAACACCACCCGTCTGACGGATTTAGGGTAGCCCAATGCCCGGACCGAAGACCGTATGGGCCGCTACTTGGGGATGGGGCTTAAGGTCCTAATGAGCCTGGATACCCCTGCACCATATAGTTTTGATTTCTAAAAGCTATTTGTTTAGAGGTTTGCATAATCCTTATAAGACTACGAAAACCCAAGGTTTGTGTAAATCTAATTGGAATAGGAGAGCCTATTTAAAAGGCCCACTAAGCTCCTATTTAAATAAGGAGGTGGAAAAATAAAAAAAGACTCAAACTCTAGAAAGTTTCATAAGGTTTTCTTTTTGAAACCCTAGCCTCATCCTACAGAAGAAAGAGTTCTTGCTGCATTTCTTGTACGCCTTTGAGTTTTGTAACTAAGCAAATTCTCTAGTACCAGCATTAAAGATCTTATTGGTGTTTCTATGTGAAACTGTTGCAAATTAACTACAACAATCAAATGGTTACTGTGGAGTTAGTTATGTACTGATATCTGTGCAAAGGAGTTAGTCACAGATTCGAGATTTGTGTAACAAAGGAAAAAAGGCTATTACAAGATCAAATCTAATTGGATATTGGAGCAAATGTTCAACTGTAGGTTGATATTTTGGGATAGGCCAGGGTAGTAGTAAGATTCCTTATACTTGTAACTGCTTGATTATTGATTAGTGGATTCTTGAGAGTGAGAATCTTAAATTCACCCGATGGAGTTTTTGCCCTGATAGAGGTTTTCTCCATTTGTCAATAAATTACCATATTAATTTAATTTCTGTTGCATTTAGTTTAATTGGTGATTTGTTAGTGCCTTCACGATATGCATGCAATTTTATTTAATTAATTAACTTGGATAATTGAATTAACTAACTAGAGTCAAGCAATCTTAACCCCACACTTCATACAAAAACCTCACATTGATTATTCTAAGCTACCTGCTAGTTTCAAAATGGATATATATCCATCTCTCACCCTCTCCAGTCTCACTCAGTGCACGTGAATATGTATATTAAAGGTGTTGAGGTAAATGAGTAGGACATACGAAAAGATTATATGATTGAGACATGTGTTAAACATTATCATGAAGGTGGTACTGAATAATTGTCCTTATTCAGAAGAGCTTGCTATCTACCTATATTGTGTTAAAAGCAATTTACTTTCAAAATACAACAAATTCTTCACTTGCTAACTTTAAAGAGCCTACTACTGTCGGGCTAAAACATCCTTAATTGTTTATCAGAAAATAACTTCCATAGATTATGATCTAATGCATGTCATTTATTTCAATAAATTAAAAACTCAACACCAAATCCTGATCATTAATTTGCAAACATACCAAGCGTGCAACTTGCATGCATGTTCTAGAGCCACATATTCTCAAATTCTCTTAATTATTTTATTATTTATTAATAATTATGTTACTTTGTATATTGACCAAAAGTTTTGTAAATGTTTTGCATAGGACAAGGCACAAACACAAACCATTTGGAGAAATGATCTAGTCATGGAAAAATTCTTATGATTCATCGCATTTGAAAATTTGAAAGTTGTAAATTCAAATAATAACATATCATGTTAGTACTCAAAACGTGGGGCGAGCCTTTTTTTTTTTTATACTCTTTTATTAACCAAAAAAAAAAAAAGAAAAGAAAAAAGTAAAGGCACTGGTCCACAGGAAAACACGTGCATGCATATGCAAACTGAGTAATCTGAGCAAGACTCGAAAATTTCGATGAAATCAGAGATGACCTCCGCAATGCCCGACAATATCAAGATGTCAGGTCCAGCATTGCGCTCTACCAGTGGTCACTGGACAACATACCATTTTCTTTTTTGTTTCTCGATTTTCAATGGGTCAGAAACCCAAGAAATGTTCCCTCTCTAACAAACCACACTTCATATTGTGGACATTATTAGCAAGTACTAGATAGCAGGATAGGTCAGAATAAAATTCAGTGATTTTCGTTTGTTACTTGCTTGGGTGAAGAAAGATTTATCATTACTTACAGACAAGACAGGAAAATCTAATTTCAAGAACAATTGAAATATCTAGCAAAAGAAGGAATAATAATAAGTGGTACTTTCTCTGATTTCAACTGCTACGAGCATTTACATCAGTCTATGCATAATCTTGTAAAATATAAAAAGTAATTCTTTTTATATATTTTAATAAAAAAAACTCCCACATCAGTCCGCGTAAAATTGTGCAAAATATACATCCAGCCGTGTAAATGAACAATAACCGTGAATATATCTACGGTCACTGTAGCTCGTGTATGAAATATTTTAATCATTTCTGTTCGCTTCGTTTTTTTCTCTCTCTTCTCCTTGCTCAACCAACTCAGTAACTGCTCAACAAACTCACTTGCTCAAAAAAAAAAAAAAAAATACACACACACACACACACACAAAGACAGAGTGGACTAGAGCTAGGGAGATGTGGATCGGAGCTTGTAGATCGGAGTGGATCGGTGCTTGATCGGAGTGGATCGAAGCAGATTGGAGCTAGGGAGATGTGGATCGGACTAGATCGATACTTGATCAGAGTGGATCGGAGCGGATCGGAGCTAGGGAGATGTGGATCGGACTGGATCGATGCTTGATCGGAGTGGATCGGAGCGGATCGGAGTGGATCGGAGCTAGGGAGATGTGGATCAGACTGGATCGATGCTTGATCGGAGTGGATCGGTGCTTGATCGAAGCGGATCAGAGCTTGATCGGAGCGGATTGGAACTTGATCGGAGTGGATCGGAGCTAGGGAGTCTCGGATTTGATTGGTGCTTGTGGGTCGGAGTAGATCGGGCTTGACCGGAGATGTGCTGTTGGGTAGAGATGGGAGAGAGAGCAAGAAATCAGAATGGGTAGAGAGAGGGAGAGAGGCGCGCGTGTATATGGAAGGGAAATAATAAAAAATTCCAAAAAATTGATTATTTAATTAAAAGAGGAGATAGAATAGATGAACTGATGTGGATATTTTGTAAAAGTAGCCGTGTAAAATAGAAAAAGTAAGTTTTTAGTGTAAAAATAGATGTGTAAAATGGATGAACTGATGTAAATGCTCTAAAAGCATATGAATATATAACCCAACAATCCTTTTTTTTTTTTTTATAAATAATTTTTGAGACTTCTCTACAAAGTTGACTTTTAATAAGATATAAGGATTTATTAACGTGTACGTTTAGAGTGTATATTGGTAACCTATTTTAGAAAATTTTTTATGAAAAAACAAAAAAGTAAATAATTATTTTGACAGTTTTTTTATATTTTTATAAAAATATCTAAAAATAGATGATTAATGTGTGCTCTAAGGGTATATATTAATCGGATTTTTAGATATATTAGGCGTTGCTTCCATTTTATACTTTACTAATTGCAGTATGTTACGTCAAGAGTTTTGTAACTCGATTGATACATTCTAATATTTTTAATTAACATGATTTTAAAAGTCGGTATGGTAAAAAAATCAGTTTTGGTCTCAGTCCCTAGTTTTACTCAGTTTTTGAGGCTTTTACTAGACTAGATTGGTGCTTGATTCTAGTTAAACTGGCTGGTCCAGTTCAATTTTTAGAACTATACTAACGAAGCCTATCAAAATCCTACCTCATCAACTATCAAATGATCAATAAATGTAAAAAATTACAGTTTGTCATGTGTCTAATTTTTTTATAATTTTTTTTTTGGTTATTTCAAAGTATGTCATGGTCTCGTTATAGTGATGGCAATACATTTGTTACATTCTATGTTTTACTAATTATAGCATGTTATGTCAATAGTTTTATAACTTGATTGACACATTCTTGTGTGGTTAATGAAGATTATAAAATTCTACCTCTCCAACTACTCAACGATAAAAACAAAGAAAAAACCAAAAACAAAACAAAACAAAAAGAAATTACAGTATATCATATGTCTAATTTTTTTTATATAAAAAAAATTGGTTATTTACAAGTATGTCAAGGTCTCCTTATAGTGATGGCAACACTATGTTGCATCCTCTATAATAATAATAATAATAATAATAATAATAATAAACACTATGTTGCATCCAATTATGAATTGTCCATGTCTAAACATTCATCCTCCGAAAGGCCACTTTGACTGAGTTTGGCCCCATCTCCCAGAGCTTCCCCACCCCAGGGAGGCGGGGACCATCCTAGGTATTTCTTGAATTGCATTTAAGAATCTTCTTCCATTCTCTTCTGGTAACATTAATGTAAGTCTTTTTTGTTTTTGGTTGATTGGAATCACCTTTATTTTTTTTCTGTTTTTCTTCTTTTTTTTTAGGTCACTGGAATCACTTTCTTTTGTTCCAACCTTTACCTTTCTGCAGCTTCATAAGACTTAATAAAGTATTTAGTGACTCCCTATTCCTAGCATAGAATTTGATGTCTTAATCTTCGAACTACATCCTTACATCAGTAGCTCTGCAGGACCACCAAAATATAAATTTTGAAAAGCAATTCATCAACCCCACTATTTGCTTTAATTTACATCCTACTACAACTTTGGTTTCACTTTAGAGAGATCAAAGATAACAAAAGTGAGAGGAAATGACCAAAGATGCCTCCACAATCTATTCAAGATCTCCGACATTATCAGCACAGGGATTGTTAATTAATATCAGCGAGATCATGGAATAGTTATCAGATTATTGGGCATCAGAAAATACTTTGTATCTACCAACCATATATAACAAGCATAAGGGGTCGTGTCTTGGTGCGATAGCAAGTGCTATCCACCAAAAGCAACAAGTTGAGGGTTCAAGTCCAAGTAGATGCCTCTTAAAAAAAGACGCGCAGGATTGGGAGGGGGGTGGGGGTAAGATTACCTAACAATCACCTCTCCCGAACCCTGCAAAGTGGGAGCCTCGTGCATTGGGTACAACCTTTTATATGGATCGCTTTTCTATGGTTAGTAACCTTTACCCATTGTCTTTGAAGAAAGCTCAAAAATAAAATAAGTACTTTGTGATGACTGATTTGGAGTCACTGAAGAAATTAATGATGTATTAGTTTCTTAAAGATTTATAAGATACTTCAAGCAATCCTAACATATTTATTGCTAACTAAATCAAAGACCATATTGCCTGGAGAAACTAGCACAGTTATATATTACTTGTGCAGCTATTTTACATTCTTTAAAATAAGTAATATGAGGTGGAATGTTGACAGGCACAACAAATTTACAGTAGATACTGAAGATGCTCAACTAAGAATGGTCATGCTTCAAACTTTTTGCTGTATGACCGATCCTTCTGAAGCCAAAAGTTAACTAGTAATGAATCAATGATGACCTGCACCAATAATTTAGTGTAAGCCAAAAGTGTTCCGCAAAGTCATCTTGCTCTTAAACCAAGGAAAAAGAAACAGAAACAAATAAGAAAAAATAAAATAAAATTTGTGACAAGAAAAAAGGGTCAGATGAGGAAAACCTGGTTAATATGTGCCGCAACACAAGGAAGAACTAGCAGCCCTGATTCACCGAGTGCACCACCTAGCTGCTCCACTACAGCTACAACGATAAGTAGAGCTTTCTGCAAAATGAGGTACACTTGTAACAACTAATATCCAATTAAGGATTTTTTTTTAATAAAAAAAAATCCATTACAAACAATACATTGTTAACAAAAGTTTGCCGGATAGAAATGCATTTTACAGTAACCATCCAAAAAAGTAAGGAACAACCAATCCACCATGGTAGGCGTTAAAATTACAGATTTATTTATTTTTCTCTCCTTTTTGTTTTGGAAATTTCATTTTCTATGCGTCCAAAATGAAGGGTAAAGAGATTTGATGCCAATTCATTCAGGCAAAAACATGTAAGGTATTATTAATGGGATCAAAGCCTTTTATGAGGTAGATGTATATATAGGAATATTAAACAGGACATATCAATATCGATCAGCCTTGCATAACTGAGTTATAGTTTTCAAAAGTTCCAGCAAATTGATTGCATGATGAAGCCAATTGGTTAGTATCTAACGATATAGACAAATATATGTAGCTATATGCATGACATCATTCAAGGCTACTAGTCTACAGTACTAACCTGGCTACACACTATTAAGAGAGCACGGAAATTCTCTTTCTTAGAAAAAACCGATTTACTACCACAAAAGCCAGATGACATGCTCTTTATTGCAACGGTGTTAAAACCCAGTAAGGTGAGATGCACAAGTCTGCAAACAAATGAAATTAATAATCTTTGTCAAATGTAAATTTTTTCCCCCTGTAATTTTTTTAACTAAAAAGAACTAAACAGAAAACTGCGACAGAGAAAGGTAATAATGAAAAAATGCCAAAAAAAAAGGGAGGCTAATGTGGAACCCTTCTTTTAAGGTGCCAAAATTAAGCATCTTTAAGGCTTAAGTGTGGAGTAAAAATCAAGAAAAATAATTGAGGAAATATATCATGAGACTAAAATAGTAAGCTTTTTGTTCAGAACCACACCACCCCCCCCCCCCCCCCCCCCCAAAAAAAAAATCTTTTTTGAAAGCAAGATAGAAATAGAACTAAACAGACAACACAAAAAAAATGTCTAATTGATTTATGAAGAACTCACATTCCCATCCCAGTGGCCAGAATAAATACTTGCGGCTTAACCATTAAAAGCAAGGGTCTTGATTTACTTACTTGCATCCATGGTGTCTAGAACAAGAAAAAAAAAAATTAGTAATAAAAAAAAATACAGAATAGCTTCCAAAAGAAAAAATCCCAGTAATAAATACCAAATTGAAGCAGATGAGCAAATAAAGAATTCAAGGTGCAGTGGTAGGATAAAGTCTTCGCAAACAAACCCTAGTCATTTCCGTTTGAAATATCAGGAAGTGCTGAGACACAAGGCTCTTGGCATAATGAAACCCCAAATTTAACATTTTAAAGTCATTGAACTCTTAAAGACTTCAAACCCAATTTCTTCTTATTAACTTCTTCCAATTGTCACATAACTTTCTGTAATATTTTTCTTTCTAAACATTAGTGGTATATCATTCACCTGAAGATCAGGAAAATTCCTTAAGAGGTATACACTATTGTTAGTGCATAACAAAAGAAACATTTAAATTGATATTCCTTGAAGCCATTCCCCTTCACTTTCTCAACTTCTTCCACAATTTTTAATTACTGTTTCCACCCGCATTTAAACTTCTGACCAATTGGGATTATATTTTTTCCAGAATATACTAAAAGCTTCTATCATTTAAGAAGCTATCAATTTAAATTAGCATTTCAAAATGAGGGATGAAATAAAAAAAAAAGATAACTTTTCAAAAATAAATAATAAAAGTATAATCAATAATTTATTTTTGGTCATAAAACTTAGAAAAGCCCCAGCATTCCATGTTGAGAAGAAGATCAAATACTTACAAGACTAAGAAGGATTGTACTTAGCATTGAGAAAATCCTCTGATTCTGATCAATGTATGTTGCCAGACCTATAAACTAATCATAATTAGATACCTATGTGGGAAAAGCGTATGGTAATTAAAGATATTTAAGAAAAGATAATAAAATTAATAATAATGGGAATCATAAAATATTTATATCAACATATACCTGCTAATCAAAGTCATATCATGTCATATCTTGAATGTATCCAAAGAGGGGTTCTCATTTGACATGACTCATATTTTAAAAATCCACAGTATGAAAAAGCATTAAAATGGATTGCCGTAGAAGGTGATGCTCAAGTTCAAATTAAACATAGCAGATCACTACTCCATTACGCCAAGGAGGATAATAGATGATCCTCTTAGTTTAAAAGCATCATATACATAATTTTTAGATGTAAGGAGACAATTTGGAATCTTTCTGTACACAGAAGAGATAACAAATGTCAAAAAGAGGGGGAAAAAACTAGAACTATTACCTTTCAACATATTCCGTACTACCTGTCAATGAAAAAGTACATAAAAATCCAGAAAAATGTGGAAAGACAAGGCACATGATAAAAATGGTGAAGTTGAAACATCCACCTGATATTTCCTACAACATTTTTAACAATAACATAATCCAGGAATAGAAAAGTGAGAAATTCTGGAGGGAAGAATAGTATTTTGTAAAGAGAAAGACATTATACACACAAGTAGGACATAAATTGTTTTTGATTTTTGATATAGATGATACACAATTCAGTATTTTTTTGTTGATTGTATATCAGTCCTGATAGAGAATCAAATTACAGAAGAAAGTATTTGGACTATTGATGCTTCCTTCAGATATGGGGCATTCTATTATTTTATTCCTTACCAAGAGAATTGAGCTGATGAAACAGATCATGGTTTTAAATTATGGGCAGGTATCTATAAGTAGTAAGTTGGGTGGTTTTCAAATAATGAATATTTGCAGCAACATAGGCGTTGGGATCTTGCGTATGTGAGAGTTAAATATTGACACTTTGAGAAGTCTATTTGTGAGGGTTTCATACAACATGTTGGACACCACTTAGCCCAAAAGGTTGAACCTTTGGATTAGAGCACAATTTTATTATATTAACCACTCATTCTTATAATATTATCCAATGTGGGACTTTACTACTTAACTAACCACACCACTCACACGCTAATATTCCAATAAATCTCCCTTTCACATGTAGTCCTTCTTCCAAGCTATATCTCTCTATTGAATGGAAGTATTTTCTTCAAAATTCAAGAGCCACACATTACCATTAAGTCTAAAGCTTATCTATAGAGTCCCTTTACTGAATCATAGGCGGAGCAAACATGGAAATCTTCCTTGCACAACTATGAGAACAACCAACACGCAAAATCACCTTGACTCACCACTAGTAAAGTCTTTACTAAACCATGGGTAAAGCTAACATGCCAGCCTACCTCGTTCAATGGTGCTTCTAAATCTGATCAACAAGTGAAAAAATCCAAAAATAATTAGCCTTTCTGTAAGCTAACATTTAAGTTGACAGTTAGCTTATCTAAAATATGTTACTCAGGATCAAGTAGAATAGGGACCAAACTGTTTGACCAACTCAATGAATCCCAAACATTCCAATATGGGTTGCCCTAAATGTGACTCTTAATGACAATCAAGCTTTAGCAACAATCTAGAATGCTTCATCACAGTGGAACCAGAAAACAGAATTAGAGACAAGTACATCAGAAACAAAAACATATTGGAAACTGTTGTTTCAATGTTCTTGTACCATTAGTTTGTATTTAATAGAAGAACTGGTCATACTTATAGAGAGATAGTGTGACAATCTGCTAATCCCGTTCTCTTGACCAAAAGAGATACAACATTAGATCTAAATATAGTTATTGACATTCAAACTTCCAATTCAGCTAAATGAACTCCACAATGTACCACATCAGGTCAAAAACTTAAGGGGAGGTTGTGAATGACTGTTAGCTTGGGCTTTTATCAATTAGGAAATGGGTAGTTACTAGTTTTGCTGTTACATCCAAACTTTATTATTTCTGCCTCACTGAAAAATTCAAACTAGGAGGTATTGAGATACTTCCCCAAAATTAGGCTAACTTCAGTACAATAGCTAGAACTAAAGGCACTGGAAGGAACCTTTCCCAAGATTAAAGGGATGAGCAGTGTCAAAATAAGACTCCAAAATAGCTCCCTTGTTGGAATGGGTACACCAAAATCATCAGCAAAAAACTTTGAGATCCAAAATGGCACCTGTATTGCCAGACAAATCATTAGCATAGTATTCCATGGAAATGGCATTGAAAAAAAAAAGGTATTCCATGAAAATGATACTCAACAATGTTATGAATAGAAAAAGATTAAAGACACTCATGTTTATCTGATTAAACAATTCCTATAGATGTCTTCACATGAAAGCATACTGCACATGCAGTCATCTAAGAACAACTACAAATTTCTTGCAGCGAAAACAATGAATGTATAATAGCAAAGTTCAGGAGAAAAGTATCAGCTGCTGAAGCATTTGTATAAATCAACATAACAAAATTTGATTTAGATATGGGAAACAAAATGATGCTTAGAGGAATAACATCACCACAACATTAAATTAGGGAAAAAAACATGGAACAGATAACCGTATTAGTAAACTTCTATTATATTGTGGTAAGCATTCCGTTACATTAGCAATGAATTCTTAGAAGCTTAATATATTTTTTAGAAGGATAAATAGTGTGACTAGACATAGACTTTAATGGTGCTTGAATAAAAGCACAGAAAGATGACAAAGCTTCTTTTAATACCGAAATTCCAGAGGTAGGAAAAGGTCCAATGGTACAAAACAAGTTTTTTTTTTTTTTTTTTTTTTTTTTTTTTTTTTTTTTCTGATATAAAATAATCGTTAGCGAGAAGGAAGAAACTTTGCGTAACAACATGTATACACAAATCATTCAGGAGAAAAAAGGATTTATACAAATCTCCAAAAGAATTGCAGGAAACAAGATTTACATGCAAAACTAAGAAATGCTGTTTAGACCCCTACATGACTTAACTATCAATTTTAATGGATTAATTCAATTATTAGCTGGGCAGCTAATTATTCAATATTCAAGCAAAGGTTTGCATGGATAAACATATTCAAACCAGTAACCAACACACCCACACAAACACAAGTGTATGTTCACGGAGTGAAATCCCAAACGGTAAAAACACTCCAGGGCCAAGCCTAACTCAACAGGTCCACTATTGGTGGTTGTTTCAGTACATATGTTACTCGCACGACTTCTCGTACAGGTAGTCAGACTAAGTTCCTGAGCTCCCCGCAAGTCAATCTGCTGATTGTGAAACCAAACTCTCAATCACTCCAAGGCTTCTTGAAAATTTGACGTTGTCTCTGTGGTTTCAATAGCAAGCCAAACACAAGTCATGATGACCAAGTGAAATTTTATCAGTGACGCCATCCGTTGACATAAGCCTAAGGTCGAACCATGTAAATCCTGTGTCTCTTGTGTATTTATTTTTTCAATTTGTATTTCACATAAAGTCACTATAATTAACTAAACTCACAACAAATCAGTCTAAAACTTCCACTATCTCAACAAAGCAATTGCCACTCAGTATATGATTGAATATACTAATTCCAATTCCTAATCATTCAAATGTCACACAAATCTAATATTCCAAGATCTCATTTCTCCTCCAACCTAAGTCTCCAAGTAGGACAACCTACAGATCCTTATCCACTGCTTTGATGCCCACACCATTTGTCATCCCAAAACCTCACTCTTCAACCATCTCCAACTTCAAAGCTTAAGAAGCTCACAAATCACTCCTAGCCCACCCTTATACAAATTAAGCTTAAAAAAAAGCAACACAAAATAGAATAAAGCAAAAAACTGAAAAAGAAAAGAAAGTATAGTCCAAAACACTTTCTCCTCAGCATAACATATATCAATGCCAAGAGCAGTAAAAACAATCTGTAACAGCAAAAAGACGTATAAGTATATAGTTATCAAACAAACAACAAACAGAGCAACTTTTTTTATGAAACCTTATGTTCCGAAGAAATAAAAATGAAATCCTATAAAATTGGAACCAGGGACAAGTTCTGACTATTATCAACTAGATCAACATTTGGTAAACATAGTATTCTAGGACACACAACATAGTATCATCTTTTTACTGTTTCCTTCTTTCCACAGAAGGAAACAGTAAAAAGATTTGCGAATGGAATATCATTTGAGACATTTGTATATAAACCATAAAGTGTTACTTTCTATTCAGTAATCAGCATATTAATTATTTGTGTATAACAATGGTGAAAACTTAGCCAAGTCCTTCCTTACCAAACTGCAACTTATCCATTTATAACAATACAATAAACCATTTTAGAGGTTCACAGAAGCTAAAACAGCCTTGAAGTCAATGTATGATAAAACATATTGTTCATTCTTCTTCCTATAATGCTTTCTTGAATTATAAAATGAACTAAACAAAAAAGTTTGATGTGTTCCAGAGCATAATTTAGTAAGGGTACCAAGTGGGCCATAAAGTAGTAGTAGGAGATAAAGTTCAAACTTACTATCAAAATGCCTAATAAATTAGACATCACAGTCAGAGCAAGAGCAAGAGCAGAGTTCCCATCGACAAGCTGCATTTATGCCACGTTTACCCTCATTAAGTATATAGCAGAATGTTTGCGGAAAGCATTATAGTACAGAGAGATAAATAGTAGAATACTTGTGTCAGTGCAACTCCACTTGATAATGTTGTTGGCATACAACTAAAAATAGCCAATCCTGTACCAAGAATTGTCAAAATCAGTGGCTTTGCCCAAAAAAAGCTATTTCATGATATTGAATGAACAAAAAATATTCTTCATTCATTTAACTGGATTACAGAACAAACTGCAGCTTTTGTGTTCAGCCAGCATGCCTGTTACAAACTCCCGAGGTGCAAGATTAACTTGCAAAATCAGACTAGAGAAGAAGGGACTAAGCAACAGAATAGAAGCCTGAAACAATCAAGTAAAACACTTAGAGGCGTACACACTATTGGAAATATCAATATACATCTTCACACGTATCAACATACTTGAGAAGAACTGAAGAAGCATTGAGGCCACTATTAGCAAAGCATGTTGAGGCTTTATTTAAATAGCACCTCTACAAATTCAAAAGATTATTCTCTATTACAAATATACACACCAAGGTATTAGCATGCCTGCCTATTATATGATAGATGAATATGATGAGAGGATTCTTCTCTTTCTTCTAATGGAGAGGGGAGGATGTTGTTGCTGGAATGATCAATTGAGTAGAACCTACATTGCTTTGATGATTTTTCCTCCCTTCTATTGGTAATGTGTGTGTGTGTGTGTATTTGCTATTAGTAATTTGAGAAATCCCCTAAGGGAGCTCAAGGTTTGAACCCTAATTCTCCTTATGGGAGGTATGGGAGTTGTAGGCTAAGCCACAAGGCTTGAGAACATCTTGCTTTGAAGAATTTAGTAGATATCCTAAAGCATTTAAAATGCATCACATCTGCAGATACTGCATAAAAAATCAGAGGAATGTATTTGATAAGGTTAGCTCATTATAAGGGGCATAAAAAATCCTTTTTATGATAACCTGAATTATGTAGATTGTGTGTTGTGTAGGCTTATGCTAAGGGTGTGTGCTGAGTCCCACATCAAGAGTTTACTAAGTTGAAGTGAGATATATAAGTGATTATTAGGAGCCCAAATTGAAACTTGACTAGTCATTTTAGGGGTATAGCGCATGTATGGCTAGCGCTTTCCTCTGGTTGTGAACAAAATATATGGTTTGTTTCATAATGAAGTGACTAAATTTTGAAAGGATAATTAGCATAAAATTCTCCTGGTTGATCAATAACTTCCTAAGAGAAGGATATAAACAATGGCAAGTCACGACTAGCATTATCACCAAATATATAAAGGGCCTGAGGACAGAACTTTAACAAACAGAAGAAAAATGAAAATTTTGAGGTCATACTAGCCCAAATATTCCAGCAGGCCATGCTTCTGAAACTGCTCGAAATTCCCCACCCTGTAACTTCAGCCCTAAAAGATTCAAGAGGAGTTCAGGAAAGGCTAACAAAAAGACATCTAAACATCCAATCCATAATGAATACAAGAACTCCACCTGAGATAAAGAAAATTCCAGAAGTACTTAATTTTGACAGTGAATATTTGTGTGCAAGACAGCCAAGAGTAGGATTTGCAAATCCCAAAACTACTCCACTGATTAGAGCTACAAATTTAAGTAACAAGATTAGTGAACTGACAGTGTAAAGAACAGTGAAAACAGAAAGCAGGATCTTGCACTGTCAAAAGGTAAATTTACAGAAGCAATTAATATTTTTTCTTTTTTGGATTGGCAAATAGGGTGAGGAGGGCTGGTGGGGTTTGAACCCTAGTGCCCAGGAACCACAAGAGGTGCTAAAACCACTAGGGTATCCCTCTAACCTCAATAGTTACAAATATTTTAGTTCCAAAAGGAAAAATAGTAAAGCTTTAAAGGAACATATTACTAACAATAAATCAATCAGGAAATTGACAAAGTAATAACGATGATGATGGTCTTGTCCCGGTATTGGTGGTGAAAATCTGACTACATTGAAGAACTTGTGGAACAAAATATGAGTTCAACTAAGTTGTTCCAATAATTAAACAAGACAAGCCACACAGATTTCAAATGCAAGGGAAGCACACCACTCAAGGCCAGGCTCAAACAGAACACCAAATTGATGCCTCAAAGGATACCATAACCTGGGCCTCATGCATGACCATGAGATACTCATGTCAATCAAGATTAGCACCTATGTGATGGAGTCTAAGCTGGTGAGTAAGATACTCAAGCCAATCATGAAGCTTTCTTGAGAATAATTGTAGGCTTTTGTCAATATTATCAGGAACATTACCAACAATCAAGAAATGTATGATTTTGACAGATCAAAACTAAAAAATGAACTGAAATAAGGGTCATGTAAATTCAACCCACCCTTATGTGAAGAAACCAAATTAAAACACCTTCCACTGACAATGTATATAATGTAGAAATAAATAAATTAGTCCTTCAAAAATAATCAACATTACCTATAGGAAGGAAGTTAGTCATGGTGAAATTTAATAATGCTTTAGTCAAGTTTGACACATTTGCTGATATCATAACCTTCTTGTGATTACTTGCATCAGAGTTTCCCTGTAAAGCACATAATTCTTCTCACTTCAAGCTGACATAGGTGAACATGTCATGCCAATCACTCCAAAATTATTATTCCTAAAGAAGCATTCATTTCAATTACTGAATACCAAAGGGATTTTAAGGCATAAAAGTGAAGAAATTTATGTTCAAATGTGAGCATCGCTTCAAGGCAACGACACTTCAAACATAATAATGGAAAACCTTGCAATCTTAGAAGCATCATAGGTCTTAGAACATGGTAGGAAAGGAGCCATCTTAGAAAAGCGATTAACAACTACTAGAATAGAATCATGCTTCCTAAAGGTGCGGGGCAAACATGCCGACTCCAATTTGCTTGGTGCTGACTCCAAGCAGCCCTTAGGTGCTGACTTCTAAGGTTTATCCTTAATTCTATTGTTGTTTATTTGTGTCATTGGAATAGTGTGGTTGTCCTACGTCAATACATTCCATTTTTCACTACAAATCACTTTCATTTTGCCATCCAAGTACTTTTCCTTCTTCAACTTATTTTACAGTATCTGGTTTCTCAATTTGAACATACACCAATAAAGATGCCTATAGGATTATGATGTGATATAACCAACTGTTGTATACACTATTTCACCATAGATAATCATTTCATATATGACTTGTAAAACGAAAGTATGCACATAGATTGGCCAAGCAAAAATGCCCCACAACAACTCTCTCAATGCCAAAATGGTAAGAACAGAGTAAATTTAGTCTCTAACACGGCATCTCGTTATAGGCTCTCCTAATATCCACAATGTTGTTACAGTTTCTAATGCATAACTCTTGAGACAACATGTGATTCATAGCACAAAAATTCTCACACCAACTACATAGCAACTCATCAATCAAAGTCATTAATATACTAGTTGAGCCGAATTGTTTTTTTTTTTTTTTTCAAAGTTTCACACTATTAAATGGGGTTGCATACTTAAAATGTAGAACAAAAAGTGTTTTTTTTTTTTTTTTTTTTTTGTACTTATTACTGAGTGAGAGCACTAGTGAAAAACATAAAAACAAAAATACCCGGAACACATTTTCTTCATAAAAAACTAGAATTTGGGAACTTCAACATCAACCTTGACTATATTATTAAAAATAAACAAGCAATCAAGGAATTGTAATAAAGTAGGGAGTTGAAAAAGATGAACCTGATTGGAATTGGCAGTGGCACGTATAATAGTCAATGGAAGTTTCCTTACAGTAGGCGTGGAAACGAGAATTAAGCCATGGAAAAGACCATTGTATTTGTTGGACAAAAAATATGGGTTGTGTCGAGGAAAGTACCCAGATAACATGGTTGGTCTGAAACTCTGTATTGGCTTCATCATAACTGAAACGTTGGAAAAAGCAAAGAAGCCTAAACAGTGGCAGTTGGAACAATATTCATTATTCACATGGAAGTGTGTTTTTTCTACGTTAAACATATTGTTTCTTGAAGACCCACGTGGCCCAAATTAAACAATTTTATTTATTTATTTTATTTTTTGATCAGAAACCAGTGAATAATGGTAGATATGGGACACGTGACTCACGTGAAGCCAAAGGTTTGGGAAATTGGGAGGACCATGTTCACTGTGAAAAGACTTGTATGGTCCCTTTTTTTTCAGGGGTTATCCTGGAAGAGAAGACACTGTACCATCAATCATATTCATTCCTGCAGATGCAATTGTCCTTAGCTGTGGACCGATGGTGGTGATTTTATATACTTCTCAAGATTGCAAAATGGTGTGTGTAGAGAGAGATACTCCGTATTGATAGAACTTCAATAAGTGAACACCAATGCCAAGAAAGGATAACCCATTTTCAATTACAATGTGAATTTTTAACTTATGAATATGTAATTCAGTGACAATTGTGCGTGGGTAAAATTTAGAGGACATAATGGAACTCCACCAAGGACCTCTTGATTGAGTTCAATCACCTCCTAAAGAAAAAGACCTCAAACCAATTAAGACCACTCGAAGAGGGTGGCTAAGAAGGCTTTGATAGTTAAGTGAAAACACTACTAGAAATAAGTAAAAATGGAAAAGTTACAGTTCATATAGTTTATTAAGCCTACCTTATTTTACGAGGTGAAGGGATATTTAAAAAGCATATGAAGAGGTTTTTGGTGGACTTGTCAGTTAGTTGTCCCCTCAAGTTGGCTGAAGGGATGTATGTCAGGACAATGGCCCCAAGATGCCATAGATGAGTCAATTCTAATAACATTAGATTCGATAATTAGAGTTTGGCCATTAAATTTGACTATTATGTTAGGACACTAAGTACAGTTATTGTAAATCAACAATTGAATAAATATAAATAAAACTAACACCTCAATTGGCATAATTTTAAATAGAAAAATGAACACCTTTAAGGATAAGGTTTATAATTGCCTACCATAGAAAATGTATATAAGTTTCATCTAATTAAGTTTTTATTTATTAATATTATTTTTTTGATAATTTGATAGTTAGGGGTGGGGAGATTTGAAACCTAAACATTTCCGTTGAAAATACTTAAATATCTCAATTGAGCTATAACCACTTATATACGCCCCCCCACCCCTCCAAAAAAAAAAAAAAAAAAAAAAAAAAAAAAAAAACTAAAATCTATATTTTCACTCATGCTGTTAGTCGTTCTCAGATTTGTGGTGCGTCAAACTCGGCCCAAGGCCATAGACCCTAAATTGGGCCTACTGTGCATTAGCACCAAGGAATTTATACCAAAACTGGGCTGGCGTGAGTTTGGACAGGCTTGGTTGAGCCCATCTCATTTTCCTTCTCCTACAATTTTCAATACAATGATTCCATCTCATTTTTCTTCTCCTAAATTTTTCAACCGGATTAACTAACACGATGTCATAATTTTTAATTCATAATAAGTTACATGCTTACTTTACCTATCAAAAGCTAAATGATTACTTTAATAGTGCTACAAGTTCATTCTTTTGATAATATGGAGGTAATATATATATATATATATATATTATTTTTATATCCAACAACAAAGGTTCTTTTTATTGCCCATTTTTTTAATAGTTCTTGATTCCCGTTGATCACGGCAAGGTCTCAATTCCCTTTGAATTATGAAGTATTGATGACACCACCAAGTGGTGGTATATACCGAATAATTGTACCATAGAAATGGTCTTTGTCCCTTTCTCTTAAGATTTGTTTATTTTTATTTTCTCTATCCTCTATATTTTCTAGCTAGTTTCCGTCATTTCTTTGCATCATTGCATGAATAATGTATCTTATGTAGTAGCATATGTAACTGACACTCACAATATATGAGTCTCACAAACTATGAGAAACTGCATACACCTACAATACAAGATACTTTTTTTTTTTCCTCTCACTTGCATGCGTCTAGCCGACAAGGTTAATTTAGAAAAAATAATTTATTTTCTTAAAAGAGTTATAAATTTATCTTATATGACATCATGATATTTAAGGAGGTGAATTTAGACTTTATTGTTCATAGAGGATAATATCGAATTTTCTTTTCCAATAGGGAGATTTCAATGTTGAACAAATGCCAATAGTATTAATTATCAAATTATTCAAATTATACAAAATAGGATGCTAAATTAGACCCATAAAAAGTATGTATATAACTTTATAAATAAGGTTATGTTAGGAATTTTGATTAAAATATGAACTCGGTTTTACCATTTTGTCATAATATTGTACCAAATTGGTTCTATTCATATGATGTCACTAAGCATATACTAGTTTTTATTTCCCACGTATCACTATTATTGTACGTCAAACTTATCTAAAGTGTTAAAATTAAGACTTTAAGCACCAAATGTATCTAATTTTAACACAAAATATAGAAAAAGGTCAAGTTGATATCTGAAAGGGAATCAAAAAGAAAAGTAAAAAAAAAAAAAAAAAAAAAAAAACTAAGATACCTAAACAGAGAACAAACCAAAAGAAAAGGAAAAAAGAGAAGCTTTTAACTTTTACGATAGACAAAAATTATGATGGGACATCATCTATTCATCTTATGGTAAAATGATATAACCCCACTAGACCGTTGATCAAGTAATTTATAATAGGGCAATGCCTCACATAAATTTGTCCCTTCTTTAATTATCCATATAGGCCAAAATTAAAATGAAAACAAAAATAACAAAGAATATATGCAACATTTCCTTTTTCAATTAATCTCTATATCTCATCCTTTGCACACGGACACTAATAAAGATTAGAGCTGATGATCAGTAGCCAAGTCAAGTCAATTTTCCCAACTCCTAATATATTTATTTATTTAAAGAAAACAATTTTTTTTTTTTTCCAACTTGTTAGTTACAGACTATTTGTATGTACGCATAATGATTAAAGATTTAGAAGAATTGACATTGTTCTAGAGAAATAGAGATACCATTTGATCAAATTTCAAAGAGGAAATTGTAAAATACTAAAGTCTAATACATGAAACATTCCACTTTCAAAGCCTCCTGTTTGAAATTACACACCAATATTGTTTGGTACTCTCCCATTAGAATCCCAACGGACCCAACTGCTTAAAACTGCCATGAGAGAGAGAGAGAGAGAGACTCAGTCACTCAGGCCAGGGTCAATTGGTAAGCCAAGATGTACTTATAGTACTAAATTCGATTAACCAAAAAAATTAATGTGGAGATTGTCATAAACCTCTGGCACAAGTTTTTGACAATGTTAATACTAAATACCAATATCAATATGCTACTCATTGTCCTGGTCCGTAGATTTATAAATATAGTATTTATGTCAACATCTCTTAAGTTGGATTTGCCTTGAACCTTTGAATTTAAAATGTGAATTAACATGGTAAAAGCAATAATAATTGAATTGTGACATTGCAAGAAAATTCAAAGGATTTAAAATGATTCTTTCCACCTGGTACAAACAAATAGTATGTGCTATTTACTTTATTCCCTAGAAGTCATACAAGATCAGTGATAGAATAAACCTCATTCATATTTCAAAGTTTTGGTCATCATATTAAAAAATATATATAGTGAAATACCCCCCTACCCATTACTCAGTCATAGTATTTCTATTTCCTGACCTCTTTCTTAATTTGGCCATCTATTCCTTTGAGTGCAATAAACTTGACCTTTGGAAATGTAATAATATCTGGGTATTCATGACCGGGTCTAATTAGTATGACACTAGCTAGAATAATCAACAGTAACAATGACGGGTTTGTGTTTTTGATCAAATTCTAAGAGGACTTTAGGGGGGGGGGGGGGGGGATGTAAGGAAAATATATTTCAAAGTAAATGAATTTACATTTGACCTCTCTGAATCTTTGGAGTTTCCACCAGGTAGTCTGGAAACACTTTGGCCAATCTTTTAGTAAACATCAGTTTCCATCTTTCCATAATTTGAGGACAACTTTCAATATTAACGGTTAGTGTATTTTGCCCCTAAAGTCCTAATTTATATGTCTTGGTTTGGAAATTTGAAACAGCATGGCTACTATTGCTGAAAAGGTGAAAAAACTTAATTGATTATTTGATTTAATAAAGATATTTAAAAAAAAATTAAGGATAATATATGAAATTGAAGGAATAAGAACTTATATTTTATATATTACTTAGTATATATATAATCTTGTGAATATGCACGTATATGCATTGATACATTTAAAAACAATCACAATTATACATACACACACACACACACACACACACACACACACACACACATATGTTAGTTCACATTTACACTTTTTCTAACCCATAGATTTTTAAAATATGTAATAATTTCTTATTATATATATATAATTGGATTTTGATTTTTTTGGTTTTGCACCCAATAATTAAATTGTCACAAAAATTAAAAAAATTAAATGGAACACGTGGTGCAAATTAGAACTTTAATTGAAATCCAATTTAAAATATAACTGGATTTAGACTCTTCAATTTTTGCACCTAATAATTCACTTGGCACAAAAATTAAAAAATTAAATTGGACATGTGATGCGAAATTGAAAATCTAATTAAAAATCTAATTAGATTTTCTTTGAGTTTTGACTTTATATAAATAAATAAATAAATAAATATATATATATATATATATATATATATATATATATATATATAAATGGCCTATCTCAAAAAGAAAGCATGGCATTTATCTAGGCGAAATCATCGTGAATTAAACATTAAAGTTCTCAATGAATGTCAAAAGCTTTAAGTTTAGTGGCATTGCCTTCTTTCCTTTACAAGGAAAAATAAGGTTCAAATTTTCTTTCTCCATTATTGTAATCATGGAATTAATTTTTTTTAAATCTTAATGATGTATATATTATTAATCGGTTAAGAAAACTATGGTTAGGACTTCAACATTACATGATCAAATGCAATATATGATTGCACGCAAAACTATTGTAATTGGTACTCACCTAACTGATTCTCAAAAAAAAGAAAAAAGAAAAAAGAAAAAAGAAAAAAAGGGGTACTCACCTAACTCGTTTTAACTAAAGTCTCTTAACACCTAAGCACAAACCATAAGTTGAACGAACTATTGCGCGTGTTTGCTTTCCCTATCTTATCTATGAAAAATATCATTGTGCTTGTTAACAATTTTTTGTCAAAATAAAAGCGTTTGTTTGGTATTAGTGTTAAAACACGGTTTTTTGTTTATAAATTGTAGGAAATTATGGGCCCCGCAAAAAAAATAAACTTTGTTTGGTACATGTTTTCTAAAACTTATTTTCAAAAATTTGTTCTCCAAAATTACTGTAGAGAACAATTTTTCAAAACACATTTTCTAGCTTGAGATTTAGTTTCTAAAGTTATCATTCATTAAAACAATTTTTTTTTTCTTTAAACACAGTTCTCTCTCTCTCTCTCTCTCTCGACCGAGAATTATTGTGACTCTCTCACTCCTCTATCTCCCTTGTTGGTGTAGGTATGGGGAAATTATTGTGTACTCACAGAATAACATAAATGCATACTCTCTCCTCTTACATGAATGGTGGGTCCCACTAATTAAATTTATGGTGGGACTCACCATTCATGTGAGAGTGAGGAGTACACATTTATAGTATTCCTAGAGTACCTAATAATTTTTTGCAGGTATGTAGCTCATCCAATATTGCTTGGTGGGTGATGCTTTGGCCACCATACATGATGGCTTTGAATGGATGGGATTCACTGCAAATAGCAGTGTAGGGTGGAATTTGGCTGTTTGACCGCCAAAGCATCATTGGGTTTCAACCACCACAGCATCGCGACTCTCTCTCTTAACTGCAAATCACTGTGATTGGTTGGGGTTCATTCCTCTCTCTCTTAACCAAGAACCACCATGACTTTGTGTGTGCGGCAGGGACAAGTTGGCCTTGTTAAGGTGTGTGTGTACATGCGCTGCGACGACTGTTTAGGCTTTTTAGGGTGCTAGGTTTCGTGGTGATGGATTTAAGCTTGGGGCTGGAATGGGAAAATGAGTTAAAGGAAAAATAAAAATAAACAAAAGGAAAGGAAAGGAAATGGAAGAACCAAAAAAATAAATAAAAATAAATAAAACAATGAGAAAACAATGTCAAACAGGATTCAACATTTTTTTGGGAAGGGAAAACAAGTTCTGGGGATAAGTTTTGAAAATGCATACCAAACACGTCCTTATATTTTCATTTTAAAAAAAATAAAAAATAAGTAGGAATGGAGGATTTAAATCAATGTATTTCACGTAAAGAGAACTAAGCAATATTAAAGTACAATGCTCTAAACACATTTAAAAAAAATTATTAGATTTTAAGCATAACTTCGTATATACTCTAGCAATAATAATTAAGTTTAAAGCATATACTACTACAAAACAATGCTAGAAAAAGACTTGCAGATAGTTCCATGGGTCAACTAGAAATACAAAGAATAAAATGGGATGGTCTATCTACAAGACAAAAGATGGGCCTAAATTAAGCATTCTGTTTAATTTGGCAGGAAGCTCTCAAGTCTCACCACGGTGGGTGACTATTGTCTATGTAGAATGATTAATGGGCATCATCATCACCTCTCAAAAAATGTAGGGAATGATTGATTATCAAAAATAATGCAGGAATGAATGATTTCTGAGTGGAATTTTACAAAGAAAATTAAGAAGTGCCTAGCAAAAAAATAAAATGAAAATAGAGTCAAGTCAATCAAAAATAGAAAACTACCAAAGTCCAAAACTTTAAAAAATTCTACAATTGCGGCGAAACAAACAAAAATTCTTTTACGCTGGTATGACAAATGACTCCAAAGAAACCTGCGTAAATAATTTTTTTTTTTTTTTAAATGATTGGAAAAGCAGACTACTACATTGTAGCATAAAAGACTTGCAGAGTTTTCATAGGTGATGTCACATTCCAACGCTGTATGATGTCATTTTATTAGAAAAAAAAATAGTGAGAAAAAATAAAGTTACCTCAATGAAAAATTTCTATTCGAAGTTTGAACTTGGAATTTGGAAAATGGAATATAAAAAGCTTCAATTTTCTCATTTTAAGACTAGGCAGGTAGGCAACTGTTCAAAATTTGTCATGCTATTATTTCGCTAATTACGTAAGCATTGAGACTTACGATGATTAATAGAATACTCAATTATGTTTATTTTTGCAATATGAGGTACTAAAAGTGTTCTATAGGCAAACTTCATAGACCACTGCATTATTTTGACCTAAAATCTATTGATAAAGCAAAGCAACTATAGATATGAACAATCAAAAATCTTTACTGATCTATACACTTTTCCCTTTACATCTACTAAAACTATATAGTAAATACCCCATAAATTGCATAACACTTTGTCCTATAATGAGCTTTTAAAGATTTTGCAGCTAATGCTAGTTTTTGTTAAGAAAGCATTCTAGAAACTATCGGAAGAAACCAATTTTACTGAATAGAAACAGAAAAATGAAAAGCTTGATTAATTTACACTGTGCCTCTGCCTTATATACACGAAGCAGAGAAAAGAGAGAAACTTAACTAACTAACAAACTCTAATTGCCTAATTAACAAGAGAATGAAAGCTTGTAAACCACTAATATTAACTCATACATGCCAACAACCACACGTGCTAACAGATGAGTATTAGTACTTAAGTGCAACGACATCGTTTAGCCTTTAACTTTACTTTCTTCCTTTTAGTCTCGGCTGTGTCGTTTTGCTTTGTTTTATCTTTAGTGTATTCCTTCAAGTCTTCTTTCTTCTTAACTGCACCTTCCTCTTTCTTAGTAGAAGTCTCAACACACCCCCCCAAGTCATGAACCATAAGTTCAGTGACTTGATCATCAATAGTCTGAAGCTTTGGTGAGTAAATATCTATTAACCCCAAGCAAGTAATTAACCTGCTAAATGCTGGAAGTCCCAATGCTTTTGTAAAAATGTCTGCTGTTTGAAATTGGCTTGAAATATAGAATGTTTTGATCACTCCTTCTGTAATTTTATCTCTCACCAAATGACAATCAACTTCTATATGCTTTGTCCTTTTGTGGAAGACTGGATTTGTTGCAATATGTAATGTTGCCTAATTATCACAAAACAATTGAGCACTACTTGGATGATCAACTCTCAAGTCTCTTAACAACTGAAGAACCCAAACAATTTCACATGCTGTGGTGGCCATTGCCCTGTATTCGGCCTTTACTGAAGACATAGAGACCGTGCTTTGCTTCTTGGACCTCCAAGAGATTAGAGAATCACCCAAAAACACATTATAGCCTGTGATGGATCTTCTAGTATCTGGGCAGCCTGCCCAATCCGTATCACAGAAGGCTTTAACTTGCATACTTGAGCTACTAGAGAAGAACAAACCTCTGCTTGGTGTCCCTTTTAAATATTGAAGTACCCTATTGACTGCCAACATGTGGGGCTCTCTTGGTTTAGCTAGAAACTGACTTAACCTATGCACTACATAGGTGATATTAGGTCTGGTTAGAGTAAGATATAACAATCTTCCAATCAGTTTCCTGTACTGACTAGCATCTGGAAGAAGTTTACCAACATCCTTTGATAGATGCAAGTTCTGTTCCATTGGTGTTCTCACTGGTTTAGACCGTAAAAACCCTGTATCTTGCAAAATCTCTAAGCAGTACTTTCTTTGATTCAAGCTAATCCCCTTGTCACTTCTAGCAACCTCAAGATCTAGAAAATACTTCAGAGAACCCAAATCTTTCAAGCCAAACTTAGAATTAAGTAAGTGCTTCAAAGCACTAATGCAACTAGGATCATTACCAGTGAGCAAAATGTCATCTACATAGACTAGCAAAACTGTGAAGGAGGATCTTTTAGTGTAGGTAAAAAGAGAGTAGTCAGTCTTAGATTGAACAAAAGCAAAATTCAACAATGTATAAGAAAACTTGGCAAACCATTGCCTTGAAGCTTGCTTTAAACCATAAAGACTCTTGTTGAGCTTACAAACTAAAGGAGCAGAATTAGAAGAATTAGAATGAGAAATACACTCCCCCTTGCTGTGAAAACCAAGTGGAAGACTTATATAAACCTCTTCAGTCAACTCACCATGTAAAAAAACATTATTTACATCCATTTGATGAAGAAACCACCCTTTCACAGCAGCCATAGAGACAAGACTATCCTGACAGAAACTGACTTAGCTACAGGAGAGAAAGTTTCAGTGTAATCAAGGCCCTCTCTCTGAGTATAACCTTTAGCTACTAAACGAGCCTTGTGTCTTTTAATTGAGCCATCAGACCTATATTTGGTTCTATAAACCCACTTTCATCCAATAGGAACTTTACCTGGAGGAAGAGGGGTTGAAGTCCATGGTATTTGTGCGTTCAAGAGCTGCAATCTCCTTATCCATAGTAGCCCTCCAATCAGAAGATTGGACTGTCTCAGAAAAGGAAGTAGGGTCTGGGGAAGAAGAATCAACTGCCATGACAAATTGCCTATAATTCTTACAGAGATTAGAATAAGTAATGCAAGCAAAGATATCATAAGGCTGACCAGACAAGGGTTTTGAAGTAACAGTCTTACAAGAATAATCTTGTAGGTAGGAAGGAGGCTTATGTGGTCTGGTTGATTTTCTGAGGTGTAATGGAGAATTAGGCCTAGGAACTGATACAGAAACAATGTTAGTCTCAGAGTTAAGATCAAGAGTAGAATGTGGCAAATCAGATTGAAGTGAAGAAGTAGGAATCTGATCTGTAGAAACAATGTCTACAGAATCAGCAGAAGGAAAAACAAGAGGTTGTTGAAAAGAGGAATCTGAAAAGGAGTAATCAGGAGCTGAATGAGGAAAAACAAAAGAATCATGATAAGCATCAATGAAAGAATCAGATGAGAAGTGGGAAGAAGATGAGGTAGAAGCAAAAGGAAAAACAGTTTCATAGAAAACTATATCTCTAGAGACATGAATAGAATTGGACTCCAAATCTAGAACTTTGTATCCTTTAATACCATGCGGATATCCTAGGAAAACACATTTTCGAGCTCTTGGATCAAATTTATGTCTGTTGTGACTAAGAGTAGAAATAAAGCACAAACAACCAAAAATTCTAATATGGCCATATGAAGGAGGTTGTTTGAAAAGCATTTCATGAGTTTTGTTGTTTAAATGCTTGGAAGTTAACCTATTTATAAGATATATTGCAATGAGAATGCAGTCACCCCATAGTGTTAAAGGTAAAGAAGAATGGAACCTTAATGCTCTTGCAACATTTAAAATGTGTTGATGCTTTCTCTCAACAATTGCATTTTGTTGAGGAGTTTCAACACAGGATAATTGATGTAAGATGCTTTTTGATTTGAAAAAATCCTTCATGATAAATTTTGTGCCATTGTCACTACTAATACACTTAATTTTGGCATTGAATTGAGTTTCAACCATGTTAGAAAACTATTGAATAAGAGCTGGTGTTTCTGACTTAGATTTAAGCAAATAAACCCAAGTACACCTAGAATAGTCATCCACAATGGTAAGAAAGAACTTGTATCCCTCAACGGTGGGAACTGAAAAAGGCCCCCAAAGATCACAATGTACAAGATCAAACACACATTGAGATACATGTTGACTAGTAGGAAAGGATAGTCTCTTTTGTTTAGAAAAATGACAAATGTCACAACATACAGTCTTATTAGCTGGTAAAACAAATACAAGATTATTAAGCAAAGACAACTTGGCATAAGAAGGATTCCCTAAACGAAAATGCCACAAATCAACATTGACACTAGTGAATCTGACAGAAGGAATGGAGACAGGAACCTTGGAAGCAGCAGCAAGCACAGATGGAGGTGGAACTCTGTGCTGGAGCAGATATAGGCCTTTTGATGCTTTACCCAGTCCAATCATGTTCCAATTGGCTAGGTCCTAGATAAAGCAAAAAGAACCAAGGAACATAAGACAACAAAAAAAGGATTTAGTGAGCTGGCTGACAGATATCAGATTAAATGTAAAGGATGGAACACATAAAACTCCATAAAGTATAAGGTTGTCTGAGATATGAACTGTTCCTATATGAGTAACCAAGGCCTTCTCTCCATTGGGTAAATAGACAAAGGTATTAATGGTGGATGTAATTGTGGTTAGGCAAGAAACTAAATGGACCATATGGTCTGTTGCACCAGTGTCAATAATCCAGTCATTGGACTTATAGGCTTGTCTATCTACGATATGGGCAGAAAAAATGGAATGAGAAAGGTTAGGAGGCAACCAAAAAAGATTACCTGAAAAATTGGCAAAATGAGGCATGGTTGAACTAGTGCTATCAGTAGCAGCTGCATTAGACAAAGGAGATAGGACTGAGACAGCCTGATGTGTAGATGTGGCAGCTTCCTTGAATGACTGAGAGGCAAGGAAGGAAAGTAGCTGCTCACATTGATTCTAAGTAATGGGGCACTAAGGAGCATTAAACTGTGATTGTGACAAGTTCCATTGAGACTGTGCTCCTAGATGCTGTGGTGAGCAATGCATTATCTCAGACTGATTTGTAGACCCCAGCATGGATGGAGAAGCAAAATTCCCAAAATTACCAAGATTTCCATTGCTAGACACCTGATGGGCAGAAGCCTTTCCTCTATGCTTATATCTTGGAGGATAACCATGCAATTTGTAGCATTTATCAGCTACATGACCCACAATTCCACAGTATGTACAGACATGCCTCTCTTTCTTAGAATTGCCACCTTTTGCACCTTGACCTCCACGAGTTCCCCCTTGAGTCCAACCTTGATGACCTTGAAATCCTTTAGGATTGGAATTGTTAGCATATAAAGCTGTTGGTTCAATGACCAAATCAACTTGACCAATCTGCCTACGTTTTTCTTCTTGCAAAATCAAAGAATAGGCCTTATTGAGTGCGGGTAAAGGCTCAGTGATCAAAATCTGACTATTGACAGTGGAATAACTATCATTGAGTCCCATGAGAAAATGAAAAACTTTATCCTTTTGCTGAGCGTTCAATTGATTTTGTTGAGAACCACAGGTACAGGTACAAGTGCAAGCAGAAAAAGACTGATAATGCACAAGTTCATCCCACAAAATCTTGAATTTGGTAAACTAAGAACTTACTATGAGTGAATCTTGTGAAAGCTTTGAAATTTCTTTCTGAACCTCAAAGAATCTTGGAACATTAGGTTGTGAAAACCTATCACGCATGTCAATCCACAAATCCCTTGCAGTGTGAATATACATCACACTAGTAGCAAGATCTTTGCTCAAGGAATTCACCAACCATGAAAGAATGGTGGTGTTTGCTCTGTGCCAAGCATTGAATAGAGGATGAGAGAGATCAGGCATGGAAATCGAACCATCAAGGAAGCCAAACTTGTTCCTACCACTCAATGACAGAAATACAGCCCTTGACCAACTAAGATAGTTTTCAGGACCAATCAGTGGTTGAGAAACAAGGACAACATCTATAGGTGGAATGAGGTAAGGGCTTGATGGATTGGTATTTTCATCCTCCATTGGAAGTGCTTGATTGGAAGATCTTTGATTTGCAATATTAGAAGAATTGGTAGGAATTGGATCTGATTCTGAAGCTGTGTTGGTAGCGGAAGCCATGGTTGAGCTATTGAAGCTCTGATACCATGTAAAGAAAGCGTTCTAGAAACTATTGGAAGAAACCAATTTTACTGAATAGAAACAGAAAAATGAAAAGCTTGATTAATTTACACTGTGCCTTTGCCTTATATACACAAAGCAGAGAAAAGAGAGAAACATAACTAACTAATAAACTCTAATTGCCTAATTAACAAGAGAATGACAGCTTGTAAACCACTAATATTAACTCATACGTGCCAACAACCACACATGCTAACAAATGAGTATTAGTACTTAAGTGCAACGACATCGTTTAGCCTTTAACTTTACTTTCTTCCTTTTAGTCTCAGCTGTGTTGTTTTGTTCTGTTTTATCTTTAGTGTTTTCCTTCAAGTCTTCTTTCTTCTTGACTGCACCTTCCTCTTTCTTAGTAGAAGTCTCAACAGTTTTCTCATTCCATTTAATTGCTTGAAAGAGACTTTCCTAAGATTTCACAAACTAACCTCATCCCGAGAAACCAAGATATCATAGGCTATTTTGGCTCACCTTAAAAATTACAAACAAAAATAATTGGGCCAATATTGAGCACCTTGTTGTGGTCCTTGTTCCAAAAAATAAATAAATTGTATTTATTCACCCACTAAATGTAATAAATTGAATCTAAGACACTTTTTCTTCAAAGAAATAATACCCCATTGAAATATATCAACTTAGTAATGCCTTCTTGATTTAGTGAAACATTTCTAATTGAAAGAATTGGGGAAACACATAAGTTCAATTTGGTGAACACTCAATATATTTCTATACATTATAGGAACAAAAATATACAAAGAAAAATACTTGATCATCAATTTATTTATTGGCCCCAAGGACAAACTCTAAAGCTCCATCAAACTCAAGATAAATAGATAAATAAATATTTATTTTTTTATTTATTTGTGATGGGGAGGTGGTAAACGCTAGAGAAAAAGTTGAAACTAAAAAGTCATAGCCTACAAAAGTAGTCTACTATCTACAAGATATGTAACGCCAAACGGAAGATTTTATACATTTATTAGCTTTATTTCTTTTTTCTAATATAATAAATTTCCTTTTTTATTTTTTAAATTTTAGATAAGTTTGCTTTGAAGATATAGATTAATAGAAGGGTGTCTTATTTTGTAGGTATTTTAAGTGGAGTTGAAGATATATTTTTACCAGATTGTCTTTAAGTTTTTTCTCTGTTAAACATAAAATTTAGAGGTATTTTTAAACCACATAAAAATTCAATTCAAAGAGAAAAATCATCTTATAGATAATATAGATTAAAAGTGTACTTTTGTCAAGGGAGTTCATTTTCACAAACTTGATTTTGAAAAGTTGGAAAAGAGGTCTCCAGTTAAGGAGATGGTATCTCATGCGCCTGGCGTATATGGGAATTTTTCCAAGATAAATCAGTGTGTTAAGGAGATATTATAAATGTTAGGATCTTTACTAGTGTTGATGAATTGTGACAAAGTTTGCTTTTAAATTGTAATTGTTAAACAATTTTCAATTGTATTTGTAACTTTGTATGGTGTTTTTGAGGTTGAAGTCTGAAGATTGTTGTTCGCTGTACAAGTTTGTAGAATTCGGTTGAGCAAATTTCATGATCTGTCGAGTAAATGTAATAAGTTATATATAAATTTTTACCCGCCATTCGTGAGTCATAGGGTTGAGCAAACCCTTTAAGGAAAGCACCAACTTGGGCTTTCACGACAGTTTTTGGGGCCAATCATAGCTTAAACCCTACATTTTTATATACGAAAATTCAACCCTAATTTAATAAGAAGGGAAGATGGCAACACAAATGCAAAGATCACCACCTTTGTATTGGAGTTACTATTTTTAAAACCACAAATACCAAGAGAAATGTTCAAGAAGCGTCGGAGTGACCAAGAGTTTGATTTTGAGGTTGACAAATCAACTTGAGGCATCAAGCTAGTAACATTGAAGGCATAAGGTAGGAAACTGAAGCAGGGAGCTTGGATATTTAGTGCGCGATTGGATTAGAATTATTTTACTATTTAACTTATTTTTTCTACTATTTATAGGTCTCACTGTACTTTTTGACATTATTCATGAGTCCACTGTACTATTTCAACTACTCCCTCTATTTCACTTTTTTTGTCCTCTATTCCATTTTGAGATGCCCCAAAATATTGTTCTGTTTCTAAAAATAAAAGTCATTAATTTACTAATGTTTCTATTATACCCCTATTAATTTACTAATTTAATCTTTTGATAAATTTTTTTAAAGGTAGTTTTGGAAACTTATACAATTTTAAAAGGTAGACAAGACAATAAATGATGTTCCCTTAAAAAATTTGACTTTTCAAACAGAACAAAAAAAATGAGACGGAAGAAGATAAAATATTTTCAGCAATAATTTTTTAATTTCAACGTGCTAAATGGTATGACTACGTGTACTAGAAATCGCGTAGCGGCTTAAATAACATGTGTATGGCAAAAACTTTCAACAGTGGACTTGGGTTGAACTTTGCTGCAGAGTGGTCCTACCTACTGAATTTTCTCTCCATCAAATCATCAATAAACCCGTGTCTTTGTATATGTGGGTTGCTCATGTGATGCTTATCTTGTGTTTGTTTATTCATGATTAGTGTTGAGCTTAAATATATTAAGTAACTATTTGAACTTAATCTTAAATCATTGATTAAAATTTGTAGCAAGTCAAATTAGGGACTTAAGCAAACATTTTTCAACAAATGAGATGTAGCATTGCTTAATTATGTGGTAAACCCTTGAATATTTGCTTCGGATTTATTTATTTATTTATTTTAGTTAAAAGTGGATTCATTACAGACTAAACATGAACAGTGAGAGTGACCTACAAACTTGAAACATCAAAAGATAAAAAGAGGGGCAATGGCTTCCAGAGGGAAGTTATTGATAACAAAAACTTGCAGGAAGAAGATTAAAAGATGGACAATATTATTGCAAGTTGTTAAGACTTAAGTGTACAATTAATAAGATTAAAAGATGGATATGTCTAAAGATAATGTATAAATTAAATTAGAATTTCTATTTTATCGTTAGTAGCAATTATCTAAATTTTTTTTTATGAGATATCATTTTACTCTAACCTAATATAAGTATATATGTGTGTTAAGCTTCCTCCTAGAGATTTTAATCCCGGCTCTTATCCCCTCACCCCCACAATAATTTATTTTTGTGAAATGTCCATCATGGAAACTGCCAAGGATGCACGGAGGTAATTATCTCAATTTTTTTTAAATGTGGCATATTTGTTTGAGTGGAGAAGGCCCATCTGAAACTTGAAGAAACCTAGATTCTTACAAAATGTTCAAGGATGAGCATATGAAGATCATTGATCACAATTCATAAATATTTTCCTGTCCAATCAACACGATATTGAAAATCCGAAAGGTACGAATCATATCATTTCAAAGAAAAGGCCACTGTCTAAGCTGTAAAATGAACCTGTGAACCATATGTGTTGCGTGCACTTTCGGTTTTAGCTTCTTATATCAATATGATATATAAACAGAGTTTAAAAAATGGCACAAATTAAAGTAATGTGAAATAGTTATAATATATAAAAAAATAAAAAAAAGGTTAAATTGTAAATTTGAATTTTATACCATGAAGTTTCAAAATTTGAATTTTATTATTGAAATTTGAGAGTGTTTGAATTTTATATCCTGACATTTTAAAATCTGAAATTTATCCCCTAAATTGTAGGAGTGTTTGGAGAGAGAGAGTGTGTAACATGATCGGTACAATTACGGCTACATCAACGGCAAAACTAACAAAATTTACTATTGCTAATGGCCAAACCGACAAAGTACTACTGCTAATGAGAGTGATACACAATTTATTATAATTAATAACGTGTTAAATTTCTCAAACCTGAAATTGGTTCTCTGGCCAATTGGATTTATCCCGAAGCAGCCACCATTATTCTAAACATCTTTAGACCTAAAATTTTTGTGTTTAAATACTCATTGTCTAGGTGTAATTATATCTTCTACATCTTATTTAGTTAATTAGAATTACATTATCTTTTACATATTTTTGTTTAATTTAAGAAGTGAACGTCATTACGTCAAGTCTTTAAACTTACCAATTACCATGTGGATTTTGTCGAATTGCTTTGATTAATTGCTTTGATAAAGTAGCAAATTACTTTTTTTGAATTGGCTTCCATCGTGGAGATGTTGAATAATATATATAAAAGAGACCCAAACATATAATTTGACCATAAACAAAGTTTTGACTTCTCAAAGTTAAGTATAAACAAACGTAAGTTTTTTTTTTTTTTTTTTTTTTTTTTTTTTTTTTTTTTGTGATAGAGCTACAATTTATTTCATATGCTTTATGATGATTGTTACTTATCACTATGTCAACACATCAATTAAATTTTAGTGTAAACATGGTTTAAACCTCTTAGACGACAATGAATTTTACCAATTAAGTTAAGTAAAACCCACAATCTTCTATGAAAAAAAAAAAAAAAAAAAAAGAAACCCTCACAAATTTAAGAACTTTTAAGGCTATTGTATTTGCATATGCATATGAATTCGTGTGTGTTTGGCAATCGATTCTAGGCTAGTTTTTTACTTAAATTATCTACTGTTTGTGGGTTCCACACAACTTTTACTTTCAACTTTATTTCAATAAAATAAGTTTCAATTTTTAAAAAATAAGATAGTTTGTAGCTTTTTGTTCATATTATGCTTCTTTACCTTTTGAGTTGTTCTGCCGGATATGTTGCTCAAGACATTTGGTCTTTGCTCAAGGTTACGTAGTGATACAAAAATTTTTGAGATAGCTCAATTTAAGGATAAATTTTTTAATTACTTTGTTTTTTTTTTGGTTACATGTTATGAAAAATTATAATATATTTTTCTGGTTATATGTTTTGACAAATCATAATGTAGGGTTTATAGTAAATTATATAATATCTCTAACATTACTCTTTCATTATATATATTATATTAAAATTAGAGTCCAGTTAACAGGTGTCCTTAGGACATTAGTTAAAATCTTTAAAGAGGTCCGGTTAATAAGTACCTTTAGAACATTAGTTAATGAATTATTTTAGAAAAAAATTGATACCACTTTTATAGGAAATATAAAAAACTGTTAAAAACTCACTTGTTTTTTTTTCTTGTCCTATAAAGAGTATTTCCTAAATGAACACCTATACGACATCCGTTAACAAAATATTTAAAATTAAAGTACAATAAGAAAAAAAATTAGTTTTTAATAGTTGTTTAATTTTGCGTCACATGTCCAATTTAGTTTCTTTAATCCACCAATTATAATAGTCAACGAGAAAGTTGAGATGACCACTTCACTCATTTAGGTAAGACCACCTCATCATCATTATTATTGAATATTTCTGTACAAAAGCACGTATTACAACCTAGATTAATATAATTTTACTGACTTCTATGGAATCAAGAACTAGGTTTGATTGTCTATCTTTTTTATATAAGGCATCCTCTTGATAATTCAAATCTAAGCTTTCTTCTAAAAAAATTATCATCATAATAATTAAAATATGACCTTCTATTCTTGAGATTTAATTGCTACAAGATAAATAGAAAACGTGATAATTATCTTTTCAAAATATTTATCGCTTGCACTCTTCAACATCATCCAATATTAATATATGAAGGATTTAACTGACATATGCCTTAGGGTGTGCGTACATTAGTAAACCATATTAAGAATCTTTTTACGAGAAAAATGAAAAAAAAAATGACTAACTTTTTTGACATGTTTTTCAATTTTTCATAAAAAATTTTCTAAAATAAATGATTAATGTATGTTCTAATGGCATATATTAACCAGACCCATAAAAGAAATGTTCCCTGCTTTTTGTTTGTTTTTGATGATTTTTTTTCACTTTCTCTCAAAGTCAGTTTTGTATCACCAGTAAAAGTAGTAACGCTGATCAAGATGAATACTTTTGCACGGTTAACTTACAAAGTATGAAAGGTTGAAAATAGTAAAAGACAGTGGAATAGTTGTGGTAGAGAATCATAAACAGTGGTGATTATATTACAAAAAGATAGGGTTAAATTAAAAAGAGATAGAGATAGCTATAGCTAGAGAGAAGAGAAATATCAAATATGTGTTTTATCTCCTGAAGATCCGCTAAAGGATATCTTGTTGTCGGCGAGTTTTTATAGATCAGTTTTTGTGTATGTTAAGCTAAGGCACCAAACTATACCCACATGATCAACTCTGCATAATTGCTTCTGTGGGGGTCACCTTTTTTCTGGTTTGTCCAAATAAAGATTACAAGTTTACTTCACGGACACTTATGTGGGGGTCACCTTTTGCTTTGTAATGCTTAAGGTTCTTACTTTGACAAGGTTTGTCTTCTTTTTTTTGGAATTAACTTTTACAAAATCTAAAGCTCTCAACAAATGTGGGGTGGATATATATATATATGTAACTTTAAGATATAACTCCATGATTCTTTTTGGGTGAATTTGTGTTGTCCTATTCCTACCTTTATGTATTATGAGAAGTTCTAGAGGAGAATCAATTTGTTTAATTTGTTCCAATAATTTCAAACTTGGGATACTTTTGGAATTGTGAGGAAATTGACTCTTTATCTGAAAATTACATTCATTTGAGGGCAAATTTATGAACATTCATGGGGGTTTTAGAACATTTTCAGACACATCTCATGCATTATCAATTCAAAATTTTAAACTTTTGTGATATTGTAAGTGACAAATTTGACCTATCTATCTCACTTCTATCAATTCTAAGTGATAGAAAGTGATCACGTGCTCTGCAGGATGAGCTTGTATGAGCCTTCACCCTTGTTTGCTAGCAAAGCTTGATTAATCATTTGTATATATATCTTTCATGCCCATTCCACTATGTGCATTTGGATCACACACATATCTTATCCCAATTCACCCAATGAATTCTTTGCTCTTCTTTTTATTGACTCCACCAAAATTTACTAACCATTACACTCAGATCCGTACATAGAGAAATGGAGAGTTTGAAGCTACTCATTATGTAGGTTGAAATGGCTACATGGGCCAAGCTTGGGTAATTAAAGTTTTTTTTTTTCTTTTTTTTTTTTTTTGTTAGGTGTAAAAAGGGGATCTTCGGTGTAGACTCATCGACCTCACGTCACATGACGGCTGGTAATACCATGTATATTACATGGGCCTTGTTAGGACTATTGCTCGAACCGCTCTTTTCTAAGTGTTGGGATAAGGACTCCTACTATCAAGCCACACCCATATGTGGTGACCAAAGCTTCTATTTTTATCAAGACAAAAGCTTTTATATGAGTATGTAATACAGACTAGGGTTCCTCAAAAAAAAAAAAAAAAAATACAGACTAGGGTTAGAGGAGGACTATACAATCCACAATAAAAAAATTTTTGAGCACTTCAAAATTGTGTAACTTGATATGTTTGTATGATATGTTACATTCAAGAATTTATATTATATATATATATATATATATCATTTGGTTGAAAATATACAAATATTTTTAATTGCAAATAAACAAAACTTGTCACAGTGTCTTGATTTTTTTTTTTTTCGTCTTTATTTGATGGCCAAAATGTATAGGAGATTATTTCAATTTCCGCAGCTTATATTGAAATTTTGACTACCAGCCCTCATTAGCCATATACATGTTCAATGGAATAAAAACTGCATTATTCGTTATTAACACAAATAAATGAGACTTTCTAGGTGCATGATTCATTTTGGTTCCATTCAATATTATTTTCTTTTCCTTTTAGGTATTGACCAAATGTCCAAGCTCCTTTTGCTTTCACTATTTTTTCCCTATTTGGGGACATCTGTGATCTGCTCAATGCCAATGTACTCTGAGAAAACGTGTGCATGTGTGTTGAAATCCCAATATTATTTTTTTTAAAGCAAAATAGAAAATACATTATACATGTACACCTAGTGACTAAATGCAAATAATAGTTTCAGACTATTCTAGGATTCTCTTCATCTTAGTGAGTCTCATCTTTGCATGTCATTTTCCATAACCCCACCATTAGTCTCTCTCTCTCTCTCTCTCCCCCAACCAAAACAAAGGCGAAAGGTAGAAAAGAAAGAAAGAGGGGGCTAAAGTTCCAAAAAGACAAACCAAACCACCTTTCTTAACCATATAAGTGCTAGCTTTCCCACATAAAGTCTGGATATAACCATCTGAGGAGAGACTTCAAAGGAGCTCTCTGAGGATGAGTTTAAGAAATCACCTTGTAGGTGAGCACAGTTTGTGCTTCCAAGCCCCAACTTTCATTGAGTGGCTCAAGCCCTCACCCTCTGCTTCATCACTGTCATCATCATCATCCTCTTCCTCTTCTTCTTCTTCATATTCTTCCTTAACCACCCCAAAAGAGTTTGTTCAGGAGACTTTACAATGCTTGCCTCTTCTAGGCGGGTTTACTGAGACCAAACCCTTGAAACAGCAAGATATTAGACTCCAAAAGGAGGGTTACACAATCAAAGAAGAGGAGGTTGAGAAAGTTACTGTTGCCTTGCACATTGGTTTGCCTGACACGGGTGATTCTGATGCTGAGAAGATGATTTTTGACTCTAAGGAACAAGAACCCGTGAAGAAAAGCTTCCATGGTTGTTCTTTTAACACACAGAGTAGGTTTTGGATACCAACACCTGCTCAAATTCTTGTGGGGCCGATGCAGTTTGCTTGTTCCATATGCAGCAAGACCTTCAATAGGTACAATAACATGCAGGTTAGTTCTCATCAATTTCTTGACTCATTTCTTGAATGATTTTTTTTTAATCCTTTTTTTTTTTTTTTTTCATTTTGGACTTGAAGAATATAATTATATTTTGGGACAATATATAGCTTAAATATTATGCATGATCAAAACATATATAGATCATAGAACTTCATGTTCCTGGTGAAACATGATAGTGTTGTTTAAGTTTATTGCTTATATATTTTGTTCAATATATTCTTTCTTTGTGCTAATTAATAATTACTAAAGGTTAATGAACAGTTTTATGTACACCTTTTCTCAACTTCCTAAATTACCATTTTCTTTTTGCATGGGTGGAAAATTGAACTAACATAATGTATATTTCAAAAACTACAATACCCCCAAGATTATGCATTCCTTGAAAGGGGAATTGTAATTTCCTTTACCAGCAAAAACCTTATTTTCTCTAAACGAAATTATCCATTCCTATGAAGATTCTAGTTTCCATCCAGCTGCAAGAAGAAACAATCCCCAATGGAGTGCAGGTGTGCATATCAATGATAATTTGCTTTAATTCTTGGTAACGGAGAAAAAAGCATAATAATATATACTACAAATCACTTAAATCTTGTTTTATGTTTATTTTGGTTGCTATCACATAAAGCATTCTGTTAGATGTCAGTGTTGGTGTAGTTATTTTATTTTTTAAAAGATATAGTTCAATTTAGATGTATTATTCTCTAAATTTTATACCAACAAGGTTTATATCTAAAAGAAGAAAGTCTTCAGGTCCTCTCTTTTAATGTCCATCAAGAATAAGAAGCTAATTGAAACAAATGTAATTGAAGTTTGAAAAGAAAAAATTGAGAGCCTTAATTAAATGACCCCCTCTTCTTTAGGAGTAATCCTTCAAGGCCTCTCTTTAATTTTTGTATGCAACATTTCCCTTTTGTTTAGCCACTCCCTACGATTTCTAAAAGGAAAACTTCATGTAAAGCCCACTTTTTCGCCTCCTGTCCTTTAATTCTTCCTCTTTGGGTCAAAAGATAATGAGCTTGGATTTTGAAAAAAAGGACCAATTTGCTTATTGAATAAAGCTGAACATGATTACAAAGCAATATGAGCATCACAAGATGACAATTCCAACCAGAACTTTGGATACTCATTCTTTAAATAATAATCCTTAACCTTTTTATTAAAAGATGCAGGGAAGTAGTCCACTGGTGAAGGGCCTAAACAAGCCAAAATAATCAATAGCCTTTTTGTAACTTACACTTTCCCGATCATGGCATGTTGCAATCTTGAATAGTTCATCAATAATGACATTACCAAAACTTATTCCTAGTGCTAGCTTAGGGAAGAATTAAAATCATTTATTCTTTCTAAGTGTTTCACTTTATACTTTATTAATCATACCTAAAAGAAGTACTACGGTCCATAATTGAGAATCAGCCAACAATTCTAATTGTAAACAAATACATATGTACCTAGTTAAAGGTTATTTTTATTTATCTTATGAGATTCGAGATTTAAACAAATTTGATGCAAAGTATGATATAAATTAGACATGAATATATAAAAAAGTTTTATCCACTCTAAGTGTTTCATTTAATCTTCTACCAATTACAGTATGTTATGTGTTTAATTTTTTTTTTTTTTTTTGGCTTTTAGTTATTTTACAAGGAAATAAAATGGATGTGTGCTAAATTGATTGTTGAATATAATCTTTTTTTTATTATATATTTTTTATAGATGCATATGTGGGGGCATGGATCCGAATATAGAAAAGGACCAGATTCACTTAAAGGAACTCAACCAGCTGCCATGCTAAGGCTACCATGCTATTGCTGTGCTCAAGGCTGCAAGAACAACATCAACCATCCGCGAGCGAAGCCGCTGAAAGACTTCAGAACACTGCAAACTCACTACAAAAGGAAGCATGGAGCAAAGCCATTTATGTGTAGAAAATGTGGGAAAACATTTGCAGTGAAAGGAGATTGGAGGACACATGAAAAGAATTGTGGGAAGTTGTGGTATTGCACTTGTGGTTCTGACTTTAAGCATAAGAGATCACTTAAAGATCACATCAGGTCCTTTGGAAAAGGCCATTCCCCACACCCTTCTCTTGATGGTTTTGAAGATGAAAAGGAATGCATCACAGGTTCTGAGGATGAATTTGCTCGCTAATTAACTAGCTCTTGATCCATGGTTTACAAGTTTAATCTCTTCCCATTTCAGCTTTGTTTGATATAGACGTAAAAGCTAAGTATGCATGCTTATCTAAGCTTGTGCTCAGTAACAAAAAATTCTCAAAAATTTGCGCGGAGGCACCACTGGGAGCGGTTTGTTTCGGAGCACTTGCTGGGCGATAAGCAGAATTAATATGTATCTTTCAATATTTAGACGGTTTGCATAGTTAACTATGTTAATAAGCTGATTGCCACAAGTGATGAAGTAGATGAATTTTCTTCTCTTATCAACAAAAACTAGGCATTAGAAATTAATGTTTAAGCTTTTGTTCTAAGGAGAAAATTTGTCCGCTTCATTCCTAACTGGTAATCTTTTATAAGATGATTGTATTCTTGTTATCTTTTACAGCTTACATTATCATCTTTCTCTCTCTCTCTCTCTGAATAGTTGATTTCTATATGAATCTGTTTTTAGCACCTTTCCATTTTGGCATTAGTTTTTTAACTTATTTATTTATCTATAACTTTTTCATTCATTTTTTTTCAAGGTACAATTATGTTTCAACCAACTTTCAGCAACCAATTAGCATAAACATTCGGCCAAAAATTGCATCCAAACACATACGTATCTTTCTATATGCTTCAAAGAATTATAAATAAATATGTATAAATGATCAAATTAACCTCTCCTATATCAACTGATCAGGACTAAGATCTACTATGCATATGAAAGCTCCTTTGAGAAAACTCAATAATGTTTTCTAAGATGTCCAGACAAGGTTGTTGCTTGCAGTTTGTCATTTTCTCCAGTACAAATTAGAAAACAGCAACTACATGTTTGTGGATTTTGAACTAATATCTACATCCTCTATACCATTATTATAGGAGTTGAGTTATAACTTATTTGCCATATATACATAATTTAGTTATTAAGTGCTCGACGAGCTCTAAATATTCACATTTACCAAAAATTAAATTAAATCAAATTAAATTAAATATATGTATGAATTTTCCACATGCAATGTAGAAGATGGGAGAGAGTTAGAAGTTAGAACCCTACTAGCATATGCGATCTGTATATTTTACAAAAAACCTTAGGCCATAAATGAAAATATAAAAATACAGAACCCTCAAAGTATATATAATTAATGATTATATTATTTGATATAGTGAAATTTGGAGAAATCATTTCATTTGACAAGAGCCTGACCAACTGTAGCAGAACACTGAGGAAAAACTACTTGCATGTGAATCCTTGCCTTTTCCATCTAATGGATTAACTAGAGATGTTTAATTCAATAGTACTAAGTCAAAAGGATACCCGTAAAATTACACTATCGTTTTATTGTCCCTACATTCAAAAGCATAGTGGGGAAGTTGGTGAGAGTCCAATTTGGAGGCCTAATTACCAAATCAAAAATCCACCAACTGAGATTACAATATCAACCAGAGAATGATTGGGTACTAATTAACCTCAATGGAAAATTCATTTAGTCTTACTTTGAGGACTTTCTGATAATACACACCCACAAGATTGAAAGCCCAAAATACCCACACACACACACACACACAAAATTCCTTAGTATGTGTGAAAAAGAGATTTCCAGAAGACTTTTTTCTAAACCAAGATGCAAGGCTATCTAGATCAGTAGTGATACACAAAACTAGAGAGAGAGAGAGAGAGAGAGAGAGAGAGAGAGAAGGGGTTGAAATTTGGCTTCTTCTGTGGTACTCGGTAGGCTTGACCAAAGACTTAAAGGTGTAGGAAAATTTGTGAGAAGGTGTTTGATTTTAAAAGATGAGGGACCTCCCTCCACCATGGTTTGTCGGGTGAGAAAACAATTATATAGAGGGGAAAAGAACAACTGCCCTCTTTATCTCCATTGATTTAGCTCAAACTGTGTTCATATTCAAAAGAGGCAGTTTGAGTGTAACACCATTGAATTTAAGCCACTTCTTTGAGCCAACAGGTATAGCAACTTTCTAGCTAGCTAGCCACCAAGCTGGTCGGTAAGGAGGCTCTGTTTCTTTTCCTCCATGCATATCCTTTTTAGTATTGCCATCAAGTATATACCATCATCATTAAAATTTAAAACCTAATAATCCATGCACAGGAGGACTGAAAGGAAAAGAATTTAAGTAATACAAACAAGTTTACACGTGCCTACACAGGTTGTCTTTTACTAATATGACATTTTTACAAATTAGTGCAAACTAGTGTGCACTAATTAGTAAAGGACAAGACATTTTTTAAGGCTATGTGGTAGCCTAGGGTGACGGTATCTTGTTTTTTACTGACTTTAAGATCAAAGCGTGTTTGCTATTTTATGTCTATACTTTATGATAAGGTATCGTTTGATAAAAGAGGAATCACAAGCTAAAGTTCTCCACCCACAGAATATAGAGAAAAGGATAAAAATATTCACCACTCTAATTAAGGAATCCACTTAAGAGATATAGAGCAATAAACTCACCACCTATTTGAATCCATTAAGGGATAAGAGTTAATATGGAGAAATCTTTCTTACAAGCCAATGGCTGAGAATAACACTTATGATTCTCTTATTTGCATCCGTACATGAGTTAGGACTTATATAGGACCAATCCTTAAAGCATGAGGAATGACAACCTACATATTTACAAGATCAAAACATTCAACAAAAAGCGAAGTCTTAAACAAATTTTCACAACACAAATAACAAGAATCGTTAACAAGACTTTAAGAAATACATTTTGGAAAGTGAAAAATCTAATTTTGACCCTATGTAGTACAATAATAGAGTGATTATCACTTTTATCCCAAACAATCAACAACGGCTTAACAACTACACAATGATAGAGAAATCACAAATATATCACTATAAATCCATAATTTAAAAGCAGTAAAATAAAGAATAAAACAAATACAGGGATTTGGTGAAAAGAAGTGAAAAACTGTAAAAACCAACTTTGGATAACTTATACAAAAAAATTTTTTAGAACAGTCTATTTACAAAACCTTTGATGCATAGCAAACAACTTATACCGTTCCAATGCATCACCTCAAACTTTGGACTTCTTCCACACAATCTCTAACAGGAACAAAGCTAGACTATAAATTTGGTATGTAAGTAGACTTGCTTACAAATTTTACAGTTTATCTAATTTCATAAGAATTTAATCAGTGTAAAAAATTAGGCTTTTGAGATGTATATGTATAAAAGAGGATTTTCTGCTTAGGGCCTTTATGCTTAAGAAGAACGGCCTTTGTTTAGATACTTGGTGCTCAACCTTAGAGTAGATTTAGGAATACTAGTTCCAAATTCTCAGTCAATTAATCAAGGGTTGAGCGAGGGTATTATAAAACTTTTGTTTAACTTTAATGATGTCATCACTCTTGAGTGAGCTTCTTGAACTTTAACACAGTAACTCCTAACTTGACCTTTTAATAACTTTATTACACCCACGAAAATCCTTAATGCTACATGTGTTGGCACATAAAATTTTCTAATCTAAATCTTAACAATCTTACCAGTTTTCAAAAAATCTAACTATTCCCCATCTTTAAGAATCGGGTCAAGCAATGATTTAACACTAAACCCAAACTAACTTGAGCACTTTCAATTGTTTTTTAAAAAAAAAAAAAATTTAAAAAAAAAAATTTAGAGTTTTAGCACATTATATATATTATATGAGTTGCTACACAATGTGTGGTGCAACTTATTATTAGTTTTCTCCAATATTTCAATAAATTTTTGTAAGAATCTTGTAACTTAACTGATTAACATCTCGTAGTATTTTTAATAGAGACATTCGGGATTCAAATCTCCCACCCCAACTATCGATGTATAAAAAAAAATATTTCAATAAATTTACTTGTAAAAAATTGCAATCTTTACTTATTTTATAAACAAAATAGAAGGACACTAAGAATAATGTAGTGATTTGATCATACTATACATACATATATGCGTTTACAAAATGAAAATTGCATGATATAGTGACTAATATAGATAGGCATGTTTCATGCCTACTAAAAAATGAAAATTTCCTTCAATTATTGTTTTTTACATTCTTAATTGTGTGTTACTAACTTTATTTATTTATTTCCTTTTTTTTAGACATTGTTTCAATAAAAAACTAAATTTGACCAAAAATATCAAATTTCAAATCAATTTTTTCTCACATAAAAAAAAATCAATCGTTATATTTAAAATAATTAATATAACAAAATAAACATATTTAATCTTTCTAATTACATAAAATAAATACTACAATTTAGTTCCACACACACATATATGAATTCACAAATACTTAATTTCTTATGGCGCATTAGTTTCAATTGTTGTCAAAACAACTAAACATGAGGAAGAAATGAAGAATGTCACATTCTAAATTTATTATTATTATTATTATTCCAACTAAAAATTATTTCTCATATAGAGTTTATAAAAATAATCATATAAACTTATTTAATGTAAATAATTAATGCACAACTATAGATAATTAATAGATGCATTTACTCTATTTGCTAGTTTAATGAACTAATATTTTAATATAAATGCAAACTTTGTTAAAGTAGACACCTAAATAAAGATAATTTCAAAGAATGTGGCACATAGTACAACCTTATACTCTCCAACATGAGCTCTCTCTCTTTCTCACACACACACAAATATAGATTTGCATTTCATAGTGAAATGAAATCATAAAATTAGATGCATAAGATGATATGTATAGGGGAAGCTAGTTTAAAGTTTGGTGCCTTAAAAACAAATTAAGGCTTTAAAAACTAAACATAAACAAATAAGCTAAAAATTAAATGAAAAATTGATGGCAAATAGACTCTATATGTCTTACGTAAGAGGGTGGTCTTATGAGATCGTCTTATGAGATACCACCTCCCATGAAAGATAGAAGTTTTTTAGGTATCTTTACAAATATTTTTCAAGCCAAGTGGAAAATTCACAAAATGGGTTTCAATTTGCTAGGAAATCCACACCATGGTTGTTTACCTTATGAATCTCAAGGTGTTAACTCTTATAGTTATCAAAGGGTCCGATTAATGAATGCCTTTAGAATATTTGTTAATGGATCATTTTAAAAAAGTTTTGATACCATTTTTATAAAAAATTAAAAAAAATGTTAAAAAATAATTTTTTTAAATTTAATTTTCTCATAAAAATTATTTTAAAAATATTTTCTAAACCAATGTCTTTAGGGCATCAATTAACTTTTCCCATCATCAAATTAGATTTAAAAAAATAATAATATTGTTGTATGGACTCTTTGTCACACTCTTGACAAAATTAGATTGATAGGGTTCAAGTAATAATTTAGTGATAATGACATCTTGTGATACCCAGTGTTTGTAGTTCAAACATTACCCCCTCCCCTCTCACTATTTTCCTAAAGAAGAAGAATAAAGAAGAAGCAAGATTGGTGAAACATAGTTACTGGGCCGCCACATTGGATGTGCCACTCTAGGCCCAACCCAGATCAGTAAAAAGGCCCCGCTTCGGCTGATGTTGAAACGAGAACAGGCCATGAAGTACAATGCCCCTTAGACCGTACTTCCTATAAACCGAGCCTGGATTTCGTTACTTGACAGGCCATTTCAGTTTCACTTCTTAAGTTGAAGTATATTTCATTTTCCATTATAATTATTTACGATACAAAACATTTACCATATTGGCTTTCAATTTTCTGGTAAATAAACAACCTTTAAATCGTCGTGGATTATTCAAATTTTACATTTAAAAAAAAATTCATAAAATTGAAAATTACCGGAAGTTAAGAAAAAAACTATAAACAGTTTTGCATAAAACATTTTATTTGATTCCCCTTTATATATTGTTCTCAGTTAACTCAATTAGTAAAAAAATTTGTTGTCAAATAAGAGAATTGGGATTCAAATGCCACCTATATCAAAAATCAATGTGTCTATTTAGGAATAGTTTATTTAGATTTTTGTTGAAAATATGTTAAAATATACTTATAATTTGAAAAGGCAAGAAAAACTAAGACTTTAAAAAGCTATACATAAAAGTTAAAAAGCAAAATTCTAGTTAATAATTTAGTACCAAACACACATACTTGATGATAAAGAGCAATTATCTTGAAGTGAACGCTATAAACTGAAATTTTATCGTATCTATATATTAAAAAAAAATGTTTAACTTGGATTGAAGTCCACGCCAATATATCAAATAATAATTCACTTTGTGTGTCGTTATTTTTAAGTATTTCAAACTATAAAGTTAAGAAACGCAAAGTATTTTAGAATTATTGATAAAATATATTGTGATTGATACATAAAATTGGTGACAATAGTAGGTCATGTCAAAATAATAAAACTCCAATTTTAATTTATCATGTTATATGTTATGAAAACAAATTGAAAAATCTGTCCAAGTGAAATTTTCCCCAACAGAAAGCCCTGAGTTCAAAACAGGTTTATAGAATATAAAATAAAAATGAAAATTGAAAACAAAACCAAAAAAGGTTCAAAACTATAGCTCCTGCCTCGTACTCGTGCAAAAGACAAGCAGCACCGAACCCCAGAACAATGGATTTTTTTCAATAAAAAAGGACCCAATAATTGCCTATACAGCTTACAACTATACTCCCTCAGCCCAATACACCACAAACTGCATCTGGCCCATATAAAAGCTAGAGCATCACAACCCAAGTACCACTTTTGATCATTCTTCTACATGTTCATTAGGCTTTGTAACCAATCATTTATTTACTTCTGCAGCTCCTAGTTCAAGAAGCTGCCAAATGGAGCAAGATAATGACACAAAAGCATGTCTTCATGCACGATATGCAGCAAAATCTAAGCCTTTCATTCACTCATTATAAAACTTAGAATACCACTTGTCAATGGTTTAGGCCTTCAAAAGTACCCATTTGAACACGTATCTTACAAGTACATGTCCTACAACACATGGTGATCTGTGCTGTCGACACAGGAGCATAAGGCTTTGCAGTAAAAGCATGTACGTGTCGCTTTGGGGGTTTGCCTTTGCTTTCAAGATCGGTCATTGTAATTAAAAAGAGTCCCTCGGCTTATGTTCTCCAACTATGTTGCACTGCTAAGCCTTATTAGGTTCTGCTAGATTTTGTACAGTACGTTTTCTTCACTGTTTTCTTTTGTAAGCAGGGACAAAGTCCTAGCTGAAAGATGAAGGTTCGTTCTTGATCATTTCAAGTTTTACTTCAATAGTTTTTTTTTTTATAAAAATTTTATCTGTTATCTCAAAGGATTTCAACTTTCGGGGAGTACATGTCTGTTCTTTCTTCTCCATATACCTGTATTATATGGATGCTCTTAATCCATGCTATTCATTGTTACATCTATACTTAACTATAACTTAGTTACAATATATAAAAACCAAAACATGTGGCCAAATTATACACGGATGATGTCTAAACTTTAGAGTTTAGATCATGAACTATTTTAGTCTTTTAAATTTAAAGTGGTGATTTTGAGTCCTATCATGATCACTTTTGGTTTGGGAAAACTCTGGGGACAAGTAGCAATTAGTTGTAATTGGTACACAAAAATTTTACTTTTCACTTAGCACCATTAATTGGTCAAGTGGAAGTGATAGACAGGTTGGTTTGTGACCAAATTAAAAACTGAAATAGGAACTAAAAGATCATTTTAAGATTGTTAGGGTGATCTTTGAGGAACTAAAAGTAATTAAATTTTTTAGTAATTAAAAATTAAGTACGGATTAATTTTAAATTATGGACTAAAATTTTATGCCCTAAAGTGTAGGGAGCAACCTAAGAAGCAAGAACACACGGTACACTTCTTCATTTGGAATGTCATACTTGTGTCATATCTGTGTCAACTAAGACTCTTCTCTTTTCAGGAGTGTCCTTTTTAAAAAAAAATGCAAGGACATATGAAAAAAAAAAAAATCAAATACTTTTTTCACAAAACAAAGAGAGGAGAAAGCATTTAGTACTAGTAATAGTGCATTTAAAAATTAACCTTTCCCAGAACAAGAGAGCATTCAGTTTCAGTAATAGTAATAGTGCATTTAAAAATTAATATATCTTTATTCTTGATTTGTATTCTAATTTCTAAACATCTTTTAATATTTATGAATTTTTTTTATTATCTTACTTTTAATTTAATATAGGTTTAACATTATATGAAAAATAAATGTTTAATAATATATTGAAAATATAAATAAAAATATATTTAATAATTTTTTTTAGAATGCTAAGTATTTTAACACACATCTATATTTATATCTATATCTATATATATATATATATATATATATATATGATGGGGAAGACCAAAAGTGTAACTCGTCCTTGTGATTGTCATCCATAAGAGAGGAACTCGTCCTGGAATATAGTTTCGTGGGACGAGTTACACGATACAGCCATCCGTATAGATTCTGCCTCCTCACCATTAGGCATGGATCTATAGAGATGCAATGAGCCTAGAGAGGTCATCCAAGTATTGATGGCCTTCAATACTCGTCCAAGCATGAACGAGCCTCAGCAGAAATCCTATCGTCATGGATAGGAAAAGTAAACTATGTGGAAAGATACTGGGACATCGTTGTAACCTCTTAACAAATACTTAACTTCCTATAGCAGTTATCTTCTGACCTTCACAAATGAGGGGGAAGTTACGAAACAGTAACCGCTCCCATAGCCCTATATAAACACCTATCTCCAACCAAAAAAGGTAAGTCTAGATCCCTTTTTATACTTTGGATAAAATTTGAATTCCTGATTTTGGAGAGAAAAACTAACTTCATCATCGAAGGATCTTAGACCGGCCAACCCCGGTCTCCTTTGATTCTTCTCTTTCATTTTTCCTGACAGGCCTTCGAGATCATCCAAGTCCGGAACGTTCAGCCTACTGATTTTTCAGGCATCATCAATATATATATCTAAAAGCTGAAGCATAGTATTTATTGTTACTACGCTCCAATTGAGTCACATCAGCGTTCACGCCATTATCATTTTTCTTTCCAATTGTCCTATAATTATTTGTAACATTTGCTCTTTTTTTTTTTTTTTTTTTTTTACACTTTCTTTATTCCTTCTCTATCTCTTACATTTTCATCTCTCTACTACCCTCTACCATAATATCACTTTTCATCTTTCCCTTCGTCTTCCTTTTTTTTTTTTTTTTTTGTCATTTCTTATTCACACACTCTTACTATAAATTTGTCATTCTTTCTTCCATTTTCTACATACTTTTTCCTCACAAAAAAAGGTTCTTTCTCTCTCAATTTTTTGGTGAATTTTTATTTTTCCTGCATCTCTGTTTTAAGTTGATAATTGTTGTATTCTTTAGAACTTTATATTGAGTTGATGCAATTTAGTTTTGTAATTTAATTTTTTTTCTCTCTTTAATTTTTAATTTTATTACATGTGTTTTTCTTTAAATTCTTAGTTTGGGTTGCCTTGAATTCACCTATTTAGTTGTTCTATATATGTTTTTTTGTACAACATGACATTTGTTCTATGAAATCCCTTTTAGATTTGATACGTTATCTTTTCATTTGATTTTTTTTTCTCTCCTCAGTGATTGACTTCTAACAAAAACTATTCTATTTATATATTTAGAAATCTATTTCTTCTTAATTCCAACTGTTTGAATTTTGTATGGGCCATGGATTCTATTGAGAAACTAATATGAAAAATAAAATAAATTCTACAATAATTTGCTTCACAGGGATCGACTCCTCTAAGTTATACAGTGTTCCTTAAAAGTAGTGTGAGAGAAACTAATGTTTGGTCTGCCTATGTTACTAATGTTTCTAATCTTTTGAAAGTTTGTGGAGCATATACCCTACTAATTAGGTCATCTAAATCATTTGAATTAAAAATCAACTATAACATAAGGAACAAAGGGGTCATAATGCATTTATCATATTCTCCTCGTATCGTGATAAATCTAAGTAGTTGAATAGTATTGTTTTTTAATTTACCACCACTACATATTTTTTCCTGAAAGCTACATACCATCAATCGTAACACCAAATGGATATTTCAAAGTTCATTTGCATGATTACTTTGCTGTGTGGTGAGTTGAAACATTGTTGGGTAATGATGTATGTTAGATTGTATGTGTAGCCTCTTGACTTGAAAAGGGTAAGTTCTGATTTATGCTAAATTTTTGTTATTGGTATTTTTTAGAGCTATAATGGTTGATAGATCTAATGAGGTTTCATTAATTTATGCGAGGCTTCAATTTCACCCAAATGACAAGCAATAAAACAAGACAACTCATGTTCAACTTTCAAGTTTATTCTATTAAAAAAAATGCTTAGTTTTCTGGTACCCACCAATTCATTTTGTTAACTCAACATCACAAAGTAACTTTAATTTAGATACTTTAATTTAGTTACATGGATAGGATTTATCATTTTTCATGTTGCAATATATATATATATATATATATATATATATATATTCAAGTTAACATCAATAGCACTACTACAATTGACCATTTAAATTCAGTTATATCCTCCATATCATTAAATTATTAATATTTTCTCATTTTTTTAATATTTAAAAAATTAAACATATAATTTTTTAATTAAATACAAATAAAGGAATATTTTCTTATCAAATCATACTCATTTTTTTTTTACATTTACACTTTCTTCAACATTTCTCATTCTTTTCATATTTTCATCTCCTTGTCTACCTTAATATCACTCTTTATCATTCCATGTATCTTAATTTATTTTGTTTCTTCTTATTTTTATCCTCTTATTATAAATATTTCATTATCATTTCTATTCTATATTTCTATGCATAATTTTCCCTCACAAAAAAAGTTATTTTTCTCTCTCAATTTTTTGGTGGATTTTTTATTTTTCTTGCATCTCTGCTTTAGATTATTAATTTTTTGTATCTTTAAGAACTCTACTTTGAGTTGATGCAATTTAGTTTTTTGTTTTAAATTTCTTTCTTTTTTGTTCTCTTTGATTGTTAAATGTTATCCTATTGCATTATAAAGAATATAATATTATTCTATTGCATAGCATAATTTAAATAATTTTACCATATAAGAATTTTACATAAGTTACGTAGACAAAAGAAGTAATAATAATAATAATAATATTTATGTAGGGACACAATTTCTTGGTTCGACCCAAAGGTGTTGGATTTACCCGCAAAGGCCCTAAACAATGAATTTGTAGAGAGTAGGTTGAGAATGATTGGGCTAGGAGTGATTGAGATTATCAACTGGTTGGGACCAGATCCCCTAACATGTTCAAGCTCCAATGATGGATTTTCAAGTGTGTTCTTGTTCTACGTCCGAGGATGACTATCTTTCCTCTCTATTTATTTTTCTCTTTCTTTTTCGCCAAAAGAATCCTTTTTTCTCCTTCTTTCTTCTCTTTTATACTTCTTTTTCCTCCTTTCTTGACCGTCCACGTGTGGATTTACTCCTTTGTCCTTGGACACCTGTCCCCCTAACTTTCTCCAGAACCTGCTTCATGATGGGACTATTTACCACTGTTCAGATGTCCCCTCCACATCAATGCGGCCAGGGGATTAGCTGTGGTGCATTTAATGCGGTGTTGGCAACCCTCCCTGATATTTTGGGGGCTTTCTTCTGGTGTACGTCTCCACAGAACCGTTCTCGCCCAGTGAGGGTCCACAGGAGTGTCTTCTGGTTGGCAGAGTTTCGAATATCACCTCGGCAATGATATTCCGAGGAGAACTATCCTCGGCCGTTCCCCAGTCTTCGGCTTGGGCCTGTAGTTACGCTATACGGGTAAGTAGGAATCTCTGAGCCCATCGTCTCTGTCGGCCCAATGCTTGTTTCGGCCCATCGTCCCCACAATAGCCCCTCGAGATACTTCTTTCTGGGTCCTCGGACAGAAAGGAGGATTTCGATGTTCCTGTTGTTGACAGAATCTACTTCGGACTTGTCCCGTCTGCCAGAGGGTCTTTTTGACTTCCCAGAGCGCGTTTCTGATGACGTAACCCTCGAGACGCGCGTTCGTTTAGTTCTGACGGCTCCTTGCCCTCTCACGTTCTACGGTGAGATGGATATCGTACGGCTGGGCGTTTTTTATGGGTATGAGCGGGGCTTTTCCCACTTCCTTGCGATCCTTCGATATAAATTCCCTCTTTTCACAATCATTTACTTCACTTTAACCTGCATCGAATTAGAGCGTGCTTTCATTGAACCTGTCAACTATCCCTTCACTTGCTCTCTTACAAACTTTAGGAGCCAGTCCGAGGAGACCCATTTCATTCGTGTAAGTCATTTGAGTCTTTAAATTTTTTCTTTTGTTATACAGTTTTCTATTCTTCACACTTCTTTCCTCCTCGGCCCTGTTCCTTTCCCTTAGGTCTTTGAGATTCTTGTGAGGTTTCCTTAGAAATGGGTAGATTTAAGCATCTGGTAGAATCTAGGGAGGCAATAGAGAACTTTAAGGTTCAGTATAGGATTCCAGCGGGAGTGGAGGTTAGATATTGTGAAGAGGGTGAATGGCATGAAAATAGGCATGAGGGGGAAGTGGTAATCCCCATGATTGCTTTTGTAGAGGGGGGAATGAGGATTCCCATGAGGCCGGTCACTAGGGACTACCTCACCGCCCATAGGTTAGCGCCTACTCAATGCGCTCCTAACATGTTCAGGATCCTTGGTTGTGTGGATGCCCTGAACGAGAAATTAGGGCTAAGATTGACCCATCACGACGTGAACTGGGTCTACAATCTCCACCATCTTAGAGGTCAAGGTTATTACCTTAAGTCTAGGTACAACGAGGTCCGACTCATCCAGTGCCTTCCCGATTCCAATAAAGGATTGAACAAGGATTTCCTGATCATATCAGGTGACTGGCATGACGGCCTCCATTGCCCAACAAGAGAGGGGAAGCCAGGTGGGGTTACCGAGTCTAGGACTATGAATCTCACCTGTTTGTGAAAAGGCTTTTGTCATAGTTTGATATTTGCGTTGTTTGTTTATTTGTTACTACTGCCGTTATCTCATGTATTTTTCATTTGGTTGCTAATGAGTTTCCTGTGTTAAATGAACAGATAAAAATTCGAGCGTCCCCAACCTCGGCTTAGTCAACCAAAAGGACCTAGACAAAATATTAAGGTCCGAGGTATTCGTGCACACGGACGGCCAATTGAGAGCGGCTCACCTCATCCTACAATACACCCCTATCTCGACTGCGTTCCAGGCGCCGAAGTGTGTCATCAAGACCTGAGATCCCCGTCTTCGGCAAATTAGTGTAGCCGCTCCCGGATTTCTGCTTCCCGGCCCAATCCCCGGGGAAACCCTCGCAACCGCCGCCATTCCTGACGACATTCCGAAGAAGCCGGAGGCGTCTCAAGCATTTCGTTCCTCAACCACCGAGGATAGTTCAGACTCTGAGGACGAGTTTGAAGCTTTTGGCCAAGATTCATCCGTTGAGGACTTGACTCTCGACCCAGTTCCCCAACCATCCGAAGCGCAAGACGAGATGGGCATCCAGAGGAAAGCAAGGTCCAGTTTGCTAGAGCTGATCGAGTCCCAGCCCGGGTGAAATGAGCCACCAAAGACAACACAAGTGAAGCCCCCCTCCTTGCCACCTGTCGTTCCTCCTCCGACTCAGGCTCTCGGATTGCATCCAGCCGAGCTGAAAAGGAAGAGGGAAGCGAAGGGTAAGGAGCCCATGGATGCCGGGAGGGCTATGCATGCCCAAGAGGACGAGTCCCAGAGGATGGGAAAACACCCCCAAACGGGGCACAAGGAGATAGAGAGGAGGAGCAGCTCGTCAACAGCCCCCGAGGCGTGGCTGTCGGCGCCCATGCTGGATGGCGCCCCTCTTCCAGCCACTGCCTCCATCCGAGATTACCAAGGGGGCAGAGGTGGCTACGTGGCCGAGGCGGTGGAGCAGGCTTTGCTGCTCCCCGGAGACATGGCCGACCTCCGCAACCTCAGGAGGCATGAGGTCTTCCTCGCGTTGAAGAGGTATTTGGGCATGGTAAGTTTTAAGCGCCCCCCCCCCCTCTTTTTTGTTTTGATTGTTATCATTATTTATTTTTTGTTTGAGTGTTTTATCTAAGTCCTTATGTATATTTTTTTTTCCCAGGCCGTCCAAGCTTCCTTCCGAGCAGAGGAGATGGTTAACTACTGTCATCGACAAATGAAGGATGAGGAGGTGAAACGGCATGACGCCGATGACCGCTTAAAGGCGGCGGAAGAGAGCCTACAAGAAACGAAGAGGAAACTCACAGAGGAGGAGCGGGGCAAAAAAAGCGCGACGGCCGCACTTGAGAACGCAGAGAGGCAAGCGGAAAGTCAGAGGCTGCTCTTACGGCGCGTCGAGGACGACCTGGCTGCCTCAAAGGCGCAAGTGTTGGTACTGCAAAAGAAGCTCGCCGAGTCCGAGGCCGCCAGAGAAGAGGCCGAGAAGGCTCGGGATCAGGCCGAGCAGGAGGGTTACGACGTCGGTGTTGCCGAGACCGAGGAAGCCCTCAAGGCCGAGGTTTCAGGGGTATGCCGCACTTACTGCCGGCAGGTGTGGCTGGAGGCCCTCAACCAGGCTGGGGTTGAGGCTTCCTCTGCACTACGGAAGGCGGAAAGTGTGTATTACCCCGCCGCAATCCGGCCATCGCTCCCTTCCTTTCCCCGAACTGATCCCATGCCAGTAAAGGCAGAGGCCGGCGAGGTTAGGGTGATTAAGGCCTCTGCGCCATCCGAGGAGGGGTCCGAGCCAGAGAGGGTAATTGAGTCAGGACCAAGTATGAAGGCCTCGGACCCTCCGATTGTGATTCCAGACGACACCATCGAGAAGGACGCAGGCAAGGGGTTGGAAATAGTCTTAGTTAGCCACCCTTTGCCCGCCCCAAATGAACAGGTCGGCAAGGAACAAGGAGCCTCGGATGCTGCAGGGGCTCAGGTCGACCCTCCTCCTCCTCCGAAGGAAAAAATAGTTATTAAGAAGAAATAAGATTTAGTGTAGTTTAGATCAGCTTTTTGATTTAGTCCTTTGTAATTGTTGTAGCGTTATTGTTCTAGAATTGGCTCTTTTTGTATTGAATGAACTTTGTTAAAAAGCATATTATGAATGAAAGATTCGTGAAAGCTTATTTTTGTTCTTATAATCATGCATAAATAGCCATGGTGTTTATTCTTGTTTACGCTGTTATTTCACCTTTAATTCCCGTAGAAGAAAAAGACTGTTTGCTTGAAGCAAGACAAATCCTGTATTAGGAATCGCATAATGTTAGCCTCGCCAAGACAAACGGTCTGAGGAACCGTGCGCTAAATGAACTGTACCTAGTACTTAGAAAACATGATAAGTAGTACTTAATTCCTTTCAAGATACAGGGTCCGAGAGACCAAAGATGGACTGAATATGTTAAACACTTGAAAAAAATGAATCGTATTAATTTTTCCAAGGCAGATGGTCCGAGGAGCCAGGCGTAGCTTGGATCAGCTTAATACTAAAAAAAAATAAATGAATCGTATTAATTTTTCCAAGGCAGATGGTCCGAGGAGCTAGGCATAGCTTGGATCAGCTTAATACTTAAGAAAAAATGAGTTGTATTAATTTTTCCAAGGCAGATGGTCCGAGGAGCCAGGCGTAGCTTGGATCAGCTTAATACTTAAGAAAAAATGAATTGTATTAATTTTTCCAAGGCAGATGGTCCGAGGAGCCAGGCGTAGCTTGGATCAGCTTAATACTTAAGAAAAAATGAATTGTATTAATTTTTCCAAGGCAGATAGTCCGAGGAGCCAGACGTAGCTTGGATCAGCTTAATACTTAAGAAAAAATGAATTGTATTAATTTTTCCAAGGCAGATGGTCCGAGGAGCCAGGCGTAGCTTGGATCAGCTTAATACTTAAGAAAAAATGAATTGTATTAATTTTTCCAAGGCAGATAGTCCGAGGAGCCAGACGTAGCTTGGATCAGCTTAATACTTAAGAAAAAATGAATTGTATTAATTTTTCCAAGGCAGATGGTCCGAGGAGCCAGGCGTAGCTTGGATCAGCTTAATACTTAAGAAAAAATGAATTGTATTAATTTTTCCAAGGCAGATAGTCCGAGGAGCCAGACGTAGCTTGGATCAGCTTAATACTTAAGAAAAAATGAATATAACCGAGACTCATATATGGAAGAATCGGGTGAAAAGAAGATAACAGGCACTTTTATTAATAATAGTACCTTTTCAGGTTGTTTACATTCCATGGGTGCAACGCTGTTCTGTTTTCTAAGTCTTGCAAATAATACGCCCCTATCCCGGCTACGGACGTGATCTGGTACGGCCCCTCCCAGTTTGGTCCCAGTTTTCCCCAAGAGGGGTTTTTTGCAGAGCCGACGACTTTTCTCAGCACTAGATCTCCAGGCGCTAGAGGCCTTGACTTCACGTTTGCATCATACCCTCGCTTGAGCTTATGCTGATAAGAGGCCAACCGAACCATGGCACTTTCTCTTCTCTCCTCAATCAGATCTAGGTTTCTCTCAAGTAGAGTATCGTTGCTATCCGGCGTGAAAGAGCTAGACCTCAGTGTAGGGAAGCCCGTCTCCAACGAAATAACCGCCTCGGCTCCATAAGTTAACGAGAAAGAAGTTTCGCCTGTAGATTTCCGAGGGGTAGTCCTATAGGTCCACAGTACGTGGGGTAGTTCTTCAACCCATTTGGCCTTGGAGTCGTCCAGCCTCTTCTTAAGTCCACTTACAATAACTTTATTTGTAGCCTCGGCTTGTCCGTTCCCTTGAGGGTAGGCTGGGGTGGAGTATCGGTTTGTTATTCCTAGTTTGCAACAGTACCTTCGGAAGGATTTGCTGTCAAACTGAAGTCCGTTGTCGGAGATAAGTATACGCGGGACTCCGAACTGAGTGACGATATTCTTCCAAATGAACCTCTTCATGTCGGCGTCTCGAATATTGGCCAGTGGCTCCGCCTCGACCCATTTAGTGAAGTAATCTGTCCCGACCACCAGGTACTTTTTATTCCCTGCTGCCTTCGGAAAAGGTCCGACAATATCCAAGCCCCACTGGGCAAAGGGCCATGGACTGGATAAGGGATTAAGCTCTCCTCCCGGCTGATGAATGCTTGGTGCGAATCTCTGACACTGGTCGCACTTCCTTACATACGCCTGAGCTTCCCTATGCATGTTGGGCCACCAATACCCCTGGGTGAGGGCTCGGTGAGATAAGGATCTGCCCCCCGTATGACTCCCACAGATTCCCTCGTGAAGCTCCTCTAGGAGAACCTAGACAGCCTCGGGGTGCACGCACAATAAATACGGTCCAGAAAAGGACCTTTTATAGGGTTTCAGATCCTCGGACAGCCAGAAGCGAGGTGCCTTTCTGCGTATTTTGTCAGCTTCCAACTTCGCTTCAGGTAACAGGTCGTCCTTGAGAAAACGCACTAGGGGATCCATCCAACTAGGAGACGCTCCTGCTGGGTGGACGGCTGATACCTCTTTCCCCAACCGACGGGGTTGCAAGAGATCCTCAACAAGAATCACCCTCGGCAAACATTGCGCCGAAGATGTAGCCAACGTGGCAAGGGAATCGGCATGAGAGTTTTTGCTTCTGGGGATCTGCATCAAGTTGAAAGACTTGAAACCGGATTGTAGATGCTTAACTTGGTCGAGGTACTCTTGCATTCGGGGATCCCTTGCTTCCAGCTCTCCCTGGACTTGGCCTACCACCAATCTAGAGTCCGAGAATATGTCTACCTCCCTTCCACCCATCCGCTGGACCATGGCCATCCCGACTAATAGGGCCTCGTACTCTGTCTCATTGTTCGTGGCGGAGAACCCGAGTCTTAGCGACTTTTCAATTGTGATATTCTCGGGCGAGATCAGGACTAACCCCACTCCGGACCCCCTGTGGTTCGATGCGCCATCAACATACAGCCTCCACCGTGATACCTGTTCTACGGAGTTCACTCCAACTGAATTTTCATCCATGCGATGATTATTTGCATCCTCTTCCAACGGGGTCTCAGCAAACTCAGCTAGAAGGTCGGCGATGACCTGCCCCTTTACAGAGGTGCGGGGCATGTACTTGATGTCGTATGCCCTCAACTTGGTCCCCCACTTCGCAATTCTCCCCGTATAATCAGCGCTTCGAAGTAAGGCCTTGAGCGGCAGTTGGGTTAAGATAACAACTGTATGCGCCTGAAAGTAATGTGGCAGTTTACGAGTGGCATGCACCACGGCAAGGACGGCCTTCTCTAACGGCAAGTATCTGACTTCGGCCTCGTGGAGAGATTTGCTAATATAATATACGGGTCTTTGTACCCCATCATCGTCCCTTAGTAATACCAAGCTGACCGCATAAGCGGCAACCGCGATATAAGCAAATAAGACCTCGTCCACTTCGGGTCTAGACATTATCGGTGGCCGAGAAAGATAGTCTTTCAACTGCTGGAAGGCTGAAGCACACTCCTCGGTCCATTCAAAGTCCTTCCACTTATTCAAAAGAAGATAGAAGGGTCTGCACCTGTCTGCGGATCGGGCTATGAAACGGCTAAGGGCAGCAATCATCCCTGTCAGCCTCTGCACCTCTTTGGGGTTCCGAGGTGGTTGTAGTCTATTGATGGCCCGGATTTGGCTTGGGTTCACTTTAATTCCGCGGTGGGTGACCATGTAACCGAGGAACTTCCCTGAGCCTACCTCGAAAGAACATTTAGAGGCGTTGAGCCGTAATCTGTGCCCTCTCAGGATTTCAAAAATGCTTTCAAGATCGGCAATGTGGTCGGACTCCTGCTTGCTCTTGACCACCATATCATCGATGTAGATCTCTATATTCTTACCCAGATGAGGCTCGAACATTCTGGTCATCATCCTCTAATACGTGGACCCCGCATTTTTTAGTCCAAATGGCATCACTTTGTAGTGGTAATTGCCGATTGGAGTGACAAAAGCCGTCTTCTCCTGATCCTCCAGGGCTAAAGGGATCTGGTGATAGCCTTGGAAAGCATCCAAGAAACTCATCCAGGGATGCCCCACGGTCGCGTCCACCAGTTGATCAATCTGTGGCACGGGGAAAGGATCCTTTGGACAGGCTTTATTCAAATCCGAATAATCCACGCACACACGCCATTTGCCATTCTTTTTCTTCACCACCACGGTGTTGGCCAGCCATTCGGGGTAGAACACCTCTTTGATAGCCCCAGCCTGCTTAAGTTTATCCACCTCTTCTCTAACAGCATCAGAATGTTCCCTTGAGGAGCGCCGAGGAGGCTGTTTTTTAGGAAGAATAGACGGACTTACGTTCAAATGGTGGCAGATGAAATTTGAATCCACCCCCGGGGCCTCATGGGCGTTCCAAGCGAATACGTCGATATTGCACCTCAGGAAATGCAAGAGCTCTTCCCTCTCCTAGATAGGCAGATGGGCGCCAATCTGAAAAAACCTCTCCGAATCCCCTTCGATAAGAACTTTCACCAGGTCCTCACACCTCTCCTCCTCGGCCTCAGCCTCGGCCGTTGGGGCCCTTGACTTTGATTGCTATGGGTCCTCGCTAGTGAGGGCCGAGGACCCTGATTCTGGTTGGTGCATAATGGCCGCCACTAGACACTACCTGGCAACGACCTGATTTCCGAGCAATTCCTCAACTTGATCCCCGGATGGGAATTTGACCTTGAGGTGAAGGGTGGAAGAAACTGCCCCAAGGGCATGAAGCCAAGGTCGCGCCATGATAGCCGTATACGGGGAGAAAGCGTCCACCACGATGAAATCTACCTCCACCACCACCGAGCCAGCCTGGACTGGCAATCTGATCTGTCCTCTAGGAACGACCACTCTCCTATCAAAACCAACCAAAGGCGACTCGTAGCTGGTCAAATCCTCCTGCCTGAGATTGAGGCCCCTATACAGGTCGGGGTACATAATCTCAGCCCCACTGCCTTGGTCTACCAAAATTCTTTTCACATCGTAACCCCCTATCCTGAGAGTTACCACCAGTGCATCGTCGTGGGGCTGTTGGGTCCTGGCCTTGTCCTCGTCCGAGAAGCTCAGCGTTGGATGGGGATTCAATCTGGCCCTCTTCGGCTTCTGCCCGGGGTCCCCCGGATATGCCCCAGCCACCGTCATTACCCTGGAAGGACATGACCCTGTCCTGCCCGGTGCGGCGAGGATGACATTGATTGTTCCTAAGTGAGGTCTCGAGGAATTATTGCCTGGAGCCCCCGTGCCAGCTTGGCCTCCCTGTCCACCAGGATGAAGTAGGAACTGTTTCAACTTGCCTTCTCGGATCAGTTGTTGCAGATGGCTCCATAGAGTTCTGCAATCCTCGGTCGTGTGTCCGGGCTCTCTATGATACTGACAATGCAAGCTCTAGTTGCGTTTCGAGGAGTCTCCACTCATCTTGTTCGGCCATCTGAAGTATGGCTCGTTCATAATCTTCTCTAAGACCTGATGCACTGGTTCTCGGAACACGGTGTTAACAGTCTGGGCGGCTCTAGACCCAGCTTCCCCTCCAAAATCTCGCCGAGGTCGGTTATTGCCATAACGGTCCGACCTGAAATCCCTCCTTTCTTGAGGGATAACCTTGCCCTTCCCCTTCTCCTGCAGCTGATCTTCCTCAACTCTTTTATATTTGTCAATACGGTCCATGAGCTGACGGACAGTAGCGACTGGCTTTCCTGTCAGGGATCTCCGTAAGCCGTGGTCGGTAGGCAGGCCGACTTTAAAGGTTCTGACGGCCACATCATCAAAATCACCCTCGATCTCGTTGAACATTTCCCAATATCGGTCAGAGTAGGTCTTCAGGGTTTCACCCTCTCTCATGGATAAAGACAGCAGGGAATCCAAGGGCCGAGGAACTCTGCTGTTCGTGATGAAGCGAGATCCAAAAGCTTGAGAGAGCTCCTGGAAAGAGTTGATGGAACCTATTCCGAGGCCGTCAAACCATCTCATCGCCACAGGACCCAGACTGGCCGGGAATACCTTGCACATTAAGGTCTCATTATGAGAGTACACTGCCATTTTCTGATTAAAATAGCTAACATGCTCAACTGGGTCGGTGCGGCCGTTGTAGAGGGTGAACGACGGTTGGGTGTAACGCTTGGGGAGTCGCCTTGCATCAATCCGGCGTGTGAAGGGAGACTTGGATATCCGAGCGAGTGCTTTGCTCATGGCATCGTTTCCCAAGCCTCCAGAAGACGCGCCTCCTCCCCTGCGTTCTCGGCGATTATCCTCCTCATAGGAAAAAGTCTCGCTCGGGGGCGTACGCGACCTGCGCCTGTAGTTGCCATCTTCCTCGCCATCGGAGGAAGGATCAGAACCTGAAGGACTCCTCCTTCTTCGCTCCCGTCGCAACTTTCTCTTCAAGTGGTCAATCTCCTTCTGCATGGCTTTAGCACGGTTGTCCTGAGAAACATGGCTATCGCCCCTAGATTGACCTTCGCCAGAGCAGGTGGTATGCACGCTTCCTTCTTGGCCTTCCTGGAAGTGCTCTTCCCTCTGCGATCCCAAAGATTCTGGATGGTGTGGACCTGAGCCAGCCATGTTTAAGAATCTAACTACTCTAGTCCTTTAGCCCTTCCCACAGACGGCGCCAATTGTAGGGACACAATTTCTTGGTTCGACCCAAAGGTGTTGGATTTACCCGCAAAGGCCCTAAACAATGAATTTGTAGAGAGTAGGTTGAGAAGGACTGGGTTAGGAGTGATTGAGATTATCAACTGGTTGGGACCAGATCCCCTAACATGTTCAAGCTCCAATGATGGATTTTCAAGTGTGTTCTTGTTCTACGTCCGAGGATGACTATCTTTCCTCTCTATTTCTTTTTCTCTTTCTTTTTCGCCAAAAGAATCCTTTTTTCTCCTTCTTTCTTCTCTTTTATACTTCTTTTTCCTCCTTTCTTGACCATCCACGTGTGGATTTGCTCCTTTGTCCTTGGACACCTGTCCCCCTAACTTTCTCCAAAACCTGCTTCATGATGGGACTATTTACCACTGTTCAGATGTCCCCTCCACATCAATGCGGCCAGGGGATTAGCTGTGGTGCATTTAATGCGGTGTTGGCAACCCTCCCTGATATTTTGGGGGCTTTCTTCTGGTGTACGTCTCCACAGAACCGTTCTCGCCTAGTGAGGGTCCACAGGAGTGTCTTCTGGTTGGCAGAGTTTCGAATATCACCTCGGCAATGATATTCCGAGGAGAACTATCCTCGGCCGTTCCCCAGTCTTCGGCTTGGGCCTGTAGTTACGCTATACGGGTAAGTAGGAATCTCTGAGCCCATCGTCTCTGTCGGCCCAATGCTTGTTTCGGCCCATCGTCCCCACAATTTATTTATAAAATAACTCTAAAAAAATTATCACGCGTAACACGCGAACGTACGACTAGTACCATTTAAATACCATGTCCTATGTTTTCCAAAGATTGACGTGTTTAAATACCGTATCCTATTTTTTTCAAAAATTTACGTGTTGCCATATTTTGGCCATTCGCATTTTACAATCTTTTTGTAATTTAGTTGACATGACCAATTAGACCCTTCTCTCTGCCTGAGCCTTAAGGGTTAAGGGTGCATGGATTGCCATGAAATATACAAGGAGGTCTCATACTCATTGTAGTAATGTTCTTAAACACTATATGGTTGTTTTGAACATGTGAAGGTTCACGAGACAAGGTCTCATGCTCGTGCGTCTGGTGAGGAAGAAAAGGTGATGACAAGGAAGCTGAAGGCAGAGAGGAAAGAACACGAAGCAGAGCAATCTCCAAAGAAGCCCAAGTCTGAAAATGAAAACTGCCAGCCTAATGGAAAAGATGCGGCCGAGATAGCTACGGAGTTTGAAGAATTCTGTAAAGCCAGTGAAGAGCATCTCTCTATCCAACAAATGCGTGAAATACTGGAAGCTAATGGCGAAGACTCCTCCGGCCCTGATAGTGTTTTTGTCTCTAAATGGTTAGTCTTTTGACTCCCACTTGATCAAAACTTGTCTTAGAGCATGAACCACCACCACCACCCCATAATTTCCAAAAGAAAAATACTAAAACTACTACCAATTTTACTACACGCTTAAAGCTTACTTACAAACTAACATGGCGATGAAGGTGGTTAATGTCTCTCCAACATCATAAAAAATAAATGTCTTAATTGCTTTTCTGTTATTGGTGACACACAAATTTGTAAAATTTATGTTGTTTTATGTATAAAATTTGTACGACTTAATTGTGTGATAGCCAAGATTTGCTGTTTTATGGGGTGTTGGAGAAATGCCCAGTTTGCAATGGCAATTTGGAGTACACGGGTACACGCTATTCTTGCAGAGGATTTTATAGTGAGTGGTCTTCTTGCAGCTTCAACACCAAGGATCCTCCAAGGAAACAAGAACCAATCAAATTACCAGATTTTGTTCTCAATTCTCCTGTTTCAGATGTACTTCCATCTCCTCAAATCTTGTTTATTGTCTGTGCCCAAAATTCTGGTTATTTATTTGATCTCTCTCTGTGTGTTGCATAGTTACTAAAGAAGTATCAGGATCCAAGTCGCCGGCCTCACAGGGATTTAGTCACCACAGATAAACCTTTTACAGGAATGATGATCTCTCTGATGGGCCGTCTTTCTCAAACACATATATGTTGGCACACGATATTGTTGCAACTGCTAGTCATGATGCCATTACTTTGTTTCTTTAGTACCATATAATCTGGACAACGTACATATTGCTGATGGTGAATGCAGGATTATTGGAGAAAAGAGATTGAAAAACATGGAGGGAAAGTTGCCAACTCAGTCATTGGTAATTTGGCAACCTTGGAAATTTAAACTGCGTACTGCTATGGATGTTCATGCTCAGTGCTTAGGTGGGATTAATTGTAACGACCTTTGCAGGTGGACTTGTCTGGTTGTTTCTCCAGCTGAGAGAGAGCGTGGTGGCACGTCTAAACTTGTGGAAGCAATGTGAGTGTGGAGACAATTTACTCGAGAGATCCACTAGTTAGAAAAGTATTATGTATATATTGCTCAGGAAGTTGTACAAGTTGCTATGAACATATAATCTTACACCAATTCAGTTGCATGATTTTCACAAAAACAAATGGCCTTTGTAGAGTATTTTCTTGCCAATTCTTTTTGAAGACCAGAAATATCGACTGAGATTGCAATCTTTTGCAGGGAGAGAGGCATTCGTGTAGTGAGTGAAGCTTGGTTGGCAGATAGTATTCAAAAAAAAGAAGCCCAACCCTTTGAAGCTTATGATGTTGTCAGTGATCTCTCGGTAGATGGGAAAGGAATTCCATGGGATAAGCAAGATCCTAGTGACGAGGCACTTGAATCACTCTCAGCAGAAGTATGGACTTGTTTCATTTACCCTCAGCAGAAGTAGCTACATGCAGCTACTGAACCTTTTGTGCTAATAACTCACTCTGTGGATGCAGCTAAAGCTTTATGGTACGAGAGGAGTATACAAGGATTCTAAATTGCAAGAGCAAGGCGGAGAGATATTCGAAAAAGATGGGATACTGTATAATTGTGCCTTTTCTCTTTGCGACTTAGGGCGTGGACTGAATGAGTAACTTTTCAAAACCCCTTACCATGCTGCTTCAGATCAATCTCTTTTACTATGTACTGAGTATTGAATTTTAATTGGTGCAGCTATTGTGTGATGCAACTGATCATAGTGCCAGAGCGCAGCTTACATCTGTACTATAAGAAAGGTAGAGTGGGTGATGATCCAAACGCAGAGGAGAGGCTCAAACAGTGGGAAGATGTGGAAAATGCTGTGAAAGAGTTTGTTAATGCTCTTTGAGGAAATAACTGGAAATGAATTTGAGCCCTGGGAAAGAGAGAAGAAGTTCCAGAAGAAGCCACTGAAGTTTTTTCCAATAGACATGGTACAATTGCTTCTTTCCTTATTCTTAGTGATGACCCAAGGCTAACTTGTGAAGATTTATTTTCAATGATTGAAGGAGTATTGTTTTGCCCTTGGTAGGATGATGGAATTGAAGTGAGACATGGAGGTCTTGCACTTCGGCAGCTAGGAGTTGCAGTCACACACTGCAAACTTGAGCCTTTGGTTGCCAATTTCATGAAGGTTTTGTGCAGTCAGGAGATATACAAGTATGATTTTGATTTATATGCAGACGAGTGATACTAGGAACATAACATTTTCACAACCGCTGACATGGCATATTATGAAGAAGGTTATGAAAAATGTTGTGTTCCTAGACTTATTGATATATGCAGACAGTCCATTATCCATTTTCTTCTTCGTCTTTTTTATTGGGGTGATGTTCTGTACTTGACTTAGGTATGCTCTGATGGAGGATCGGACATGACCTACCAGACCTACCAATAGGGATGGTCACTGATTTTCACTCGAAACGATGTATAGAACCCCACTCTGGATCTTCTTCTGTAAGTCTTTCTTCTACTCTATAAAACGATTGACAAAGTAATAATCATCAGGTGAGGAGGTTCTCCTAGAGTTCATTGAAAAGGTGAAATCAATGAAAGAGACTGGGCTGAAGGCTGAGGCTGCTTGGTCAGATTTTAGCCAAAGATGGTTTACTCTGATGCACTCCACTAGACCTTTCATCTTTAGGGACTTCAAAGAACTTGCAGATGATGTAAGGGAAACAGAAGTTCTTATGTCTCCTATGCATTAAGATTCTTGTACAATTATTAACACTACTCTACCTAATCTCTAGGCTGCAGCTGCACTAGAAACTGTTCGAGACATAACTGTGGCTTCACACCTTATAGAAGACATGAGTGGCTCGACCATTGATGATCCGCTGTCTGATCAAAACAAGAAACTGGGATGCTCAATTTCGCCACTTGATAAAGATTCTGATGACTACAAAATGATCCTGAACTATCTGCAGAAAACTTATGAACCTGTCAAAGTTGGAGATATTGTGAGTCATGCAAATTGATGGAATTTTCTTTCTTGCTAGCAATTACATATCCATAGACGCCCTGTCAGAATAATAGTTAAATAATTCAATTTACAAATTCTCATAACAGTTTAAGCTTTTGGGGCACTTCATAATTTGTCATGGTCATGATTTTTGAACAATGTCGCCTCTCTACTTTCTATTTAAAAAGTTAAAAAAAGAAACTATGAACCTCTATAATTTATAGGAATATGGTGTGTCCATTGATAACATATTTGCTGTGGAAACAAATGCGCACCCTTCTTATGATGAAACAAAGAAGTTACCAAACAAAGTCCTTTTATGGTGTGGTAAGAAGCTCATTCTACTATAATCTCGTCATTCAGTTTTAGTTCTCTTGTAGGTTTTGGGGGATGATTTTCTAAGTTGTATACAAATTTTTCTTTACAGGCACCCGCACCTCAAATTTATAGAGGCACTTGCATAAAGGATTCTTGCCATCAATATGTCATCTTCCTGTCCCGGGTTACATGGTGATAATTTTTAAATGCTATTTCTACTGGATTGTCAATTTTTCATCTCTATCTATACAGTTCATAAATCTGTTAAACCAATCTTGTGGTTCTTGTCACAGTTTGGCAGGGCAATAGTTTGTTCACTGCAGTAGACAGGCCAGAAGGGTTCTTGGTCCTCGCAATTGCATCTCTAGGAGATCAAATTACTGAGCTAAAGAGTCCACCTGAGGTATATATAAGTTGGTTCTAAGCCATTGTGTGTGTGTGTGTGTGTGTTGACACAGTTTGCTTCAAACCCTTGATTGAAATATTGAAAATTTGTTAAAATAGGATACCAAGTCCTTGGAAGACAAGAAGCTTGGGGTGAAGGGGCTGGGTCGAAAGAAGACTGATGAATCAGAACACTTTGTTTGGAAAGATGATATAAAAGTACCTTGTGGTCGCTTGGTTCCCTCAGAGCACAATGATAGCCCCCTTGAATACAATGAGTATGCTACTTATGATCCTAAACAGGTATAACAAGTAATGTTAGCTACATAATATTTTTCACAATTTATTTTTTACAACTACCGACCTGCTCTAATGTGATTTGGTCACTTTCATTTGGGTATATTGTGATTAGAGTAACATTACTTTCATTTAAGTTTATCATTAATATGATTTTGATTATGCACCAATCACAATAAGACATTGCACTCAACAATTATAACAATCCGTTGTCATTTGAATAAATTATGATTAGAGTAATATCACTTTCTTTTTGTAATTATGCACAAATCACAATAAGCTATCTATAACACTTGTAAAATAAGTGGAAAATTAATGCATCCTTAGATTTATTAGAACAAATTTTCATGTAGTATTTAACCGGTTATGTCGTGTTGGTGTAGGTGAGCATAAGGTTTTTGGTGGGAGTGAAGTATGAAGAGAAGGGGGTGGTGATGGAGACTAAGGAGTGAAGAATAGGAGAAGAGAATTGCTGTTGAGAGCAAAGATGGGTCCTGTTTTGTTCTTTTAGTCTCTTTCTTTAGCTGACTCACTCTTGTACCTGCTCTAACTCTTTGTATGGAGATGGAACCTTTGTATCAGGCGGCTGATGATGTTGATGTATCTTTTGTTGTATATAATCATCAATAACCCTCCCATGTCTATAATCTATCTGTAGTTCTTTTACACCTAAAGTTATGTTAGTACTAAATTACTAATAGAGAGTTGGGTTTCTCCAGGACCATAATCTTTTGTTGTAGAAACGAAAGTCCACACTATTAGGGGTATAGTGAAATTGGTCCAATGTGAAGCAAAAGCTAGTAGGCAAAATGTTTGAATGGCAGATAAGTAACATCCATACAAAGATGAACAATACATATATGATACATTTGTTGGTGCTAAATCAGGTTTGACCATCTGATCACAGTCCAAAGAATTAGTGGTGCTAGTGATTGATGATGATTTTACCAAAAGGTTCATGTTTTTATAATTTTTACGAAGCAAATTACTTAACAGAAAAATTGAGAGCCGTATCTAGTGTTACCTGGTAGGGAAGATTTGGTGCAGAACATAGGTCCTACTCCAACCAAACTTCATGCCTCAGGCGTAGAAAAGTAGATATAGCGGCCCTTTCAGGTTTAGTTTTTTTTTTTTTTTTTAATAGGTGGATGTGTGTGTGTGTGTGTGTGTGTGTGTGTGTGTGTGTGTGTGTATTGAATGTTTTATCCATTTGGAAATTGAACAAATCTTGGCATAATCCCTTGATGACGATATCAGACTATCTCTTTTTTTTTTTCTTTTTTTTTTTCTTTTTTATAGAGAGACATTAGAATACCAAGACTCTCAATCCATATCTATAAAAGAATATATACAACTTTCAATAAAGATATGATTGAATTAAAATATAGTCTATACAACTTTCAATAAAAATATTATTGAAATAATGTATGATAGTATTCATCAAAACAAGAATTGATGTATAGTGTATAGAACTTTCAATAAAGACATGATTGAATTGAAAAAAAAGTCATGCGACCCCAGCCAATATCGTATCAAGATCCAAACAAGAAGTAATTGTGATGAATGGATTAAAAACCCTGTTCCTTCTTCGGCTGGACCCTTAAAACTTAAAAAAGATTATTCATTGGAGGCAGAACTTTTATTAGTAAAAGAAAATTTGACAATTTGAAAATATCTCAATAATACATGTAGATTTTATGTAATTGAGCTCTGGCCTTTTGCATTAATAACGTAACTGCACGCTTAGGTTGGTTTCGGGTTCTTCTTCCATTCTTCCTATGAATCTCGTGCTTTCCATGGTTGCTTTTTAACGGTACTAATAAGCAGTGACGGACCCACTAGGGGGGGGGGGGGGTTGTTTTCCCCCCAATTTTAAGAAAAAAACTAAAATAGTATATAGGATAAACAAAAAATCCCCAATTCACCAATATTTTAATTCAATAATTCATAACCAAAAAAATCTCAAAGAAAAAAAAATCCCTCACGGGAGTTACAACAATTTTTTTGACTTTTTTAATTGATTTATAAATTATGAGAAAGTGAATTACAATATTTATATTTTTTTCAAAAAATAAAATGCCAAAATTCTTTTAGAAGCCAATATTGATGACGTAGCATTGCAAACTCTTAATATTGATTTCTTAATTGTTTTTTAAATCCTCAAACAAAGGTTTGAAAAACTTCATTAGTGTGATTTTCAGTTGCATCCAAAAGTATGAGATTATCATACTGGTGAGTTGGTCAACATGATAAAATCAACATATTAATTCCAATTACCCAAAATTTGGAAATCTGAAGTTCTCTTCTTCTTCTTCTTTCTTCTTCTTCGAAAAACGTTAGAATATCATGTTGTAACTTTCAACTTTTTTGGTTCATGTTATATCCTTCTTGACTTAAATATTTAGATACTAAATTGCAATTTTTTGTCTACCATGATTTTTTTTTTTTTATTAATAAACCATGTCACATGAAATTTCTTTGGTTCATGCTTTGGCCCCCCCAGGTTCAAATCCTGGTTCCGTCCCTACTAATAAGTCAATATTGTTCTCGTCAAGAGTCTTGTGACTCAACTGGTTATCATATTTTAGTGTTTTTATTAGATCTAGTTACATTCCTCTTTTTTGTTTTTTTTTTTTTTTAATTCCAATTTATAAAACTTGAAATTTGAAAATTGAAAACACTGTAACAAAATAATTTTTAAATGTGTAAATAGTGTCATAGGACCCATTTTTAATAAAAATTTGTGTGAAAAAAGAGGTTTATGAGTCCCGTGAACAATGCACAGGACCCACTGGAAAGCACTATCCACTACTTATTTTGCTAGTCAAGAGGTAGTGGGTCCTGTGAATGGTTCTTCCATTCTTCCTATGAATCTCGTGCTTTGTATGGTTGCTTTTTTATGGTACTAATAAGTCAATACTATTCTCGTCAAGAGTCTTGTAACTCAACTGGTTAGCATATTTTAGTGTTTTTATTAGATCTAGTTACATTCCTCGTTTTTTGTTTTTTTTTTTTTAATTCCAATTTATAAAACCTAAAAACTGAAAATACTGTAACAAAATAATTTTTAAATGTGTGAATAGTATTATATGACTCATTTTTAATGAAAGTTTGTGTGAAAAAAGAGATTTGTGGGTCTCGTAAACAGTGCACAATACCCACTGGAAAGCACTATCCACTGCTTATTTTGCTAGTCAAGAGGCAGTGTGCACGGGACCCACTGACAAACGTGATGGAGCACTTCTTAGTAAAATAAATAAATAAATAAAAGAGTTAAAAACGCAAACACCAAAATGCAGTCACTATCCAAACGCTGCTTTAATGTCCTTTAACTCTTTTTATAAAGCTTTTGTGATAAAGATGTTTAACTTAAACAACTTTAACATTAGAGCATTTGCATCTGGTTTCTTCAAACTATTCTATTTTACTATCTCAAAACCCACTTTATCATTTATACCATACTATTTTATATCACTCTCAACATCTCAACTTTTATTTTCCTATTCTACTCATTAAAATAATATTTCTACACAATAAAATAATATAATTTATACTACCCAATAAATCACCCACACAGCCCACTGCCACCACCACCAAGCCGCCGCCGCCGCTGCCACCACCACCAAGCCAAACCCAACCCAACCCAACCCACCACCACCACCACCACCACCATCATCAACCCAACCAAAATTAAAACTCTCATCCAACCACCACCATCAACACAACCAAAACCACCACCATCAACCCACTACCCACACCACCATCAAATTACCCACCACCATCTCACAAAAACCACAACCACCAAACCAAGGAACAAAGAAATCCGGGCCACCCACACCACCAAAAATGAAACCCATCCATTGATCCATGAAACCCATACCTCCAAAAATGAAACCCACATCAAGGATGATGAAACCAGCCACCGATCCATGAGTCCCACGCCACATCTCCTCCATGGAGGGTTGATTCAAGGGAAGATAGAGAGAAAAAAGAAAAAGAAAAAAGAGGTGAGAGAGAAAGAAAAGGATGAGAGATCAAAGAAAGAGAGAGGGAGACGAAGAGGGAAACCCACGCCCACACCTACCTTCACCGTTGCCACCACCACACGGGATTTTGGATTCGAGAAAATGGGTTTTGGGCACCAGTCACGCCTTCCTCCCATGCCCACGCCTTCCTTTAAGCACCGGTCACAGCACAAAAAAAAAAAAAAAAAAAAAAAAAAAAAAAAAAAAAAAAAAAAAAAAACTCACTAATCCACCGACTTGGAGGCCCAACCACCGGCACAAAGAGAGAGAGTGAGAGTTAAGAGCAATTCAAAGAGAGACAGGGAGACGAAATGTGAGGAAAGAGAGAGATGAGAAGTTTGACATAGAGCAAAGAGAAAGAATAAATAAGATTAAAAAATATACTCAATAGTCTACAGTATCATTTTACATGTAGAATGGCACTACAACAAGATTGTAAAAAAATTTACAATTCTGAGCATTTGCAATTCTGGATGTGAGAGGTTTTTTAGAGAAAAATGTTAAATAAACCTTACATATAGCATTTAGGATAAGAATGCCCTAAGAGCATTTAACAAACAACAATTTATGTTAAAGTGCTTTAAAGTTGTTAAAATAGTTTTCTACTAATTGTTAAAAAAAACTGTTAAATATGAGAAATGAAAAAAGACTGGCACAATAAAAATTGTTTTGTATTTTCCTAGTTAAACCCAACTAATTCAATTAACAATTCAGGAAAAATATTAATTTAATTAATGATTAATGTTTGTTTAACTATTATTAGGATTATTAGTGTACGCTCTCTCTCAGCCAAAACTGGAGCAATAAAGTATAATCTTGAAAAATAAATATGTACATCAAATTGTGAATTCATTATTTTTATTAAAGTTGAAAAAAATATACTAGGAGCTTTAATTACAATTGTTTGTTTCGACGTAAAACGTTTTCTGACAGAAAAGAAAATGTATTCAGTTGAAAATATTTTAAAGAAGAATTCAAACTTGTTTGGCTGCATTTCTAAAAATATTTTGAAAAACATTTTCAAGAATTTGGCTCATCTTGAAATTTTTTTTTTTTTTTTTTAAAGTACATTAAAATTTAGGATAAAATTTAGTTACAAAATTAGTTGTAGCATAAGTCTACAACCTTACTCAATAAAATAAATATTACTACGTATTTTGAAAATCTAACCATTGAATTATATGTTGTTTATGCTTTTAATACATATATCAAATTTTGTATTAATTGGATATTAATTACTATATGATCTATAAGTTTATATTTTATATATGATTTTAAACTACAGAAAAATTTACAATTTAAACAATTTATTGATGATATAACTTTTAATCTTTAATTTCTAGAAATTTTGCAAGCATAGATGATATAAAAAGAAGATGTAATCAAATGGTGAATTTGTCAAAATTCACATCTAATCAAAAGATATTGAGTAAGGTTGTGGCCTCAATTTTGTAGCTAAATTTCGTCCTAAAATTAAAAAGTTTATGAACAAAAAATTTACCATATTAATAATATAATCCTACAAAATCTAACATAGCAAACGCAAATCATCAATACAAACAAACCCCTAGTACTATTTCACAAAATATAACATAATGATCAAAAAATCTAGATAAAATACAACAAAAAGGAGTTCTAGATCTACAAATGAGGATTAAATTTTATAAGAATCTGAGGGGGAAAAAGAGCCCCCGAAATGCAAAACAATATCAAACCGAAATTGTTTTCAATTTGACCAACATTTTCAATTGGGCCAAACCCGAAAATGTGTAAGATATTTTTCCATCAATTTACGCCTTTAAGGATGTGTAAAACAATTTACGCCTCCTGCAGTGTATTTTACCAGTTAAACCTAAAACAATTTTGGTTTGACCAACATTTTCAGTTGGGCCAAACACCCAAAAATGTAGAAAAAGTTTTATGTCAGAAAGACTCAAAACAAACGCATAAACTCAAAGTTAAACAAAATTACCAAACATGAAGCAATTTCTGCTAAAAGACCATTAGCTTTAAAGCTCTTTCTCTGTGCTTCAGGCAACTCCAGATACACCCTTAATTAAAATTTTCAATACTACAAAAAAACAAACTCACAAAATTGTGAAATTTCAGTGGGCAATTGCCCTCACCTGTGGGTACACTCCAAACCTAAAAGCAGGAATATTCAATCAGCAAGATGAGAAGAACAGGGGTCCAAGTAATATTAGATAAAGGAAATGTTTAGTTATTTCCATCAGTTTAATCTGTAAAAGTCCAGATTATGCTTCTAATTGTTATGGAAGCAACAGATAAAACTCTGTCAATTAAAATCCCTGGTTTACTTTTATATTTTGTCCTATGGACTCAATATAACTGTCTTAAGTTTTTGTAATGGAAATACTTCTATATCTATGTATCTATGGTTTGTATCCTGATAACAATAATCCAATTTTCAACAACAGATCATCAACAAAGCACCCAACAGGCTAATATAAGTTTCTCAAGGTTTCAAAAGATATTAAATTTAACTAAAGAATAACCTGTCATATATCATGCACTGGATCTGATGATGCTTAACTTTGTCTTTGTGAGTAATCAATTTAAAAAACAATAGGTGATCTATTACTAGTTTAATACAAGGTAAACTCAAATTGTGTCTTACATGCATTGGATACTAACATATCTCCAATTTTACATGCCTGTCAAAAATATAATGCAGAAGAGTTATTCATTCTCCATTGATTGAAATCAGCTTCATATTATGCATTCAAGTACCTTTTTTTCTATTTTATTGAGTATCATACCACTGGACCAAATTCCTGTTAGAATTCCTGAAAATTCAGTACCAGTTGTAAAAGTATAACATGACTCAATCCTATATAAATAAATGAGTACCCAGATTTGAAAACTAAAAACTTCCATTCATTTGTCTTCCTGAAAGCCCGCAGGAATCAGGATATACCATGACAACCTGAGCAGGGCACAAGTGAAAAAATCTAACCTTGATAAACAAGTTGTAGGTGATATATTTATCCATTAAAACATTAACCACGATATGACCACGCCTAATGTGTTCAATGTAACTGTCTCAGAAAAGTAAAAGCATGTGAAAAATTGAAGTATCAGAGATAAGTAAATTCAGTCCCAACAAGAGCAAGAAGAAATGTGAACCCCAATCCTGAATCATATTCCCAGAATCCAATTTTACACTTACAATATCACCCCAAACTACCTTTGATAGTACAGGGCCAGAACATGAAACAGAAATTTTCAACATTTGTGTTCCTCCATCTTTCTCTATGGAAGAGCTACTTTTACAACATAAATACAACAATTTGAACCTGACAAACAAATCAACCAATTGTAACAACGACAAATTCAAGAATCCCAAATCAAAAAAAAGGTCATTGGTATATTACCATAGGAGGAAACTTGAACTTGCTCGAAATGAATGGTATTTTCCACGGCCTCTCAATGACATCTTGATAAAAAGCATACTCGGCCTCATAATCATGCAACCCAAGCTCTGCCTTCTGATTAGTATGATAATGATGCTTAGCCAAACTCGACTTCCCAAACCCAAAAACACTAACTTTATCACAAACCCCCAAAGCCATCATCACAGCCTGCACACCCGAAGAGTAATGAAAATTAGCACCATCCCGAACCACCCCCCAATCATCCAACGACTTCCCCGTCTCCTCCGCGAAACGCTTCAACGAATAATACTTCACAATCCTCCCACACAACACATCAAACCTCGGGTCCGTGACAATCAAAGGCGCCTTGTGCGTCGAATTACACACGGTATAGTCCATGAAATGCACCGGCTGACAAATGTACATAACGATTGGGACTTCAACCCCATATGGGTGACAAAAACACCCGTCTCTCCTAGCACAAAAATGCAAAATGTTGCTATTTACAAACGAAACACTAGTCTTAGACCCCACATTGCGCTCGAACCCAGTCGTTCTAGCATTGTTCAATCTCACAACGAATTCATGGCCATCAATCAGCTCCCCATACTCACTCTTCAGCAAAATCCCACTATTGCCCACGACCGCACAAGAAGAGTAGCGCTCGCTGTTGTTAGTTAATGGCAGTTTAACTGACCTTGTCAAATCCGACATGATTTCGGGATCGAACAAGGTTTTCTTTCGAGCCCAATCATGTAAGACAGTTCGGAACTGCAACCAGTACCGATAAAACCTCGGCGAGCGAAGCAAGACCGGTATGCTGTTAGAGGATCTTGCTCTGAGGTCTTGGTGGGTCTCGAATCTCCGCCACGAGGCGAAGGTTCGGTACCGGCCTTGGCTCGCGAAGTTGCCCTCCAGCAATTGCTCTATCTCTTGCTTGGCGCGTGGCTCGGAGATGTCGACGGACGCGTATTTGAGGAGCGTGGAGTTGAAGTTGAGGACATGGGTCTTCTGCGGGGACCACGCGCCGAGGCTGAGGCTGAGGTTGACGTCGGCGCGGCGGAGCACGGCGCGGAAGCTGACGGTGGCGGCGAAGACTATGAGGAGGAGAATGCTGAATAGAGGGCGGACGGAGCGTTTTTGTGGGTGTGGCAGTTTCATGGGTTTTGCTAAAGACGGCCACGTGTACGGTTTGATTTTTGTTGGGTCGGGGTCAGATCCATTGTCTTCTTCAGTTTTAGGAGTGTTCTTGGACATTGGAAGAGATGGGATGATGAAAGATTGAATCTTGGCATGAAATGGTGGAAAGAAAGCTGAAATTTTTTTTTGAGTAGCTAGTTTCTTGAAAGTGGTACGTGTTTTGTTGTTGTTCTTGTTGTTGTTGTTGTGTTTTGGATTTACAATGTGGAGGATTTGGTTTGACAAGTGTGTAGGAAATTTATAAGCTTTTTATGTGAGTGATTGAGAGAGCTGAAAGATAGAAAGACTTGAGGTCCAGGTCAAGATTGGGTAGAGTAGGAGTGGGGAGTGGGGTGTGTTTAGGAGTTAAAGGGCATGAGAGAGAGAGAGAGAGAGTCCAAAATCTCAATCAAAGAGAGATTTTGGAGAAAGAAAACAAACCCCAATATTATGTAGGACTATTGAGGAGAAAGTTTGATTGGAATGGTGGGTTGAGCTAATTTCTGGGTTTGATGCTGATGCATTTAAGTACAGCAGCAACTATCTTATATAAGCTACCCCAAAAACCAAAAAAAAAAAAAAAAAAAAAACAAAACAAAACAAAACAAAAAAGTAAGCAACAATAATATAATAAGTAAGAAAAAAAAAAAGGTGTGCTATATAAATCTAGAAAAGAATAAAGAACGATCAGAACCCAGAAACCCACGACTCTTTTTTGGGTAAGTAACAATTAAACATCCAGAAACGTAGCTATCAAAGGGGAAGGTGGGGGGGGTGGTGATGATAGGTGTTTCTCGGGGGGAATCATGTGTGGTGTGGGTGGGACTTTGGGAAGAGTGTGTTTGATTTTGAGCGTGGGCCTTCTTTACCTTAAGATCAAGTTCAGGTGAGTGTGTTTTTTCAAATGCATTTTAATATTGTAGAGAAAAATGTATGGGTTTTGGACTTGGTTTATGATTTTGATTATGGCTGACACGACTGGAAAACGTGAAATCATACAACTGGCCATGTCACTTCGAGTATTTTGAATAATTGCTTGCCTGTTGTGTGGGTTAATGGATGAGTTTTCGAATTGCTTTACTTGGTGGACGATTGAGCGATAGTTCTAAGAAAATCCTGAATGTACATTAGGCGTGAATTCGATGAATCTACACAGGAGATTCTTTTTTTATTAAGCCAAAAATAATAATAATAATTGCTCGGCTGTTAAGTTTTGATTTTTAGGCCAAAAAAAGAAAATTAATATATCTGTTTTTAGTAGTGATTTGGTTTTTTTTTTTTATATATATAGAGTATTATAATTGGGGTTGGATTTAAATTATGTCTCATTCTTTTGTGTAACATTTATTAAATCCACGCATAGCTAAATCAAAATTGTCATAAATTATGCTATCTTTTGGAGTTTGGACAACACATATTGTAGTATGTTGTAATGACATTTGGTAACAGACCACAGAAATGACAACAGGATGAGATGAGACAATTAAATTAATACTAATATTTTTAATGGCTTAAAAGAATGAAACGTAACGCTCTTCTCTTTCTATTATTTTTTTTAGAAAAAACTAAGGTGATGTATTTAATTATCGGAATGAAAAGGTGACAATGCAATACAACAATTACTCTTACAAGGCCAGTGATCAATCTCAATCTTGCAAGATTGTTACTCTCACAAAATAAAGACATTTAAAATTAAATAGTTATCTTGATTACACCTACAAGTTATTGATGATGCCAACCTCTGAGAAGCAAATTTTTGATCATGGTTCATCGTCTTCCACATTTATTTTTCGATTAAATTACAAACTACACTTCTAAAATTTTTGAGTATTTGAATTTTATATCTTAAAATTTCAAAATTTGAATTATAGCCCTATAAAGTTTTATTCGATTTGCATCTACAGTCCCTTCATCCATATTTTCTGTTAAATGCTACATAAACTTGTTACGCATGTTTAGTTCATTCAGTAAAATGATGTGTTACGCCATGTCATTTTTAATTTTTGAGGCTACAAATATTATGTGACACCATTTTATTGGACAAACTAAACTAGCGTGATAAGTTTATGTTGCATTTAATAAAAAATATGTATAAAAGAGTTACTGATATAAACAAAATATAACTTCATGACATAAAAGTAAAATCCAAATTTTAAAATTTCATGGTATAAAATTCAAACACCCCCCAAATCTTAGGATTGCGATATATAGTTTATCCTTATTTTTCCTTTTGAATATAACTTTGGGTAGTAACTAGTAACCAAAATATGAGAGTGACTAGAGACTTGTTTGATTGTGGGTTTGGTTGGCCACAAAACGAGATAGGACCTTCTGGTAAAGATCAATGATGTTAATGTGACTCTACCAAAAAAAATGATGTTAATGTGAAATGAATGCTTTAAAAGTTTCGTATTCATAAATGAAAAAATAAATGGTGGGGTAGTAGAGAAGACAGGCATCTTCTATAAAAACCTAGACTTCAATCAACTACACATTCAAGTCAACTATGGAATCTCTTTAATCTTATCAAATTTCAAGCATATATATAATTTGTTCTTGCCTTCTTTGTTAATGCCTTGACTAAAAACAGATCAGGAGATACATGAACATACAACTCCATTTAGAATATTTAAATAAATAAAAAAATATTAACGCGGTTCCTTACGTGATGTATTACCTCACATTTTTGAGGACTTAATAAACACATTTCCTTTACTTTAATTGAGTTCTAAGTTTTCACAACCTATCCTTTTGCTTGTATGGGTTAAATGAGACTTATTCCACCTTTTAAGTAAGTTATGCAATAGTATTTTGTTCGACATATCATATTTTAAACTTCATGAGTTAGGAGTAATGTCAAATTAACGAAATATACTCTTTTTTTTTAATATGAAAATGAAAAATACTTTTTTTTTAGAGAGAGTTTCAACCTATGGTGTCTGCTCCTGATAATAGTTATTTATCATCAAACCAAGACACCAATCAATTTTTGGTGTAGGCGATGATTGAACCCCAAATCTCTTATACAACCATCAAAGACTTTACTAGTTGAGCTAACTAGAACTCACAAAAAAAAAAAAAACAAAAAACAAAAAACAAAAAACAAAATATACTTAATGACGTTTGTGTGATTATTTCAACACATAAGTGTAAAACAAAATATACTTAATGACGTTTGTGTGATTATTTCAATACAAGCGTAAAACGAAATATTTTTAATACATTAATACCACGGTTGTTTTGGATGAAAATAAATAAATAAATATTCATTTAACTTTACTAGTTGAGCTAACTGGAACTCACAAAAAAAAAAAAACAAAAAACAAAATATACTTAATGACGTTTGTGTGATTATTTCAACACATAAGTGTAAAACAAAATATACTTAATGACGTTTGTGTGATTATTTCAATACAAGCGTAAAACGAAATATTTTTAATACATTAATACCACGGTTGTTTTGGATGAAAATAAATAAATAAATATTCATTTGACTCGCTCATCTCCTAATTTGACTCGCTCCTCCTTGATCACTTTATTTGTGGCAAAAAAGTCACTATGCTAAATGAAAAATGCTATGTTTATCATATTTTTACAACATTTTCACAATAAATTTTATGTGACAGGTTGTTACGATTTACGAATTGTTATTGGTGGAGTAGAAAAGTAGTTAGTTGTTACGGTGTGTCGTTTTATCTGGATTTTTATACGTGATTTTTGAAACATTAATCTTATGCACTGTGATAAATAATCTTACCCTGTTGGTTCCCATTTTGCTTGCAAAGTAACATTGCCAGAACTTTGTCAAGACTAAATCTAGATCGAAAACACCAACGAAAAAAAAAGAAAAATGAGCTCATTTTTGATGATCAGTACTAACCATGAATTTAAGAATATTTTCTCTACTGCAAGAGAAAAAAAAAATGCAAGAACTAAAATCACAGTTAATTTATAATTGTCACCTTTTGTTTTTTTTTTTTTTGGGAACTACAACTTCATACAATATACAAAGAAAAAGAATAAGTCCTAGTGCCACACATTTTGGCACAACAAATGCCACAATTCGTCCATGCGTGGTTGATGGAGGGGTGTCTTTACATGGACATATGTGGCGAGTTGTGGTTGATGGAGGGGTATCCTCACATGGACATGTGTGGCACTAGACTTATTAAGACTACTTAACCATATATTATTATCATTATTATTATTATTATTATTATTTAATGTTTAGAATTGTACCACAGCCACATTAAACTAACTTGTTTTAGTTGTTAATGAAAAATTATTGTAAAAAATGATGTATGTGTAGTATTATTCTATTCCTATCCTTATCTGGCACCATAGATTTAGTCTTACTAGAAAACAATTAGGGCCTAAAACAGTGGGGGAAAAAAAAAAATCGCACGCATGGACGACATGGTCTATAATTCTGAAGTGGGTAGAAAACTGACGAGAGAGAAAGTGTTAAAAATACTACAAATTTTATTACTAAATTATTTTTATAAATAGATATACCAATAAATGTGAATAATGAATTTCAACTACAGAATGTTTAAATTATTACTTTTTTTTTTATATAACTAGTGACACATCAGTTAAATATCATAACTATATAATAAAAGTTGATATTATAAGTCATTATTACGCTAAATGGCTACTCTCACTAATTAGTAAATTAATTTTATATTATAACTCTAGGCTATTACTACAAAAATTAGGCTCTTTTTGTAGTGGTACTTTGGTTATGTAATGTATTATAAGCCTATTTAAAAAACACTATTGTGCGGGCCAAATAAGAGCTTATTGGGCTGGGCTCCTTTTTGGGTTCACAGCTAATTTATGAAGTGGGTTGAGTATTTCCTACAATGGTTAGATCATTGCACTGAGGCCCAACAATCAATTTCTCACTCCTTGACTTGCACACTCTTTTTGTTCTCTGCACTCTTCTTTCTTCTTCTTCTTTTTTTTTTTTAATTTTCCAATCCCCTTCCTCTGCGTAGTCTTCTCCTATTTATAGCCTCCATTTGGTGGAGGGATTATAATTGCTCAGGAAGATAATGGAAAAGAGGGACCAATGTTGTTGTTGATAAGTGGGAATTTGGTTGTTGAGTGGCAAGAGTGGCATTGGAACTTGCTCATCGCTGCTGGTAGTATGTCCGGCAACGACTTCGCTGGCACTTTGCCGGCCAAGTTCAATGTAACGCTCTCCTGAGAGCAAATATTCTTGGCAACATTCACCACTGAGTTATGACAATCCAAATAGTCAATCATGCGAAAATGAGAGAATTGTGAGCAACAATATTCCGGGTGGCTACATTAAAGCCCAATCTTTCGGGCATTTAATAATGTTTGGCCCAGCCCATATTAGAGTAAATTGACAAGGATTACGGGCCGCATGGCGAAACGTCACACCTGAAACCCAACAAAGGGTGAACCCTGACCGTACAACTATATATATTACTTTTATGTTTGTGTGTTCTAATAAGTATTACTATTTCCTCAAAAAAAAAATTATATTATCTGTTAGGTTATATTTCCTCAAATTAAGGGATAATATTTAAAAAATTATTTAATTTAGGTAAAAATTTATCATTTAAACTTCAATAAATTTAAATTCTATTCAAACTAAAAGTCTGTTATAAAAAAATTCTAAACATTAATTCCAAACAACAACCCACTTTTTTTTTCTTAAAAAAAAAAAAAAACCGAGTTTTGAGTTCTACTCCAACTAAAAGTCTATTATTAATATTTTAAAGCCTATTATCAAAAATTTTTCACTTAAATCTCAAACAAAAACCCACAGTTTCGTTCTATATATAAACAACCTTTTGACTTCCACTGTAACTATTTCTTTTTGAAAAACGACTTCTACTTTAACTAAAAGTCTATATCAACATTTTAAGAACAACTAATTAGTAAATTAATTTATATTATTTATTATGAAATAATTTCTCAAATTAAGAGATAATATTTAACGTATCAACATTACTTAATTTATTGATCAACATTACTTTATTGATCTTTTTCAAGAAAGTCTATCATCAAAATTTTCTAAAATTAATTTAAATAAAACCAAAAGTCTATCATCAAAATTTTCTAAAATTAAATACCACATAACTCACGAATCATATCATATCATATACTATATATAGTAATAATAAAAGTTGAGCTTAAAAACCGCGATTATGCCAAATGACTACTCTCACTGATTAGTAAATTAATTTTATATTATTTATTAGGATATATTTCCCTAAATCAAAGGATAATATTTATCAACTATTTAATTTATGTAAAATTTTATCATTTAAATTTTAACAAATTTAAATTCTATTTAAACTAAAAGTCTATTATAAAAAATTATAAATTTAATCCCAAACAACTACCCAAGTTTTCTTTCTAAAAATTAAATAAATAAATAAAAACCAATGTTTTAACTTCTACTCTAACTAAAACTCTATTATCAATATTTTAAGAACTACTAATTAATAAATTAATTTTATATTATTTGTTATGATATAGTTCCTCAAATTAAAGGATAATATTTAGCTGTAAGGACACAGTTTTGGAGGCTTGGCCCATAAGCGAGATAGACTCAGGCCCAAAAAGTCCTTGCAATGAATTTATAGAGAGTGGCTGGAAAAACTGAGCTTTAAGTGAGATAAAGTGTTACCCAGATATATTCTAAAACCAGGAAGATATAAATAGAGTAGTGATGTTATATAAAATTGTCCTTGGCTTGGTCCGAGGAGGATAACAATATATTATCTTGAATGTTTACAACTTTATGTCTCTTTTTCTCTCTCTACTGCTTCTCTTTTTTTCTTAAGATCGTTCGATCCCCCTTTTTCTTGCCTCTCGCTCTCTTTATATCCCATTTTCTCTCATGTGCCGGTTAGACGATTTTTCTTTGATATTTGTCCTATCAACCTCCCCTCAAAGTCTTTATACAGCAGTTGTAAAGATTGAGAGTCACTGTTCAGACATCCTTTCCTCATTAATGCGCCCAGAGGGTTAATTGCAGGATAATTAATATGGTGGTAGCAGCTTTCTATATAATATCTTACTACTTCCACCTATTCTATGTACTTGCTAGATGCTCATGTATCAGAAGAATCCTCTAAAATATCATAATAAATGCCAAAATGTACGTCTTGGCTTTCTCTTTGATTATCTGAAGAGGTAATCCTCCTCGGACAATTCTTCCTTGTTTACATACCGGCCAAGTCTTTGCGAGGTTTGTAACCATACATTTTCCTCGTAATTTACTATCCTTGGACAAATGTGCCTCCTCGGACAAGCCCACGGCCCAACATCTAATATTGGGCCTTTGACCCCTACATTAGTAATTGTTTAATTTAGATAAAACTTATCTTTAAACTTCAATAAATTTAAATTCCATTCAAACTAAAAGTCTATTATTAAAAACTCTAAACTTGAATCCCTAAAATCAACCTACATTTTCTTTCTCAAAAAAAAAAAAAAAAAAAAAAAAAAAAAAAAAAACAACAACAACAACAACAACAACAACCTTTTAACGTCTAGTCCAACTAAAAGTCTATTATCAACATTTTAAGAATAATTAATTGGTAAATTAATTTATATTATTTGTTATAATATATTTCCTCAAATTAAGAGATAACATTTAACAACTATTTAATGTAAATAAAACTAAAAGTCTATCATCAAAATTTTCTAAACTTAAATACCACACAACTCACATTTTTGTTTTTGTTTTTTTTCCCTCAAGTTGCATCTTATTAAATTAATATTTTATTAAAATATTAAGCTAAAAGACCTTTGACTAAGGGATAAGATTTAACAATATTTTAATTTAGATAAAAATTTATCAATAAGTTGTAGAAATTTAAATTCTACTCCAACTAATAGACTATTATCAAAATTTTCAGAACATATATATTGTAGGGGTGAAAGGCCCAATATCAGGTGATGGGCCATGGCCCGTCCGAGGAGACATGTACATCCGAGGACAACATATCTTGGGGAGTGTGCCCAGCCTAAATTTGATTTTAAAGTACAAGTCATGCGTGAGGAAGACTTGTCCGAGGAGACTTTACTGTTCGGATTGTCAAAAGGTTGTCACAAATGGGTGCCCCAACATCAATCCTAGCCTCCCCGGAGAATCCCCTGATTTATATGGACAAAAAAGAACAGGTGGTGAAGATCAGATATTAGGCAAAAGGCTGTCACCACCGCATTTATGATCCTGCAGCTAACATCATGGCCGCATTAATGGGAAAAGATGCCTGAACAATGACCTTCATCCTTTACAGCTGCCAAGAGAAGACTCCAGATTAAGGCTGATGGGACAAGCATCAAGAAAAGCCCATCTAACTAGCAGAGGGGAGAGGAAGGGCGGATAAATAGAACAAAAGAGGCTAAAAGAAGGGGGGGATCAGAAGAAGAAAGAGAGAGAAAGAAAGGAAGAAGTGTTCATTGAATTAGTCTAGATATACTCCTCGAACTGTGCCGAGAAGAACCTTGTGTCTACCTTGTATTTCATCAACGTAAATCTGATCATAATTATAATTGGGCCATCAATCCATACATATTTAATCAAGTATTCTCCAGTCCACTCTCTTTACAAATTCATTTCAAAGATACTGTACGCAGCCTGGACTTCAATCTGTTCTGTTCATAAGCCCAATCCGTAGATTTGTGTCCTTACATATATATATTAAGTCATGAATTTTTGATAGAATCACTCATAACCAATAAAATCATCCATATAATTAAATCCCACATATTACACCCCATGTTTTTGTAATTTTTTTTCACTTTTTTTCCCAAGTTGCAACTTATGCTTATTGTTCATCACGCTTATTGTTTTACTTTAATAAATTCATTTTACTTATTGTTCTTTACTTATGAATTTGCGTGAATGATATTATGCCAAAGGAAGCAGGGACAGAACTACTCAAGGGCTGAGGGGGGCCATGACCCCCTTCCCCCCAAACCTTTAAAAAAAAAAAAATACTAGTATGTATATTAACAAAAAGAATTTTAATTATGGCTCTTAAATTTATATACTTGGCCCCCCCTCCACAAAAAATTTACAAATTGACCCAAGAAATCCAACAAATAGATAACAAGAAAAATCTATAATAAAAAAAATGCTCATACCTGGATAATAAGAAAAATCTTTGGAAAAATCATAAATTCGGTCTAAGCAAAAATAATAACAACAAATCAATTACAAATCCTAGCAAAAAAAATCACAGAAACTCGATGACCTTTACCCAATTTCTCCCTCTCACTTGAGAGCTCCATGCCCCTCCCAAATGACTCTACCCTCACAGCCACAGAGATAACTCCAATGCCACATATTGATCACTTCATCCACACATTAGTTAGACCTTAAAATATTAAGATGTGCCAATTGACTTACAAAACTCTTGATTATAAAATCCTATTATTAAATTTTTTTCAAAAGAAAAAGTACAAATAATAATTAATAAATTAATGCTAACAATGCAACTTTGTCAACCTCTAGTATTGATATTCCAATTTTTTTAAATCTTTGAACAAAGAACTTGCCCCCCCCCCCCCCCCCCCCCAAGCTTGAATCCTGGTTCTGTCCCTGAAAGAAAGTTTATTATAAAGAAGCAAAACAATGGACACTCATTCAAGTTCTTGATTCTCTTATGTAGTTTTTTTTTTTTTTTTTATTCTCAATTTTTGAACTCTTTTGTGTATGTTTTGATTTTGGGTTTTGATTATTATATTTAATTTTTGAGTGTATTGTTTTTTTAATCAGACTATCACTAGGAAAAAAAAATATATGTATTGAGGAATTATTTTGTTTATTATTATATGTGTTGGCTATGGCAAAACTCATATAGGAATGACCAAACTCATTCCATATCTCATATTAAGAAACTAACACAAAGTACTAAGAGAATTTTAAATATAAAAATAAATAAACACTGATAATGTCTAAACTCTACATAATTGGAACTTAAAATAATTTTTTTATATTAAAATTACTTACTTATTTTAGAATTTATTATTACTTTTTATTTAATTTTTTTAAAAATGAGCTTACATATAAATTTTCATTAAACAGTGTATTGCACGGGAATAACACCAGTTATTTAGTAAAGCCTATATTATCTAGAATCATCATTGACAAGTGAAAGGATAGAATTGACGAGATAATACCGTAAAAGGTTACATCATTTAAAACGTGTATGACAATTTTATCTTTAGACAATAACTCTTTAGCTCTCCAGTTTTCTAACCCCATGTTTAATTAACACCATTTTCTAATCTATGTTATCTTTGCATAATTACCCTCGAGTGGTAACAATTTTTGTTCAATGTAGTTGTAAAGATTTAGGGTGGAGGCATAAAAGAAAATTCTAAAATTAAAATTTTAATATGTTTTGCAAAAAAAAAAAAAAAAAAAGGTGTAAAATCTTGTTATTTATTCTCATAATTTCCAAAAGTAAAAAAAAAAATAAAAAAAATAATGATAATTATTCATTAAATTTTGAATACTATTGATTTCTAAGACAAAATAAACACACGCCGAAATGTAATAATTTTTAATGTCTAGGATTACTTACCTTTTTGACCAAAGCATGAGAATTTATCCTTTCCAAAGTTGAGACATGAGATTTAACTCATGAGTCATGATGGTTGTTGAAAGTATTAGTTTTAAGCTAATTCAAGTAATCCACCTTTTTTTTTTTCCTTTCTTCTGGGAAAATGTTAAAAATAGAAAATAACTCAATATTTATTTATTTACTTAACTCACGAGTCACAATATTTAATTTAATATTGTGTATTATTATTTTTTTTATTTTTATGAATTGAGCTTTGTTTTGTTAAAAAAAAAAAAAAAAAAAAACTACTTTGCTGTCTAAAAAAAAAAAAAAAAAAGAGAAAACATGGTTCAAAGTATAAAGGGATGCATGGCATGGAAGGTAAATTGCGGGCAACCAAAAGTTAGAGTTATAAATGAACTAACATGTTAATGAACAAATAGAGAAAAATCAATCGCTGATTGTGTCAGCTATTGCTCATGATGTACTGAATTTATTTTTTTCTTAATAAAGTTACAAGTTTCTCATTAAATAAAAAAACATGTTAAATGAATAATCTGGATTGTACCATCTTGTTGTTCTAATATTCAGTACACAACAAACTACTATTCTCACCATCTTGTGAAGGGTGTGGTGACAAAAATATGAAAAAGGAAAACGAAGAATCTTTAGAAAAGGAAAGAAAGTGATTCTGAAGAAGTGCCAAAGAGCTATTATTTGAGTTGTCAGACATGTTCACAACGTGACAATTTGATCCAACAAATATTCTTACCAGACCAACTATCGATCCCAAATCTTCCCAAACCAAAAATTGTTACTCACTTTACTCCCAAAAAAACAAAAAAAGAATCGTTACTCACAAAATAAGAAATTTTTTTAAATTTCAATAGCATCTAGCTAATTTAGATCTACAAGTTACAGTATTAATTTTCAACATTGAAAAATAAAAGAATCTTGCAACGCTAATGGATCCAATTTCTTTTGTGAAAGCGATCAATTTTATCCTTTGAGAAGCAAATTATTTGCTTTATGGTTCATTTTTCTTGCATGTTTTTCATTCTTTCTTTGATAAATTACTATTTAGTTCTTATTCTTTATATCATATTTCAATCTGGTTCCTAACTTTTAGTGTCGTATTTAGTCTCTATTCTTTGTTGTTATCTCTTAAATGGAAATTGCTAACATGACAAATGACCAAAAAAAAAAAAAAAAGTTAATTGCGTAAACCAATTTTTTATTTTGGTTGTTTGCTATGTCAGCAATTTTCATCCAAAAGATAACAGTAAAGGCAAAATTGATACAACACTAAAAAGTTAGAGTCCAAATTGAAATTTAGTGTAAAAAATAGAGACCAAATACGTAGTTTATCATTCCTTCTTAACATACCACAAATATATGACTTCAGGAAAAAAAAAAAAAAAAAAAAAAACTAAAACTAAATAAATAACCAACATAGAACATATGACACTGACTGGAAGCTTGTATGGTTGTGGGTTTGGTCGGCAATAAAACGAGGGAGACCTTTTGGTAAGATCAATGATGCTCAAAAAAGAAATGTTAAAGCTAGAGGACAGCCTCTTATGGATTACCTTACAAATACAAATTTTCTCTCATTATTAATTTGTACTCCTACCTCACATTTTCAGGACTTAATAAAAATATTTTAGAGTTAACCAGTTAAACTACAAAACTTTTTACTAATAATAATAAATAAAAGAATCACACAAAACCTGCTCAATAGAATTCTTATTTATAAAGCGAAAGGCTTTTGAGTAAGGGTCCGTTTGAATACCGTTTATTTTGTTAAAAACTGAAAATACTGTAACAAAATAATTTTTAAATATGAAAATAATGCCGTAAGACCCATTTTTAATGAAAATTTTGTTGAAAAAAGAAATTTATGGATCTTGTAAATAGTGCACAAGACCCACTAAAAAAGCAGAAACATGCTTCAAAAAAAGTGAAAACGCAAACGCTCCTACAATAATCAGTATAACGGATACTAAGTAACAAAATGAAATGACATCATTTAAACATTTTTTATTATTATTATTATTATTAAAATTTTAAATGTTTAAATGATGTCATTTCTTTTTTCTTGTACCTAGAATTAATTAATTGCTTCTCATAATTTTTTTTGATAATTTAATTGCTTCTCATAATAGTCGTTCTATACAGGCTGCAACAAAGTAAGTTCATAACTCCATTGTCAAAATAAAGAAATTAGTTACCAACATTCAATTAGTTTCTTGGGGATTTTTCTTTCTCCTCTCTAAATAAAATATTTAAAGCATTACCAACTCCCTGCAAATAATGTTATTTAATTTAAATTTACATCTGTTTGATAAACAAGGAAAGACGGTTGAGTGTATGCATGATGCATATATGTAAAGTCAACAATTATTTATCAATATATTGCATTGTAATGGAATCAGCATATGATACTTAAACCAGTAGGTTCATTTGTAGGGGTTTAAATATTCTTGTTTTGATTGTTGGGGCAATCAACTATTTTTTTTTTTTTTTTTATGTTTTTTAATATACAGAGTCAGAATGAAAGTGATGCCCCACAAGAATTGAAATAGATGTTCAAATAGACAACATAGGTGTATCCAAAAAAAAAAAAAAAAAGAATAAAAGAGATGCAAATGCAGTCAACAATAAACTGAATGAAGCGTGCGTGTAAGTTATCGAAAGCTGCTGAAGTCACTATGTTGTCTATTTGAACATGTTAATTTCATTTTTTTATGGGAGATACCTGTTCGTGTAAGTTATTGCCCTGGAAATTATTCAATTTTGTTTGTTACTAGAATAAGGTTGAACGGGTTCTATGACTCTCGAGATAGATTTCTTTTTTTGTCAGATATATAATAAGGGAGGTGAGATTTGAATCATAAACATAAACCACAAATGATATTACTATTACTGAGTCATTACTAGAATAACGTAGAATGACTCCTATCCTATGATTCTCAAGATAAATTTCTTTTTTGACAGATATATAGTGGGGAAGGTGAGGTGAGGTTCGCATCATATACGTGAACCATAAAAAATGTCACTACTACTGAGTTATCATTTAATTAAATGAAGTTTTGTTCGAGAGTAAGAAATTTCAGTTTTAAAATTCTTCCTTTTCTAAATGATACCAATTGAAAATTATTATTTTAGACTCCAAGTATTTTTTTATGTAGTTGTCCAGCGGAATTAATGAATTTATTGTATGAGTTTATTATGAATTCCTCACTGATATCACAAGCAAATTATATCACCTACGGCTATAATACCAAATCACAAATGAAATAATAATAAAGCATGCAATACACAGCTTTGATAACGAAATGGAAAACAAATGAATAATTTTTTCAATGTCAAGAATCCAATTAATCACGTTAAAAATCCACTATATACTATTTTATACTCGCAAAACCTTTGTAGTCCTGAACTCTCTATGTAACCTTTGCAAATGTCTCACTTGCTTTCCTACTATAATAATTCCAGAACATTTAGAATCCTTTGATAGTGATCTGCCTACTAATGAAGCTCGCCCGCATGAACTAGAAAGAACCTCTGGCACTCCAACGACCGCCTCGAAGATTTGCAACAGCAGCTTACTCACTAGAATCAAATTTTGTGGTTTCAAGATGTATAAGAATACACAATAATTTTTCTTGTTTTTGCTTCGAGCATAAGAATGCTTTTTGTATGCTTAAGCTTAGGATATGAAGGTTTTAATTTTGGTATAGCAAACCTACCTTGTCTTTAAGGGTGTGTTTGGTTGGAGGTGAAAGAAATGAGACAAAATATGAGAGAAAAGAGAGATGATTTTTGGTAGAGCCAAGCATTTTTTCTATGCTAACCAAAAATTGATATTCCTAATTTGGAGAATAAACAGGCGTGAAAATATGCTTGCCAGCAGAGTTACCAAATTGCCCCCACTTGTTTAATGTGTCTCACCTACCCTCCAACCACATTCACCACACATATTTCATTGCTTCTCTTTAGCTTCTTTGCACTCAGCACTGCACAGCTCTACCATATGTCTCTCACCCGTGTCTTTTTCTTTTATTTTTTTTAATTTTGTTTATCCTTCTTATTGTCACTCTCTGTGTTTTTCATTGTTAATATTGCTTTGAAAGAGAAATACTCAATAAAAATACTCTTGATTCTTGTTTAAGACTCCTTCTGGGTATAATGTGAGAAACCATTCGTAGATTCATATATTACTCTGAATCCAAAAATTGAAAAATTCAAAGAAAATTAAGGCTAAGGTGAATCCTATAGCTTAAGCCAATTGTAGATCCGATTGAAATTCCAGTATGTCACCTTAGAATTTCTTAGCTTAAGCATTGTATTTATTTTTTTAGCCCATAAGCAAAAATAAAAAAGTGAACAAATTTCTCAAGTGGCTTTTTATAACAACGTCAACACATAAGCAAATCCACACTCACAATTTTTAAACATCTGTACATAATTAATTAAAAAAAAATAGAAAGCGAAATTCAAGAAAAGAAAATTAATATAAGTTTATATGTATGGTGTGTTAATTTTCATAAGATGTTATTTTATTAATTTAATGAATACAAAGAAATTATTTCTTACATATTATGTAATAAGGTCATAAGAATAAATTTATATAAACAACATTTTTTATCCTCTTACTTTTCTCTTCAACCAAATAAAAGAGTTTTTTATTCTTCCAACCAAACAAAAGAGTTTTTTATTCTTCCAACCAAACATACATGAGAGAAAACAAAATCTTTTCTAACGTTCTACTTTTCCATCCTCTCATCAATTTTCTATCTTCCTACTTTTCCATCCTCTCATCAATTTTCTATCTTCCTACTTTTCCACTTCTCCAACTAAATAGACTCTAAAAGCAATGTAACTAAAAAGTGGTTTATATAAAGTGCACAAAATAAAGTTAAAACCTGGCAGAATTTGAAATAAAATCACAAAAACAACCAATATGATGACCCAAGGAAAGCCAATAGATCAACCGTCCCAAGGATAAAAACACTAGGGGGTCTTAACCTATTAATCCCAAGGAAACAAAATCGAACTTATTTGTTTTTGGTTTGTAGTTCTTTAAACTAAATTGTGTGATCATCTTGTATTATGATTTATGATAATTTGTGGTCTTGTAGTTCTTAAAGCTAAATTGTTATTTAAATTTTTATTTTTTGAAGAATCAAATTGTGATGATTTGATGTTATTATGTTTATTGCTTTATTAAGTATCAGATTTTGGTCTTCCATATGGGTGATATAATTGGGAGGGATGGTTATTTTTTACGACCCAAATCTTTTTTTTTTAAGGGCTGAAATCCGTCTTTTATTTTTGGCTTAAGAGGCTTGGTAGATATATCGGTTGAAATAAACAAAATATTAGGCCCAAATTGGGTTGTGCAAAAATTTGGGTTGAAGTTAATAGTAAAATTAGGCCTAAAAATAAAACCTTGTATAAAAAAGCTAATTTTAGGCCCAAATTGGCACGGCCCACTCAGCCGACAGAGCTTTGGCGATTTTCCCATAAATTTGGAACCATAGAGAGGGACGATTGATATGGATGGTTCTCTTTATTTCAAGTTGACAAAAACAGCTTCTCAAATCTGACCCAAGGCCATTGAAATTTGTAACCAACACAATAATTTAACTAGAAAATTGATATACAAATGTAAGAGCTTTTCGCACCAATTCATGCAAAAAATGTCTTTTTTAGCATAAAAATTTACTTTTTCTATTTCACACATTCACTTTTCAAAAAAAAAAAAATTCTAGATGAGATTATTTATTATACATTTTATTTTATTTAAATAATCATTTTTCTTTTTCTTTTTTCATTATTATCTTCATAGAAATAGAAAGAGAGAGAGAGAGGGGGATCTAATGAGAGCAAGAGGTGAAAGCAAAAAAAAAAGAAAGATTAAAATATTTAAATACAAAGCTTGTGATCAATGGAGGCTTTGGGGGTTGGTTGGGTAGAATGTGGGTCTTTTCCTATTTTACATAAACTGATGCAAATACTCTAATACATCATAACTCATAGCCTTATTATCTTCTTGATAAATATTAACGCATATAAGTTGTTGCACACAACCATACACACACAATTTTAGCACTGAACAATTTTAGTGCCAAAATTGCGTGTGCGTGTATACAATTGTTTGTAACAGTTGGTGTTAAACATTCCCCTTATTTTTTTTGTTTTTTTACCTCCCAAATCTCATCTTGGTATTCAGTGTTCACCCTCTGTATTAGTAACGATTACTGTAATTGGGGATTTGGGTTGTTGGTAAGCTTAACATATCATGTAACAATCTAGTATTATTTTAGTAGCAAACTGTTATTGTTTGTTTCTAAACATGATATGATTATGTGAGGCACTTTGAAATCTATGTCATACCAATTTCCTTAGCCTAACGGTGTATCATAGAGCTCCATACATTTACCTTCAACCTCAACAGACTTTAACTAAATCTTAGCTTTGACAGCTTGTTCTGTTTTGTGAACGAGCTAGTAAAAACAACCTACCCTAATGATTTAGAACCACCACAAGTTAGCACATACAAACTGACCCAACCTTTTTTTCTTGCCTTGTTCATATATATATAGATATATTGCTCATTCTTGTCACCACTCCTACACTCGTCTCTTCCAATTCCTGCAACCCAATTACACAAACTCAGTGTTCTTTTTTCTACCTCCTTAAGCAAGTATCCACTTTTTCTTAATTCCATTTACACAATACAACCTTAAACATATAAAATGGGTGGTGGGGAATGTTTCCAATTTGTGGTACATGTGGTAAAAGGCAAATGGTTCACGGTTTTTGCCTCATTGTTGATCATGGCTGGAGCTGGTGCAACATACATATATGGAATCTACTCCAAACAGATTCAGAAAACTCTTGGTTATGATGAAGATGCAATGAATAAGATAACCCTTTTTAGAGATGTTGGTGCAAATGTAGCCATTTTCGCTGGCTTAATAGCTGAGGTGGTACCAACATGGGTTGTGACCCTCATTGGTGCCGCCATGAACTTTGGGGGTTACTTCATGATATGGAGAGCTGTCACAGGCAAAATTGCCAAACCAAAAGTTTGGCATATGTGCGCTTACATTGCCATTGGAACCAACTCTCAGAACTTTGCAAACACAGCAGCTCTTGTCACCTGTGTCAAGAATTTCCCAGAGAGCCGTGGCGTTGTTTTAGGACTAATGAAAGGTCTCGTTGGGCTTAGTGGAGCTATCATAACACAAATTTTCCTTGGTATGTATGAAGATGATTTGAATTCTCTCATTCTTCTCATTGGTTGGCTCCCAGCTGTGGTATCAGTGGTGTTTGTGTTCACACTCCGGACAATGAAGACTGAAAGACAACCTAATGAGCTCAAAGTGTTCCTACTTTTCTTCTATTCAACAATTGTACTTGCATTTTATCTCATGATCATGACATTGCTTGAGAAATACGTTACCATGGGCAACGCAGTGCATTCAAAAAGTGCAATTGTGGTTGCTGTCCTGCTCTTCCTCCCTCTCTATATTGTCTTTAAAGAAGAGAGAGCCCTCTGGAAAAATAAGAAAGAGCGTGAGAATCCTCCTGAGATGACCACTGAGAAATCAGAGAATTCAGAACCCGAGCAGCTAGCAGAGGAGCCGAAAGGGTCTTGTTTTGCAAACATCTTCAATAAACCAGAAAGAGGAGAAGACCACAGCATTTTGCAAGCAATACTAAGTGTTGACATGTTGTTTATCTTTGTCATTTCGTTATGCGGATATGGGACAAGCTTGACCGCAATTGATCAATTTGGACGCATTGGCAAAGCACAAGGATATAGTGATAGACTCGTAGACTCCATTATTACACTAGTAAGCATATGGAATTACTATGGAAGAGTCTACTCAGGCTTTGTCTCAGAACTATTGCTTATGAAATATAAGCTTCCACGTTCGACTATGATGACAGTAGTGCTTTTCATGTCAGGCATTGGAATGCTCTTCGTGGCCTTCCCTGAAATCCCATTTGCATTTTATGTGGCATCAGTGGTGATTGGATTTTCATTTGGTGCACAAGTACCATTAAACTTGGCAATGATTTCTGAGTTCTTCGGCCTTAAGTACTACTCTACACTGTTCAATTGTGCCCAATTGATAAGTCCACTTGGGTCATTTCTACTAAATGCAAAGCTCACAAAATCTCTCTACTTGAAAGAGGCCACAAAGGACCTCATAGCTAAGGGTGTGGATACATCGTCTGTGAAGGACCCAATTTGCATTGGACACCACTGTTTTAGGCTGTCTTTCTCGATTTTGGCCATGGTTGCATTCTTTGGAGCTTTTGCAGCGCTTATATTGACAAAGAGAACGAAAGAATTTTACAAAGGTGACATATATAGGAAGTATAGAGTTAAAGAAGATGAAGCATATAAGAGGTACAAAGGTGAAACATATATGATGTTTACAGAAGACCCTAAGATCAACTAGACAGAGGTCATTCAATCCTCTCAAAATGGACGGTAGTGAGCCTCCAAAGGATGGGTACACAACACTGAAATGGTGGAATGGAAAAAGAAGAAATGGCATTATTAGATTAGCATATTTGAAATGATCAAGAAGGGCTTTAGTTCTTTTTTTTTCCCCCCTTTTTTGATTAATTACATATTGTACTGTACTTGTATTTACCCTGTACTTAGTATACTTGGTGGGATTCGCATCTTATGAGTTAGAAAATGTGTTGTCACTTTTATGTCATACATGAGATTAAAATTGCCATTGGAGAATCATACAAAATCTGTTACAAATTGGCATTATGGATTACAAAGAGACCCACCCAACTGTTCTTACAAAATTTTTCTTAAATTGAGACAGCAAGTTGTTAATGATAGATAATAAAATGTTGCAATTAATTAATCAATAACAAGCAACAACTTACCAACTCAACCATGAGAGAGAGAGAGAGAGAGAGATGGTGGAATGGACAAAAGAAGAAACAGCTGCATAGAAAGTCCAGTATAAAAGAAGGGAAGACAAGTCCATGTCTGCCTCATAGGCATCATTAAGATATATAATTTAGATGAGCAAATTAGAAAAAAATTAAAATGACAGAAGAGAAGGGCTTTATCTCCCTATATATTAAGAGGATTTAGAAAGTCAGTTATAGGTTCAAAAAATTTCAAAAATATCTCTAATCAAATTAGATAATCCCTATTCTTTAAAAAAGAGAAATAGGGTTAAAATTGTAAATCAACAAAATTCAAAAACAAAAAAACTACTAGAGAAACTTTTTTCCTAAAAATTAGAAGACTCTTTATTTAAATTAAATATATTTCACACACGTTTAATACATTTTTTTTCCTAAAAACTAGCACACATTTACTCTATTTCAAATCTTAAATTTTAGTTTCTTAAATATCCCTTCTACAATAGATAAATTCAAATTGAAAAATTACTTTAAACTCAAAATAAAATAAAAAGAGCTTCATCATACATGCAAAGCGTGTGTGATGAGGCTAGTTATTATTATTATTATTACTAGAAGCAAACCACACGATCCGTGGGAATATATAAATATTTTGTAATAGGGTGTAATATATAAAAAGTAATAATTACTTAAAGTATTATTTATTTTAAAAAAATATTTCTACTACTAATTTTTATCCTTTTATCTCTACGAAGTATAAATATATCATACTATTATATTTTGTATGTTTGATTAATATATTTTTAAAGTGAACTATATTTTTCTAACTTCTGTTGTAGTGTATTATATTTGATATACAACTAAACTATATAAATTTCAAATTATTATTCAAATTTCTCATCTCTTAAGGGAATAGTGAGATTATCATAATAATATAAATTCATCACAAAATTACAACGTTATTTTAACCAAAATTAAGATTAAACAAAAGAAATAAAAGATATACTTTATAATAATTTATCACTCAAAAAATGGGTAGGCATTTTCAAATTCATAGTCATGTAGATTGTGTTTTGACGCAAATTAATTCCTATTTCCAAAAAAAACTAAGTACAAGTTTTATGCCAGTGAACTCTTTTCGATTAGTCTAGGTGCTAGGGTTCTTCAAACTGTTCTTCTATCATTGATTTTCTTTCTACTCTTAGAATTGTCCCTCGAGTTATTTTTTCTTTGATGTTGTTTGTTTGTTTTTTTTTTTTTTTCTTATGTTCATCATCATGAACTCCATGTATTTTATTTCTTTGTCTTTTTCATCGTGATTTATATTACTCTTATTACCTCTCCAAAAAAAAAAAAAAAAAAAACTAAGTATTAGCCCAAATCAAAATTCAAACAAAGCTATATAAAAGGGAGAGATAAGACTTCGTAATGGGAAATTAAAAAAAAAAAAAAACACAATACCAAAACAAATATTCAAAAAAGAAAAACCCATAAAAAAAAATCATCAACCTTAAACAAAATTATAAGAAAGAAAAAAATTCACAAGAAAAGTAGAGAGAGAGAGAGAGTATTCATAGTTTTTTGTGAGAAAATATAGATTGAATGAGAAAAATGATATTAAATTTATACAAAATAAAATGGGAGAAGAATAGTCAAAATATAAGAAAGATAATGAAGGAAATGTATCAATAAAGTAGAGAGTAGTGGGGAGATAAAGAGGTAAAGTATAGAATAGTAGAGAGACAAAAATGTAAAAAGGAAGGGGAAAGGTTGAAGGAAGTGTAATAGTAAGTGTGGACTAATAGAGAGAAGAATAGTTTTTAAATTTTTTTTTTTAAATAGGGAGAATAAAAGTTTAGAAAGAGAAAAAAATGTAGAAAATAAGTGAATGATGTGGCCGCTATTGTCGCTCAACAGGAGCGTAATAACAATAAATATTACGCTTCAGCTTATAGAGAGAGAGAGAGAGAGAGAGATATGTATATATATTATTTTGCTTTAATTAATTAGATAGTGTGCTTATATTTCACCTTCCTTTGAATCCTCAAACTCCTTATATAAAAATTATATAAATTCCACGTATTACACATCTAACTAAAAACGACAAAGTTTGGTTACAAACTTGGTTGTAGTTTAAGGCTACAGATTTTACTAAAAAATTAACATGACTACATATTTTAGAAATCTAACCGTTGAATTGTATATTTTTATGTTCGCCAACACACAAATCAAATTTTTTGTTAATCAGATTTATAAACTTATTTTTTATGCATAATTTTATATTACAAAAATTTGAAATTTAAACATTTGATTGATAACATAACTATGGATCTTAAATCTTCTGAAAATTTTGCAAGCATAAAAAATATAAGAAAAAAAATATAATCCAGCAGTAGATTTGTCGAAATTCACATCCAATAAAATGATATTAAATGGAGTTGTAGTTTTAGACTACAACCAAGTTTGTTGTCAAACTTTATTCAACTAAAAATATAAGAAAATTGGAGGGATCCTTTCCCCCTTCTCTTCTTCGCTAGGATTTAATCACATATACCGGCCTAACCTCTACTTCTACAGTATACTTGGTGGGATTGGCATCTTGTGAGTCTAATAGAATGTTTTGGTCACTTTTATGTCTTTACACGTTATAATAAAATTGTTATATTAAAATTGTGAATGAAGAATTTAAATTTTATTAAAAAAATAAAAAAGAATGAAGAATTTACATAATCTTTGTTACTTTTTTATTAACAAATAGAGAACAGCTAAGTTGTTAAGTTGATGATAGACAATAAAATGGTGTAAATGGTTGACCTGCGTAAATAACAAATCATTAATTCGTCAAGAAAAAATTATGAAAAAAGATTATGTATGTACTATAAAGTATTACTGTATGGTTAAATGAAAAAATTTTGTAAACCATATATTCATAGTATGTGGTAGATTATTGGAAGTGCACTACACATGAAATTTACAAGTGATTTGAAAAATCAGCTAGCATTTAATCTTGGTAAGTCGTTTGTAAAAATTTTCAAAAAAATAATATCCCTCAATTACCACTGAAATTCCAAATTAAACTTTCCAGGATATATGAAAAATTAAATCATTTGTTGTGTGAGTTTTATAAAGTTTCATTTGGATTCTATATACTACAGGTGATCCACATATATGGATGATTAGTCATCAAATTATGGGCAAAGATTGTCAATTTCACAAGAAACGGTTAATGTAAAATGGTGACTTAATTAGTGCCCAATTGTAGTGAGAATTTTTTCTTTTTATAGAAACTCTTTAAAAAAATCAATATTCTTACCGGACTTTAATTGATGAGCTTGGCGGTAATTGTATCATTTAAAGTGTTTCATGTTTGTGATTTGAAGTTTGAACACTCTTTCTATTCTTCACTATTTATCTATCGGAATAATATATCTTCTTCTTGAGCTAAAATGAAAAATGATTTCACAACAACTCTTTGCCCCTAAGGCTTTAGATTAACAAGCTTCTAAATATAGAATTTTGAACTTTTTTTTTTAATACAGAATTTCGAACTTAATGGATGCACTAATGGATGAGAGCCTAAGGGGCAAGGACGACTCCAGGATTTTTGTTTAGGAGGGTCAATAAGAAACATAAATTTCAATAATATAGGTAACAATATAAACAATATACAACATCATTTTCAATACTATATTCCAACCAACTTCCATCTTCTTTAAACCATTTAGGATTAAATCGACGCATAAGTCCACCAATTTTTGTTTGAGGAAAATCGTGTTCATGAGGTTGACAATGTTTTTTTTTTTTGTAAATAATATCATCTCAAGTTCATAGTACTGGCAAAAAAATAAAAAATAAACTATAAGTTTATTTAACATATATTTTTTTAATACAATAAACATATTAATTATTGTTGTTAAGTGATTTTTTTGCAATTCTTTAAATACAGTAACAGTAAGGACACATAGAGACTCAAAAATTTAATTTATAATTTTACAATACAAAGCCCCATAGAGACACAATTCACAGTAACAGTAAAGACACATAGAGACACAACCCCACACTATTGCAATTCTTTAATTTGTTTGCAATTCTTTAATTTACAAGTTTGCAATACAAACACCAGCCCCATAGGCCCACACATACATACATACACACACACGATCAGAGCCCGCCCCCCCCCCCCCTCCCCGCGGGCACATACACACGGTCAAATACTCAAAACTCAAAAAAAAAAAAAAAAATCAAAAAGACTATACACCCCCCCCCCCCCCACACACACACACACAGTGATTCAGTGAAAGAGTATATCAAAACACAATAAACAGTGAAATTTGCAATTCTTTAATTTACAAGTTTGCAATACAAACACCAGCCCCATAGGCCCACACATACACACACACGGTCAGAGCCCGCCCCCCCCCCCCCACCCCCGGGCACATACACACGGTCAAATACTCAAAACTCAAAAAAAAAAAAAAAAAAATCAAAAAGACTATACACCCCCCCCCCCCCACACACACAAAGTGATTCAGTGAAAGAGTATATCAAAATACAATAAACAGTGAAAAAGAGAGAGAAAGAGAGAGCTAAAAAACCAGATGAAACGGCGGCGGATGAAGTGGCGGTGGCAGCTGATTAAGGACAGTCCCAGTGGCAGCACCGCTGCAGATTCTTAGGGCTAAAGAGCGGCAGATTTTTTTGTGTGTGAAGCATCCTTTTTCCTTTGGGTTTGGATAGTGAAGAAGAATCGTGGGAGATTTTGGGGGCAGCGTCTATGCAAGTAACGCAGCAGCAAATCTTAGGTTTTATACTTTTATTGGGCCTTTTTTTTATGATTTTTCAAATTTTGATTCATAGGCTTTTTATTTCTAAGATTAAAGACCAAAAATTTGCTGTTGGATTCTTCTTTTTCGAAGTTTAAGCTGGGCTTAAAAAAAAAAAAGCCAAGTTCAAGTGAGGGTGTGCAAATTTGTATTGCAAGGGTTCAAAACAATTTTTTTAATAGTATATATACATAAATTTCGGGTCAGGGGGTTCATTTGAACCTCCTGACTACACTTTAGCGCCGCCCCTGCCAAGGGGTCATTTGGGCAATTATTGAATATCGATAAAACGTTTATCAAATATTCAGGAAAGAAAATGAGGATGCAGCATGATTCTATTATTGATCTTTGTCAACACAAGACTCGAAGCAAAGTTTTGTGCTTCTTGTTTTAGAAAAATTGCAAGGGCGCATTAGAGGTTTACTAATATATATAACCAGAATCAATGTTCTCCTTTTCTAAAACAACTATGGTCTAGGTGCTCACTCATGTCGTCTGTTCCTAGGACTCCATTTTTTTAGCTAGTTCTGGGTTATAATGTTATATATTGTGTGAAGAAACTGGCTAATACCTACATGCATGAAGAAGAACATATACCTATCTTCTCGTACCGTTGTGGAATAAAAATGTCTTAAAAAATATAGTTATCGATCTTTAATTATCTTGAAATATTAGTTAGATTACATTTCCTTCCTCTACCGTCTATGTTTGAAAAAATTTCAAGGTGGATCAAGTGCAACTTAAATCCAATTCATACATATATGACTATGTCATTTTGAATTAGTTACGGATCAATTACAACTTAAATCCAACTCGCATATAGTGTCTAAATTATTTTTTAGGATTTATAAAAAGGAAAATTCTTAGTTTACATTGTACAATCAATATAAATATTACATTAATATTACAATGTAAACCTATTATTATCCGTTTAGAAAAAAAATTATGACGTAATATAGAAATTTTTATATATATATATATATATAATTTTTTTTTTTTAATGAATAAGCAAAACAGTTAAAAACTATGCATTACAAAAAAGTAAGTAAAACAGAAGCTATGAATATATATTTCAGAATTTGGTAGACAGTTAAATTTGATTCATAGACTAAGTCGAATTGATCTGTTGTAAGGTTGAAACTGTTTTCATATGACCCTTTCCTGTTCTGATCTGTGTTCGTAGGTTTAAAACTGAAGATATTTGTTATTTTCTGAATGTTTTCTCAAGCTTTTCAACAAAAACCTTCTTGATTGAGCTTTAACCGCAAACAAATTTTCCTATATCTAAGGTTCAACATCTTTTTCTCTTATATTAACAAGCTTTTGAACAAAAACTCTGTACCCTAATCCATTCCTGTCTTTGAATATTTAGAAACCCAACATCTGCAATCCAATTAATACAAACACAAAACTCTCATTTCTCTACCAACATACTCTTCTAGCCATCTTTGCTTTCGTAACAGAGTGACTAAATTTTACGCTGACCATCTTTGTTAATTCAATTTACAATACTATAGAACCAATAATGACGGGGGCAGCAATGAGTAGCAGTGGGCTATTCCAATTTTTGGTGCAAGTGATAAAAGGACGATGGTTCACGGTGTTTGCCTCCTTGTTTATTATGGCAGGGGGTGGTGCAACATACATATTTAGAAACTATTCACAAGCAATTGTAGATGCTCTTGGATATGACGAGGCAGATATCAATACGATGAGCTTTTACAAGGACGTTGGTGCACATGTGGCAATCGTGGCAGGCCTAATTGGTGAGGTGATACCATCATGGCTCATGCTTTTCATTGGTGCAGTCATGAACTTTGGAGGCTACTTCATGATATGGTTGGCAGTCAAAGGCAAAATCGCCAAGCCACATATTTGGCAAATGTGCCTCTTCATTGCAATAGGAACTGATTCTCAGAATTTCACAAATACAGCAGCTGTTGTCACTTGTGTCAAGAACTTCCCCGAAAGCCGAGGGGTTGTGATTGGTCTTCTAAAGGGTCTTGTTGGACTTAGCGGAGCTATTTTGACACAACTTCACCTTGGAATCTATGGAAATGATTTGGATTCCCTTATTTTACTCATTGGATGGGCGCCAGCGATGGTAGCGTTGTTGTTTATGTTCACAATTCGGTTGAAGAAGACTGAAAGGCAACGAAACGAGCTGAGAGTGTTTTTGCATTTCTTCTATATGACAATCTTACTTGCAATCTTTCTCATGGCCGTGACATTACTTAGGAAATACATTGATTTCCCTGAAGCATTCAACGTTGAAAGTGCTATAATGGTTACTGCCTTGCTCGTACTCCCTATCTATATTGTCATTAGAGAAGAGGCAATCTCATGGAAGCTCAAGAGAATGCAATTGAATAATCTTCCTACCGAGGTAATCATTGAGGAACCACAAGCTTTGCCAGAACATTCATCTAGTAATAACAACCATGAGCAAGAAAACAATGAGAAAGTTTCATCTTGTTTTGCAAACATTTTCAACAAGCCAGAAAGAGGAGAAGACTACACAATTCTACAAGCAATCCTAAGTGTTGACATGTTATATATATTCATTATGTCACTATGTGGACTTGGGACATGCTTAACAGTCATAGACAATTTCAGGGCCATTGGTGAGGCTAAGAAATTACAATCCCGGACCATAAGTTCCATCATAACCCTTATAAGCATATGGAATTACTTTGGGAGGGTCTATGCTGGTTTTGTATCAGAGCTTTTATTACTAAAATGGAAATTTCCCCGAACCAACATGATGGCTTTTTCACTCTTCATCTTATGCATTGGAACCCTCCTCATTTCCTTTCCAATAATCCCTGGTTCATACTATATATCATCACTGCTCGTTGGGTTTTCATATGGTGCACAAGTCACATTGCTTTTCACAATCATTTCCGAGCTCTTTGGCCTTAAGTACTACTCCACTCTATTCAATTGTGCACAATTGGTAAGCCCACTTGGGGGGTTCTTACTAAATTCAATGCTAGTTAAATCCTTCTACAAAAGAGAGGCATTGAAGGATGCTGCACTTGGACCTGATGGGACTTACCCAAAGGACCCGACCTGCATCGGTGACCATTGTTTCAGGTTATCCTTCTCAATTTTGGCTTGTGTCACATTCGTAGGAATTCTTACTTCCCTAATTTTGACATGGAGAACAAAAGATTTTTACAAAGGTGACATATATAAGAAGTTTAAAGTTGACAAAAACAAAAATAGCACAGTTGACAGTGTCAAGAAGTATAATGGAGAAACATATGTGAAGTTTGAAGAGACCAACAAGGCCACACCAGAGACATAGATGGCTCAACAGTCACACACCCTTAGTGGGCGATAATGTATAGAACTCTCACAGAACTTGGAGGAATGGAATGAGAAAAAAGAAAACTGCTCAAGAGAATAATAGGCAATTTGGGTTGGGTCCATTGGCATTATCATTTGATTAGCAATTTTAATTTTCAAAATGTACCAAGTCCTCTCTTTTTTTCTTTTTCTTTTTAGCAAGGATTGTTTAAGTTTTGGGTTTGTGAATAGCAATCATTTTTTAATAAATTTACAAAATCTTTATTACTACTCAATGATAGTTTACATGCTTATTTAAAGTACATTGTCCCCCAAAAGCAAATTCCATTATAAACATGTGTTAGCTAAGCTCCCAGATCAACATATGTGAAATGCACTAAGGTGGATTAATGTAATACCTGCTGATTGAATTATCACTTAATTAAATTAGTGGGAGTTGTGGAAAAAAATTTAGAAGAGCATATCATATTCTAGATAATTATAAATATAAAATTTATAATAATATATTTATACAATTGTCATTGGTGTGCTCCATAAATCATAGTCAAATTATTAGAGTTTTGGTATGAGATAAGATAAGTTCTAAAAGTTGGAACTTTTGGAGACAACGACAGCATCCAATTCTGAAACAGTAAAAAAATAATGAATAAATAAATAAAGCTAAATTGAGACTAGTGCAGGATTCAACTGAACTGTTCCATATGGGAATGTTGTTATTTGACATTCTAGATTTTTATGCAATCCAAGTATCCAACTCGTTTTGCTAGGGCAATTTGTACGGCTCCAACAACACCCCATTCTTTTTGTTGATTGTTGGTTTTCCCCTCGTATTGCAATATGTTAGTTTACAATTCATTTTAAGTAATAGCCTTCAAATTTATTTAGAAGTTGAGTTGGCTTACGGAGACCAAGTGAGTAAACTGGTAAAGTGATAAAATTCAAACTATAAATAGACACTATTAAAATGAGCTTAATCACATGTAAGTTTACCGTAATTTCTCCCTTCTAACTACGAAATTATAAAATAAAATAAAAAATATTCATTTGTTAATACAATTTTTGTTGAGTACTATGAAAATTACTTTTAAATATAATAGGGGCATAAAAATCATTTACATAAATTATAATTTCTTTTGCTTCATTTTTTATACAAACCAAACAAAGAAATATTATATTCTTTTTTTTTTCTACTTTTCTATTTCGTCTAAACAAAGATATGGTAAAACAACAAAACAAAAACAAAAAGCATTTTCTTTCTTCCCATTATTCTACCCTATATTTTCTATTTCTCACATTTTCATCCTCTCAACCAAATATGTCCTAAATTAGACATGTAAACCTCACAAATACATTGTAAACTCGCTTGTATTCCTTCCACTTTGTCATGTAATAGCGGAAACTCTAATATTAATTTCTATGATTTGGGGCTAATAGAAGCGCATTTATACGAACAAGAAAATAAAACATATACACAAAACAACAATATTTATAACTTGATTCAGCCAACTTCATGTCTATGTCAAAATCTCACAACCAATGTCCACCATCAAGGACATGAATTTCAACTACAATTAATCAAATCTCACAACACTCACAAACCCAAAGCCCCAACACACTCACATAACAACAAACTCTAAACACAACCATAGATATTTTTCAACCCCAAAAACCTACCAAATTACTCTTTGAAGAAACCCACTTCATGTTCTTCTTTGAGCATTCTCCTCACTCCATATAAGAAAACCTTTGGGCAAAAGCCACCAAACCCTTTGTAACAATGCCTATTTATAAGGTTTCAATTCTATTTCTTAATGAACAAGGAATAAACAATTATTTCTTCCATGAGAAAACCATTTTCCTTCCATATCATGGAAATACTTGTCTTTCACACCAAGAAAAAACAATTCCTTCCATGCCAAGGGAACCAAGCCAAATCTAATTAAGAAAGCAAATTTATAACCACACTTTTCATTTGGTTAATATTCTCTCTCTATTTTACAACAATAAATGCATTCATATAAAGCTCATCTCAAGCTTTTTTCAATAATTGATTATTTGTTCGGAAGACTCTAATCGAGAGATTAATATAATATATATGGACACCACTTAAACCAAAAGTTTAAGCCAATGAATTTGAATTCAATTATGTTATAATAATCACTCACTTTTTTTATTAGTATCTAATGTCAGGCTTCACAACTCAACTAACCACATTACTTAAAAGTGAATCATCCAACATGTAGATTTCGAATCAATTGCATCCAGCAATCCAGGTGTGGGTTGGACATCCCTAGTACTGATTATAAAATGCATGGCTTTATAGCATTGGTGTTATCTATGATAAAACATCAATCGAGTTGGGCATTATTAATCCACCATCTAATTGAAAAAGACTCGACCCTATGGTCGCACTTCTTTTTTGAGTTGTCAATTGGAATCGATGAGTTCTATTGAGTGAGGGAGGCAGAACAATGCACAATGAGAGAATGGAAGGCGCAAACTATGTTTAGATCCGACCTCCCCCATATGATATAGCCGCACAAAGATGGTGGCAATTGGCAATTGACAATTGAGACTTTAGAATGGCAACAAACGACAATGCTTAGATTAGATCTAATCCTCCCATGATTGACAAGACGCAATTGGTTCAACAATTTAACTCCCTCCAACTCATCAACAGTCAGTACCCAACTGAAATTGGTTCGATTTCACTACCTAAAACCCAATACCAACCAAAGCATTAGCTAAAAATAATCCAAAATAGGTCATATCAATCAGGTGGGTCTGAGTTATTAATCAATTGTTTATACAACCCTAATTACTGGTTAATTACTCCGTAGTTTAGGGCTACTTAACAATAAAGCAGGAAGGTCAAGAGTATTTTTATACCTCAACTTGCTGAGTTATCAAGTTGAGTGTATTCTAATGTGTTTTTCAGCTATACCAACTAATAACTACTCTTGTAAATATCTACGACCACTCACATTTGATCCCTTATTTTATTTGCCAGCTTTGAACTTAAACAATTGCCATTGCCATTTCCATTGTAGTTGTGGTCCAAAAACTTTTCTTTTTCATCTCTAGTGGTCCAATCACTTTTTCCCAATTCCCACTCCTTAAATTAATTAATTATTATCCATTCCTTTCTTTTTGAGAATCTTAATAGAATTATTATTATTATCCTTTCTCATCATTGTTTTTGTGGTACCAAAAAAAAATTTCTAAAACCAAATTCCAATAACGAAAATGAAAAAGTTAAAAATAAAAGCTATAATTATTAGAAATGTACACACATTAAATGACAACAACAAGAACTTTAAATAAGAAATAACAACAACACAACAACAATATGCACAACCCTTGACCCATCATCTCGCCCCACCCACCCACCCACCCACTCACTCACCCGGGCGGCCCGCAAACTAACACCCATGACCCATTCCAATTTTTTTTAACAACCCCGCGGGGACCCCCTTTTTTTCTTTCTTTTTTTTTTTTTTTTTTATCACAAAGAACTAGAGAGCTGGCGGGGTCAAACTTGAAATTACCAAATTACCCCCCCCCCCCCCATTTGACGATGATGAGAGAGATCTCAGATCTTGTCGAGCTTCTCGGCCTTGACGACGGGATTGGCTTTGGCGATCTGCTCTCTTCCCATCTCTTTGAAATCGAAGGTGCAGCCGTGGTGCTCCGGGTACCTGTGGGTCCCGCAGTACGTCATTCCGCACCTGCACTTGAACCCCGTGAGCCCCACGCGCCTCCTGCACGTCAAGCACCTGTTCGCCACCGCCACCGCCACCGCCACCGCCGCCGCATCCGTAGTAACCGTAACCGCCTCCTCCGGCTTCGATTCGGTCTCTTTTACGACGAAAACCGGAGGAGGAGACGGAGGTGAGGAAGACATAGTAACATCGGCTGTTGATGATGATGAGGAGGACGACGACGACGACGACGTGGCGACGAGGGATTGGTTGAGAGCGAGCTTAGCCGAAGAGGATTGCTGCTCCGTGAGCTGCAAATCTCGGTAACATTTGGAACAGAGATTTTGCGTCGCCGGACTCCCGAAAAATCCACAGTTGTTCGCGCATAGCTTTGGTGCTTGGCATCGATGCTCTTCCGCCATGTTTCTATAACCCCAAAAAAAAAAAAAAAAAAACAAATTCCTTAAGAAAACAATTTCCTCTGAAAAAAAAAACCAAACAGAAGACAATAATAAAAAAAAAAAAAGTACCTGTTTGTTTTTTGGTTTGATTTAGATCTGAATTATCGGGGCGTAGATGTAGATATAGATATAGAAGGAAAAAAACAATAGATGTTTAGGAAAGAAGTCAAGAGAAAGAAGAAGGGAAAAGGAAAACCAAGGGAATCTCTCTCTTCAGGGGGGAAAAGATATGAAGGGAAAAAGAAAAGCACCTCCTAGCAGACGCTCCTTGAGGAGATTCCTTGGTCCTCAAAAGAAAATTCCAGACGCCTTCTCTCTCTCTCTCTCTTTCCCTTTTCTTTTCTTTCTCTCTCAAGTAATTAAATTATAACAAGCTCTGTTTTTTTTTCTTTTTTTCTTTTTTTCTTTTTGGGTTTTATTGGTTTCTGTCTCTATAACACGCCTTTAATATTAACGGCCCTCTCTCTTTTGTTGTTGTTTCTAGAAGCCGTTTAAGGTACGCCAGTGGTATCAGGATTAATAATTAAATTAAATAGTTTTGTTTTTTTAATTGGAGGCGCCAATTTGGACCGTCGAAATCGAATTGACGGCGAACGTGGGATGTACGTTGCGGATGAGACGGAAATGATAGAGTAGGAGGAATCTGGGCCGTTCATTGTGTGTGGCGCGTACGGCTTTCTTTATATCTATTTAGATAATTGGTATTTTTTTTTCTTTCATTTCGTGCTATAGAGGAGGGGCACTTTTTGGTGAAAAAGTTACGAGATGACATTACTTTTCGGAATAATGCAACGTGTTCTTGTTGTCGTTGTTGTATGTCAAGTTGTCAACCTCTTGTTTCATGCCAAAATAAAATGTCAATGTCTTGACCTTCACAGTTTGTTAATGACTTTTTTGATAAATATTAAAAAATTGTTAAAAAATTTACTTTTTTTTTATTTTTTATAAAAGTGTATCTACAAACAAAATAGTGATGAATATTGTGAACTTATTAAGCAAGATGAGTGACTATTAAGTATTTTCGAAATATTATAAATGCGTACTCTTTCATCTCATATAATTATGGGTCTTACTAATTAAATTTATGGTAAGACACACAAATCATATGAGAATAGAGATTATGCATTTATTATACTCTGGAGTATTCAATAATTTTTCATTAGGAATATATTAGTTGGGTGCTGTTAATGTGATAAAAATTAAAATAAACTATTCATGTTCTTTTTAGGAACATGGAAAAAACTGAATATGTTTTAAATGTGTGTCAATTTAAATGGAGTATTGAAGAAACTAAAGTACACGTTTGTCAATTTCTAATATAAGTGGAATTTGTAATAGATTATAAATTGTGGGCACAGGGGCTCAAAATCATGTACTAGGCCACGCGACACCTGGAATCCCAAGATCACACGTTGGGCTTTGCAGGGGTACAAACCCAAAGACGCCCACTAGGCCCAATCATGTCCGAGGACGAAGCCAGCTCCGAGGAGATGAAGAGCAAATGCACGGACTCCCATAACATGTTTTTGTGTTCTGGAACAAATAAAGGTAGCCGAGGAGTAGACCTAATCCCTAATGAGTGGAACTCCCTAAAAATATCTAAGGAAAAGCTGTCACCATCGCATTAAATGTGCTATACCTACTCTTCTGATCGCATTAATGTGGAGAAGACCCCGGAATAGTGCAACCTTGGTTACCGCAACTCACAGAAGGCCATAAAGTTTGCAGGATGGGACGTGTACTCAAAGAAAAACTCAGATAATCAACAAGTGGAGGGCAGAGATGATCCGAAAATCACTATATAATGTAAAGGAATCCTTCTTAAAAGGGGGAGGGTAAAAAAGAAGAAGAGAAAAGGAACAAGAAAGCTTGTGTAAACTAAGGATAGCTGAACTGAATCTAATCTCCTCGGACCATAGCCGAGGACAGTTTATTGTATTAAATCCTGCATTCTATCCTTTTTGGGCTCGGAGTTTATCCGGTTGATTGTTTAATCCATTCTAGCCCAGTTTTTGCTTCCAATTTCTCTACAAATTCATTATTGTTGGGCTTTTTGGGCTGGTCCATTCTCCTTTGGGCTGGTACGCCAAAATCGTGTCCTTACACAAATAAATCACAACTGGAGTATTCAATAATTTTTCATTAGGAATATATTAGTTGGGTGCTGTTAATGTGATAAAAATTAAAATAAACTATTCATGTTCTTTTTAGGAATATGGAAAAAACTGAATATGTATTAAATGTGTGTCAATTTAAATGGAGTATTGGAGAAACCAAAGTACACATTTGTCAATTTCCAATACAGGTGGAATTTGTAATAGATTATAAATAAATCACAACTGGTTCATTAACAAGTGTTGGCTGGCATCTGTTAACAAGTCCATATTAGTTTAACTAATCTTTTTTCTCAATGTTTGGGAATATGTGATAAACTTCTTCGATGATCATAAATACTAACACTTATTTTCTATATACTAATTATTAATTATTTGTCATTACAATTAAAATATACATTTTTAACATTAATTTCAAATTTTAAATATTGTTTAATAAACAGATAGTTTATATAATTAGGAATTTTAAGAAAAATAAAGTAAAAGCAATAACTTCAAGGTTAGGTATCATTTTCAAAAATAGAGGTGGTTTTTCTAGGGAGATTAATTTAGTTTATTTAAAATAATAATTACATTCTTTTTTTAATTTCCTAAACAACACTCACAAGAGACATGGGGTGGAATTCTTTTCCATTTTATGTTAATCAAAACTAAGGAAAAAAAAAATATATATATATATATATATGTTCAATCTAAATGTAAATAACAGGGCCTTGCAATAGTTATTTTCCCCAATAGATACATGCTACTACAAATAATACGGCTAAAAGTTGTCCAATTTTTCAGAGATAAATAAGCAATTCTCCGAGTCTTTTGGCTAAATAATGCAGAATTATAAATTTATTTGCGTTATAGGTACTGTTTGAAGTTATTTAGGAAATTGAGGAGAGAGAGAGAATTTCGGCAACTGTGTTGCCGAAATTCAATCAAAAGTATGAGAAAGAAAGAGGAAAAGTGGGAGAGAGAAAAATTCGAATTTCGGCAATAATATTGCCGAAATTCTATTGCCCAATTTCTGCTGCCCGTAGAGAAGCTTATGAGTGCTCAAAGTGATTGTGAGGGGTGCCAAAAAAAAAAATTTTTTTGCCCCCCTATTTCGGCAATGGCATTGCCGAAATAGGGGGAAATTTTTTTTTTGCCCCCCTATTATTATTGTTGTTATTTTGTGTTTATTTATTATCTAATTGTGTTTTTTTTTTTTTTTTTTGCAAATATCACTCTATAATTCTCACAATTGTGTTAAGCATCTCAACTCTCTAATTAAATTTATGTATGTGTTTTGTTAATTTTGAAATTATTTAATATTATTTATGTTATTATTAGTATATGACCACAAAAATTGTAATAAATTGTATTATTGTGATTTTTTATAATCAATTTTACTTTGTTATTATCAATTATTACATCTATTACTTGGAAAAAATATATTACATAACATGTTTGTTGGTTTATTATAAAGATGCATGTGTTTTTCATGAAAAAAAAAAAAGATATGTATGTGTATTGTTGTTGTTATTATTATTATTATTATAAAAATTATTATTATTATTATAAAAATTTTGCCCCACTATTTCGGCAATACCATTGCCGAAATAGGAGGGCAAAAAAAATTTTTTTTTTCTCCCCTAATTTGGCAATGCCATTGCCGAAATAGGGGGCCAAAAAAATTTTTTTTTGGGCACCCCTCACAATCACTTCGAGCGGGCAGTAAAATTTCGGCAATGTCATTACCGAAATTTGAATTTTTCTATCTCCCACTTTTCCTCTTTCTCTCTCATACTTTTGATTGAATTTCGACAACACAATTGCCAAAATTCACTCTCTCTTCTCAATTCACTAAATAACTTCAAACAGTACTTATAACACAAATAAATTCAAAATTTTGCATTATTTAGCCAAAAGACTCCAATTCTCCTCTCTCACAAAAATGCTCTCCTCCCAATCAAGTTGAGAATCAGCACCTTTTTGGCCGATAGTCGAGAAGACCTGGCTAACGTTGCTTAAGCTATAAGTTCTCCTCTTTTTTTTTAATAGAATCTTGACCTTTCACATCTTGCTAAAGTCTTGTTTGAACGTAAAGGACAAATCAGTCTCGAAAAGATTCAGTCTTACTCTTCTCGAATATATAAATAGATATATATTTTAAATGATTTTTAGTCCAAGGCATGCAAGGAGTGGAAGGGAACTCTTTTATAATTTTCTTGCCTCACTGGTAAAAATAATAGGCCTTTTCCATGTTTCTTTTTTTTCCCGCGGAGTTTTAAGGCTTTTACATCCCCTTCTCATCTGTATATTTCAATTTTCATTATGGAACAAATAAGGGTCCATGCAAAAACCCTGCCATCAAAAATGGTGATCTTTCCATCTTGCTCAGTTCTCAGATCAACATTTTCAAATTCAAAAGCAATCTCTGTTGCCTCCTGGAAACTAAAGATCATCAACATTGGGGTGTCAAAATGATACAAAAAGTATCAGCATAGCAATTTCAAATCTACAGTGACAAGTATCAGTAGCTTGCAACACCACTCAAACCACTTTCACTGTTTCACAGAAAGTATATATGATATGAGAAATAAAGGGCAAAATTAAGAAATACTAATCTATCATACAAAGCATTTACATTGCAAGCTAGCTTTGGAAATGGAACTCAAATAGAAGTAAATGAAGGTTTTTTTCCCCCAACCTGCTGCCCAGAGGGAGGGGGGATTTTACTTTTTATATCAACAAAAACAAATAGAAACAAAGTTCCAAAAAAGGGAATCCATGGACCATGTTCTTCGCCCATGTGAGTCAATCTAACAAATGTGCTTGGTACCTTTAAAAATTTGATATTTAATCTGAATCATGAATTTGAAACAGAGAAATATTAAAGTTCGGCTCATGACAGCTATATCACCTTAACGTTTACTTGAAACAATGAGCTACGCAACACCTACAATGTAGGCATTCCAAGCATCTTGTTGCTGAAAACTTTTCACCTCTTCATATTTCACATCACGTCCTTCACCAAATCCCTCTGTAGTTCTGATTTCTTCTGTATCTGGCATTTCTCGAAGCCAAAAATGGACAGATCGGAATCCAGCCTCTTCTAAGCAATCTTTAATCTCAGGCAACGACCACCTGGCACATGAGCAACCAACTTATAACGTTTTTGAAATTTATTCAAGATCACTACTAATAATAAATCCCGAGCTGTTTAGATCATTACGCCTTTCATATCTAGAACACAATTTAATAGAATAAGTAACACAACTTACAGCCTCCAGCTGTATGAAAATGCATGGCGAAGTTTTTTCTGCTGCTTTTGGAGAAGGAAGTGGAGGCTAATCCTTGTTTTTCGCTCAACAACATCAAATTCAGCTTGCTCCCAAACATACTGCACATGCCGATAGCAAATTCTAAACCATAAGAAATGAGGCCTGTGCAATGAAGAATAAGATGAATTGCTATATTTTGATTTATGCTGTGCCCTGGACAGGAATGAACACAAAATAATAAATTAGTTCCTTCCATGTCTTAGCAACTTCAATAGCATTAAGCTATATGGAGATATTTAGATTTCACTTTCTCACGTATTAAACGTCTCTAGCTTAATGATGATTGCTGTCATATAAGCTGTATTTTGGATATCTCACCAATTTGATAAAAGATCCATAACAAACAGGGGGGACAAGAAAGGAAAGATTAAAAGAGAATTCTAGGAAAAGAAGCAGTAGAAAAGATCCTAAGTGGAAGAATTAACAGCAGAAATTGCATACAGAAGTAAAACTAGAATACGAAGGACATAATTTCATTTCTTTTTATTTTTTATTTTTGGCCTGATTATGTTTCATATTATTCCAAATGTTTCTCGTGGCACACAGTTGGACTCACAGCTCTGGAGACTAGATTATTAGATCTCCTTTGAACCTGAACCTGGTCAAATAGATTTATATCTACGATCTTCCTTCTGATACTATTAATGTCATTACTACTTGGAGCAGAAAGATTATACCGTAAAATTGGCAAATCTTCTCTGAAGTCTTAGCTTGTGCTCTGATGATGTCCCACCATATAAATCCATCACAAATATACCACCTTTCTTTGACAAGGCATCAAGGACATGCTTAAAATACAAAACCAGCTCTGCACGTTTATGGAGACAACAGCAGCTATAGTTAAATGCACAAACAATGTCTCTAGGAGGCAGTGGCAAACTCTTCATGTACTTATCATCAGCAGTAGATCCCACTTGCACAGTAGATTCCAATGCACGAGTCTCAGAACCAGCTTTGCCCTCTTGCAGTGTAATGTTACTTATCAGTTCTTGAGGCTCAAAGTTGACTAGCTTGGCTTCAAGAGGTTGCAAGACATTGCCATGAAAGAGGGATATTCTGGAATACCCATCAGCCCCAACTCTACTTATGTTCTTCTCCAAGCACCAATTTAGAGCCTCAAGGTCCAAATCCAATCCCACAGCAGTCCTTCTTGAATTACTGCGGATCCATTCTGCACTGTCAAACATATAGAATTCATTAGGTATTTACATGCTTTTGGCATTGCAACTGCAAAACAAATTAATGACCTATGGCTTAAGAATGGGCAGTTCTCAAATTACAAATTTACTTGCGGGAGAGGAAAAAAAGACAAATATTATATTTATCATAAGCAAAACTTGTTAACATTTATCACAGTTGGACTCAGAAGGTTAACCAAATGAAAGTAAGAACCTATACAAAAGTTACCTCATACAAATTCAAGAATACAATTTAGGCTGCAAAGCTACCATCTTTGTCTTCAAATTAAATGGCATACATAACATACTATTAATAGCTTACTCCATATAAGCCACAGGAGAATAATCTCCATGAAATAATCTTAAGCTATGACTAAGACAGCAAAAGGGTCATAAAACATTTGATAGCTTATTTTTAACATCAAAATCCACAAAATGGAGAATAGTACTGACATGCATACCTGATGGGGGAAGCAAAAGTGACAATTTATTTTGATTTAGTTTCATTTTTTTTGGACATCAATTGTATAATTATTTTAGGCCCTAGTATTTTTTTGATACATCGATAATTGGGGGTGTGGGGATTTGAACCCTAGAAGTCTCTGTTGGAAATACTAGGAGGTACTAACCAATTGAGCAACAAAGCTTTTCGCTAGGCCCTGGTATTTAATCAAGTTAATTAGTATTTTTTTTATTTTAAGTCTAGTGATTTTTGTCATTCAATAAGTAGGGATTCCTAAGATAGTTAGAATTAGGGTTTAGCATCCCTATATAAGTAAACTATGTACTCCTATCAAAAGGAAATCATTTTGATGAATGAAAAACTGCTTTTGGTGCTGACTCCAAGTAAGCCTAGGTTCCAATCCTTTTCAATTTCATTGTTGATTCGTTCTGGTTTTGTCCTGTGTCAATACTAGCTTTAGAAATGTCAAACAATTGCCAGACAATGCCACTAACATGGTTGGTTTATTAAGCAACTACTTTTTCCTTGTGCATAAACCCTCCCTTGAATCATTGAAAGACTTTACAAACAACACATAAAACCAATGCCCTCGCCACAAAGCACCAATTTGGTAACAACTAAACATCATAGGATACAATAATTCAATAAAACCTTGCAGATATGCACTCCAAAGTACCACTATTTATTGGGTAGGAGTATTTCCAACATGTGTGATTCCAATACAGTAAATTCTTGAACAAAATTTCATAAACCAGAAAATGGGAAAAATGGTACAAGCAGACCAAATAGGGTGAGAATGTACCTAAGAAGAGCGGTTCCACAAAAATCTTCTTGGAGATAGAGAGGCAACCTCCCACCCACATACATCAAAAAGAACTTCTGCATATAACTAATGTCTCCCTTCGGAGACTGCATCCAAAACAAATAAAGAATTCACAAAACCCCATCACAATTCTGTTGCAGAAAGTCAAAAATATATGCATGGTGCTTTAAAAGATTCAGTTTTTCAGTTGGGTTTTTCTTTCTGCTCCCTCCAACCAATAAAAAGCTCAGCAATACTAAATTTCCCACATTTTTCTCAGCAAACAAAACAGGGTATTGAAAGAACTAGTGAGACTCAAACCTGTACGGATTGCTGGTAAAGATCAAATTTTGAAGGCATGTTCTTTGATGGGTGCTCTTCATTTTTGTCATCTTCTTGTTCTTGTTCTTCTTTTTCTTCCTCCTCCTCCTCCTCTTCTTCTTCTTCAGGAACAGAAGGCTTGCAATCAGAGGAATAAGAAGAAGAGGGTAGGCTTAGCTGGTAATCATAGTCATCGTCTTGCTCCGCAGCATAGTAAGAGGCTCCTCGATGAGGATTCCTTTGTTGGTGCCTCTGTTTCTTCTCTCGCTTTCCCATATTCTTGATTTTCTTTCTAGTTTCTACCACCACCGCCGCCCAACTCTCAAATAGTAACTGTGTTCTGTGTGTGACACTGACAACGAAAGTCTCTGCCTCGCCCAAAAGAATGGAGAAAAGGCTATCGTTTGTGCTTCTTTCTTATACGGCAGGTCGTTTAGCTCAAGTAAACAGCCAAGCGTTTCTTTGTTTTTTATTTATTTGTTTGGCACTACACAAAAATGTTATTATTATTTATTACCCTCAAAAGTATTTACTTTTAAACTACAAAAGTAATATATATATATATATATATATGCTAATGCAACAATAAATTTTACTATATCTTCACAAATACAGCGTGGTTATGATTGATGTATAATAAAAATGATACTAATGGTAGTCTCATATAAAAATAACGTTATTCTAATCATAATTTGTAAAAATTTTTGGTGGTAGCATTGTTGAAACTAAAAATCACTTTCATATTTCTTTTGATCTACAGCTAATAGTTTGGATTAGGCAAATGACAAATATTTTCCGTTTCATGTATGAGCATGGCGTACATGGGTCGACTTGTGTTGATTTTAGATATTTTTTAACCTTATTGGACCTCATTGTGTTGAGAATATTTTGTCGACGCAACCCACGGTAGCTTTAAATACCCAATCTATGTAAATGGAGTTGGAGCCATTTTGTGGTGCTTACTAAAATAAAATTGGGCAATTAGGTATAATATCCTATTATTGTCAAAACTAAAATTAAAATAAATCTAACTAACAAAGTTAAACTAAGTCTAAAAATCTACAATAAATTAACCTAACAAATTTAAAATGCATATATATTTGTAAACTATTAAAAACATAGATTGGGTTGAGTTATTTGGGGTTGAAATTTTGCCAAATTCCCTTGACAAATAAATGAATAAATAACCCCACCAATCAGTTCATGAAAAAAAAAAGGGGGGGGGGGGGGGGGGGGGGGGTGGGGGGGGGGAACAAATTGTAGCATCATTTGGGTTCATCAAGTTTATGGGTTGAATCACACCCCTATGGATGATGGGTCGTTTCCCAGCAAATAAAATAAACAAACAACTGATTGCTTTAGCTCATATCTATAGAGTAATAATTCATGTTACAGAGTACTGTTAAGATTAGGCAATTGAATGTAACCTGTAGGGGCGTATTCGTTAATTCTATAATTTAGAATACTATGCAAGACACACGATACAACTAATTGGTGTTATGGGTTGGTATTGATCCACAATGGGAAACTTGGATAAGAACGCTTAAATCATAAGAATCTCTTTATATATATATGGAAACTAAAATGTTCTTTATTAAAAATGGTATGACGTATTACATGGATCTCTCTCAAATGTTTTTACTGTCTCTCTCTTTCTATATTACGTGTTTTTTTTTTTTTCTTCTCTTTCTTCTTTCTTCTCTTTAATACGAGCCATCTTCTTTTTCTTTGTATTTTGTTCTTGTCTACCTAGATAACTTTTGATTTTATCGGGCTCTCCTTTTCTGATTCTTTATCATGAATGGCGACTTCTGGGGCCTTTTCTTACTGTTTGTCCATAGTTGACTAGTCCTTCTTTCGCATGTAATATTAGTACCTACAATTGAATGACCTTTTGCACAAGTAATAACAATACTTATAACTGAACAAATCACGACTAAATAAGTTTTTTACAGCTGAATGGTTTCGTGTACATGAATAGTAACAGCACCTAGAAGAGCTTTTTTTCCTCCTATTACAAAAGAGAAAGAGGAAAGAAGTCTTTATAACTAGAATGTCTCAAAACATGTAGTAACACATTAGATACAAATTACATCCCAACAGAGTTGCCCACTAGAAAAATAAACTAAAGCGTGAGTAGCCTAATCCCCTATGCCACCAAAGGTTTCCGCGAAGGAGGAGCTACCGCTGGTGGGTAAGGACAGCTTGATTGAATTCTTTTGACCTGTCAAAAGGGATAGTTCCACTGACTTTTCTGCAATTTCGTTCTCTAAATCTGCAATTTTCACCGTAAGCTTAGCCAACTTCATCTCACCATCACAAATGATGCATGAGGCAGCAGTAGTTTTGAGCTAATCAAGAATGATCCCAAAATAAGTTTAAAAGCACTTTTTTTTATCCAAAAGAAAGGAAAGTATAAGGAAGCATCTAGCAGCAAATCACAGCCACAATGTGAATAAACCTGACTGTGAAATGGATGAATATATATTGTTACTCATGATGACATGTGAGGCTTAGTTGCCTCAAATAGAAGGGTCTTAGGCTGAATAAAGCTGGTACAATAATGATGGCTGAAAGTACTATAAATTTTCCCCTGACCAAGACACACAAGGACCCCCAAGAGTGAACACTTTCCTAAATTTATTTAATCATTGACTGTAACACCCCAAACCCTTAAGAAGGATCTAGATGCATAACCTGTCTTAGAAATAATCAACAATGATATAATGGAACAGAGCGTAATATTTATCCTTAAATAAACTTCTTGAATATCATCAGATTTCCTTAACAATCCATAAAAACAAAACAACAATAATATTCTTGAATGTAAAATCTCCAAATAACATCTCAAAATAGTTCCAAAATAATAATATTATTTTCCTGAAACAATTTTACTAAAACAATTCTGCAATTATCAAGCTCCAAACGAAGTCGTCAATCTAAGGCTCCACTGATCTACCACCAAAAGACACTCCATAACTCTAATCTGAAAGGATGGAAAAAGGGGTGAGCTAAAGGCTCAATAAGAGACTACAAACATGAGGATGTCTTCCAAAAACAAAACGATAATATCATTGACAAAATATAGTCATCACGATACAATTAAAATTAGTTTAAACTGTAATATAATATATTCTATAAGGCTGTTAAAATAAAACACTTCACTATAACACTGCAAACATTAATAAAATAATGACCACATTTATATGCCAATATGCACCAAATAGGTAGAAACAATTTTATTTTGAAAATAAGCAATTTCTCACCTAAAAGAACAGTAGTAAATAAACAGTAATTCAATATGAAAAATATTAGTCAAACACAGACAAAAGCTGCTAAACACTCGGTGGGTGATTTCCCATGGGAACAATAACACTAACCTCAAAGAGGCAACACTAGCTCCGAAGAGCAACAATAACACTGCACCACACCACACTAACACTACTTCGGCCGAAGACCAACACTTAACCCTGTGTTGGCAAAGGTTGCAGACTGTCTAGTTGACCATTTGAAACACTCTTGACATATACAGTTTCACAATAATATACAATAAATAATAGAGTTTGAGTATGTATAAAGCACAACAATGGTATAAGTCTTTGAAACTTCACTTTTGCAATTATGTGTATGTATATATATATAAATATATTTTTACCACAATTATATATATATATATATATAAATATATACGTCTTGAGAGACGTCATGTGTTGAAGTCTACTTACCTCTAGTGGCTAAACCAAGCTTCACTTCAATTGCTCGAAACAACGTCAACTAGAACCTAAATAATAATTAAACAATTCAATAAGGGCAGGTTCTTTAATAACCACAAAGTCCTCTTGATAAAACAATTCCTCAATCACTATGAAGATTTGGCAAGATAAAATTTAACGTGTCTTTCTAATATAACTCCAAACCTATTCTAGATTAAAATAATAGTATAGCATTCCCTAACCTAACATCTAATATTTATATAAGAACACGTTACCATAAGCAACCCTATAACCTATGTGCCTATATACATATACATGAACCCAAAATTACAATTTTCCATTTCGTCCAAACAACGTGAATATGAAAGTCAAAAAAAAAAAAACACAATTCGGCACCCAAGAAATTGGTTCCATGACATTATCATCAATAATAAAAACATTTGCAATATCAATGCCATAGCCAAACACCACGGTGGCAAAAGGACCATTTACTATACTAACAATGATATAATGTAATATATATATATATATATATATATATATACACACTTATATAAAAACCTAATAGCACCAATCTCCACTTTCGGCCAACCATGTGAACTAATCATTGTAATATATATATATATATATTCGGCAATCCAATTTATACATTATTATCATTGAAATTCCAGCAAACTTAATACTAACCCTAACACTAACATGTCAATGATGAAATCCCAGCAAAAAAAAAGAAAAAAAAAAGGCTTTCCTAGAATGATGCTTACCTCAAAACCAAGATGAAGTTGCTGGCTGCCCTGAAGTGCACAGCCTCCTCTTCTTTTGTTTTTGAGAAACCCTAATTTTCTTTCATATAAAGCTGTTGCACTTGGGCTGAAAATTCAGAAGCCTATTTCAGGTTAAGGCTAATTTCACTTGGGCTGAAAATTTAGAAGCCCACTACAACTAAAATAAACTTCCAAGACCCACCTATATTCCCACTAAACTCATTATAAGGTTGTTAACATAGGCTAGGACTTCTAAAGAATTCCAAAGACACTAAAACTCCTAATCCAAAAAGGTTCAAATCCTTTTAACCTTTTCCTTAACTGATAAGAGGCTATTAGTTAATTTTTGAATAGACCACAAAATAGTTATTCACGTTACCCCTTAATATTAATATTAATATTATTATTATTATCATTGTAAAAATCACAATATAAATTAATTATTTCCTCCAAAATAAATAAGCAATTTATCAAATTTACTCTCTAGAAGTGATTAAATTAAATTTAAATGAGACGGGTGTTACATTGACTGCTGGACCCTAAGTATAATTTCACCCCTACTGCTGGAGGACTGATTTGAACTATAACACTGTAAAAAGGACTAATAATACAACAAACTAACAACAGTAATGTGTTTATTGTGTTTTACTGTTGTTTTTTTGTTAGGATGTAGCCTCTATCTCTTGCTTGGGCGGACTTCCACAACACTGAAAGCCTTTGGGCTTTATTTCAAGGCCTATCGTCAAGTTTCGGCTTGGCTACCCGATAGTGTATTTGGGAACATCAAAATTCTCCCCTCATGTTCGCCATAGTTTTCCAAAACCCATGGCGAACATACATCATGCCCATGGAGAATTATGAATTTGTGTTACTAATTTTTAAGCCCATGGAGAATTTTGAATACGCATTACTATTTACTAATATCTAAGACCATAAAATTCTTTTAAAAAAAAAATAATGTAGCAATTATATTCAAAACTTATGACACTTACTTCATATTTTATTATAAGTCCATGGAACTCACTTCAACAGAACCCATGGCAATCATTTATTTTATGTTACATTATTCATCTCACTAACATTTAAATCCCAAATACTACTTAGCACCATCTTCTCATAAGCCCAATACTACTTGGCAATATTTTAAAAGCACAATATCATTTGGCAAACATTATCGTAAAATCTTAAAAGTCCAAGACTAATAATACTTGGCAAGTAAATATCTTACTTAAAGCCCAAAGCTAAAAATATTTGGCAACGTAAATTTTCTGACATATATGCGTACTTATCTATACCACAAGATTTATATAAAAACATAGTAACTATTTAACACTATTCATCATTCCAAAACCCATGGCTAACATACATCAAACCCGTGGAGGAATATGAACTTGTGTTACTGATATTTGAAACTCATAAAAGTCATATTTGAAATCTACAACAATTACATTCATTTTACAAACCCATGGCAAACATTTATCAAAAGTCCATGGAAAACTATATTACTAAAGTAATTATTTATTCTACAATTATACTAAATAAAAGCCTATGATTCAAGTCCATAACAAAACTATTTTATCAATAAAATTCAATCCCATAATCAAAGCCCATGGTTCAAGCCCGTGGCAAATTATTCATCAAAGCCCAAGCCCAATAATGCTTGGCAATATCTTATCAAAAGCCCAATACAACTTGGCAATATTTTAAAAGCCCATGATTTGAGTCCATGGCAAAGTTATTTTATCAATGGAATTTAATCCCATAATCAATGCCTAGGGTTCAAGCCTGTGGCAAATTATTCATCAAAGCCCAAGCCCAACAATGCTTGGCAATATCTTATCAAAAGCCCAATACAGCTTGACAATATCTTATCAAAAGCCCAATACAACTTGGCAATATTTTAAAAGCCCATGATTCAAGTCCATGACAAAGTTATTTTATCAATGAAATTCAATCTCATAATCAAAGCCCATGGTTCAAGCCTATGGCAAATTAATTAACAAAGCTCATGCAATTAAGAAGAAATAGTCGGCAGTTCAGCAGTGATACATGCAGCAAATCTAGCTTATATTATTCTACCACTGGAACTCACACCAGCCATACCTTCCTAAGAGCTTCCAACAAAGAGATGGAGATCTGATGCTCTCAATTATCATCATCTGCTCAACAATTATTAACACATTCAGCAAGTCACAAAGACGCCAAGGAATAAGGAACCATTTATTAAGAAAAGATTACTCCAACGGTAACTGAACACATATCCAGCAGCTTGCCTGGACAAGCAAAACAAGCTCTTTATGGCTGGAAGATCTCAACTATCCCTTTGCAACAAAAAAATTGATCATTTGGATATTGCCATGTTCTCTTTCACTAAGGAGTCCAACGGTAACATCAAAATCAGAACTCCAGCTACTCATGTTTAGAATACTAGTAGTCTTGTCAATCTATACAAACACCTCCAGTAGTCAGAAATTTGATTAATCAAGCATATTCAAGCAAACGACCATTATACAAGATTGTTACTACAAGTGCATGCACTATTTCAAACATCAAAGTGCCAAGATTCCACCATTGAACTTGTCACGGTGCTTCCACTACATAACTCTATTGATCCAACAATGGCCAATCCTTTTCAAGAAACATCTTCACTCATGCATGCCCTTGCAAAACAAGCCCTTGCGAGACAAGCCCTTGAAAAGCAAGCCCATGCACTCGAGGGGCTAAATGTTGAGGACAAATTTTTTCACACCACATGGCTTCAATTCATTGGCGACCCACACCACGTCAACACTATCATGGATTTTGGGAAAATCTCTTCTAAAGCCCAAAAAACCCATATTTACACAAAAAAGGTGTCAAAGTCCACGGTTCAAGCTCATACCACATCATCTCATTTTTGGCTCATGATCCAAGCTCATGAGTCTTATCGGGGGAATTTTGGAAGTTGTGGTTTGGAGGGCCAAGAAGTATGTTTAATAAAGCTCCAACGGTTCAAAGTTGATAAAGGAAAGCATGTTGCTTGGCATGTTTTCCCCAATTCCCTGAACTCTGACGGGTCAGTGTGCAATAGGTAACATTTGGTAAGCCTCTCATATTACATAACACTTAAAATGATAAAACTCCCCATGCTCTTTACATAAAAATTAATGTCCATCATATGATATAAGTTTTAAAATATAATTATATCACATTATTATTTTCATACAAATCAATTCCAAGCACACAGCTAAATATATATATATATATATATATATATATATTAACATCTCATATCTAGCATTAAATGCTTTATTTACTCTCTAAGATTTGGTTAAAATACAAAAAGAGCATAATTACATCTCTTCATCAAATATCAACCAACAAGTTTATTACTTACCAAAATTATATATGGATTAAACATATAATTTTTTCCAAGAGAGGAAACTTAGCTGAAGATACCAAAAAAACAACTCCAGCGGAAGCTACAGACAGCTTCTGCAGCTCCAGCGAAAGCTGCAGACAGCTTCTGCAGAAGCTGTAACAGTTCCAACTAAGTTGCAGAAGCTCCAGCAGATTCACACATGTCCTAAAATGATGTCATTTGCCCATTAATACCCAAAGAAACAAGAGGATTCCATAAAGATTACCTTACCATTTTTAGTTTAACCATGAGTTTAATGCCAAGTATTCTCCTCCAAGCAAATAATGTCATTTAAATGACATCATCCAGCTGTGTCATCAACAATGATATTCCAAAATTTCTTCTTTTGGTTGAAAAACAAAAGACCACTTACCTTGTCAAGGACTTTTCCTTATTTGCTATTTTCCCTTCAACTAAGTTATGATTTAGTTACATAGCTTGACTCTATATAAAGAGGACCAAGCTACACACTAAAATCCAGCAGGGTCATCAATTGATCTCTTATACATCTCCATATACTAACAAATCAATACATACAAACTGGTTAGTCACGTCTGCGTTATACCTCAAAACGACTACTATTAATGTAGTCATAATTAATAAAACTCATATCAATACAATATATGCTATGCTCGACTTAACACATCCCACGCAACACGCACTCAATCAATATTCAACGAATCTCTCGACATCGCAAGTAAAGGGGTTGGTTGGCTGGCTTAACCTTTTCGAGGGATGGGACGAGAGCCTGAGAAGAGAATTGGTCATTGGGAAGGACAAGATCATTCTCTTCAGAAGCCACGGATTCACCCAAGATGGCAACTTTCAAATGCGATATCCTGCCAGCACCCGACGGTAGAATCGTCATTGAATCCACATGCCGCAGCTGATGATGCGAGGTCTTTATAGGCGAAGAAGAAGCCATTCTCCTCACACTCTCACCTCCATCGCTCGATCTGCTGTTGCTATCAGATCTGGACCGGCCATTAGCTTCGTCTCTTCTTCTCGATTTTGTGCCCGACCTCGGCCTCAAACACGACACCGGATTGGCTGTCGAGTGGTCCCTTGAGGAACAGTACAAATTGGAACAGGGCCTTGAAAAGTATCTTATTCATAACTCCTCTTCTTTTTTTTTTTTCTTTTTTTTTTGTTCATGTACATGTTTATAGTTATAGGAGTTGAATAGCAAATTGTATACTTGTCTTGTCTTTACTTTTTATTTCTTGCTATTTTACTTCGTGCTGTTCTGGTTCTCTATTTGCTACTGAATTTTTTTTCTTCTTCTATTTTTGCTTTTGTTAACCATTTGGAACTGTTCCTTTCGTAATTTTAAGGGGGATTGATCTCATCAACTTGTTGAATACTTGTACTTTGTAGTCTTTGATTCGGATGTTTTTAAGTTTACAGATGACATACACATGATTAGTTCAATATTTGGCAAAAGCTTCAAACGTGATAACTTTTATTGTGGATAGGAATTCATATGATTTACGGTTTGCCTCTTGTCGAATGAATTTGCAAGTTCAGTTATTATCGTATATTCATTCTACATTTTTTCTCTCATTTGTGCCGTAAAATACTTGGAATTCATCACATTGATTTTTTTTTTTCATAGCTTCAATTCTTGCTTAAGATGTTGTAAAGTCTTGCTCTTTGCCAATTTTATGTACATTTTTTAGATTTTTTTTTAAAGAATTTTATGGTAAAAGTGCCTTCTCCATCTAATAAAAAGTACATTGACATCTTTTCTAAGGAGTACAACATGATGCTCAGTTCATAACGTAACTTGGTGATACATGCTCTCAATATCAAACCATGGAGAGACTTATCATATGGACTCTCCACCGCTTTATTCATGTCGTCGTGCTGCTGGATTGCCATTAGTTCACTGATATACGACTAGAGCCATGAACTTTAAAGATAAGTCATCACATCACTATCTTTCAATTTATATTGAATATATGTTACTCTATTATCATTATATCACTCAATACAAATTACTTTAATATTATATCACATTCATCATTCAATTAAAGCTATCATGTTAAATATATATTACTTGATCTTTACCATTATTGCAATTATTGATCAAAATTTATTATGTGAAACATATTGTTTGTTTCAACCATCGTTATGCTTCTTATACTTTGAAATTTGCCCATTTTGTAGGCATAAAACCCATAAGAATTTTCATCCCAATATAAAAGCCCGAATCATCCAAGAAATTCAATAACTCCTTGCCGCTGGAATCACCAATCTCATTTCAATCAATAAAAGAAAGTTTTTCTGAATCATCCACTGAACCAAGCAGATTGGAGGTCATCAAAGAAGCTTTATTATCACCATCAAGGCCATAGTAACCCCATGCCCCCTAAAGCCATGGAAGCACCATGCATATTCAAGACCATGGTAACTCCATCATGTTACTAGAATCATTACATTTGCATCATTGGAACCCTTGGAATCTCAAGCATCATTAAGGGTATCAACCACCTCACACCAGGGGGCTTTGATCTAAAAGGCGCAATCAATCTGACATCCCTACATCCAGGGACATTTGTCTTGAAAAAAAGAAAAGTCAATAACAACAGCTATCATTGTCTAGCCATGGCGGAAGGCGAAAATCTCATGGAACCTATCAATGACAAATGGTTGGAGCTATGTCATACTTAACTCAATCATCATATCTCCAATAAACTACCTCGAAAATAACGAGTAAGCATTATCTTTTGCCTTAAACCAATTATGAATATTTCAAGATATTTTTTCTTACGTCAATATTTATATCTTACTCGCAATGATGATCCTTTACAACTTGATATCTCCAAAATAAACTATCATGATTCCGACAAGCTATTTTTAAAAAAATAAAATGTATAACTTCTGTTACCATAGTTTTGGTTTAAGTGCATCATTTTTTTTTTTATTAAAACATATTTCAAACTTATAAACATTCAAATTTGATAACAGCCTCTATGGCTGGACCTCTTCAAAATAAAATGGTCATGTGATTTCAAAAGTAGATATTGCGTCCATGGCCATACTTTGATTTTCATTGTCAACATCAAAAGCCCAATTCTCGCTGGCAATATCAAAAACTCAATTTTCATTGGCAACATTAAAAACCCAATTCTTATTGGCAACATCAAAGCCCATTACTAAATGGCAACATCAAGCCCAGTTTTCATTGGCAACATCGAAAGCCCAATTTTCATTAGCAACATTGAAAGCCCAGTTCTCGCTGGCAAAAGCCCAATTTTCATTGGCAACATCAAAAGCCCAATTCTCATTTGTAACATCAAAGCTCATTACTCAATGGCACCATCAAAGCCCATTACTAAATGGCAACATCAAACCTAGTTTTCATTGGCAATATCGAAAGCCGAATTCTCATTGGCAACATCGAAAGCCCAATTCTCATTGGCAACATTGAAAGCCCAATTCTTATTGGTAACATCAAAAGCTCAAGCTAACTACTTGGCATTATCAAAAGCCCAAGCTAACTACTTAGCACTATTTTATCAAAAACCTAAGCTAACTACTTAGCACTATTTTATCAAAAGCCCAAGGTTATTAATACTTGGCAAATATTATATTATAAATATTTTACTAAGAGCCCAAGTACTATTTTTGGCAAACCATCATTTCAAAAAAATCCCAAATCATTTTACAAAATATTATATCTTGCTCAAAAGCCCAGAGTGAATAATCTTTGGCAAAACAGATTTTTTTTACAAACGCGTTATACTTGAAGCCCAAAGCTAATAACCTTTGGCAAATTAAATTTCCTAACGAGTATATAAGCTAATGCATCATGGCAAATGTTTACACCATATTATCTATTTTATGAAAAAACACCATTCATTTTTCCTAAACCCATGGAGAAATGTGAGTGTGTGTCACATTTAATTGAGCTCGTAGAAATTATATTCAAAACCTATGGCAATTTTATTTATTTTGCAAACCCATGGAAAATATTTATAAAAATCCGTGGAAAATCATGTTATCGAAGTGATTACTTATTCAATGATCAAAAGCCCATGGTAATTATCTTAAACCCCATGGCAATTATTATTTACCTTGTTATTTCACAAGATCACATAAAAGACTCAAATAAAATTATACTATTTCATCCTGATAATTATTTATCTTATCTATATATATATTAAAAACCGAAGCCTCTGAAGCTCCCATAATTTTCCACATCATCATTTTAATTTATAATTTTTTTAATTTTTAAACTAAATAGTGAGAGAGTCCTAATAGGAGTCTCTCTCCCTCTTTTTTCCTCATCATTTTAATTTATAAAAAATTTTAATTTGTTAAACTAAATAGTAAGAGAGTCCTAATAGGAGTCTCTCTCTTTTTTCCTTAATCCTAATAGGAGTCTTTTTTTTTTCCACGTGAGTCTTTTTTTTTAACCTAAAGTGAGCCCTTAAAAAAAAAAAAAAACTAACGTGAGGTCTAATTTAAAAAAAAATTATTTTTTTTAATCCTAATTTTAACGTAAGTCTTTCAAAAAGTTAAAATTTTTAGTTTTATATTATATATAAATATTATTATCTATATATATATATATAAACGAAGCCTCTGAAGCTCCCATAATTTTTCACATCATCATTTTAATTTATAATTTTTTTAAAATTTTTAAAACTAAATAGTAAGAGAGTCCTAATAAGAGTCTCTCTTTTTTCCTTAATCCTAATAGGAGTCTCTTTTTTTTTTTTTTCACATGAGTCTCTTTTTTTAACCTAAAGTGAGCCTTAAAAAAAAAAAAAAACTAACGTGAGGTCTAATTTAAAAAAAAATTATTTTTTATTCCTATTTCTAATGTAAGTCTTTCAAAAAGTTAAAATTTTCAGTTTTATATTATATATAGATAATAACAATAACGCGGCAAGTTCTAAGAATACGAGAATGCAATTTGTAGATCTACTATCAAGATAACATAGATTAGATTGGTAGTGGATAGTAGATATAATTGCAATTGAATATTATGTAAAGTTATCACCATAGAATAGCCCATATCGAAATGTGTTATGTGAAACCAATGATATGAAAGAAAAAGAATTTTTCTAAATCATTATATTGAAGAAATTAGTTATTTTCATTCATTTTCAAATTATACATTTTTAAAATTTAAGTCATATACCTTTAAGTAAAATAAGTACTTTTAATTTTTATTTAACTATCCCGTGCATCGCATAGGTTAGCGACTAGTATTACTAACATTTGAAGCCCAAGACTAATAATACTTGGCAATATCTTATCAAAAGCCCAAGGTTATTAATACTTGGCAAATACTATATTATAAATATTTGAAACCCAATAATAAACAATTTTATTTTACAAATTATATTACTAAGCTCTTAAACTCCTAGCTACAATTCATACCATGTTATAAACCCATCGAATCTATAAGATCCATGGTAACTATTTATTTTACGTAACACTATTCATTTTTCCAAAACCCATGGCAAACATACATCAAGCCCATGGAGAATTATGAATTTGTGTTACTAATATTTAAACCCATGGTAACTATTTATGTTACGTAACACTATTCATTTTTCCAAAAACCCATGGCCAACATACATCAAGCCCATGGAGAAATATGAACTTGTGTTACTAATATTTAAAACTAATAAAAGTCATATTTAAAACCTACAACAATTACATTTATTTTACAAACCCATGGCACACATTTGTCAAAAGCCCATGAAAAACTATATTAGTAGATAATTATTTATTCTATAATTACACTAAATAATAAAAGCCCATGATTCAAATCCATGGCAAAACTTTTTTATCAATGGAATTCAATCCCATAATCAAGGCCCATGGTTCAAGCCCGTGGCAAATTATTCATCAAAGCCCAAGCCCAATAATGCTTGGCAATAACTTATCAAAAGCTCAATACAACTTGGCAATATTTTAAAAGCTCATGATTCAAGTCTATGGCAAAGTTATTATATCAATGGAATTCAATCTCATAATCAAAGCCCATGGCAAATTATTTAACAAAGCTCATACAGTTAAGAAGAAATAGCCGGCGGTTCAGCAGTGATACATGCAGCAAATCTAGCTCATACTATTCTGCAACTGGAACTGACACCAGCCATACCTTCCTAAGAGCTTCCGACAAAGAGATGGAAATCTGATGCTCTCAATTATCATCATCTACTCAACAATTATTGACACATTCAGCAAGTCACAAAGACGCCAAGGAATGAGGAACCATTTATCAAGAAAAGATTACTTTAGTGGTAACTGAACACATATCCAGCAGCCTGCCTAGACAAACAAAACAAGCTCCTTATGACTGGAAGATCTCAACTATCTCTTTGCTACAAAAAAAAAATTGATCATCTCAACTACTGGATATGCCATGTTCTTGTTCACAAAGGAATCTAGTGGTTACATCCAAATCAGAACTCTAGCTGCTCATGTATTGAATACCAGCGGTATTGCAATCTATACAAACACCTCCAACAGTCAGAATTTGATTAATCAAGCATATTCAAGCAAACGACCATTATACAAGATTGTTACTACAAGTGCATGCACTATTTCAAACATCAAAGTGCCAAAATTCCACAATTGAACTTGTCACGGTGCTTCCCACCTTCTAAATATATGCTTGTCCAACGCCTCTCTACACTCGGGAGGCTTGACTCACTAATCCAAAGGATTTCATATCTGGGGGCTACAATTGGGTGTTGATCAAAAAAGTATCAAATATGTCAATATAGGCACTTCCACTACATAACTTCATTGATCCAACAATGGCCAATCCCTTTCAAGAAACATCTTTACTCGTGCATGCCCTTGCAAAACAAGCCCTTGCGAGACAAGACCTTGAAAAGCAAGCCCATGCACTCGGGGGGTTGAATGTTGAGGACAAATTTTTTCACACTACATGGCTTCAATTCATTGGCGACCCACACTACGTCAACACTATCATGGATTTTGGGAAAATCTCTTCTAAAGCCCAAAAGGCCCATATTTACACAAAAAAGGTGTCAAAGCCCACGGTTCAAGCTCATACCACATCATCTCATTTTTGGCTCATGATCCAAGCTTATGAGTCTTATCGGGGGAATTTTGGAAGTTGTGGTTTGGAGGGCCAAGAAGCATGTTCAGTAAAGCTCCAGCAGTTCAAAGTTGATAAAGGAAAGCATGTTGCTTGGCATGTCTTCCCCAATTCCTTGAACTCTGACGGGTCAGTGTGCAATAGGTAACATTTGGTAAGCCTCTCATATCACATAACACTTAAAATGATAAAACTCCCCATGCTCTTTACATAAAAATTAATATTCATCATTTGATATAAGTTTTAAAATATAATTATATCACATTATTATTTTCATACAAATCAATTCCAAGCACACGGCTAAATATATATATATATATATATGTACATATATATATATATATATTAGCATCTCATATCTAGCATTAAATGCTCTAGTTACTCTTCAAAATTTGGTTAAAATACAAAAAGACCATAATTACATCTCTAAAATTTCATCAAATATCAACCAACAAGTTTATTACTTACCAAAATTATATATGGATTAAACATATAATTTTTTCCAAGATAGGAAACTTAGCTGAAAATACCAAAAAAACAACTCCAGCGGAAGCTGCAGACACCTTCTGCAGAAACTATAACAGCTCCAGCTAAGTTGCAGAAGCTCTAGCAGATTGACACATGTCCTAAAATGATGTCATTTGCCCATTAATACCCAAAGAAACAAGAGGATTCCATAAAGATTACCTTACCATTTTTAGTTTAACTATGATTTTAATGCTAAGTACTCTCCTCCAAGCAAATGATGTCATTTAAATGACATCATCCAGCTGTGTCATCAACAATGATGTCCCAAAATTTCTTCTTTTGGTTGAAAAAAAAAAAGATCACTTACCTTGTCAAGGACTTTTACTTATTTGCTATTTTCCCTTCAACTAAGTTATGATCTAGTTACATAGTTTGGCTCTATATAAAGAGGACCAAGCTACACACTAAGGTAGTCATCCCTCTCTCATCTTCCATATTCTGAAACTCTATTCATTTGGCTACCATATCTCTAAAGATCTCTAAAACTCTTCTATACTTCTCCATCTCCCTTACAAAAATATCTCTTCCTAGATAGCACCATTACACACTATCCATCTCTCTTCCACACTTCAATACTCTGAAATTTCACTTATGTTTCACTACCCAAAACACATCTCCATCTCATCCTTTATTTCTCATGCAAAATCTCCTTTCCTCACAAAATACACATACATACTCATCATGTATCTTAAAACTCCATGCCTCACATAGCATACAAGATTCATGTCCAATAAAGTATCTACATATAATTCTCATGCATATTACAAACACCATATCTTACAATATATACATATTTCTTACCATTTCCACACATCTTAATATATATCAAACACTCTTCCAATAACTTATTACTAAAAGCCCTTTCTTATGAAAGGCAAAAACTTATAAAATCAAAAGTCCTTCTTATGGAAGGTAATATCCCTCATATTTGACTAAAAACTAAAAGAGCATTACATGAGGAAAATGATTTAAGTGCATGATTAAGGGAACAAACTTAACCAACCGATGCACACGGCTGGACATGCTCTTTCTCCCTCCAGGTGCACCCATTTTTCCCTTTCAAACATGAAGTCACCATGAAAGGATTCACTTCGCCACGCTGCTGAAATGTTAAGCTCACTGGTGTTGTACGACTGGAGCTGCAAAGTCTGAAGGTTGTTGAAAAAGCTAAGTCCACTGATGCTACGGCTGGAGCTGCAGAACATAAAAGATAAGTCAATGTTTTCCGTATGAACCAACAATTTTGGATGGTTGGATGCAAGACAATGTCCATAGTTGACTATTCAATACCGCTTGGATAGGCTTGACTAGTCCATAGTTGAAACCTTACTTTATCTTCCATAGTTGACTAGTCATCATGAAACATTATGTTGTTACATCCAACATTTTCACGTCATAGGTTTCACTATGCTTACCCCGATATCAACAATATGGTATGGAGAACTAGCTAGTTCATTATGATGAAGTTGGTCTAATTTCGAGTAAAGGCAGCCTAAAAATAAATCACCTAATGGTAAGGATATACCTTGCGAAAGCTTTATGGCAAGATGAAAGGTAAAGGGTTTGATGAACTGAACAGGGTAGCAGCTAAAGACGCACTTACTCAGCCACATTGCCAAGAATGCAGCCCTCCTAATCACACAACTACCAGATTTCTGAAATACGAGAATCCACAAAGAAAACCTGGCCCTTTGCCTAGTGGGTGATGCCGCACGACCCCCGAATGCCTTGTAAAGCCTCTTTTCAATTTTAGCCTCATCATCATCCAACTCCAAATCCATCAGATGCAGCCTCCCCATGCTTGGCAGTAAGAATAATCTCTCTACATCTTCGAGGGTGACAGTGATTTCGCCCTAAGAGAAAAAGAAAGTGTGAGTTTCCGGGCTCTAACGACGAATCAAATACCGCAATGCAATAATATCCCTAAATACATGCCACCCTCGAGACATCAATACTGCTTCAAAAATTTTGGCATCACAAAGAGCCTGACAAAATTCTTCATTCTCAATTTCCTTATCAAGCCAATCGGACCAACCATTGATCAATCCACTGAGGCACCAAAATTGCACTGGTAAAGGTAGAAGCTCCTTCCGCTGGAGGTGCAAATCCATAACCCCAGATGCCGAAGGTACCCATGCAGTTTCAGCATTAGGGGCTTCACCCCTTATGGTCCATTGAGAAGAAGCATCAGAAGCACCAGTGTCAGTCGAAACCACGGGAAATAAGGGAGAAGAGCAGTGCCACGAGTCTTGCAATGGTAGGAGTGATTTTTTCGCAACTTCGGCATCAACGGCAATGAGCGCTTCCTCCTCTTCAGCCATGGACATGATTTGATGATGGAAGCCTCTCAAACACAGATGAATAAGGTCGAAGAAAAGGCACAATAGAGGAAGAACAGAAAGGGTCTCCCTCTCTTCCCTTACAACGCAAAAAAAAAAAAAAAAAGGGTGAAGTGAAGTTCTTTTTTTTTCTCTCTTTCACTCCTCTTTGTGGCCGAAAATCAAGAAAGGAAGATGTGGAGGAAGAAATCTTATCTCTGTTTCCCTTTTGATGGTGCCGAAACAAGGAAGAGGTAAAGCCCTTCTCTCTCTCTTTTATTTTCTCTAATTTTCCCTCTCTATCTGTTTCTCAGCCTTGAAAAAAAAATATAACGGGAAAGGGCAGCATTAATTCCTTGGGTTACACTGAGAAATGTGAAACCCAGCCTTGAAAAGACATGCTAGGGGACTGCAGTTATTGCAGGTAATAGCCACCACCCTGGTATCTGAGATGAGGTTTCACAAGAGTTCACGCATAATGCCCCAAACAGTCACCATTTTTCAAAATATGTGTATATATATACAACAACAACAACAACAACAACAACAACAATAATAAGAGAGTTAATAACAATAAGTACAAATAACTAAATGACTAAGCAAACAATATATACTCTTATATGTATATATGAAACATAGTGATGACAGATTTTTTTTGAAAAATGTACACAAAATATATGTATATAAATAAATAAATAAATAATAAAAAATATATATAAATATATAAATATAAATATTAAAAAAATGATAAAATGTATATATGTATATGCCCAATAACAAAATAACTAAACAATAAATATTCATAAAAATGTACATGAAGCATGGCAGTGCCATGCTCTCAAAATATATGTTCATATATATACACAATATATATAAATGAAAAAATGTGCATACAACAATGATAATAATAGCAACGATAACGCTAATAACACAAAAAAAAAAAAAAAAAAACCTCGCTCGTGTGATCCTAATATTTTTCTTTCAAAAAATATATATATTGTAACTTGATCACACGTGACTCGGGGGGCTAAATGTTAGGGTACTTTTTTACACCTAATTTCATTTACTTTCAATACACACCATTCTATTTAAAGCCCAAGAATACTTATGCTTGGTAATATTTGAAAAGTCTATGATTCAAGTCCATGGCAAAACAATTTTATCAATGGAATTCAAATCCATAAATCAAAGCTCATGATTTAAACCCATGACAATTTATCTAAAAGCCCAATTCTCATTGGCAACATTAAAGCCCAATTTTCATTGGCAACATTAAAGCCTAATTCTCATTGGCAACATCGAAGCCCAATTCTCATTGGCAACATCAAAGCCCAATTTCCATTGGCAACATTAAAGCCCAATTCTCATTGGCACTACTTTATCAAAAAAAAAAAAAAAAACAAAAAAACCCCAGATTATCAACACTTGGCAAAGAAAAAAAAAAAATATATATATATATATATATATCACGGTAAAATGTTATTATGGCAAAAGGGACTGTGGCGATCGTCTCGAGGATCATCCTTTCGTATTATAAACCCATGAAGTGCATAAACATCATTTGCATCACGACGTCCATAATATATACCTTCAACATTCGTGGTAAAACATTTAAACCTACAAGCTCATCATTCAAATTATGATGCGATTATTAGAAGCCATGAACATTGTTTTATGGAATTCATCATAGTAAATATTATTTACAAAAGAATTCTGAAAAACTTGTCCTGTTATTTCAAACATTACAACTAATTGCCCAAAGGCCCATTGCAAGTATTTATGAAAAACCCAAAAAAATATTTACTAATAAAAATCCATGGCAACATGTGCTCACAACCCAGCCCAAGGGAACCAGTCCATGTGAGCAAGCCCAAGCAATAAACACCAGCAAGAGGCAAAAAATTAAGAGTAGGCAAAATAGCCCTTGTCCACCCCTAACTAAAAAGAGCAACTAAGGACTCATACAAGGAAACCAAGCCTTTGAGAATGGACCAAGGGATGTCCCATCGGCCTTCTGCCATCCTTTACCTGACGTGAATAGTACCCAAGGGTTTGTCATGTCAGCTGAAGCCTAAAGGATGATAGAACTCCATCAGACTGCACCTCCAGCGGAAGGAGAGCTAAAACCAAATCATTCAAACTCCAACAAATTGATGTTAAAAATGCTAACGTGATCAAGACGTGATTCATGTGCCAAGCCCATGAATCCTAAAGGGGAAAAATTGGGAACATGTGGTTTGGAGGGCATAAAGAGATCTCCAGCGGAACTCTCTGAAGTAGACTAGAACTTGACACCTGGCTTGAGGTGTTGAATCTTGCTTCTTAGGGGACCAAATCTCAGTTGCGGCATTAGGATTCTCTCTTGATACACACCCCAAACACAATAATCAAGCTCAGCCCAAAAATCCTGACATTTAATGCAAAAAGCTCTAAAATCCCATCATTACTCAAAGAAGCAAGGCAGCCCCTGAAATGGGTTTTCCTACTTCTGATAAAAAACCCCAAGAAGGCTTGACTTTGATTTCGTCACCTTTGAGACGTCATACGTTTTTGGATTCTTGTCAATTAATGTCTCCCTTCAGCTCCATTATAAATAGACAAGCAAATTAACCACAAAGACAAGCTGACTACCCCTCCGAAACTTTGAGATTCGTTGGCCACTTTTTGTTGGTGGTTCAGCTCTCTTGTAGCTTATCATCCATCATCTTCAACCTTCACCCATCTATTCCCAGATATTCTTCACCCCCTTTACACTACCACAGTTCATATATGTCTTCCAACTAGTTACAAACAGCCCATCACTCATAAAAGACTTCAGTCTCAGCATCTGTCCCACACCATTCACTCAAAAAAATAGACCTCATTCAACTCGTCCATACCTTATAAACACACACTCATCGAAATTTTAGCTTAGTACTTGCTACGCCGAGCTGGGGATCTTTCTCTCCTTTCACACCATGCCAATTAATCCTCCTTTTTTTCTTCCTACGGAACCTTTAATCTTTACTTTTTACTTTATTGTTGAAGGATATGATGTATTTTTAACAATCGAACTCTTCCCTCACATTGATGTAATGATGGCTAAAAGTGCAATAAATTCCTCTTGAACAAGACACATAAGTACCTAAAATTTACCTAAATTTGTCTAAATATTGATTGCTGGACCATGTAATTCCATCCCTATTGTTGGACAATTTATCTTTTGGACTTAAATGTAACTTCACCCTTACCGCTGGAGAATTTATTTCCCTTGAACTATTAGAACAGGACCATTAATGTACTAACTAAGTATCATAAAGTTTTTTTTTTTTTTTTGGGCTTTTGTTGCTGTTTTGTTGAATGCAGCCATTGTTTCCTTGCTTGGATAGGCTTGTCATCACACCGATAGCCTTTAGGTGTCCTCTTAAGAGCCCATAGTTGAGTTTCGATTTGGTTCCCTAACATCTTCTTTAGATAAATCACAACAATTATTTCCCCTGACCAAGACACACAAGGACCCCCAAGAGTGAACACTTTTCTAAATTTATTTAATCATTGACTGCTGGACTCTAAGTATAATTTCACCCTACTGCTGGAGGACTTATTTGAATTATGACACTGTAAAAAGGACTAATAATACGACAAACTAACAACAGTATTGTGTTTATTGTGTTTTATTGTTGTCTTTTTGTTAAGGTGCAACCTCTATCTCTTGCTTGGGCGGACTTCCACAACACCGAAAGCCTTTGGGCTTTATTTCAAGGCCCATCGTCGAGTTTCGGCTTGGCTACCCGATAATGTATTTGGGAACATCAAAATTCTCCCCTCAACACTGTTCAGGCGTCCACTTGGATAACTTCTGATCTTATCAGGTTCCCCTTTTATAGTTCTTCATCATGAATGGAGACTTTTGGGGTCTTTCTTGCTGTTTAGGTTTGTCCTCTTGCATTAAATGCGGTGGTGCCAGGCAAGTAACCTCTATTAATATGCAGGCTGTTGTGGAATCATCAAGAAATTTTAAGAAGCTACCTCGGAAAAGTGTGCATACTTTGGGATTTACATCGGTAGTTCGGATATTCTTTGGACACAATCTCGACACTGGGCCTGAAAGGTCATTGGTTTTGACCAATGATCCGAGGATATTCATTTATTATCAGAATGAGTTAGTCAATGCTGGATTTGTTTCCTCTGTTTGGGCCAATGCTTAAAATAGACCCAATGTTTATCCCATTATAATAAAGCCATATATTCACCCTATTACACAACCCATTTAATAATCCTATAAAAAATCAACAACAATATCATCATTTATTATTAATAAGTGGGTTTATTTTAGGGGGATTATTAAGTGGGTTAAACAACACAATCCACATAACATATTAATAAATAGATTGTATTAGTTTTTTTTTTTTTTTTTTTTTTTTTTTTTTTTTTTTTATAAACTGAGATAACATATTTTGATAAATTAAATCGGGAAAAGTTAACCGATGCTCTAGAAGCATAACTTTAAGAGGTATTTTTTAAAAACTTTTATAGGAATAGTAAAAAGTAATAATTTTTTGACAACATATTTATATTTTTTATGAAAGTAGTATAAAATATTTTCCAAAATAAATTATTAATAATTGCTTGAGAACACCCCTTAACATAATATAATTAAAATTTCTTTAACGTTGTGTTTCTTGTTCCTAATCTAACTTTATTAGAGAGGAAAAAAAATGCAAAAAAACAAAGACCCAAGTAAAAGCAAATATTGACTTTGCCAATACAACCCTCCTTCACAACCACTTTCCACTGAACCCCCTTTTATTCCCCACCTCAATGACCTCATTAATTCCTAAAATATTATTCATAATAATTTCTTTTTTTTTATGAGAATTATTTATAATAATTTCATAATAAATTTTAAGTGGTAATTTGTTACCAATTTTAATTTAAAGTCACAATTCAAGTTATTATTTTACACATTAGTACTTACCTTGTCACTTAATATTTATGGTAAAAGTATTGTAAAAAGAGAAATGCTACGTCCACAATATTTTTATAATATTTTCATAACAAATTATAGGTGGTTAGTTGTTATTGGTTTAAATTTGAATGTAACACTAAGATTAATTTTGTATCCCAATAATAACAACCAGTAACAACCTATCACTTAAGATTTATTATAAAAATATTATAAACATATTATTTTTCATTGTAAAAATATTGTAGGCGATATTCCCATGGGATAAAGCCAATAACACACCCAATGTTGCAGTGTTGCACACAATTTCATTTTCTATCCATTCAGAAAAAAAAAAAAAAAAATCATTTTCTATCCAATTCGTAATTAGTAATAAAAAAAAAGTAAATAAAAAAGTAACAAACACGGCAACGCATCCAAATTCCCAAACGCGTCCAATTGACAGACCAAAGAAAAGAGAAAAAAAGAAAAAAGAAAAAAAAAAGAAAAAAAGGTTCCTTCGTCTCCTCTCCTTCGTTTACCTTCTCTTCCTTTTCTTCTCTCCCCCTTCAAAATCCGATCACACAAAAAAAAAAAAAAAAAAGTTTTCCCAATAAAACCTCCAAAATCAAATCCCGATCCCCCAATTTACAAACCCTACCTTCAAATCCAAGCTTCCTCTGTACAAATCAAAAATGATCCTCTCAAAATTCTAGGGTTTCCTTTTTCTACTTCTTCGTTTTTTTCATTCTCTCTCATCGATTTTCAATCCCGGCCTATGCGATTTGCGAAGGAGTCCAAACCATGTACAGCAATTTCAAAGAGCAAGCAATAGAGTACGTGAAGCAAGCCGTACAGGAAGACAATGCCGGAAACTACGCCAAGGCTTTCCCTCTCTACATGAACGCCTTGGAGTATTTCAAGACTCATCTCAAGTACGAGAAGAACCCTAAGATCAAGGAAGCCATTACTCAGAAGTTCACCGAGTACCTCCGCCGCGCCGAGGAGATCCGCGCCGTGCTCGACGACGGCGGCCCCGGACCGGCCTCTAACGGGGACGCCGCGGTCGCTACCAGGCCCAAGACCAAGCCCAAGGACGGCGGCGAGGGCGGCGGAGACGGGGAAGACCCCGAGCAATCCAAGCTGAGAGCTGGGTTGAATTCGGCTATCGTGAGGGAGAAGCCTAACGTGAAATGGACTGACGTCGCCGGACTCGAGAGCGCGAAGCAAGCTCTCCAAGAGGCTGTCATTTTGCCTGTCAAGTTTCCCCAATTCTTCACTGGTTAGCTTCTTTTTTTTTTTTTTTTTTTTTTTTTTTGTTACTTGTTTTGATTGGATTGGATTGGATGCATTGCTTTCTTTGAATGTTGTGTATTTCAATTCAGTGTTGATTTCATAGATGTGAGATTTTAGACAGGAGGGCACATTAAGCATGTCTTCATTCGCATCAAAATTGGATATTTGGTTGTGGAATGTGAAGCTGTTTCAATGTGCTTAATTAGTTTTTCGTTTGCTAGAATCAGTAATTTGCATTTGTTATATAACTGCCATTGCAGCGAATGAACTCTAGCTCAACTTGCACCTGATGTGGAGGGCGAAATTTTGGGTTCAAGACCCATTGGGTGCGTGTGTAACTTATCCATCATAATATATAATATAAGGGTCTTGTTAACTGGTGCCCTTAGGGCATTTGTTAATGGAACATTTTAGGAAAGTTTTTATACCACTGTCATGGAAAATATAAAAAGCTGTTAAAAAAGTCAGTTGCTTTTTTATTTTCCCATAAAAAATTTCTAAAAATATCTTCTAAACCAATGCCATGAGGGCATCCGTTAACTTTTCGCATAATATAATAACCATTGCAATCGCTAGAAACCATTTTACCACAATGATGACACAACCATCATTATCACCACTGTTGGATTAATAGATGTGATTGTGACTTAAGCATTTTAGTTTGAGTGAGAAAAAACACTGTCATGATTATAACTTTCAGTCTTTGTTAGAGGATTTCTATTGATGGTAAAATAAAGTGAAGTGATTTGGATCACTACTCTTTTTAGCCTTTATATGATTTCTCCATACTTCATATGTCAATTTTATTGGTGTAACATATGTATTGGATTCATTTTAAAAAAAATTAATGTTTTCCCTACTTCTCTTTTAGGCAAGAGACGACCATGGAGAGCCTTTTTATTGTATGGGCCACCTGGAACTGGAAAGTCTTACTTGGCCAAGGCTGTTGCAACTGAAGCCGATTCTACCTTTTTCAGGTCTAATTTCCATTGTCACACATTCAACCATTTATTTGTGTATTGGAAATTTCCAATTATCATGATTCTTCACATATATATATATATATATATATATTTTTTTTTTATATATCTTTTTCTGTGCTAGTGAGCAACCACTGATGCTGCTGGCAGTCATATATTGCGGTTACCACCTATTTTTGATTGACTCTGTTACAGTTCTGTTACTTTCTATTTGATGTAATGAGTTGGTGACCCTGTTAATAGCTCCCTTGCTGCCTTTCATGTTGAGACCATTACTTCACTAGAATACATGATTTTTTTTTCTTTTCTTTTCTTTTTTTTTTTTTACAAAAAATGTGAAAATTTAAGGCTGGGGTGCATGACAATATATTCATCTACAGATCCTTGATGTTTTCCAGACAGATCTTAAAAAGCATTTTAAGTATCTTTACCTTGTTCCTGAATGCCTTGAGTATACAAGCTTCCTGATTCTGTCAAAGTCAAGGTCTCTCAAGTAATCTGTGACATAGGTTGGAGTTCCCCTGAATTTCTTGTCCCATTCTGTACAATTTCCTTTGGCTAATTACCTTTATATGTATAAGCCTTCAATGCATAATTAGTATGGTTCGGAGAGGTAAATGGGTGTGTGGGACTGTAAGGAGCCTTATGGTGTGATCCTTTGGAGACATATTTGAATGGGATGGTTGCACTTTCTTCTTGTATTAAGTTTTAAGTAGGAGATAGACAGTGTTTTTGTTTTTGACATGACCCTTGTTGTGGGGATGTGCCTCTTTGTGATGCTTTCCCTACTCTTTTTCTCATCACTCAACACAAAGAAGCTTTGTTAGGGTATCTTGTGCAGGGGAGTAATGGCTCTTTGCTTTGGGATGTGACATTGCTTAGGCCTTTTCAGGATTGGGTGCTGGAGACTCCACATTCTTTTCTTGCTCTTCTATATCCTTATAAGCTTGGTGGGGGTGTGGGAAGGATCAGGTAGGCTGGCTTCCTTCAAGGAAGAATGTTTTTTAGGTGTCTTACTATAAGGTTCTTTCTCAAGGCAGCCCGCATCCTTTCCCGTGGAAGAGTGTTTGGAGAGCCAAGGTTCCTCCTAAAGTTGCCTTCTTTACATGGACAGCAGCTAGAGGTAGGATTCTGACAACGGATAATCTCTGCAGGAGAAAGATTTGTGCTGTTGAGTGGTGCTGTTTGTCTAAGAAAAGCAGCGAGTCTGTTGATCACTTGCATCTTCATTGTGAGTTTGTTTCCCAGCTTTGGTCCTTGATGTTTTTGTCTCCATTGGTCATACCCAGGAGGGTGGTTGACATGATGTTTTGCTGGAAGGGGCATTTTATTAGCCACAGGAGTGCTGCTATCTGGACTGTAGCTTCTTTGTGCATCATGTGGACTGTTCAAAGAGAATGTAATGGGTGCATTTTGAGGGGATTGAGGATTCTCTTTTGGATTGAAAGTTTATGTTGCTTCACACTTGGCATGTTTTGATGGCTATTTGGAGCAGCCACTCTTGTGTCTAATTTCATTGAGTTTTAGACATTTGTACATTTAGGTGATGCTCTTGTAGGTGCCTGAGTACACTACTTGTGTACAAAAAAAACTATGTCGTTCCTTTGCTCCTCCCATCCTCCCCCCCCCCCCACCCCAAAAAAAAAAAAAAAGTTTCTTTACTAATTAAAAAATGTATCCACTCAAGATTATGGCCTTTCAATCAGTGATGGCGAAGCCTAAAAATTATGATTGTGTGACTTGGTCAAGGTTTTGGGTTTTCCTGAGTGGCTTGTGACTAGAGATCTGTTTTAGATTTGAACCCCCTTGCTGGTGCTGTGATCTCACAGTTTGACCAAGAATAGCAGCCTGGAGTCTTACATTGTTTTGAGGATACTTCCTGCCAAATAATTATAATTCCTTAGGGAATCCTTAGAATTGATTTTAATGCATGGCGTTTTACAATCCCAATTTACGAATATTAGTTTTTTGGGACCTTTCTTTTCTAAAATTGTAAAGCCCGCCCTTGTTAGATCTGTTATATGAGTTCCTTTTACAAGTGCAGTTCTTTTCTGAAAATGGTAACATTGAAATATCCTGTCTAGTGATGAGCATGTTATGTCAATTATTACTGATATATATGCATGTGTGCATTGCGCAGACGCCTCTTCCCTTTGCATGTGTCTAGTGATTTTTTTTTTTGTTTTGTTTTGTTTTTTTGTTTTTGTTTTTTATAAAATGTATTAGACTAAGAAGTTGGAATGTGTTACCAATTGTTTTTTTATTTTTTTTTACCCAATAGTGTCTCTTCATCGGACCTTGTTTCTAAGTGGATGGGTGAAAGTGAAAAGCTTGTTTCAAACCTTTTCCAAATGGCTCGTGATAGCGAGCCTTCTATTATCTTCATTGATGAAATCGATTCTTTATGCGGCACACGTGGAGAAGGCAATGAAAGTGAAGCTTCTAGACGTATCAAGACTGAACTGCTTGTGCAGATGCAGGTATTTGTTTGTATGGCAAGAACTTTAAATTTTGCTGCCTAAATTTTCTTTTTAATTTATGTTACCTACTTATATCTTTGATTACTTTTCAGTTAATTGTTTACTAGCTCAAAAGAAAAAAAAAAGGTTTCCAGTTAATCGTGGATGTGTGAAAGGGATTTAATGTAATAGTTATAGAGTCCATTAGAGGCAATATAGATAAAATGGTCAACCACTTATCATAATGTAAATTTTTATCATTAACTTTTTTCACCATCAATTTATTTCTAGCATAGTTTAGTGTTGTAAAGATGATGAGTAACACTGTAACAATTACAGTGTTGTAGCTCATAGATTGATTTTGGGACTCATAATGTCTGTTAAGATGCCTACATTGAGCTTTTGTTGCTATTTATGAAAATTGGGGACTAGGTTAATATCCTGAAGGCATGATATTTGCTGAGCTGTCACAATAACAGCTTTTCAAGACATGTTCTAAATTTTTTTCAATATAATTAATCATATCTTGACTTGACATTTTCTTTCTTACACTCTAGGGGGTAGGGCACAATGATCAGAAAGTTCTTGTTCTTGCAGCTACGAATACTCCTTATGCTCTGGACCAGGTAAAGGGGAACATAAGAAGTTTGTTTCTGTAATTTTTTCTTGAATCAGCAGAACCATTATGTAGCTTGTATCTAAGCATTACTAATTGCAGGCCATCCGGCGGCGTTTTGATAAGCGTATATACATTCCTCTACCAGAAGCAAAGGCCCGTCAGCACATGTTCAAAGTAAGGGGAACCATAATTGAATTTTTTTTTTTCCCCAGTAAAATAAGAGAAGAGAAGGGCATCTTTTTATATTAGCAAAATTTTTCATGTTGAGGATCAATAGCTGACTAAAACATATGGGACTAAGCCTTGGTTGTTGTTGTGTTGTTAAACTTTACAGGTGCATTTAGGCGATACTCCTCACAATTTAACTGAAAGTGATTTTGAAAGCTTAGGTCGCAAGACAGAGGGCTTTTCAGGTTCAGATATTGCTGTTTGTGTAAGTGTGCTGCATATGTGAGATGCTTGATATTTTATTCTTTAACTTTTAGACCAAGTTGTCCTTAATTTTATAAATAATGTGAGGGAGGTCAATTGGAAATGGCTAACCACAGTGCCCTTCATATTTTTTTCTTGACTTTGGCAGGTTAAGGATGTCCTTTTTGAACCTGTTCGTAAAACACAAGACGCAATGTTCTTTTATAAGAATTCTAATGATATGTGGGTTCCATGTGGACCAAAACAGCCAGGCTCTGTCCAAATTACCATGCAGGAGCTGGCAGCACAAGGGCTTGCTTCAAAGGTATTTGCTGATAGTTAGATATGAATACTTGTTATTACCTTTTTCTCTGTTTACTTTTAATTTTCTGGCCTTCTATGTATCATTTGGACGTGTAATGGTCTCATGGTGAATTCATCTCTAGATCATTTGTCAAACCCAAAGTCACTTTGTTTGGATGAAATTCATTGTGATGAAATGAATTAGAGTTTTCAATTCGTTAATGAAACAAATTAGATTGTTTTTGCAATTCAGTTTTATGTTTGGAGTAAAGTTGATTTCGAATACATTTGTTGTTTGTGAATTAAATGGGGATATTAAAATTTATTATTTTATTTTAAAAAAAGGTAAATAGAAATGAACTGAAAAGATGAGCAAACTTGAAGCAATCTGGTCCTTTGTTGGCCAGTTCACATGAATTCATGTCAGAAGTTGAGATTCCAAAAACATGTATTAAATCCAATTCAATTCATTTTTGTTCCAAATACATGATATGGGCTCAATGAATATTCTATTCACTTCGGCCTCATGGGTTACCAATGTTGTTAATGACCTCTAAAATAGGTTACGAATTAGATATAGTTTCTTAGATGTAATACATTAGGTTCTCCAAATGAATTCAAGTGCATAACTGGAATGATTTCAATTCTGCCTGAGATACATAATACTCTTTGTACTGCATTGTTTAATGCAAAGTTGCAAACATGAGTTCGAATTTTATTGTTGAACTTGATATACTGTACTTAAAGAACTTATCTATATCTAAGTTTTTACCCCTTAGGATATTCATTTATCTACAAAGTAACTAAATGGTTGTTTCTGATTAACACCCATGCAGATCCTTCCGCCCCCTATTTCAAAAGCAGATTTTGACAAGGTGCTTGCAAGACAGAGGCCTACAGTGAGTAAATCTGACCTTGATGTCCATGAGAGATTCACGAAGGAGTTTGGAGAGGAAGGTTGAATAATTTGATAAAACGTTATCACGTTGATCCACACACTAGTTGTGAGAACATTGGTATGATTTGTATTTATGTATCAGAGCTGGATCCAGTGAATAATATCCCTTATATTAAGCTTCTTCACATGGGAAAGGTGACTTGACTTCCCCGTTTCTGTATTCAGATGGAAATACTGAGGTTTGATACTTTTGAAATTACTTGTCCCAAATTGTGTAAAGTACAGTTTCAGAATTATGACCGTAGAATGTGGACATGAGGCATATGTGATGCTGATTGCCTTTGATGGTTGGCCCTCTTGTGTTTGCATACTTAGTATCTGATTTAAAAGTGTATTGATCTTTAGGTTTGATCTAAAGGATTTTGCTACGGCTGCTGGAAAATGTTGTTCAGTAGGATGGATGGAGGGTGCCATATAACCAGTCCGCAAATGTCAAAATTTAATGAACTGCCATTTGCCTTGCATCCTAATGTTCCATCATTTTTCAAGGGGCTACATTTGCTGGGAATCTTTAGACTGTCCACTCTGTTTTCAGTTTTTCACAGCCTCAATGATCTATGCTTCTCTTTAATCTAGTCTTTCTTTGTATTTATACAGGGTTTTTTTTTAACCCAGGCAATATCACTCTTCCACCCATTACAGTTAGTCTGTCATAATGAAATACACAAACCTTTCTTTTTAAGGCTTAAAGTTCTAGACAACAAACTTCCAAAATTTTCACATCTTGGGTTCTTTGCGAGTCTGAAAACATTAATGATGAGATTTAAGTATACAATCTTAGCCGGTTATGAACAAATGAAAGTACAGATCTCATCATTAATAAATGACATTTATATAATGATATTGTCTTGTTTGCTAAATTATGGATTCAACATAAACTGCATTTCAAATTGCAATAAACTATAGTCAACAACTTATCTAGCTTTTTGTTGAAAATATACCAAAGTATACTTGCAAGTTGTACCTTGAAAAAATTTGAAAAAGTGAAAAAATGTGAGAAAAGTTAGGTTTGAAAATGCTCTACATAAAAGCTAAAAGTTAAAATCTCAATCTTTAATTTAGTCTTTCTTTGTGTTTATGCAGGTGTTACTCTTCCACCCATTACAGTTAGTCAGTCACAATGAAATACACAAACCTTTCTTTTTAAGGCTTAAAATTCTAGACATCAAACTTCCAAATATTTCACATCTTAGGTTCCTCGCTAGTCTGAAAACATTAATGATGAGATTAAGTATACAATCTTTAGCCGGTTATGAACAAATGAAAGTACAGTTCTCATCATTAATAAATGGCAATTATATAATGATATGTCTTGTATGCTAATTTATGGGTTCTACAGAAGCTGCATTCCGAATTGCAATAAACTATAATTAACAACTTATTTAGCTTCTTGCTGATAACTTTTTACTAAAGTGTGCTAAAAAGTCTACTTGTACCTTGAAAAAATTTGAAAAAGTGAAAAAATGTGGAAAAAAGTGAGGTTTTAAAAAGCTGTACATAAAAACTAAAAGCTCTCTTTAATCTACTCTTTCTTTGTGTTTATATAGGTTTTTTAACTCTAGCAATATCACTCTTCCACCCATTATTGTTAGTCAGTCAAAACGAAATACACAAACCTTTCTTTTTAAGGCTTAAAATTCTAGACATCAAACTTCTAAATATTTCACATCTTAGGTTCTTCGCGAGTCTGAAAAACAGTAATGATGAGATCAAGTATACAATCTTTAGCCGGTTATGAACAAATGAAAGTACAAAGCTCGTCATTCATATTTGACAATTATGTAATGATATGTCTTGTATGCTAATTAATGGATTCTACAAAAGTTGCATTTCGAATTCGAATAAGTAGTCCTATAGTCAACAACTTATTTAACTTTTTGTTGAAAACTTTTTGCTGAAAATGTACTAAAGTATACTTGTACTTTAAAAAATTTGAAAAAGTGAAAAAATGTAAGAAAAAGTAAGGTTTTAAAAATATGTACATAAAAGCTAAAAGTTAAAAGCTTAGCTTATAAGCGGATACCAACTCACCCTTACAATTAACGGACAAGATGCTCTTCCTTTAGTATATAATACTCCTCACTAATGTATTCCAATTTATCATAAGGTTGAAACTTGAATGTCATATTTGACTCTTTCATTCTCAAAACAGCATAAGCCGGCCAAAGGCCAAAAGAGTTCATATGGAAGCCTTCAAAATTGTTAAACGCATACAATCATGTGTATCATCCGAGTATCTCAGCTTATATGAAAACTCAAACCAAAGAAGCATCATGCCGGCATTTGAACTTGTATTGCTTGGGCAATAAAAAGGGGTTGAATTATTTTGCACAAGCATCAACGTTTCCCTTTTTTCAGCTATTGCAATCTTGCATTTTTTAACATAAATCATGAGACTAGTTAAAGTTCTCACTCTTCTGTTCTTCATTAGATTTGTTTTCGTGATGCAACCGCGACCAACGCAAAGGTAGGGGACTCTAGATAGAAAATGCAATAGTCTAGAATGAGTTAGTACTAAGAGTTGGAGCCTTTTTTTTTTTTTCCTAAAAAAATGCTCTTGTTTTACATTATGAAAAAGAAGTGTTACGTCCACAACATTTTCATAACAAATTATCAAGGGTAAATTATTATTGGTTCTAATTTGAACCCATAACTTGAATTACTTTTTTATCTATCCATAGCAATCAATAATAATCTATCACTTAGGATTTGTTGTGAAAAAAATTGTGTAAATATCATTTCTCTTATGAAAATGCCTTAACCATCAGGAGTGCATTTTCACTCACAATGAAGAATTAATTACCAAATATGTTAGTTATATACTATACGAAACACAAGAATGCTAATGTGGAATTGAGGATCACATCTTCTTTTATATCCTTCAATCTTCTAATTGTAGTTGTCCATATTGAGACTTCCCCCATCGATTTCCTTTTTCTTTGTAACAAAAAGAAAACAATTTCTAATATTTGTCAAGATTATGAATATTACAGGCATAGCTACCTTCATCAGCTCTAAAAAAATGTGTTCCACCCCCTTCTTTCGATCGCTAAACTTAAACAAAAAAGGCCCCCCCATCCCCCCTAAGAAAAAAAAAAAAAAAAAAAACTTAAATACAGCATGCATGGAATAACCATGAAATCTAATAATGCTCCTTTTTAACAATTTTGAGTGGTATGATAATGAAATACTCCATTGTTGTCACTGTTCACGCATATGGTCAAAATGGCCAAGTACCAACTTTGGCTGAAATATTTAACAATTTACCATAAATTCTGAAACATTTAGCAATATACTACTATTTTGAAACTCGAGTTCATGAAGCTCGAGTTCTAATAGAACTCAAGTTTAAAAAAATCAAGTTCCAAAAAAATGTAACACGTTGCCAGAATTTGATCTGTCATTTTATAATTTAAGAGTTCATGTGGAACTCGAGTTTTAAAAATTTGAGTTCCCTGTAATATGAAACTTGAGCTCTTGAAGCTCAAGTTTCTTTAAAAATTGATGTGGCCTTTTGCGTTTGGGACATGCTGAAGTGAAGAAAAGCTGCTGAAGTGAAGAAAAGAATTAGACTAAAGAAAGTACAAGTCAGGTGTGTGCAATTGTAGTGAAGGACAGGTGAAGTGTAGTAAAGAAAGCAAGGATGATGCCCATGCCGCGTGACTTGTGAAGTGAAGGACAGGTGAAGTGAAGTGAAGTGCGTAAAAAGCACAAGTTAGTCATAGTGTAGGTGTCTACTCTAGAAGTAAGGTGTTGTAAAAGTTTTGTTCAGTGCAGTGTTATGGCACTTGAGTTTTATAAACTTAAGTAACACATTACAACACGTGGCCTTTTTAATTAAAATAATCCAGATCTTTTTCAATTAAAATAATTTAGATTAGTGCCATGACAGTTTTTTTATGGAACTCGAGTTACAAGTCAAACTCGTGGGTCACAAACTTGAGTTTTAAAAAAATGGTAGGTTGTTAAATATTTTGCAAATAGTAATAGATTGCTAAATATTTCAGCCAAAGATGGTATTTGGCCATTTTGGCCCGGTGCTTTAACTAACACAGGTTTCTTTTTCTTCTTCTTTTTATTTTAATAAATATTTTTGTTTCCTTTTCCTTGTAATTTGCAGCATTACATAGTTTACATGGGGGAACACTCTACCCCAATTCGGAATCTGTGGTTAGAGCCAACCATGAAATACTTGCTTCTGCTACAGGAAGGCAAGGCACTAACTTAAAACAACTATATGGAGCTAATTTTACTACATATTTATTTCCATTATGAGACATCAAATAACAAGTTCATAGGAATACTACAGATTTTCATAACCGAGTTTGTTATAGTACTAACATTATAATTTAAGTTCTGATGGAGCACAACAATCGGCAAGCTATGCTCACATCAGAGCAAGCACAACAACTTGCAGGTAGCTGATTTAATGTATTTATTTATTTGTTTGTTTTTGGTAAAACAAAATGAAATACATGATCCAACACTGATCATTACATCCACAATGGAGGTAAAATAGAATGCCTCCAAATTCAAATGCATCTTCAGCTCAATCTTCATTCCAAATTTGAACATGATTTTTGGGTGGTTTAAGTAAAGTTTAACACATGACCAACAATAATAAACAACAAAATCCATTGGTGATAGCAGAGGTATGCTCTAATTGAATTCCTTTTACTTCTGCTGCAGATAAAGATTTGATTGTTTCCGTGTTTCAGAGCAAGATGAATAAGCTCTGCACAACACATTCCTGGGAATTTCTAGGAATAGATTCTGAACATCAATATAATCAAATGCCAATGGAATCAACTTCAAATATCATTGTCCGGTGTAATTGATACAGGTAAAGATTGAACTGCTTGTGCAGATGCAGGTATTTGTTTGTATAGCAAGAACTTCATATTTTTGCAGCCTAAATTTTCTTTTTAATTTATGTTACCTACTTATATCTTTGATTACTTTACTGTTAATTGTTTACTTGCCCAAAAGAAGAAAAAAAAGGTTTCCAGTTAGTAGTGGATGTGTGAAAGGGAATTAACATAATAGTTATAGAGTCTATTTGAGGCAAGATAGATAAAATGGTCAACCACTTATCATAATGTAAATTGTAACAATTACTGTGTTGTAGCTCATAGATTAATAACAATTGCATTATCGTATTTTAGCAAAACAAAATTACAGCATTGTAGCTCATAGATTAATAAAGGTTTTACATAAAATTTTATATGATATTCTTCATCTGGGCTTATGGGTTTTTGCAATTTTACCTCGTCGTCCTGTTTATCACTTGGAAGTTAGGTCTCATTTTGGTACTCATAATGTCTGTTAAGTTGCCTACATTCAGCTTTTGTTGCTATTTATGAAAATTGGGGACTAGGTTAATATCCTGAAGGCATGATATTTGCTGAGCTGTCACAATAACAGCTTTTCAACCCATGTTCTAAATTTTTCAATATAATTATTCATAATTTGAGTGGACATTTTCTTTCTTATACTCAAGGGTGTAGCGCGCAATGATCAGAAAGTTCTTGTTCTTGCAGCTATGAATACTCCTCCTGCTCTAGACCATGTAAAGGGGAACGCGAGAAGTTTGTTTTTGTAATTTTTTCTTGAATCAGCAGAACCAACCATTATGTAGCTTGTATCTAAACTTTATTAGTTGCAGGCCATCCGGCGGCATTTTGACAAGCGTATATACATTCCTCTACCAGAAGCGAATGCCCGTCAGCACATGTTCAAAGTAATGGAAACCATATAATTGAATTTTTTTTTTCCTTCAGTAAAATAAGAGAAGAGAAGGGCATCTGGTTATATGAGCAAAATTTTTCATGTTGAGGATCAATAGCTGACTAAAAAAGTTGGGTCTAAGGCTTGGTTGTGGATGTGTTGTTAATCTTTACATGTGCATTTAGGTGATACTCCTCACAATTTAAGTGAAAGTGATTTTGAAAGCTTAGCTTGCAAAATGGAGGGCTTTTCTGGTTCAGATATTTCTATTTGTGTTAAGTGTGCTGCAAATGTGAGATGCTTGATATTTTATTTTTTAATTTTCAGACCAAGTTGTCCTTAATTTTATAAATAATGTGAGGGAGGTCAATTGGAAATGACTACTTGCTTCAAAGGTATTGGCAGATAGTTAGATATGACTACTTGTTATTACCTTTTTCTTTGTTCACTTTTAATTTTCTGACCTTCTCTGTATCATGTGGACACACAATGGTCTCATGGTAAATTCATCTTTAGATCATTTGTCAAAATCCAAAATCACTCTGTTTGGATGAAAGTCATTGCGATGAAATGAATTAGAATTCAGATTTACTATTCAACTCGTTAATGAAACAAATTAAATTGTTTTTGCAATTCAATTATTTGTTTGGAGTAAGTTGATTTGGAATTCATTTGTTGTTTGTGAATTAAATGGGGATATTAATTTTTTTAAAATTATTTTTAAAAAAAGTAAATAGAAACGAACTGAAAAGATGAGCAAACTTGAGGCGATTTGGTCCTTTGTTGGCCAGTTCACATGAATTCATGTCAGAAGTTGGGATTCCAAAAACATGATATGGGGGCTCAATGAATTTCATTTCTATTCACTTTGGCCTCATGGGTTACCAAATGTTGTGAATGGCCTCTAAAATAAGTTAACGACAAACTTAGGTACAGTTCCGTACATCCGATTAAATTAAGACAGATAACTGGAATGAATTCAATTCTCCTTGAGAAATATAGTATTGTTTGTACTAAATTGGTCAATGCAGCATGTGGTTGGATTTTATTGGGGAACCTGATATATTGCTCATAAAAAAACTATATCTAAGTTTTATCCCTATGATATGCATTTATTTACAAAATAACGAAATGGTTGTTTCTAATTAACACCCATGCAGATCCTTCCACCCTCTTATTTCAAAAACAGATTTTGACAAGGTGCTTGCAAGACAGAGGCCTACAGTGAGTAAATCTGACCTTGATGTCCATGAGAGATTCACGAAGGATTTTGGAGAGGAAGGTTGAATAATTTGATAAAATGTTATCACGTTGATCCACGCACTAATTGTGAGAACATTGGTATGATTTGTATTTATTTACGTATCAGTGCTGGATCCAGTGAATTGTATCCTTTATATTAAGCTTCTTCACATGGGGAAGGTGACTTGACTTCCCTGTTTCTGTATTCAGATAAAATGCTGATGTTTGATACTTTCAAAAATCACTTTCCCAAATTGGGAAAATTTTGCTAAATAATACCTAACCAAACTTATTTAGTTATGTAGTACATTTTTGGACAAACTCGAGTTCCAAGTGAAACTTGAGTTTACCAAACTCGAATTCCAGCCGTTATATTTGATCAGAGATTGTCATAATGCTTGGAACCAAGAAAGCATGGGTGCGGCTACAGGGTTGCCACACCCGCACCAGATTCGCCCTTTTTTTTTTATTTGCACCGATTCAGGCCTAAACTGGCCGATTTAGCCCGATTCCGAGGGAAACGGGAGCCGAATCGGTCTGATTCCAGCCAATATGGCCACCGAAATAGACCAATACGGCCAATTTCGACCAAATTGGCCGCCAAAATAGACTGATACAGCTGCCAAAATAGGCTGAAATGGGCAGTTGGCTACCATTCTTTTGCTTCGTGTGGCCTTGTGAGAGAGAGAGAGAGAGGGAAAAAAAATGGAAGAAGAAGATGAGAAGACATAAAGAAATGGTTAGAACAGGTTAGGAAGAATAATTAAGGTATATAACAAAAGAATATAAATTAAGTAGACTAGTCGCAAACCCGCGCGTTGCGCGTGATAATTAATTTTATGGTGGCTTTATTAATTTTTTTTTTTTACAATTTAAACTAATGTAATAATGAGTAATGTATTTCATAATTATATTTTTATTTATTATGGGAACAATCATAAATGTAATATAGGAACAATCTAAAACACCAAAAAAACGTGAACTAAAAAAAATTAATAAAACTTAACAATGATTAATTGAACCAATATTAGGATAAAATTTTGTTTTTGATAATCTATTAAGGTTATTTTCTTTGTAAAAATTATAATTTCGACCACCCAAAACATATTATCAAATAAACAATAATTAGCAAAATCGAAAAATTAAATTTCTATACATGCATTGTTATAAAATAATAATAATTAAAATAAAATTGCAAAAGTTAAAATTTGTTACCTATCCGATTATTTTCGTTTGGCTAACCTTTACTTTTCTTTAAATGAACGGCATTATAGAGTACTTTTAATATAACTATTAAGAGTACTTTGTTCACCACAAAGGATTAGAAAATAAACAAAAATTAGTAAAGTCTCATAGTTTAACATTTAAATTGAGTACTATAAAAAATCATGATATGTAACAGAATAAATACCAAATTATCCAAATCATGCTATGTAATGGAATAATATTATATTTTTATATGTTATATTTAATTCTTTAGAACGCAATAGGATAACATTTAACAATCAAAGAGAATAAAAAAAAAAAAAAAACAACAACAACAATTTAAAAAACAAAACTAAATAGTATTAACCCAAAATAGAGTTTTAAAGAATTAAAAAAAAAAATTATCAACCTAAAGTAGAGATGCAAGAAAAATAAAAAAATCCACCAAAAAATTTAGAGAGAGAGAGAGAGAGAGAGAGAGAGAGAAAACCTTTTTGTTTTTTGTAAGGGAAAGCTATGCATAGAATAAAAGAGATATTGACATATTTATAATAAGAGAGTGTGAATAATAAGAGACAAAAATAAAGAAAAATGAAGGGAAAAAGGAAGAATGATATTAATGTAGAGGGTAGTGGGGAGATGAAAAGTAAGGGAGGGGGAAAGATTGAAGAAGTAGTGGGGAGATGAAATGGTAAGGGAGAGAGAAAGGTTGGAGAAGTATAAATATTAAAAAAATAAATGTTAAAAATAATTATAGGAAAATTGAAAAGAAAAGAAAAAAACCCCTAAAGCTTGAAAGACTTCAACGTTTTGTTTTTTGTTTTTTGTTTTTTGTTTTTTCCATTAAACTGAAAAGCTTCATAAAGTTGAACTGAAAATGTTTTGGGTTGAGCTTGATAGTGGAATTAAATAAATAAGAGGTGGGCTAGATCAATTATATAAATTTATTATAAGGTGATAGTGGAAGTAAATAAATAAGTAGTGGGCTGCATTTATAGGCCTGAAAATTGTAAAAACCATTTAAAAATTGTAGGACAAATTATATTAAAAAAAAAAAAAAAGAATGACGTGGCAGCTGATGTGGCGCAACGTGAGAACAGCAGTATTAAACATTACGCTTCAGCTTTTAGTAATATATAGATATAAATGGGGAAAGTCAATTGTTTCATGTGGGTGGGCTTGGGAATTAGAAAAGGAGTAAAGGAACCTTCTTGAAAGGTGATTTTTTGTTTATAATTACCAAAAATATTGATTTATTAAAAACAAATCATAAATTATTGTTTTTTAATAATAAACTCTACCCTTTATTTGAATTTTTTTATATAAAAAATATTAAATTCACTATATAAAAATATTTTAAATAATTTTTTAATCGTCGCATCCCGCCGCACCCGCACCCGCACCCGCACCCTACTTTTTCAAAAATTGCCGAGTCCTGCACCTGTACCCGTGCTTCATAGCTTGGAACTTGAGTTTGGTAAACTCGAGGTTCACTGGGAACTTGAGTTTGACAAATTCAAGTTTCAAAAATACATTACTGAATAAGTTTGACTTGATGCTTTTTTCTTAAATATTTCCAAAATTCATGCTGTTTGGCAAAAAAGGCCTCCCAAATTGTGTTTAATCAATAAAATGATAATTTTAAAAAACAAATACTTGTTCTAAATTGCGTAAACAGCAGTTACAGAATTATGACCCTAGAATGTGAACATGAGGTGTGTGTATGTGATGCTGATTGCCTTTGATGGTCCTCATGAATATGCATACAAATTTTCTGATTTGAAAGAGTATGGATCTTTAGGTTTGATCTAAAGCATTTGCTATGGTGCTGGAAAATGTTGTTCAGTAGGATGGATGGAGGGTGCCATATAACAATCTTCTGCCATTTGCCTTATATCCTAATGCTCCATCATTTTTTGAGGGCTATATTTGCTGTGAATCTTCTGCCATTTGCCTAATATTTTAATGTTTCGCTCAAAAGTCATGGTAACTTTTAAGGGTAAAGCAAGTAATATTATACATAATACACTCTTTTAATCAATGTGAAATATATATATTTTTTCTTTTTTGAAAAACACACATAAGGAAGGAAGAAAAAAATTCTAATATAAAGGTACACCATACTTAACTCGAATGCCATAGTTTATTTTTAATGTCTTAGGTTCAATTTCTCCTAGTTTGTAATAGAATTCTCTGCTATTCTGGTAATTTTGGTCGACCAAGGGTTGGTCGAGTATCAGGCGAAGTTGTCACCAACTGAAGTTCAAATGCTAAAGTTGTGTCAAACTACCAAGATGGAAATCACTCGACTAAAGTTCTTTTTTCAGCAATTCCAATTTTTAGCACTTGAATAGCTCAAATACAAATCAGCCCACTAAAACAAAATACAAAGTAATTAAATGAAAATTATTAATTACAAGAAAATTTTGACATGCATGGAATATGCAAACACGAAATAAAACATAACAAAGAGGGACAAAGGGAGGTGGATCTGCTTATTAAAATTTTATCAAGTAGGTGACACTTCTGACTAAAACATATTTATTCAGGGAATTGTAGGCTAGGTGGACTAGAAGACTAAGTCAAAGAAAAAATGAAAATTTTGTTAAGCCATCAAATAGATTGCAACTCTAATTTTTATATTCAATACTTTCATCATATTGGATGATACATACTATCAGAAAAATTTAATAATTTACTTTAAATAGGAAATGCTTATCTTTTTGTTTGATTACGTTTTGTTTTGGTGTTTTTTTTTTTTTTTTTCATATATAAATTGACCCCGATTAATTAATTCAATTACTCAAATTGATTAATTAGGTCAAATTATATGCAAATCATGGAGGCACCAACAAATCACCAAATAAACTAAAACTTAGTGGAAATTAAATGAACACAGTGATTTGTTGAAGAATAGAAAAAACCTCTCGCAAGGAAAAAATCTCACAAAGTGAATTTTAGGTCACCACTTTTGAGAATCCACTAATCAAGAACAAGCTATTACAAGTATAATGAATCTTACCACTACTAGGCCTATCCCAAAATACCAACTTACAGTTGAACCTTTGCTCCAATTCCCAATTGGATTTGATCTTGTAAAAGACTTCTTCCTTCGCACGGATCTCAATACGTGACTAACTCTACAACAACCATTTGATTGTTGTAGTTGATTTGCAACAACTTCACATAAAAACACCAATAAGATCTTTAATGTTGGTGCTATAGATTTTGCTTGGTTACAGAACTCAAAGGTGTACTAGAAATGCTACAATATCTCTTTCTTTAGTAAGAGAAAGCTAAGGTTTCAAAAAGAAAACCTTATGAAACTTTCTAGGGTTAGGGTTAGGGTTAGGGTTTTCTTTCTCCACCTCCTTATTTAAATAGGAGCTTAATGGGTCATTTAGATGAGCTCTCCTCTTCCAATTAGGTTTACACAAATCATGGGCTTTCCTAATCCTATTAGGATTATGTAAACCCATAAACAAATAGCCTCTTAGAATAAAACGTTGCCAGTTATATTCTGAAATTCATTAGCTCAATAAATCAAACTTGTGTCGAGCTTCTTCATTAATCCTCAATAGATGCTAGTGTCGAGCCTAGTGTCCAGCTTTAATGAAACAGTTTTTGTTCACTTATTTCTTGGATCAATCTTCATGTCTTTAATGATATCACTTGTTAAGTAAACTTCACATACTTGTTGATACATTAAACTCAACTTAGATCTACCCAAATATAAGTAAAGTGCGTTTTGTCAAAATACAAACCAATACATAGAAAATATGACCCTAACACTTATGAAAGAGTGGATGATGAAAAATTATTTTACCATGATGGATACTTAGTTGACATAAATTAAGATTTACGAGGGAGGACTAGGTTTTTGGCCAAAATTTTTTTTTAAAAGGAAGGTTGATTTGGTAATTTATAAATTTCTCACACTCAAGTTGGTAAATAATGCTAAAACAAATATTTAGTATTAGGGGTTTCAAATTCCAATTAGTTAAACTAGTAAAGCCTCTTATCATAGAATAAGATATTTGAGGTTTGAATCATGTCAATACCAAAAGCCAATTTGTTTCTAAGCTTGATGATAAGGAAAAAGGAAAATGTTGATTCTAAACATGTTTGGAGTCTTGGACTCTAACCACCAATAAGAAGAAAGTATGTGTCTTGTCATATGCAATGCACATGACATTTGGTTAATTGCACTGACTTATATTATGGACAAAATTTAGCTATACAATTAGTTGTAACTTAAGGTTACAACTTTACTCAATATCTTTTTATTGGAGGTGAATTTTAATAAATCCACTATTGGATTACATTTTCTTCTTATATTCTCCAAACTTGCAAAATTTTTATAAAATTAAAAATCAATAGTTATATCATAATAAATTGTTTAAATTACAAGTTTTCATAGTTTAAAATTATGCATAAAATATAAGCTTATAGATCATTTTATAGTGAATAATATCTGATTGAGAAAAATTTGACATGTGTATTAAGAGCATAATGAATATGAAATTTAACAGTTAGATTTTTAAAATTTATAGTAATATTTATTTTACTTAATTAGGTTGTAGCATTGGGCTCTAACTCGTTTTGTAGCTAAATTTTGTCCCTATATTATTATTATTATTATTATTATTATTATTATTATTATTATTATTATTATTATAGTCTAGGTTGACTAATTGAAATATCTAACTTGTACAGCACGTATACAAATTGGCATATCCAAACTTCACCAATAATTCAACGCCTATTAAACACCCTCCCCATAAGAACTATCACAACCCACGTTCATACAACTCATGTTGATTGTCAAACCCAAAACAAATTTAAAAAAAAATTCATATGTTGATTGTCAAGAAAATGCTAAACTTGAGAAATTGGAAGATATAATAAATAAGTGTAATATCATAATTGACACTGCTTTATCACCTAAAACTAAGTTGTAAACACACATGGTAGAGTTCCAACATATCCAGGACTAATAATTTTTACACTCATTCTATTTTACTGACATTATTTTATGACCCAAAGAAACCATATAATAATCTTAGTTCTAGCTCTGCCGGCAGAAACGGGCAACCTCTTTGCCTTCTTTTATGAGTAAGCTTCAAAAATTGATTCCTCTTCAATTTTGATTCATCGTTTTGAACTGAGTTACAACTCTATTAAATATCTTTTTATTGGATGCATGCAAATTTTGACAAATTCACCATTAGTTTACATTTTCTTCTTATATTCTAATGCTTGTAAAATTTTCAGAAAATAAAAAATCAACAACTATGTCATCAATCAAATGTTTAAATTTCAAATTTTTGTAGTCTAAAATTATGCACAAAAAAAGTTAATAGATCGAATAGTAAATAACATTTAACTGACACAAAATTTGATAGTGTTAAAAACATTAAAAAAATTAACATGTAAATCCAATAGTTAGATTTTCAAAGTATATAATCAGGTTAATTTTTTAGTGGGAACTGTACCCAAAATTTATCCCAACTTATAATTAATTGTCCATTTAATATATGTTCTTAGAACACACATTAATCATCAATTTTAAAAAACTTTTTTTATAGAGAAATGAAATAGCTGTCAAAAAAATTGGCAACTTTTTCATTTTTTTATAAAAAACTTCTTAAAATGGTTTTACTAATATATACCCTAAGGGCATATATTAGTAAAACCCTAAAAGGAATTTTTTTATAAAGTATTTATGGTAATTTGAGTACCCTTACCCAATTAAAATGAAATAAAAAGGGGTATATATGGTAATTTATCAAACTTTTCTTATAGAAGTCACGTAACACCATTAAAAAATTCCTTGTTCTTTTATAACAATAATTAATGGTACCACCAATAATTATTGTTATAAAAGAACTGGGAATTTTTCGATCATGACCCATGAAAGAGTTTTTTGGCTGCCACGAAAAAACAAATACAGTCTCCTTATTGTCATTGAGAGAGAGAGAAAGAGATACCGTGCCGCTTACTTTCTCGTCGGCGCCGGTACGTAAGTTTCATTGATATCTTGTGACTAGTTATTATATCCTTGTTCTTTTCCTTTGATGACTTCTTTCAATTTCGAATTAGATAACTAGTGTTTTTTTTTTTTTTTCTTTTTTTTTAATAAATCATTTTCTAGTTTTAGAATTTTTTAGATTAACTTTGATATTCATTGCTGTTATTGTTAATCCACCGATCGTAGGTGGTCTATTTCTTCTTCAATTTTTTTTCTCTGACTATAATTCCCAAATCCCAACGTCCATTGGTTGCATCTACCTTTTTGCGAGCTATTATATAGTTAGTGCTCTTTTCTCTGATAATATATAGTAAGTGCTCTCTAATACTGTGTTTCACAAAATTGTGAAGGAAAAAGATCCCATGGTCTGTTTCCTTATGGAGACTATACTAGATGAGGACGGGTTTGAAAAATTATATAGCAATTTACCTTTTCAGAACAAGGTTATTGTTAAACGTCCTAATGCAGGTGGTGGGTTAGTTTCTTGTGGAAAAACTCTATTAATCTAGAGATCATTAATTATACTGTCAACCATGTCTTGGCTATTATAACGGAGGAGGATGGTTTTAAATGGTATCTGACTGGGTTTTATGGGTGGCCAGAGGCACAACAGAAGGAAAAATCATGGCAATTGTTACAATATTTGAAGATATTTGTAGAGGGTCCGTGGATGGTTATTGGGGATTTTAATGCATTCTTACATGCATCGGAGAAGCAAAGCACAAGACCACCTCAATATGGGCAGGTTGAAGCTTTTAGGGAAGCTTTGGAGTCTTGTCAACTTCAAGATCTTGGTTACAGGGGATATCCATTTACTTGGAATAATAAAAGACCGGGTGAAGCAAATACAAGAATTAGACTAGACAGAGGAGTTGCAAATGAAGAATGGAGAGTGAGATTTCAAATGAGCACAATTACTCATCTATCAACACATGTTTCAGATCACCTACCAATTATGTTGCAAGTTCAGTCATTTCCGTAGCAAAGGTAGCAGTGTGAGAAGTCTTTTAAATTTGAGGAAGCATGGTTGCTCTCTAATGAGTGTGAAGAAACTGTAAAGGAGGTGTGGGGAAGGTCTGGGGATGGTTCATACGGGCTGCTTTCTATTAAAAATAAAATTCATGCATGTGGGCTGGAATTGTCTAGTTGGAGTTCAGCCAAACCAGATGAGGCAGCCATAAAGGAGCTCCAGAAACGATTGGACAGGCTGAATGAAGCTGAAGTTAGTGAAGAAAGTAGAGCTGAATTTCTGGATGTGAGCAAAAATATGGATGATCTCTTACAAAAACAAGAAATTTACTGGGCACAAAGGTCTAGAATTTCTTGGATGAAGCATGGGGATAGGAATACGAAGTTTTTTCACTCAAAAGCAACACAAAGGAGGAAGAAAAATCATATAAGTGGCATACAAAATTCACAAGGGCAGTGGGTGGAGGAGTTAGAGGAGGTGGTTGAAGTAGCTTCGGCTTATTTTAACAATCTTTTTAGTGCAGGTGCAGCTGACCAAATGGAGGAATATCTGAATGCAGTTCCTAATAAGGTGACTGATCACATGCAGGAAGTCTTGTCATGTGAGTTTACCACAGAGGAAGTTCAGATGGCTCTATTCCAAATGGGACCTACAAAGGCCCCAGGTCCTGATGGTATGAATGCCCTATTCTATCAAAAATTTTGGCACATAGTGGGTGATGATGTAGTTACCGCTGTTTTGGATTTTTTAAATAATGGAAATATGCTACCTAAGATAAATCACACAAATATTGTCCTTATTCCTAAAGTGAAAAATCCACAGAAAATGTCTGAGTTTAGACCTATTAGTCTATGTAATGTGATTTATAAAATTATTTCAAAAGTGTTGCCAAACAGATTGAAACAGGTACTTCCAGATATTATTTCCCCTACCCAAAGTGCCTTTGTTCCAGGCAGATTTATCAAAGATAATGTCTTGGTGGCTTATGAGACTATACATACCATGCATGCGAGGAAAAAGGGCAAGAAAGGGACTTTGGCATTGAAGCTAGACATTAGCAAGGCGTATGACCGGGTTGAATGGCCATTCTTGCAAAATATTATGGAAAAGATGGGCTTCCCAGCAAGGTGGATAGAACGAGTGATAAGCTGTGTCACTACTCCATCTTTTTCTATTTTGGTGAACGGAAAACCTCATGGCATGATACATCCATCTAGAGGGATACGTCAAGGAGATCCATTGTCACCGTACCTGTTTCTTTTATGTGCAGAAGGCTTCACTGCTCTGTTGGCAAAAGCTGAATTGGAAGGGCGAATTCGAGGGGTTTCAATCTGTAGAGGAGCTCCCAGAGTTACTAACTTATTATTTGCAGATGATTCTTTGCTGTTCTATCAAGCAACACCACAAGAGGGGGAAGTGGTAGCAGAACTTCTTCAGACCTATGAACGAGCTTCAGGTCAAAGTATTAATCTGGAGAAGTCTTCAGCTCTATTCAGTAGTAATACTACAGATATTCAAAAACAGCAGCTGTTGCAAATTTTGGGGGTCAAGGAGGTGGTGAAGTTTGAATCTTATTTAGGGCTGCCAACTTTGATTGGAAGGGCTAAATATCATACGTTTTCTTACTTGAAAGATAGAGTGTGGAAAAAACTGCAAGGATGGAAAGGCATGCTTTTATCCAGAGCTGGTAAGGAAATTCTTATAAAGGTTGTAGCTCAATCCATACCAACATATACGATGAGTGTATTTCTTCTTCCTTTGAAACTGTGTGATGAATTGAATAATTTGTGTGCTAAGTTTTGGTGGGGACAAGTAGGCAATGAGAGAAAAATTCATTGGAAGAGCTGGGATAAATTATCAACTTCTAAGATGGAGGGTGGTATGGGATTCCGGGATCTCAGAGCATTTAATTTAGCTATGCTGGCTAAACAAGGGTGGAGGATGATTCAAGATAATGACTCTTTATTATATAAGTGTCTCAAAGCGCGGTATTTTCCCCGTTTATCTTTCCTTGATGCTAAGGAATCACCTGGTTGTTCTTATGTTTGGAGGAGTTTGGTGGCTGCTTTACCTATTCTTCAAGTTGGATATTGTTGGAGGGTCGGCAATGGGTGCTCAATTAGGGTGATTGGAGATAGGTGGATCCCTAATCATCCTACAAAAAAGGTTTTACATCCTAATCATGATTTATTGGATGAGATGGCTGTTTCAGAGTTGATTAATCCAGAAACACATGTGTGGAGGACTGAGCTGATTCACTTAAGTTTCCATCCGGATGATGCTGAAGCAATATGTAGAATTCAGCTTAGCAGAAGACAAGTTGCTGATTCTATTATTTGGAGCTACAACAAAAATGGAAACTTTTCAGTTAAGTCAGCTTATAAGGTGGCAAGGAAGATTCAAGGGGAGGTTTGGGCTGAATCATCAGCTAGTACTGCAGGTAAAAAGGTATGGCATATTTTGTGGAGTCTCAAAATTCCCAATAAAGTTAAAGTATTCGGTTGGAGGGCCTGTACTGAAATTTTGCCTACAAGAGCTAATTTGGTACAAAGAAGGGTTATACCTGATGATAAATGTCCAATATGCTTAAGGGAATTGGAGACTACAATCCATGCAATTTGGGAGTGTGCAGCGGTGCAAGATATATGGGCAGGAAGCTGTCGAAAATTGCAAAAGAGAAGTTTAATTCCTACAGACATGATGCAGCTCATGGACTATTTAATAAATAGGTTGACGAGAGAAGAATTGGAGTTGTTCTGGATTCAAGCTTGGCTTGCATGGAATCAGCGGAACCATGTATTGTTTGGTGGCACACTAATGGACCCGAGGATTCTGAATAGGAGAGCTGAAGAGTTTTTGACAGAGTACAAAGCAGCTTAGGTGCAGTTGACTGTGACATAGGTGGAGCAACATGGCAATGCAACTTTGCAACCTCCACCATCTTCAGTTTATAAGTTAAATTTTGATGCAGCCATTTTTGCTGAGCTGGATAGAACTGGAGTGGGAGCAACTATTCGGAATGAGCATGGTCAGGTTATGGCGGCAATGACAGCAAGTGGACCAAAGGTGAGTTCTAGTGAAGAAGCAGAGTTGTTGGCATGTAGAAGATCAATGGAATTTGCTGTGGATGCTGGGTTCACCAAGCTAATAATAGAGGGAGATAATGTAACTGTAATGCAAGCCATTTCATCTTCACGGATTAATTGTTCAATACTAGGCTATGTGGTGGATGACATTCGTCACTTGATTCATTGTTTAGAGTGGGCTAGAACTAGCTTTACTAGGAGGGGTAGGAATAAGGTTGCACATGCTCTTGCTCAACATGCTAGAAATTCTTTAGATAATGATGTGTATTGGATGGAGGATTCTCCTCCTCCAGCTGTGGAGGCCTTGATTCAAGATATGTTATGTTTTTATGATTAGTTGAATGAATGATTCCTTTTCAAAAAAAAAAAAAAAAATACTGTGTTTCACGGTATTTTTCTTTTATTTTCCCTTGAATAAATAGTTTCTTGAGAATCTGAGATCGATGGAGATATATACTATTAATACCCGATTATAAGCATAATAAAGCCCATTGAATTTCCTAAAGAGTGTATAAGAAAGAATTGGAGCCATCACATTTACGCTTTAATCTTAACTAGTTTGTAACTTGTGCAAGGAAATATTGAACAATAATATATATATATATATATATATATAAATTATTGAAGAATTTTGTCAACATCGTAACCTATGCTTATTATATTTATTTTTGAAATATATTAAATAATAATAATAATAATAATAATAATAATTATTATTATTATTATTATTATTATTATTATTATTGTAAGGACATGTTTTGCAGACCAAGCTAAAGGTGTATGAGATCTTAGCTCAATGAGCCCAATACAATAGATTTATAGAGAATGGGTCAAAGAACTAGACCCTAATGAGCTAGACAACGACTAATAGGGATTTAAAGGATGATCGAACAATGACAAAGAGAATAGAATTGAATAAATTCACTTATACGAGGAGGTTTTTTTTACATAAATCAATAACAATTGAGTACAAGTACTATTTTGATTGCTACAGTGTTATTTTTCTATTTTTTTCGATCCCCTCTCATGAAGGGTTTTTGTACATTATATAGCTCCTTTTGGACCATCTTGATCCTACACTTGTTGATCATCTGAGCTCTCACTTGAGTGCTCGTCACATTAGACACTCTCTTTGGTTTTCTGTGAGTTGCAGTAGCCAAGGCAACACTGTTCAGGGGTCTTCTCCACATAAATACGGCTAGAAAAGTAGCTGCATTACATTTAATACGGTGGATTTCCTTAGATACTTTTGGATTTACTTCCTTCTCGGAAGTTCATGAGGCATGTTCCTATTGCTGGGGCTTCTACGAAGATTACTTTTATCGTTGAAATACATATCTGAGCTATATTTATCAGATCCGAGGAGAAGTTCCTCCTCGAACTACCTTCCACTCATCTCATATTCATGAGACTCTAGATTGGAATCCCCCATACCTATTTATACCTCTTCGGACCTGTCAACGTCCTCAGATAAAGCTCAAGGTCCAATATATGATTTTGGGCCCTTATCCCTACAATTATTATTAACATGATTCAAACCTTTTCCTTGTTCTCCAAACATGCTTGCATAACTGATCTAATAATCATTAATTTGGTTAAATACAATGTGTTGTCAGGGGTCTAAACCCAACAATTTGCATGTAAATCTAGTGACCAGTTATATTCAAGGTCAGATTTAATAGAGATATAAATTTAACATTCAAAATAAAATACTTAATTCTTTACTTTATTAAATTTTGGAAAAGGTTCAGTGAGCTGATAAAAGTAATAGGGTTCTGGTTCATAATGATTTCAACATGCACGTTTTGAGCCTAAAATTCAGAACAGATAAAAAATAAAATATTCAACATGGATTGTCTGAGGAACCCAAGCAAAGAAAGCAATTCCGATTTCAGAGTAGTTCGTTCATTTTATCGTTCAACTAAATTTTGTATTGTACAACATGAGTTAGTTGCAAGTATTCTTAGCATTACTATACGGTACACAAGTTGGTCACCAATTTATATAAGATTGTGTTAACGGGTATCGTAATTAGCTGCCCATTAACAACAGTTTTTTTACTTTTTTTGTACAGTTTTTTTTATCCTTTTTTGTAATTTTTTGCAGCTTTATACTATTTTTTACAAATTTTTACAACTTTTTGCAGTTCTTTGAATTAAAAGTACATCTTTAACTAGCACCACACCCATGCTGGTTAACATTTGCATGAGTGTGGTGCTATAAAATTCAAACTTCCCCTAAACTTTAAACATGTAGTTTGTATTTTAGCCTAAAATTTAATTTTTAATATTTCTAACATTACTCAGATAAAAAATACGTGGTGCGCACCAGAGTTAAAAATTAAAAAAAAGAAAAAGAAATTGGAAGGTCCTAGAGCCGCATTTTAAACGTGGCTATAGACGCATCCTATAGCCGCTTGTTTAAAACGCGGCCCACGTTTTTCTCTTTAAGCCGCGTTTTTAAAAAACGCGGCTTTAGATCCTTTGTAGCCGCGTTTTTGCAAATGCAGCTACAAAAAATGCGGCCTAAGGGGGGTGTGTTTGTAGCGTGCGCAGGTTCAAAGCAAAGTGGTTATCCTTCTTCATAATACTAAACAGTATACACACAATAATTTTTACATCAATTATGTTAGCATGTTTAGACCTTACACTCAGTATCATTTCATAATTTACAATTATTTTCAAAGAGCACTGTTAACATGATAACAGTATTTAAAAAAAAAAAAAAGAATACGTGAAGCAAAGATGTACAGCAATTTCAAAGAGCAAGCAATAGAGTACGTGAAGCAAGCCATACAGGAAGACAGTGCCGAAAACTACGCCAAGGCTTTCCCTCTTTACATGAACGCTTTAGAGTATTTCAAGACTCATCTCAAGTACGAGAAGGACCCTAAGGTCAAGGAAGCCATTACTCAGAAGTTTTCCGAGTACCTCCGCCGCGCCGAGGAGATCCGCAACGTTCTTGATGGCGGTGGCCCCGGACGGGCATCTAAGGGAGACGTAGAAGAAGAACAAGAAGCTGGGCCCCCTTCGCAGAGCAGATCAGAGCTGAATTGTCAAGTGGAGCGATTTGTGAGAGTCCAAACATGTACAGCTTTTTCAAAGAGCAAGCAATAGAGTACGTGAAGCAAGCCGTACAGGAAGACAATGCCGGAAACTATGCCAAGGCCTTTCCTCTGTACATGAACGCCTTGGAGTACTTCAAGACTCATCTCAAGTACGAGAAGAACCCTAAGATGAAGGAAGCCATTACTCAGAAGTTTTCCGAGTACCTCCGCTGCGCTGGGGAGATCCGCAGCGTGCTTGTTGACTACTTCGGCCCTGGCCCGGCGGCCACTAAGGGAGACGTAGTAGAAGTAGAAGAAGAACAAGAAGCTGCTCCTGGTTCCACTTTCGCAGAGCAGATTAGAGCTGAATCGGAGTCGTGGGGCATTGCGAGAGAGAAGCCTAAAGTCAAGTGGAGCGACGTTGCCGGACTCGATACTGCCAAGCAGGCCCTCCAGGAGGCCTTCATTTTGCCCCTCAAGTTTCTTCGTTTCTTTTCAGGTTAGTACTTAGTTGATAGTTCCAACTTACCTAGGATCGTACGAATACATCTTATTTGACTGAAAACTGAAATCACTGTAACAAAATAGTTTTTAAATATGTAAATAGTATCGTGAGACCCATTTTTAATATTTTTTTTTCTAAAAAAGTGGTTGTGGGTCTCATGAACAGTGCTCTATGTCTCCTGAAACAATGAAACACATGCATAAAAAAAAAAAAAAGGAAACGCACAGACGTCAAACACACAGACACAGACGCTGAATCCAAACGCAACCTGAGTTTAATAAAGGGGTCAACTTATTTTGTTAAAACTGAAAATTTTTTTGATGAAAATACTATAGATAAAGGTAAAAGATAGCTGATATGGTACAGTGGAACCCATGAATAATAACAAAAAGTGTAGTGAGACTTATGAATAGTAGCAAAAATAAACTAAATAGTAAAATAAGTTTGCAAAAATAATTTTTGTAAACCGGACGCTAATTACATATCTGTATTTGTCTGCATGCTACTAATCTTTTTTGGATTTTGATTTTGATTTTTTTAAAATATTTAATAATTAATTTAAAAAAATTTTATTGACATTTTCATGTTTTTTTTTTTTTTTTATAAATTACAAAGTTAGTTTCTATTCTTTGATCCCTAACTTTTTAATGTGGTAACAGTGCAGTCCATTTGTCACATAAGAGTTTTCTATTAATGGGTTGACGGTAGAGACCAAAATAGAATTGATTTTCTGTTTTTAAGAACTGGAATAATAGTAAAATCAAAATGGGAACCAAAATAAGAATCTGCCCAAAATGTTAGGACCATAAGTGTATTTTCACCATATTTTTATTAACATCTGTAGGGGTAAAAGGCCCAACTCCAGATGATGGGCCGTGGGCCTGTCCGAGGAGACCTGTCCGTCCGAGGACAGTAAGTCATGAGGAAGGTACCTGGTCTAACTCCCCTCTAAAGTATAACTTATATGAAGGAGGAAAAGAGTGGTTTGAGGAGTACTGCCTGTTCGGATGATCAAAGGGACGATCCAAATGAGTGCCTCAACATTGATCCTAACACTTCCGGAGGATCTCCTGATTTATGTAGGCAAAAAGGACAGGTGGCAGCAATGAGATATTATGTAAAAGGCTGCTACCACCGCATTTATGATTCTGCAGCTAACCTCATGGCCGCATTAATGGGAAAAAAACATCTGAATAGTGACCCTCATCCTTTACAGCTACCGTATGAAGACTTCAAGGGAAGGTTGATGAGACAAGTATCAACGAAAAATTACTTAGCTGGCACGTGAGGCAGATTGGCCTATAAATAGAACAAAAGGCAGAGAAAGAGGGGGATCTGGAGAAAAAGAGAAGAAGCAACCAACAAAGAGAAGTAGGGAAAAAGAGATAGAAGCACTCGGATAATTCCTAAAATTCACTCCTCGGATTGAGCCGAGAAGGACCCTATACAACTTTAGCACTTCGCTTTCGTCAGTCTGGTCATAACTAGACTTGGGCCATTAACCAACTCGCTTTGGACTAAGTTGACTGAGCCCACTCTCTACAAATTCATTGCAAGGATACTATTCACCTGTTAGGCCCTAGTTCATTTCACTTGGAAGCCCATTCTGTCAATTTGTGTCCTTACAATTAGCGCCATCTGTGGGAATGTTAACTGTTGCATTGGTGAGTTGAGGCTTAAACCATGGTTGGGTCAGGTCTTAACAGGGTGGAGTCAGACAGTTCACAACAGCTTGATCATTTTGCACACCTCGAGCGAGAGAGGGACCGTGAGGGGAGCGTGCATACCGATCATACCGGGAGGAGTCGACGTTGAGATGAGGGTGATGAGTCTCATAAAGACACCACGAAGGGCATGCAACGTAAGATTAATCGTCTGAAAGAGAAGCTGCGCCATGCACGGAGGAGACACAGTCCGTCCATTAGTTTGTCCATCACTGATGACTCTTCTGACGATGATGATGATGCTAATTATAGACGTCAGTCCAGAATACCCCCAAGTGAATCTTTCTCTCATGAGGAAGAACGTCACGATAAGCGCAGGGGTAAAAGCGCATCCTCTAAGGGTGTCAAAAATGATGCAATGAATAGGGCACTTAACCAGATCTCCAAGTCACCCTTCACACGCAGAATCGAAGGAGGAAGCCTTCCTCGGCGTTTTTCTCAGCCCACTTTCACTGCGTACAATGGGCGAACTGACCCTGTAGAGCACGTGAGTCATTTTAATTAGAGAATGGTTGTCCACTCTAAGAATGAGACTCTTATGTGCAAAGTGTTCCCTTCTAATTTAGGGCCCGTGGCCATAAGATGGTTTGATGGCCTTGTGGCCAATTCTATTGGATCCTTTCAGGCGCTCACTAAGGCCTTTTGCTCTCGGTTCGTTATGAACACTAGGGTCCCCCGGCCATTAGATTCTTTGCAGTCTATGTCCAAGCGAGAGGGGGAGATGTTGAAAATGTACTCAGATAGGTACTGAGAGATGTTTAATGAGATTGAAGGGAGTTTCAATGATGTGGCTGTGCGAACCTTCAAGGTCGGCTTGCCAGCCGAGCATGATCTAAGGAAATCATTGACCAAGAAGCCCGTGAGAAGTGTGCGTCGATTAATGGACCGCATCGATGAATATAAGCGGGTTGAGGAGGACCAGCTACTTGGAAAGGGCAAAGCCAAGGTTATCCCTCAAGAGATGAGGGATTTCAGGTTGGACCGGTACAGCAACAGCAAGCCGTGGAGGGACTATAGTGTGCAGTTCGGGTCCGTTGCATAGAAGATAGTCCATGCCGTGTTCCGAGAACCAATCTACTAGATTTTGGAGAAAATTCAAAACGAGCCATATTTCAGGTGGCCAAACAAGATGGGGGGAGACCCCACGAAGCGCAATCAGAGCCTTCACTGCCATTATCATCAGGAACGAGGGCATACTACAGAGGATTACAAGAACTTGAGGAGCCATTTAGAACAACTTGTGAGGCAAGGAAAGCTACAGCAGTTTGTAAATCAGCCCAATGGTCAGGGAGACCTCGGCAAGCCAGGGGCTTCGGGGACAGCCTCATCAAGGCCCCCATTGGGCATGATTAACGTTATCTTTGTAGCACCCGAAAGGACTGAATCCTGCCCTTCCAGAGTAATGTCCGTTTCTAAGACAGCCGCCGAGGACACGAGTCACGAATCAAAACGAGCTAGAATAGAAGTCCGACCAACCTTGAGCTTCTCGGATGAAGATAAGCAGGGGACCATACAACCCCATGATGATGCTCTGGTCATTACCCTTAGAATAGGGGGGTACGATGTAAAGAGGGTGATGGTTGATCAAGGGAGTAGGGCTGAGATCATGTATCCGGATCTATACAAAGGACTGGGTTTACGACCTGAAGAGCTAACAGCGTATGATTCGCCTCTGGTCAGCTTTGATGGGAAAACCGTCATCCCTAAGGGTCAGATTAGGCTACCCGTACAGGCAGGATCCGAGGTAGTCGAGGTGGACTTCATCGTGGTGGATGCATACTCTCCCTATACAGCCATAGTGGACAGACCCTGGCTTCACGCCCTAGGGGCTGTTTTGTCAACCTTGCATCTAAAGGTTAAATTTCCGTCTGGAGGACGGGTCGAGGAGATTGTAGGAAGCCAATCTATGGCAAGGCAATGCCTTATAGCTGCCATTATGCATCGGCCAGATGTCGAGCCTGCAACCACCTTGGGTGGAGATTCGTAGCAATCAGAGATTCCAATTCTGCTTAATGTCGTGGAATTGGATGAGGAGAAGTGTGAAAGGCTGGAGAAAGTTATCATTGGCGGAGACCCAGAAAGGTTTTTCCAGATCGGGGCTCAGTTGCCTCCTCAGGATAAGGAGGAGCTGCTGGCATTCCTTAGAGGAAACATTAACATATTTGCCTGGAACTCTTATGAGGCTCCTGGGGTAGATTCAGAGTTTATTTGTCATCATCTGAACGTAAGTCCAGCTGCCCTTCCCAAGAAGCAGCCACCTCGGCGCTCATCCAAAGAGCATTTTGACGTTGTAAGAGAAAAGGTGAACAAGCTCAAGCAGGCAGGGGCTATTAAGGAGGTGTTCTATCCAGAATGACTGGCCAATACAGTGGTGGTGAAGAAGAAGAACAGGAAATTGCGTGTATGTGTGGATTTCACAAACTTGAACAAAGCCTGTCCGAAAGATTCCTTCCCTATGCCTCGGATTGATCAATTAGTGGATGCAACCGTAAGGCATCTGCGAATGAGTTTTTTGGACGCCTTCCAAGGGTACCACCAGATTCCCTTAGCTTTGGATGATCAAGAGAAAACAGCCTTCGTAACCCCCATTGGGAACTATCACTATAAGGTGATGCCATTTGGTTTGAAGAATATAGGCTCCACCTATCAGAGAATAATGACAAAAATGTTCGAACCGCAGCTGGGGAAATACATTGAGATTTACATTGACGGCATGGTGGTCAAGAGTAAGTTGGAATCTGAGCACGTCGGCAACCTCGAAAGCATCTTTGAAATCTTAAGGAAACACAGGCTACAACTCATTGCTTCAAAATGCTCTTTCGGCGTCGGATCTGAAAAATTTTTAGGCTACATGGTCACACATCGCGGAATTGAAGTAAACCCCGACCAGATAAATGCGATCAACAACTTGTAGCCTCCTCGAAATCCTAAAGAGGTTCAGAAGTTAACTGGGATTACTGCCGCTCTCAACCGATTCATCTCTAAGTCGGCAGAAAGATGTCGACCTTTTTTTCCAGTTGTTGAACAAGTAGAAGGAGTTTGAATGGACTAAAGAGTGTGTTCTGGCTTTCCAACAGCTAAAAGAATATTTATCTTAACCCCCTATCATGTCCAGCCCCACGATGGATGAAGTCCTGTTCGCCTATATCGCTATAGCCACCTATGCTGTGAGTCTGGTACTTATACGGGTCGATAATGGCGTTCAGAAACCTATCTACTACGTGAGTAAATCCCTTCACGAGGCTAAGGTCAGTTACCTACCACTTGAAAAGGCCATCTTTGCAGTGGTTCATGCCACTCGCAAACTTCCTCACTACTTCCAGTCACATACGGTTGTGGTCCTTACCCAACTTTCACTCAGATCACTGCTTCGGAGTGCAGATTATACGGGAAAAGTTGCAAAGTGGGGTACAATCCTAGGGGCTTTTGATATAAAATACATGCCTTGCACCTTAGTCAAGAGGCAAATACTGGCTGATCTAGTGGCCGAGTTCATTGAGCCCGTGTTAGAAGAAAATGCCGAGAAGATACACATGGATGAAAATTCAGTTGGCCTAGTATCCGTGCAAGGATCCACATCTTGGACGTTGTATGCGGACGGTGTGGCCAATCAGAGAGGCTCGGGAATGAGGTTAGTTTTGATATCACCGGAGAATGTTGTTATTGAAAAATCCCTTAGAATAAACTTCTCGGCTACTAATAATGAGGCCAAGTATGAAGCTCTGTTGATCGGAATGGCCATAGTCAGGAGAATGGGCAAAAATACCGTGAAAGTATTCTCAGATTCAGCACTAGTCGTCGGCCAAGTCAAAGGAGAGCTAGAAGCGAGCGATGAAAGAATGCAGAAGTATTTAAAACATGTCAAGCAACTGCAATTTCAGTTCAAGTCATTTAGTTTACAACATATCCCTCTGAGCGGGAACACACATGCGGACTCCTTAGCCACTCTTACAACCTCCTCGGCTCAAGGACTGCCTCTGCTTATCTTTGTCGAAGATGTACAGAAGCATGCTGAAGAGGAAGAGAGGCCCAACATCTATCATGTTAGGGTGGGACCAAGCTGGATGGACCCAATGGTGACCTATCTCAGGGATGATGTCCTACCACCAGACAAAGCCGAAGCAGACAAGGTGCGGAGGAAGGCTCCTCGGTTCTGGCTGTCAGGAGACAATAAGCTGTACAAATACTCTTTTTCTGGGCCTTACTTATTGTGTGTACACCTTGAGGCCACAGAGTTACTCATTGAAGAACTGCACGAAGCAATTTATGGGAGCCACACAGGAGGCAAGTCCCTTGCTCACAGAGCTCTAACTTAGGGATATTGGTGGCCGAACATGCAAAGGGAATCACAAGAGTACGTAAGGAAGTGTGATCAATGCCAGAGGTTTGCGCTGAATATCCATCAACCAGGGGGAGTTCTTAACCCTCTATCCAGCCCATGGCCTTTGGCTTAGTGGGGCTTGGACATTGTAGGCCCCTTTCCTAAGGCAGCTGGGAGTAAAAAATACCTGATCGTTGGCACAGACTATTTCACCAAGTGGGTTGAAGCCGAGCCATTAGCAAACATCAGGGATGTAGATGTCCAGAAATTTATATGGAAGAATATTATCATCCGGTTCGGAGTACCACACATTCTCATCTCAGACAACGGTCTTCAATTTGATAGTAAAGCATTTAGGAGATATTGATGTGGGCTAGGCATTACGAACAGGTACTCCACCCCCGCGTACCTGCAAGGAAACGGCCAGGCTGAAGCAGTTAACAAAGTCATAGTAAGCGGTCTGAAGAGGAGGCTGGATGATGCTAAAGGGAAGTAGGTGGAAGAATTACCACATGTTCTCTGGACCTACAGAACAACTCCTCGGAGATCTACGGGAGAGACCCTCTTTGCAATGACGTACGGTGCCGAAGTTGTTATTCCCATAAAAACTGGATTCCCCACAATTAAAACGAGTTCTTTTACCTCGGCTAACAATGACAGACTGCTAAAGAGTAATTTGGATCTGGTCGCCGAGCGAAGGGAAAACACTGCGGTTCAGCTAGCCTACTATCAACATAAATTCAAGCAGAGGTATGATGCTAATGTCAAGCTAAGACCACTTGCTTAGGGAGACTTGGTTTTGCGGAAAGTCGTGGGCACTGCTAAGAACCCAGCCTAGGGAAAATTAGGGCCCAATTGGGAAGATCCTTACTGTATCCTATCCATAACTGGAATAGGAGCGTTTTACTTGTAGGATTTGGATGAAAGAACTATACCACACCCTTGGGATGTAAATAACCTAAAAAGGTATTATTATTAATAAAATTTTCAGTTCTCACATTGAAATCTGTTATCTAGTTCATTTCACTAAGTGTTAAACAGAACCTTGGTCATGCCTAGTCCCTTGGACCACATACCTTGGATAAATTAATACTCTAGTTCATTTCATTAAGTGTTAAACAGAACCTTGGTTATGGCTGGTCTCTCGGACCACATACCTTGGGTAAATTAATACTCTAGTTCATTTCACTAAGTGTTAAACAGAACCTTGGTCATGCCTGGTCCCTCGGACCACATACCTTGGGTAAATTAATACTCTAGTTCATTTCACTAAGTGTTAAACAGAACCTTGGTCATGCTTGGTCCCTCGGACCACATACCTTGGGTAAATTAATACTCTAGTTCATTTCACTATGTGTTAAACAGAACCTTGGTCCTGCCTTGTCCCTCGGACCACACACCTTGGGTAAATTAATACTCTAGTTCATTTCACTAAGTGTTAAACAGAATCTTGGTCCTGTTTGGTCTCTCGGACCACATACTTTGGGTAAATTAATACTCTAGTTTATATCACTAAGTGTTAAACAGAACATTGGTCATGTCTGGTCCCTCGGACCACATACCTTGGGTAAATTAATACTCTAATTCATTTCACTAAGTGTTAAACAGAACCTTGGTCATGCCTGGTCCCTCGAACCACATACCTTGGGTAAATTAATACTCTAGTTCATTTCACTAAGTGTTAAACAGAACCTTCGTCATGTCTGGTCCCTCGGACCACATACCTTGGGTAAATTAATACTCTAGTTCATTTCACTAAGTGTTAAACAGAACATTGGTCATGCTTGGTCCCTCGAACCACATACCTTGGGTAAATTAATACTCTAGTTCATTTTATTAAGTGTTAAATAAAACCTCGATAATATCTAACCCCTCGGATCACACTTTCCGAGCAATCTTACCCTCTCATACATACCACTGAGTATTCAGTAGAAACTTAGTTGTGCATATTCTCTCGGACCGCACACTTTGAGCAAATTTGTGTTCTCATTCAATTTTAACGTTTCCAGCAGTGAAAGATTCGATTGCGTTTGTGTAAATTCACCCCCATTTGTTAAGAAAAGATTGAGCTAATTGAATGACTTCGATATAGTCATTAGGGCTTTTATCATTGATCTCAGGATACTATTGTTATATTCATACTATTGTTTTAGTCTGTGGACTTAGAATTCTCACAGATTTAAGAGCAACAACGCAAAAGAAGTAAATGAATGGAACCGGGACTAATTAAAGGCGAATGCAGATATTCTTATTAATAAAAAAAGTTGAAGTACATTAGCCCAGCGTGCAAAATGTTGCTACAAGAATAAAAAGAAAAAAAAAACAACAAACAACAACAACTACAAAAGACAAAACCCTAATCCTAAGTCTGGGTAGTTGAAGGAAGAAGGCTGTTCGATCTGCTCGGCTCGGCCTCGGAGGATCCAGCTTCAGTCTCTGAGGGGGCAGTCTCCTTGGCCTTGGCAGCATCCGTGGCCTTAGAAGAAGTATCTGCATCCGTGCCTCCCTGCAGAGCTACTTCTTCCTCCCGAACCTCATGATCGGCTTCGAGAGGAACGAGCGTCTGACTTGCTGGCTCCGGAGCTTGGGATGATGAGGGCGCAAAGTCAGCCGGGACCACGCTTATATGTGGGTGAAAATATATCCTCCCAGGCTGCCTAAGTTCCGAGTCAGCAGGGACTTCTGCAAGGTTCAGGGCCTTCTCCCAGGTGAACTTGCAGTAATCCCTGCACACCTCAGAGACCTCTTCTGCGAGCCTTATCTCCGTCTCCTCTATGCTATGGATATACTCGGCATTCTTCTCGGCCTCGGCTGCTCCCAGAGCCTCCCGAGCTTCCTTCTCAGCCTTCTCAGCCTTCTTAAGGCTGGACTTGAGCTCAAGGACCAGCTATCTCTGAGTTGCCAGTTCTATCTTAGTAGTGTACAGCTTCTTTCGCTGGTCCTCAGCTTGGTCCTGGGCATTCTTCAAGCTCGCCTCAACGCTCCTCCTCTCCCTCTCCTCGGCAGCTAGCTTTTTGGCCAACTCCTACTTCTCATGCTTTATGACCCCCAACTCCTTCTCTACATCTATACGAGATTGGGTCTCAGCCCTAGCCTGGTTACGGGCGTCCCTGACCCAATCTTCAGCTACGTAAACTTGTTGGGTAAGCTGCACGGTAAGAACGATAAAATTACATCACAGTAGACAGAAGTAAAATATATAGTTTTTAAATAAGTAAATCCAGTTTGTAAGGAAGGGATCAGGAACTCACCATGGCCAAGTCTCTTTTCAGAGACATGAACAGGTCTGCCTGCTTCTAAGACCTCACAGCCTCCATATCCCGAGGCAAGAGCAGGGGGCGCTCCAAGGCCTCGGCGATATAAGCCAAGTGCCCCTTTTGAAACTCCCTTATGGAAGCAGTAGAGGAGATCGGAACGCCGTCCAAATCCAACCTTGGGGCCCAGGCTGGTGGTTCTTGAACATCCTTGGTGTGGGCATCACTCCTGTGCTCGGATGGGGAGACCCTTCGTTCATCTCTCTCACCCTTCTGTTGTTTTGGCCCCTTCTGTTGTTAAGGGGGCACTTCACCCTCTTCAGCATCCAGGTCTACGACCTTCCTCTTCTTTTTTAGATCCGGCATGGGAAGAAGGCCGATCTCAGTAGCAGGAAGAGGAGGAGGTGGAGGGAGTTTGTCAGTGGTCTTCTCCTTAAGTGCCTCCTTGGAAGGTGCACCCTTACTCCTCCCAGCAAGAAGGTCCCTCAGCCCCGCCCTTTGCTTCAGAGGCATCTCGTCTTCTTCCTCCTCGGTACTTTCGGACGCTGGGGTATTCCGAGGCTTATCTTGCACTTCCTCTTCGCCCTCGAAGCGAAATTCGTCTATCTCGGTCTCCAAGGATAACCGAGAGGAAGTAGACTTTTCCCTCTGAATAGCTGGCTGAGGAAGGGCTTGTTGAATTGGCCACTCAACGGGAGGAAGGTCTTTCTTGGACAAGAAGCCTGGTTGAGAGACGTTGATCCTATGGATTCTCTTGTCTCCTGCTCAAATGGTGTTCCCGACGTTGTGGAAGCTGTCCGACAAAGGAACAAAGTCCAGTATCAGATGGACGGCGCGCAACTGGTCGTCTGTGTGCACGAACACCTCAGATCTCAGAAGCTTGTTCAAGCCCTACACGTTCAAGAGGTTGATTCTGGGAGCAACGAACTTTCTATCTGCAATCACAGCCGAGAAGTACGAGATCAATAATTATGTCAGAATCAAATGGTAGAACAACGAAATAAATAAAATCTAGTGTGTAAATTCTATGTTAACTCAATCTAGTCCTAAGGCATCCCACCTGGCTCCCCCTTCTTGGTTGGACAGTGATGACCATCATGCCACGTCCCAGAGACGATGACAAAGTCGTCCTTCATGCCCTTGTTGGACTTCGGAAGGCACGACACCATTTTGACAATGGAGAACCAGGATTTTAAGTAGTACCCCCTGTCGGCTAGTGAATGACACTCGTACATATGTGCGACGTCGTGCCAAGTGAGTTGCAAGCCTATCATTTGGTTTAGTTCATCAATACAGCCCAAAACCCTAAATAGGTTGAAGGCGCACTGGTGCGGGCATAACCTATAGTTCCTAAGGTACTCTCGGGTTATTGTCCCCATGGGAATGGTCATTCCCCCCTCTAAGAAGGCGATCACAGGAATGACCACTTCACCGGTTCTCCTAGCGGTCAGAATGTCTTCCAATGGGCAATACCGAATGCCTACTCTCTCGGGTATATTATATTTTTCCTTAAAGAGCTCTACCGCGATAGGCGAATCAACGAGATTCCTAAATCTACCCATTTAAATATGAGAGAATACAGAGAAAACTTCCTAGTATAGGAGTAAGACAAAAACAAATGGGCCAAGGTGGCCGAGAAGAAAAGAACTTGGAAACCAGGTACTTACAGAAGTGGTTGAGGCTCTTGTCTCAGTAACTTCTTAGATACCTATGATTTCTCGTAAAAGTGTTCTCGGAGTAATTAGAATAAAGTAATGTATGAAGGCTGGGATGCTCAAGAGCTCTAGAATGCTTAAGGGTATGCGAAATGGGCAAAACGGCTCCCTCAGAGCCTTTTATATAGGAAGGGAAAGTAAGTGGGAGTTATCCCGCTCAAAATTTCATGAAGAAATACCAGCCACGGGATCTGCATCTCATCGCTAATAAGGGAGATAGAGCGCCACCTAGAGCAATAAATGATGCGTTGCAATTTCCGAAGCGTCGGCAAGGTTTGCGAGACATGCGGAATGGCGTGTCCACGTGGGTGAGTTGAAAAATTTAGTAAATTTGACCCTTGGAGAAGTCAAAATCCTACCCTTCTCCTCGGATAAGAGAGAAAGCCGAAATTTTGAGGGGCTATTATAGGGGTAAAAGGCCTAATTCTAGATGATGGGCCGTGGGCCTGTCCGAGGAGACTTGTTCGTTTGAGGACAGTAAGTCATGAGGAAGGTACCTGGTCTAACTCTCCTCTAAAGTATAACTTATATGAAGGAGGAAAAGAATGGTCCGAGGAGCACTGCCTGTTCGGATGATCAAAGAGACGATCCAAATGAGTGCCCCAACATTGATCCTAACACTTCCGGAGGATCCCCTGATTTATGTAGGCAAAAAGGACAGGTGGCGGCAATGAGATATTATGTAAAAGGCTGCTGCCACCGCATTTATGATTCTGCAGCTAACCTCATGGCCATATTAATGGGGAAAAGACATCTGAACAGTGACCCTCATCCTTTACAACTGCCGTATGAAGACTTCAAGGGAAGGTTGATGGGACAAGTATCAAGGGAAAATTATTTAGCTGGCACGTGAGGCAGATTGGCCTATAAATAGAACAAAGGGCAGAAAAAGAGGGGGATCTGGAGAAAAAGAGAAGAAGCAACCAACAAAGAGAAGCAGGGAAAAAGAGATAGAAGCACTCGGATAATTCCTAAATTCACTCCCAGACCGAGCCGAGAAGGACCCTATACAACTTCAGCACTTCGCTTTCGTCAGTCTAGTCATAACTAGACTTGGGCCATTAACCAACTCGCTTTGGACTAAGTTGACTGAGCCACTCTCTATAAATTCATTGCAAGGATACTGTTCACATGTTGGGCCCTAGTTCATTTCACTTGAAGGCCCATCCTGTCAATCTGTGTCCTTACAACATCTTTTTTACATGATAATAGCTAATTTACTTAATCAACACTCTTGTAACAATATTCTTTTGGTGAAACAATGTTGGGTTTCAGTTGGTTTCGATTTTCTGCCTTCTTAGAGGTGGGAGAAAGAATACAAAACCCACTAATTTTTTAAGTTAAAAAAAAAAGGTTAATTATCATCCTACAACTTAGTTTTTGTCTTTGTACAATTTTTGGTTTCTTTTTTTAATAATGTCAGTATTATTGGTGTATCATATATTCTTTGATTATTTTCTAAAAGTTAATGTTTTACCTACTTGCTCTCTTTTAGGTAAGAGACAAGCACGTTCATGGAGATCCTTTTTATTGTATGGGCCACCCGGATGTGGAAAGTCTTACTTGGCCAAGGCTGTTGCAAACGAAGCTGATTCTTCTACCTTTTTCAGGTATAATAAGATTAATATACATCATCACATATTTAACCATTTTATTTGAGTATTTGAAATTTCTGCTCAAATATGTGTTTTCTGTGCAAGCTAGGGAGCATCCACTGTTGCTGCTGCTAATCATATCTTGCAGTTATTACATATATTTTGATTGTGATACATGAGTTCCTTTTACAAGCGTACTTCTTTTCTTAAAATTTTTACAACTTTACATTGCATATTCCTGTGTCTAGTGATGAGCATTTTGTGTCAATTTATTACTGATATGCGCGTGTTTTTCTGCATGTATTTACAATTTACATTTTGCTTCTTTGTTGAATTTATTTTCTTTGTATTTTTCATATAATTGGCTAAGAAGTTGGCATGAGTTACCAGTTTTATGTTTTTTTACCCAATAGTGTCTCTTCATTGGACCTGGTTTCTAAGCCAATGGATGAAAGAGAAAAGCTAGTTTCAAACCTTTTCCAAATGGCTCGTGAAAGTGCTCCTTCAATCATTTTTATTGATAAAATAGATTCTTTATGTGGCCAACATGAAGGAGGCAATGAGAGTGAAGCTTCTAGACATTTCAAGACAGAACTGCTTGCGCAGATGCAGGTATTTGTTTTTATGGCAAGAACTTTATATTTTTTGTTGCCTATATTTTCTTTTTTAAATTATGTTACCTACTTGCATCTGTAAACCATTTACGTATGTTAAACAAACAAAAAATAAAAACTTTCCAGTTAATCGTCGATGTGTGAAAGTGATTTCACATAATGGTTATAGAGTCCATTTGAGGCAAGAAGATAGGCATAAAACGGTCCATCACTTATCATATAATGTAAATTTTTATTAATACCTTTTTATCATCAATTTATTTCTAGCATAGTTTAGTGTTGTAAAGATTGTGTAATAATTACAGCGTTGTAGCTCATAGATTGATGAAGGATTTACATAAATCTTTATATGATATTCTTGCTCTATGCTTTATAAGTTGTTACCATTTCACCTCATCATCCTGATTATCACTCGGACGTTAGGTTTCATTTTTAGGCTCATAATGTCTGTTTATAAGTTGCCTACATTGAACTTTTGTTGCTATGAAAAATTGGGGACTCTTGAGTCCTTTCACTTGTATTTGGCTGTTTCATATGTTGTGCTTACCTTTGTCACAAGACAAGCTTTGTTGTGTAAAACCTGGCTTTCCATGATCTCATGAGCCAAGTGTGAGCCTGAAGTGGTTTGTTTACCAAGTTTGGGCAGAGTTCAACTGGGCTTGGCTTGTTTAATGCTCGGCTTGTTTAATGCTCGGCTAGTTTCCATTATCTTTTTTATTGTAGCTTTAATTGTTGCTGGCCATATACTCTCTGGTCAGACTTGGGATTATGAACTTGTAGTGGAAATTGAAGTCAAGAGTTCTAGTCCAGGATTGAGAAATAAAAGGATTAACTGTAGGCGACTGAGTTATGCATTTCTTAAAACTATGGTTTTGTCAATAAGAAACTTATTAAAGGAGGGTGTATTAAATTAACTTAAGGGAAATGTTTCTAGTCATTTTTGGTTTTAACTATGATATAATAATTATTGTGTTACTTATTGGCAGTTTACTATTTTAAAGCATAATTATGGTTTACACTCAGACCATCTAGTCTTCTTTGTTTCTTTTGCCCTTTGAACTCCTCTTTTTTTTTTTAAATAGATATTTTTAAGTTATCATTCTTCCCTTGTACTATTTTCCTACGGATGTGGATGGTCAAGCTTTATACTGAAATTGGTCAGTTTTACGTAATTCTAGCCCTCAAGCTAAAGAATTCCTCTATGATATTGCTTAAAGATTATGGTACTTATTATTGAGGTTTCGAAAGGTATACCAGTAATAAAGTGTGGTTACTTTGTCTTGTTCTTTGAAGAGCATTTTGGTGCCTCCAAATAATGGAGAAGTTAATAGTGAAAATATCATAAGCTGTCACAACAACAATTTTTCAAGCCATGCTATAAATTTTCCAGAATGGTTTGATAAATTCTTATTTTGAAGTGACAGGACATTTTATTTGTGATGCTTTAGGGTGTAGGGCACAACGATCAGAAAGTTCTCATTCTTGTAGCGACGAATACTCCTTATGCTCTAGATGAGGTAAAGGGGAACATGAGAAGTTTGCTTTTTGTAATTGTTTCTTTGTAATTTGAACTGTTATGTGTCTGAGCATTACTAATTGCAGGCCATCCGACAGTGCTTTGACAAGCGTATGTACATTCCTCTACCATATGATCAGGCCTGAAAGCACATGTTCAGAGTAACAGACACCATAATTGAATATTTTTTCCTTCAGAAAAACAAGAGAAGAAAAAATCATCTGGTTATATGAGCATTATTTTTCACGTTCCAGAAAACTTTATGATGTTTGTCTAACCTTTACAGGTGCATTTAGATGGTACTCCTCACAATTTAGAAGAAAGTGATTTTAAAAGCTTAGCTTTCTGGACAGAGGGCTTTTCAGGTTCAGATATTTCTGTTTGTGTAAGTTTGCTGCATACATGAAGATACTTGGTATTTAATGCTTTAAATTTTACTACAAGTTGTCTTTTATTTTATAAATATTGTGAGGGAAGTCAATTGGAAATAACTAACCACAGTGCCCCTTACATTGTTTTCTTAAATTTGGCAGTTTAAAGATGTCATGCTTGAACCTGTTCGTAAAACACAAGATGCAATGTTCTTTGTGAAGAATTCTAGTGATATTTGGGTTCCATGTAGACCAGGGCAGCCAGGTGCTGTTCAAATTACCATGCCGGAGCTGGCAGCACAAGGGCATGCTTCAAAGGTCTTGGCAGATAGTTTAGATATGTATAACAGTTACCTTTTTAACTGCTCGCTTTTAGTTTATTGTTCTTCTCTGCCAAGAGCCTTGGACCTTAGTGGTAAATCTATAGATCATTTGTCAAACCCCAAATCACTATGGAACCAGTTTGCAAATAAATTGACTTCAAATTTAATTTAAATCACTGTTTTTGCAAGCAATTCAATTATTTGTTTGGACTAGACATAAGTTGAATTGGAAGTCTTTAGTTGTTTGTGAATTATTAAGGATATTAGTATGGGATTTTTTTTTTAATTCTTAATTAAATAGAAACTGGAAAGATGAGCGAAGTTGATGGGATTTGGTCCTTTGTTGGCCAGTTCACATGAATTCATGAATCGTGTTAGAAGTTGTGATTCCCAAAACATGTATTGAATCAAATTCAATTCATGAATCCATGATATGGGCACAATTTCTATTCACTTTGACCTCACAGGTTACCATATGCCGTGAATGATCTCTAAAACAAGTTACGACAAAACATAGGTACAGTTCTTTTGGTACAATACAATAGGTACTCCAATTAAATTCAAAAACATAACTGGATTGAATTTGATTCTCCTTGAGAAATATAATATTGTTCGTACTGTATTGGTCAATGTAGACGTGTGTTTGAGTTTTATTAGACAAACCTGATATACTGCACCTTAGGAATTGGATCTTAAGATATGCATTTATCTACAAAGTAACCAAATGGTTGTTTCTGATTGACACCCATGCAGATCCTTCCACCCCCTATTTCAAATGCAGATTTTATGACAGTGCTTGCAAGACAGAGGCCTGCAGTGAGTAAATCATACCTTGATGTCCATGAGAGATCCACGAAGGAGTTTGGAGAGGAGGTTGAATAATTTGATAAAATTTTATCACGTTGATCCACACACTAGTTGTGAGAACATTGGTATGATTTGTATATACATATGTATCAGTGCTGGAACCAGTGAATTGTATCCTTTATATTAAGCTTCTTCACACGGGGAAGGTGACTTGACTTCCCTGTTTCTGTTTTCTGAAGGAAATACTGTGGTTTGATACTTTTAGAATTACTTGTCCCAAATTGTGTAAAGAACAGTTTCAGAATTATGACCCTAGAATGTGAACATGAGGCATATGTGATGCTGATTGCCCTTGATGTTTGGTCCTCTTGTATTTGCATACTAATTTTCTGATTTAAAAGTGTATTGATATTAAGGTTTGATCCAAAGCATTTGCTACGGGTGCTGGAAAATGTTGTTCAGTAGGATGGATGGGGGGTGCCATATAACCAGTCCGCAAATGTAGAAATTTAAAGAATTCTTCTACCATTTTCCTTACATCCAAATGTTCCATCATTTTTCAATGGGTTACGTTTACTGTTAATCTATGAACTCTCCAGTCTATTTTCAGTTTTTCACAGCCTCAATGATCTATACTTGTCCTTAATCTAGTTTTTCTTTGTGTTTAGACAGGTTTTTAACTCAAGCAATATCACTCTTCCTCCCATTACAGTTAGTCAATCATAATGAAATACACAAACCATCTTTTTAAGGCTTAAAATTCTAGACATCAAACTTTCAAATATTTCACATCTTAAGTTCTTCACGAGTCTGAAAAACATTAATGATGAGATCGAGTATACAATCTTTAGCCGGTTATGAACAAACGAAAGTACAGAGCTTGTCATTAATAAATGACAATTATATAATGATGTCTTGTATGCTAATATATGGATTCTACAGAAGCTGCATTTCGAATTGCAATATGTAATCCTACAGCTAGCATATTCTTTATAGTTTCTGGTATGATCCAATAGCTTACTAACAATTACCAGACAAGATGCTCTTCCTTAAGTATATAATACTCCTCACTAATGTATTATAATATACCTTGTTTGAAACTTGAATGTCATATTTGACTCTTTTATTCTCAAAACAGCATAAGCCGGCCAAAAGCCAAAAGAGTTCATATGGAAGCTTTCAAAATTTTTAACACATACAATCATATGTGTATCGTTCGAGTATCTCAGCTTATATGAAAACTCAAACCAAAGAAGCATCGTGCCGGCATTTGAACTTGTATTGCTTTGGCTATAAAAAGGGGTTGAATTATTTTGCACAAGCATCAACGTTTCCCTTTTTTCAGCTACTGCAATCTTGCAATTTTTAATATAAATCATGAGACTAGTTAAAGTTCTCACTATTCTGTTCTTCATTAGGTTTGCTTTCGTGCATGCAACCGCTACCGATGCAAAGGTAGGGGATGAGGGAGATAGACAATGTAGTAGTTTAGTAAGAGTTAGTACTAAGAGTTCGAGCCCATTTTCCTACTATGAAAGGAGGCTCTTGTTTTACATTATGAAAATGCCTTAACCTTCAAGAGTGCATTTTCTTTCACAATGAAGAATTAATTACCAAATGTGTTAGTCATATACCATACGAAACACACAAGAATGCTGATGTGGAATTATGGATCATATCCTCTTTTATATCCTTTAATCCTCTAATTGTAGTTGTCCATATTGAGACTTCCCTTTTGATTTCCTTTTTCTTTTTAACAAAAAGAAAACAATTTCTAATATTTGTCAGCATTATGAATATTTCAGGCATAGCTGCCTTTATCAGTTCTAAAAAACACCTGTGTTCCAGCCCCTTCTCTCTCTCTCCACAACACCCCCCACCCCCCCCCCCCCCCCCCCCACCAAAAAAAAAAAAAATTCCGAGAGCCTCTTTGCTTAGGGGCACTTTTAGCTTGGCTTTGATCCCTAACCTTACTCTAAAAACAAAAAAGCCCCAAAGAAAACAAATACTTGAAAACAGCATGCATGGGATAACCATGAAATCTAATAATGCTCCTTTTTAAGAAATTTGAGTGGTGTGAAGATGAAATACTCTACATTGGCAATGCTGGCACTGTTCAGGCACATGGTTCTTTAACTAACACAGGTTTCTTTTACTTTTTTAAAAAATTATTTTTATTTCCTTTTCCTTGTAAATTGCAGCAATACATAGTTTACATGGGGGAACACTCTCACCCCACTTCGGAATCTGTGGTTAGAGCCAACCATGAAATACTTGCTTCAGTACAGGAAGGTAAGGACTATAAAAGTAATTACATCAGTTTGTGTATAATTGTGCAAAATGGAAAAAACTAACTATTTTTACACAATTTGAGCAAAAAATCACCCACATCAGTGGGTGTAAACTTGTGTATAAATACACAATTGCTACAGTAACCGTGCATATATGCACGGTTACTGTAGCATGTGTATTCATTATTTTATTATTTTTCCGTTCGCACCATTTTTTCTCTCTCTTTTTCGTTCACAACGACCTCAATCTCCTCGTCTTTTTTCACCTCAGATGAACACAAACACACCCACACACAAACACATCCACACAGACAAATCAACATAGAAACACACCCACACACAAACAAACCCACACAGATAAAGAGCCGGGAGGTTGGATCAGCCGGTGAAGAAGTGATCTAGGTCGAGAAAAATACCCAAGAGGTTGGATCGGCCGGTGACGAAATTGTGGAACTTGGTTCGTGGATCAACTGGTGAAGAAGTTGTGGAGCTTGGTTCGTGGATCAGCCGGCCGGTGAAGAAGTTAGGAAAGAAACAGATTCTCAAAAAAAAAAAAAAAAAAAAAAAGAAGAAGGAGAAGACTGAGAGGCGGAGATAAAGATGAAGAAGAGGTGTAAAGAAACAGATTCTCAAAAAAAAAAAAAAAAAGGAGAAGACTGAAAGGCGGAGATAAAGATGAAGAAGAAGAGGTGTAAAGAAACAGATTCTCAAAAAAAAAAAAAAAAAAAAAAAAATGAGAAGACTGAGAGGCGGACATAAAGATGAAGTAGAAGGGATGTATGAGTGTATCCGTGTATGAGGAAAAAGAAGGGTTAGGTGGGGGGTAGGTGGGAAAAAATAAAAAAAGTGAGGGAAAATATTATTTTAATAAAAACCTGTGTATAATAGATAAATTGATGTGGGTGTTTTGTAAAAGTGATAGTATAAAATAGAAAAATTAGGTTTTTTGTATAAAATAAACGGAATCTTTTTCACTCTAAGGAGCTAATACTACTACATATTTATTTCCATTATGAGACATCAAATAACAAGATCATAGGAAAACTACAGATTTTCATAACCGAGTATTGTCATAGTACTAACATAATTAATTTCAGTTTTGATGGAGCACAACAATCGGCAATAGTAAAAGCTTCAGAGGCTTCTCAGCTATGCTCACACCAGAGCAAGCACAACAACTTGCAGGTACCTGATTTTATATATTTATTCATGTGTTTGTTTTTGGTAAAACAAAGTGAAATACATGATCCAACACTGATCATTACATCCACAATGGAGGTAAAATAGAATGTCTCCAAATTCAAATGCATCTTCACCCCTCTTTCAAAATTTGAACATTTTCTTGGGGGGGTTTAAATACAGTTTAACACATGGTCAGCAATAATAAGCATCAAAAGCCATTGGTGATAGCATAGATATGCTCTAATTGAATTCCTCTTACTTCTGCTGCAGATAAAGATTTGGTCCTTTCCGTGTTTCAGAGCAAGATGAATAAGCTCCACACAACACATTAATGGGAATTTCTAGGAATAGATTCTGCACAACAATATAATCAAATGCCAATGGAATCAACTTCAAATACCATTGTTGGTGTAATTGATACAGGTAAAGATCCATATCTTAATTTCTCATTAAACTCTTCTTTTATTTTATTACAAACATAGAATTCACATTGTATCTTTCAGGAATTTGGCCTGAATCAAAGAGCTTCAATGATAAAGGATTGGGTCCTGTACCCAAGAAATTCAAGGGAGAATGTGTTACTGGTGAACATTTTAGATTGGCCAACTGCAACAGGTACCAAACATTTTAAACACTAAAGAATCCACTTCCCTGATTGTCATACCACATTCTTCCTGAATTAGAACAACCACAAGGTTTGACATGTGCAGTGAAGCTGACATTCTTTCTGCCCTGGATGATGCCATTAGTGATGGTGTTGATATACTTTCCATTTCTATTGGCCCTGATCCTCCCCAGCCTAGTTATTTTGAAAATGCAATCTCGATTGGAGCTTTCCATGCATTCCAAAGAGGAATTCTAGTATCTGCTTCAGCCAGAAACTCAGCTTTCCCAGGTACTGCAACCAATGTTGCTCCTTGGATTCTTACTGTTGCTGCAAGCTCAGTGGACAGGGAATTCCATTCAATTGTTTATCTTGGATATTCAAAAGTTCTAAAGGTAAATTTGGTACATTCCACCCCACCTCTTTATCAAATATAAAGTTATATAGGAAAGATTTTTATTTAAAATGGAAATTCCGTGCTCTCTGGGTTTCTCTTTAAACGCAATCAAGATGGAAACTTATTATGGTTTGATAGCTGGGAGTGCTGCAGCTGCTCCTGGAGTTACAGCAAAAAATGGCAGGTATCTTCTGTGTTTGATGGGAAAATAACAGTTTCTCTAGTATTTAGTTTCTACTCAGCTGTGGTCAATCTATTAAAAATCAATTCAGTTCCATTTTATGCAAATTCAAATTCTATCAATATGGAAGTCTTGTGCATATTTTTTATTTTCTTCCTAAATTATATGAATTTTTTTTTTCTTAAGCATCTTAATGTTCATACTAAAATGATTTTTTGACAAGTAATAGGAAATTTTTTTTTCAAAAAAATTATTATCCTAAACTAAGACTTTCCAATTTTGTAGTCATAAGCATCATATAGTTTAATCATCTTGTATACATATTTTCTGATTTCATGATGCTCAACCAACCCAACACCTATAAATTGCCATCCCATCATTGATCTATTTGTTTTAAAAGCTTTGGTTCCTTTCCTTTCTGTATCAGCTTTTGCAAGAACAATATGCTAGACCAAACCCTAGTTAAGGGGAAAATGGTGGTGTACACGATTGAAACCTTTACTGATAACCGAAGAGAAAAAGCATTTTTTTAAGACAGGCTGGTGCTATTGGATTGATACTCATTGATCCATCTATCAAAGATGTTGGCTTTCAGTTCGTCATCCCAGGCACTTTAATCTGTCAAGATGAAGCAAAAGAGGTTCAAGCATACATGATTTCAGAAAAGTGAGTTTTTCAAGCTTTGTATGCTAAAAACATTTGTCAATGAAAGAATAGAAAAGCTACAAAATAAATGCAACTGAAAATTAATTAAACATGGATTCACCATTTAAAAAGTAATAATAATTCAATAGTTCAAGTTGATTGCAACTACTTCTGTCATTACAGGAATCCAGTTGGTAAAATCTCCCCAACTATTACAGTTCTGAAAATCAAACCTACACCAGAGATGGTTGTATTTTCTTCCATGGGGCCAAATATTATAACTCCAGACATTATTAACGTAAGTTTATTTAGTCTTCTCAATTTATATTTGTGCACATTCACTCAAAATACTTCAAGAAACAAAAGATTATGCCAACATGATGGGAAAAAAGGGATAGAAATAATGCAATATCTTGACCACCATACGTAGATAAAGAAAAGTAAACTCCATAAACTCTTACCGAAAGATGCATAATTTCAATTGCAGCCAGATATCACAGGACCTGGGTTGAATATTTTGGCAGCATGGTCTCCAGTAGCAACTACAGCAACTGTTAAATGATCTGTCGATTATAACATAATCTCCGGCACCTCAATGTCTTGCCCACATGTTTCTGCAGTTGCAGCAATTGTAAAATCGTACCAACCTTCTTGGAGTCCAGCAGCCATAATGTCAGCAATAATGACAACAGGTAAGTTGTTTTACACTATAATGTCAGATAATTACAGATTTACTTATGTTTCTGATTGTACAAAATCTACAGATTACCACAGCAATGGTCCTATATAACACTCAACATGCAATTGGAAGAGATCCAAATGGAACTCCGACCACGCCTTTTGACTATGGATCCGGACACATTAGCCCCACTGGAGCATTAAATCCGGGACTTGTGTATGATTTCAACTCCCATGACATCATCAATTTTCTATGTAGCACTGGAGCAAGCCCTGCACAATTGAAGAACCTTACAGGGGAACTAGTACACTGCAAGAACCCTCTTACACCGTCCTAAAATTTTAATTACCCTTCAATTGGTGTTGCCAATATGAACAGAAGTTTATCACTTTATAGAACAGTCACATATTATGGTAAAGATCCAACAGTATATGTTGCATCTGTTGATTACCCAACTGGTGTTGAAGTCAAAGTTTCACCCGCTAAACTTAAGTTTACAAAGGTCGGGGAAAAGATGTCTTTCAGGGTTGATTTCATCCCCTTCAAGAACAGCAATGGGAGCTTTGTGTTTGGGTCCTTGACATGGAGCAATGGTATCCATAGGGTCAGGAGTCCTATTGGTCTCAATGTGGTTTCTGTGTAGGAACAAGCGATCAACTACATATGTTCGCAATATTGATTTTATTGAAGTCATTGTCTCATACGCTGCTCTTGCTACATATCCAAAAATATGGTATGATCCTTCTATCAAAAATAGTTTGCTCTTTCAGCTATGAAGTTCTATTCAGCAACTTTTAGATTTTAAAGTATGTGAAGAGGTATATTTCTGTTGTGTAATGTAAGAAATGAACATGTCAGTTCTTATAGCCATGGTTTCATATGGGAACATCTTGGTTTCAAAGAGGGTTTAAGATGGAGACAGGCTTCATTCAGGATGGGAGAGAGAGAGAGAGAGAGAGAGAGAGAGAGAGAGAGGCAAAACGTAAAGCAACTGGCATGGAAGTTTTAAATTCGCAAAAACAAGGTTTATGAGCAAGTAACTTAGAATTTATACTCTCACATCTTTGTAGCAAAATGTCAAGAATATTATGTGGAATGACTTTAAAGTTTCCAAAACCATTTGAGGCTTCATACTTCCATTCATGATACCCTTAAATCATAACATGAAATATGAAGTTTACCTCATCACTTTGCCCGCAAGAAATAGTAATTGTTAAGAAACATCTGCCAAGAGCCTTGTTGCTTAGTGGCACTTCCTGGTTCTCTAATGGAGGAGAACCTAGATTCAAATCCCCCCCCCCCCCCCCGGTGGGTTGTAAGCAAAAATAAAAAATGTTAGAAACATCTTGTCATTGAGGAAACAAGATGCACATTTATGAAGACCATGGAAGTGAAACAGGGTTAACTAGATTTAGTTCCTCAAATCATTAGGGAAAAGATGTCTTTCAGGGTTAACTACATTTATGAACCTAGATTCAAATCCTCCACCCCCCCCCCCCCCTTCCCCCCTCTTCTGGTGGGTTGTAAGAAAAAAAAAATGTTAGAAACATCTTGTCATTGAGGAAACATCAATAGTATGCATCATTGCCTTTGCACTTATGAACATATTCCTACCAACATTTTTAGGACAATGTAAAAGTTACAGATTACATTCCATGTATCTGCAGCATTGGCAGTCAAAATACATGTGATGTAGGACAAATTGGAGAATTTGCTTGTGTGCTTGTGGTGGGTTAAGTTTTAGAACTTTTGGAAAGAAGGGTTAGGGTTCAGGGATGCCTAGGGTTTGCAGGGAAGAAAAAAGAATTGATTTAGGGTTACAAAGAGTTAAGAAGAAATAGAAATCAATTATGCATACAATCTGAGAACAATAGCATGAACAGTTCATATGAATAGTGAAAACATACCAAAAAGGACAGAAAGAGATGTGAAAAGAGGAAAAGAACAATAAGGCCAACACGTCTCAATACTCAAAACACTAAATCTTTTATTGATTAACTCCCCCTTCTTTGAGTACAATAACACACTTAGATATACTAATAATAGAACTAGGACTTTACTTTGAATAGTAAAAAATGTTGGGCTTTGTGGAGCCTAATTGTGTTTGATCCAGATGACGACCTGACCCGAAATAATGTTGCGTGATTTTTAATGAGAGATTTTAAGGTTTCTTGATGTAGTTTTTTGAGAGAGAAAAACTGTACTGCCGCACTTGTATTTTACCTTGATAAGAGTGAAATCCCTATAACTCCGTGGACGTAGGCAAATTGCCGAACCATGTAAATACTGTCTTGCGCGTGTGCTTATTTTTCTTTAACGTGTGTTTTCTATATTTTGTTTCTCAAAGGTTTGGAAATTTTCGTGTTAATTCCCTACAACTGGTATCAGAGCCTAGGGTTAGGTTTGAGTCGAAGCAATGGCAGAGGAAGCAGGAAAGGCATCTGGAATGGAAAAGTTCAATGGCACAGACTTTGGATTTTGAAGGATGCAAATCGAGGATTATCTTTATGGAAAGAAGTTGTATTTTCCGCTTCTAGGGGAAAAACCTACAACTATAAAGGATGAGAAATGGGCTCTTCTTGATAGATAGGTACCGGAAGTCATAGGTTAACTCTGTTTAAGTCTATTGCACACAATGTTGTAAAGGAGAAGACCACAGCAAATCTGATGAAGGCTTTGTCTGATATGTATGAAAAGCCGTAAGCATACAACAAGATGCATCTGATGAAGAAATTGTTCAATTTGAAGATGGCAGAGAATGCATCAGTAGCACAACATCTGAACGAATTTAACACTATCACAAATCAATTGTCGTCTATAGAAATTGATTTTGATGATAAGATCCGTGCACTGATCGTTTTGGCTTCTTTGCCAAACAATTGGGAGGCAATGAGGATGGCAATAAGTAATTCTACAGGAAAGGAAAAGCTCAAGTACAATGACATACGAGATTTAATTCTGACTGAGGAGATTCGCAAAATAGATGCAGGTGAAACCTCAGGATCTGGTTCCGCCCTAAACCTTGAGACAAGAGGCAAAGGTAATGATTAAAATTCAAATTAAGACAGATCAAAATCCAGAAATTCTAATCGAAACAAAAGTAAATCTAGATCAGGCCAAGATGTACAATGTTGAAACTGTAGGAAAATGGGTCACTTTAGGAGGCAATGCAAAAGTCCTAAGAAGAAGAATGAAGATAATTCTGCTAATGCTGTAACAGAAGAGGTACAGGATGCAGTACTTCTTGCAGTAGACAGTCCACTTGATGATTGGGTTTTGGACTCAGGAGCTTCGTTTCATACCACTCCAAACCGATATGTTGCAATTGATTTTGGTAAGGTGTATTTGGCTGATGATACAGCCTTGGATGTTGTGGGTATGAGAGACGTCCGGATATTGTTGCCCAATGGGTCTGTTTGGTTACGGGAGAAGATTCGACATATTCCTGACCTGAGGAGGAATCTGATTTTTGTTGGACAACTTAATGATGAAGGGCATGCAACATTGTTTGTTGGTGATACTTGGAAGGTTACAAAGGGAGTTGTTAAAGCAAGTTCTGATACAAGCCTATGGCACTGCAGACTTGGTCACATGAGTGAGAAAGGGATAAAGATGCTGCTGTCAAAAGGGAAACTCCCATAATTGAAGTCCGTTGATTTTGACATGTGTGAAAGCTGCATCTTAGGAAAGTAGAAAAGAGTGAGCTTCTTGAAAATTGAGAAGACACAGAAAGTTGAAAAATTGGAGTTAGTACACATTGATTTATGGGGGCCTTCTTCGGTTGCATCCCTTGGAGGTTCAAGGTAGTATATCACCTGCATTGATGACTCAAGCAGAAAGGCATGAGTTTTTTTTTTTTTTTTTGAAAAATAAATCTGATGTCTTTGAGACTTTTAAGAAGTGGAATGCTATGGTTGAGACAGAAACAAGTCTGAAAATAAAATGTTTAAGGTTAGACAATGGAGGAGAGTACATAGATGGAGGGTTCAGTGAGTATTGTGCTGCACATGGAATCAGGATGGAGAAGACTATACTTGAGACACCACAACAGAACAGTGTGGCTGAGCGCATGAACAGAACTCTCAATGAGTGTGCTAGGAGTATGAGGTTGCATGCTAAATTACCAAAAACTTTCTAGACTGATGCTGTTAGTATTGCAGCTTACCTGATAAATCGAGGACCATCAATTCCCATAGAGTTCAGACTTCCTGAAGAAGTTTGGAGCGGTAAAGAGGTAAAGTTTTCCCATTTAAATGTTTTTGGTTGTATTTCTTATGTTCATATTGATTCTGTTACTCGTAGTAAACTTGATGCAAAGTTTAAAAATATGTTTTTCATTGGCTATGGTGATGAAAAATTTGGCTATCGGCTTTGGGATGAACAAAACAGAAAAATCATCAGAAGTGGAAATGTGAAATTTAATGAATAGGTTACGTACAAGGACATGTCAACTCTAGTGTCAGATGTTACAGAGATAGATCAATAGAAATCTGAGTTTGTCAATTTAGATGAATTGATTAAAAGTACTGTCATGAAAAGGTGTGAAGAAGATAAGGAGAATGTAGATTCACAGGTAGATCAGAGTACACCTGTAGCTGAAGCCCGTAGATCTTCCAAGACCATTAGATCTCCACAGCATTGTCCACCCACTCTAAATTATCTCATGTTGACTGATGGTGGTGAGGGACTACTCAGAAATATTTTCTCCAGTTGTGAAGATATCAACAATCAGACTGGTACTGGGAATGGTTGCTGCAGAAAATTTACATCTTGAGCAGTTAGATGTGAAGACGGCATTCCTTCATGGTGACTTGGAGGAAGAGATTTACATGATCTAGCCAGAAGTGTTCATTGTTCAGGGACAAGAGAATCTAGTCTACAAACTGAGAAAGAGCTTGTATGGCCTAAAACAAGTTCCAAGATAATGGTACAAGAAATTTGACAGTTTTATGCATAGAATTGGGTTCAAGAGATGTGAAACTGATCACTGTTGCTATGTCAAGTTCTTTAGCAATTCTTACATCATTTTATTGTTATATGTGGATGATATGCTCATTACAAGGTCTAGCATTGAGGAGATTAATAATCTAAAGAAGCAATTATCAAAACAATTTGCAATGAAGGATTTGGGAGCTACAAAGCAAATCCTTGGTATGAGAATCATTAGAGATAAGACTAATGGTACATTGAAACTTTCACAGTCAAGAGTATGTGAAGAAAATTCTCAACAAGTTCAACATGAATGAAGCTAAACCAGTGAGCACACCCTTAGGTAGTCATTTCAAACTAAGCAAAGAACAGTCACCGAAGACAAAAGAAGAGAGGCACCATATGAGCAAGGTGCCCTATGCCTTAGTTATTGGCAACTTGATGTATGCTTTGGTGTGTACAAGGCCAGACATTGCACATGTAGTGGGAGTTATGAGCAGATTCATGAGTAGGCCTAAAAAGCAACATTGGGAGGTAGTCAAGTAGATTCTAAGATATTTAAAGGGTTCATCACATACATATCTTTGCTTCACAGATGCAAGTTTGAAACTGCAGAGTTGGTGATATTGATAGTAGAAAGAGTACTATTGGGTTTGTTTTTACTCTGGATGGTACAGCTATATCCTGAGTTTCAAATCTACAAAAGATTGTTACTTTGTCAACTACAGAAGCTGAGTATAGTGCAACAACTGAAGCTAGAAAAAAGATAATTTGGCTACATGGCTTCTTAGATGAATTGGGTAAAAGCAGGAGATGGACATTCTACACAATGATAGTCAGAGTGCAATTTTTCTTGCTAAAAATTCGGCTTTTCATTCAAAGTCGAAGCATATACAGATAAAATACCAATTTATCCGTTACCTTGTTGAAGAAAAGCTAGTAATACTTGAGAAAATTTGTGGATCTAAGAATCCGGCAAACATGTTGACTAAGGGTGTCACTATTGAGAAGCTGAAGTTATGTGCAGCTTCAGTTGGTCTTCTAGCTTGAGGACAGGAGGATGAGTTGTAGGGATGAAGGATTGTTTTTGGAGGATTGCAGTTGATGTTGATGATTGAACTAGTCTCCAAGTGGGAGATTTATTGGGTTTTGTGGAGCTTAGTTGTGTTTGATCTGGATGACGACCCGACCTGAAATAATGTTGCGTGGTTTTTAATGGGAGATTTTCTGAGGCTTAGTCCATGGAGCGGAGGCTTAGGCCAATAGGCCCAAGTTTTGGCCCGTTTTGTAGCCTATTGTGAATCCTGTGCACAAGATATAGAAACTGTTGTTTTGAGGTTTAGGGTTTCTTGATGTAGTTTTCTGAGAGAGAGAAAAACTGTACTGCCGCACTTGTATTTTTCCCTGATAATAGTAAAATCCCTACAACTCCATGGATGTAGGCAAATTGCCAAACCACGTAAATACTGTCTTGAGCGTGTGATTATTTTTCTTTAGCGTGTGTTTTCTCTATTTTGTTTCTCACAGATTTGGGAATTTTCATGTTAATTCCCTACCAAAAAAAAAAAAATCCTAATTGAATTGAATCAAAGTTCATGCATAAAGACTCATAAACTAAATAAGACTTGTTAATAAAATAAAATCCAAGGCCCACAACTATCGCCCATGCCCAACAATTAAAAAATTACTAAAATTTCCTTGACCCTAGAAAAACCATATAAAACATAAAATAAAATACTAATAACCTAATTAACTACCATGGGCTCTTATTCTTGGGCTTTGCCTTAACCTTAAGTTTCCAAAGGGGATACCATTTTTTTTCCCCTTTAACCATGCTATGGTAGCATCTTCAGCATGAAGTAATCCATATAACAAAAGAAAAGACGGCTTATCTTAGATAAATAAAAGGAAAAGAAAAGGGTAAGGTAACTTTTGGTAATCACCTACAATAAATACTGAAGACCATGGAAGTGAAATAGGGTTAACTACATTTAGTTCCTCAAATCAATTAACTCCCATTAATCCTACACCCTATAATCTCAAAAGTATGCATGTGAAGAGATTATCTAGCATTGTCCTTTTCCATACTTTTGAAAAGAAATATATTTGATTCTTTAAGTTGTCATATTGACCACAACTGGCCATTAGAATATTTTCCTGAACAACTTGTTGCTATTGAGATGCCACATAGTCGCATTAGATTGCCAAAGCTAATAAAATTTGAGTTTGGTGTCATTACTTTGTAGTGAACTAAACGATACTGTGGTAGAGGCAAAACTAAGGACACGACAAGTTCCACCTTCTCTACCAACCAAGGATGCAATTAATCGTTATTTACAATCTAATAATCGATTGCTTATATTGGTATGTACTTTCTGATTTCGATAATTTGTGTAATTGACTTGCAAACATAGGAGAAGAGGCCCGGCAACCTCTACTTAGCCAGAAATATTGTTCCCGGTTTATTTTTACTTCTGTTTTGGATTGATATGGGTGGATTTCGTAGTTTTTTTATTGAATCGAAGCTGTTTCAATTGGTGGTTGAGGAAGGGGGAAACTTCTTCTCCCTTAGGATTTTTGAACGAGGGAAGTATTTCATGCAGTCAGTTTTTATGGGTAGGAATGCAGCACGCTGGTTAATGCAAAGCTTGGAACACACGGTGATTGGGGTCAACCCCAAACACTTCTTCACGCTCAGGGAAGGAGACACTACATACACAATGCAACGGGGTTCTAATGCATTTGGGCAATATTTGTTAGTAACAGAGTTAAAAGTTGGCGGGATGAGAAGATCGATCATTATTCCTGCAGGGAAGGCACTACAAGGTTGGAGGGTCTTTGGTATTGAGTTAAGGAGAATGTTGGAACCTTCTCATTATGCGTTGGGCGGTCCAAAAGCTTTACCGTACAGGTCGAAGTTGGGTTCAGAGATTCACCCTTCTCGGTCTTTTGTTGAGACGGTAAAAGCGTCTGTGCATGTAAGGAAGCATTCGCACCAGCCTTCTTTTAGAGATACAGAGAAGATTCAAGTAGTGGATTACACATCGCCATCTCAAAGAGATGAAGCGAGGATTCAGGTGGTGGCTCTTGACGTTCCGGCTAATAATGCTTTACCGATTGCCGTGGATGGTGTGAAGGAGAGTCACCGTGGTATTAATGGAGATGCTAAATTGAAGGAGAAAATCCTAGAACAAAATCAAGTCAGTTTGAATAATTTGAATAATTTGAATTTGAAAGCTGCTGATTTTGGTAGGGAGAGTCAATTTAGGAAGTCTAGATGGTTAAGGAAAGGCTTGATTGTGGAAGTTAATGAATTTGGTAAGAGGCGGGTGTCTTGGCAACGTTACAGGGAAGACAAGCAAGTTGTACAGTGGGTGGCACGTGAAGATAATTCTGCCCAGGTTGGTATTGAGGGAATGGACAATGGGCCTTCTGAAGCCCATGCACCTTGGTTGGGTAATGTTAAAACTTGCTCGGGCCCACTGCTAACTAGCCCTTTTATCTTTGAGGCAGGGGCTTCCTCCAAATTTTCCCAACGTAAACCCAGCCCAGGTTCTACGGACACAACTGATGAAGATGGTAAGTCAGAGTCTACCACCTCAGGCCCGAGTTCAGTCTCACATGGTGAGAGTGTCCCCGCGACCTTGGTGTCTGCTTTTCTACCACCTAGGAGGTCAGCGATGGCTCCGATGGTCAACAGGGGTTCGATTTCCTCCATATCGGCGCCAGAAGTTCCTAGCAGGAGTGAGTCCACTGCCCAGGTGTGCTCGAGCTTGCCTACCCATACCCCTACCCTGCCGATACTGTCATCGGAAGTGGTCCAGGCTCCCTGTGAGCTGGGTTCTTCCACCTTAGCTCCGATAGGTCCATCGTTGGAGCCGGCAGAGTCGACGACGCTATCTTCAGGGGACCCGATAGAAAATCTGGGGGGGAAGTCGTCTTTTCCGACGGGGATGAAGGAGGACGATGATGGAATTTTGGGTTCGGAGGTAAGGGAGTTAGGGCGTGAGGCTTCTGATTGTAAAGTGGTTTCTATTTCTTCTCCCACTATTAGGGAACTAGTCAATGATTTGGACAAATCATGGGGTAATTCCAAAGAGTGGATGCTTCAATTGCGGGATGGTCGACAAATAGTGATTCCGCTATCTTTATACCGATCTCCAGAGAGTGTGTCGGATTGCTCAGTCACTGATGTAAAGACTGTAACAGGTGATGATTCTTTTATCAGTGATGGTCAGATGGGTAGCTGGGTAGAGGACTGTGATGGGTTAGTTGACTCTTTGTCTATTGTTAATGAGGTAGAGGAAGAGATGTGGGATTTTGATGAGCGGTCGATGACTTGGGAGTGTAGTGGCAAGCCTTTAGCTGTGGTACCTTTGGCCACAGAAGTTCCTTTAGAGTTGGAGGGTAGCTCTGAGTTGGGGGTTGGGTGTACGGAGTCTGTTGATGGTAATAATTTATCACTATGGGTAACAAATCGGATTAAGGCCTTTAGAAAATCAGTGGGCACTTCTTTGGAAGGTTTTGAGGAGCAGATTACGAGGCTGCTGCTAGCGATTGAGGCCAGAAAAAAGAATAAAAAGTTTAAGGCAGTCGATGATCAAATGAAGCACGGTAATTCCGGGCAGAAAGGTCAGCGAGAGTTGAAAAATTTATTGTCCTCTTTGAATGTCGAGGCTGGTTTAAAGAAATCAAGGAATGTAAGTAAGGAGAGGGCTGTGGTGGTTCATCAACGAATTTGAAGATTATTTCTTGGAATGTTAGGGGTTGAACGATAAGGATAAAAGGCTTCGGGTTCGTAATATGGTCAGGAGATGGGGGCCATATGTTCTTTGTCTTCAAGAAACTAAAATGGAGTTGATAACTAGAGCTGTGATTCGCAGTTTGTGGAGGGGTCAACATGTTGATTGGTTTTTTCTAGGCTCTTGTGGAGCTTCTAGAGGGGTGCTACTGATGTGGGATACTCGGATTGTGAATAAAGTAGAGGAAGCTGTGGGGCGATTTTCAGTTTCTTGTAGATTTACAAGTGTGCTAGACCAGTTTGAATGGGCGTTTACTGGCGTTTATGGTCCTAATTCTGTGAGAGATAGAAGGTTCTTATGGGAGGAATTATTTGGTTTGATAAGTTGGTGGAATGTTCCATGGTGTGTGGGTGGTGACTTTAATGTGGTAAGGTTTCCTTCTGAGCGTTCTGGTTTTGCCTCTTTTACTGTTGCTATGCGGGAGTTTTCCAATTTTATATCGGAACAAGGCCTCATTGATATTCCGCTTCAAGGGGGATCTTTCACTTGGTCTAATACTCGTGAAGTTGCTTCCAAGGCTAGGTTGGACAGATTTCTGTTTTCTATTGATTGGGAGGAAAAGTTTCCATCTGTCTCTCAACAACGCTTGCCTAGGCTATTATCTGATCACTTCCCGATTGTTCTTGAGGCTGGTTCCTTTCAGAGAGGTAGGAGGCCGTTTAGATTTGAGAATATGTGGCTTAAAGATGAGGGTTTTGTGGAGAGGGTGCGATCTTGGTGGGAATCTTATAATGTCCTAGGAGCTCCAAGTTTTGTTTTGGCCAATAAATTGAAGCTTTTGAAAAATGATTTGAAGAAATGGAATGTGGAGTTTTTTGGAAATGTTGAGGATCGGGTGAGAAAACTGTGGCAAGAGCTTCGTGATTTAGAGATGATTAAGGATAGTCGAGCTTTATTGGAGGAGGAAAGGCTGGAATTGCAGAGAGTTAAGGGTGAATTAGAAAAAGTTACTTTGATGGAGGAAATCAGTTAGAGGCAGAAGTCTAAAGTCCTTTGTATTAGAGAAGGAGACAGAAATACTAGATTCTTTCATCGTATAGCTAACTCTCATAGAAGATTTATTCCATTGATAGGCTTATGGTGAATGGAGAGTTGTCTTCAGATCCGGAAGCTATAACAGACTATATTTCCTATTTTTATAGGTAGCTATATGCTGAAACTGTGGTTCACAGACCTTTATTAGATGATGTGGAGTTCTCTTGTTTATTGGAGGAAGATGCAATTTGGCTAGATAGGCCATTTGATGAGGATGAGGTGTTTGGGGTGCTTAGTGACTTTAAGGGTGATAAGGCTCCTGGCCCGGATGGTTTTTCTATGGCGTTTTTTCAATCTTGCTGGTGTATTTTGAAGGCTGAAATTATGGCAGTGTTCCAAAATTTTCATACCCAGGCTATGTATGAGAAGAGCCTTAACGCTTCTTTCCTTGCCCTTATTCCCAAAAAGGTGGATGCTGTGGAGATCAAAGATTTTCGGCCTATTAGCTTAGTTGGTGGGATTTATAAGATTATTTCTAAGGTGTTGGCCAATCACCTTAGAAGGGTGGCACATGGGCTTATTTCAGACTCTCAGAATGCATTTGTGAAAGGTAGACAAATTTTGGACTCTTTTTTAATTGCCTCAGAATGTATTGATAGTAGATTGAAGTCTGGTGTTCCAGGAGTCTTGTGTAAGTTGGACGTGGAAAAGGCATATGACCATGTGAGTTAGGGTTTTCTAATGTATGTGCTTCAGCGCTGTGGGTTTTCAAAGAAATGGAGAAAATGGATATTGTGCTGCATCTCTACTGTTAAATTCTCCATCCTAATTAATGGTAGCCCTTCTGGTTTTTTTGGTAGTTCTAGGGGGATTCGGCAAGGGGATCCCTTGTCTCCGTTGCTATTTGATATTGTTATGGAGGGCTTGAGTCGTATGCTGGATGGGGCTGCTGCTACTAGTCAGTTCTCAGGCTTCTCTGTAGGTAATACGGCTGGTAACTCGGTGATGGTATCTCATCTTTTATTTGCTGATGACACTCTTATTTTTTGTGATGCTGATCCTATGCAAATAGCTAGTTTGAGAGCAATTCTGGCTAGATTTGAGGAGGTCTCAGGGTTAAGGATTAACTTAGGGAAATCTGAGTTGGTTCCTATAAGGTTGGTGCACAGTATGGAAGATCTGGTGGGGATGTTGGGTTGTAGGCAATCTTCTTTGCCTTTGAGATATTTGGGGCTACCGTTAGGAGCTAAATTTAAGGAGTTGTCAATTTGGAATCCTATTTTGGAGAAGATGGAAAGGAGACTAGCAGGATGGAAGTGGTTGTATCTTTCTAAGGGGGGTAAGGTAACTCTTATTAAAAGTACTCTTTCCTCCTTACCTACATATTTCCTTTCCATTCTGCCTTTACCTGGGAAGGTGGCAAATCGTATAGAGAAGTTACAACGATATATTCTGTGGAGTGATATTAATGGTGACTCTAAATTACACTTAGTCAGTTGGGCTCAGGTTTGTAAACCGCTGCAGTTTGGAGGGTTGGGTATTAAACGATTGAGGAGTTTTAATTCTACCTTGTTAGGCAAATGGTTATGGAGATATGGCATGGAGACTGACGCTCTATGGAGGAGGGTTATTGAGGTGAAATATGGAAATGATTGGGGTGGTTGGTGCACGAAAAAGGTGACCAGTGCTTATGGTGTTAGTTTGTGGAGACATATTAGGAGTGGCTGGATGAGTTTTTCTAAACTGCTTCTGTATGATGTGGGGGATGGTAATAGAGTGAAGTTTTGGAAACATGTGTGGTGTGGAGATCGTACTCTTCAAGAGGCTTTTCCGGAACTTTATTGTATTAGTAGAACAAAGGATTCCTCAGTAGTGGAGGTTATGTGTTGGTTTGGTGGGAGGATTCATTGGGATGCTAGATTTCGTCGTCCTCCACAAGATTGGGAACAAGGATCATTTGATCTGTTTATGGATATGATTTACTCTTCGATGGTACGGGGATTGGGTTCAGATCGGGTGTGTTGGAAGCCAGCAAGGAGTAGAGGTTTTGAGGTTAGAGGATTCTATCTTTCTTTCTACCCTCCTACCTTCTTATCCTTTCCTTGGAAGATGATTTGGAAATCGAAGGTTCCTCCAAGGGTAGCTTTCTTTTCATGGTCTGCTTCCTTAGATAAAATTTTAACAACAGATAACTTTCGCAAACGACGTGTGCTAGTTCTTGATTGGTGCTATATGTGTAAGAATGTGGGGAGTTAGTGAATCACCTTCTTCTTCATTACCCCATTGCTTGTGAGTTGTGGTCATTGGTGTTCTGTTTGTTTGGAATTCAGTGGGTTATGCCTCAGAAGGTTATTGAGTTGTTTGAGTGTTGGCAGGGTAAGTTTGGACGACATAGAAATATAGAGTTGTGGAGACTTGTGCCTCATTGCTTGCTATGGTGTATTTGGCGTGAAAGAAATGCTCGAAGTTTTGAGGGATGTGAACGCTCTATGTTAGAGATTAAGTCTTTCTTCTTACACACTCTCTTTGATTGGAGTGTGGTCTTTTGTCATTTTTCTTGTTCTTCCCTTCCTGCTTTACTTGATCATTGTAATCTTGGTCTTTGATTTATGCCCCCATAGTACATTTCCAATGTACTCGGGTTGGCTGTTTTCCTTTTTATTTTAATAAAATTTTCGTTACTTATCAAAAAGAAAAAACATATTGACCAAATTACACTTAGAGAATCCATTAAATAGAATAGTATGAAATGGACCATTCCCAAGTACTTGAAGGTAATTGCCACATGACTCAAACCAATGTGTTAGCACTTAGCATCAGAATGGAAAAAAGTACCTTCAGACAATTGAAAAGAGTTAAGATATCAACCTCCTGCCATAATGACACAAAAAGTTTCAAAGTATCCACTCATGTAGTCATCCTTCATACATTTTTAAAGCTTGATATATGAACTTCTTCTTTAATGTGAACGAGCATCAAATTCACAATCACTACAAGAATCTACTCTAGGATATATCAATTATATTGCTTCGTAAGCCTTGACATTTCTAACGTTTAGGATATTAACTACTCTTTGCAATGTGAGCTTGTAGAAGTTATGTGGCTCCTTTGCTTAGGAATTGTCTTGTTGATGTGAGAAACCCTTGGAAAACTTCAGGTAGAACCCATTTCCCAAATGTGTTGTCACCAATAGTCCCCACATGTGCATAAACCTCCTTTAAAGTGGTGGAATCGGTTTGAGTCTCTGACAACAATTTCTCTGGCTTCAAACATTGATATTAACTTAATAACAGTGTAACAGTCTCCACAGACCCTAAGGTTCTTCACAATCTGGATAGGAATTCCTGGAGGTGTAGCAATTAATCCAAAAGCAATGGCCAGTCTCTCACTGTGCTGAGAAAGGATGGTTTCTTTGTGTTCCTCTTCAACGTCGTGAAGCACATAATTTGTATCAGGCTGATATCCGGCACCCTTCAGCTGAGTACTTAATTCTTCAAGTTTAGAGTAAATAAGATCTGACGAGGGACGTGAAACATCACCAGCCAAGAATGTGTAAGTCTTGTTCTTAACTTCAATCCAGCTGTACCCAGCTTCCTTTTTCACATTTCTCTCATCCATCAACTTCCTCACCTTAGCTCCCTCTTGCCAATTTCCTGTAGCAGCATAAATATTAGATAGTATGACATATGCAGCTGAGTTTTGTGGCTGAAGTGAAATGAGCTTTTCTGCTGCAAGTTTTCCTAACACTACATTGCGGTGAGCATGGCAAGCAACCAAGAGAGTTTGCCACAGAGTTGCACCTGCAGGGAATAGCATCCCATTAATGACATCCATGGCCTTTTCGAGCAGTCCTGCTCGGCTATATAGATCAACCATGCAAGAATAATGCTTCATTGTTGGATCAATGTCATGATCTTTGACCATCATGTTGAAGTATCTTTGGCCTTCATCCACTAAACCTGCATGAGCACATGCAGAAATCACTCCAATGAATGTTATGTCATTCATTTCCAAGTTTCTTCTTCTCATTTCCTCAAATATCTCAAGAGCCTTCTTCCCATGACCATGTTTTGCATATCCAGAGATCATTGAGCTCCATGAAACTAAGTCTCTCTCACGTTGCCTCTTGAAAACTGTATATGCACTTTCAATATTTCCTTTCTTGGCATACATGGTTACAAGAGCACTACTTACACATAAAGCATTATTTAATCCTGATTTGATTGAGCAAGCATGGAATTGTTTCCCCTGGTTTGTTGCTGCAGAAGGTGCAGCACAGGCATCAACGATACTACAGAAGGTAAACTCATTTGGTTTGACACCCTCTTTTGCCAACCAAAGATAAATTTTAACAGCTCCCTCTGTGTCTTCTCTTTGAGCATATCCAGCTACCATTGCTGACCATGCCACAGTGTCCTTCTCGTCAATCAATTCAAATACTTTTGCAGCTTCATCAATGCAGCCCATCTTAGCATAAGCATCTAAAAGTGCAGTTCCTACTGAAGATGATTTCTCATAATTAGTTTTAATGACTTGTGCATGTAGTTGGACAGTAGAAATGGCAGGTTGAGCCATAAGGATGGTAGAATAAGTGAGATAGTTGGGTCTAACACCTTCCCTGTTCATTTGGCAAATAAATTCACTGCCTGCCTTGTTCCACCATTCTCTAAGTACCCACTGATCATGGCCGTCCATGACAAAACATTCTGAACCCCATGCATCATAGAAAACAGTTGAAATGCACCATCCATAACACTGCACCATCCATAACACTGCACTTACTGTAAGCTACCATAAGTTCCGTTCTAATATTGTGATCAAAGCAATACCCATTTTTCAAAACCTGACAATGAAGCTGTCTAGCGAAACCTAATTCTTTAAGGTTAGCACATAGTTTAATCATGGTTGCAAATATCATCTGTGTAAGCATTACACCGGCAAGTCGCATTTGATAAAACATTTCAAAAGCTTCCAAGTCAAGTCCATTTGTAACACAGCCTGCAACCATACCGTTCCACGAAACCTCATCCCTCTTCTCCATACTATCAAATACAGCTCTAGCATCTCTAACCATCCCTGACTTTGAATACATAATAATTAAAGAATTGCACACAAACACGGTAGACTCAAAACCATTCTTTATTACCATTGTGTGGACTTGAATTCCCTTCTCAACCATACCATCATGTGCCAAAGCTCCAACAACAGTTGCAAAAGTAAAAGGGATGGGCTTAATACCCTCGCCTTGCATTAAAAAGAACGATTCTAAGGCCAAATTGTACAACCCGTTCCGTACATAACCGGAGAGCAATGAAGTCCAAGACACCACATTTCTCTCACCCATCTCATGAAAAACTCTCCTCCCATCTTTAACATTCTCAGTTTTCATGTACATACCAACCAGAGCAGTCCGAACACAAGCATCCTCCACAAACCCAGATTTTATACATTGACAATGCACCTGCCTGCCCACGTTTTGATCAAACAAGCATCCACAGACCTTCAACACACACGACATGGTCGACCCATCAACAGGTGAACTCGAATGATGAAGACCCACAAAGATATTGAGAGCCTCTTGGTCACAATGAGTGCGAGAGTACTCGAAAAGCAAGTGATTATAGTTTGAAAGGTCTTTCTGAGTACTTTTGTCGAACGGGTGGTGTGCATGGTGAACGAAGCTGGAATCTGAACTCGTGGGGTCAAAGGCAATTGCATTGGCATGGGAATGAGAAAGAAGACTAGTGTGGTATGTGAAATGAAAGGGTTTGAGTGTGTTCAGTGTTTGCTTTGTGAGCGTCCTTAAAGAGGAACACAGAGTCATGCTATGCTCTCTCTGATGTGGGTTTCAATGGTTGATCGGTGATGTGGGTTTTGATCGGTGCTTCTGGATTGGAGAGGCGTTGTGGTGATTGTGATGTTGTGGTGTTGATGGAGTGCTTGTGATGGTGCTTCTGGGTTTTGACCGTGAGAGAAAGAGGAAGAAAAGAAAGAGGAAACGGCAGAGACAAGGAAAAAGAAAGAAAAAGAAAGAAGAAGAAGAATGGGTTAATGGAATTGGTACCAGCATGTTAGCAGAGTGTTGGGCTCTTAGGGATGGGCTGTTTTTAGCTATCCAACTCGTCATCCAAAATCTGGAAGTTGAATTGGATGCAAAAGTTGCTGTGGACTTGATTAACTCTTAACTCCCAAACTAATGCAGCGTATACTACTCTTCTGGTGGATTGCAGGTTGCTGCTAAGCCAAATTCCTCATGCCAGGGTGAACCATGTGTTTCGGGAAGCAAATCGTAGTGCTGTAGCGCTAGCGTATTTCCTTATCTCATCCCTCTTTTTATATATATATATAATTATATATATATATATATATATACACACGTGTGTGTTTCTTCAAAAAAAAAAAAAAAAAAAAAACTTAGCCATTTTGGCTTTCCTAATTTGTCTTATTTATGTCCTTTTAACCCCAAAAAAAAAAAAAAAAAAAGTTAATGGATGTGTAAATAGATTTGGTCTTATTTATGTCCTTTTAACTCAAAAAAGAAAAAAAAAAAGAATTGGTTAATGGATGTGTAAAATAATATTAAAAAATATAAAAATATTATTTATATAAAATATAGTGTATAATAGATAGATTGACGTGGTTGTTTTGTAAAAATGAATATGTAAAATAAATTTTTTTTTTTTTTTGCAAAATAGATAATAAGTTTGCATCTACTGAATTGGATTCTCTTTAATATTATAAATAATAGCATACGTGCTAGAATCTTATATTATAGCAGGTGGGTTGACTGGGTCCTTTTTTAAGTTTCAAAGTACTTCACATTTTAAGGGGTTGTTTGGCGAAGCATTTCAAACAACAATTTTCAGTTTTTAAACAGTATTTTACGTATTTTCACACACTTTTTCACCCACACGTATTTCAAAAAACAATAAACAACAATTTTCAAACTACCTCACCAAACACCCCCTAAGGTTGCCAAACCTTTTGATCTTTTAAGTTTAACGAAGAAGAAAGAAACTTCTACCTCTGAAGTCTGTCACTGTAAGTCACTTGTCTTTTTCTTTTCTTTTCTTTTCTTTTCTTTTTTTTTTTTTTTTTCAGTTTTTAGCTGAATATTTGTTCTTTTAGGCTCTGTTTGATTAGACTGAAAATATATATATGTATATTTGTTTTTAAGTATTTTTCTCTATTTTTAGGTGTTTGGTGTTGAAAATGATGGTTAAGACGAAAATATTTTTAAAGTTGAGGGTAAAATAACCTCTTTGACACATAAATTGGTTTACGTCTCTCCAACTCTGTAAAACAATTTTCGGAAAATATTCCAATCTCTCTTTCTCTCTCTTACACCAATCACCCACTCCACTAGGGCTGTCCACGGGTCGAGTCAGCGCGAGTTTGGGCCCAACTTGCACTCGACCTGATTAGGTCAGGTCACTGAAAAATTGACCTGCACTCAACTGAAATATGGGTTAGACCCACCAAGTCGGGTCATCAGTTTGAACGGGTCAGATTCAACGGTTTGGCAGGTTAGACCTCTTATTGGGCCAAATTTGTAAATTTTCTTGGATTTAATTTTTTTGGGCTTTTTTTGGCTGAAATTATTGGGCTTTTCTAAATTACAAGGAATTAATAGTTTTTGAATCTTGTCATATCAGATCGAGCCTGTTTTTTACTTCATTTCTTTTAAAATGGGACATCAACTCTGCTTGAATTTGTCCAAATTCATACTTCCCATAACCCACATAATTGAGTATTGACATTTGGGAACCAAAAAAAAAAAAAATACAAAATAAAACCTGGGTACCTGTTAAACATCAATAGCATGTAAAACCTAGGCATTAATCAAACAAATAAAAAAGCAATACCATTTTGTTACCACCTGTTAATCATCCACACATTATAACAAATAATTTCCAAATTACCTAAGCCTTATGGCCTAGGCGATACCTCAAAATTGCCTTAAGAAAACTCAAGCATATAAAAAGTCAATTTGTCAATCTGAACACATATTAAATCTACCAACCATTCCACACATCAACTAAATTTCCAAAACTACACAACAGCAAGCATTACTAAAAATACTACATCTTCATAATTCCATATATATATATATATATATATAGTAAGCCATGGAGGCAGTAGAGAAGGCAATTACCACACAAGGCTGTATGGCAGTAAACTATTCCCAGCAGTATGTATAATTAGTTACAATTATGAAATACTATAAATATTTCTAAAAAATAGCTTTCCTAAAGTAGTAAAGAACTACTCTATTATTTGTAGTTAACAAGTTCATAACTTATAGAAAGGAAAGCCTACATAGATGCTAAGTTTTCCTTCCTATAAGTAGGACAACAGTTCATGTATAATTAGAAAAGCTACACAAAAGCTTCAAAATATATCCAAAAAAACTGCCTCCTATACAAAATGCGACTTTCCTTCCTCCTACAATACAAGGAGAAAAAATATTTATCAATAATATATAAAGACAAAAAACAAAAGCTACAGAATAACCAAAAGGAAAGTAACCAATATGAACAAAAATTATAAGGGCAGAAACATACCCAATCAGTGATCATTTATCAATACTAACTGTGGTACGAGTACCACCTTTGCTTAAGCAGGAACTAGAACTTGCTACTGTTGTTGCTTGATTTAAAACTAGAAAAGAAAAAATTGAGACAATAAATTAAATTTTGCTCAAGTATATGACATTTAATAACACTTAATAAATAAGAAGTTTAGAAGTTAAACATATTACCTAAGTCATGAAATTCATCTTCCAAGGCCTCCATCTCGTCCTTTAACTTGCAAAAAAGAAATTGGGACATGGGCTTACAGTCAGTTTTGAGCATAAACAAGATTTTAAACCATGAGAGGAGAGAGTGAACTTCGAAATGGATCAAGTATGCGCCTTCCAATACTAAATGCCGATTCAGAAGCAACCGTAGAAATAGGTGCAGCCAACACATCCCTAGCCATTTTGGACAGCACTTGGTACCTATCTGAATTGGCTTTTTATCACCCTAAAATCTCAAATTTCACATCCCTTCTACTCTCACAATTTTCAGCCAAATATCTTTCAATCTCATTGCTACACCCTATAGACTTCTCAGTCTCTAAAAAACGCTAATATCGTGAATTAACTATCGCATATGGATCACTACAACCAATTGTATCACCTTCCATATGTGTCCTCTCACTCTCACTTGGTACTACCACATTTGATGAATCAACCCTAGAGTAATCATCATACAACCTATTCATGGTCTTCCTCACCAAATCAACCATCTCATCAGCCACTTCATCCCCATAAATTCCAGAAAACGAAAACTTCAAAAACCTCATTTTCTTTCTTGGATCAAGAACCACAGCCACATACAAAAGCTTATTAATTTTATCCCCTTTCCCCCAGTACTTTTCAAATTTAGCTTCCATTTTAGTTGCCATGTTTTTCAAGAGATGATTTTGAGATTTAATTAAATGAGCAATATTCTCTTGAATCACAAATATCTCATCAAAGAAGGTATTTAAAGTAACATACAAAGAATCGGAGAACTTTTTTGTTACATTGTAAAAAAGTTTTAAGAAACCCACAAATGTCCTACAATTTTGAAAATCAATCCCACAACGAGATCCCAAACCACCACTATTTTCCCTGTTTAAAAAGTATGAAGAATAGCTATCATCCTCAAAGTCCATTCTTAGGAGCACTTTCTCAAATTTTTCAGCAATATCTAATATGAGATAGGTAGAGTTCCACCTAGTAGGTACATCTAAACTTAGTAAACACTTGGATTTAATACCTAATCTCTCCACAAAACTCTTAAAAGTTTGATTTCTATTTGGTGAGGACTTCACATACCTCACCGCTTCACGCACCCTAGCAATGGACGCATCAATTTCTTTCAAACCATCTCCCACAATCAAATTTAGGATACGTGCACAACACCTCAAGTGCAAGAACTCATGCTCTAAAACAGTCCCCTTCCAATCTTTAGTTATTGTTTGTAAAAATTTAATGGTAGTACCATTAGAGAAAGCATTATCCACAGTCAACGTGAATATGCCATCAACACCCCACTCACGCAAACACATCTCAATCTTTCTACCTATAGTCTCCCCCTTATGGTCTTCCACTTGACAAAAATTCAGAATTCTCTTATGCAAGTTCCAATCATCATCAATAAAATGACATGTGAAGGACATATAATTCAGATTTTGAATATTAGTCCATGTGTCCGTAGTAAGACACACCCTACAACCTTTCAAGGCTTCCCTTAGTTTCTCTCTCTCAACACCATAAGTGCCAATCACATCCCTAGCCACAGTTTGACGAGATGGGATATCCCTAATCTGCAACTTAGGTTGTAAGGTTGTTGAATACTTTTGAAACTCATACCCTTCAACAAACCTAAAAGGCAACTCATCTATTATTATTATTTTAGCGAATGTCTTCCTAGAAGCCTCAACAGTAAAGGCTGTTGGTACAAGCTGAAACCCTTCCTCCCCATTCATTTTGGGTTTAGATGCTAAGGTTTGTTATCCTTTAAGTGAAACTCTATTAGGGTTCTTAACACAGTTTGATGTCTGATTCAATAAATTAGTAGTACCATGACCCTTACTATTAGCACAGTAAGTTTTTTGGCAATAATGGCAAACAGCCTTATAAATTGACCCCCTCTAGTCTTTATTTTTTCAAAATGATCCCAAGCAGTAGACTTTTTCCTATTATTACCACAATCAGCAGCTATCTCACTCACCTTGGTTTTACAATTAGGTTTAGGTAAGTGCCTCAGCATTAGTTGGAGTGGCAACAGGTTCAGCTTGGGCAACGGGTGTTGTTTGGGAAGAGGATGCATCACTAGAGGGTTCCATAACCTAAAAACATCAAATTTAAGTATTAGCAAACTATCATAACAATGATACTACTAACCTAGTAACAAGAACACACAAGTGACACAACAACAACAACAACAACAGAGTAGTTGTTTGCCACAATAACACAACAATGACACAATAACAATGACAAAAGTAACAAACAAAAAATAACAAGAAGTTAAAGAGAAACAACAGAAGAGAAATGATACCTTAGAGAACTCTTAGCTTTTAGGGATTCAACCTTGAAAAGGAAGCAAATAGAGTAGCTACTTGAACAACTTTCAACTCTTGTATTAAATTAGGATTTCAATTTTTTAAGTTAGGAAAGCAAAATGAATCAAACAAATGAGCAATAAAATACAATCAGATAGAGAGATTTTGTGTTAAAAATTTGGTATTTATGTTAAATTTTAAATTTACATTTTATGTTTAATAAATCTAATACATTCCTCTCTCTCTCTCTCTTTTTCTTTTTTTTTCAAATTTATTTGGGTTCGGAAATAAAAAAATTTTTATTTTTGAACCGACCTTCTTGGATAGCATCATAACACAAAAAACACGCTATTTAGTTATATTCAAAAAAATTAGGGTTTCATCTTTAGTCCCTAATATTTAAGTTTTAAATGATTTGAACAAGATGATCCCATATCACTAATTACAAAAAAATAAGGATGAAAAAGCAGGAAAATTTACTTGATTAGAGACTAGGAAGCCGAGATTGAGAGGCTGAGAAGACCCATGGTGGAAAGAAAGTGAAGCGGCGGAGTCAGGTGTGGTGTGAGGCGACGGCAACGTTAGGTGCGGTGTGAGGTGGACGTGATAGCAACCAGCAAGGTTTGGTGTTTGGTTCGTTGAAGACTTGGAGTCTTGGAGACTTGGAGTGAAGTGTTTCAAAATAAAAGAGAGATTTTGAATCAGCCCTTGAGACTAAAGAGCAAAGAGAAGAATCAGACTTTTGAGATTGATTTAAAAGAGAGAGAAATGAGGGTTGAGACCTTGAAGCTGAGCAAGGGTAATCGGCTAAGTGGAGTAGGGAGTAAGGATTCATCATGGCCATGGCTTGGGGAAGTGGAAAACTAATTATGATTTGAGGGTTAGCCATTCCGGAATCTTCAGAGAAAGATTTTGTTGATTTTCTTTGATTTTCTTTTGTGTGTAACTGTATAGATATAGTGCTTTAGTCCAATCACTCTTAGCAACTAGTGCTTTTGATTTGAGACTTTGTGTGTAAAACTAAAAAAACTCTATGCTTTAAGCCTTTAAGTCCAATCAGTCCTCTCTCTTCACAGTTCACGGGTTCTCTTCTGAATCTTCTTCTTGAAATTACCATTTTTTTTTTTTTAATTTGAAAATATCAATCAGGTCGGGTAATACAGGTTTTTTACTCCTTAACCCGCAACCCGACCCAAATCATCAGGTTTTGAAAGAGGCAAACCCGAATCCGACTGACTATGGGTTTCAGGTCAACCCACTAGGCTTTGGGTCGATAGGACCCGGTCGATTTGAGCGGGTTAGTGAATCGCTGGACAACCCTACACCCCACCCATCATCGCCATGACCCAATCGCAATCACTAGCTCCACCACTGGCATACCACCTCTCTCTCTCTCTCTCTAACTTACAATTGTTAGCAACCCACCATAACCCACCTGTAACCTAGCCATCATCTTGAGACTACCACAACCCACCCTTAAAGACCTTACCTCTCTTTCTCTTGCTCTTGATCTAACTCACCCACCCAACATCGCTGCAACCACCACTGTAGTGATCGCAACCCACCCCTAGAATGGAGACCCTTTGCAAATTGAAATTTTGTGTTGAGATGATGTTTTTTACATACATGAAAATGTTTTCCAATGCATTTTCAAAAACACAACCAAATACCTGCAAATATTTTCTTTACGGTCCTAATATTTTCACTTGAAAATATTTTTCAATCAAAATTGTTTTTAGTTGAAACAAACACAAACTAAGCTATAAAACATTTTTTAACCAATGATGGTGAAAAACAAATTTTTCAACTTTTTTCCACATTGAGGTGACAAGTTATAATTAGTAAAATATCATTTTTACATGGAACAACTATTGGCATATTATTTTTGTAAATCAATCACAACATACAACCTCATAAATGAAATTTATTGTCTATATATTTACAATAAACTTATAGTTTTTGCTTTATAATGATAGCTATATATCATCAAGTTAAGACAATAATTGGTTTCATGTATGTGAGATATGAAACCAAGTTACTTATTTGAGAACAATAAACTTTATCAATTGAACTATTTGGACACTACATAAATGTGATATGATTTAAACTTATGACTAATGCTATATGATACTTGCTCTTTACCATCATCTCAAAACACTAAATAGATTTCAAGGTTAGTAGGATCCAAACCTAGGTCTCTTATTTAATGACAGCAAACTTTATTATTTGAGCTAGCTAAATCTTCATCATTTATATAATATATTATAATGGAAGATTAACAAATAATTTTGCTAATCTTTTGTTGGCCAGTGGATTTTTCATTTAGTTTTTATCTTATTTTACATACATCATTTTTTAAACTTCACATTTTCAAAGTACAAGTATATTTTATCCAACTTTCAACAAAACAATTAACAAAAAGTCAAACATGCATCACATGAGTGACATGTTTCTAGTTAATGCTTATTCAATCTTGGCTTCTACATTCCTTAGCTCTCCTCTACCCCTCTGTCTCTTTTTTATTTTTTACTCTCTTTTTTCTCCCTATTATGTCTTACATTATTGTTACCCACCCCCCAATTCGTCCTCTATTTTTTATTTCTTTTATTTTTTTTATTTGCTATTACTTTTATACACAACTCTCTCACACTCTCTCCTATTCATTTTTTGTTTTGCCACTACATTGACAATCACCCCCACAAGCTTTTAAAATCCACACAAAAAAAAAAAAAAAAACAAAAAACAATTTTCAAATGTTATTTTAGAGGTTTTAAGTGAATGTTTTGCCACTACTTTGACCATCACGCCCACAAGCTTTTAAAATAAAAATAAAAAAAATTCAAATGTTCTTTAGACGTTTTAATGAGTTTTGTATGAGGTGGAATTCATGTAATGAGTTTTGCAATATTAACTATATACAACTAATCTTAGAAAAATGCTCAACAAAAGAGTATTGTCAATGGTGCTATAATCAATACACATAATGAGTTAAGTGGTGCTCTCTAGCCTCTATATATTATAAGTTAAATGGTGCTCCATATATTATATTAACTACTCAATCTAAGTCTCTCTAATAGAAGTATGGCAAAAAACATGTTTGATATTTGGGTTCAAATCTCTCATTTCAGTTATTGTAACTATGGATTTATCAAGAACACGTGCATTAAATGGATGAAAAGCATTATTTACATGATAACAATGTTTGTAATGGACTTTTTAATTTTTATTTATGTCAAAATAAATAAACCCGGGAACAGTTAGTCCTTGCTCATGCAAATTTATGAGTGTTGACACTGAAGTTATAACTTGTACTGCCACATTATTAGCTTTTAAATTAGATAAGAAAAATGCTAAAGTTATTATCAAATATGTTTATATATATATATATATAACTTTTTTGTCAAAACAAATGGAGCACAAATATAGATTATGAGTATAAATTATTTGAATGATCGAGATTCAATAATTTATATGTCTATACTCAAGGTCGAGAAGGTTGAGTTTGAATATAACTTATGACAACTTTTATATTGTTAATAACAGGTCAGTGATGGATTTTCACTTTTTCTATGTGTACTATGATGGAGAGACGTATTATCATGAGTTGCATGGGTTGTCATACCAAGGCTCGAACCAAAAGCAAAAATGTGTTAAAGTAAAGCATGGGATAGGCCTTATGAACTTGCAACGAAGAATATTGAAGGCGATGGGGTTAAACCACTCTAGGCATAACATTTCCATCGTGTATCGAGCACCTCAACGGGTTGTAGACACCCAAGTTTTCTACAATTCACTACATTTATTGGGTGGCACCGAAGTGAAGATGATGTCGGAAGTTGTTGAACAAATGGTGGCTCGAGGGTTCATTGGTTCGGATCTCTATGTCACTGTTGAGCCCGCCGTAGTAAAGGCTGGAAAGGATTCACAACATATTGTTTTGGATGGAACTGTAGATGAGCACATCGACTCAATACCATTACAGTCTTATCAAGGGTGGGCAGAGAACACAGGAGATGGGTATGGCAGTGAACCGTGGCAGACATTTCCCCATGTGAAATCGATTGAGGAGGAGGAAGGGCCCCAGCAAGTGCATGAAGGAGAGCAGTTATATCTTGATGAGCTGCATGGGGGCACATTCAAAAATTTTGATGATGACGGACTTGGTGATGATGCAACCAATATCGATGTCACTAAGGATGACTTCGAGGAGCTCCTAGATACCATGGCTGAACATAAGGATGTTGATCATATCGAAGGTGTGGTTGTAGAAGAGAATAGAGACACATGCCCCGGTCCTGATCCTACGCCGGAATAGTTCACCAAAAAAACTTGGGATAATATGTTTGATCCATCACCGGTTATGCAAGCGGAAGTATCAAGTTGGACGCCTGGGGAGCAGCCAATGAAAGGGATGGTATTTGCGACTAAATTGGCGGTGCGACATGCGTTGACCTGATACGCAATGCGAGAGAATTTTAGCTTCAAAATTGAGCAATCAGACTCAGAAAGGCTTATGGTCAGTTGTGAGGATGATTTCTATCCATGATCAGTCCGTGCGATCTGTTGCAAGGGAGACAATGTCTGGAAGATCGCAAAATGCAAGGGTCCCCGCACGTGCGACAAAATTCAGAATTCTCATGATGGTCGGATGTTTGATTCGGCATTCCTAGCATATGTACTTGAGACCTATATACGAGAAGACCCCGCGTATAAGATAAAGAACTTACGCCACGTTGCTTTGGTAGACTTAAAACACGAAGCATCTCATTACAAGGTATTCTTTAACTTGCATTCTTTTTTCAATACAATGTAGAGACATCAGTCTTCATGGAAGTATAAGCATGATATTTTTTCCCAAAACCCATGAATACCTTATATTATGAAAAATGAAATTGAAAAAAAATAAAAAGGAATAAAGAGAAAGAAATATTATCCTAGTGACTCTTGATTTGTTTTCTTTAACTATAATTATTTAACTTGTAGATGATTATTCTAACCTAATTATTATAGTTCACATACAAGGTATGGGATGCCAAACAAAAGGCCGTTGCAACTATATATAGGGATTTTAAGGAGTCTTATGCAGAGTTGCCACGTTTTTTGGCAGGACTTAAGGATGCAAGTCCGGGTACAAAGTAAAAGTTACTAGTGGACGATCATTATGAACAGGGAACCTGTACATACAAGGCCGTATTTTGGGCTTTTCGTCCATGTATTGTTAGGTTCAAGCACTGTAGGCCGATTAGCATTAATCCAACCCACCTCTATGGAAAATATAAAGGGAACTTTTGATGATTACAATGACGACAGATGTTAATAATAAGATTTATCCACTAACTTTCGCCGTTGTCGAGAACGAGAGCACAGAGACTTAGGGTTGGTTCTTGGCTTGTATAAGAAGGTATGTTACTGGCCAGAGCAAGCTGTGTGTCATATCTGACAGACACCCTAGGATACAAGCTGTCTTCAGAGACATTAATCGTGACTTTTTGCAGACTCCCATGACAGAACATCATTATTGCCTTCGTCATGTATGCAACAACTTCAACAGTAGATGGAACAATGAAACTTTAAAGAATCTAGTATGGAAGGTAGCAAATGCTACCCAAAAGTGAAAGTTTAATGTCACCTTCGAATTAATTAAGAATGTCAACCGGGATGCGCACCAATATCTACAGGATATGCCCAAAGAGAAATGGGCTCTAGCTTTTAACGAGGGTTTTAGATATAGGGCGATGACTATAAACGTCTCCGAGTGCTTTATTGGTGTTTTAAAGGGTGCTTGCAGCCTGTCTATTACGGCAATGATGAAATACACATGGTTCAAACTGAATACTTACTTCGATGATCGTCGTAATAAGAGCATAGCGCAATTGAAATCGGGGAAAAGATGGTGTAAATATGCCTTGAATATCTTCATGAGAAACAAGGCGAAGACGAAGCATCACAAGGTGACGAGATTGAGTGTGCAACAACAATCATATCATTTAGATACATTGCATAATCCAGGCACTGCTGGACATGAGGATCACACACATGGAGTTAATCTGCTGCAAAGAACTTGCACATGTCAGAAATGGAAATTGTACAAGATACCATGTTCACATGTCATTACAGTTTGTATTAAGTATCGCCATGATGCAGAGCAGTGCATTGACCAATGCTATAGCATGAACGCATTGTTCCGCAGCTATGCTCCTATTTTCCCTACGTTGAAAGATAGATTATCATGGCCGGATCCTAAAGAAACTCAAAGGTCGTCCTTAACCCCCGATTGATCCAAGAAAAAGGTCGCCTTGTCTTAACACGAATCAAGAATGAGATAGACGAAAGCGGGAAACGGCCGAGAACCACACCATGGAAGGAGGGGGGGAGGTAGGTGCAATATGAGTTGTGTGATCAAGAAGGGCATAACCGAAGAACATGCCCTAAGCGAAACGAGATACCAACGAGTGGTGGTCTCGCAGACTAGGTACGCTAGGTTTGAACCGTGGCATCCTTCTATATGTAACTTGAAACAAAATACATGATATATGCCATTAGATCAAAATGCATGCTATATGCCATTCAATTATGTATTTTTAAACCTTGAGAAAAATTGGATAACATTTTAAAGACCAAATATGGCATTTATACTATAAGCTACATTTCCTATATGATGCATACAAAAGTCATTAGCATTGCCATTTGGTTTGTCGCATAAATTGCATACTAATTGGTTAATGTAATGTAATGTGTAACTACTCTATGTGTAATGTGTAACTACTCTATGTGTAATGTAATGTTTTTCATTTTTTTTCTTTCTCTGAGGTCATTTATGGGCTGGCCATGATTTCACTTTTCCACTTTTAACCTATTGAATCTTAGAAGTTTTCTCTGATTGCATATTTTACAATTGTGAAGGCACTCTCCTTAGCATGATCATCTTCAAGTACCCTACCATTAAGGGTGTCAACTTTGACTTGGCCTCTGTTAACATGATCAGCTTCAAATACCCTACCATATATATACTGTGTATAGTTTATGTTTTGGGATTTTTTATGTAATCAATTATATGATCTTAGTTAATACTATTTATTTTTGCCATGTTATGAGACTAGGAAGCTGAACAACAATAACTTGTCTATTATAGTGATTGCTTTGCTTGTGAAGAAGTTCAGTTTTAGTTATGTGTGATTTCTCTGGTTTAAACTGAGCCTAATTTAGGTTATATTGAAACAACTACTTTTCATTGCAAAAATTAAGAAAGGGCTAGGGTTAGATATGGAGAATAACATAAAAGCGTTTTGACACAAGTCCAGAACAGACCTATGCATCCAAGTCCTGAACAGTCCTATGCATCAGTAAAATTCAGAGGGAAAGAGAAGCTTATGAGCTTTATGTTGAAGTTAGGGAGAAACTTAAGAGGGTTAGAGAGAGTGTGAAAGAATATACAAGCTGGTTTTGTCATGGTTATTTTTCATGTTTGTAATGTTGTTGGTGTGTTTTGCCTCAGTGAACAACAATTTGGGTGAAGAACCTTAGTCTGCCAAGAAGAATCTTATTGTATTTGTCTTTTGAAATACAAAATGTGGTCTTTGTGCAAATGTTCCGTTGTTTAATTTTTTTTTACTTCATTATGGGATTTGGATATATATTGCTACAAAGTGGTATGACAAACATGCATAATAATAAAAGAGATAGCTGTGGTACTCAAGCATATGATTAACTAAGTACGAAGCTATTATATTTTGTCCTGGTGGGGTTTTGCTTGTATCACTGTAATGATAAAATTAGGTTTTCATTAGGATTAATTAAGTACCAAGCTATTATATTTTGTCCAGCTACTTGTTCTGTAGTTTTTCTTACATATTCTTGCAATTTTTTTTTAATTTTATGTTTTCTAATGCTTTTTTCCCTCAATATCAATAACCTGGTTGGTCCCTCAAAAATTCTTGATTCACACCATGTTCAGCAACCACCTGCAGTGTGTTGGTTTGGTTAAAGACTAAAATTTCATTCTCACAAAATAGTAGCTTACAAAAGCACCATGTTCAGGCCTTTTCAAAGGAACCCCCTTTCACATTTGATGGGTCCACGTCTTATTTAAGACAATCCAGTTTTGCACACCATATCATATGCAAGGTGAGAGGAGAATACCTCTTTCGGGAGTGGACTAATCAAGGGTAGGCAACAAAACTGATTTTCATTTTATGCTGCTTCTTCCTCTTTGTTCTTTTTATTTTTTAATTATAAACTCAAAATCTAGAAACCATGCTATGCAACCTTTGAAAGGTATGATGCACTACCCAATTTCCTTTGTATAAACAAAAGGGCCCAATGTACACCATCAAAATCACATTAAAAATTTGTTATATTTGAAGCACAAATTAGTATATCTGAAGAGCAAACTCGAGTTTAAGGGGCTCAGGTACTGTGCAAGCAGTACCTGAGTCCATAAATCTCAAGTATGAACCCTACTACAAACAAATTTCTACCCGAGCCATACTCGAGTTGGACTCGGGTACCGAGCTAGCACAGTACTCGAGTCTAGGAAACTCGAGTACTATGTGGAATTTTTAAATTGGTAAATGCCATGTTAGCCTGTGCCACAGTGGCAGGACAAGGGGGTACTTGAGTTTACTGTGCTCAAGTACCATTTGGAACTCAAGTTTTTAGAGCTCGAGTACCAAAAAAGTGGTAGATCGCTGATTAGTTCCGAAACAGTGTTTTTTTGCTACGAATTTCGCAAATTGGTGGTATTTGGCCATTTTCACCCTCATTTTCATATCTATACTGTATGAAATTTCTGTAGCATTTCGAAGGTGTGAAATTGTCACAGAGATGATGCTTCCCCCCTCCCCCCTACGGGACATTATTTTTACTTCTTTGATGACAAGTCTTGAGAGAGAAATATTTAAAGTAATTTTGCTTGACTCTTTCCTTCGATACCATATTAGTAGAAACTCTATTGTGACACAACTATTTTATTTTGGTTTACTTTATCAGTTAGTAATTTTTAGCTCTTATACAACATTTGATGGTAGGCAATTAAAATACTGGATGATGAAATGCAATGTGACATCATCAACACTTGCAACTTGGTCCACAATAGGGTATGTATTTCTTAAATTGCTCTTAAATTATTGCTATCTGTTGACTCATATTTCTTAATAACTAAGGAGATATCTGATTTCTTAGTAACTAAGTAGTTATTTGGTGCAGAGTCTTGCATATTCTATTACGTTAAGCTCTTTTTAATATCCCAATTATATTTTTGTTTAAACTTTGTGGGTTTTGTTAATTAGTTTTATTTTTATATTTTGTTAGAATTATTTTTAGGTGTCATTGGGTTTAAAGAATACTATTATTCCTTTGAAAATCAGAATTCTTGGAAACTTAGATTCCTGGAATTAGGCGCTAGGTAATGTGAGATTCCCGCATCTGGTAATGTTTGTGAAATTTTGCATTCAATGGGTTAAGGATTCTGGGACTAGAGATGATAAAGTGAAATGAATTAATCAAACAAATTTTTCCTGTTAAAAATATAGATGTTCTGTTTCTGCCAATATAATTCAGCATCCAAATTCACAAAAAAAAGGGGGCTCCATTGATTGACAATAAATTCGGAACGTCTATCTTTAATGTTTACATATTTATGTGGAAAGTTTTGATATACATATGTGTGTGTGAGAGAGAAATTCAATAATGTTCAATTTGATAAATTTTTTGACAACTTCACCATTGGTTTACATATTCTTAATCTCCATTTTTTGTAATTTTTTACAAAGATAAAGTATATGTCGACGTATGTGTTCTAACAGTATGTCAAATAGAGGTGCAACATTGACAACGAGGTATATCAAATATAACCTGAAGCTTATGCGTTTTATGCTTTGTATGCTAACTATGTTAGAAATTATTAATAAATAATGTGCTTAACAAATCCTACTTGAATGCTTCTTCTTTTTTCTTTTTTTTTGAGAGTTATTAGTATATTTGGGAGGATGGAGCTATTGCTATGCATGTTATTCTGGCGTCCATGGTCTTTTTTTTTTTTTTTGGCTATATGCTTTGGATCTCTTCCGAATGCAATCCCTTAGTTATTCGAGTATTAGAAAAGGAGCTAAATATTATTTGTTTTACGGAACTTGCTATGACTTGGATGAAGGCATTTGTGGTTATTATCTATTCATAGTTGCATTTTGCGCCTGGCAGGATTTCCATGTAAAGCCAGATTTGTTATCTTAATCCATTAGCCAAATATTCCATGTTATAGAGAAGGTATTTTTTTTTTTATAATTAAAATTGGTAAGTTATACGCACACAATGGGTCTTGAACCAATTACCTCACTCTCCATAAACTTATAGGGAGAAGAGGATCTAGTTGTGCTAAAGCTAATTGGCCATGGACAAGGCAAATTGATCCATATTTGGTAAATTTATAGCACCAAAATTGGCGTGGTTTACTTTCTTTCTTCACCTCCAAACCCACAAGATTCAGCTGTTCCACACAAGATTCTTGCGAGTCAGCTATTAAGCACGTTTTGGTGCCAAACCATGGACATTCCTCCCTATGATCCTGGGACACGATTGTGCATCATTTAGCCAATTTGGAGAGACAGTGCAAGGGAAGCGTATTCTGCAGAGAGGAGAAGTGGGTTTGTCCACGAAGGAGATTCAGAAGTTCGAGGGTCTTGGTTATGTGATGAGTGGTAGCAGGCACCAGAAGATGAATGCTATTCATATTAGGAAGTTAAAACCAAGTTTATAGCACCGAGGATAAGAGCGCGTTGGCTATGTTTATTTATGAAGAGAAGGACGACAAGTGTGAGCAAAAGGATATGGCTAATTTGCAGAGATTGGTGCAGCGCCATATAGGGCAGGATGTTGGTCCCAATAATGATCCCTTCGCTGCAATGAAGCTTGCAGATACAGCTGATGCTTGATTTTTATGTATGTGATTGCTATCTGTATTGGTTTGATCTCATGTCCTTGTATTTTCCTGTCTTTCATTGTCTACTTGTAAACCAAATATTTTTGCTTGTTTATCAAAATGCTGATGCTAGTCTTAGCAATGTTTCATTGAGGTTTGAAGTAATTAGTCACTGCATTAGTCCTTCCAGCACATATTTTAATTGTTTTGGGTTTATGGTCAAATCGAGGGTCGTATTGTCTTCTCCCAATACCGCTATAATCATGTTCTTCATCAGTAGGAAGAGGTCTGTATTGAACTGTCTCTAGATGCCATATCAATCAAACTCAACTCTTACTCAATCATAGGGATGTGTAAACAAACAACTGAGAAGAATTCTAGTTCAAGTATCAAATTAAGCGCCCTCAAAAATACAGTGAAGTAATAGAACAGAATAAAAAAGGGGCAAAATGCTTCAGCACAAACTAACACTTTCTTCCTCTCACAACTGCGTGAAGGTCAAAATCTTTCCCCCACCATTGGCATCCAAAAGCAGAATACATCCTAAAACAGAACTTAAAAGGATCCATCTTTCAAATTCAATAAAAATCTTCCCAAGTAGACATACACTGCAACTCATGTAGACTAAATAGGTAAGAACACTGCAGGAAAGTCTTATTTTTTCGGGGGCAAAATGACAGTATTTCAAACCATGCATCAAGCACAACTTGATGGGTGGGTTCCTTATCACACTGCCTAGAAAATTTTGGTATATTGCACCAGACCAAAAATAGAAAAGGGAAATCCACCCTTGACACCTTTTCCAAGTCCTACACTGTATTAATCTCCTTCATTCTACTACCATAAAGGGAACATTGATTTCGTATCAGTGGAGAAACATATGCATCAATCTGCAATATAAGAACTGGTACTATAACTCAAGTCAGGATATTAGATTTTAAAGTTCTATGGAAACAATTTTTCTTAATTTCTTATACTGGGATTATATACAGTTCTAGAATTCATTCTGTTTCTCTCTCTCTCTCTCTCTCTAAAATTTGTTTCTATGCTTCGATCAAACTCAATTACTTTCACTATTAATTCATTCTCTTTTTACCTATCAAAAAAAGAATTCATTTGGTCTTACAGTCTAAACTTGTGTAAAGAAATGATACTAAGCTTGGAATAAATCCATATTTGATGAGAAAATAATATAGAACAGTTTTCGTACCAGTATAAACAGGTGTCCTGATGGATATTCACTTTTTGCCCGTTTCTTGGATGGGTCCGTGGCTACTTCCATTTTGAGTTGAAAGAACTTGGCCACAGACTAAGTGATACTAAATTGGATGAGTTAAAAAGAAATCATTACGGAGATGTGAGAGGTCGACAGGCAAACTTAGCTGAAAGTCCGGCACAGTTGGAAACTCAGCTTTCCCAGGTACTGCAACCAATGTTGCTCCTTGAATTCTTACTGTTGCTGCAAGCTCAGTGGACAGGGAATTCCATTCAATTGTTTATCTTGGAAATTCAAAAGTTCTAAAGGTAAATTTGGTATATTCCACCCCACCTCTTTATCAAATATAAAGTTATATAGGAAAGATTTTTATTTAAAATGGAAATTCTGTGCTCTCAGGGTTTCTCTTTAAACCCAATCAAGATGGAAACTTATTATGGCTTGTAGCTGGGAGTGCTGCAGCTGCTCCTGGAGTTACAGCAAAGAATGCCATGTATCTTCTGTGTTTGATGGGAAAATAATAATTTATCTAGTATTTAGTTTCTACTCAGCTGTGGTCAATCTATTAAAATCAATCCAGTTACATTTTATGCAAATTCAAATTCTATCAATATGGAAGTCTTGTACATATTTTTTATTTTCTTCCTAAATTATACGAATTTTTTTTTCTTAAGCATCTTAATGTTCATACTAAAATGATTTTTTGACAAGTAAAAAGGAAAAAAATTTTTTTTCAAAAAAATTATTATCCTAAACTAAGACTTTCCAATTTTGTAGTCATAAGCATCATATAGTTTAATCATCTTGTATACATATTTTCTGATGCTCAACCACCCAACACCTCTAAATTGCCATCCCATCATTGATCTATTTGTTTTAAAAGCTTTGGCTCCTTTCCTTTCTGTATCAGCTTTTGCAAGAACAATACGCTGGACCAAACCCTAGTTAAGGGAAAAATCGTGGTGTGCACGATTCAAACCTTTACTGATTACCAAAGAGAAAAAAGCATTTTTTTAAGACAGGCTGGTGCTGTTGGATTGATACTCATTGATCCATCTATCAAAGATGTTGGCTTTCAGTTTGCCATCCCAGGCACTTTAATCGGTCAAGAAGAAGCAGAAGAGCTTCAAGCATACATGATTTCAGAAAAGTGAGTTTTTCAAGCTTTGTATGCTAAAAACATTTGTCAATGAAAGAATGGAAAAGCTCCAAAATAAACACAACTGAAAATTAATTAAACATGGATTCACTATTTAAAAAATAAAAATAATTCAATAGTTCAAGTTGATTGCAACTACTTCTGTTATTACAGGAATCCATTTGGTAAAATCTCCACAACTATAACAGTTCTGAGCATCAAACCTGCACTAAAGGTGGTTGTATTTTCTTCCATGGGGCCAAATATTATAACTCCAGACATTATTAAGGTAAGTTTATTTAGTCTTCTCAATTTATACTTGTGCACATTCACTCAAAATACTTCAAGAAACAAAAGAATATGCCAACATGATGGGAAAAAAGCGATAGAAATAATGCAATATCTTGACCACCATACGTAGATAAAGAAAAGTTAACTCCATAAACTCTTACCGAAAGATGCATAATTTCTATTGCAGCCAGATATCACAGGACCTGGATTGAATATTTTGGCAGCATGGTCTCCAGTAGCAACTACAGCAACTGCTGAACGATCTGTCGATTATAACATAAGCTCCGGCACCTCAATGTCTTGCCCACATGTTTCTGAAGTTGCAGCAATTGTAAAATCGTACCAACCTTCCTGGAGTCCAGCAGCCATAATGTCAGCAATAATGACAACAGGTAAGTTGTTTTACACTGTAATGTCAGATAATTACAAATTTACTTATGTTTCTGATTGTACAAAATCTATGGATTACCACAGCAATGGTCCTAGATAACACTCAACATGCAATTGGAACAGATCCAAATGGAACTCAGACCATGCCGTTTGACTACAGATCCAGACACATTAGCCCCACTGGAGCATTAAATCCGGGACTTGTGTATGATTTCAACTCCCATGACATCATCAATTTTCTATGTAGCACTGGAGCAAGCCCTGCACAATTGAAGAACCTTACAGGGGAACTAGTACACTGCAAGAACCCTCTTACACCTTCCTAAAATTTTAATTACCCTTCAATTGGTGTTGCCAATATGAACAGAAGTTTATCACTTTATAGAACAGTCACATATTATGGTAAAGATTTGAAAGTATATGTTGCATCTATTGATTACCCAACTGGTGTTGAAGTCAAAGTTACACCTGCTAAACTTAAGTTTACAAAGGTCGGGGAAAAGACGTCTTTCAGGGTTGATTTCATCCCCTTCAAGAACAGCAATGGGAGCTTTGTGTTTGGGTCCTTGACATGGAGCAATGGTATCCATAGGGTCAGGAGTCCTATTGGTCTCAATATGGTTTCTGTGTAGGAACAAGCAATCAACTACATATGTTCGCAATATTGATTTAATTTTAGTCATTATCTCATCCACTGCTCTTGCTACATATATCCAAAAATATGGTATGATCCTTCTATCTAAAATAGTTTGCTATTTCAGCTATGAAGTTTATTTCAGCAACTTTTAGATTTTAAAGTATGTGAAGAGGTATAGTTCTGTTGTGTAATGTGAGAAATGAACATGTCAGTTCTTATAGCCATGGTTTCATATGGGAACATCTTGTTTTCGAAGAGGGTTTAAGATGGAGACAGGCTTCATTTAGGAAGAGAGAGAGAGAGCGAGAGGCAAAATGTAAAGCAACTGGCATGGAAGTTTTAAATTCGCATAAACAAAGTTTATGAGCAAGTAACTTAGAATTTATACTCTCACACCTTTGTAGCTAAATGTCAAGAATATTATGTGGAATGATTATAAAGTTTCCAAAACCATTTGAGGCTTCATACTTCCATTCATGATACCCTCAATCATAACATGAAATATGAAGTTTACCTCATCACTTTGCCCGCAAGAAATAATTGTTAAGAAACATCTGCCAAGAGCCTTGTTGCTTAGTGGCACTTCCCAATTCTCCAATGGAGGAGAACCCAGATTCAAATCTCCACACCCCCCCCCCCCCCCCCCCATAGAAACATCTTGTCATTGAAGAAACAAGATGCACATTTATGAAGACCATGGAAGTGAAACAGGGTTAACTACATTTAGTTCCTCAAATCATCGGGGAAAAGATGTCTTTCAGAGTTAACTACATTTACGAACCTAGATTCAAATCCTCCACACACCCCCCCCCCCCCCCCTCTTCTAGTGGGTTGTAAGAAAAAAAAAATGTTAGAAACATCTTGTCATTGAGGAAACATCAACAATATGCATCATTGCCTTTGCACTTATGAACATATTCCTGCCAACATTTTTAGGGCAATGTAAAAGTTACAGATTACATTCCATGCATCCGCAGCATTAACAGTCAAAATAAATGTGATGTAGGACAAATTAAAGAATTTGCTTATGTGTACTTGTGGGGGGTTAAGTTTTAGAACTTTTGGAAAGAAGGGTTAGGGTTCAGGAATGACTAGGGTTTGTAGGGAAGAAAAAAGAATTGATTTAGGGTTACAAAGAGTTAAGAAGAAACAGAAATCAATTATGCATACAATCTGAGAACAACAGCATGAACAGTTCATATGAATAGCATACCAAAAAGGACAGAAAGAGATGTGAGAAAAGAGGAAAAGAACGATAAGGCCAACACGTCTCAATACTCAAAACACTATATCTTTTATTGATTAACTCCCCCTTCTTTGAGTACAATAAGAAACTTAGATATACTACTAATAGAACTAGGACTTTACTTTGAATAGTAAAAAAAATCCTAATTGAATTGAACAAAGCTCATGCATAAAGACTCATAAACTAAATAAGATTTATTAATAAAATAAAACCCAAGGCCCACAACTATCGCCCATGCCCAACAATTGAAAAATTACTAAAATTTCCTTGACCCTAGAAAAACAATATAAAACATAAAATAAAATACTAATAACCTAATTAACTACCATGGGCTCTTATTCTTGGGCTTTGCCTTAAACTTAAGTTTCCAAAGGGGATACTTTCTTTTTCCCCTCTAACCATGCTATGGTAGCATCTTCAGCCTGAAGTAATCCTAATAGCAAAAGACAGGACTGCTTAGCTTAGATAAATAAAAGGAAAAGAAGAGGGTAAGGTAACTTTTGGTAATCACCTACAATAAATACTGGAGCCAATGGAAGTGAAACAGGGTTAACAACATTTAGTTCCTCAAATCAATGTAACTCCCATTAATCCTATGCCCTATAATCTCAAAAGTATGCATGTCAAGAGATTATCTAGCATTATCTTATTCCATACTTTTGAAAAGAAAAATATTTGATTTTTTAAGTTGACATATTGACCAAATTACACTTTAGAAAATTCATTAAATAGAATCGTATGAAAGGGACCATTCCCAAGTACCTGAAGGTAATTGCCACATGTCTCAAACCAATGAGTTAGCACTTAGCAGCAGAATGGAAAAAAGTACCTTCAGACAAAAACAGTGAAGATATCAACCTCCTGCCATAATGACACAAAAAGTTTCAAAGTATCCACTCATATAGTCATCCTTCATACATTTTTAAAGCTTGATATATGAACTTCTTCTTTAATGTGAACGAGCATCAAATTCACAATCACTACAAGAATCTTCTCCAGGATATATCAATTATATTGCTTCGTAAGCCTTGACATTTCCAACGTTTAGGATATTAATTCTTGTGCTACTCTTTGCAATGTGAGCGTGTAGAAGTTATGTGGTTCCTTTGCTTCAGAATTGTCCTGTTGATGTGAGAAACCCTTGGAAAACTTCAGGTAGAACCCATTTCCCAAATGTATTGTCACCAATAGTCCCCACATGTACATAAACCTCCTTTAAAGTGGTGGAATCGGTTTGAGTCTCTGACAACAATTTCTCTGGCTTCAAACATTGATATAAACTTAATAACAGTGTGACAGTCTCCACAGACCCTAAGGTTCTTCACAATTTGGATAGGAGTTCCTGGAGGTGTAGCAATTAATCCAAAAGCAATGGCCAGTCTCTCACTGTGCTGAGAAAGGATGGTTTCTTTGTGTTCCTCTTCAACGTCGTGAAGCACATAATTTGTATCAGGCTGATATCCGGCATCCTTCAGCCGAATACTTAATTCTTCAAGTTTAGAGTAAATAAGATCTGACGAGGGATGTGAAAGATCACCAGCCAAGAATGAGTAAGTCTTGTTCTTAACTTCAATCCAGCTGTACCCAGCTTCCTTTTTCACATTTCTCTCATCCATCAACTTCCTCACCTTAGCTCTCTCTTGCCAGTTTCCTGTGGCAGCATAAATATTAGATAGTAAGACATATGCAGCCGAGTCTTGTGGCTGAAGTGAAATGAGCTTTTCTGCTGCAAGTTTTCCTAACTCTACATTGCGGTGAACACGGCAAGCAGCTAAGAGAGTTCGCCACACAGTTGCACCTGCAGGGAATGGCATCCCATTTATGACATCCATGGCCTTTTCGAGCAGTCCTGCTCGGCTATATAGATCAACCATGCAAGAATAATGCTCCATTGTTGGATCAATGTCGTGATCTTTGACCATCATGTTGAAGTATCTTTGGCCTTCATCCACTAAGCCTGCATGAGTACATGCAGAAATCACTCCAATGAATGTTATGTCGTCCATTTCCAAGTTTCTTCTTCTCATTTCCTCAAATATCTCAAGAGCCTTCTTCCCATGACCGTGTTGTGCATATCCAGAGATCATTGAGTTCCATGAAACTAAGTCTCTCTCACCTTGCCTCTTGAAAACTGTATTTGCACTTTCAATATTTCCTCTCTTGGCATACATGGTTACAAGAGCACTACTTACACATAAAGCATTATTTAATCCTGATTTGATTGAGCAAGCATGGAATTGTTTCCCCTGCTCTATCGCTGCAGAAGGTGCAGCACAGGCATTAACGATACTACAAAAGGTAAACTCATTTGGTTTGACACCCTCTTTTGCCAACCAGAGATAAATTTTAACAGCTCCCTCTGTGTCTTCTCTTTGAGCATATCCAGCTACCATTGCTGACCATGCCACAATGTCCTTCTCGTCGATCAATTCAAATACTTTTGCAGCTTCATCAATGCAGCCCATCTTAACATAAGCATCTAAAAGTGCAGTTCCTACTGAAGATGATTTCTCATAATTAGTTTTAATGACTTGTGCATGCAGTTGGAAAGTAGAAATGGCAGGTTGAGCCGTAAGGATGGTAGAATAAGTGAAATGGTTGGGTCCAATACCTTCCCTGTTCATTTGGCAAAATAAATTCACTGCTTGCCTTGTTCCACCATTCTGTAAGTACCCACTGATCATGGCCGTCCATGACACAACATTCTGAACCCCGTGCATCATAGAAAACAGTTGAAATGCATCATCCATGACACTGCACTTACTGTAAGCTACCATAAGTGCCGTTCTAATATTGTGTTCAAAGCAATACCCATTTTTCAAAACCTGACAATGAAGCTGTCTAGCAAACCCTAATTCTTTAAGGTTAGCACATAGTTTAATCATGGTAGCAAATATCATCTGTGTAAGCATTACACCTGCAAGTCGCATTTGATAAAACATTTCAAAAGCTTCCAAGTCAAGTCCATTTGTAACACAGCCTGCAACCATACCGTTCCACGAAACCTCATTCCTCTTCTCCATACTATCAAACACAGCTCTAGCATCTCTAACCATCCCTGACTTTGAATACATATTAATTAAGGAATTGCACACAAACACGGTAGACTCAAAACCATTCTTTATTACCATTGTGTGGACTTGAATTCCCTTCTTAACGATACCATCATCTGCCAAAGCTCCAAAAACAGTCGCAAAAGTAAAGGGGTTAGGCTTAATACCCTCGCCTTGCATTAAAAAGAACAATTCTAAGGCCAAATCGTTCAACCCGTTCCGTACATAACCGGAGAGCAATGAAGTCCAAGACACCACATTTCTCTCACCCATCTCATCAAAAACTCTCCTCCCATCTCCGACATTCTCAGTTTTCATGTACATATCAACAAGAGCAGTCGCAACACTAACATCCTCCACAAACCCAGATTTTATACATTGACAATGCACCTGCCTGCCCACGTTTTGATCAAACAAGCATCCACAGACCTTCAACACACACGACATGGTCGACCCATCAACAGGTAAACTCGAATGATGAAGACCCACAAAGATATTGAGAGCCTCTTGGTTACAATGAGTGCGAGAGTACTCGAAAAGCAAGTGATTATAGTTTGAAAGGTCTTTCTGGGTACTTTCCTCGAACGAGTGGTGTGCATGGTGAACGAAACTGGAATCTGAAACCAAGGGGTCAAAGGCAATGGCATTGGCATGGGAATGAGACAGAAGATTAGTGTGGTACGTGAAATGAAAGAGTTTGAGTGTGTTCAGTGTTTGCTTTGTGAGCGTCCTTAAAGAGGAAGACAGAGTCATGCTATGCTCTCTTTGGCTGTTAACGTTATAAATAATAGCATACGTGCTAGAATCTTTTTTTTTTTTGAAATGATGTGTTTGCTAGAATCTTAGATTATAGCAGGTGGGTTCTTTTAAGTTTTAAAGTACTTAACGTTTTAAGGTTGCCAAACCTTTTAACGCAGAAGAAAAAAATTTCTACCTCTGAAGTCTGTCACTGTAAGTCACTGTCTTAAGGTCGAGTTCTTAGCTAAATATTGATTAGACTGAAAATAGTTTTTTTTATTTTTTTTTTTAAACTATTTTTTCTATTTTTTAGGTGTTTGGTATTCAAAAATAATGGTTAACACGGAAATATTTTTAAAGTTGAGGGTAAAATAACCCCGTGGCACGTAAAATGGTTTACGCCTTTCCAATTCGGTAAAATAATTTTTGGAAAATATTTTAATCTCTTTTTCTCTCTCACCCCAATCACCCACCCTACCCATCATTGCCATGGCCTAATCGCAACTGCTAGCTCCACCATTGCCATGCCACCTCTCTTTCTCTCTCTCCAGCCTACTATCCTAGTCACCCTTCTAACACCACCACAACCCACCTATAACCTAGTCACCCTTCTGACACCACTACAACCCACCCTTAAAAACCTTACCTCTCTTTCTCTTGCTCTTGATCTAACTCACCCACCTAGCATCATTGCAACCACCACTATAGAGATCGCAACCCACCCCTAGAGTAAAGACCCCTTGCAAATTTAAAATTTGTGTTGAGATGATTCTTTTTACAGAGCATTTTCAAAATACAACCAAACACTTGTAAATATTTTCTTTACAGTTCTAATATCTTCACTTGAAAATATTTTACAAATCGGAAATTGTTTTTAGTTAAAACAAACAAAAACTAAGCTATAAAACATTCTTTAACCAATGATGGTGCAAAACAAATTTTACAACTTATTCCCACAACATCTAGGTGACAAGTTATAATTGGTAAAATATCATTTTTTACATGGAACTACTATTAACATATTATTATTGTAAATCAATCACAACATACAACCTCATCTATGAAATTTATTGTGTATATATTTACAATTAACTTATAGTTTTCGCTTTATAATGATAGCTATATATCATCAAACTAAGACAATAATTGGTTTAATGTATGTGAGATTTGAAACCAAGTTACTTATTTGAGAACAATAAACTTTATCAATTGAACTATTTGAACAACACATAAATATAATATGATTTAAACTTACGACTTATGCTACATGATACTTGCTCTATATCATTAACCCAAAACACTAAATGGATTTCAAGGTTACTAGGATCCAAACTTAGGTCTCTTATTTAACCACAACAAACTTTATTATTTGAGCTAGCTAAATCCTCAACATTTATACAACATATATATTAATGGAAGATTAACAATAAATTTTGCTAATCTTTTGTTGGCCATTGGATTTTTCATTTAGTTTTTTTTTTATTATCTTATTTTGCTTACATCATTGTTTTAACTTCACATTTTCAAAATGTAAGTATATTTTAATCAACTTTCAATAAAAAAAAAATGAGCAAAAAGTCAAATAAGTTAATCCCAAATGAATACATACGTCACATGAGTGACATGTTTCTAATTATTGCTTATTCAATCTTGGCTTCTAGATTCCTTACCTCTCCTCTACCCCTCCGTCTCTTTTTTATTTTTTACTCTCTTTTTTTTCTCCCTATTATGTCTTACATTATTGTTACCCTCCCCCCACTTCGTTCTCTTTTTTATTTACTATTATTTTTATACACAACTCTCTCACACTCTCTCCCATTCATTTTATGTTTTGCCAATACATTGACAAGCTTTTAAAATACACAAAAAAAAATTCAAATGTTCTTTAGACGTTTTAAGTACCTCTTAAGTTTAGTGAATAATTTTTTATTAACTTTTTTTTCCCATGTTATACTCTAATTTTTTTTTTTTTTTTGGACAAAACGTTATGCTCTAATTTTGCTTGTGTTTCTAAATGTCATTTTCAATAATTTATTTTCGGTTGGTTTGGGTTGTTTTTTATGGTTATCATTATGTTTAAAATCATAAAATGTGAATAAAAATAACAATTGTTATGTAATATCAATTTGTATAGAATAAATTATACTTGATTAGTTTTATTTTGGAGGTAGGGAGGAGTTGGGCCTTAGCCCACTTCTCAATAATCCAAAGAAGTTCGTAGCCCACAGCCACATTTCAAACCCAAACCCAAACCCAAGGCCCAGCCATGATGCAGACGAATCATGCCCAAAGCCCACAGTAATAAGTCCAACCTTTCTCACCCCAAATCAAACACTCATCACAGATAGATAGCATCGGCAAACAGAAGCATCCCTTGAATGATCTTTTAGCTCTTTCACTTGTCTCTTTAGATCAAAATGGGGAGGCCAGCGTCGACGATCGAAATCCCTGATAAACGACATCGTTCTGATCGCGATAACGGCCGTTACTCTCCAGATTCCGATAACTCCTTCGACTACAGCAGGCGCCACCACCGTCGTAGCCCTAATTATGACGCCTACGACCGCTATTACGACAACCACGACCACCGCCGCCACCACAACCACAACCAAGAACGGAGCTCTAGCCCAAACCCTAGGTCCAGCAAAGCCCAAGACTCTTTGCCCAAGCGATTTGGACGCGATTACCGTAATGGAAACCGGTCCGAGTCCGAGTCTGATGAGGAATTGAAGGGGCTGAACCCTGAGGAGTACCGGAGGCTCAAGAGGCAGAAGATGAGAAGAGCGCTCACTCGTTGTATTTGGAATTGCACGCCGAGTCCGCCTAGGAACGAGAACGAGAACGAGAAAGCTGACGAGATCTCTGACAAGTACGGTGGAGAAGACGAGTTAATCGGCGGCGAAAAGAGCGATTCAAGCTTGAAAGAGAAGGCGAAGGTGAGTAGTCGGAAAGGAAAATCGGAAAGTCAGTCTAGTTCCGAGTCTGAATCGGAATCGGAAACCGATGATTCGCGGTCGAGGAGGAAGAGGAAGAGGAATAGTTCGATTTCCAAGAGTAGAAAATACAAATCTGATGAGAGCGAGAGCGAGAGTGAATCGAACGAGGAAGAAGAAGAAAAGCAAAAACAAAGAAAGAAAAGCAGTAGTAGAAATCGGAGCCGCTATAGGAGTAGCAAAAGAAGCAGTAGAAGAAAAGGGAGTAGTAGTAGGAGAAAGAGTAGGTACAGAAATTCTGATGAGAGTGATGATTCCGATGCTAGCAATCGTGTAAGGTCGAAGAAGAAGCGGAGTCGGAGTAGGAATCTCTCGGAGACAGAGAAGGACATTGAGGTTTCGAATTCGGAGGGTTCCGAAGTTGAAGTGGCAGCAATGAAGATAGAGGAGGATGAGGAGATGAAAGCTGAAAGCATTGCGGAGGCATTGAATTTTAAGGAGATTTTTGAGGCGCAGAAGAAGCCGGCTTTGGATAGCGAACCAGTTGTTGGGCCAATGCCCTTGCCTCGAGCCGAAGGGCATATCAGTTATGGTGGCGCGCTTAGGCCCGGAGAAGGTGATGCCATTGCGCAGTATGTGCAGCAAGGGAAGCGTATTCCAAGGAGAGGAGAAGTGGGTTTGTCCGCAGATGAGATTCAGAAGTTTGAGGGTCTTGGTTATGTGATGAGTGGTAGCAGGCACCAGAGGATGAATGCTATTCGTATTAGGAAGGAAAACCAAGTTTATAGCGCCGAGGATAAGAGGGCGTTGGCTATGTTTAATTATGAAGAGAAGGCCAAGCGTGAGCACAAGGTTATGGCTGATTTGCAGAGATTGGTGCAGCGCCATATAGGGCAGGATGTCGGTCCTAATCATGATCCCTTCGGTGCAACGAAGCCTGCAGATACTGCTGATACTTGATTTTCGTGTATGTCATTATATTTTGTCACAGTGCTATTTAATGAACTTATTGGACATTATCAAAGAAGAACTTATTGGGCCGCTTTTTCTTCTTTACAACTTGTATAACATATAGATAAGAGTTGTGCATAAACTTGATGCCTTATGAAACAGTACTTAGATTTTTTGGGAAAAAAAAAATTAAGACTAGATAAAAATCTCTTATGGTTAAGATTTTGAATCCAATTGAGATTGAGTCCATTGTGTTTCTACTAGCAATGAAATAAATTTATCTGCTTGTTGAGGTAAGGGGTTTTAAGATTTTAATAAATTGACATGTGCTACCAACCTTTTGGTTGAATTGCAATGTAGGGACCAAAAAATTGATTTTTAATTAAGAGATGTCTAAGCTTCTCTGTGGCAAATGAATAAAATTAAGTTGTTTGATATTGTACTCAAGTAACTCAACCAGGGTCATGTGAGATGGGATGTTTGCTTTGTAAATATTGCCATGCAAATTCCAATCATATGTGGCTTTAATTAGCATCATTGTTTCAGATTGTACTTTTATGTGTTTCAATGGTTGAGGCAAGGCTATAGATATCAGTAGCATACTTTCTCTTCCTTTTTAATTTTATATGATCATTGTTTCATGTCCAAGGGGGAAAAAAAAGAGGAACTTTCCATTACATGTGGGTACGATAAGCATTGTGACCTTTGTGGCATATGAAGAATATAAAATGCAGCTCCTCTGAACCTTATGTAAGCTATGTTTTCCTTGGTTTTAGCTTTATTGGATCTGATTGTGTTTTGGAGGGGCTAGATGCTACTCAATGTAATTTCTTATGTAATGGTTTCTATGGTTTTCTGCGGTAACAAGTGAATTCCTGCTGAAAGGGTAATTATAAAGTGTGCTCTTGTTTTTGGGCAATGTAGGCTTATTTTTATTTGGAAGCACTTCCTTTTATTACTATTATTTTCTTCAAGTGGCTTGACTGGTTTTTTGAAGAGAATTAGAGGATGGTACTTCCAGTTAGTTTGCTATATAATTTCATTATGAATGCAAAAATATAGCTGAGGCAAGGCTACTGATATCAATAGAATACTTTCTCTTTCTCTTTAGTTTTATATGATCATTGATTTATCTCCAAGGGGAAAACAAGGGAACGTTCCATTACATCTGGGTACGATGAGAATAGTGACCTTTATAGCATATGAACATACTATTGGAAACTAAGAGCAATTTAAAATGCAACTCACATGGACCTAATCTTCCTTGGCTTTAGTTTGATTGGATCTGATTGTCTATTGGAGGGGTTTATTTGCATCGTTTTAGCTAGATGCTACTCAATGCAATTTCTTATGTAAGCTTTCTATGGTTTTCTGCAGCAACTATTGAATTCCAGCTGAAAGGGTAAATATAAAGTGTGCTCTTGTTTTTGGGCAATGTAGGCTTATGTATATTTGGAAGCACTTCCTAATATTATGATGTTTTTTTTCTTCAAGTGGCTTGATTGGTTTTGTCAAGAGAATTAGCGGATGGAACTTGCAGTTAGTGTTATATATAATTTCATTATGAATGCAAAATTATAGTTGCCCAGATGAAAAGATGAATTGGGCGATGCAGCATGAGAACAATGGCGACATTTCACAGCAGCCGAAAATAAAGCACAAGGCGATGCATGACAAGCCGAAACCATGGGGTGATGACCCCAACATTGATCAGGGGAAGATCGACAAGTTTGACCTGTCTTAGAATGAAACCGGAATGCTTGAAGTCAGCTCCTTCTTCACTCTCTTTCCTGGATACAGAGGTCAAATCCAAATTAGCAATTGGTTCATTATTGTTTTATTTTTTCTTCTTTGGGTATTTGGCTGATTTCAGGTTTCTGGTTTTTCAATTGCCTTGTGCAGAGAAGTACTTGCAAAAGGTCTGGCCAACTGTGAAATCTGCTTGGAAAGAGTATGGCATTTCATGTGATCTTAATCTGGTAAGTTTCTGTAAATGTTTCTTCTTTTTTAATTAATTATTTTTGGTAAATGAATTATTGCTTTTAAGGGAAATTTCTATGGATTCATTTGTTTAGTGAAATTAATCTGATTACATTGCGAGTAATGAGCCAAATGTGAATTGTTGTTAGCATTACTAATGTATATGTGTTTTTCTAATATTTGTATGATTCATGTTGGTTAGGTTGAAGGGTCCATGACAATTTCAACAACCAGAAAGACCAGGGACCCATTTGTTATCATTAAGGCTAGGGATCATATTAAGCTTTTGTCAAGAAGTTTTCCTGTTCATCAGGGGCAACTTTCGACCTCTTTTTTCACTCTCATTTTCATGTCTATACTTTATGAAATTTTTGTAGCATTTCAAAGGTGTGAAACTGTCACAGAGATGATGCTTCCCCCCTCCCCCCTGTGGGACATTATTATTACTTCTTTGACGACAAGTCTTGAGAGAGCAATATTTAAAGTAATTTTTCTTGACTCTTTCCTTCAATACCATATTAGTAGAAACTCTATTTTGACACAACTATTTTATTTTGGTTTACTTTATCAGTTAGTAATTTTTAGCTCTTATACAACATTTGATGGTAGGCAATAAAAATACTAAATGATGAAATGCAATGTGACATCATTAAGACTGGCAACTTGGTCCACAATAGGGTATGTATTTCTTAAATTGCTTTTAAATTATTGCTATCTATTGACTCTTGATTTCTTAATAACTAAGCAGATATCTGGTTTCTTAGTAACTAAGTAGTTATTTGGTGCAGAGTCTTGCATATTCTATTACGTTAAGCTCTTGTTAATATCCCAATTATATTTTTGTTTAAACTTTGTAGGTTTTGTTAATTAGTTTTATTTCATATTTTGTTAAAATTATTTTTAGGTGTCATTGGGTTTACAAAATACTATTATTCCTTTGAAAATCAGCATTCTCGGAAACTTAGATTCCTGGAATTAGGTGCTTGGTAATGTGAGATTCCCGCATCTAGTAATGTTTGTGAAATTTTGTATTCAATGGGTTAAGGATTCTTGGACTAGAGATGACAAAGTGAAATGTATTAATCAAACAAATTTTTCCTGTTAAAAATATAGATGTTCTGTTTCTGCCAATATATGCACTGCAATCCAGCATCCAAATTCACAAAAAATTTGGAACGTCTATCTTTAATGTTTACATATTTATGTGGAAGGTTTTGATATATATGTGTGTGTGTGTGTGTGAAATTCAATAATGTTCAATTTGATAAATTTTTTGACAACCTCACCATTGGTTTACACATTCTTACTCTCCATTTTTTTTCATTTTTTACAAAGATAAAGCATATGTGGAGATATGTGTTCTAACAATATGTCAAATAGATGTGCAACATTGACAACGAGGTATATTAGATATAACCTGAAGCTTATGTGTTTTATGCTTTGTATGCTAACTATGTTAGAAATTATTAATAAATAATGTGCTTAACAAATCCTACATGAATGCTTTTTTTGGAGAGTTATTAGTATATTTGGGAGGATGGGGCTATTGCTATGCATGTTATTCTGGTGTCCATTGTCCATTTTCTTTTTGGCTATATGCTTTGGATCTCTTTTGAATGCAATCCCTTAGGGCTTGTTTGGTTAAAAAAATGGTCACTCATCACTCAGTTTTCATCACCCATTGCTCATCACTCAAACTCTATTTTTTCACTCACTCAAAATAAAACTCGTTTGGTTTCAATATCCAATCACATATCTCACCTTTTTAACCCAACTTTTTGCCAAAACTGTGGACCCCACCCACTGACACTACACAGTAATTCACTAACAGCTACCCGCGTCCTCTTCTTCAATACTACACAGTGGTTCATTTTATCCCATCAAAAAACCCATTTAACGCATCTAACACCCATCTTCATATCCAATCAAGACTCTCAATTCCCTAGCCTCTGCTTCTCTAACCAGAGCTCACCACCCCAAACACCCAAAATCAAAAATTCAAAATCCCCACTGCCAAAACCAAAGTCTTTCCCAACAGCTATGGAGGCTACTCAATCTCTCTCAGCTTTGGCACACCCCCACAAACCATTCCTTTTCTCTTAGACACTGGCAGTAGCCTTGTTTGGTTTCCCTGTACTTCACGATATCTCTGCATCGATTGCAATTTCCCTAACGGAGACCCATCAAAAATCCCATCTTTCATTCCAAAACTATCATCTTCTTCCAAAATCATTGGTTGCAAAAACCCCAAATGTGCTTGGATTTCAAGCCAAAATGTTATGTCTCGTTGCCAAGACTGTACTAACTCAGAAAACAGTACCCATTCATCCAAGGTTCTTCCCTCACCTCCCACATCATAGCACGCGCAGATCATCCAAGGTTCTTTTCTTCAATTTAATCTTCTTTCCTTTTTCAATTTCACAATGCCCATTTAAGGCACCTCTTTCAATTTCACTTTCCTATTTCAATTTCACAATACCTAGCTGCAGAAAACGGAGAGACCCATCTCTTCATCTAGATCGCAGACCCATCTTCAGCAAAGTTCAAAGCTTCTATTCTTCAACAGCCCTCAACACAACCACAACCTCCACCAAAAAACCCACAAACAAATACCCACAAAAACCCACAAACACAGAAAACCCAAACCCAAACCCAAGAATCCTTAGATCAAAAACCAAAATCACGAAAATAAGGTGTGGGTTTTTGTTTCTGGGTATAAATTTATGCATGTATGAAAATGGTGGTGTGGGTTTGAAGAAGAAAGAAAGAAAGGAAAAGAAAGAAGAAGAAGAACAAAAAAAAAAACAAATATACAAACGTTGGAGTGGGTCTAAAGAAGAAGGAAAGAAAGAAAAAGAAAGAAGAAGAAGAAAAAAAAAATGTTGGAGTGGGTTTGAAGGAGGAAAGAAAGAAAAAGAAAGAAGAAGAAGAAGAAAAAAAAAAAAACATTGGAGTGGGTCTGAAGAAGAAAGAAAGAAAGAAAAAGAAAGAAGAAGAAGAAAAAAAAAATGTTGGAGTGGGTCTGAAGAAGAAAGAAAAATAAAGAAGAAAAGGAAAAAAAAAAAAGCCTTGGAGTGGGTCTAAAGAAGAAAGAAAGAAAGAAAGAAAGAAAGAAGAAGAAAGAAAGAAAGAAAGAAGGAGAAAATGCCGTTGGTGATGAGTGGGTCTGACTTGACAACACACAAGTCATAGGCCCCACAATCTTCACTTATTTACGGACTTGCCACTGAGTGACCGGTTTTGAGTTTTGAAAACAGCTGAAATGAGTTTTCACTTTCCCTCACTCACACCAATTTTTTTGAGTCACTGAGTCATGAAAATGATGATTTGAAACTCATCCAAACAAGTGCTCATCTGTGGGACCCACATGATTTGGATGATGGAAACAGAAAACTGAGTGATATCACTCAAAACTCACTACATCCAAACAAGCTCTTAGTTATTCGAGTATTAGAAAAGGATCTAAATATTATTTGTTTTACAGCACTTGCTATGACTTGGATGAAGGCATTTCTGGTTATTATCTATTCATAGTTACCTTTTGAGCCTGGCAGGATTTCCATGTAAAGCCAGATTTGTTATCTTAATCCCTTAGCCAAATATTCCATGTTATAGAGAAGGTATTTTTTTTTATTAAAATTGGTAAGTTACACGCACACAATAGATCTTGAACCCATTACCTCACCCTCCATAAACTTATAGGGAAAAGAGGTTCCAGTTGTGCTAAAGCTAATTGGCCATGGACAAGGCAAATTGATTCATATTTGGTATATTTATAGCACCAAAATTGGTTTGGTTTACTTTCTTCACCTCCAAACCCACAAGATTTAGCCGTTCCACACAAGATTCTTGCAAGTCAGCTATTAAGCACTTTTTGGTGCCAAACCATGTACATTCCTCCCTGTGATCCTGGGACATGATTGTGGATCATTTAGCCAATTTGGAGAGACAGTACAAGGGAAGCGTATTCTGCGGAGAGGAGAAGTGGGTTTGTCCACGGAGGAGATTCAGAAGTTCGAGAGTCTTGGTTATGTGATGAGTGGTAGCAGGCACCAGAGGATGAATGCTATTCATATTAGGAAGTTAAAACCAAGTTTATAGCACCGAGGATAAGAGGGCGTTGACTATGTTTATTTATGAAGAGAAGGCCAAGTGTGAGCGAAAGGTTATGTCTAATTTGCAGGATTTTGGTCCTAATAATGATCCCTTTGCTGCAACGAAGCCTGCAGATACTGCTGATGCTTGATTTTTATGTATGTGATTGCTATCTGTATTGGTTTGATCTCATGTCCTTATATTTTCCTGTCTTTCATTGTCTACTTGTAAACCAAATATTTTTGCTTGTTTATCAAAATGTTGATGTTACTCGTAGCAATGTTTCATTGATGGTTTGAAGTAATTAATCAGTTAATTGTTTTGGGTTTATGTTCAAATCAAGGGTCATATTGTCTTCTCCCAGTACCACTATAATCATGTTCTTCATCAGTAGGAAGATGTCTGTATTGAACTGTCTCTAGATGCCATATCAATCAAACTCAACTCTTACTCAATCATAGGGATGTGTAATAGAACAGAATAAAAAAGGGGCAAAATGCTTCAGCACAAACTAACACTTTCTTCCTCTCACAACTGCGTGAAGGTCAAAATCTTTCCCCCACCATTTGGCATCCAAAAGCAGAATACATCCTAAAACAGAACTTAAAAGGATCCATCTTTCAAATTCAATAAAAATCTTCCCAAGTAGACATACACTGCAACTCATGTAGGCTAAGTAGGTAAGAACACTGCAGGAAAATCTTATTTTTTCGGGGGCAAAATGACAGTATTTCACACCATGCATCAAACACAACTTGATGGGTGGGTTCCTTATCACACTGCCTAGAAAATTTTGGTATATTGCACCAAGCTGAAAATAGAAAAGGGAAATTCACCCTTGACACCTTTTCCAAGTCCTACACTGTATTAATCTCCTTCATTCTACTACCATAAAGGGAACATTGATTTTGCATCAGTGGAGAACATATGCATCAATCTGCAATATAAGAAGAACTGGTACTATATCTCAAGTCAGGATATTAGACTTTAAAGTTCTATGGAAACAATTTTTCTTAATTTCTTATACTGGGATTATATACAGTTCTAGAATTCATTTGGTTTCTCTCTCGTTCTCTAAAATTTGTTTCTATGCTTTGATCAAACTCAATTACTTTCTCTATTAATTTATTCTCTTTTTTACTTATCAAAAAAAGAATTCATTTGGTCTTACAGTCTAAACTTGTGTAAAGAAATGATACTAAGCTTGGAATAAATCCATATTTGATGAGAAAATAATATAGATCAGTTTTCGTACCAGTATAAACAGGTGTCCCGATGGATATTTACTTTTTGCCTGTTCCTTGGATGGGTCTGCGGCTACTTCCATTTTGAGGTGAAAGAACTTGGCCACACACTAAGTGATACTGAATTGGATGAGTTAAAAAGAAATCGTTATGGAGATGTGAGAGGTCGACAGGCAAACTTAGCAGAAAGTCTGGCACAGTTATTGCTTGAAGAAGCCTCAGTTAAGCTAACTGCAAGCAAAAAAAGTTGTTCCAGATATTCAACAAAAACAGATACTTGTAAAATCTTCAGTTGATGCAGGGACCACAACAAAGAGTGAGCCTTAAGCTGATGATGGGAAGAAGAGGGCTGGAACTTCTGTTGATGGGTTAAATAAAGTTTCAACCTCTGCCCAGATTTCCAGTCCTGTAAAACAAAGAGAATATGGACGCCCTGATGGCAGAAAGAGGATTATTCCAGAAGCAGTTGGAGTGCCTGTTCTGCAGGAAAATCTTCTTATTGGGGCTCAGATCCAGGTGCTTGACTTTCCTCTTACATCATCTGATCGTGGAAAGGATGATAATGGGTTGGTTCCAACTGAGGGTGGCTTTAAAGAAAGTTCTGTCAGGGAAACACTAGGCAGAAGCTCTGATTTAAAGGAGCAATCAGGGGTCACAGCGTGGGCTACAATTTCTGATAGCTTAATTATTGAGAAAGTTCCAGTTGCTACAGGCAGAGATGGAAGCATCAACGTGGAACAGTCAGGGAACGTTAAGGCTTCTACTTCTTTGTTGCCTACTTCTAATATGTCTCTTTCTATCAGGGTGTTTGATAAGAAAGAAGGATTAGATGCCTTATCGATTTTCTTGGAAGCTTGACGTAGAGAACATGCTGCAAATGATATTGTTGGGGTGGGAAATACATTTATGATGAAATAAATAGAAATTGTTTGCACTAGGGAGTCTCAAACTCTTTGGTCTGATAGGATCTCAGGGAAAGTCACTGTTTTAGCTGGAAATGCAAACTTCTGGTCAGTTGGATTTGAATATGGATGCCTACAGGTATGTATTGAAGTTCCAATGTTTTTTTTTGTATTTAGTTTTGAAATGTTCTCAACATTTTATTTTGCTATAATTTAAGGGACTGCATGGTATATTTTGTTTATTACTCTTCATGATTGCAATCCAGATCTTTGCATCACATATTAGGCAGAACTGTTGATTTTTGTTATCTTGAATCACCGAAATAGCCGTATGTTATTTCTAATGCCTTGTAGATACAAATCTTTCTCTGCCAAACTGTTTTGTTATTGGGATCCTTTTAGTTATTATCATTATTTAAATAAATAAATAAAAGAATTTGGCATTGACAAGCTTTTCTAAACATCACCGTTTGATTACTGATTGTCCTAAAAACTTAAATTATTAAGAAATAGTGAATTTAATCATTTAATCTAACACCCCATTCACACCTAGGCCTGAACTGCCCTTATAAAGTGGGGCCCAAAACATGAATTTTTTTCATGGGAGGTAACATGGAGACATAGTTTGAACCCATGACTTCCTGCTTTGATGTTATGTTAAATTACTGATTGTCCTAAAAGTTTGAGCCATTAGGAAATGGTGAGTTTAATCTTTTAACCTAACAATCACTCGTGGAGTCCATTGGCTGATTGTTGACTTTTTATCAAGGCTATTGACAACTGGTTGATAATTGCTCTATCTGAAAATTTCTGTTGTATAAATTTTAGGAAGAATGTGCATAAATATTAAAGCTTGGACACTTGCAATAATTGCTTAGTGATATTATACCACATGCTAATGTCTGTTTTCTTTGGGAAGGTTTACACACAGTGTGGGAGACGAGCTATGCCAACCATGATGATGTGATCAGCAGCAACATTTATAGATTGTAATGAGTGCTGGAAGCTGTTATTGGTCACGAGGAAAGGATTGTTGTATGTTTGGGATCTATATAACCAGAAGTGTGTTCTTCATGACTCATTGGCATCTCTGGTTGCCATGAACCCAAACTCTTCTGCAAAAGATGCAGGTATCGCTAAACCCTGACTTTTTTTATGACCATGGTTCTATTATTTATAATAATCACTTGAGAGCCCATGTATTGTCCATTTGAGTTTTGGAATTTTTCTTCAACTTCTTGACAGCTGTGCCCTCTAATTGGATGACTTTGTGTGTCTTTTCATTTATTCACTCTCTCCAGGCACAATCAAAGTTATATCCACAAAGCTATCAAGATCCGGTTCTCCTCTGGTTGTTCAGGCCACTCGCCATGCCTTCCTCTTTGATATGAGTCTCGTGTGTTGGCCAGTTGTTGCAGATGACTGCTTCCCTGCTTCAAACTTTGCGAGCTCCTGGAATTTAAGTTGTCTTGTGATTGCCATTACTTAATATCTTTATATTTTCTTTTTTATTTCTTCTCATTGGTGGTTACTCCGAATTGATTTTAGTTGAATCAGAGGTTTGTAATGAGGTTTTCAAAAAATTGTTCCTGTGGATGCAACCATCTTTTAAGCATAATGCTGCAGTATTACTCCTATAATTTTTTTTGTCTAAGCATTCTTTATTGAAAGAACAATTGCAATGTACCTTGTGCTTTCAATCGTAGAAAATGACATATGGGCTCTGTCTCTGAGGGGGGAATGGTGAACCAGAAGTTTTGTTGTCAGATTTTGTGCAGAGTTTATGCTAATTTTAGCCATAATGTGAAATGGAATTTCTTTCCAAAGCCCTCAGATTGTCCAGAGTTTATGCCATATGCAGCAGAAATAGAATTTTAGCCATATGGGCCTGATGCACAGATTGAATAAAATTTACTTGCAATGTGTAATTTAATTGATAGTATTTTATCATTGCTGCTTCAGCAAAGCATAAAGTGCAATGATCTGCGCTCAGTGGCTATCTATTGAAAGGTGAGATCAATGCCGTTGATTTTTATTTTTTAGCAAGCAGCAGAGTTTTGAAACCAAGAGAAGATTAGTTAAGTAAAGCTGGAAGCAATTGCTTACTGGTTCGGTAACCATGTTGGTTTATGTAGGAAAACTGACCATGTATTTCTGACATTGAAGTTTGCCGAGGGTCTCAGCTAGAGTGACCAACTGGGTTGTTGTAATGGCTGTTAAGATTGCAAGATATATAAAGCCCTTAAAACTAAAAAGTAACATTGGAAATAGAATGGAAACTTTTACTTTTTTCTTTTTCTTTTTTTTTACTGGAAGATACATAAACTTTATTTATATATATCTAAAAACTGAAGTGTAGTATATATTGTTATGTTTTTATTGAGTCACATCAACATAATATTTCGGTCTATTCAAGTCATTTTGATACATTTTAATTGTAAAAGCATTTGGTAAATTACTAAATGATTTCATTTAATTGTTTTGTTCAAATTTATTAGTACATGAAGTCATTTAAGCATTTTTAAATTAATATTAATCAACAATATTTAAAAAAAAAAATAATGCACATTGAAGTTTGCCGAGGGTCTCAGCTAGAGTGACCATTGGGTTGTTGCAATAGCTGTTAAGATTGCAAGATTTATAAAGCCCTTAAAACTAAAAAGTAACATTGGAAATAGAATGGAAACTCTGTACTTTTTTTTTTTTTTGGTTGACCGGAAGGTACATAACCTATATTTATATATATTTAAAAATTAAAGTGTAGCATATATTGTTACGCTCTTATTGAGCCACATTAACATAATATTTTTTCGGTCCATTCGAACCATTTCGGTACATTTGAATTGTAAAAGCATTTAGTAAATAACTAAATGAGTTCATTTCATTATTTTGTTCAAATTTATTAGTACATGAAGTCATTTAAGCATTTTTAAATTAATATTAATCAACAATATTTTTTTAAAAACATAATGCATCGTAGGAATGTTTTTATTTAAAATTTTAATAGTAAAAAAAGAACATTTAAATGATATCTTTTACTAACTAAAAAATTTAAAAATTGACATGATTAATTAGCTTCACATCAACAACATAATAAAAAAAAAAATTCATAATTACTATTTTTTTGACAAACATAATTACTTTTTAGTGATACTATAGTTAGTACAAATTTTACTACATATAAACTTTATAAATCTATATAATATCTCACTTATTGTTGCTACACTTTTTTTCAGTCACGTCAACATAACATTCGGTCCACTTCAGTCAAATTAAGTCTATTTTAGTCCACTTTTTTGGTCCATTTTGTTAACTTTGGTTCTATTCGGTCACTTTGGTCAAAATTCGGTCTCCTTTGATCCATTTCAAATTGAGATTGGTTCAACTGCCCTCCTAATCTCGAGAAATTATTAGGTCCACTGGGAGGACTGCTAAAATAGCCATTTCTAACAAATAAAATAAAACCACTTATGCAAATATGCAAGTCAGTTTCCTAATTAGCATATGAAATAAAAAACAAAAAATCACTAGGTAATGTCAAATTTGCAGAAGTGGTAGGATTTTATTAGTTAGGAATACCACTTTTAACAGTTCTCAGGTAGACCTAATAATTTCTCACTAACCTTCCAAAGGACTCCTTTAAAATAGGAGTTTAAATCTGTTTGCCTCCTCACTCAACCAAATTTTTGGATTTGGTTTTCCCTCATACCAAACCTGATTACCCTTACCGAGAGATAACTATACCTCAAATCTACTGATTCATTTTTCGGAATTCCCATTTTTGGTTTCCAATTCCTCAATTAGCGGAGAAAAAAAAAAAAAAACAAAAGAGTTTTTTCACGTTACAACATTTTTGGAGTGCCAGTGTCCTTTCTATTGGGTGCTATTAAAATGGTCAAGTTTTTGCTCAAATTTTGCAATATTTGACTGTAATTAGAACGAGATAATAAGAACTTTTATAAAGTGATGCAATCTTGAAAATGGGCTCATGCTTTGCGTGGAAAGAGGAAGTTATCTCATGTCCTTCAAGGGCTTTGATCATGGTCTTTTTATTATGTAGCCAAGGATGGGAATTTAGGTGCCACTGTTATTGCTGACTTCGTAAAAAAAAAATGCGTTGATGCTCTACTTTGGCTTGAGGAGTTACCATTGTGTTTTTCAGCCTTAAGGGCTAATGATGTACTTCAATTATAACTTATAAATCAATAAAGCTTTCTAATTTTAAATATATATATATATATATATATAAACATTTTCTAAGGTCAAATAAATTTCATCTTTTTCACTACATTTCAATTCAAAGTAGTGGATTAGATCATTTAAAATATGCACACACAAACCATAAGTCTTCATTCCTTTACCAATCTTTTTCCTTTCACAATATGACTCTTTCTTAGTTTCAAAATATGAAAAATCGTTGAAGGCAGCTAAGTAAATTAACCTTATGTATGAAAAATATGTTATAGTTTACACATTACATTTTGTATGATGATTACATTGTTATATAATTCACTATTTATTTTTATTAATGTATATAAATTGTAGGGGTAAAAGGCCCAAGGCCAGATAATGGGCCCTGGGCCTGTTCGAGGAGACCCATACGTTCGAGGACAACAAATCATGAGGAATATGCCTAGTCTAACTCATTTCTGAAGTGTAAGTCACGTGGAAAAAAAAAACTGGTTCGAGGAGACTTGCCTGTTCGAACTATCAAATGGATGATCTAGATGAATGCTCCAACATTAATCCTACCATTTCTGGAGAATCCTCTAACTTATATAGGCAAAAAGGACATGTGGCAACGATGAGATATTAGGTAAAAGGCTGCTGCCACCGCATTTATAATCCTATAGCTAACATCATGGCCGCATTAATGGGGAATAGACATCTGAACAGTGGCCTTGGTCCTTTACAGCTACCATGTAAAGACTTTAGAGGAGGTTGATGAGACAAGTATCAAGAAGGAACCACCTAACTGGCACGTGAGAAGAACTGGCATATAAATAGAGCTGAAGGCAAGGAAAGGGGGGACATCGAACGATCAGAAAGAAAAGGGAAGTCATTAAAAAGAAGAGCAATCAAGAGAAAGAGGGAATTACTCATAGCAGTAGCCTAAATTCACTCCTCGGACTGTGCCGAGAAGAACCTTGTATCATCTTAATATTCCATTAATGTTAATCTGATCATTACCACACTTGGGCCATCAATCCATACGTTCCTAATCAAGTGTTCTTCGGCCCACTCTCTCTACAAATTTATTCCAAGGATACTATATACGGTATGGGCTTCAACTTATTTTACTTGTAGGCCCACACGGAGATTTGTGTCCTTACAATTGGCGTCGTCTGTGGGAAGATTACTGTTGTATTTGTGAGTTAAGGCTTGAATCATGGTTGGATCAGGTTCTAACAGAGTGGAGTTAGATGGCTCTCAACATCTTGATCACTTTATGCATCTTGAGCGTGAAAGGGACCGTGAAGAGAGTGTGCATACTATGCACACGAGAAGAAGCAGACATCAAAATGACGAAGGCGGGTCCTACAAAGATGCCACTAGGAAAATGTAACGTAAAATTGACCATTTGAAAGAGAAGTTACGTTGTGCGAAAAGGAGGCGTAGTCTATCTAGTAGTCCGTCCGTCACCGATAATTCTTCCGGGGATGATGAAGATGATGATTATGGACCTCGGTCACGTACTTCCCCTAATGAATCCTACTCTCATGAGGAAGAGCATTACCGAGGCCACAGGGGTAAAGACACGTCCTCGAGAGGTGTAGGAAATGATGCAATGAACAGGGCGCTCAATCAGATTTCTAAATCGCCCTTCACACGCAGAATCGAGGGAGGAAGCCTTCCTCGGCGTTTTACTCAAACCACTTTCACTGCGTATAATGGACGGACCGACCCCGTGGAGCACGTGAGCCATTTCAACCAGAAGATGGCCGTCCACTCCCAGAACAAGACTCTTATGTGCAAGGTGTTCCCCTCCAGCTTAGGACCCGTAGCCATGAGATGGTTCGATGGCCTTGCTACCAATTCTATTGGATCCTTCCGAGCACTCACGAAGGCCTTTTGCTCTCGATTCGTTACAAATACTAGGGTCCCTCGGCCATTAGATTCCTTGCTGTCCATGTCTATGTGAGAAGGGGAGATGTTGAAAACATACTCGGATAGATATTGGGAAATGTTTAATGAGATCGAGGGGAGTTTCGACGACGTGGCGGTGAGAATCTTCAAGGTTGGCTTGCCAGCCAAGCATGATTTAAGGAAATCGCTAACCAAAAAGCCCGTGAGAAACGTGCGCCGGTTAATGGACCGCATCAATGAGTATAAGTGGGTGGAGGAGGATCAACTGCTCGAAAAGGGTAAAGCCAAGGTTATCCCTCAGGAGAGGAGGGATTTTAGGTCGGACCGATACAGCAACAGCAAGCCACATAGGGACTACAGCGTGCAGTCCGGGTCTGTTGCATCACAAGCCGTCCATGCCATGTTTCGAGAGCCAATCCACCAAATTCTAGAGAAAGTTCAGAGCGAGCCATACTTCAGATGGCCGAACAAGATGGGGGGAGACCCCACAAAGCGCAATTAGAGTCTCCACTGCCAATACCATCAAGAACGAGGTCATACCACAGAGGATTGCAGGACTTTAAGAAGTCATTTAGAGCAACTTGCAAGAGAAGGAAAACTATAGCAGTTTATACATCGCCCTAGTGGTCAGGGAGACCTTGGCAGGTTAAGGGCTTCTGGGACCGCCTCATTAAGGCCCCCGTTGGGCACGATCAACGTCATCTTTGCAGCACCTAGGAGAATGAGATCCTGCCCCTCTAGAGTGATGTCAGTTTCTAGGACATTTGCCGAAGACACTCATTAAGAGATAAAACGAGCCAGAGTAGAGATCCGACCAGCCTTGAGCTTCTTGAACGAAGATAAGCAGGGTACTATACAACCCCATGATGACGCTCTGGTCATCACTCTTAGAATAGGGGGGTACGACGTGAGAAGAGTGATGGTCGATTAAGGGAGCGGGGCTGAGATCATGTACCCAGACCTATACAAGGGATTGGGTTTACGACCTGAAGATCTGACAGCATATGACTCGCCTCTGGTCAGCTTTGATGGAAAGACCATCATCCCCAAGGGTCAGATCAGGCTGCCTATACAAACGGGGTCCGAGGTGGTCGATGTGGACTTCATTGTAGTGGACGCATATTCTCCTTACACGGCCATTGTAGCCAGGCCGTGGCTCCACGCCCTGTGAGTTGTTTATCTGCCATCACCTGAATGTAAGCCCAGCCGCCCTACCCAAGAAGCAGCCACCTCAGCACTCATCCAAAAAGCATTCCGCCGCCGAAAAGGAAGAGGTGAACAAGCTCAAGCAGGCAGGGGCTATTAAGGAGGTGTTTTATCCTGAATGGCTGGCCAATACAGTGGTGGTGAAGAAAAAGAATGGGAAATGGCGTGTTTGCGTGGATTTCACAGACTTGAACAAAGCCTGTCCGAAGGATCCCTTCCCCATGCCTCGGATTGATCAGCTAGTGGATGCCACTGTGGGGCATCCGCGAATGAGCTTCTTGGACGCCTTCCAAGGATACCACCAGATTCCCTTGGCTTTAGATGATCAAGAAAAGACAGCCTTCGTCACTCCTGTTGGAAACTACCATTATAAGGTAATGCCCTTTGGGCTGAAGAACGCAGCCTCCACTTATCAAAAAATGATGACAAAAATGTTTGAACCACAACTGGAGAAATGCATCGAGATCTACATCGATGACATGGTGGTCAAGATCAAGATGGAATCCGAGCACGTCAATGACCTTGGAAATATTTTTGAAATCTTAAGGAAATATAGGTTGAATCTCAATGCTTCAAAATGCTCTTTCAGCGTTGGATCAGGAAAGTTTCTGGGTTATATGGTCACTCATCGCGGAATTGAGGTGAATCCCGACCAGATAAAGGCCATCAACAACTTGCAGCCTCCTCAGAATCCTAAAGAGGTTCAAAGGTTGACCGGAATGACTGCTGCTCTCAACCTATTCATCTCCAAGTCGGCAGAGAGGTGTCGGCCTTTCTTCCAGCTGCTGAACAAGTGGAAAGGGTTTGAATGGACTGAAGAGTGCGCTTTGGCTTTCCAACAGTTAAAAGAATACTTATCTCGACCCCCCATCATGTCTAGTCCCATGACAGATGAGGTCCTATTCGCCTATGTCGCTATAGCCACCCATGCAGTAAGTTTAGTACTGATTCGGGTAGACAACGGTATTCAGAAACTTGTTTATTACTTGAGTAAATCTCTGCATGAGGCCGAGATTCGTTATTTGCCCCTGGAGAAAGCCATTTTTGCAATTGTCCATGCCACTCGCAAGCTTCCTCACTACTTCCAGTCACATACAGTTGTGGTCCTTACCCAGCTCCCACTCAGGTCATTGCTTCGGAGTGCAGATTACACGGGAAAGATTGCAAAATGGGGCACGGTCCTGGGAGCCTTCGATATAAAGTACATGCCCCGCACCTCGGTTAAGGGACAAATATTGGCTGGCCTGGTTGCTGAGTTCACTGAACCTCTGTTACAAGAATATACTGAGAGGGTGCACATGGATGAAAATTCAGTTGGCCTAGTGTCTGTGCAAGAGCCCGCACCCTGGAAATTATATGCGGACGGTGCAGCCAATCAGAGAGGCTCAAGAGTGGGGCTAGTATTGATATCTCCTGAGAATGTTGTGATCGAAAAATCTCTCAGACTAAACTTCTCAGCTACTAATAATGAGGCTGAATACGAAGCGTTGTTGATCGGAATAGCCATGGTCAAAAGAATGGGTGGGAGCACCGTTGAGGTATTCTCGGACTCAGCACTGGTCGTCGGCCAGGTCAGGGGAGAATTGGAAGCACGTGATGAAAGAATGCAGAAGTATCTAAGGCAAGTCAAGTAACTGCAATCACGGTTCAAATCATTTAATCTGCAACATGTTTCTCGGAGTGGGAACACGCACGCGGACTCCTTGGCCACTCTTGCAACCTCCTCGGCTCAGGGATTACCCCGACTTATCATGGTGGAAGATGTACAAAGGCATGCTGAGGAGAAAGAAGGGCCCAACATCTATCAAGTTAGAGTAGGACCAAGCTGGATGGACCCTATGGTGACCTACCTTAGGGACGATGTCCTGCCAGCAGACAAGGCCGAAGCTGACAAGGTGCAGAGAAAAGCTCCTCGGTTCTGGCTATCAAGAGACAGTAAACTATACAAACGCTCTTTCTCTAGACCCTACTTATTGTGCGTGCATCCTGAGGCCACGGAGCTACTCCTCGAAGAGCTGCATAAAGGGATTTGTGGCAGCCACACAGGAGGTAGATTTCTAGCGCATAGAGCCTTAACTCAGAGATACTGGTGGCTAAACATGCAAAGGGAATCACAGAAATATGTAAAGAAGTGTGACCAATGCCAGAGGTTTGCACCAAACATACATCAACCAGGAGGAGTTCTGAATCCTTTGTCCAGTCTGTGGCCTTTCGCTCAGTAGGGCTTGGACATTGTAGGCCTTTTTCCTAAAACAGCCGGGAGTAAGAAGTACTTGGTCGTCACAACAGACTATTTCACCAAATGGGTTGAAGCCGAGCCATTGGCAAACATCAGGGATGTAGATGTCCAGAAGTTTGTATGGAAGAATATCATAATCCGGTTTGGAGTACCACATACTCTCATCTCGAACAATGGTCTTCAATTTGACAGTAAAGCGTTTAGAAGATTTTGCTGTGGACTAGGCATTACGAATAGGTACTCCACCCTTGCGTATCCTCAAGGAAATGGCCAGGCTGAAGCAGTTAACAAAGTCATAGTAAGCGGTCTTAAGAAGAGGTTGGATGATGCCAAAGGGAAATAGGTGGAAGAATTACCGCATGTCCTTTGGACCTACAGGACAACTTCTCGGAGATCTACAGGAGAGACCCCATTTGCAATGACATACAGCGCCGAAGCTGTTATTCCCATAGAAACTGGGTTCCCTACACTCAGAACGAATTCTTTTACGTCGGCTGACAATGACAGACAACTAACGAGTAATTTGGATTTGGTCGGCGAGCGAAGGGAAAATGCTGCGGTTCAGCTAGCTTACTATCAGCATAAACTCAAGAAGAATTATGATGCCAATGTTAAGCTAAGGCCACTTATACCAAGGGATTTGATTTTACAGAAAGTCGTGGGCACTGCAAAGAACCCAGCCTGGGGAAAATTAGGACCCAATTGGGAAGGGCCGTATCGCATCCTATCAGTGGCTGGAATAGGGGCCTTTTACTTGGAGGATTTGGATGAAAGAGCTGTACCCCACCCCTGGAATGTAAATAACCTAAAAATGTATTATTATTAATAAAAGTTTCCTTTTTCTCATTGAAGTCTATTATATTGCTTACTTCCTAAGTATTAAAAAGAACATTGGTCATGTCTGGTCCCTCGGACCACATACCTTAGGTAAATTAATACTCCTAAGTATTAAACAGAACCTTGGTCATGCTTGGTCCCTCGGACCACATACCTTAGGTAAATCAACACTTTTCTTCATTTTTACTAAGTGCTATATAGAACCACATACCTTAAGTGTTGAGACAAGATTGAGTTAATTGAATGTCTTTGATGTAACCATTAAGGCTTTCTATTGCTATTTTAGTCTGTGAACTTAGACTTTTCACAGGTTTAAGAACTTCAAGGCAAGACAAGCAAATAAATAGAATTGGAAACAATTGAAGGCAAAATAAATATTTTCATTAAATCAAAAATTGAAGCACATCAGCCCAGCATACAAAATGGTTGTTACATTATTAAAAAGAAAAATCAACAAACAACAACAACTACAAAGAACAAAACCCTAATCCGAAGTCTGGGGGGTGAGGAGAGAAAGGCTGTCTAAACCGCTCGGCTCGGCCTTTGAGGATCCAGCTATAGTCTCTGAGGGGGCAGTCTCTTCAGCCTTGGAAGCATCCTTGACCTTAGAAGGAACATCCACACCCGCGTCTTCCTGCAAAGCCACTTGTCCCTCTTGAATCACATGATCGGCTTCAAAAGGAACAAGCGCCTGACTTCCCGGCTCCAGAGCTTGAGACGACGAGGGCGTAGGGTCAACCGAGTTCAAACTGATGTCTAGATGAAAATATACCCTCCCCGGCTGCCTCAGGTCTGAGTCAGCTGGGACTCCTGCCAAGTTCAAAGCCTCCTCCCAGGTGAACTTGCAGTAGTCCCTGCATACCTCGGACACTTCTTCCGCGAGCCTCTTTTCCGTTTCTTCTATGCCGCAGATGTATTCGGCGTTCTTCTCGGTCTCAGCTATTTCCAGTGCCTCCCAAGCTTTTATAGGTTAACCTAGTTGATAAAAAAGTGATCGGAAACCTACCATAGCCAAATCTCTCTTCATGGACATAAACAGGTCCGTTTGCCTCCAGGACCGCACTACCTCCATGTCACGAGGCAAGAGCAAAGGGCGCTTCAAAGCCTCGGCAATGTAGCCAGAGTGCCCCCTCTGAAAATCCCTTATAGAGGCTGTAGAGGGAATTGGGGCGCCGTCCTGATCTAGCCTCGGGGCCCAGGCTGGTGGTTACTGAGCGTCCACGGCATGGGTGTCACCCTTATGCTCGAACGAAGAGGACCTCCTGTCATCTCTTCCCCATTTCTGGTGCTTTGGCCCTTTTTGTTGTGGAGGGGGCAGTTCACCCCCCTCAACATCCAGGTCCACGACCTTCCTCTTTTTCTTGAGATCGGGCATGGGAAGAAGGCCGAGCCCAGTTGCAGGAGAAGGAGGAGGTGGGGGGAGTTGAGCAATTTCTTTCTCTTTGGGCGCTTCCTTAGAAAGAGCACCCTTGCTCCTCCCAGCAATGAGATCCCTCAATCCCGCTCTGGGCTTTAGAGGCATCTCGTCTTCTTCCTCTTCGGTGCTATCGGACTGCAGCACACTCCGAGTTTTGTCTTAAACTTCCTCTTCACCCTCGAAGCAAAAATTGTCTATCTCGTCCTCCAAAGTTAGCCGAGAGGAAGTAGACTCTGCTCTTTGATGAGTAGCTGGTTGAGGAAGGACCTGTTGAATCGACCACTCGACCGGAGGGAGATCTTTCTTGGACAAAAAACCCGGCCGAGATACGTCGATTCTGTGGATTCTCTTGTCTCTTGCTCGGATGGCGTTCCCGATGTCCTGGAAGCTGTCAGATAAAGGAACAAAGTCCAATATCAGGTGAGCGGCACGTAGCTAACCGTCCGTGTGAACAAACACCTCGGATCGCAATAGCTTGTTCAAGCCCGGGACGTTCACTAGACTGAGCCTGGGAGCGACAAGCTTTCTATTGCAATCATAGCCGAGAAGCACGAAATCAATGACTAAGACAAAATCAGACATTAGAACAACGAAACAAAATAAAACCTAATGTGCAAATTCTTTGTAAACTCAATCTAATCCTAAGGCACCCCACCTGGCTCCCTCTCCTTGGTCGGATAGTGGTGACCATCGTGCCACGCCCCAAAGACGATGACGAAGTCGTCCTTCATGTCTTTGTTGGACTTCGGAAGGCACGATATCATTTTTACAACGGAGGACCGAGATTTTAAGTAGTACCCCCCGTCGACTAGAGAGTGACACTCGTACATGTGTACGACGTCGTGCCAAGTAAGTTGCAGACCTATCATCTGGTTGAGTGCATCAACGCAGCCCAGAACCCTAAATAGGTTGGCAGCGCACTGGTGCGAGCATAACCTATGATTCCTAAGGTATTCGCGGGTTACAGACCCTATGGGAATGGTCATTCCCCCCTCTAGGAAAGCAATCACGGGAATGACTACTTCACCAGTTTTCCTAGCAGTTAGAATGTCTTCCGGCGGGCAATACCGAAAATTTACTCCCTCGGGTATGTTATACTTCGCCTTAAAAAGTTCTATTGCTACAGACGAATCAACAAGATCCTTAAATCTACCCATTTGAGTATAAGGGGACACGAAAAAATACTTCCTAACAGAGAAATAAGACAAAAACGAACAGGCCGAGGTGCTCGGCCGAGGAGAAAATAACTTAAAAATCAGGTACTTACAGAAGTAGTTGAGGTTCTTGTCTCAGTAACTTCCTAAATACCAAGAATTTCTAGTAAGTATGCTCTCAGAATGGTTAAAATAAAGTAACGAGTGGGTGCTAGATTGCTCGAAAACTCTGGGATGCTTAAGGATATGAAAAATGAGCAAGGCTACCCTCTCTAAGCCTTTTATATAGTAGGTGAAAATGAGTGGGAGTTATCCCACTCAAAGTTACATGAAGAAACCCCAACCACACGATTTGCGTCTAACCGTTGATAAAGGAGACAGAGCGCCACCTAGAACAATAAATGACGCGTTGCGATTTCCGAAGCGCTATCAGAAATTGAGAGACTCATGAAACGGAACCCCCACGTGGATAAATTGAGAGGCTTGATGGAATTGACCCTTGGAGAAGTCAAAATCCCGCCCTTCTCCTCGAATAAGAGAGAAAGCCGAAATTTTGAGGGGTTATTGTAGGGGTAAAAGGCCCAAGACCAGATAATGGGCCGTGGGCCTGTTCGAGGAGACCCATACATCTGAAGACAACAAATCATGAGGAATATGCTTGGTCTAACTCAGTTCTGAAGTGTAAGTCACGTGGAAAAAAAAAAGACTGGTTCGAGGAGACTTGCTTGTTCGATCTATCAAAGGGATGACCTAGATGAATGCCCCAACATTAATCCTAGCATTTCTGAAAAATCCTCTAACTTATATAGGCAAAAAGGACAGGTGGCAACGATAAGATATTAGGTAAAAGGCTGCTGCCACCGCATTTATAATCCTGTAGCTAACATCATGGCCGCATTAATGGGGAATAGACATCTGAACAGTGGCCCTGGTCCTTTACAGCTACCATGTAAAGATTTTAGAGGAGGTTGATGGGACAAGTATCAAGCAGGAGCCACCTAACTGGCACGTGAGAAGAACTGGCATATAAATAGAGTGGAAGACAAGGAAAAGGGGGACATCGAACTATTAGAAAGAAGAAGGAAGTCATTAAAAAGGAGAGCAATCAAGAGAAAGAGGGAATTACTCATAGCAGTAGCCTAAATTCACTCCTCGGACTCTGCCGAGAAGAATCCTGTATCATCTTAATATTCCATTAATGTTAATCTGATCATTACTACACTTGGGCCATCAACCCATATGTTCTCAATCAAGTGTTCTTCGGCCCACTCTCTTTACAAATTTATTCCAAGGATACTATATACGGTATGGGCTTTAACTTATTCTGCTCGTAGGCCTACACGAAGATTTGTGTCCTTACATAAATAATTGTTTAATAATTTTGCTTTCGATCTTGTCTTTACTTTTGCCTCTCCTAAATTGAAATCTTGGCTCTGTTATTGATGAAAAATGATTACTATACTTCCTCTTCATCAGCAATAAATAGTAAGAACAAAAGAATAGTAGCAAAAATAATACTTATGGAAATTAACACAACTTCAAAAAGGGTAATGTAATTTTGAACAATTGAACTTTCTGTAAACTTTCTATGTAATAGCGTTAAAGAGATGTGCGTAAGAAGAATTGATATTGGCTAGACAATATGAGGTTATTTGGTTTGCTAGCCTGATATTGGCATTGGTGTGGTGTGAGCTGCCAGGGTTATTTTAATTCAATTAGGGAAAAGTTAACAAATGCCCAAAGGATATTGATTTAGGAAACATATTTATATTTTTTTTATGGAAAAATGAAAAAAAAAACTATTATTTTTGACAACTTTTTATATTTCGCATGAAAGTGGTATCAAAGGTTTTATTAAATGATCTATTAAGAAATGACCTAAGGACATTAACCGACCAATTAAAGTTTTTATTCTATGTATCTTTACATTATTGTTGGAAAATATAATAAAGTTCTATCTTTCCTAAAGGCAAAAAAAAAAAAAAAAAAAAAAAAAAAAAAAAGGGACAAAAGAACATTAGTGGCGAAATCCTTGTATGTAGCCGGCATATACAAGACTGATATGTGGGCCACATGGTTATAGGGTCCACATGTCAGCCTCACATAGGGTTTTTATGCTAAGTTTATAAGATATTTTCTCACTATGGTGAGGTCCATCATTAATAGCTTTTGCTAATTTTGAGTGATGAGTGATTCTTGAAAAAAAAATATATATATATATATATATATATTAAATGAATGAGAATATTTGATCAAGACCACGTACAGCTCACGGTTGAATAATACAGCTGCAATATTGATGAAGCTTCATAACTCAAGGACTTTGATTGACTTAAAAAAATTGAAAGAGAGATGGGCGACTCTGACTAACTTGGCAGCATATATAAATGTTAATTTAATAGTCATTAATAGCTATTCGTTATATGTCACAAATATCAGTATTAGGTCTTATATGTCAAGCGTATACGATATTTTATTATAGGAAAAATATTATGTCTACAACATTTTTATAACAAAATAATAGGTAGTAGATCTTTACTTATTGTTAATGGTGGTCAAAAAAGTAATTTCAATGGTGGATTTCTATTAAAAATCTGTAACAACCCACCACCTAAGATTTGTTGTAAAAGTGTTGTGAAAAAACTGTGAACTTAGCACTTTTCCTATCACAATGGAGAGGTTTATCATTAATAACTTTTCATTATAGAGCCCACATATTAGTATCAAGTAGGTCTTATATGTCCGGCGTATAAGATACTTTATCACAAGGGAGCTGTTATATTTACAACAAATCTTAAATGATCTATTAACAAATGACCTAAAGCGTTAATTGGACCTATTAAGTTTTTATTCTATGTAACTTTACATTATTGTTGGAAAATGTAATAAAGCTCTATCTTTCCTAAAGGGGTAAAAAAAAAAGGACAAAAGAACGTTAGTGGCGAAATTCTTGTATACGGCCGGCGTATACGAGACTGATATGTGGGCCCTAGGTTATAGGGTTCGCATATCAGTTTCACATAGGGTTTATCCGCTAGGTATATAAGATACTCTCTCACAATGGTGAGGTCCATTGTTAATAGCTTTGTGCCAATTTTGATTAATGAGTGATTTTTTGGATATATATATATATATATATATATATATATTATATGATTGAGAATATTTGATCAAGACCGCGTACAACTCACGGTTGAATAATAAAGCTTCAATATCGATGAAGCTTCGTAATTCAAGGACCTTTAAAAAAAAAATTAATGAGAATATTTGATCAAGACCGCGTACAACTCATGGTAGAATAATAAAGCCGCAATGTCGGTGAAGCTTCGTAATTCAAGGACTTTGATTGACTTAAAAAAATTGAAAGAGAGATGGAAGTCTTTGATTGACTTGGCAGCATATATATCAATGTTAACATCACCAAAGATTTGCGTCTTTTGCTTGTTTTAAGGTTATCAATTATCAAAGCAAATGGGCAAGTGTTTAAGTTGGAAGTATTTCAGTGTATTACTTTCCTTGCTCTTCTTCCATTCTCAATTCCCCTTTTCTTCTTCCTTGTCTTCAAACTCACAATGCTCTGCTCTACTCCATTTTAACCACTCTCTTTCTGTCGATAGGGATGCTTATATGACTCATTTTAGATTTGATTATTCTGGTAGCTATAGATATAGTATTCAGATGTGTGAAAATTCTTATATAAAGATAGAGTCTTGGAAGGAGGATAAGGACTGCTGCGCTTGGGATGGTGTCATCTGTGACAATTCCACTCGCCATGTCATTGGCCTTGACCTTAGTTTCAGTTGTCTTTTTGGCTCTATTCCTTCCAACAGTAGTCTCTTCCTTCTTCGCCATCTCAAGACCTTGAATCTTGCTGGGAATGACTTCTTTCCCTCCCTAATTTCATCTGAGTTTGGCAGGTTTCACAGGTTGACTCATCTTAACTTATCTGGTTCCAGTTTTACTGGTGAAATCCCATATGAAATCTCCCAGTTGTCTTCGCTTGTTTCACTTGATCTTTCTTACAACGTGGAATTATTAATCAAAACACCAGTTTGGAAAAGAGTCATTGGTAACCTTACCCAGTTAAGGGAAATTCTTCTGGATGGGACAGATATGTCCTCAATTACACCTAATTCTTCAATGATGAATCTATCCTCCTCTTTCACAACTCTTAGTCTCCATCAGTGTAACTTGCAGGGAACACTCGAAATAAACATCTTCCGCCTTCCATGTATACAAACCCTTGATCTTGGGAATAATCCAAATCTTGAAGTTTTTCTTCCAAAGTCTAATTGGAGCAGTAGTTCCCTTAAGATCTTATCTCTCTCTTCGACAAGCTTTTCAGGAGAATTTCTTAATTCTATCGACAGTCTAAAGTCCTTGGAGTATTTGAATATCAATAATTGCAATTTTACAGGGGCAATTCCAACCTCATTTGGAAATCTCACTCAAATTATTTATTTGGATCTATCATATAATAATTTTAGGGGTGAGATTCAAAAATTGCTAATTAAATTTTAGGCGTTTTTGGCTGACACTTCAAACTAACAATTTTTAATTATTGTGGATTCAACAGGTTTGCTGCCGTTGTCAATATTTGACTTGCCGAATCTCTCCGTTTTACATCTTTCCTACAATCAACTTGTTGGTCCCCTTCCTAATCATGTAAGTGGTTTGAATCTCCTAATTGATCTCTCTTTAAGTTCAAATTTCCTAAATGGGACGCTTCCATCTTGGTTATTCAGTTTGACCTCTTTAGAGTCATTAACTCTTGATCATAATCAATTCATTGGTGAGATTGGGGAATTTAAGTATAATAATTCCTTGGAGTTCCTTGATTTGAGCTATAATATGCTACAGGGCTCTATTCCTAGCTCAATATCTAGACTTATGAACCTTTCTTATCTATCTATCTCGTCAAATAACCTACAGGGCTCTATTCCTAGGTCAATATCTAGACTTGTCAACCTTATTTCTGTTGATCTTCGGAACAACTTGCTTCAAGGACCTTTCCCCACGTTAAATGTTCTTAACCTTCGATATCTCTTTGTCTCCAATAACAATTTAACTGGAGAAATTCCTTCTTTAATTTGCAATGCAAGTTTCCTTGAAATTCTAGATTTGTCTCATAACAACTTTAGTGGCACAATTCCAAAGTGTTTGGTACTCTCTGATGTACTCTTAGTGTTGGATTTGCGAATGAATATCCTTAATGGTACCATGCCTGCAACATTTTCAGAGGGAAGCAATTTGAGGAATATTAACCTTAATGGCAATCAATTGGAAGGGCCATTGCCACGATCTTTGGAAAATTGTAGAAACTTAGAAGTTCTAGATCTTGGAAACAATAAGATAAATGACACCTTCCCCTATTGGTTGGGAAGTATTCTAGAACTGCAAGTTCTAGTCATTAGATCAAATAAATTTCGAGGTCATATGGACAATCCTGAGACCCAATTTCCTTTCTTAAATTTGCGAATCCTAGACATCTCTAACAATGAGTTTAATGGTCCTTTGCCAAGAACATTTTTCAAATATTTGGAAGCCATGATGAATGTGGATGAAGGAGAAGTTGGGTTGAAATATATGGGAGATGAGTATTATCATGATTCTTTGAAGGTGACAATGAAAGGGTCGAATATTGAGTTAGCGAGAATTCAAACTGTCTTCACAACCATTGATTTTTCAAACAATAGTTTCATAGGGGAGATTCCACAGATAATTGGAAGCCTTAATTCACTCAAGGGGCTCAACTTTTCTCACAATAACCTTACAGGTTATATTCCATCATCTTTTGGAAATTTAACTAAACTTGAGTGGTTAGACCTCTCTTTCAACAAGCTCGGAGGGGAGATTCCCAAGCAATTGGCAGATCTTCCGTGGCTTGAAGTTTTAAAGCTATCACATAATCAACTTACAGGACAAATACCTTTAGGGAAGCAATTCAATACATTCGACAATGATTCATACACCGATAACTTGGGATTATATGGATTTCCGTTGACAAGAACATGCAACAACCATGAGACAAAGCAACCACCACCATTGACCTTGCAACAAGAAGACAAGTTAGAGTCTAAAAATGGGTTTGGTTGGCAAGCTGTATCGATAGGTTATGGATGTGGAGTGATATTTGGAACATTAATGGGATATGTTATGTTTAAAATTGGAAAACCAAAGTGGATTGTGAGGATGGTCAAACTAGAGCAACATATCTTGCTTAGAAGGCTGAAGAATAATGCCCGCAGAAGCGGTGGAAGAAATTAACAAGTCAAAACAATTTGTGGGTAGATTTGTTAGAGTTTTTGAAGAAAGTGTCAAAGGCATGTTGTAACTTTTTGTAATTCATGGAAATCACTTCGATTATATGAAATGGTTGGGAGTCCAAGTAGAATGCATCTCTTGTGTGTTATTTCATTTGTAGATAATGGAATTTTTTTCAACCATGGAAGAAATTACGGACAAGCTGGAATCTGACTCCAATGGAAAAGAAGAACATACTCTGAATCTGACTCAAACGGCAAAACCCAGCAGAAAATGGAGCTCTCCCCCAATTCCTTCCATGCGTCAGAATTGGGATAAAAATGAAGCTTCCCTTTCTACTTGGCATCTTCATCATCCTTATTCACTCTCATCTTCTTCATCTTTCATGGTTCCCAAAGACATAGGACACCATTCATTGCCAAGGTATGCGTCCTTCTTTAGTTACATCTTCTCTCTTTGTCACTTTTTTCTCTCTTTTTCTCTAAATGTAAATGCTCACTCATAGGGAAATAAAGCTGCTGAACTTTGTCATTATTAATTATAAAATAAGTATTTGATTTTTTTTAATTTTATTTTAATGCAGCTGGTTGGTGTTGTTACTGATGAAATAATTGGTGGGCCCAAGATTCCTTTCCGCCTTGCATTCTGGTTTTCAGTTGTTATAATACTTGTATTTTAACTATCTGATTTTTTTTGCCTTAGGTGCACAGTTTCTGCTTTGCTTAGCATAAAATGCCCAGTAATGTGCAAGGTTGATACCTCTGATGTTTTGGAACATATCAATAACCTTTGTGCTCTTGAATAGTTCAAGGCCTCTGTGTAGACAGTAAGGCCTCAGTCTCTCTTGCTTATTTATATTGTTGGGTTTGGTACCATATCCTTATATATTTAAAATTTGCTTTTGTTTTTCATGTCCATTTTTTTATTCTTTGGTGAATGCATTTCTTTATATTTCAATGTTTTGGAATTTATGATTGTTTTTTAATTATATGCTTGCTATCCATGTTGAATGTGAGTATTGTCACCTCTTGACAAAAAAACTGAAAATGTAAATTTAATTTGATTGAAGATTCAGGATGATTTTGGGATTATATAAGAAATTGGGTGAGCTGTAAGTCAACTTGTAGGTGTAGACTTGATATCATTTCTTCTCTTATTTGTAATCTTCAAGTTTTGATATATAAATGTGGAGTGAAGGTATATATAAAGTATCTCACTGTATTATTTTTTTGGCTGAATACTTTCACTGTATTCAGTATAAAGGAAACTCTCCCGGTTTTATTTTTATTTATTTTTTTCTTTTCCATTTTAGCAATAGTTGGTATGCAAAAGGTTAGTTTTCTTCCATGCTTGAGAGGAGGATTTGGAGCTTTTTTGTGGATCAATAGGGGAGGTTACTGAGGTTAGCTCCATTTCTATATAATGCAGTCTTCTAAGTGGCTTTTGTGAAGATTTATATCAATGCCATTTTGCTCTGTGCCAACAGGTTCGGATTATGGAAGGCAAAGATTCTGTTGAGAACAAGGGCTTTGCATTTGTGACCTTTAGAAGTGCAGAAATAGCTTCTAAAGCCATTGATGAGCTGAATAATACTGAATTCAAGGTAACATAATCTTTTGCGCATCATTTATTATTGCCTTTTTCCCCGCATAGGCTGCGGACTTAAATGGCAAGTTGAATATTGAATTTGATGTAAAATTATTATTGTTAGCTAAAAGATTAATATGAGTATTCCTTAGAGCTTTTTTAGGTTTCTATTATTTTCATTGTGGCCGTTTGCTGTTATTTATGAATGCTGCGATTGTTGAATGCTTTTGTGTGAACTCTTTCTCTCCTGGGTAAAAAAATAAAATGTTCAACATCTCAAGCAAAGCACCATTTGTTCATTGGTAATGTGTTCCTAGAACCCAGGGCGAGCAGGATTTAAGGAAGGTTGTCCTGGAGGTTGGGCCTGGAGTTATACTGCTGTGGAACTTGTTAAGGTCCGTGTGAACTAGATATACGTCTTTAGGGTAGTTATGATTAATAGTTGAGATCGTTTATTTCTTTTTTGTTTATTTTCAGAATTCCTAGTGCCTTTAAATTTATGTTTTACCATAGCCAGTGGTTTAGTTCTTTTGTGCCAGTTACAAGTGTCTTGGACTCAATTTATTAAACTCTTGGTCACAGGATGCAAAGAATCCAAGCAATAGTCGGGGCTTTGCTTTTGTTGACTACCATAACCATGCATGTGCCGAGTATTCAAGGCAGAAGGTGATGTATCCAAAACTTAATCTAGGTGATAATGTCCCAACTGTGAGCTGGGCTGACCCTAAAAATGCTGATTCTTCTGCTGCTTCATAGGCCTTGTAAATTTTTTACTTTCTTTATAGAAAATTTATAGCTTCCTGTCCACACTTGAGGACCAACTATTTCAGTTGAAGTAACCGGAACTGAGCCAGAATTTTTTTTTTTTGGGAGGTGGGGGGGGGGGGGGGGGGTGGAGAATTGACATTAGTAAAATTTTTATATAATAAGAGAAAGGGGGGAAGAATTTAAAAGCCGGGGGCAATGCCTCACCCCCCCACCTTTCTCTGCCATTGGAACATCAATGCCATTGTCAATGCTTGACATTTGTGTCAAATGAAAGCTTCAAAAAGTTTTCTTCTTCTTTCTTTTCTTTTTGTTGAATGAAGTTTTTGAGGATGGATTTAATGGTATGATTTAAGAGATGTAATTGTGGCTTTATGTAATCCTTGAAACATTTAAGAAAGAGGCTCTAGGAATGGTTGAGGCAGTAGAAATTGAATAAATTTTTTTTATTAAAGATGTTTCTCTAAGCTTGGTGGTGAAACCTAAGGTTTAGGCAGATTCTAGATGTTGAATCCTGCAATTTCTCCTGTTCTTTTTTTTCTGCTATTTCTGTTTTCTGCCAATAATTTCCTACATCAGTTCTATAGTATCCATCTTAGTGGGCACATGGAAAACAAAAGATGTTTAAAGCGGATGTTGGTAAATAATATTAAGTTACATAGTTCTTTAGATCTGTAGGAGTTGAATGTGATGAGATCGCGGTTTCTATAAATTCACTATTGGAAAATGGACAAGGAGGTAGTTCCCATAAATTAGAATAACAAATCAACTAGCTCTTCCCCCTTGAGAATTTTGATAGCCCTGATGAGGAACTTTGTGGGTGACTTTTTAGGGGTAGCATACACTTATTGTATTGTATGGACCTATGATCTGTGAGCCTGTGACTGGTCCACGTGACTATCTTTTAGTAGTTGTTCAAATATGTCAGACCCGTGTATTTTTTTCTTCTGAACTAGTTTTCAAGATCTGGTTGTAGTTGAATTTCATTGCAGTCTATTGTTGGGGCATTGGTCTTGAAGAACTTAAGCTTGTCTTGTATAGGTGAAGGCAGTGTATGTGAAGAATTTACAGAAGAATGTTACCCGGGACCAGCTAAAGAAGCTATTTGAACATCATGGAAAAATCACAAAAAGTGGTTCTGCCCCCAGAAAAATCTGGACAGGAAAGGTGATAAGCTGATAAGTCGCAGTCCTCTTTTGGTTATTTTGTTAAGGGTATGTTGTCTTCCGTTAGCTCTTTACAGAGTTTTATTTCTTTTGTACACATAGGAAAGGTAATGTTTTAGTACGTGTCTTTAACCAAGAGGGCAATTTTTTTTTTCCCATTATTAATGTTAATGGAGTCCATTCTTCCGAATCTTTATGGTTGTTGTGCTGCGGATTTATCTGCTATTAAATAATAATAATAATAGCCCATCTGCTTTTGAAAAAAAAAAATTCAAACTCAAATGTAATAATAGATGACTGAGTTTTTATTTATTTATTTAAATTTTAGAAATGATATTATAAGTTAAAATATTAATTTGTTTTTCACATTATTAATGATCTTGCTTAATCAATTTTATTTTCGTAATTCAATTTCATTTTCACAATATTGTAAAATCATTTCTTTCATTAATACTTTCTTCTCCAATTCCAACATTGATTATCTATTCTTGTTCTTATCCATTTTGGTGATCAGAAAGTTTACTGTTGCATATTGGCCTGGGATTTCCTTGCATTGACAACTCTCTCATTGGAATTCACGACCCTTAATCACTCCTATTTAGCACAAAGCCCAACAATTAAGACACTATCTTTCATTAGCTATATGTTGCATTTACTCTCAAAGTATGGTTTAAGCTTCAACAGTTCCAACTTTTTCAACTATGGCTTTACAATGCCATAGAGACGGTGAAGATGCCCAGGCTAAGTCCCCGCATTTTTTCGAGATTATCCTAGCTGACACTCTTCTAGAAGGAAAGCTTGTAAGAATACTTTCATATATATATCACTGAACTTTTTATTTTTTATTTTTATAATGAATTAGTAAACTTCATTTACAAAACCAAACTGTACACAAAAAAGTTTCCGTAGGTCAACATAGCAACAGGAACAATTAAGGCTTGCCCAGACTAAGTAACCAAAACAGCATTAATGGAGCTAGTCTATCCTTCGTTGTTAGTTTGTCTTAGATTGTCAACAAGTTTGCCAAAGAAAGTTTGAACCGCAGCTAGTGATAGACCACTTTGCCAAAGAAATTTGGCTTTGCATGGTGACTAAAGCTAGTCAGATCTTGTAAGCTTCCTTCCAAACGCATGTTTTGTTTATCAATACAGAATTCACCTTGGCCTCAGATCAAGTTGCTTGTGGTACTTGTATCATATATCACCCTAAAGCCATATTACATTAACAGGGTTCCAGCATGGTGCCAATTATCATGCCTTAAAAAATCCTTTTTTACTTGAAGGATTTAAGACTTTTAAGTATAGCTCTTCATCCCATGTGCAGTGCTGTGGGACTTTGACTTCGGTATTATGTGACGTGTAGTATTCATGTAAACTGCCCTTTATTTTGACCTTTTTTATGGCTGTATGATGACTAATCCATGGAGATTTCGAGCTTTGTGAGGTAGCATGTTGGAACGAGTTGGCCAATGAGTTTTTTTTTTTTTTTTAATATGTATATATAAAAATTTCTTTTCATCTTATCATCTTATAATTTTCTCCACTTAGTTTACCTTTTTTCTCTTTTGGCTTCACATTAACTAACAATATTAAAGGAAGGCCAAATCTATTTTTTTCTGCAATAATAATTTTACTGCACAACAATAATAGAATTTGATTGTTGCGTGTTTATTTCACAATGCCTGCATTCAGTTATGTGCAAACTTAAAATGGAAATTCTCTTTACAGATGGTTCCAAGAAAGTTTATTAGCAAATATGGAGGTGGCTGTCAAATACTGCATATCTTAAGCTTCCCCATGGTGCAGAATGGAAAGTAGAGTTGACAGATAGTGATGGTGAGGTTTGGTTTCAAAATGGTTGGCAAGAATATGCAAACTATCACTCTCTAAAGCAGGGGCACTTGCTAGTCTTAAGATATGAAGGAAATTCCCACTTTTATATACTCATATTTGATGCGAGTGCAATAGAAATGGACTATTCTTTTGATGTCAAACTCCAAGTTCCAAAGATGGAAGACATTGAGAGTGATGATAACTCTGTTGAAATCTTGGGTGACCTTCACCCAAGTCAAAAAACAAGGAAGAAATCGCCATTATCATGTCCTTCGCCAAATAAGTGGGCAAAAACCAATCCAAGAAGTTCCAAGTTACAACCAGGGGATCCACATTTCAGGGCTGAAGTAACTAAAGCTACAGGGACAATGTTAGAGAAATAAAAAATGAATGCAGGGTTACCTTATAAAGGTTTGAATCTTACACTCCTAATTGGACCTAATATATCAGCAGAAGAATGCAGTGGAGCTACTAGATGCCTAAAACTTGAGGTTATTGAGTGGATGCAGCCATTGTCTACCAGCGTAAAATATGGAGCTCTTTATAGAGCTAGAGCTTTTGAATCTAGAAATCCTTTTTTCACATTCGTTATGCAACCTTAATATTTTCAAGATGGGAGATTGGTAAGCTTCCACTTCCAGTTCAAAAATGTGCAGGCTGCATTAACTTCACTTTTTAGATAGCATACATTAAAAGGTGAACAGAATTACGAACTGAGTCCTTCTTTGCAGGCTAAAACTATCTCGTCTGAAAAAGAAATGCATTACTTATTTGACTTTTCTTTTTCTTTTTTAAAAATTTATTTAGATGAATCTTATTGGATTTTTCACTATTATCTTTTTTAGAATATATCATCCAACTTTGCCAACAAATACCTAGGAAGACAAATAATGGTATCATCCTTTGGGTTTCTGATGACGGAAATTGGTCCATTCAAGTCAGATTTAGGGAATCCCATACAGGAGCAAGAGCCGAATTTTGCCGCAGTTGGAAGGCATTTGCTCAAGACAATAACTTGAAAGTAGGTGATGTTTGTGTCTTTGAGCTGATTAATAGCATTGAAGTTGCCTTTAAAGTTGCCATTTTCCAGGCTGGTAAAGATATAGACTGCCCTCTGTTGAATGGTAAGGAACTGGTTGAATTTGTTCGTGTTTTTAGTATTAATTGCATGTGCATGATTTGATATTTTCATGTCATTTCAGTATCAGCTCATGGGGATGGAGGAATTGGAGGACCTAAATCTGACTGCAGTTTGGATGATTATCCTGCGAAAGAAGGTGGCGGAGGAAGGTCTACCAGTCAGAGATGCCTGAAAGTTAAGGCTTTTCAGTAGAAGAAAGAGTTGAATATTAAAGGAAGAGCTAGAACTATTGACAGAGCCAGAGCTTTTAAATCACAAAATCCTTTTTTCATGGTTACCATGCGACCATCATACCTTTGTGGCAAGGGTCATATGGTAAGCTTTCAGCGGTGCGTCTTATTGGGTTTTAGCAATGCGACTCCTATTAACTTTGATTTTCATAAATTAATTAGAAAACATGTAGCGGAGAGTTAAAAATTGCCTGGGTTTCAAACAGTATCAAATCAGATTAGAATGCAAAGCCTTTACGAAGAATAAAATCAAACCAGTGACACTTATAAAAAAAAAAAAAAAAAATCAAACCAGTGACATAATCCATACAACTGCCCTGCAACCATAAACATAAAAAATAATCTTGTTGCCACAAAACTACTTTTCATATAAATGGGTTCGACACTAATAACTATTTTGAAATATCTTCTATTCTCTTTTCCGCAGCATGTACCCCGGGGCTTTATGAACTATTTACCAAAAGATGGTTTTATCAAGGAACATGCTAAAGGAATTGCACGCATTGTGATGCTCCAGGTTGCGGACCGATTATGGCCTGTGAAGTTATACAGTTATTTATGTGCAGGTGCAGCATATCAATTCTCTTCTGGTTGGTCTGCATTTGTGAGGGAAAATACTTTGCAAGTAGGAGATGTTTGTGTATCTGAGCTTGTTATGATGAGGGACGACGTTGTGTTCAAAGTTCACATTTTCAAATGCCCGGAATAAGTGGTTGCTTGTATTGTGATGGATCATCGTTGGAGCTCATTTATTTTGTTACTAAGTGTTCACAGAGTTTTCTTTCCTCTTGTTTCTGGATTGGAGTGTATCATGGATGTGATTTTTGTTGTATCTAATGCCCCGGTGTGGACAATCTTGGAATTCAAGCATTAGGTTAAGTACAAGTATGTTTGGTCCTTCAATCTTTATGAAAAAGATCCCACAGGGATAGTGTATTCTCTTTTCCTATTTGTATTATTCCACTAAATCTGATTGGTTCGAGTATTACAACATATATAATTACTAGTAATTTATCCCCCAAAAAAATTATAGGAAATCTCAAATTATAGCATGACTTACTACGACACTTGGCAAATTTTTTTAAAAAAGGGCAAAGGTAGCTAATCCCATCCATATGAATTTTGATTACAACTGAAAACTCAAATAATCTACAAAATCAACAAATGAATTATAGGAAATCCTCCTGTCATTGTTTATTTATGTAAGTAAGATTGATTCTTGGAACCTATATATGACTTACAAGTCTATTGTCTTAAATCTTCCAAGAGTGATAACTAAAAGCATCCATTTCCAATTGGAGTAGTCAAGTTTTGCTAAGGCATTAACTCAAAGGTTAAATTCCCTTAATGAATAATATCAGTCCTTTCAAATGAAGCTCTTCATCAAATACTTACAACCATTTGCAAAGAAGATTTTTGTTACGGATAGTTGCTAACTTATGACATTTTATGCCTAATTTGTATTTTTGGCTTAGTCTTAACAAAATCCCTTTTCATGACAAAACACACACACACACACACAATGAAGAATGGTGGTTTAAAATACTATTTTCTTAAGCCTCAACAAATACGGCAGCTAATCACTTGGTTCTCGTCTGCCATTACACAAATAAGCATTTAAATGAAGAAGATGCAATCATTCAAATTATTTCAAAGTAACCATATATAGAACATATCAAAAGAAAAGAAAAGAAAAGAAAAGTGATGAAGGCGAGAAAATCACCAGTAAGTCACATGGGCCTCACGCGATCAAAACAAAACCTACACAACATAGAATAAGAAGACCTTTAGAGAGTATCGGTGTGGTACCAGCCAAAGACCCTCCTAAGGTTAAGTCAAGAGAACGTTTCACAACTCTAGAGTGCCAAAGCTAGGTGAATTATGCGTACCTTGTTTTCTGAGAGCTTTTGGGTTTTTATGGTAGCGTAGAACCGACCTCCGTTTCTTGTGCGGGAAGGCTTTTCCTTATGGAGAAGATCATCATTAATGGATGTATATTACGGGATTCTTCTCATGTTAGGATTCTATCCATATTTGGACTCTATTGATTAGGGTTGAACGTAGGATGCAAGTTGCTTCCATTTAGGATTACTTGGTGGTCACTTAAACCATGTGAATGCCACGTGGCCTTGAGATCCTTCTACATTGCGCTTGTGCATCTTGTATCTGTCCACTATTAGCACGCTGGTCTAGCACCGTCATATTCATTTAGATGGATCCGTCATGTTCATAATTTTACCTTCTCCAGCTGCCCTTTTAGTCCATGGGTCCATGACCTTTGTGTTGACGGACACATGGAGTGACAGTTTGATTTGCCTTCTAAGAGACACACCAAGCTTGACAGACTAGCCTAGGGTTATTAATGTCGTAAGGGCACGTGGCATCGATTGAGTGGTCCATCTCTTGGAACGAAGTGTCCCTTCGTCTTCTGTGTCGTTGCCTCTATATAAACCTGCCTCTCCAACCCTCATTCTTTACTTTCCATTGAAATCTTACGATCAGAGTGCTACCGTCACCTTTGACAAACGAGCATACTGTTCACCTGGTGCACTTGTCATCTATACTCCTGTTGCTCATCTTCAACCGGTAAGTATTCTTCACCGTTCTATTGTATTTCCTTTGTTATTTTTAGACTTTTGTATACCCGTTGTCTATGTAGATCCGTCAGTGTCTTAGAGTTTACTCGTCACGTGTAGGTGACAGATGTCTAGTGCGTCAACTAACCAATCGTGTGTCCGCGAGGGGGCGGGCTACGATGAGGTGTTCCTGTTAGGTCAGAACGACCCTGGCACCTCAAGTGAAAAGAGGAATCCGTTGGCCACCTTACCTTCCACAAGGGATGAGGATTTGGACGATAGGTCAGAGGGTAACTTTACTGATGGCTTAGTTGGTGCCGAACCCCCAGTCCAGTTTGTCATAGGCCCTAACGGCCGTAGGGAGTTTATAAGGCTTCCCTTGTGGACGATTAATGATTTTTTCTCCACTATTAAAGAGTCACACTTCAAAACTCTAAGGGGGAAGTACCAGATACCCGAGAACATACCCCTTTGTCTACCCTATAAATCAGAGAAGTGTTATTATGACAGGGTCGAAGGAGTTGGAGTTTATGAGCAAATGCTGAAGGCAGGGCCTGGATTCCCTCTGAGCGCCCTTCACTGTCGCCTCGTCCAGTACCTAGGGTTAGCCATCACCCAGGTTTCCCTAAATGCCTGGAGGGTTTTCCTCGGCGTGGAGGTTTTATACGGGGCCATGTTCGACGGGGCACGAAGGTTGATGGTGGAAGAGTTTTTCCACTGCTACCGTCCAACTGAAATCGTCCAATCCAAGGGCATGTACAGTTTTGTGCCTCGGAGCTCGTTACTCAGGCTCGTGTGTGATACCCCCGACTCCAACAGGAACTGGAAGAGTCGTTATTTTTTTATGGAGGATGACGAGTGGATGTGTCACCCTGGGGACTAAGAATTTATGCCCGTTGACAAAACATGGGGCATAATGCCCTCGTCTGGTATGTGTCTATCTGTATATTAGTTTTTATCGTGTAGATTTATGTCATTATAATCATCTCCTTTTGCAGCTCGGGACCGTCCACAAGTCTCCTTTGAGCAATGGAGTTTTTTGGAAAAAAATTTCAAGAAAACCAAATTATCAGAAAGGACATGGGCTAAGTTAGTCAACTTAGACACCATATACTGATACTGTGACGGACCAGAACCCACGGCAGTAGTCCATCACCCAACACTTAATGTAGTTCTCTCTCTTTTTTTTTTCTTTTTTTCTTTTTAACTTTATACATCTGTCCACCTTTGCAGAGATGGACGATGCCAGGAGGAGGACCTTTATTAAGCAACAAGTTGCTACCAAGAAGAAACAGGAAGGGGGTCAACCTTCTAAGGCGACGGGTTCGACCTATCCGTCCACTAAAAGGAAGCAGCCAAAGAAGTCTGACTGTCTTCCTAAGAAGTCTAAGACTATCCCTGAGCTCGTCATGGGTCTAAAGGCAGAAACCAAGAAAGCAGTCACTCCCCTTGGGCAAGGAAGGGGCAAGGGTTTCATAAAGGGCCCTTCCGTCACTGAGAAATCACTCGTCCTCCTCCGTGAGGACTCGAAGTACGCGTTGGAGCAGCTCTCGCCCATCATTACACCCGACGACTACAAGGACTTGAGCAACCACGCTATGGAAGCCATGGGGGAGACTGGGCTTTTCAGTATTGCTCAGGTAATTATGCCTATCCCCTTCTTATTTCCTTCCCTTCATCTTGCCTTGTTTTTAAACCCTCTTGTTTCCAGGCAATGGTGATGATGAAGGGGCTGATGGGTCATTGCCTGAACCATGAGATGGCATTAGACCATATTAGGGCGAAGGCAACCTCAACAGAGGACGAGCTTAACGTACTGAAGGCCTGAAAGGCAGTCTAGGAGAAGAAGCTTGCCTTGTCAGAGGAAGCAAGGAAGGAGCTAGAGAAGTAGACGGAGCTATTGAAGAGGGTCCTAGAAGATAAAGAGAAGGAAATCCGTGATACCACGGACCAACCTCGTCAGGCGAAGAAGGATGGATTCGTGAGTATCGTGACTTTAACGCCCTTTGCTGAGCTCAGAAGCTCATTTGCTGACGGGTTTGACGACGCTTTCCGTCAAGTCAGGGCTTCCTATCCTGATTTGGACATGTCAAACGTCAACATCGATGCCCAGGCCCAAACTTTAGTTCTGTCCGTTGCCTCGGAGAGTACAGAAGACTTGGTTAATGATGAGGCCCATGTTGATGATACTCATGATGACGAAAAGGAAGCTCAAGTCAAGCTTGTGGAGGACAGCACCCATCCTCCTAAAGTTGAAGAAAAAGATGAGACTCCTGTTCACCAATAGTTTTTTTTTTTTGGATAAATTGTAAGGCTTTGAAGAACAGCCTTCTACTTGTAGACAATTGCCTTTTATGGGTTTTTTAAGTAACAAATGATTGCTTTTTCTAATATCTGTCTACTCTTATGCTTGTGGATACATTTTCTTCAATTTTTATACTCATATATGTATAACCCATTATTTAATATGCATTTGTACTGTTGAACCCGTCCAATTTATGGACTTTATAGTTACTACATTCGTCCAGTATATGGACCTTATATAGTTATCATGCAGGCTTTAGTTCAACAAGTTGTTGAGCCCGTCCATATTATGGATATGCTTGTCATCCTATTGGATGAACCCATCCATAAGGACTTTAATTCAACATTTTTGTTGAACCTGTCCACTTTATGGGATTGAACGGGGCCTGTTTTGGAGGGATTGAATCTGTCCACTCTATTGACGAATGGCACTTTTAGTTGACGGGATTGCCATCAGTTAGTTATCCTTATATTTTTCAGATTCTTATGGATGAACCCGTCCTATTTTGTAGTTGTGTCCGTCCTTTATATGGACTACTTTTCAAATCATCCTTTTGGATGAATCCGTCTTGTTATGGACTTTATTTTGCAGTTGAGTCTATCCAATATATGGACTTTGTACTCTTCATATCATTCTTTTGGATGAATTTGTCCTATCATGAACTTTGTAGTTGAGTCCGTCCATTATATGGACTTTGTACTTTTTAGATCATCCTTTAGGATGCATCCGTCCTGATATGGACTTTATTTTACTTTAATGAGTATGTAGTAGACATGTAATGCACACAATATTCCTAAATAACTCCTCTTATTATATGGTAAATATGCATGTAGAAAATGTTCTTAAAAAAAAAAACTCGCCTTTTAGGCTTAAAGAAACTATGAATAACAAAGTCTTAACGAAAAAGCAATAAACTGGAAATGAGGAGTATTTATATTGTTCATGTTGTCGCCTATTGGTAGTATTTCTTCAGGTGCTCTATGTTCCATGGGTGATGTAGCTTTTGCCCGTCTAATGTCTCCAAATGGTAGGTTCCCTTCCTATGCCATGATGTAATTCTGTACGGCCCTTACCAATTATGTCCTAGCTTTCCTTGGGAGGCGTCTTTTGTTGCACTGGTCACCTTTCTCAAGACAAGGTCTCCAATCTGGAAGTTTCTGTGCTTGACATTGGAGTTGTAGTATTTTGCCATGAGGTTCTGGTACCATGCTAACCTTTGCTCAGTTGTCGCCCTAACTCCGTCCACCAGGTCAAGCTGCAGGTGCATAACTTCATCGTTCTTGCTTTCGTCATGGTTCCCTACTCGGCAGCTTGTGAGCCCTTCTTCTGCTGGGATGACAGCCTCACTTCCATATGCTAGCTTGAATGGTGTCTTCCCTGTGGGTGTTCTTGTCGTTGTCCTGTATGCCCAAAAAACACTTGGTAGCTTGTTCGGCCACATACCCTTTGCCCCCTTGAGCTGAGTCTTGATGATCTTGAGCAAGGATCGGTTTGTGACCTCAACTTGTCCATTGACTTGTGGGTGGGCGGGAGATAAGTAGTGGTTCCTGATTCCTAGTTGCAAACAGAAGTTTCTAAATGCGTCGTTGTCGAACTGTTTTTTTTTTTTTTTGTTTGAGACAAGCACTCTAGGTATCTCGTACCCGCAAATGATGTTCTTCCACACAAAACTCCATATGTTCTTCTCCGTGATAGTGGCCAAGGCTTCCGCTTCTACCCATTTGGTGATGTAGTCAATGCTGACAACCAAGAACTTCAACTGTCTAACTGTAGTTGGGAAGGGGCCCATGATGTCCAACCCCCATTGAGCGAACGGCCACGGGGCCGTCATAGGGGTGAGCTCCTCAGTTGGTTGTCTTATGAGGTTACCAAACCTCTGACACTTGTCGCAAGCTCTGATGTAGGCATGGGCATCCTTCTGCATGGTTGGCCAGTAGTACCTTGCTCGGATTAATTTATGCACCAATGACCTCGATCCTGAGTGGTTCCCGCAGATTCCTTCGTGAACTTCTTTCATAACAAAGTCTGTTTCTTCGACGGGGAGGCACCTTAGGTATGGTCGGGAGAAGCCTCTTTTATATAGAACGTCCTTAATCAAAGTGAAACGAGCTGCTTGAACCTTCAACTTCCTTACAGCATCCTTGTCGCCCAGCAGCACACCGTCTTTTAGGTAGGAGGCTATCGGTGTTGTCCAACAGTTCTCAGAACCTATCTTCTGCACACTAGTACATTCTATTAGTGATGAGATTTGAACGAAGGACAATACTTGATTGGGGATGAGCATGGGTTTTGCTGAAGCAGCTCTGGCAAGCCGATCGGCGTGTTCGTTCTCCTTCCTTGGGATTTGAACAAGTTTTACTTGTAAGATGCCAAGCTCCAGGTAGTTTTTCATCCGTTCATTCTTGCATTCATGGTTGCCATTAACCTAACTGGTTACGACTTGGGAATCGCAGTATACGACCATATTTTTAGCTCCTACTACTTTTGCTAGGTCCAATCCTGCTATCAAGGCCTCATACTCTGTCTAGTAATTGGTCGTAAGAAAGTCCAAACGGATCATGCATTCGACCCTATCTCCTTCCAAGGTGTGGAGTACTACACCAGCCCTACCTGCTTGCTTATTGGAGGATCTGTCTATGTGGATGCTCCACTGAGGGACTCCTTCTACCCCCTGGCCTTCCATGTGAAAGAATTTAGCGATAAAGTCAGCTATTACTTGTCCCTTTATAGCCGTGCGCGACTGATACTGTATGTCAAACTCACTTAACTCGACTGCCCATAACGCCATTTGTCCCGTGATAATGCCTTAAAATGTATACTTATTATATATTTATGTGGGCGTTATCTTCTTATTACTATGCTTAATTTGTATAATTAAGTCATGATTTGCATTAGTCCCTATTATTTATCTTTACATAATTTCTTGAATAAGATGTCATTCATTGTGTGTAATTTTCTACTTTCAAGAAATTATGTGAGAAAGATGAGTTTACAGGAATTTGTGAGAGAATGGAGGCCAAACAAGAATTAAAGTGGAGCATAAAGACCATGTTTAAATGTCTAAGGAGGTGCAGCTGGAGTGCTTGGATTGTCTACCATGATTGGAAGCTTCAAATAAGGAAAGAAATCAAAGGGGTAGAATCTGAAAAGGAAAAATCTGATTTGAGCACTGATCAGTATTTTGGGTGTATCTCTCTCCTCAAAAATCCAATTGACACAAGGCCAAATGGTTGGAACCGTGACTTAAATATATTCAACTTTCCAGTTTTGAGTTTTTCGAAATTCTTAATTTTTGAAGGTCGAAATTAACACACAAGTTACTGTTGTAAACCTGGACAGAAATTAAAATAGAAAAAGTTTTATTTTCTTTAGACGCTTGGACATTAGGGTTTGGAAGGGAGGCTGTGAGAATGAATTTTGGGCAGAGAAAACCTCGTATTTTCCTTTCTCTAATGGCAGCCTAAACTCTTTGCTAGGGCTAGGGGTTATGTTTCTTCTATACGGTATAAATATTCAATGTGATTCTTTCTAGGATTTTATTAATGACATATTTGATTGTTCAATTAGATTTCTTTTGATGTATTAGTTCTTCCATGCTTTCAATAAGTTCAATCATGTTTTTCTTATTGTTTAGATGAATTTCTAATAGTTTCAAATAGAAATCAGATTTTAAAGTGAATGAGTTTTTCTGAAAAACTTTTCTAACCGCATTATTAATTGAGGTTATAATGCGTTCTTGAATTGTCTCAATTCAACCGAATCATAAGTTTTTAATTGTATAAGAACAATCAACTATGAAATATATATTTTCTTAGATCACAAAGAATCTCATATCGATATAGGAAAACACCCCGATGCCCTGGTGTTTACATTATTGATTTAAATCAGTTATTATTATTATTCTTGTTAACAATCACCAAGCAAAAATATTTTTCTTCTTCACCCAAATTGTTTTTTAATTATATTGTCTATGAATTTACCCTGCTCCTTGTGGTTCGACCTCGGTACTCCGAGAATTATATTGCTACGATCTCCTGCATTTGGGAGTGAGCAAGCAATTTTGGCGCCGTTGCCGGGGAGCTACTGCGTATTCAAAGGCAATATTTTTTTGGAGCAAAGCATAGCTGATGGTAATTTTTCTATTGGTAACTTCATTCCATTTTTTTCCCTTTTTCTGTTTTTATTTTTCTGTTTGTTTTTATTTTATTTTATTTGATTGTGTATTCATTGTTGCATGAGCATTTGGGTTAGAAACAAGAGAGGCTAATTAGAAAATTTTGAAACTTACTTTGGTAATCTTTTTGACACACCTTCACCTTCACCTTCATCATCAATCATGGGTGATGAAACACGTAATAATCATGAGGAGAATAGAAGAACTATGTATGAATTGTTGCATTCCACACAAAATTATGTTCCTTCATGCATCATGTTTCCACCTAATGCACCACATGTAGAACTGAAACAAGGTTTATTAGCAATACTTCCTGACTTTAGGGGACAAGAAAATGAAAATCCTTATGTCCATGTCAGAGCTTTTGAAGAGGTAATTAGTAGTTTCTATGCACAAAATGTTATTGAGATTGCTAAGTTACGTTTCTTTCCTTTTTCACTTAAGGATAAGGCAAGAAGTTGGCTTTACACCTTGAAACCTAGGTCTATAGGTAGTTGGGGGGAGATGGCCTAAGAGTTTTTTAAGAAACATTTTCTTCCCCACAAAGTCCAACAAGTAAAAAGAAGGATAGTTAGTTTTGTCCAAGGAGAAAATGAGACCTTATACCAAGCTTGGGAAAGGTACAAAGATCTTTTCAATTTTTGCCCAACTCATGGGTATGAAGATTGGAGGTTGGTTAGTTATTTTTATGAAGGACTTACACTTAGGAACCGACAGTTTGTTCAACTCTCATGCGGAGGGGACTTTTTACAAAAAGAACCCGAAGATGCAATGGATTATCTTGATGAGATAGTTGAAAACTCTAACACATGGACTGGACCTAGCCCTATAGACTCCACTGATAGGACTAGAACTAACACTACCACTTCTAGTGGAAGTGTTTTCAAGTTAAAGGAAGATGATAACATGAGTGCAAAAATCAGCATGTTAACTAAAGAAATTTAGGCACTCAAAATGAAAGGAAGTAGGAGTGTTAGTGCTACCTTTAGAGAGGACCCAATGGAGGTGTGTAAAATCTGCCATGAGATAAACCATGCTACAAATGAATGTGCATCACTTTCATCATTCTTAAATGTACCCGAAGAACAAGTACATGCATTTAATTCATATTGGCCAAATAATTCTTCATATTCTAACAATTATAACCCAAATATGCGAAACCATCCGTATTTGAGTTATAAGAATGACAATGTGTTGAATCCTCCTGCTCCAAGGAATTTTAATTCATCACATGCATCATCATCATCATCATCATCTAGACCTTCCTTGGAGGATGCACTTAGTACTTTCATTCAAAGGCAAAGTGAGCAAAATCAAAAGTTTAAATCCATGCTCACTAGGCTAGATGAAGAGGTAAGAGAGACCAAGAGTCATATAACTAGGCTTACAAATTCATTGAGTGGGATAGAGAGAGGGAAGCTTCCTTTCCAAACTTAACCTAATCCCATCAATCAAAATCTAAAAATTGGCTCTAAGAATAAACATGAGGAAGTAAAAGCTGTGACCATTTTGAGAAGTGGTAAAGAGATTAATAAAATTTCTCCTTTAGTAACTAAGAAATCTAAGGAGACCCCAATTGAAAAAGAAAAGAATGAAAATGAGTCATTTGGGTTTGATGAAATTGAAAAATGCCCAATCCCTTTACCATTTCCACAAGCCTTAAAATTACCTAAGAAGTTGGACACCACATTTGAGATATTAGAGCATTTGCATCAAGTCAAGATAAATTTACCATTATTGCATGTTATCAAGCAAGTGCCTACATATGCCAAGGTAATTAAGGACCTATGCACTATCAAGAGAAAGTATCATGTGAAGAAGACTACATTCCTAACAGAACAGGTAAGTGCAGTTATCCAATATAAGACCCTACCAAAGTATAAGGATCCAGGTTGTCCTACAATCTCTTGTACTATTGGAGATTACATCATGGAGCATGCATTGCTAGATCTTGGGGCAAGTGTTAATTTGATCCCTTTTAGTGTATATCAAAAACTTGGACTTGGTGAGTTGAAACCTACTTCAATAACTTTACAGTTGGCTGATCGCTCTGTAAGGGAACCGTGAGGGATTGTTGAGGATGTGTTAGAAAAAATTGAACAATTTTATTATCCAGTTGATTTTATTGTTCTAGATTACCAACCTGTTTTACATCCTGGTGTTCATACCCTTATTATTTTGGGTAAACCTTTTCTTGCCACAGCTAATACTTTAATTAATTGCAGAAATGGAAGTATGCAACTCACTTTTGGTTCCATGACTTTGGAGCTAAACATATTTCATGTGGCTAAACAACCACATGAAGATGATGACTGTGCTTATGTGAACCTCATTGGGGCAGTGGTTCAAGAAGAGTTTGATAAGAATTGTTTTTTTGATCCTCTTGAAACTCTTCTTAATAATTCTATTGGTTCTTATGATTTAGAATGTGATATTCATGTATCTGAAAATTTTTCTTTGTTGGATCCCTCATAGGTTTTGGAAGAACAACAAATGATGGCAATTAATGAAGGATGGAAGCCTTGCTTTAAGGAGCTACTAGAAAATGAAAAAAAGCTCATGCATTCAAGTGAAGAGGCACCACAGCTGGAGCTTAAGCCGCTGTCCGATAATCTTAAATATGCATATTTGGGCTCAAGTAAGTCAAAACCTAGGTGGGATGGCCCTTTCACTATAAAGGAAGTGTTTAAACATGGAGTTGTAGTAGTTGAGGACCCTAGGGATGGTAGGATTTTGAAAGTAAATGAACAAAGGTTAAAACCATACTTAAGGTGAGTTATACCAGAGGAGGAGACTATGTCACTTGAGATCCCTGCTTATTGGGATGCTACGTGAAATCTGAAAGAGCCTTATGAAATTGTACCATATTTTTTTTTCTTTGTTTCCTTTTTCTTTTTGCCTTTGTTTTTGTCTTTGTTTTTTGTTTTGTTATTATTTTTTTGTGAGCAAACATCTGCAGGTGTAAAAGAAATTAAAAAAAAAATTAAATGCTTAAGGTAACTTCTTCCCTTTATACTTGAATTTATTTTGGCTTTGATACATTGAGGACAATGCAATATTTTAGTTGGGGGGGGGGGGGGAGGTTTAAAATTTTTCTGCACCTTGCATGATTTTTCTTTCTTTCTTTTCTATAAAAAAAAAAAAAAAACCCTGAATTTGAATGTAGAAGAGTTATAAGCTTTATTTTTATATCATGTGATGGAATGAATAATGCTGAGTTGGTTATGCTATTTGCTATATTAAAACTCTTTCATGAAGAGCACAATTGGAAACTTTTGAGCACAATAGCCAGGTTAGCAGACGGTTGGATGTTGGATATGCATGGATCATGAACAAGCTAGATATAAGCTGAAACTCAACCCATATAGAGAGTTCTTGAGCCTTACTTTTCTTTGTGAGAGTATATCTTTGTTTGAACTCTTAAATTTCTCTCATATGCTTCAATTTTTGTAAAAGATCTCTATATTTTTTGGTTGACTACTGGAAACATTATGGGGAGATATACTATGATCCTACTTATTTTTGTCCTTAGGCATGCTGGTTTATGTGAAATTTTAGGAGATGAGAGCCTAAGGCCATCAATATTTTGTCACTAGCTAAACAAATATTCAGCCTACCTTGACATTAACCATTGTCACCATCATTTGAGCCATGAGAAATATTTCTACAATACCACAAAACATTTTTATTTATGGGTATTCTCTTAGGGGTTCAAATTTTGAACAATTGATGTGTTTAGATACCACCATTGTCACTCTTTTCTTCAAAAAAAAAAAAAAATCAAAAAGAAGAAGAAAGAAAAAAAAAAAAAAAAAAGAGAAAAGAAAGATCCAAAAAAAGAAAAAAAGAAGAGAGAAAAAGAAAAAGAAAGAGGAGACATACATAATCAATCAATAAATCATTGGTGTCTTACACATCTTTCATGTATTTCAAAAGGGTTATATGGTTGAGTAAGGATTATTTTGATTCAAGTTGGTTGTTATCGCTATGAGTTGGGTTTGGCTTGAATTTTTTGCATTTGATTCATATACCTCATATTTCAAAGAGAGCAATTTGCCTTTACCTAGCCATAAGATTATACTACCACTGAGCTTAAAGTCCTACTTGATCCTAAAGGTGCATGGTTGGTATGTGTTTTGGATAAAAACTAGGGATGAAAATGGTATTAACCTCATATTTCCAGGAATTCAACATCCTTTCCAAGAGATCTTCTTCCGTTGTTTTAGCGGCTGTTTTTGTATACACATGTGATATTCTTAAAACTTCTTCTTTCCTTTTTGTTCACATGTGATTTGAAGAGAGAAACCATTACTTCTATCTTTGTTCTTTTAGAGTGTTGATGACTTAAAAGAGGTTTTGGAGTAGAGGCTCTAATCTAGATTATTCTTGGTCTATGCATGTTTGGAAAAGCCGGTTTGATTGGATGGGCTATACACACACACACACACACACTCCAAAAGTGAAGCTAGTGAAAACTCTTTAATATGATGAATAGTATCCCAACTCAAATTGAAAGTTTATTTGTATGATATAATGATAAAGCAGACTAACATTTGCTACAGGAATTTTCAGGAAACTTTTGACTTTTGTGGGTAGAGTCACTGCAAACCCTCACGAGAGTAAACTCATCTACTAGGGTAACCTATGGGTTCAAAGACTTGCTGCACATGGGAAGTGCAGTCGTGTAGCCTACGAAAGTGGCTTGTATTTTAGCTTCAATTTTTCACTTTTAGTAGACATGGGTGCTTTGTGGATTGCTAAGGACTAGCAAGATGTAAGTTGGGGGGTGTGATAACGCCTTAAAATGTATACTTGTTATATATTTATGTGGGCGTTATTTCCTTATTACTATGCTTAATTTGTATAATTAAGTCATGATTTGCATTAATCCCTATTATTTATCTTTACATAATTTCTTGAATAAGATATCATTCATTGTGTGTAATTTTCTACTTTCAGGAAATTATGTGAGAAAGATGAGTTTACAGGAATTTGTGAGAGAATGGAGACCAAACAAGAATTAAAGTGGAGCTAAAAGACCATATTTAAATGTCTAAGGAGGTGCAGCTGGAGTGCTTGGATTGTCTACCATGATTGGAAGCTTCAAATAAGGAAAGAAATCAAAGGGGTAAAATCTGAAAAGGAAAAATCTAATTTGAGCACTGATCAGTATTTTGGGCGTATCTCTCTCCTCAAAAATCCAATTGACACAAGGCCAAATGGTTGGAACCGTGACTTAAATATATTCAACTTTCCAGTTTTGAGTTTTTCGAAATTCTTAATTTTTGAAGGTCGAAATTAACTCACAAGTTACTGTTGTAAACCTGGACAGAAATTAAAATAGAAAAAGTTTTATTTTCTTTAGACACTTGGACATTAGGGTTTGGAAGGGAGGCTGTGAGAACGAATTTTGGGCAGAGAAAACCTCGTATTTTCCTTTCTCTAATGGCAACCTAAACTCTTTGCTAGGGCTAGGGATAGGGGTTATGTTTCTTCTATACGGTATGAATATTCAATGTGATTCTTTCTAGGATTTTATTAACGACATATTTGATTGTTCAATTAGATTTCTTTTGATGTATTAGTTCTTCCATGCTTTCAATAAGTTCAATCATGTTTTTCTTATTGTTTAGATGAATTTCTAATAGTTTCAAATAGAAATCAGGTTTTAAAGTAAATGGGTTTTTCTGAAAACTTTTCTAACCGCATTATTAATCGAGGTTATAATGCGTTCTTGAATTGTCTCAGTTCAACCGAATCATAAGTTTTTAATTGTATAAGAACAATTAACTATGAAATATATATTTTCTTAGATCACAAAGAATCTCATATTTATATAGGGAAACACCCCGATGCCCTGGTGTTTACATTATTGATTTAAATCAGTTTTTATTATTATTCTTGTTAACAATCACCAAGCAAAAATATTTTTCTTCTTCACCCAAATTTTTTTTTAATTATATTGTCTTTGAATTTACCCTACTCCTTATGGTTCGATCTCGGTACTCCGAGAATTATATTGCTACGATCTCCTGCACTTGGGAGTGAGCAAGCATTCCGCAGCTTCAGGGCTACTCATTGCTCTTCGCAAGGGCTTGTTCATCAGGACAATTATGGTGTGTGCTTGGAAATACGGCTTGAGTTTTCGTGCCCCAATTACTAACTTAAAGGCTAGCTTTTCCATCTAGGGTTACCTCTCTTTTGCTCCTCGGAGTGCTTTGCTTGTAAAGTGTATGGGCTTCTACACCCCCTCTTATTCTCTGACCAAAGCCGCGCTGACAGCGGCAGGGGAGACGGCAAGGTATAGAAACAGTTCTTCCCCTGGTTTGGACGGACTTAACAATGGTGGGGAAGAAAGATACATTTTTAGATCATCAAATACTTGCTGGCACTCGGTCGTCCATTCGAACGACTTTCTCAATATTTGAAAGAAAGGTAGGCATTTATCCGTTGCTTTTGAAACGAATCTATTCAATGCAGCTACCTTACCGTTCAAGCTTTGGACTTCCTTGACCGTCTTTGGTGGAGCTAACTCCATTATGGCCTGTACCTTTTCTGGGTTGACCTCAATACCCCTTTGGGAGTCCGTGAATCCCAGGAACTTTCTTGTCGTTACTCCGAACACACACTTGTTTGGATTCGGCTTCATGTTATACAATCGCAGAGTTTCAAAAGTCTCTTGGAGGTCGCTCAAGTGGTCGGCCTCTTGTACGCTTTTCACCAACATGTCGTCTACGTAAACTTGCATATTCCTTTAGATCTGATGGGTGAACATCCTGTTCATCAGCCTTTGGTACGTTACACTTGCGTTCTTGAGTCCGAATGGCATTACTTTTTAGCAAAAGAGCCTATGGCTGGTGACAAATGAGGTCTTATCCTGATCAGCCTCATCTAGTTTGATTTGGTTGTAACCAGAGAATGCATCCATGAAGCTTAGTAACCGGTGTCTTGCGGTAGAGTCTACCAATGCGTCAATCCGCGGGAGAGGATAGCTGTCCTTGGGGTAGGCCCTATTTAGGTCCGTAAAATCTACGCACATCCTCCACTTTCCGCTGGTTTTCTTGACCATTACCATGTTAGTCCGCCAGTCGGGGTAATACACTTCTCGTATGAAGTTTGCTTCCTGTAACTTTTGAACCTCCTCAACTATGGCTTTGTCCCGCTCCTGTGCGAACACTCGCTTCCTTTGCCGAATAGGAGGAAATGAAGACGATACATTCAGCTTGTGGACTATGATCAACGGATCAATTTCTAGCATGTCCTTATGACTCCAGGCGAACACGTCTTGATTTTCCCTCAGGAATGTCGTAAGTGCTTGACGTATTGTCTTGCTGACCAAGGTTCCTATCCTCGTTGTTCGTTCAGGCCTAGAATCATCGAGGAGTACTTCTTCCAATCCTTCTACCAGTTCTGCTGTCGTTCGCTGTTCTTCTATGCACATAGTTTGCAAATGATCGTCCATCTCCAGCATGGCAATGTAGCATTTGTGTGCTACCACTTGATCCCCTCTCACTTCACCCACTTCGTACTCAGTGGGAAACTTGATCATCAAGTGGTACGTTGAGGTTACGGCCTTCCATGAATTCAAAGTAGGGCGACCTAATATGGGGTTGTATGCAGATGAGCAATCTACCACCAGGAATGTGACATCCTTGGTGATCTGCTGAAGGTAATCTCCGACCGTCACTAGCAAGGTGACCGCTCTTAGGGGATGTACCCTTATTCCTCCAAGTCCTACTAGCGACACGTTGGTTGGAATTAACTGTTCTCTCCCTATTCTCATCTGCTTGAATGCCGGATAATATAGGATATCGGCAGAGCTTCCGTTGTCCAAGAGGACTCGATGGGTGTTGTAATCCTCTACACGTATGCTAACTATAAGCGCATCGTCATGTGGGTGATGGAGACTCCGAGCATCTTCCTCAGTGAAACCAATTATGGGGTTATCGATTCGTGCCATCTTTAGGACACACCCTATCAGCTGGACGTTCTGAACCATCCGTAGGTAAGTCTTGCGTGCCTTCTTGGATGAGCCAGATGCC